>BSYR01000010.1:3752500-5002500 GCA_030270665.1 Hibiscus trionum | reverse complement strand
TCCTAAGTTTTGTTTAAGTTTTTGGTGGTTTTTGGAGTGATCTTGATGTTCTGCTATAGCTGGAGGTATAAGGACGTGATGAGATCCATTTTGGATGTTAATTGAGGTTTATGAATGTTTGGAATTGATGGATCTTGGCTGGGTAGTGTTGTAGAGATGTTTGGATGTGATTTCGGTTGTGTTTGGTAGCCGAAATGTGAGTGTTGATGTGAGCAGCGAGTTTAGATATCTTGGTTGAGGATATTAATGCATGATGGTGCATTAATCTACTGTTTTGATGTGTTTAAAACAGGGGAGACATCTTCGGATCCTTGTGGTGTTGATCCGGAAGCTTGATTGGTGTTTCGGCAAGTGGAGAAACGAAATCGGTGAGTGGATTTTGGTTTTCAGCTTTGAAACCAATGTTTTGAAGGTTTGGGAGCTTAGTTTAAGTCTAAACAACTTTGCTAAGCTCAAGAGTAAGTTTTCGGAAAAACTCTCTTGTTGATGAACCATGAGTTGGTTGAGTGCAATGTGATTGTTTGCATGTTTTAAATTCTGTTTTGAAAGCATACTTTAGCATGTTTATTTGCTGGTTTTATAAGCCATGTGTTGAAGGATGATCAAGGTAAGAGATCCTTGTTTTGAACATTTGATAAAATGTGGTTTTGTTGCATAACGATGCATGATGATTAATGGCTTTGTTAAATGCTTTAAAACAGTGGACTATTGTTGTTAAATGATGCTTATTGGCAAGTGATGTTTCGAGAAAGGTTAAGAACACTATGGTGGTTAAAAGTCCATAGGTGGTTCTTGTGTTAAGAACACTATGGTGGTTAAAAGTCCATAGGTGGTTCTTGTGTTAAGAACAACATGGTGGTTAAAAGTCCATGGGTGATTCTTGTGTTAAGGTCACAAAGGTGGTTAAAAGTCCTTGTGTGAGCCTTGTGTATTTTAAGAACACCATGGTGGTTAAAAGTCCATGGGTGATTCTTGTGTTAAGGTCACAAGGTGGTTAAAAGTCCTTGTGTGGACCTTGTGTATTGTAAGAACACCATGGTGGTTAAAAGTCCATGGGTGATTCTTGTGCTAAGGACACAATGGTGGTTAAAAGTCCATGTGTGGTCCTTGTGAATTGTAAGATCACAATGGTGGTTAAAAGTCCATGTGTGGATCTTATGTTGATTGTATTGTGAAATGGAAAGATTATGATTATCACTTGTGGCCAATATGACATGTTAATAATTTGAAGCATGAAATGCTTGTTTTAAATGCTTATGTGCATGGATAAAGGTTGTTTTGAATTAAGGTTTATAAAAGTGTGTTATAAATGCATTATTGAGTTGTTTTAAATGAGCATTCCTCACTAAGCTTTTAGCTTACGCTCTCTCTCTTTTCTTAAACCAATAATGCAGAGCATTGAAGTGCGTATAAGGGCAGCAAGAGGTCAAGAATCCAAGTGAAGAACTAAGCTCATGTATGGTGAAGGTTTTTTTTACACTATTAGCTTTTGGCATTTGGCAATGGGGAACCTATGTTGTTGTTTTGGGAGATGTTTTGGACTCCCTAAGTTGGTTTTATGTTGTTGTTGATGATGGAACATGTAAATGGCCTTTATGGGGATTGTTAGTGATTTGGTGTTTGAATAGTTTTCAATATAGGATGCATGCCTATAGAATTGGGGCTTTCCTTGTTTGATGTCATGTTTATGAATTGTTGATGCCATTATGTTCCTTATGCATGTAATGTCTTGCTGATATAATTTGGTTGCCTTTGGAGCATGTTTGATGGGTCAATTGTGTTTTAAACCAGCAAAATTTCTGCAATCTGGGCAGCCTGTTTCGGAATAGGTGCTACCGTTTCGGAACAGAGGGCCTGAAATGGCCTAGGCGTTTCGAAACGGGCAGAGCCGTTCCGGAATAGTTTTGCCACTGCCAGGCCATGTTGCGCAACGGGTTTCGGAACGGTCCCGCATTTCGGAACGGATCATCGCTGTTCCGAAACACTCGACCGTTGGGCACTGAAATTGATGGTTATATGTTTTAAAATCTTTGCGTTTTGGTCCTGAATCTTGTTTATGCAATTGAATGAGGTTGAGATGTCCGTTTGAGTTGAAATTTGACAGAGAAGCAAGAAATATGATTAATTTCATAATGGTAACTTAAAAGTGGGTTAAGTCCTTGTAATTTCCAGAATTTACATTTTGGTCCCTAGATTCATGTTTTGTGCAATCGAGTCCTTAAATGTGTTCTGATTGCTGTGATCTTTGAACATGCTGTTGTTATGAACATATCTAGGGTTAATGTGCATTTAGATAAGATTAAAAAGAAAAAAAGGGTCGTTAATCAAGGTTGACTTTCGGGTTGACTTTGGTTTTCCCCGTGTAAACTTCTTAATTCGGTTCAACCGTCTGGGGCCGGGTTAAGGGGGTTACATTTGGTGGTATCAGAGCTGAGTTCTCGAATATTTGGGAATGGTTATGTGGGTGATGAATGTATGTATGCTTTGTATGCTTGTTTAATGAAAGCATGTTGTGTGAATTGTATGTATGATACAATTGTGGTGTATGCTATGGTGAAGCATGTTAGAGGGACCCATTGCCAAATCAAAGCTAATGAAATGAGTTGTTTTTAATTGGAAATGAGCTTGAGTACTTGGATTACTTACCTTGCTGAGCCTGACTTTGTTTATTACATTGTGATTGCATTGTTTAGTGAATGGGACCTCGTAGAGAAACGAGGGGTAATATGCGAGCTATGGCTCAAAATGAGAATGAGGAGAACGCTGAAAATGCGGTGGATTTACCTCCTCCACCTGGTGGTGGTGGTGCTGGGGGCGAAGGAGCTGGTGTTGCAGCTGGAGCTGGGGTTGCTGGACCTGAAGCTGGTCAGGGACAAGCTGTTCCTGACATGACAGTGCTGATTCAAGCTATTGCTAGAGCTTTTCGAGCAGCGGTAGCTGGAGCTCAAGGAGCTGGGCATCAAGGTGATGCTGGTGTTAGACTACCTTTGGAGCGTTTGCGCAGTCTGGGAGGGACTGAGTTCAGGGGTTTGTCTGCTGAAGGTTCTGAGTCTTGGCTGGAGAGTACCAAGAGAATCTTGGGACAAATGAATTGCACTGATGTGCAGAAGCTGGGCTGTGTGGTATCGTTGTTGCAGGACGATGCTTACACTTGGTGGACAACCACTATCTCAGGGATGGCGGATGCTGATGTGACTTGGACGTTCTTTCAGGACGCGTTCAAGAGGAGATATCTGGGTGTGAGGTAACTAGATGAGAAGAAGAGAGAATTCATGTCTCTTACTCAAGGGAGCATGTCTGTAGCTGAGTACGAGGTTCAGTTTGTCCGACTCAGTCAATACGCACCTGAACTTGTTCCTGATGAGCGGGAGAGGTGTGAAAGGTTCCGTTATGGTTTGGTGACGGAAGTAAAGACGTATATGCTAGCTGCTGAGTATAATGATTTTGATGTGCTGGTTGGGAGAGCAAAGGACATTGAGATGAATTTGGGTTTATCATCTAGAAGTGCTGGTTCTGGTGCTGGTAAGCGAGTTGCTGAGTATAGTTCCGGTGGTGGACGGAACAAGAGGGGACGTGATCAGAAGTATCAGCCTTCGGCTAAGCGAGGTGGTGGGGCGCCTGCTCAGGGAGGCAAGGCAAGAGCTGAACCGAACGCATGTTGGACATGTGGATCGCGTGGCCATATGAAACGTGATTGTCCTCGAGCTGTGAGGGAGGTGTAAGCTCCTGTTGTGGCAGCTGGTAATTCGTGCTGGAACTGTGGATCTACGGATCACATGAGGAGAGAGTGTCCTATGTTGGCTGGTGGCCAAGGGCGTGCTCCTGTAGTTGTTGCACCACAGAGAGGTCGTGGGCGCGACCGTGGTAACTTCCAGCGGAGAGAAGAGGGTGGACGGAATGTGGCTCATGTTGTAGCTGTTCAGCCTGAGGGTGGTGGCCAGGCTAGAGTGTTTGCTCAGAGGGAGGGGAGGAATGACGTGGATGTGATTGCAGGTACTTTCACTTTGCAATCCTTGTCATTACTTTCCTTGATTGATTCTGGATCTACACACTCATACTTTTTGCGTGAGCATGCTGAATTGCTTGGTTTGCCTGTTGAGTCTTTGGATGTTGGTATGCGTGTCACTAGTTCTTTTGGTGAGACTGTTGTGACTCGAAAGCTTTATAGAAGATTTCCTTTGGTTGTGCAAGATCATGTTTTTCATGTTGATCTTATGGAATTGCCCTTCTATGGTTTCGATGTAATCCTTGGTATGGATTGGCTTGTTGAGCATCATGCTGTAGTGGATTGTGAGAATAAGCGAGTTTCGTTGAAACTTGTGGATGATTATGAAGTAGTTGTGGTTGGTGAGAATGTGAAGTTTCTTGCCAATGTGGTGTCTACATTGGAGTCGAGCCGGATGCTGAGGCAAGGTTGCGAAGCTTATCTAGCCTTTGTGATGAATCCTAGTTCTAAGGAGTTGCGTGTGCAAGATATCAGGACTGTGCGAGAGTTTCCTGGTGTGTTTCCTGAGGAGTTGCCTGGATTGCATCCTAATCGTGAGGTGGAGTTTGGGATTGAGCTGTATGAAAACACAACTCCAGTGTCCATTACTCCTTATCGAATGGCACCTAAGGAGTTGAAAGAGCTGAAGACGCAATTGCAAGAGTTGCTTGATCGTGGTTTCATTCGACCGAGTGTGTCACCTTGGGGTGCGCCGGTCTTGTTTGTGAAGAAGAAGGATGGCACTATGAGAATGTGCATTGATTACCGTCAGCTTAACAAGTTGACTATCAAGAATCGGTATCCATTGCCGAGAATTGATGATCTTTTTGATCAATTTCGGGGAGCAGCTGTGTTATCTAAGATTGACTTAAGGTCAGGGTATTACCAGTTGAAGGTGAAGGATGTGGATGTGCCAAAGACAGCTTTCAGGATGAGGTATGGGCATTATGAGTTCCTTGTGATGCCGTTTGGTTTGACAAATGCTCATGCAGCTTTCATGGACATGATGAATCGTGTATTTCATGAATACCTGGATAAGTTTGTGGTGGTATTCATTGGTGATATCCTCGTGTACTCACGTACTGAGGAGGAGCATGAAGGGCATCTGAGTATTGTGCTGCAAGCTTTGTTGGAGAATCAACTTTATGCTAAGCTGAGCAAGTGTGAGTTCTGGCTTAGAGAAGTGGTGTTTCTTGGTCATGTGGTTTCTGCTGAAGGGATTCGTGTTGATCCTCAGAAGATTGAGGCGGTGATGGATTGGAAGGTTCCTAAGTCTGTTCATGAAGTTCGTAGTTTCCTTGGTTTGGCAGGATACTACCGAAGGTTTGTGGATGGGTTTTCGAAGATTGCTGCACCTTTGACAAAGTTGTTGCAGAAGGATGTTAAGTATGAGTGGACGGAAGCGAGACAACAGGCTTTTGAGAAGCTTAAGGCAGCCTTGACACAAGCTCCTATTTTGGTTCAACCTGAATCAGTGAAAGAGTTTGTGGTGTATAGTGATGCGTCCTATGTTGGTTTGGGATGTGTGTTGATGCAGGAGGGTAAGGTGGTGGCTTATGCATCACGGCAGTTGAAGTTGCATGAGCGCAATTATCCTACGCATGGTATTGAGTTGGCTGCGGTGGTTTTTGCTTTGAAAATCTGGAGACATTATCTGTATGGTGAGAAGTGTACTATGTACACGTATCACAAGAGTTTGAAGTATCTGATGTCCCAGAAGGAGTTGAATCTTAGGCAGCGACGTTGGGTGGAGTTGCTCAAGGATTATGATTTGACGATTGAGTATCACCCTGGAAAAGCTAATGTTGTAGCGGATGCCTTGAGTAGGAAGGTAGCTGTTGAGTTGAGGGCTATGTTTGCCAGTTTGAGTATTTCGCGTGATGGTGGTCTTGTGGCTGAATTGCAAGTGAAACCATCTTTGGTTCAGTTGATCAAGGAAAAGCAGTTGTTGGATGATTCCTTGGTACCGCATGTTCAGGACATTACGGAGGGTAGGCCTTCGGATTTCTGTTTTAGTGATGATGGAGTGTTGTGTTTTGGGAGTCGGATAGTAGTGCCCAATGATGTTGATTTGAGGCGTGCTATTCTGACTGAAGGTCATAGTAGTCCTTTTGCTATGCATCCTGGTAGTACTAAGATGTACCGTGATCTTCGTGATGAGTACTATTGGGTGGGTCTAAAGAAGGATGTTGCTGAGTTTGTAAGCAAGTGCATGGTGTGTCAGCGAGTTAAGGCTGAGCATCAGTTTCCGTCAGGTTTGTTGCAACCGTTGAGAATTCCTGAGTGGAAGTGGGAAAGGATTACCATGGATTTTGTATCTGGTTTACCTTTGTCGCCATCGAAGAAGAATTCGGTGTGGGTGATGGTGGATCGCTTGACGAAGTGTGCGCATTTCTTGCCTGTGCATACTACGTATTCTTTGGATAAGCTTGCGAAGCTGTACATTGCTGAGGTTGTGCGGCTGCATGGTGTGCCTAAGTCGATTGTGTCGGATAGGGATCCGAGGTTTACATCGCGTTTCTGGCAGTGTTTGCATCAAGCTTTGGGTACACGGTTGAATTTCAGTACATCTTATCATCCTCAGTCGGATGGTCAGTCCGAGCGTGTTATCCAGGTTTTGGAGGATATGTTGAGGTGCTGCGTGATTGAGTTCCAGGGCTATTGGGAGAAACATTTGCCTTTGGTGGAGTTTGCCTATAACAATATTTATCAGGAAAGTATTCAAATGGCACCTTATGAAGCTTTGTACGGGAGGAAGTGTAGGACTCCTCTGTGTTGGGCTGAAACGGGTCAGAAGTTGGTTTCGATGCCAGCTTTGTTGAAGGGAACCACCGAGAAGGTGAAGCTCATTTGTGAGCGTTTGAAAGCAGCTTCTGATCGGCAAAAGTCTTACGCGGATTTGAAGCGTAAGGAGATTGAGTATGCGGTGGGTGACTGTGTGTTTTTGAAGGTTTCGCCTTGGAAAAAGGTGATGAGGTTTGGCCGAAAGGGTAAGTTGAGCCCTAGGTACATTGGACCATACGAGGTGGTTGAGCGTGTGGGTCCTGTTGCGTATAAGTTGAGGTTACCGCAAGAGTTGGAGAAGATCCATGATGTGTTTCATGTTTCTATGCTTCGGAAGTATAGATCGGATCCTTCACATGTGATGCCTGTGGAAGAAGTGGAATTGAATCCGGATTTGACCTATGATGAGGAACCGGTAAAGATTCTGGATTCGGATAGTAAGGTTCTTCGTGGCAAGACCATTGAGTTGGTAAAGGTGTTGTGGAAACATCATGGTGTTGAAAAAGCCACGTGGGAACAGAAGGATGACATGTTGAAGCAGTTTCCGTACCTCTTTCCTTCAGGTAAATTTCGAGGACGAAATTTCTTAAGGGGGGAGAGTTGTAACACCCCAATTTTGGGCTTAGAAGTTTTGGGTTTGGACCGGATCGGTCGGGTTGCGGTTCGAATATATAAGGGTGAATTTAGGAATGTAACGCCCCGGTTTTGGGCTTGGAAGTTTTGGGCGTTGACCGGTTCGGTCAAAGTGCTGTTCGAATCTAAAAAGGCGAAATTAGGAAAACCTAGTTCGGGTTGCATTAAAAATATGGAAAAATGTTCTAAAATCCTCTTTTAATATATATAACTGTGAAATCAATTTTACAAAATGAGGTTTGGAAGGGTGACATTTTGGCTAGTGACCAAAATGTAATTTTTGAAAACTGCGTGACTGTTTTAAAAAGGATTGAAACTTTGAATCTTTAAGGAGCTATTTACCCAATGGGAGTTTCTCCAGATTTTCTATATATATTAAATGATTAATTAAAAGGTTTTAAATATAATCAAAGTGGAGGGAAGATATTTTAGTTTTAACTAACTTTTCTCTCAACTATTTTCTCTCATTTTCTCTCAAACCAAACATCTTTCTCCAGAGTTTTTCATCTGATTTTTTCCACTTAAATCTCTCTTTTCAATCCTCTTTTCATTGCTAATCATCTCATCAACAAAACCTCACCAATTGCCATTTGATTCTTCAAGCTTTTTGGTTCTAAAAGAGGAGAAACTCAAGTTTGGAGGTAAGAACGTCCTTCTCCTCTGAACTTCAAGTTCTTTACTGAAATTCCCAAGTTCTCAATCCTTAAATTGTGTTTTATAAATGGTTTTAAGGTTGTGTTATGGATCTTGGCTTTTAAATGCAAGATTTGATTGATTTTGGTGAATTTTCGCTGGATCTGTTAAAGCAGTGATTTGAGGTGTATAATTGGTGATAAATGAATGTTAATTTGATATGGAATTGAGTTTTAATTAATGCAATCCCGGATAGGTTGAATTTCCTAAGTTTAGCTTGTGGTTCTTGGTTGTTTTTGGGTGATCTTGTGGATCTGTTGTTGCTGGAGGTATAAGGATGTTGTTAGGTCCTTTTTAGTTGTTAAATGATGTCTAAGGATGCTTAGTTTTGATGGTTTATGGCTGGGCTTTGTTGAGGAGTTGTTTGGATGCATTTTCGGTTGTGTTTGGTGGCCGAAAATGGAGTGTGGATGAGAGCAGCGAGTTTAGGTGCTTTCATTGAAGCTATTAATGCATGATGATGCATTAATCTACTGTTTTAATGTGTTAAAACAGGGGAGTCATCTTTGGATCCAAGTGGTGGTGATCCGGAAGCTTGATTTGGTGTTTCGGCAAGAGGCGAAACGGAATCGGTGAGTGGATTTTGGTTTTCGGCTTTGAAACCAATGTTTTGGAGGTTTGGGAGCTTAGTCTAAGTCTAAACAACTTTGCTAAGCTCAAGAGTAAGTTTTCGGAAAAACTCTCTTGTTGAGGAACCATGTGATGGTTGGGTGCAATGTGTTTGTTGCATGTTTAAGTTCTGTTTTTAAAGCATATCTAGCATGTGTGTTTGCTGAGATTATAAGCCATGTGTTTAAGGAAGCTCAAGGTTAGAGTTCCTTGTTTTTGAACATTGTATAAATGTTGTTTGATGCTTAAAGATGCATGATGTTTATGGCTTGGTTAAATGCTTTAAAACAGTGGATTATTGATGATATATGATGTATATTGGCAAGTGATGTTTTTGAAAAGGTTAAGGTCACTAAGGTGGTTAAAAGTCCTTGAGTGAGCCTTGTTTACTTAAGAACATCAAGGTGGTTAAAAGTCCTTGGATGGTTCTTGTTACGGACACAAAGGTGTTTAAAAGTCCTTGTGTGGTCCTTTCCAAGGTGTTTAAAAGTCCTTGGGCCAAGGTGTTTAAAAGTCCTTGGGGTGATTCATATCATGGTGTTTAAAAGTCCATGGCCAAGGTGTTTAAAAGTCCTTGGGGTCAAGGTGTTTAAAAGTCCTTGAGGTGAAACTTGTTAAGGACACAAAGGTGTTTAAAAGTCCTTGTGTGGTCCTTGCCATGGTGTTTAAAAGTCCATGGGCCAAGGTGTTTAAAAGTCCTTGGGGATAAGATCACAATGGTGTTTAAAAGTCCATGTGTGAGTCTTATGTTGATCTTGTTTTAAAGATGGTAATTATCACTTGTGGCCAATATGACATGTTATGATGTGAAGCATGAGATGCTTGTTTAAGATTGATTGTGAGCATGTCTAAATGTATTTTGAAGTATGATTTATAAATGAGTTTTATAAATGCATTATTGTGTGGTTCTAAGGAGCTTTCCTCACTAAGCTTTTGCTTACGCTCTCTCTCTTTTCTTAAACCAATAATGCAGAGCATTAAAGTGCATTGAGGGCAGCAAGGAGGGCAAGCAATCAAGTGGAAGTTAAGCTCATGTATGAGAAGGTTTTCTTAAACACTTTTAGCTTTTGGCATTTGGCAATGGGGGATCTATGTTGTTGTTTTGGGAGATGTTTGGAACTCCCTAAGTTGGATTTATGTTGTTGTTAATGTTGTTTTTTGTAATTGGCCATTATGTGTTGGTTTGAAGGCTTTTGTGCATGAATGGTTGCTTGTGTAGGAAGCATGCCTTTAGATTTGGGGCTTTTCATATATGTTGATATAATGATGATTGGTTGATGCAAATATGTCTCTTGTATGTTGTATGAGATGCTGGTAAAGTTTGATAGCAATTGGAGCATGATTGGTTGGTCAATTGCATGTTTAGGCAAGCAAATTTCTGCATTTTGTGCAGGCCGTATCGGAACAGTGCCTGCCGTTTCGGAACGGGTGCCTCGAAGCAGCCTAGGCGTCCGAAACGGGTGACACCGTTCCGAAACGGAAAGGCTACTGTCAGCCCTCGTTTCGGTACGCGTTGCGGAACGGCCCCGCGTTTCGAAACGGGCTGTCTCCCGTTTCGGAACGGATGACCGTTGGGGGCTGACATTGGTAGTTATATGTTTCAAAATGTTTGCATTTTGGTCCTGAAACTTGTATGTGCAATTGTATGAGTTTGGAATGTCCGTTTGAGCTGAAATTTGGCCGAGATGCATGAAACATGATTAATTTCAAGTTGGTAACTTTAATTTGGGTGAAGTTCTTATATTTATCAGAATTTACAATTTGGTCCCTAAAGTTGTAATTTGTTCAATTGGGTCCCTGTTCGATCTCTGATGTTTATGATCTTTGAGTATGTTGTTTGAATGATCATAACTAGGGTTAACGTGCATCTAGACAAGTTTAAAAAGAAAAAAAGGGTCGTTAATCAAGGTTGACTTTCGGGTTGACTTTGGTTTTCCCCGTGTGACTTTCTTAATTCGGGTCAACCGTCTAGGCCGGGTTAAGGGGGTTACAAGGAAAGCCTAGTTCGGGGTGCATTAAAAATATGGAAAAATGTCTTAAAATCCTCTTTTATTATATATAAGAGAAAGGTGAAATCAATTTTACAAAATGAGGTTTGGAAGAGTGACATTTTGGGTTAGTGACCAAAATGTAATTTTTGAAAACTGGGGGACTGTTTTAAAAAGGATTGAAACTTTGAATCTTTAAGGAGCTATTTACCCAAAAGAGTTTCTCCAGATTTTTCTGAATATTAATCAATTTAATTAATGGTTTTTAATTAAGTGTAAAAGGAGGGAAAATATATTTTGGCATTTTAACTAACTTTTCTCTAAATTTCCATTTTCTTTTCTCTCAACTCAAACACATTTCTCCAGCAAAATTATCTCTGATTTTGACAACTAAAGATTAGATTTCAATCCTCATTTGATCTCTAATCAATTCTACAACAAAACCTTAGCATTTGCTTATTGGATTTTCAAGAATCTTGGTTCCAAAAAGGGAGAAACTCAAGTTTAGAGGTATGAACGTCCTTCTCCTCTAAATTCTCAGTTCTTTACTGAAATTCCCAAGTTCTCAATCCTTGAATTATGTTTTATTAAAGGTTTTGCAATTGAGTTCTTGATCTTGGCTTTAAAATGCAAGATTTGCTTTAATTTTGATGAAATTCGTATGATCTGAGTGGGCATTGTTTTGAGATGTGTTTTTGGTGTAAAATGGATGTATAATTGATGAGAAATTGAGGTTTAATCAATGCAATCCCGAATAGGTTGATTTTCCTAAGTTTTGTTTAAGTTTTTGGTGGTTTTTGGAGTGATCTTGATGTTCTGCTATAGCTGGAGGTATAAGGACGTGATGAGATCCATTTTGGATGTTAATTGAGGTTTATGAATGTTTGGAATTGATGGATCTTGGCTGGGTAGTGTTGTAGAGATGTTTGGATGTGATTTCGGTTGTGTTTGGTAGCCGAAATGTGAGTGTTGATGTGAGCAGCGAGTTTAGATGTCTTGGTTGAGGATATTAATGCATGATGGTGCATTAATCTACTGTTTTGATGTGTTTAAAACAGGGGAGACATCTTCGGATCCTTGTGGTGTTGATCCGGAAGCTTGATTGGTGTTTCGGCAAGTGGCGAAACGGAATCGGTGAGTGGATTTTGGTTTTCAGCTTTGAAACCAATGTTTTGAAGGTTTGGGAGCTTAGTTTAAGTCTAAACAACTTTGCTAAGCTCAAGAGTAAGTTTTTGGAAAAACTCTCTTGTTGATGAACCATGAGTTGGTTGAGTGCAATGTGATTGTTTGCATGTTTTAAATTCTGTTTTGAAAGCATACTTTAGCATGTTTATTTGCTGGTTTTATAAGCCATGTGTTGAAGGATGCTCAAGGTAAGAGATCCTTGTTTTGAACATTTGATAAAATGTGGTTTTGTTGCATAAGTGTAACCCCCTTAACCCGGCCTAGACGGTTGGCCCGAATTAAGAAGATTACACGGGGAAAACCAAAGTCAACCCGAAAGTCAACCTTGATTAACGACCCTTTTTTTTCTTTTTAATCTTGTCTAGATGCTCATTAATCCTAGATGTGATCACACAAACATCATACTCAAAGATCACAACCATCAGAGATCATTCAAGGACCCAAATGCACAAAACACAACTTTAGGGACCAAATTGTAAATTCTGAAAACTTTGAGGCCTTAACCAGATTTTAAGTTACCAACTTAAAATTAATCATGTTTCATACATCTCGGCCAAATTTCAGCTCAAACGGACATCTCAAACTCATACAATTGCACATACAAGATTCGGGACCAAAATGCAAACATTTTGAAACACATAACTGCCACTGTCAGCCCCCAACGGTCAACCGTTCCGAAACGGGAGACAGCCCGTTTCGAAACGCGGGGCCGTTTCGCAACGCGTACCGAAACGGGGGTCTGGCAGTAGCCTTTCCGTTTCGGAACGGTGTCACCCGTTTCGGACGCCTAGGCTGCTTCAAGGCACCCGTTCCGAAACGGTTCATCCTGTTCCGAAACACCCTGCAAAAAATGCAGAAATTTGCCTACTTAAACATGCAATTAAACATCCAATCATGCTCCAAAAGCCACCAAACTTTGCCAACATGCAATTCAACATAAAAGAGGCATACTTGCATCAACAATTCAACAAAATAACAACATATATGAAAAGCCCCAATTTCAAGGTTAAGCTTCCAACACAAGCAACCATTTAACCAACATACTTCCAATTCAAACTCATAAGCCAAACCATGTTCCAACAACATCAACAACACAAAACCATACTTGTCCGAACATATACAACACATACATCAACCCAAGAGACTCTACCCCATTGCCTTTATTAACTATAGCTATTAACCGAGACATACATCTCAAGTGGAGTCCTTCTTGAATCCCTTGCTCCTTGCTGTCCAAACTTCAAGAATCTGCATTGATGGACAAAAAGGAGCGTAAGCATATAATGCTTAGTGAGGAATTCTCAAAACCAAAACACCATTAATGCAGCGAGCCATAAATCACTTTTAAAACAAACTCGATTTGTTTACCAAAGCCATGTTTGAAAACCCCTTTTCAACAACAAGCTCAAAACCATGCATCGCACATACATGAAAACCAACCCTTAGCTTAGCATGCTAAGAAAACCTTTTCAAAGCACAACTTACAAAATCATCCATTTAGCCAAACCATGCATAAACACCATATGCAAGCTAAAACAAAACCTTGGAAAACACTCCCATTTCACAACATACCTTTCTTAAACTTGAAAGCCAATTCAAGCAAGAATCTTTTAAAACCATTTCACAAACCAACCAACACATGCATTAAACCAAAGGCAACATATATGAACCACAACATCATCATCACATGCCTTTAAAAAAAAGTCTTAACAAGACTCCAATGCACTAAAGATATTTCATGCTCACATGCATCATTTTCCAAATGATAATCAACACTTGTTCAACTTAACAAGTAAACATGCATTCACAAGCATTATACACTTTCCATGCAACCATGCATCTTTTCAAGCATCTCATGCTCCACATGCAATTATGCATCAATTCAAGCATCCCATGCTTCATCACAATCAAGAACATCATATTGGCCTTCAAGTGATCAACCACATTCACTTTTCAACTCAACACCCAATCGGATACGCGGATTCCGAGCGTTGTCCCTACGCTCCATACACCCTACCAATCCAAGGTCTCCCAAATGGACTTTTAAACACCATTTGACCTCAACATCCTAAGGTTCCCATGTATGGACTTTTAAACACCATACAACCTTAGCTTTCCCGAGGTTCCCATGTATGGACTTTCAAACACCATACAACCTCAACTTTTCCCCAAGGTTCCCATGTATGGACTTTTAAACACCATACAACCTTAGCTTTCCCGAGGTTCCCATGTATGGACTTTCAAACACCATACAACCTCAACTTTTCCCCAAGGTTCCCATGTATGGACTTTCAAACACCATACAACCTTGACATGCACAAGGTTCCCATGTATGGACTTTCAAACACCATACAACCTTTGCATTCACCGATTGGTAGTTGTATAACATCACTAACGAGATCCAGGACACCCTACACAAGATCCACACATGGACTTAACACCGCCATTGTGATCTCAACAAGCACAAGGTTCCCACATATGGACTTTTAAACACCATATAACCTTTGCTCAACCAAGGTCCTCGAATGGGCAACACCTCCATTATGACCTCAACCATCTCGTTAGGATACTTGAAGGGAGTTTACCGGTCCACTCTTGACCACTCCACCTCCAAGGCGACTTAATTCACGGTGCACCCAATCCTATAGCCGGCTAACTATATCCGATCAAAGAACCAAGAACCACTTACATCACTTGCCAATATAACCACCTTACCACATTAGTCCAATGTTTCACATGCATAACCATAATGCAAAAACCATCACTTACCAACATTAATTCACTGTTTTAAAGCATTAAACAAAGCCATTGAACAACATGCAACACCATGCATCAAATCCACATTTTCAATGTATAAAACCAAGGATCTCTTACCTTGAGCATCCTTCACATATGGCTTTCAAAACCAGCATTAAACCATGCTAAATATGCTTTCAAAACAGATTTAAACCATGCAAAACACATGCATTTCAATCATCAACCACAATTGCTTAAAAGCCAATTCCACAACTATAATTCAAGAGCGAAAAACCATTCACTTACTCTTGAGCTTAGCAAAGTTGTTTAGACTTACACTAAGCTCCCAAAAACCTTCAAACCTTGGTTCAAAAGCTGAAAACCCAACTTCACTCACCGATAACCAAAACAAGGCTAGCCACCAAGCCTTCCAAGCATCCGAAACCTTCCGCAACACCTCTAAAGCTCACAGATCAAACTCCTCTGTTTCAAGCACACAAAAACAACACATTAATGCATCATTATGCATTAAGAACAGCAACCACACAACCAAACTCGCTGCTCATCACACAACCAACAATTCGGCTACCAAACACAACCGAAATCACCTCCAAACATTACCAAAACTTAACCCAGCCAAGATCCATCACTTATAACCATTTTTAAACATCAATTAACATCCAAAATGATCACAACACGTCCTTATACTTCCAGGTACAACAGATCACCAAAAACACTCCAAAAACAACCAAAAACTCAAGCCAAACTTAGGAAATTCAACCTATCCGGGATTGCATTAATTAAACCTCAACTTCTAATCAATTTAGCATTCATTTAACATCATTTTGACACTTCAAAACACTGCCCAAACAGATCACACGAAAATTTCACCAAAATCGCCAAATCTTGCATTTTAAGCCAAAATCAAGATTTCAATTGAAAAGCCTTTAACAAAACACAAATCAAGGATTGAGAACTTGGGAATTTCAATAAAGAACTTGAATTTCAGAGGAGAAGGACGTTCTTACCTCCAAACTTGAGTTTCTCCTTTTTAGAGCCAAAAAGCTTGATGAAACAACTTGCAAATTGAGAGGTTTTGTTGATGAGATGATTAGGAATCAAATGAGAGTTGAAATGAGTGATTTGAGTGACAAAATCAGAGGAGGAAATCTGGAGAAATGTGTTTGGTTTGAGAGAAAAGATGAGAGAAAATGGTTGAGAGAAAAGTTAGTTAGAATTAGGAAAATATCTTCCCTCCACTTTTCTTTAGTTTAAAAACATTTAATTAATCATTTAATATATTTAGAAAATCTGGAGAAACTCCCATTGGGTAAATAGCTCCTTAAAGATTCAAAGTTTCAATCCTTTTTAAAACTGTCACCGAACTTTCAAAAATTACATTTTGGTCACTAGCCAAAATGTCAACCTTCCGAACCTCATTTTCCAAAATTGATTTCACAGTTCACTTAATTATATTAAAAGATGATTTTAGGACATTTTTCCATATTTTTAATGCAACCCGAACTAGGCTTTCCTAAATTCACTCTTATATATTCGATCAGCACTTTGACCAAACCGGTCAATGCCCAAAACTTCTGAGCCCAAAACCGGGGCGTTACAATAAGGACGCATGATGATTAATGGCTTTGTTAAATGCTTTAAAACAGTGGACTATTGTTGTTAAATGATGCTTATTGGCAAGTGATGTTTCGTGAAAGGTTAAGAACACTATGGTGGTTAAAAGTCCATAGGTGGTTCTTGTGTTAAGAACACTATGGTGGTTAAAAGTCCATAGGTGGTTCTTGTGTTAAGAACAACATGGTGGTTAAAAGTCCATGGGTGATTCTTGTGTTAAGGTCACAAAGGTTGTTAAAAGTCCTTGTGTGAGCCTTGTGTATATTAAGAACACCATGGTGGTTAAAAGTCCATGGGTGATTCTTGTGTTAAGGTCATAAGGTGGTTAAAAGTCCTTGTGTGGACCTTGTATATTGTAAGAACACCATGGTGGTTAAAAGTCCATGGGTGATTCTTGTGCTAAGGACACAATGGTGGTTAAAAGTCCATGTGTGGTCCTTGTGAATTGTAAGATCACAATGGTGGTTAAAAGTCCATGTGTGGATCTTATGTTTATTGTATTGTGAAATGGAAAGATTATGATTATAACTTGTGGCCAATATGACATGTTAATAATTTGAAGCATGAAATGCTTGTTTTAAATGCTTATGTGCATGGATAAAGGTTGTTTTGAATTAAGGTTTATAAAAGTGTGTTATAAATGCATTATTGAGTTGTTTTAAATGAGCATTCCTCACTAAGCTTTTAGCTTACGCTCTCTCTCTTTTCTTAAACCAATAATGCAGAGCATTGAAGTGCGTATAAGGGCAGCAAGTGGTCAAGAATCCAAGTGAAGAACTAAGCTCATGTATGGTGAAGGTTTCTTTACACTATTAGCTTTTGGCATTTGGCAATGGGGAACCTATGTTGTTGTTTTGGGAGATGTTTTGGACTCCCTAAGTTGGTTTTATGTTGTTGTTGATGATGGAACATGTAAATGGCCTTTATGGGGATTGTTTAGTGATTTGGTGTTTGAATGGTTTTCAATATAGGATGCATGCCTATAGAATTGGGGCTTTCCTTGTTTGATGCCATGTTTATGAATTGTTGATGCCATTATGTTCCTTATGCATGTAATGTCTTGCTGATATAATTTGGTTGCCTTTGGAGCATGTTTGATGGGTCAATTTTGTTTTAAACCAGCAAAATTTCTACAATCTGGGTAGCCTGTTTCGGAACAGGTGCTACCGTTTCGGAACAGAGGGCCTGAAATGGCCTAGGCGTTTCGAAACGGGCAGAGCCGTTCCGGAACAGTTTTGCCACTGCCAGGCCATGTTGCGCAACGGGTTTCGAAACGGTCCCGCGTTTCGGAACGGATCATCCCTGTTCCGAAACACTCGACCGTTGGGCAATGAAATTGATGGTTATATGTTTTGAAATCTTTGCGTTTTGGTCCTGAATCTTGTTTATGCAATTGAATGAGGTTGAGATGTCCGTTTGAGTTGAAATTTGGCAGAGAAGCAAGAAATATGATTAATTTCATAAAGGTAACTTAAAAGTGGGTTAAGTTCTTGTAATTTCCAGAATTTACATTTTGGTCCCTAGATTCATGTTTTGTGCAATCGAGTCCTTAAATGTGTTCTGATTGCTGTGATCTTTGAACATGCTGTTGTTATGAACATATCTAGGGTTAATGTGCATTTAGATGAGATTAAAAAGAAAAAAATGGGTCGTTAATCAAGGTTGACTTTCGGGTTGACTTTGGTTTTCCCCGTGTAAACTTCTTGATTCGGTTCAACCGTCTGGGCCGGGTTAAGGGGGTTACAGTGCTCTATCTCGACAGGTAGATGACATGTTTTCCCATAAATCAATCGGTACAGAGACATGCCCAATGGAGTCTTAAAAGCTGTCCTATATGCCCATAACGCATCATTGAGGAGTAAAGACCAGTCTTTCCTAGTTGGCTTAACCATCTTCTCAAGAATGTTCTTAACTTCCCTATTGGATATCTCAGCTTGTCCATTAGTCTGTGGGTGATATGCTGTTGCGATCCGATGCTTGACACCATATTTCTTCAAGGCGGCAGCAATAACCCTATTGTCAAAATGTCTCCCTTCATCACTGATAATCGCCTTAGGGATGCCAAACCTAGAAAAGATATTTTTGTGTAAAAACCTTTGGACTGTCTTGGCATCATTCTTTTGAGTGGCGATAGCTTCAACCCACTTAGAGACATAATCTACTGCTAGGAGGATGTATAGATTTCCACATGAGGATGGAAAAGGTCCCATAAAATCAATCCCCCAAACGTCGAAGATTTCGACCTCTAGAATGTTCTGCAGTGGCATCTCGTTTCTCCTTGAGATGTTTCCTGTCCTTTGGCACCTGTCACAGCTCTTGTAGAAGATTTGTGCATCTTTATACAGTGACGGCCAGTAGAATCCTGACTGCAGCACCTTGGTAGCAGTTTTGTTACCTCCTAAGTGACCTCCATACTGTGAAGCATGGCAGTGATGAAGAATGTCTTCTTTCTCTTCTTGTGGTACACACCTCCTTATAACCTGATCTGCACAGATTTTGAAAAGAAGAGGTTCGTCCCAATAATAATGCTTAACATCATTTTGGAACCTCTTCCTGTCTTGATAATTAAGATCAGAAGGAATTATTTCGCTAACTAAGAAATTAACGAAATCAGCATACCAGGGGAGTTCAGAAGACTTACCTGCCGCCATGGCTGTCGCGGCAGTGATTGCGGCAGCAAAGAGCTGCTCATCTGGGAAGGTCTCCAGTATGTTTGTGTCATCCATTGGTAGACTCTGTCCCTTCTCCAATCTTGACAAGTGATCTGCCACCTGATTTTCTGTCCCTTTTTTGTCCTTGATTTCAAGGTCGAATTCTTGCAATAGCAGGATCCACCGTATCAATCGAGGCTTTGCATCCTTTTTCGCAAACAGATACTTCAGGGCAGAATGGTCTGTATGCACTATAACCTTCGTCCCAAGTATGTAAGAACGAAACTTGTTAATGGAGAACACCACAGCTAATAACTCTTTTTCTGTGGTGGTGTAATTTACTTGGGCATCATTCAGCGTCTTGCTGGCATAGTATATGACATGAAATAATTTATCTCTCCGCTGCCCAAGTGCTGCCCTGACAGCATAGTCACTGGCATCGCACATGATCTCAAATGGTTGCGTCCAGTCTGGTGGCTGTACTATTGGGGCTGTTACCAGTTTTTCCTTCAGAACCTTGAATGCCCCAGTACATTCTTCATTAAAGTCAAAGGGTCGGTTCTGCTCCAAAAGATGGCATAAGGGCTTGGTGATTTTTGAGAAATTTGCAATGAATCTACGATAAAAACCAGCATGTCCCAAGAAACTTCTAATACCCTTGACTGTAGTTGGCGGCGGCAGCTTTTCGATCACTTCTATTTTAGCCCTGTCGACTTCTATCCCACGGCAGCTAATCTTGTGACCAAGGACTATCCCTTCATCCACCATAAAGTGGCATTTTTCCCAATTCAAGACTAGATTTTCTTTTTCACATCTTTCAAGTACCTTTTGTAGATTGCCGAGGCAGCTCTCAAAATCGTCTCCAAAGACTGAAAAATCATCCATAAATATTTCAAGGAAGTCCTCTACCATATCGGAGAATATGGCCATCATGCACCTTTGGAAGGTGGCAGGTGCATTGCATAATCCAAACGACATCCTCCTAAAAGCATACGTTCCGTAGGGGCATGTGAAAGTCGTCTTTTCTTGATCTTCCGGTGCGATAGCTATTTGATTATAACCTGAATAACCATCAAGAAAACAATAGTAAGGTTTACCCGCTAATCTATCAAGCATTTGATCAATAAAGGGTAAAGGAAAGTGGTCTTTTCGGGTAGCTTTGTTAAGCTTCCGATAGTCCATACAAACCCTCCAACCGGTCACAGTCCTAGTTGGGATTAACTCATTGTTTTCATTGGTTACCACGGTCATTCCTCCTTTCTTTGGAACGCATTGCACCGGGCTTACCCATTTGCTGTCGGAGATGGCGTAAACAATACTAGCATCTAACCATTTGATTATCTCTTTACGAACCACCTCTTTCATTGCATGATTTAGCCGCCTTTGGGCATCTATAGTCGGCTTATGATCTTCCTCTTAAAGGATTTTGTGCATGCATAACGCCGGACTAATGCCTTGAATATCAGCTATCGTCCATCCAATTGCCTTCTTGTGCTGCCGCATCATCCCTATGAGCTGCCATTCCTGTTCCTGCGGCAGCTTAGAAGAGATGATTACGGGCAACGTATCATTTGAACCAAGAAAAGCATATTTGAGCTGCCCTGGCAGGGGCTTCAATTCTAAGGCAGGTGGTTCAACAGTAGATGGCTTTTGGATTGCATGGTTATCCGAAGTATAATTTAAAGGTTCGAATAACTTACCTGGACGATCGCCTATCCAGTTTACCTCCTCCTGATCTTCAGTATCTGATGTTTCGGATTCAGAGGAGTTGCTGTCGTCGGTGCTGTCGTGACAGGCCTGTAGGTGGCTGCCGCGGCAGTGACCAATTTTAATGTCCTGAAAGCCCGACCTGATGCAGGGTTGATCAAAGGCAACTTCAGTGATAGCCTTGCATTCCTCTTCTGCATCAGCATTGTAACCCCCTTAACCCGGCCTAGACGGTTGACCCGAATTAAGAAAGTCACACGGGGAAAACCAAAGTCAACCCGAAAGTCAACCTTGATTAACGACCCTTTTTTTTCTTTTTAACTTGTCTAGATGCACATTAACCCTAGTTATGATCATTCAAACAACATACTCAAAGATCATAAACATCAGAGATCGAACAGGGACCCGATTGAACAAATTACAACTTTAGGGACCAAATTGTAAATTCTGATAAATATAAGGACTTCACCCAAATTTAAGTTACCAGCTTGAAATTAATCATGTTTCATGCATCTCGGCCAAATTTCAGCTCAAACGGACATTCCAAACTCATACAATTGCACATACAAGAATCGGGACCAAAATGCAAACATTCTGAAACATATAACTACCAATGTCAGCCCCCAACGGTCATCCGTTCCGAAACGGGAGACAGCCCGTTTCGAAACGCGGGGCCGTTCCGTAACGCGTACCGAAACGAGGGCTGACAGTAGCCTTTCCGTTTCGGAATGGTGTCACCCGTTTCGGACGCCTGGGCTGCTTCGAGGCACCCGTTCCGAAACGGCAGGCACTGTTCCGATACGGCCTGCACAAAATGCAGAAATTTGCTTGCCTAAACATGCAATTGACCAACCAATCATGCTCCAATTGTTATCAAACTTTACCAGCATCTCATACAACATACAAGAGACATATTTGCAACATCAATTCGACATCATGGCATCAATTATGAAAAGCCCCAAATCTAAAGGCATGCTTCCTACACAAGCAAACCATTCAAGCATAAAACCTCCAAATCAAACACATAATGGCCAATTACAAAAACCAACATTAACAACAACATAAATCCAACTTAGGGAGTTCCAAACATCTCCCAAAACAACAACATAGGTCCCCCATTGCCAAATGCCAAAAGCTAAAAATGTTTAAGAAAACCTTTCCATACTTGAGCTCAACTTCCACTTGATTGCTTGCCTTCCTTGCTGCCCTCAATGCACCTTAATGCTCTGCATTATTGGTTTAGGAAAAGAGAGAGAGCGTAAGCAAAAGCTTAGTGAGGAATGCTCATTAAAACCACACAATAATGCATTTATAAAACTCATTTATAAATCATACTTCAAAATACATTTAGACATGCTCACAAGCAATCTTAAACAAGCATCTCATGCTTCACATCATAACATGTCATATTGGCCACAAGTGATAATTACCATCTTTAAAACAAGATCAACATAAGACTCACACATGGACTTTTAAACACCATTGTGATCTTATCCCCAAGGACTTTTAAACACCTTGGCCCATGGACTTTTAAACACCATGGCAAGGACCACACAAGGACTTTTAAACACCTTTGTGTCCTTAACAAGTTTCACCTCAAGGACTTTTAAACACCTTGACCCCAAGGACTTTTAAACACCTTGGCCATGGACTTTTAAACACCATGATATAAATCACCCCAAGGACTTTTAAACACCTTGGAAGGACCACACAAGGACTTTTAAACACCTTTGTGTCCGTAACAAGAACCATTCAAGGACTTTTAACCACCTTGATGTTCTTAAGTAAACAAGGCTCACTCAAGGACTTTTAACCACCTTAGTGACCTTAACCTTTTCAAAAACATCACTTGCCAATATACATCATATATCATCAATAATCCACTGTTTTAAAGCATTTAACCAAGCCATAAACATCATGCATCTTTAAGCATCAAACAACATTTATACAATGTTCAAAAACAATGAACTCTAACCTTGAGCTTCCTTAAACACATGGCTTATAATCTCAGCAAGACACATGCTAGATATGCTTTAAAAACAGAATTTAAATATGCAACAAACACATTGCACCCAACCATCACATGGTTCCTCAACAAGAGAGTTTTTCCGAAAACTTACTCTTGAGCTTAGCAAAGTTGTTTAGACTTAGACTAAGCTCCCAAACCTCCAAAACATTGGTTTCAAGCCGAAAACCAAAATCCACTCACCGGTTCTGTTTCGCCTCTTGCCGAAACACCAAATCAAGCTTCCGGATCACCACCACTTGGATACAAAGATGACTCCCCTGTTTTAACACATTAAAACAGTAGATTAATGCATCATCATTCATTAATAGCTTCAATGAAAGCACCTAAACTCGCTGCTCTCATCCACACTCCATTTTCGGCCACCAAACACAACCGAAAATGCATCCAAACAACTCCTCAACAAAGCCCAGCCATAAACCATCAAAACTAAGCATCCTTAAACATCATTTAACAACTAAAAAGGACCTAACAACATCCTTATACCTCCAGCAACAACAGATCCACAAGATCACCCAAAAACAACCAAGAACCACAAGCTAAACTTAGGAAATTCAACCTATCCGGGATTGCATTAATCAAAACTCAATTCCTTATCAAATTAATGTTCATTTATCATGAAAAACAAATCTCAAATCACAACTTTAACAGATCTAACGAAAATCTATCAAAAATCACCAAATCTTGCATTTAAAGCCAATATCCATTTCACAACTTTAAAAGCCTTTAATAAAACATCAATTAAGGATTGAGAACTTGGGAATTTCAGTAAAGAACTGAGAGTTTAGAGGAGAAGGACGTTCTTACCTCCAAACTTGAGTTTTCTCCCTTTTAGAACAAAAAAACTTGAAAATCCAAATAGCAAATTGCAAGGTTTTGTTGTAGAGATGATTAGGAATCCAAAGAGAATTGAAAAGATAGATTTGAGTGACAAAATCAGAAAGAAACCTCTGGAGAGAAAGTGTTTGGATTGAGAGAAAATGAGAGAAAAAGGAAAATTGGGAAAATAGGAAAATTAGTTACAAAATAGCCAAAATGATTTCCATCCACTTTTCTTTAGCTTTAAAATCAGAATTAAACATTAAAATATCTTAGAAAAATCTGGATAAACTCCTTTTGGAATAATAGCTCCTTAAAGATTCAAAGTTTCAATCCTTTATAAAACAGTCACGCAACTTTCAAAAATTACATTTTGGTCACTAGCCAAAATGTCACCCTTCCAAACCTCATTTTTCAAAATTGATTTCACAGTTCACTTATATATATTAAAATATGATTTTAGAACATTTTTCCATATTTTTAATGCAACCCGAACTAGGCTTTCCTAATTTCACCCTTATAGATTCAAACAGCACTTTGACCAAACCGGTCAACGCCCAAAACTTCTAAGCCCAAAACCGGGGCGTTACAAGAATGCTTCATAGCTTGGAGAACATTCAACTTAATCTCTTGGTCGTTCACTCTCATGGTGAGTTCTCCTTTTTCCACATCAATCAGTGATCTTCCCGTGGCTAAGAAGGGTCGCCCAAGGATGATTGGTGCGTTTTCGTCTGCTTCACAATCTAAAACAAGAAAGTCAGCAGGAAATATAAATTTATCCACTCTTACCAGAATATCTTCAATTTTTCCTTCCGGATGAACGTAAGAGCGGTCTGCCAGCTACAGAATCACTGTCGTGGGCCGCGCCTTTCCAATACCTAATTTCTGAAAAACATATTTTGGCATTAAATTAATACTAGCACCAAGATCACAAAGTGCCTTGCCCACATATTTGTCTCCGATTACACAAGGTATGATGAAGCTCCCCGGATCCTTCTTTTTCTTGGGTGGCTGCCGATGAAGAATACTCATGCAACCTTCTGTCATCTTTACCGTTTCAAATTCCCTAAGTTTAGACTTCTTTGACATGACATCCTTGAGAAATTTGGCGTAACAGGCATCTCCCTAACGGCATCTAACAGCGGAATATTAATATGAACCTGCTTAAAAATATCATAAATCTTTTTAAGCTGAGATTCTTGCTTAGCTTGCTGTAACCGTTAAGGAAAAGGGGGTGGGGGACGATAATCAGCAATACGTCCTTCCCACTGCATACGAATCTGAGGAGGTTTGGGTTAAACAATTTTCTCCTCTTTCGCTTCTGCTGTCGTGACAGGCTCATCGGCAGCAGTCTGTTTGTTACCTGTCGGGGCAGCTTCCTCGGCAGGTCTTTCCAAGGCTGGTTTTCTTACTGTTTCAGCTTCCTTTTCTGGACCTGGTAGTTTCTTCCCACTCCTAGTAGTAATGGCCTTACATTGCTCATGTGTGGGTTGCCTAGCATTTTTAGTATTACTAGGGAATCCTCCAGTCTGCCTTGGCTTGATATGCTGGGAAACCTTACCCATTTGTGTCTCCAAAGATTTCAGAGTAGCTTCATGATTTGTCATCCGCATCTCTGTTTTATCCATGAACGTCTCTGTTTTCTTGACGAACTGATTCATATTCTCAATATAAGTACCTGTCTGAGACATAAAAGTGGCCAGAGTCTGTTCCAGTATACTGTTAGTGGTAGCTGGTGGCTGCTGTTGCTGCTGCGGCATCAGTTGCGGCATCAGTTGCTGTCGCGTCAGCAATCTAGGTCCTCCCTGATTCTGATTGTTGTGTGCTTGAGGATTCAAGGCATTATTAGGATTACTCCAAGAAAACTTGGGGTCCTTTCTCCAGTTGGGATTATAGTTGTTGGAGTTGTAATTCGGCTTGTTGTAATTTCCAAAATACTTTCCCTCTTCTAACTGTATTGGACATTCCTCCGAACTGTGATTTCCCTCACAAATGTCACATACCTCCTCGACAGCAAACCCATGTTGTGCATCATCGTTCAAGAGCTTTTTCATTGCCTTAGTAAGGTATGCCACCTGTGATTTCATCGTGCTGTCGGCCTCATAATCCTTGATAGCTAGTACCCGTTTACCCCCTCTTCTTGCTATCGGAAACTGCTCCTCATTCTTAGCCAGATTTTTCAAAACTTGTATTGCCTCATCCGGGTCTTTTTCCAATAGTAATCCGTTTGCTTCTGAATCAATTCGAATACGAGTTTGTAAGTTGGCAGCATTATAAAACTTTGTTACCTGATTCCAGACGGGGAATCCAAGCATTGGGCAGTTCCGTAGAAGAGTAGTAAATCTGTCCCAGGCCTCGTGCATTGGCTCGTCATCTTCCTGTTGAAAAGTAGCAATTTCATTACGTAATCGCTCAGATAAATGCGAAGGATTAAAACGAGATAAAAATTCACGAGATAAATCTGCCCAAGTTCTAATTGAACCCGGCGAAAGTTTATTCCACCAAGTTTTTGCTCTGTCCCTCAATGAATGGGGAAATAATTGAAGCCTCAGTATCTCCGGATTAACTCCTGGCAGTCTAAACGAACCACAGATCTCCTGGAATGTTTTGAGATGCTCCCTAGCATCCTCTGTAACAGCACCACTAAACTGCCCGGCATTGTTGATCATACTAAACATAACAGGTTTCAGCTCGAAGTTGTCAACATCTATGTCCGGCAGCGTGGTTTCCAGCTCTACATGATCGTTCAACATGTAGTCACGACAGGACCGTCGGCCGGCAGCGGCAGGCGGGTCACCGACAGGCGGGTCACCGACAGGCGGGTCGTTTCCATTGTGGGCCATCTTCTCTATCTGTTCCTCAATGTACTCGTTCCTGGCTAGTAAGTGACGAAGTTGTTTCTTGAGATTGAATGATCGTTCGATTTCTGGATCTAATGGATACTCAGGATCTTTACCTCGGTTCGATCTGCGCATAAACAAGAAACCTTGTGAAAAGCAAGAGTTGAATGCACCAAAGAAAAACAGAAAAATAAAAATAAAAATAAAAACAAAAAGTGCAGTAAAAGAAAAGGTAGAGTTATGTTGCCAATCCCCGGCAACGGCGCCAAAAACTTGTTGCGTGTAAAATAGTCTATCGCAATTGTAGTGCAAGTATACACGACGCAAGTAGTAAAGTGATATGAAGTATCGGATATCGTCTTCACAGGGATTGGGCTAATAGCTTCACCTTAATTCACTGCACGAAAGTAAAGAAGATGTTTGAGAAAGTTGTCACGAAAATAATAAAGTAAACGTGAATAAAAGAGTTGAGATATCAAGATAGAGAGAATGGACTGGTATTGAATTGCTCAGTAGTGCAGGTATTGCAGAGTTTAGGAAATCCAGTTCTGTCGTTGCACCTGTCGCGGGCAGCACCTGTCGCGGCAACAGTCCGTTGATTGTCGCGGCAGCAAACACTCAACTCCGTACTTCAAGTTTGGCAAGAATCCCAGATGTGCCTTGGCCTATCCCTAGGTCCAAGTCTGTCGATGATCACGTCTTTGATGATACCTCCCGGCGTGAATCGAAGGATGAATACCGATGTGGATGAATTATTCTTTAGCCACTTAACCTCGTCCTATCCCTAGGCCCGAGATAGTTCAACTATAAACTAGAGAACTTGCTCTTATTTCTTTCGTATACTTAACTCTCCCGATGCTAAGTAAATAGATAACCTCACAATGCTCTCCCAATGCTCTTGCAAGATATTAATAACCAAAATAAGAGAACTTGAAGTTTATTTTATTGAACTGAAAATTCCTAAAACAAAAACAACCCTTGCAACTACTTTACAAATCAACCCGTGGCCCTAGGGGGAATTTAGAACATGGCGTGGGAAGGAAAACGACTAGAGGTTGAGAGAGAAGGCTAGGGTATCGGTTATGAGATATGTCCTCTAGGTTAAAATACATGCCCTTATATAAGCTTTGGGCTCAAGTTTTCTAATTTAACAAGGATTACAACTTTAATTAAAAGTATGATTCTAATAAAGACTAAATCTTCAAGGAATCTACTTTCCAGCCGTCCTCCTTGTTTCTTGGGATTTTCTCTCCTTGAACTTTGGGCTTGACATATCTTTTGATCTGGGGCTTGGAAAAATATAGGGTTTTCACATGACAGACGGGCTGAATTTTCTCTATTTGTCGAGGTCCACTTTGCTTCTTCTCCTCAAAACTGCTGTCGTCCTCTGATGTCACGGCAACAACCATGGCAGCAATGTCATCTTTGTCTGCTTGTCCAGTTCAGCTCTTCTGCTTTACTGCCAAGCGCCTGCCCTCAACGTCTGCTACGGCGGCAACCTGCAAAAACAACCATTCTTAGTAGAAGTGCCTTTTAATATATTTGTGATGTTTTGCTGTAAACTAACCTAAATGTAATGAATAATGCTTGAATGCAGTAGAAATATGGGTTAAATAGGGTGCAAATAATAGAACTTTTACACACTCAACAACTGCCTCAACATTGCATCCTCAGCTCCTCTTTCCCTCTGTTAGTCGTTAGTACCTAAAACCAAAAATACACTAAAACATTATCTCTTCTTCACCAAATAAAAGATAATCTATAAAAACAAGGTAAAGCGAAGAAATGTTGTAAAATGCAATGCATGATCCTAATTATGCCTAAGATGAACTAAAAACGACAATAATATGAGATGGAATGTGCATGAAATATAGAAATTGTGGACACTTTACACACCCCCAAACTCAAACTATTGCTTGTCCTCAAGCAATGCAACCTAACATTCTTGCTCTAATAATAAAAAAAAAGAAAAGCCTGTTTTCAACTTGAATTCATGCCTCAAGGTCGTGGCACCTATATTAAATTAGTGAAGGGAATTAAGCAAGAAGATAACTACGAATTAGTTTTTAATGCCAGTGTAGTGTGTGCAGGAATGTATACATGGTGAATATGCAGAATAATTAAATAAACAAAGATGTTGTTACGATATAAGGTTGTTGCCTAGGCAGCACAGTTAAGCATAATATTTTAATCATGGCAGTGAGTGCTTTAGCTTACCACAACTACTCTTCTAGGTCTGAAGTTAAGATAGGAACAAACTACAAAATCCTGAACCCTTGGAGTAGAGTCATCCCGTGAAGACTTTCATTCACTCATGCTAATTTGTCTGTCACTTCAAAGCTTTCAGATTCATGGATTTTGATAGCAGCGGAGTGTCCTCGCACATGATTCTTCCTAAAGCCTGTTGTGGGCACCTTTAGGGTAAAACAACAATTTCTTTGTTTTTGCTTCTGTTGCCGTGGTAGTGCTGTATTTTTTTGTTGCTTTTGCCTACCTCGACGGCTACCTACAATCATCGTTAGAACTTTGCAAAGAATTCTAAAAATAAGTAGGCAATGTTCATCAGATATTCTAACACATTCAGCAAGTAACAGAGGGGTTTGATAACTTTAGGTAAAAAGAAAAATTCTAAGTCATTTTTCATGCATTTCCCAAAATTAAGTTCAATTTTAATTTGGTGCGAAAATAAATTAATCGACTCTCCTATCATAGGCACAAGTTATATAACAAAATTTTCTTTTCTGATTATTACTAAGACAAGTACAATCCAACCTATATGCAACTAAGTATGCCTAGATAAAAGATGCGAGAGCTATCCCCCCCCAAACTCGAGATGGGCATTACCCTCAATGCACAAAATATAAAAAGAAAAAAAGAAAAAAAAATACAAGAGATAAATAAAAGAAAACAAAAAAAAAGAATAAAAAATAAAATAAAGAAAAAGAAAAGAAAAGAAAGAACTAAAAGTTGGCTGAGGGTTGAGAGGGGGCTTGAGTCTTTTCTACTGAGTAGGAGGAAGAGGTGTGGATGACGAAGCGGCGACCGACAAATGTCTTGGCGCCAGCCTTAGCTGGTGAAGTTTTTGCTTTTCACGGCGGCTGGACTCTTTTCAGCGTATGCTGAGGCTCTTCTTGAGGTTTGCTAGAGGGAGCGGTAGGAGATGCTTTACTCTCTTCGTACTCTATCTCGAAGTCCACAGGCTCATCGACTATGATGTGCCACTTCCTCTTCCTAGTGCCTTCCTCTGTGGGTGCTGCCGTATGGACAATTGCCATGAGGATGGCTGCTGTTGCTGCTACCACTGCTGTTTTTGGCTCTGGCGGCTGCTGCTCAATCTCTTCTGATGAGGAAGTGTTCGCCACTATTGCTGATGTGCAGGATGGTGAATGGTGCTACTGATGCATCTCGGGGGGGGGGGTGCTACTATGTAGGATGCGGTGGTGGCTGAGTAAGTTTGGTAGTGCATCAAAGAGGGCACCTGGCGGGCAATAGGGCGGGGTAGCGGCGATGGCGGTAGTTGGCGTTCCTTGTGCTGGGGATGCTGCTGCAAGCTCTGCAAGGAATGTGGGCAAAATGGGTCCGTCATCAGAGAATTTCTGCAGGAGATAAGCCATAGAGACTTCTTGAACTTCCCTCACGAATTTCATGAAGGTCAGTTGCTACTACTCTATGCGCTTTGTGCTGTCTACAAGTGTGTACACCAGTGTGAGGACTTCATTTTCCAGGGCAGCTTCAGTACTGCCAGGGGCGGCTGGAGTGTTAGGCTAGACGGCTAATGGTTGGCTGGGCGTTGTAGGCTCTGTCTGTGGGGCATGCATCATCTGTATGCAGACTTTTCTGGTCCACCCCTCTTTGGTTGTTGTCATCTGATCTTTCGGTTCGGTTTGAACACCAAAATTAGTGCAAAGGCCTATGATGAGGGATAGGAAGTATAGCCTGCCTTTCGTCTTTTTGAAGCAATTGTGGATCTCCGTGCATATGATTTCCCCAACGTTTACTTGCCGGTTCATCAGAATGCTATGAATAAGGGCGAGGCGTGGCCAATCAACGGTAGAGTTGTAGGAAGTGGGCCACAGGCGCCTTTTTACAAAAGTGTTCCACAGCATGGCCTCGGGCAGCAGGTGGCGGCGCTAGACAGATCCTACATGCTTACCTGCTAACCACGGCGTGTTGGGCCTGCAGAAATTGGCCTTGATATTCTCATAGTCGCCAGCCGTCAATGACTGCCTCCACTCCTCGTGAGGGTTGTCGTGCATATCCAGGTCATAGTATCTGTTGATGACGACAACATTCAGCTTGACAGGCTCTCTGCGGACATAGACAAATGGATGCTCCGGGCAGGGGTGATGGGCGTAAAATTCCCTGACCATGGTGATGTTGGCTATCTCTGACTGTCGTACGAACATCTCCCATCCCTTGCTGTGGATGGTCTCGAACAGGGCAGGTTCTAAGCCGAGATCGCCTGTCTCCCTTGTATAGTGAAAGCCATGCTCCTTCTATACGTTTTTCTTAGAGAACTGATCTCTGTATCTCTCCTTGTCTGCCTATGAGCAAAATCTTTTGAAGGTGGGTTTGGGCTGTGATGCGGATGCCATGTGAAATAGTTGAAGTAATTGAAACTTTGAAAGAAAAATAAATAGAGAGCTGTGGAAGTAAGAAGAGGATAGCAAGGAGGTGAAAGTAAGGTAAATGAATTAAGTGAGAGGGGTTTAAATAGAGGTTGCCGAGAGGTGCCGTGGAGGCACTAAATGCCCAACGGTCTAGTTGTTCTGCGCAAGTTACGAGATATATACCTCTTATTTTCAGAGTCGTTGGTAGCTAGCCGTTGGCAACCAACTAGCTATTACGCATTGTTGCGCTGGGCTACCACGTGCTGTCTCGACAGCATTGTGGGTGGGCTCCTTGCTGGGCCTTCTTCTTGGTCTGGCTCTTTTATTCTTAAACCTGTAATAAAAATAAAGACAAAAATAAACGTAATTAAATAACTTCTGAAAAATAAAAATCTGAAAACTAATCTAGTCCTAAAAAATAAAAATAAAATGAAAATTAGCTTATGTTGGGAGATGCATTTCCCAGACATAACCACTTCCTAAGGGTTTTGTGTTTGGCTTTTCGTCCATGTATGTCCTTCCTCTCCTCAGGTGGGTCCTCCTGTTCCTTTGTCTATCACGACAGCTGCTGCCCTGGCCTATATCTATACTGATGCTGGCAGCTCTTACATCTGGGCATCATTCCTTTCCTTTTTCTGAGGGTTGTAGCACAATCATCTTGATGCTCTGGTCGTCTACCCTCATGGCCAGCTCCCCAAGTTCTACATCTATTTACGTTCTATTCGTGGCCAAGAATGATAAGGGCTTTTTCATCGGCCTCGCAGTCTAGGATGAGGAAATCGGCTGGCAGAATCAGGATGCCCACCTTTACCAGGATGTCTTAGATTTTTCCCTCCGGTTGTACAAACGAATGATCCGCAAGTTTTAGCATGACAGAGGTAGGTTTGGCAGGCCCAATTCCTAGTTTATCGAAGACTGTCTTGGGTATAAGGTTGATGCTGGCTTCCAAGTCGCACAATGCTTTTGTTTGATGTTTGCTGCTTATCCTGCATGGGATAAAAAAGTTGCCCGAGTCTGTCTTCTTGGGCGGCAGCTTGTTGTGCAGCATGGCTATGCATTCTTATGTGGCGGCTATTTCTTGAACTCCCCAATCCTTTTCATTTTAGAAACCATGTCCTTGAGATGTTTGTCATAGTTGGGCATATTTTGAATGGCTTCTATGAGAGGAATGTTTATATGCACCTACTTCAGAATATCCAAGAAATTTCTGAACTGGTGCTCTTGCTTTTGTTGCTTTAGCCTTTGGATGAAGGATACCGGTGGGTGGGTGTCCTCTATACGTTCCTTGCATTGGAACTTAATATGGGGAGGATCATCTGTTTTAGGTCTACTGTCTTGTTCAGCTGCCGGGGTGGCTGGTGTTGGTGCTGCTGCGGCAGGCTGTTCTTTCTGGTCTGGCTGAGTTTCTGGCTATTTCTCCACCCTGGGTTCATCCAACTGCTTCCCGCTTCTTGTAGATATGGCCTTGCACTGCTCGTAAGTGGGTTTGGCTGCTGCCTCTGAGTTGTTGGATGCTGCTCCCATTGTCCGGCTGTTGTAGATCTCAGTGAACTGCCCAAATTAGGTCTCATGGTTCTTTATAAAAGCCTCTTGGTTGTTCATCCTCATCTCCATCCTATCCATGAAAGACTCTGTTTTATCAATAAATTTATTGGTAAAAACAATAAAGTCACTAGTTCTAGTCATAAAAGTATGAAATGTTGCTTCTAGTGAATTATTGTTTTGTGGCTGTTGAGTCTTCTATCTGGACTGGTTCTGTTGGTAGTCTCCCTGAAGCTATTGTGGGTTTGTAGCCGTTTTTGGGTTGCTCCAGGAGAAGTTAGGATGGTTCTTCCATCCAAGGTTGTAAGTGTTCTGGGTGAGTCTGTTGTTCCTCTCATATCCTCCCATGAAGTTTGCAGATACCGTACAGTCAGAGGAATCATGGTTACCCCCACACTCGCAACAGAACAGTTCTATAGCCTTTACCTCATGGACCTTTCCAGCGGGTTTCACGATGCTCATGACCAGCTCCGTCAGCGTGTCAAGGCGGACATTAACAGAGTCCGAGGCTTCTACCTTGTTCATCACGGCAAGCCGTCTAATGCCGCCTCGACGGGCTGTTGGATACTTGTAGTCGTTCTTGGCAGCCTAATTCAGAAGCCTCGGTGCTTCCTCTAGTGGTTTGTCAACGATGATCCCATTGGCTGTGGAATCAATCATCATCCTCATTGGGTAGTTCACCCCGTTGTAGAATATTGATGCTTGAGTCCAAGCCAGAAGACCATGCATCGGGCAATTATTTAGCATCTCTTGGTATCGCTCCCAAGCTTCGTACATCAGCTCATCATCCCCTTGCCTGAAGGCTGTTATTCTGTTCTGTAGCCTATCTGTGACGTTGAACGAGCTGAATCGGTCCAGGAAATCCTTGCATAGTTCCGTCCATGTGTTGAACGATCCTACCTACTGATTATTCAACCATTGTTTTGCCCTACCCCTCAGTGAATAGGGAAATAACCTCAGCCTCAGGACGTCTTGGTGGAGCCCGTGTATTTTAAATGCTCTGTAGATGTCCAGGAATCCTCTCATATGCTGCCGAGCGTCTTCAGTGGCAGTCCGTCAAAAGTGCCCTAATGTATTGATCACGATAAACATGTTTGGCTTTAGCTCGAAGTGGTATGCCTCAATATCAGGTTCTGTCATTGTCGAATGGAACCCTCTGAAGTCACGTTCTAGGTACTCTCTCGTGGTTCGAACTGGCTGGTGCTGCCTGGGCAGAATAGGGGGATCCTGCCTCGATGGATCTTGTAGGCCTCTGGGCCGAAAGTCTTGCTGCTAGTCCCAGCCATTTGCGGCACCATTGGGTGGGTCCTCGTTTACCATGTTTACCTTCGCTTTTCCCTTTTCTTCTTTGTTTTTCGCTAGGACTACCATGATCTTCTTCTTAAGTTCTCTTGCTTGACCCTCAATATCGTCGTAAAAGAGGAGTTATCCTTTTGGGATTGCCCTGGTCATACACTAGCAAAGGCGAAGGTAAAATTCTTCTTTTGTTTCGATTAAAAATAAGATAAAATAAAAAGTAAAGAAAAGTGTAGAAATTAAAAATGAAATTCGATGTTACCAATCCCCGACAGCGGCGCCAAAAACTTGTAGGGCGTGTAGGTGTTCCCTTTTTGTAAGAGTGCAAGTGCACACTCCTGCCAAGTTATAGTATAAAAGATGTCAAATCCCACGAGGATTGGACATCTTTTTTCGAATTGTTGTTCCTGCTCAAGGAAAAGTGTGAAACCTATGCTTAATTTTGATATAATTAAATCATTAAGGATCAAATTGAAAAACTTAAAATTGTTTTATAAGTCCCTTAATAAGTTTTAAGTCACCAACAATTTAAAACTGATTTGAAAAACTCAAACTCAAAATATTTTCTAAGTGTTCCAAGGCCAAACTATTGAAAACTGTCCAGGTGTATCGATACGCTTCCAGCCGTATCGATACCTTTTTTGCAAAGTTGGCTACAGGAGGAGATCGTTTCGATACGCCCTTAACCGTATCGAAACACCGTATCGAAACAGATTCAATCTGTATCGATACGCTCCTTTGTAAAATCTGAAAGAGTTTGAATGGTGTACCGATACGGATCCACCCGTATCAATACGGTTTTAACGAATTTTTAACTCAGATCGTTTTAAATGTTTTCGAACGTTGGTGTCAGTTGTTAGGTAACCAAATTTTAAATTGGTAGTTGACCCGTATTGATACGGTAAACCCCCGTATCGAAACGGAAACTTCCAGTGAGCTAAGTCGAGAAAAAGGTATCGATACGGTCCCATCCGTTTCGATCCCCCGTATCGATACGCCTACGTGCGTTTCGATACCCCCTATTTATTGTGTACACCGACTCTTTCTTTTTTGAGACAAGTATCGATACGGCTCCCCGAGTACCGATACGGATAGCTGCAGAAGTGTATTTATGGTGGTAAGAGAGGGTTCCAACGGCTCTATTCAATTCCCCAACCACCCAAACGACTAGAATTAGTAGAGGAGGTATAAATTGAAGCTCTTTGAAGGCCAGCAACAACTATTGCATTAAAAGACAAACATTCAAACAAAAATCCAACCTCAAGTGTGCTAAATTTCCAATCTCTTGTAATTCCCAAATTGTGTTGTATCCAATTCTTATTCTATCTTCAAATTTGGGTTGAGTGTTGTACTTCTAGGGACAAATTTGTATTTGAGAGATATACTTCTTGTCCAATTTCTTCTTTGATTATTGGTGAGGGTTTGGTCAAATTTTGGGTAGAAAATTTGACCAGTTGTGTAAAGGTTACCTCCTAAGCCTTGAAAAGGGGAAGAACAAATAGTGAATTGTTGAAATCCTTAGTGGTAGCTAAGGTTGTGGATGTAGAGTTCATTTGGAGAACTTGAACCACTCTAAAATCTCTTGTTCTTCATTTTTAAATTGCCTTTTCTCTCCACAAAGTTTTTAAATCCCAATTCACCCCCTCTTGGTCTTGATCATTCAATCGATCCACTCAACAATAGGTATCAGAGCCTACCTCTTTGAAGGATTCACAACCACAAGAGGAGTTCCTAGGAAGAATGAGATCAACAAAAAATCAAGCCATGGCTTCTACCTCCGGTTCGGACATGTATGAGTCACAATCCACTACAAAGCCTCCCTTCTTCAATGGTGACAACTATCCATTTTTGAATAATAGAATGCGTCTCTTCATCAAGTCCAATGACTATTTAGTTTGGGATGTCATTGAAGATGGCCCTTATATTCCATTGAAGCAAGATAGTGAAGGAAGGATGGTCATGAAGAAAAAGGTGGAAATTAGTGAAGAAGAAAGGAGAAAGATTCAAATAAATGACAAAGCTCTCCACATGCTCTTTTGTTCATTCGGTCTGGACATCTATTCTAAAGTGTCATCCATTGAGAGTGCCAAAGAAGTGTGGGACACTCTTGAGACTACCTATGAGGGAACCAATGATGTCAAAGAAACTAAGATTGAAATTCTCAATCTTAGTTATGAAAATTTCAAGATGGAGCCCGATGAGACGGTGTCCAAGATGTTTGATCGATTATCCACAATAGTCAATGGGCTCAAAGAATTTGGAGAGATCATACCGGAAGACAAGCTTGTCTGGAAGCTACTTTATTCACTTCCCGAATCTTGGGATGGGAAGAGAACCGCCATCATAGACGCTAAAAATTTGAAGACTCTAAAGCTTGATGAGCTAGTGGGTTCTCTACTCACTCATGAGATTATGAAACAAGGAAGGAAAGAAGAGAAGAAGAAGGAAGAGAAGAGAGTAGAGAAGTTAGAAGTTGAAAAGAGGAAGAAGATGAGAATAGCTCTTAAAGCTTCACTACTTGAGAAAAGCTCTTCTAGTGAGGAGGATGACCTTGAAAAATTGGCTATGATAGCCAAGAAGTTCTCTCGATTCATGAGGTTCAATCGTGGAAGAAAAATTCAAAGAAAGATTGACTTCAAAGGTAAGAACAAGGAAGAAGCAAGGGATCAAATCATTTGCTTTGAGTACAATAAACCCGATCACATACGTTCGGAGTGCCCTCAACTCAAGAAGAAGGACTTTGAGAAGAAGAAGAAGCTCAAAGCCAAGCTTGCTACTTGGAGTGATGAGGAGTCATCGGAGGATGACAAACAAGAAGTGGCCAACCTTTGCCTCAAGGCACTTGAGGAAGATTCCTCCATGGTAACCTCTAACTCATCATCTTTAGATTTTACATATGATGAATTAAATGATGCATATGATGAGTTACAAGAGGTCTATGATGAATTAGTTGAGAAATATAAAGAGTCGGTCATTAGGAATAAGAAAATCATTTTGGAACTAAATGAGAAAAATGACTCACTCTCTCAAGCTAATTCAAAATTTGAGAAAAAGATATTAGGGTTGAAAGATGAACTTAAATTTTTTCAAGATGAAAATGTTGACCTTAATAATCTTTTGTCTCAATGTAATAGTGAACACCAAAAGGTGTTGGATGAGCTAAATAAGCTCAAAGAGTCTTTTAAAAATGTTGGTAATGTCAAGCACGAAATAGGTGAATCTTCAAGAACAAAACAACCTAAGAAAAAGACTAACTACTACAAACAAGGTAGCTTTTCTAGACATAGTAGAACTAAAAGAATTAGAAGTGTATGAGTTCCTAAGGTACTTGTAAAATCTAATAACATTATTGCCATGTCTTCTTGGATTCCTAAGGGAACCAAGGTTTTGGGAGCTAACACTCATGGACCCAAAATGATTTGGGTACCAAAAACAAAAGCTTAATATCTTTGTTTGTAGGGGGAGCATTGCTGCAAGGCCAAAGCACAAAGTCAAAACTCATGGTACCTTGATAGTGGATGCTCAAGGCATATGACCGGAGACAAGAGTAGATTCATTGATCTAAAGCCAAAAAGTGGAGGAATGGTGACATTTGGTGCCAACTCCAAGGGCCACATTAAAGGTATTGGCTCCATAGGTAATCACTCTACTATTCTCATTGAAAATGTCTTGTATGTCGATGGTCTTAAACATAACTTATTGAACATAAGCCAATTGTGTGATAAAGGATTTAATGTTTTATTTGATAAAAATGGATGCAAAATTGTAGACATTAAATCTAATAATATTATGCTCATAGGGCATCGCATAGGGAACATATACATGGTGCATCTAGATGACATTCATACATCTCATGCATGCTTAGTAGCACAAAATGAAAATGATGCATGGTTGTGGCATAGGAAACTAGGACATGCTAGCATTAGTGTTTTAGAAAAACTAGTTTCCCTTGATCTAGTTAGAGGTTTACCCAAGATTAAATTTTCAAATGATAAAATTTGTGATGCATGCTCTAAGGGTAAACAACATAAGTCTTCATTTAAATCCATTAATGATGTTTCTACAAGTAGATGTTTACAACTAATCCATATGGATTTATTTGGGCCAATTAGGACTATGAGCTTGGGTGGTAAGTCTTATGCATTTGTACTTGTTGATGATTTTTCTAGATTTACTTGGGTTCTATTTTTAAGTACTAAAGATGAGGCTTTGGAAAAACTCATCACATTTTCAAAACTAACCCAAAATGATCTTGAACTTAGAATTTCACATATTAGAAGTGATAATGGTACCGAGTTTCAAAATTTAGGGTTTGAAGACTTTTTGAATGAAAATGGTATTAGCCACAATTTTTCGGCTCCTCGAACTCCTCAACAAAATGGGGTAGTTGAGAGGAAAAATAGAACTTTGCAAGAAATGGCTAGAACTATGCTTTGTGAAAATAATTTACCTAAATATTTTTGGGCGGAAGCCACAAACACCGCTTGCTATATTGTTAATCGAGTAATGATTAGGCCAATTTTAAAGAAAACACCTTATGAGATTTTAAAATCTAAAAAGCCTAACATTATCTATTTTCATCCTTTTGGTTGCAAGTGTTTTGTTTTAAATAATGGAAAAGACAACTTAGGTAAATTTGATGCAAAAAGTGATGAAGCTATTTTCATAGGATATTCTTTAACCTCTAAAGCCTATCGAGTATTTAACAAGAGAACTTTAGTAGTAGAAGAATCTATATATGTTGTATTCGATGATAACCTCCTTCCAAGGAAGGATTCTTGTGATGATGATGATGTAGGAATCATAAATGCCTTTGATGGAGGACAAACCTCAAAGAAGGATGAGATTCCAACAACAAAAGAAGAGGACACACAAGATCCACCTCTTGAAGCCTTGAAGGACTTGGCTCTTGAGGAATAGGAAGTGAGCTACCCAAGGGAGTTCAACTATGTTAAAGATGGTGAAATCTTGGGTGATCCATCCAAGGGGGTAACCACTCGATCTTCTCTTAGATTAATGAATCATGTTGCATTTATCTCATGCATAAAGCCTAAGAATATAAAAGAAGCATTGAAAGATGATTTTTGGATTATGGCTATGCAAGAAGAGTTAAATCAATTTGAGAGAAGTAACGTTTGGACATTAGTTGATAGGCCTAGTAATAAATCTACCATAGGAACTAAATGGGTCTTTAGGAACAAGCTAGATGAGAGTGGTAACATTGTGAGAAATAAAGCTAGACTCGTAGCACAAGGTTACACTCAAGAAGAGGGAATAGATTTTGATGAAACCTATGCACCGGTAGCTAGAATGGAAGCCATTAGGATGTTGCTTGCATATGCATGTTATCATAATTTCAAGCTTTTTCAAATGGATGTTAAAAGCGCGTTTTTAAATGGTTTTATAAATGAAGAAGTGTATGTGGAACAACCACCGGGTTTTGAAGACTTAAAATTTCCAAATCATGTTTTCAAACTCACTAAAGTTCTTTATGGTTTAAAACAAGCTTCTAGAGCTTGGTATGAAAGACTTTCAAACTTTTTAATTGAAAAAGGTTTTGAAAAAGGTAAGGTGGACACTACACTTTTTATAAAAATGTATAAAAATGACATCTTAGTAGTTCAAATTTATGTTGATGATATTATTTTTGGTTCTACTAACGAATGTCATTGTCAAAAGTTTGCTAAGCTAATGCAATGTGAATTCGAGATGAGAATGATGGGGGAGCTCTCATTCTTTTTGGGACTCCAAATCAAGCAAAAGAAGGATGACACCTTCATCAATCAAGCAAAGTACATAAAGGATATGCTCAAGAAGTTTGGCTTGGAGAATGCAAAGCCTCAAGCCACACCTATGAGCTCTTCTACAAAGCTTGACAAAGATGAAGGAGGTAAGTGTGTTGACTCTAAGCTTTACCGTTCTATGATTGGATCTTTGCTTTACCTTACCGCAAGTAGACCAGATATCTTGTTTAGTGTTTGCTTGTGTGCTAGGTTTCAAGCTAGTCCTAGAGAGTCTCACCTTATAGCCGTTAAGAGAATCTTTATGTACCTTAGAGATACTCCTTGTTTAGGTCTTTGGTACCCTAGAGACTTCACCTTCAACCTTCATGCTTATTCGGATGCGGATTATGGGGGATGCAAAATCGATAGGAAAAGTACTTCGGGAACTTGTCAATTCCTAGGTAGTATGCTCATATCTTGGTTCTCTAAGAAACAAAATAGTGTAGCCTTATCTACCACCGAAGCCGAGTACATATCCTTAGGGAGTTGTTGTGCTCAAGTCCTTTGGATGAAGCAACAACTCTTAGATTATGGAATTAAAGTTGAAACCATACCCCTAAAATGTGAGAACACTAGTGCTATATGTTTAACAAAAATCCCATCCAACACTCTAGAACTAAACACATAGAAATAAGGCATCATTTCATTAGAGATCATGTCCTTAAAGAAGATGTGGTTATAGAGTATGTAGACACCTTAAATCAATTAGCGGACATATTTACAAAACCTTTAGACAAAGAGCGTTTTTGGTCCCTTAGGAGAGAGTTAGGTCTAGCTAGCCTATCTTGACCTTTTAGGACCTCTTTTGTGCTTAAAATTGCTTGATCTTGTGAAATTGCATGTTTGTGTGTTGTAAATGTTGAAAATGTCCATGCCTATAGCTAGGGGAGTATGATTCTATTCTAATTTGCTTAGAACTGTTCATTCATCATTTGCATTCCTTTAGGATGTGTTAAAATCAAGCCTATGGTTGTTTTTTAGGCCTAAAATGTATTTTTGGGGCATATGGTATCGATACGGCCCTACGCATATCGATACGAGTACTTCATTAGCTTCCTAGACTTCATTTTGCCTTAAACGGGTATCGTTACGGTTAAACTTGTTTCGATACGAGCTTCAATCGTTTCGATACGGATTGCATCCGTTTCGATACGGTTCTCTAACGAGCATTTTTAAGGGAATTACGCTTTTACCCCCGTATCGATACACCCTCAGGCGTATCGATACGCGATTGCGTAGACAGCTTTAATTTTGGCATTTAAAGTCTTCAACTTTTACCAAAACTAAAATTCTTAAAACCCTAAAAACCCTAGCCGTTTTTAGCCTATAAATAGGATCTTCCTGCCTCATATTTTCACACCACAACTCAAAAACTTCAAGAGGGTTTCAAAAGCTCTAAGGTTTTCTCTCATCAAATTTGGTGCTAGGCTTTTCTTCATTCTTCTCTAATCCCTATCAAGGTAAAACTCTTCCTTTTCTTTTTTAATTTTTCTTTTCTTTTTTTTGTTTTTATATTTGTTTTCTTAAACAAAATTCTGTTTTTCAAAATTTCTTCTTCAAATTTTATTTTGCAAAATTTTTTTCTTGATATTTTTTTCTTTTTTTTATCTTGTTTTTCTAGTTCATGGCACCCAAGGAATCTAGGAAGAGACCTCGTGTTCAAACCGGTGAATCATCTAATCCTGGAGAGGGTGCACGTCCAAATTATACCCAAATCTATGAACATTCCTTTGAAACCACCGGAGCTCTCACATATTTTCGGAAATTCGAAAACTACAAGATTCGTCCGGAAAGGGTAATATCCATTCCTTTTCTTAACTCGGATCGATTCAAATTTGAATATCGCCCTTTGCTTCAACTTTGGAAGTTTAGGGATTTTCTCTCTATTCCCGAGTTTTATTACCGTCTTTTGGTTTTAATCTTTTATGCTAATGCCAAATGCCATGCTAATCGTAATGGGGTTGTTACCGGAGTTAGTTCTTATCTCATGGGCAAGAAAATCCTCATTGATGTCAAATCTATATGTGAAGTTTTCAATTTGGAGGATGAAGGCCTTGATGATGAGAATGTTTTAGGCCATGTTCTTAGTGGTTCCGTCACCGCCCTCAATGCTCAAGATCGGATCCTCCATTTGATGGTTTCTTGGTGGTTTAGGCCTTCTGGAGGAAAGTACTCTACCATCCGTCAAGTGGATGACTTTTGGATTCGTTGCTTCCATGAGAGAAAACGTCCAAACCTTGCTCGTATCATGTTTGCGGAGATTGTTTATCTTGTGCAACATCGCCACACCTCTCTTGTCATCTCCTTCACCTATGGTACGACCCTAAGCTATTACTTTGTGAAAAAGGAAATTGATTGCTCGTTTGACTTACCAACTCCCCTCACCGATCCTATTGATGAACGCTCTCTTGCACGGGGTAAGTTCCATTATTTTAATGGTAATTGGTTACGTCTTTCCGAGCTACCACCCGAGGCCGCGGCACAATTGGAAAATCAAGGTGATCAAGTTCCTCAAGCTCCTCCACCACCTCCTCCTCCTCAACCTTCTATGGATGCTCTTATGACCTTCCTTAATGAGCAATTCACGGGGTTGCGCACGGATATGGGGAGTCGTCTCACCGCTCTTAAAACAAGCTTTGACACAAGGATGACGAACGTGGAGAATCGTCTAACTTCTCTTGAAAGCGGTCAAAACTCCTTGAATATTTCTCTCTCCGCTTTCCATGATGAATGGCGTAATAGCATGAGGAATGATGATCCAATTGTAGATGAAGATGAAGATGAAGATGGCGATGATGATGCCTAGTAGCTTCTCCTTGCATCTCATGCATATCATCTAGGATATTTCTATTTATGCATCTTTGTTTCATGTTCTTAGGACTAAGTTTGCTTTATTATTAAACCTATGCTTTGAATTTATGTTTTGTTGGATTTTTAAGTTAATGTTATGCTTTATTTATAAGCTTAATGATATTTATGTTGCCTATTTATACCTTTGCCTATGCTATGCACTTTACTTTGTCTCAATTGTTTTTGATCTAACAAAAAGGGGGAGAGGGAAGCTCACAACACTTAAAAACTTTTTTTATTTTCAACTTAAAAGTTACCTAGCTTATATTAAGGGGGAATCAATTTTGCAAAGTTTTTCAAAGTGTCAAAATTTTTAAGTTTTAGTTTTGTTATATCAAAAAGGGGGAGATTGTCAAACCTATGCTTAATTTTGATATAATTAAATCATTAAGGATAAAATTGAAAAACTTAAAATTGTTTTTATAAGTCCCTTAATAAGTTTTAAGTCACCAACACTTTAAAACTTATTTGAAAAACTCAAACTCAAAACATTTTCTAAGTGTTCCAAGGCCAAACTATTGAAAACCGTCCAGGTGTATCGATACGCTTCCAGCCGTATCGATACCATTTTTGCAAAGTTGGCTACTGGAGGAGATTGTTTCGATACGCCCTTAACCGTATCGAAACACCGTATCGAAATAGATTCAATCTGTATCGATACGCTCCTTTGTAAAATATGAAAGAGTTTGAATGGTGTACCGATACAGATCCACCCGTATCGATAAGGTTTTAACGAATTTTTAACTCAGATCGTTTTAAATGTTTTCGACCGTTGGTGTCAGTTGTTAGGTAACCAAATTTTAAATTGTTAGTTGACCCGTATCGATACGGTAAACCCCCGTATCGAAACGGAAACTTCTAGTGAGCTAAGTCGAGAAAAAGGTATCGATACGGTCCCATCCGTTTCGATCCCCCGTATCGATACGCCTACGTGCGTTTCGATACCCCCTATTTATTGTGTACAACGACTCTTTCTTTTTTGAGACAGGTATCGATACGGCTCCCCGAGTACCGATACATATAGCTGCAGAAGTGCATTTATGGTGGTAAGAGAGGGTTCCAACGGCTCTATTCAATTCCCCAACCACCCAAACGGCTAGAATTAATAGAGGAGGTATAAATTGGAGCTCTTTGAAGGCCAGCAACAACTATTGCATTAAAAGACAAACATTCAAGCAAAAATCCAACCTCAAGTGTGCTAAATTTCCAATCTCTTGTAATTCCCAAATTGTGTTGTATCCAATTCTTATTCTATCTTCAATTTGGGTTGAGTGTTGTAATTCTAGGGACAAATTTGTATTTGAGAGATATACTTCTTGTCTAATTTCTTCTTTGATTATTGGTGAAGGTTTGGTCAAATTTTGGGTAGAAAATTTGTCCGGTTGTGTAAAGGTTACCTCCTAAGCCTTGAAAAGGGGAAGAACAAATAGTGAATTGTTGAAATCCTTAGTGGTAGATAAGGTAGTGGATGTAGAGTTCATTTTGAGAACTTGAACCACTCTAAAATCTCTTGTTCTTCATTTTTAAATTACCCTTTCTCTCCACAAAGTTTTTAAATCCCAATTCACCCCCTCTTGGTCTTGATCATTCAATCGATCCACTCAACAAAAAGTAAATTGCACAAGTAAGGTGATTGTTGAGAAGAAAAGTAAATTAAAACACAAGTAATAAATGAAGTGATGATGTTGATAGAGCGGGCATGGTTATGCTGTTCCTTAGTGTGAAACTGCGTTTAAAAGGTCAAGTTGTTTTGCACTGCCACAATATGCTGCCTCGGCGGGTAATGACAGATTGAGGCTTCGGCAACTTTCGCTGCCACGGCGAAACTCTGCTCTTGCAACTTTCGCTGTCTCGGCAGGTGGAATGGAGATAAGTCCTGGCGGCAAGTCTGGAAGAAACTCCATGTTCGGTAGAGCAATTCTAAAGTGATCTTTCCTATGTCTAGGCAAGGATTCTGTCACCACGTGATGTAGGCAATACCTAACAATCTCAGAGTAAACCTAACACAAGCAGTCGACGTTTGGTTGCTCCTTTTAGCCGCTGAAACTCAAACTTATGTCTACAACGAATTAGTCAACACCTCGACATGATGAGACCGTACTTAATTCTTTCGTGAGTTTGACACTCTCGCACTCGACAAATGGATTTCTTCAACTGTACTTTTGGAACTAATTGAAGAAGTGAAAAACATGAATTAAGCAAACTTGGAATATTTTATTGAAAATAAACTTGAAACCTAAATAAGCGTTTTCACTACTAAATTACAACATAACCCCAAACCCAAGGGAAGTTTAGAACATGGTGGTGGCAGAAAACCCTAGCTAAGCCTAAAGAAAACCCAAGATGATTTGAACTAGGAGTACAATGAGTATTTATAGACAAATAGCTAGGGCAAGTCCTCCTTAAAGTAGAAGTCCTCAAAAGTAGCTTTCAACATTTAGTGTGACTTTAAACTCTGACTTCTTTGAGTTAAATGTGGACTTTATCACTTTGCCTTAGCCCACAAGCAATCTTGAGGTTTTACTTCGGCGGCTCTGCCTGCTGCTACTGATGTCGGAAAATCAAGTGGTCGGCATCGATAGAATCATGGTTTTTGGCTCTACAGATCACACTCCGATTCTCCAACTCTATAGTTTGCTGTCGTGGATAGCAAGTTCGGCGACGACAACACTCGGCAGCTACTGTCTTCAGCTGGAACTGCTTCAGTACAACTCCATGGTCTACTGCCTCAACATTGCATCCTCAGCTCCTCTTTCCCTCTATCAGTCTTTAGTACCTAAAACCAAAAATACACTAAAACATTATCTCTTCTTCACCAAATAAAAGATAATCTATAAAAAAATGTAACGTGAAGAAATACTGTAAAATGCAATGCATGATCCTAATTATGCCTAAGATGAACTAAAAAACGACAATAATATGAGATGGAATGTGCATGAAATATAGAACTTGTGGACACTTTACAAGGAGCATACTACGAAACTCCGAACCCTTTGAATAGAGTCATCCCATGAAGGTTTTCATTCACTCTTGCTAATTTGTTTCACTTCAAATAATTTTAGATACTTGGACTTTGATAGCTGCGGAGTGTCCTTGCTCATGATCCTTCCTAGAGCCTGTTTCGGTCACCTCTAGGGTATTAAGCATCTTTTTGCTGCGGCCATGGCGACTTGCTTTTTTACTTAGTTGCCCTGTGCTGCCACGACAGTAATCCTGCATCCAATTAAGAGATTTTCATTACATGAAGCATACAGTGTTAAACTTAGAACTCAAGCAAAACTCAGCACTTAGCAGGCAGTGTAAGAATAATTGGCAACTAAAAAAATTCTAAGTATTTTTCATGCTTCCTCCCATGATTAAGTTCAATTTTGAGTATGGTGCAAATATGAAAGTCGGCTAACTATCATTGGCACAAGTTTTTAAGCTAAGACTTTGTATTTCATTATGTGCTTGGGAAGAATTTACACATGCTGCTACATGCGGCTAAATGCAACTAAAAGCAAAGAAAACAAAGAGGACTAACCCCCCCCCCAAACTCAAGGTTGGCATTGTCCTCAATGCCTTACAAAAAATAAAACAAAAAAACATAAAGAAAAAGAAAATAGAAAATTAAAAGAAAACAAAGAAAGAAAAATAAAGAAAAGGTGCTAAAAATTATGTGAGTTCCCCTACGTTTCTGCTGCTGCTTTGGAGGAGGACTCTAAGGAGAAGGGGAGGATGAAGCGGCGTGAGGCAGGAGATTTGGCGGCCGGGCTCTTCTTCTGGCCACGTGGTGGCTGGATGCGACTGGGAGTGGGTCTTTTAGATGGTGCTTCTGGCTCGGTTTCAGACCCTTCGTCTTGAGGCTTAGTCGCACTGGAGGGCCACTTCCTTTTCCTTGTTGCTTTGACTGGTTCGTCGCCGGAGGAATCAGATACCTCCATATCCAATGAATCTGAGGCCTCGACTTTTTCTTTGGCAACTGCCTCCTCTGGTGATGGGGCGGCGGCGATACTCTCATCCTCTTTTTCTACCTGGATCTCCTCTTCTTCAAAATCAGAGGAGGAGGTGAGGTTGTATGGCTGTATAGGAATGGTCGTGGTCCTTCTTTTGGGCTTTATATGTGGTCATTCGATGTCTGTTGCGGCTGGAGTGGCAGCTGGTCGAGGTGTGATATGGGTTGGTTTAGAAGCTGCTAACTCCGGCGAGAAGGCTGACATCCTTGGGTCGGAGTCCTGATATTTGTTCAACAAGTAGGCCACAAAGGCCTCCTGCACCTCCGCGATGTATCTCGTAATGACTACTTGTTTGTGCTCAATTCTCTGGCTCTTGCATCATCTGGAGGCGAGCCTTCTTTGTCCACCCTTCCTTGGCGGCAATGATAGCATCGTTGGGATACGGCGGCACACGAAAATTGGCACAGAGGCCGGTGATGAGTGAAGGGAAACCGAGGGGTTCCTTGGACTTGGGTTTGGCTGCGTGAGAATAGACTTCTTCAAGTATATCTTCTCCATTATTGATTGGCCGCCCCTTCATTATGATATGGATTAGGGCCAGCCGCTGCCTCCTGACTATGGAACAATGCGAAGTGGGCATTAGGCGGTGCTGGACGAAGTGACTCCAAAGAATGGCCTCTGGCAGCATGTCGCAGCGGTTGACTGAGCCGTTATTTTTGCCGGTGAGCCATTTGGCGTTGGGCTGGCAGATTTCTCTTTTGATTTCTTCGTAGTCTGATACCGTTAAACACAAACTCCATTTTTCGTGCGGATTCCCTTTGGTTTCTATTCCGTAGAAGCTTTTTATTATTGTCGCCGTGACCATGACACCTTCGCATCGAACGTAAACGAAGGGGTTTTCCGGGGTAGGTTTGTGGGCATAAAATTCTCTAACTAAGTTGGTGTTTACCTCCTCTGGCTGCCTGCAAAAATATGCCATCCCAGTGTGTGGACCCTTTCAAATACGTTGTGCTCAAGGCCAAGATCCCCTTCTTGCCTTGTATACTGGAAGCCTATCTCTTCCCAAATTTGCCGCTCAGCAAAGTGCTGCCGATATGTTGCCGCTACGTCACCATTATAGAACCTCTAGAAGGTTGGCTTGGAGGATGAGGCTGTGGGTTTTTATGTTGCCATAATTGTGAGAACGACTGTGTTTCCTAAAGAAAAATAAATAAATGACAAGAAAATAACAGCGATGAGATATTGAAAACAAAGAAGACAAGAAGAATTGAGAGAAAAAGAGAGAGCAATGTGTAGAATGATGAGAGAATAGTTGGCCTTATGTACCCGCTACTCTCCGCTGCCTTGGCGGGCACACTGCCATCGGGCGGCAATAATTACGGCATGTTTTACGAAATTTTAGCCGTTACGCAGATAGCCATTGCCGCTAGCTGTTGCAGATAGCCGTTATGAAGCCACTAGTCGTTATGCTAATCTGTCAGTTACGCGGCCTTGGGCCGCCTTGGCCACTGGGTTGGGTTTCTCCTTTATTCTTTATCCTTCTTGGTCTTACCTTCATTCCTAACCTACAATAAATTAAATGCAAAAATTAAATAAAAATAACTAAAAATTAAATAATTTTCAAGAAAAATAAAGATGTTGAAATTAAATGCAATAAAAAATTAATCTAATCCTAATGCATAAAAAAATTAAAAATAAAATAAAAAGTAGGTTATGTTTATAGGTGCATCTCCCAAATATAACCACTTCCTGAAGGTTTTATGTTTGGCTTTTCGTCCAGATATGTCATTCCTCTCCTCAGGTGGGTGTTGGCTGCCATCTTTGCCGCCCTGGCGGCTAGGTGTTGGGCCTGTGTCTGGGTTGGGTTGTTGGGCTTCCATTTTCTGGCAGACCTCTTTTCCTTTTTTATCCTTCATTGGTTGTAAGACGTTCAAATTAATGCTCTGATCTTCAACCCTCATCAAAAGTTCCCCACTCTCAACATCTATTAGTGTTCTTCCAGTTGCAAAGAAGGGTCTCCCTAAGATTATGGGTGCATTCTCATCTGCCTCATAGTCCAATATTAGGAAGTCTGCTGGAAATATGATTTTTTAAATAAAATAAACAGAAATTTAAATGCAAAAACTAAAAGTAGAAGCGAAGGAATTCAAACGTAGTTGCTGTTGCCAATTCCCGGCAACGACGCCAAAAACTTGTAGGGTGTTTGAGTGTTCTTTATTTATGAGCGCAAGTGCACACTCCTGTCAAGTTATAGTATATAAGATATCGTCTCCCACGGGGATTGGACAGCTTGATTTGAATTGTTATTCCTGCACAAGAAAAGTAAATGCACAATTAAATTTCTGAATATTAAAAAGCATAAGAGTAAAAACACAAGTAATTGAAGAGAGAGAGAGAGTGATCAGGTTGATAGATTGGGCCAGGTAGTTGTAGATTAGTAGTGTGTAGCCTGCGTTGTAAAGATTAAGTGTGTTTTGCGCTGCCACGATCTGCTGCCTTGGCGAGTAATGGCGGATTGAGACGGCGGCAACTTTTGCTACCACAGCGCCACTCTGCTCTTGCAACTTTCGCTGTCTCAGCAGGTGAGATGGAGACAAGTCCCGGCGGCAAGTCTGGCATATACTCCAAGTTCGGTGAAGCAATTCTGAAGTGATCCTACCTATGTCTAGGCTAGGATTCTGTTACCGCGTGATGTAGGCAATACCTAGCAATCTCAGCGTAAACGTAACACAGACAGTCAACGTTTGGTTGCTTCTTTTAGCCGCAGAAATTCTAACTTATGTATAAGCTGAATTAGTCAACACCTCTTCATGATGAGACCGTGCTTAATTCTTTCGTGAGTTTGACACCGTCGTGCCCGGCAAATAGATTCTTCAACTGGACTTTTGGAACTAATTGAAGGAAATGAAGCACACAAATTAAGCAAATTAAGAGTATTTTATTGCAAAAACAACTTAAACTATTACAACCATTTCTCACAACTTCTTTACATACAAAAACATGAACCCAAAGAGAGAATAGGAGGCAGCTAGGGTTATCTAAAAACGTGATCTCTGCCCCTATACCCTGAAGTACAGGGTATATATAGGGCTCATGGCCTTAAGTTTGGGTCCTCCTTGGAGTTGAAGTCTTTAAAGTTGCTCTACATTAAATGCTGACTTCTTTGACTTGAATGTGGACTCTTTTTGGACGTTGCCTTCTCCAACAAGTAAAGATAAGTACTCCTACTTATCAATCTTTAATCTGCTCCGCACACCGTTCCAGGCTTCATAAAATTGCAAGGTTGGGCTTGTTGGGTTCAGAAAATCATGCTCCATAAATCAAAGCCCATCTTGGCTGAGTCGGTGTATTACCGCGTAGGCAGCTGGCTGTTATGGCGTCGTCCTTGGCGACACTTTGGAACTGCTTCTGTACAGCTCATTTTTGGTCCTTACTTTCTTTTCCTCTCTTTCTCTACATACATAGTTACAGCACCTGAAAATGAAAACTAAACTAAAACAATATCTTTTCTTAACCAAATATAGAATATTCAATAAAAGCATGGTAAAAGAGCAAATATTGTTATTATGCATGCAATGCACCTAAATATGCCTAAATGAGCTTAAGAACAACAATAATAAGGGCAAGAATGTGTACAAAATATAGAACTTATGGACACTCTACATGGAGCAACATCTTTCGTGTCACAACAGAGTTAGAGACGAGCCTGGACTCTATACGACCAACTCACACGTGGACCCCTCTCCTGTAACGCCCCGGTTTTGGACTCAGAAGTTTTGGGCGTTGACCGGTTTGGTCAAAGTGCTGATCGAATATATAAGAGTGAATTTAGGAAAGCCTAGTTCGGGTTGCATTAAAAATATGGAAAAATGTCCTAAAATCATCTTTTAATATATAAAAGTGAACTGTGAAATCAATTTTGGAAAATGAGGTTCGGAAGGTTGACATTTTGGCTAGTGACCAAAATGTAATTTTTGAAAGTTCGGTGACAGTTTTATAAAGGATTGAAACTTTGAATCTTTAAGGAGCTATTATTCCAAAAGAGTTTCTCCAGATTTTTCTAAGATATTTTAAGGTTTTATTCTGAATTAAAACATAAAGAAAGTGGAGGGAAATCATTTTTACTATTTTATAACTAACTTTTCTATTTTCTCTCAATTTTCCTTTTCTCTCATTTTCTCTCAACCCAAACACATTCTCCAGATTTTCTTCTTTGATTTTGTCAATCTAAATCACTCATTTCAACTCTCATTTGATTCCTAATCATCTCATCAACAAAACCTCTCAATTTGCAAGTTGTTTCATCAAGCTTTTTGGCTCTAAAAAGGAGAAACTCAAGTTTGGAGGTAAGAACGTCCTTCTCCTCTGAACTTCAAGTTCTTTATTGAAATTCCCAAGTTCTCAATCCTTGATTTGTGTTTTGTTAAAGGCTTTTCAATTGAAATCTTGATTTTGGCTTAAAATGCAAGATTTGGCGATTTTGGTGAAATTTTCCTGTGATCTGTTTGGGCAGTGTTTTGAAGTGTCAAAATGATGTTAAATGAATGCTAAATTGATTAGAAGTTGAGGTTTAATTAATGCCATCCCGGATAGGTTGAATTTCCTACGTTTGGCTTGAGTTTTTGGTTGTTTTTGGAGTGTTTTTGGTGATCTGTTATACCTGGAAGTATAGGGACGTGTTTGTGATCATTTTGGATGTTAATAGATGTTTAAAAATGGTTAGAAGTGATGGATCTTGGCTGGGTTAAGTTTTGGTAGTGTTTGGAGGTGATTTCGGTTGTGTTTGGTAGCCGAATTGTTGGTTGTGTGATGAGCAGCGAGTTTGGTTGTGTGGTTGCTGTTCTTAATGCATAATGATGCATTAATGTGCTGTTTTTGTGTGCTTGAAACAGGGGAGTTTGATCCGTGAGCTTTAGAGGTGTTGCGGAAGGTTTCAGATGCTTGGAAGGCTTGGTGGCTAGCCTTGTTTTGGTTATCGGTGAGTGAAGTTGGGTTTTCAGCTTTTAAACCAAGGTTTGAAGGTTTTTGGGAGCTTAGTGTAAGTCTAAACAACTTTGCTAAGCTCAAGAGTAAGTGAATGGATTTTCGCTCTTGAATTATGATTGTGAAATTGGCTTTTAAGCAATTGTGGTTGATGATTGAAATGCATATGTTTTGCATGGTTTAAATCTGTTTTGAAAGCATATTTTAGCATGGTTTAATGCTGGTTTTGAAAGCCATATGTGAAGGATGCTCAAGGTAAGAGATCCTTGGTTTTATACATTGAAAATGTGGATTTGATGCATGGTGTTGCATGTTGTTCAATGGCTTTGTTTAATGCTTTAAAACAGTGAATTAATGTTGGTAAGTGATGGTTTTTGCATTATGGTTATGCATGTGAAACATTGGACTAATGTGGTAAGGTGGTTATATTGGCAAGTGATGTAAGTGGTTCTTGGTTCTTTGATCGGATATAGTTAGCCGGCTATAGGATTGGGTGCACCGTGAATTAAGTCGCCTTGGAGGTGGAGTGGTCAAGAGTGGACCGGTAAACTCCCTTCAAGTATCCTAACGAGATGGTTGAGGTCATAATGGAGGTGTTGCCCATTCGAGGACCTTGGTTGAGCAAAGGTTATATGGTGTTTAAAAGTCCATATGTGGGAACCTTGTGCTTGTTGAGATCACAATGGCGGTGTTAAGTCCATGTGTGGATCTTGTGTAGGGTGTCCCGGATCTCGTTAGTGATGTTATACAACTACCAATCGGTGAATGCAAAGGTTGTATGGTGTTTGAAAGTCCATACATGGGAACCTTGTGCATGTCAAGGTTGTATGGTGTTTGAAAGTCCATACATGGGAACCTTGGGATGTTGAGGTCAAATGGTGTTTAAAAGTCCATTTGGGAGACCTTGGATTGGTAGGGTGTATGGAGCGTAGGGACAACGCTCGGAATCCGCGTATCCGATTGGGTGTTGAGTTGAAAAGTGAATGTGGTTGATCACTTGAAGGCCAATATGATGTTCTTGATTGTGATGAAGCATGGGATGCTTGAATTGATGCATAATTGCATGTGGAGCATGAGATGCTTGAAAAGATGCATGGTTGCATGGAAAGTGTATAATGCTTGTGAATGCATGTTTACTTGTTAAGTTGAACAAGTGTTGATTATCATTTGGAAAATGATGCATGTGAGCATGAAATATCTTTAGTGCATTGGAGTCTTGTTAAGACTTGTTTTTAAAGGCATGTGATGATGATGTTGTGGTTCATATATGTTGCCTTTGGTTTAATGCATGTGTTGGTTGGTTTGTGAAATGGTTTTAAAAGATTCTTGCTTGAATTGGCTTTCAAGCTTAAGAAAGGTATGTTGTGAAATGGGAGTGTTTTCCAAGGTTTTGTTTTAGCTTGCATATGGTGTTTATGCATGGTTTGGCTAAATGGATGATTTTGTAAGTTGTGCTTTGAAAAGGTTTTCTTAGCATGCTAAGCTAAGGGTTGGTTTTCATGTATGTGCAATGCATGGTTTTGAGCTTGTTGTTGAAAAGGGGTTTTCAAACATGGCTTTGGTAAACAAATCGAGTTTGTTTTAAAAGTGATTTATGACCCGCTGCATTGATGGTGTTTTGGTTTTGAGCATTCCTCACTAAGCATTATATGCTTACGCTCCTTTTTGTCCATCAATGCAGATTCTTGAAGTTTGGACAGCGAGGAGCAAGGGATTCAAGAAGGACTCCACTTGAGATGTATGTCTCGGTTAATAGCTATAGTTAATAAAGGCAATGGGGTAGAATCTCTTGGGTTGATGTATGTGTTTGTATATGTTCGGACAAGTATGGTTTTGTGTTGTTGATGTTGTTGGAACATGGTTTGGCTTATGAGTTTGAATTGGAAGTATGTTGTTTAAATGGTTGCTTGTGTTGGAAGCTTAACCTTGAAATTGGGGTTTTTCGTGTATGTTGACATGTTGTTGAATTGTTGATGCAAGTATGCCTCTTTTATGTTGAATTGCATGTTGGCAAAGTTTGGTGGCTTTTGGAGCATGATTGGATGTTTAATTGCATGTTTAAGAATGCATTTTGAGGCTTGCTGTGCAGGGTGTTTCGGAACAGCCAATACTGTTTCGGAACAGCCAATACCGTTTCGGAACGGGTGCCTTAAACAAGCCCAGGCGTCCGAAACGGGAGGGACCGTTCCGAAACAGAAAGGCTACTGCCAGACCCCCGTTTCGGTACGCGTTGCGGAACGGCCCCGCGTTTCGGAACGGGCTAAGCCTGTTTCGGAACGGGTGACCGTTGGGGGCTGACATTGGCAGTTAAATGTTTTGAAAAGTTGCATTTTGGTCCTGAATCTTGTTTGTGCAATTGTATGAGTCTGGGATGTCCGTTTGAGCTGAAATTTGGTAGTGAAGCATGAAACCTGACTAATTGCAATATGGTAACTTTAATTTGGGTTAAGTCCTCATATTTAACAGAAATTACAATTTGGTCCCTAAAATTGTAATTTGTTCAATTGGGTCCCCGTTTGATCTCTGATGTTTGTGATCTTTGAGTATGGCATTTGAGTGATCACATATAGGACTAATGTGCATCTAGACAAGATTAAAAAGGAAAAAAAAGGGTCGTTAATCAAGGTTGACTTTCGGGTTGACTTTGGTTTTCCCCGTGTAATCTTCGTAGTTCGGGTCAACCGTCTAGGCCGGGCTACGGGGGTTACATTTGGTGGTATCAGAGCTGAGTTGCGAATGCTTGGGGAAAACGGTAAGTTGTTGTGATGTGTGTTGATGTTTACCTTGTTGTGTGGATGAAAGTTGGTTGAATGTTGGTTGAAACACGTGTTTCTGGGCATGATGCTGATGTTTCTGAGCAAATTGTTGATGTTTCTGATCAAGTTGCTGATGTTTTCGAGCATGCTTTGCGTTTATGAATCATTGGTGAATTAATGTGGATATGTGCTGATGTTGTGAGCTGGTGTTATGCTTGATGATTGTGTAATGAGTATGTTATGTTGATAATATGCTGATGCAAATGGATGCTGTTGGATGTAAGCATGATCGAGTATGTAGATTGATATGCTTGATGTTGTGATATCCATGTTGTGTTGACTGTTATGTCATGTAAAGGGGAGGATTCGGGATACCCATTGCCTTATTAATATAGCTATTGTGTTATTTTGGAGTTGGAGTTTGAATCCTTGCTTAATGCTGGTCTAACTGGTTTGTTTGTTGTTGTGATTGTATGTTTGTTGTTGTTAGTAGTATGGCTAAGATGATGAAAGAATGGCAGTTGGGTGAGATGGTTGCTGCCTTGGGGCAGGTTGTTAAGGCGTGGAGTTCACCCTTTGGTAGAGGTGTTTTGTCTCAGTTTTCTGTGCCTGGGGTTGAGGTGATAAGGCAAGGGAAAGAAGCTGGTTCTGTGGTGAAGAGTTCATCATCTGATGTTCAGGAGGTGTTGAGAACATCTCAGGCTGTGGTAAAGGTAAAGTCAGTGGATGTGCTGGCTGTGGGATGTGTGGGTTTGCCGAAGCAGCGTTTGCTTGATTTGGGTGCTGTGGAATATCATGGTTCTACACCGGAGATGTTTGAGGCCTGGTTGGCCAGTGTGGTTCTGATCTTGGATCAGGAAGGCTGTGATCTTGCTTGTAAGCTGGGGAGTGTTGTTTCTTTGATGTTGGAGGATGCCTGTGTCTGGTGGACATCAGTGGCTGTGGCGTCACATATTCCTGATATTGATCGGGATTTCTTTGTATCTGCCTTTTATGAAAGGTATCTTGGAGGGAAGTTTCCAAGGGTTGAGAAATGTGACGGTGGTGTTGTTGTAGAACAAGTGTTGCTTGGGCAAGGAGTGGAAGTTCAGCCACCGGTGTGTGACCGTTGTGAAAGGCGCCATGTTGGAGGTTGTTGGGGCGCGGGTGCTTGCTGGAACTGTGGTTCCAAAGTGCATGTTAAGCGTGATTGTCCTCTTGGAGTGAAGTCAGCTTTGGTGTTAGCCAAAGGGTCTCAGAAAGGTCGTGGGCACGGCCGAGGCAAGGTTCAGAGGTGGCAGAAAGAGCAGAAAGTTGTGAAGAGTGTGGGAAAGGAGAATTGCTGGAAATGTGGGTCTGCTGGACACATGAGACGTGATTGTTTGATGTTGGCTCGGAACAGCCAAGGTCCCTTACCGCAAGGAGTTGGTGGTGACCCTGGTGTGTTAGCTGGTGCTGCAGTGGTGCGGCAGGAGGATGATGGTTCCGCGAGGAAGAGAGTTCGTCTGATGAAGCTTCAGGGTGGTGTGGTGCTTTCAGGTAACCTTGTTTAGTAATCTTTTCTCTAGTTACCTTAGTTTGGTTTCTGTTGGTTTTCCTTGCGTGGTAAGTTTAGCCTTGTTGCTAGTTGTTGGGGTAATAGTTGTAATTTGGAAACATCTTTGGTGTGAAGAAGGCTTAGGTGAGAATCTTGTGGTTAATGATTGTTGGTATGATGGAGTTAGATAAGTTAGAAGTGAGGTAGGAGGTTGTTCTTAGACGGATTTGAGGATGTTATTGGAGGGTGTGAACTGGCATTCATGCACAGTTAAAATCATTGTTATATGCTATATTATATATGTTGGTCCATGCATACATGTGGCATGACATTAGAGGTTTTGCATACATGTACATCAGGCATTGATAGGGCATGTTGGTGATCATGCATACGATGTTCACACTCGCTAATAACTAATCGATTCTGTTAGAGTGGTGGTTGGGTTAGGTTGGATGATGGGTTTTTAGAGGTTGTTTTGGTGCTGGGTGAGAGTTAGACGTAATGGAGTATATTGGGCTAGTTGCTAGTAATAGTGAGAGTAGTATGGTTTGATGGTAGAAGGATAGTGTTTGTTGCTTAAAGAGAGTTTAGTGGTTTGGATAGCTAAGTGGAAGGGGTAGCACCTTGATGCTAAGTGATGTTGTAGTTTAACGGTTGTGTTTCCAGGTGCTGGGGTAGCTTAGCATTTGGGTTGTTGTGGAAGGGTTGTGTTTGTAAGTGCTGGTTCTTAGCAACCTTTGAGGAGTTGAGGAGTTGGTATGTATGATAGGTTGGGCGATGTCCTGGTAAGACAAGTGTTATGGTTGAAGTTTGAGGTGGAAGGGTTATGAAAGATCGAAGGCTTTTGTTGGTTATTGGGTTCTTGTGAGAAGTGGTTGGCTGGTTGTGTGTATGTGATTTTCTTTTGAGGTCAGCTGGTGCTGTATGGAACAGCTGGCGGAGTCGAGTTGGGGTTGCGATGTGATTTTTGGAATCTGGGTGAGTGATCCTGGTGAGATGTTGTGGTAATGTTAGCAACAGTTGTGAGGGTTTATCAGCATTCGTTGGGGAGTTTGGGTAAGCAGTTTATGTTTAAGGATTTTTGCTTATTGGGAAATTCTTGGAAGGGGTTTGAGAGTTGCAAGAGTTTTGGAAGCAGAGAAGTTTGCAGAGTGGCTGAATTGGATTGGTTGTTGTCTCTGTGCAAAACAGATCTTGGGAGTTGTGTGTTGCAGTGATGTGTGCTGTGAGAGTTAAAGTTCTTCATGATTGAAGTTGGGGCTGTGTACAGTTCGGATATGTGGAAGGTTAAGTTGTGGCTATCTTTGAGTGTTCTGGGTTTGTGAACAGCATGTGGTGGTGTTGGGTTCAGTGGAGTTTTGTGTGGAAAGTGTTCAGTGTTGGTTGAGGTTTTTATGTTGCCTTGTGTGTGTTTTGAGAAAGTTGTTGTTCTCTTTTCGCCGGTTAAATTTCGAGGACGAAATTTCCTAAGGGGGGGAGAGTTGTAACGCCCCGGTTTTGGGCTCAGAAGTTTTGGGCGTTGACCGGTTTGGTCAAAGTGCTGATCGAATATATAAGAGTGAATTTAGGAATGCCTAGTTCGGGTTGCATTAAAAATATGGAAAAATGTCCTAAAATCATCTTTTAATATATAAAAGTGAACTGTGAAATCAATTTTGGAAAATGAGGTTCGGAAGGTTGACATTTTGGCTAGTGACCAAAATGTAATTTTTGAAAGTTCGGTGACAGTTTTATAAAGGATTGAAACTTTGAATCTTTAAGGAGCTATTATTCCAAAAGAGTTTCTCCAGATTTTTCTAAGATATTTTAAGGTTTTATTCTGATTTAAAACATAGAGAAAGTGGAGGGAAATCATTTTTACTATTTTATAACTAACTTTTCTATTTTCTCTCAATTTTCCTTTTCTCTCATTTTCTCTCAACCCAAACACATTCTCCAGATTTTCTTCTTTGATTTTGTCAATCTAAATCACTCATTTCAACTCTCATTTGATTCCTAATCATCTCATCAACAAAACCTCTCAATTTGCAAGTTGTTTCATCAAGCTTTTTGGCTCTAAAAAGGAGAAACTCAAGTTTGGAGGTAAGAACGTCCTTCTCCTCTGAACTTCAAGTTCTTTATTGAAATTCCCAAGTTCTCAATCCTTGATTTGTGTTTTGTTAAAGGCTTTTCAATTGAAATCTTGATTTTGGCTTAAAATGCAAGATTTGGCGATTTTGGTGAAATTTTCCTGTGATCTGTTTGGGCAGTGTTTTGAAGTGTCAAAATGATGTTAAATGAATGCTAAATTGATTAGAAGTTGAGGTTTAATTAATGCAATCCCGGATAGGTTGAATTTCCTAAGTTTGGCTTGAGTTTTTGGTTGTTTTTGGAGTGTTTTTGGTGATCTGTTATACCTGGAAGTATAGGGACGTGTTTGTGATCATTTTGGATGTTAATTGATGTTTAAAAATGGTTAGAAGTGATGGATCTTGGCTGGGTTAAGTTTTGGTAGTGTTTGGAGGTGATTTCGGTTGTGTTTGGTAGCCGAATTGTTGGTTGTGTGATGAGCAGCGAGTTTGGTTGTGTGGCTGCTGTTCTTAATGCATAATGATGCATTAATGTGCTGTTTTTGTGTGCTTGAAACAGGGGAGTTTGATCCGTGAGCTTTAGAGGTGTTGCGGAAGGTTTCGGATGCTTGGAAGGCTTGGTGGCTAGCCTTGTTTTGGTTATCGGTGAGTGAAGTTGGGTTTTCAGCTTTTAAACCAAGGTTGGAAGGTTTTTGGGAGCTTAGTGTAAGTCTAAACAACTTTGCTAAGCTCAAGAGTAAGTGAATGGATTTTCGCTCTTGAATTATGATTGTGAAATTGGCTTTTAAGCAATTGTGGTTGATGATTGAAATGCATATGTTTTGCATGGTTTAAATCTGTTTTGAAAGCATATTTTAGCATGGTTTAATGCTGGTTTTGAAAGCCATATGTGAAGGATGCTCAAGGTAAGAGATCCTTGGTTTTATACATTGAAAATGTGGATTTGATGCATGGTGTTGCATGTTGTTCAATGGCTTTGTTTAATGCTTTAAAACAGTGAATTAATGTTGGTAAGTGATGGTTTTTGCATTATGGTTATGCATGTGAAACATTGGACTAATGTGGTAAGGTGGTTATATTGGCAAGTGATGTAAGTGGTTCTTGGTTCTTTGATCGGATATAGTTAGCCGGCTATAGGATTGGGTGCACCGTGAATTAAGTCGCCTTGGAGGTGGAGTGGTCAAGAGTGGACCGGTAAACTCCCTTCAAGTATCCTAACGAGATGGTTGAGGTCATAATGGAGGTGTTGCCCATTCGAGGACCTTGGTTGAGCAAAGGTTATATGGTGTTTAAAAGTCCATATGTGGGAACCTTGTGCTTGTTGAGATCACAATGGCGGTGTTAAGTCCATGTGTGGATCTTGTGTAGGGTGTCCCGGATCTCGTTAGTGATGTTATACAACTACCAATCGGTGAATGCAAAGGTTGTATGGTGTTTGAAAGTCCATACATGGGAACCTTGTGCATGTCAAGGTTGTATGGTGTTTGAAAGTCTATACATGGGAACCTTGGGGAAAAGTTGAGGTTGTATGGTGTTTGAAAGTCCATACATGGGAACCTCGGGAAAGCTAAGGTTGTATGGTGTTTAAAAGTCCATACATGGGAACCTTGGGGAAAAGTTGAGGTTGTATGGTGTTTGAAAGTCCATACATGGGAACCTCGGGAAAGCTAAGGTTGTATGGTGTTTAAAAGTCCATACATGGGAACCTTAGGATGTTGAGGTCAAATGGTGTTTAAAAGTCCATTTGGGAGACCTTGGATTGGTAGGGTGTATGGAGCGTAGGGACAACGCTCGGAATCCGCGTATCCGATTGGGTGTTGAGTTGAAAAGTGAATGTGGTTGATCACTTGAAGGCCAATATGATGTTCTTGATTGTGATGAAGCATGGGATGCTAGAATTGATGCTTAATTGCATGTGAAGCATGAGATGCTTGAAAAGATGCATCGTTGCATGGAAAGTGTATAATGCTTGTGAATGCATGTTTACTTGTTAAGTTGAACAAGTGTTGATTATCATTTGGAAAATGATGCATGTGAGCATGAAATATCTTTAGTGCATTGGAGTCTTGTTAAGACTTGTTTTTAAAGGCATGTGATGATGATGTTGTGGTTCATATATGTTGCCTTTGGTTTAATGCATGTGTTGGTTGGTTTGTGAAATGGTTTTAAAAGATTCTTGCTTGAATTGGCTTTCAAGCTTAAGAAAGGTATGTTGTGAAATGGGAGTGTTTTCCAAGGTTTTGTTTTAGCTTGCATATGGTGTTTATGCATGGTTTGGCTAAATGGATGATTTTGTAAGTTGTGCTTTGAAAAGGTTTTCTTAGCATGCTAAGCTAAGGGTTGGTTTTCATGTATGTGCAATGCATGGTTTTGAGCTTGTTGTTGAAAAGGGGTTTTCAAACATGGCTTTGGTAAACAAATCGAGTTTGTTTTAAAAGTGATTTATGACCCGCTGCATTGATGGTGTTTTGGTTTTGAGCATTCCTCACTAAGCATTATATGCTTACGCTCCTTTTTGTCCATCAATGCAGATTCTTGAAGTTTAGACAGCGAGGAGCAAGGGATTCAAGAAGGACTCCACTTGAGATGTATGTCTCGGTTAATAGCTATAGTTAATAAAGGCAATGGGGTAGAATCTCTTGGGTTGATGTATGTGTTTGTATATGTTCGGACAAGTATGGTTTTGTGTTGTTGATGTTGTTGGAACATGGTTTGGCTTATGAGTTTGAATTGGAAGTATGTTGTTTAAATGGTTGCTTGTGTTGGAAGCTTAACCTTGAAATTGGGGTTTTTCGTGTATGTTGACATGTTGTTGAATTGTTGATGCAAGTATGCCTCTTTTATGTTGAATTGCATGTTGGCAAAGTTTGGTGGCTTTTGGAGCATGATTGGATGTTTAATTGCATGTTTAAGAATGCATTTTGAGGCTTGCTGTGCAGGGTGTTTCGGAACAGCCAATACCGTTTCGGAACGGGTGCCTTAAACAAGCCCAGGCGTCCGAAACGGGAGGGACCGTTCCGAAACGGAAAGGCTACTGCCAGACCCCCGTTTCAGTACGCGTTGCGGAACGGCCCCGCGTTTCGGAACGGGCTAAGCCTGTTTCGGAACGGGTGACCGTTGGGGGCTGACATTGGCAGTTAAATGTTTTGAAAAGTTGCATTTTGGTCCTGAATCTTGTTTGTGCAATTGTATGAGTTTGGGATGTCCGTTTGAGCTGAAATTTGGCAGTGAAGCATGAAACCTGACTAATTGCAATATGGTAACTTTAATTTGGGTTAAGTCCTCATATTTAACAGAAATTACAATTTGGTCCCTAAAATTGTAATTTGTTCAATTGGGTCCCCGTTTGATCTCTGATGTTTGTGATCTTTGAGTATGGCGTTTGAGTGATCACATATAGGACTAATGTGCATCTAGACAAGATTAAAAAGGAAAAAAAAGGGTCGTTAATCAAGGTTGACTTTCGGGTTGACTTTGGTTTTCCCCGTGTAATCTTCGTAGTTCGGGTCAACCGTCTAGGCCGGGCTACGGGGGTTACATCTCCGTTATGTACTTCATTGAATAATCGCAAAAAGAAAAATCCTTATTAAAGGGTTTCACGTGCTTTATGGTTTTTTAACTATAGCTTTGTTGCTATATAAAGGCAGCTTTGGTTACAAACAAAGGAAACTTGATCGAGTAGACAACAACCCCTTGTCTTCAACTATAGGGGAAACATCGTAGTCGAGGGTTTAGAGGAGTCTCCACACGACAAGAGCTATCGAGAGAGGCTTGAGGAGTGCGAAGCACTACAACATAGTTTGAAGGCTTGGAAGAGGATTCGAGGACACTTGATTTTCTTTTTCTATTGCTTGATAAATTGCAATGACTTTTGTTGCTTTTATTATTGATGCTATTTTCTCAAACATGAGCTAAATACTCTTTTTGTTAGGTTTATTGTTTTAAGAATCCATGTTTTAATTATTTGTTCATTGTTATATCATCTTTTCCTTAACTATTATGTTCATCGTTCATAATGTATAATTATTGTAAGAGCTATAGACAGAGGCCTTTTAATTATTGATATGTGACTTAATATCGAGTGAGTTAAGTTAGACAAACGTGAACAATGGATCTTAAGCTGTTAACTTAGGTTTTAATCTAGCTTAGACTTAAGTTTAGGATTTCAACGACTAATAAGGGGAACTTGAATAGATAATAAGTTGTTAGGGTTTACGAAGACATGTATTGCCATAACATCCTATTATCAACTTCTAGGTATCGAAAGAGTCAAGGAGTTAATTAGAAAACTTTGTCGAATTGATGAGTGAATCAATTGGTTAACGTAGATATGTATTGCCAATTTCTATAGCATTGAATGGTAATTAGCATAGTTCTTCGGCAATAAACCCAACATCCATAGTCATCTGATATCTGCTATAACATCTGCTTGTTCTTGATTATTGCTAGAAATTTACTTTTCTTGCATTTAGTTCACAATCTTATTATCACACCAATATTATTTTCTCACTAACACTTAAGTACGTTTTCTTTAAGTTTGTCACTCCAATCTCTGTGGGGTCGACACCCTCCTCATCATTATATTACTTGATCGACGAGTATATGCAAAGAAAAAGGAATCATGCATAACGATAACGAGAATGGCACCATAAATGGCCCGAATAACAACCACAAAAACGATTCATGATACATGTACTGGACAAGCCCAAATCAAAGATGGACTCACATTCCCACTTTGACCAATCACACGAGCCAAGTCCAAGTTACTCAAAGATAAACTTTACACCATCATACAAGGAGTGCTGACCAAAGGCTTACAAATATTCATGAAAGAACAAGAATTTCAGAAGAGTACACATTCTCCAACCTTAAAGAATTGGGTCACACAACCCATGTTGAAGAAGAACACACCCAAGACTTTCAAGACAAGGCCTTAAGCATATTTGAAATCCATTAATTGGGGTTTAATTGTAATTTCTTAGACACAATACTAAATTATAAAGTTTAGGTCTAATTACTTAAATTCTAGCCCAAATCAGATTCATTTAAATTTAGCCCTTCGTATCCATTCAAACGAGACCAAACCAAGCCTTACCAACAAAGCAAGCTACCCAACTTAGTTTTCCCCTTCTCAATGGAGGATGCTTTCTGCACAATAGATCCTAAACAAGGGGAATTCACATTCAGCAAGAAACCACATTATTTTATTAGTTTTAGATTATTTTATTATTTATTTTAATATTATTTTATTAAAAATAAAGTTTGTTTCCATTTAGAAATCTTTACTAGATTAGTTATCCTTCCCTATAAAAGGATGAGAACTTTTTCATTTTAAATCAAATTTGAGATTTTTATAAAAGTATTCTTTCGAGTATATGTTTGCAAGTGTCGATAAACATGCGGCTTCGAAGCTTTCTTCAACGTGTTTGACCGAGTTGAGCAAGGGAGAATCTTCACACTCAGGGTTTCCTATCTAATCAGGGGTTGAAGGGTCGGTTTTAAGCCATATCACAGAGGTTTCCTAGTTAATCATGACTAGGACGGTTCCGCGGCAAAATCCTCAATTCCACAAGCGATTGTCATCTTCTTTTCAATTTATCACACCATCTCCATTGAATTCCAAATCTGGAATTCTTCCAGATTCATTTCTTTAACTCTTTTAATTATTCATTTGTTTTCTTTTCCTTATATTCTTAATATTCAACCTTGAATCTCGATTCTTAACCCCTTTTGTTTGAATTTCATTCTTGATTTGCAGAACATTCAAGAAACCCCATTGCATATCCTCTTGAAAATTCAAGAACTTCTTATTTTATTTCCTTTGTTGAGTCTAACGCCACAAGCTTGTTTCCATGTAATCAACTGAGATTCTAATGTGATAAGCAAGCCCTACATCATTTGGTATCTGATTGGGCATGACTTTTGGGCAAGATTTTCAAGATTGGACGATTTTGGAGGGTTGAAAATTCAAGGCTATCGCAACCTTACAAATAGGGTTGTTTGTGTCACTTTAGGGTTCTTTCTTTCCCATAAACCCTAATTTTTGTTTTCTTGTTATTTTATTTACTTTGTTTATAAAAGGAAAAGAAAAGAAAAGTAAGAACAAAAAAAGCAAACAACGATTCAAGAAGTTTCAAGAAGTGCTTACCTTGACAAGAATCTTCCTCCTCCATACTTCCAAGCATCACGCTAGCCATCATACAAGTTGCACATCACTTAGACTCTCTCAAGATTGCTTTCCGGGTTATACGAGTTTGTTTCTTTAAGCTTTCTTTCATTCTTAGATTTTATTTAAGTTCTTTTGTTTTCCCTTTCCTTCCTTTACATTATTTAACACCTTTTGGTTTTCTTGTGCTAGTAGGTGTTGACTAGCGTGAATGCTTGGCAAAAGGGTAGAAAATGTATTGGAAAAGTAATAAAACAATGCCAAAGGTTGAGGCTTTTGTGTGCAAGTATACACGAGCCACAAGTAATATAATAGTGAGTTGAGTATCGTCTCTACCAAGATTGGCCAAGAATTTGAATGCTTTGATTGTTTACATGTCAAGGAAAAAGTGTTGTTTGATTTGAGAGTTGTTAAAATGATTTAAAAGAAAAATAAAATAAAAATAAAACAGTGTTGGCAAGGAGAGTGTCAAATGAGTGATGAACATTGGGAAGGGGTGCCTGGTTTTCACGCTACTCATGCCATGCCAACCTTTAATAATGTAGTGTCCTGGAATCATTTAACGATCATATTCAAAGTTGGTAAAGCCTCTTTCGATGGTCGATGCCCGAAATTAACCATGTAAAAACCCCTATATTTCTATAGTGAATGTTTTTTCATAAATCAATTTGATTAAGTTCCAAACTAAACTTCTAAGGGGTAGATTTACTTTAGAAGTAAGCTCATCTACTTGAACATTTTCTTTCGAAGCATCTTGCCTTAATATCTAGCAATAGATCGTTGCCCCCTAAGTGTGTTAAAATATTAAGGTTCAATACGCCAACAATGCCAGCTTTCGCTTGGCACAATTTTGATAAAATATTAAAGAACATGTCAGATAGGGAAATGATGTCGAAGCATTATCATTATTCAAAACTAAACATAAAAAAGCGTTCAAAGAAAACATCCGCCACCAACTATTTAATTAGTTCATGGTGAGGGTATCAAATCAAAAATGTAACACCCTAATTTTGGGCTTGGAAGTTTAGGGTCTGAACCGGACCGGTCTGATTTTTGGTTCAAATATAAAAGGTGATTTTAGGGAAAGCCTAGTTCGGGATGCATTAAAAATATGGAAAAATATCTAAAAATCCTCTTTTAATATATATAAGAGAGTGGTGAAATCAATTTTACAAAATAAGGCTTGGAAATATGACATTTCGAATTAGTGACTAAAATGTAATATTTGAAAAGTTCGTGACTGTTTTAAAAGGATTGAAACTTTGAATCTTTAAGGAGCTAATTTACCCAAGGAAGGATTTCTCCAGATTTTTCTTGATATTAATCACTCATTTAATGTTTAATTAGTAAAAAGAAAAGAGGGAAAAACCATATTTTAGTTTCATAACTAACTTTTGCTAAAATTTTCCCATTTCATTTTCTCTCAAAATTCCATCAGCCAAATACATTTTCACAGCAGCTTTTCTTTTGATTTTCACACAAAATGTTGAGATTTCAATCCTCAAATGATTCCTAATCATTTCTACATCAAATCCTCATCCTTTGCATATTGAATATTCAAGGATTTTGGCTCTAAACAAGGAGAAATCCACATTTAGAGGTATGAACGTTCTTCTCCTCTAAATACTCAGTTCTTTACTGAAATTCCCAAGTTCTCAATCCTTAAATTAAGTTTTATAAAAGGTTTTGATGTTGTGATCTTGATTTTGGCTTAAAACTCAAGATTTGGATTAAATTTTGAAGAAATTCGTAATGAATGTTTGGGCTCTGTTTTGAGATGTCTTTTTAAATTAATTTGGATGTTTAATGATGTGTAATTGAGATCTAATCATTGCAATCCCGAATAGGTTGATTTTCCTAAGTTTTTACATGTGAAAATGGTAGTTTTTAGGCTGATCTTGGTGCTCTGTTGTTGCTGGAGGTATAAGGACGAGTTTAGATCCTTTTTGGATGTTAATTGATGTTTAAGAATGTTTAGAAGTGATGGATCATTGCTGGGTAATGTTGTGGTTGAGTTTGGTAGTCGAAATGTTGGAATTGTTGAGAGCAGCGAGTTAGGTGTTGTGGCTGAAGATTTTAATGCATGATGATGCATTAATCCTTTGCTTTGATGTGTTTAAATCAGGGGAGGCACATTCGGATCCTTGCGGTGTTGATCCGGATGCTTGATTGGCGTTTCGGCAAGCTTGCGAAACGGAATCGGTGAGTGAAGTTTGGTTTTCAGCTTTGAAACCAATGTTTGAAGGTTTTGGGGAGCTGAGTTTAAGTCTAAGCAACTTAACTAAGCTCAAGAGTAAGTTTTCGGAGAAACTCTCTCTTTGATGAACCATGAGATAGTTGGATGCAATGTGTTTGTTTGAATGTTTAAATTCTGTTTTGAAAGCATGTTTTAGCATGATTAATGCTGGGTTTGAAAGCCATGTGTTGAAGGATTCTCAAGGTAAGGGATCCTTGGTTTGACATTGATAAATGTGGTTTTGATGCATAGTGATGCATGATAGTTTAATGGCTTTGATTAATGCTTTAAAACAGTGGATTGATGTTGATAATTGATGTATATTGGCAAGTGATGTGTTGGTTTTAAAGTACTTGAATCAGATATAGTTAGCCGGCTATAGGATTGGGTGCACCGTGAATAAAGTCGCCTTGGATTTTGAGGGGTTGTAATGGTACCGTAAACTCCATCCAAGTACACTAACGAGATGTCTAAGATCACAATGGTGGTTAAAAGTCCATGTGTGAAACTTGTGTTGTGTGTCTCGTGTTCTCGTTAGTGATGTTATACCACTACCAATGAGTGATGGGGAGGGGTTGTAAATGTACCGTTAAACTCCATCACGGGTGTTGAGGGGTTGTGATTGTACCGGTAAACTCCACCTTGTATGTTTGGTAGTGTGTATGAAGCGTATGGGACAACGCTTGTAATCCGCGTATCCGGTTGTGTTTTATGTTGAAAATGGTTATGGTATCACTTGGAAGCCAATATGACATGTTAATGTTTGTGAAGCATGAGATGCTTGTTGTTGAAGACATGTTGATGATTATAAAGCATGACTTGCTTGTGGTTAATGCATTGTTGCATGAAAATGATTTTTATGAATGAAAAGGCCTTATGAAAGGTGTTTAGTAAAAGTGCGTTATTGTGTTGTTTCTTTAGAGCATCCTCACTAAGCATTTGTGCTTACGCTCTCTTTCTTGAACCAATAATGCAGAGAATTGAAGTGCTACAAGGGCAGCAAGGAGGCTAAGAATCCAAGGGAAGACAAAGCTCATGTATGGTGACTATTTTTATAACAACATTATTAGCTTTTGGTATTTGGCAATGGGAACCTAGGTTGTGTTTGTTGGGAGATGTTTTGGACTCCCTGAGTTTGGCATGCCTATGATGTTTGGACTTGTAAATGGCCATTATAATGCTTGTTTTGGTGATTTGATGCTTGAATGATCTCCAACATTAGGTTGCATGCCTATAGACTTGTGAATTGTCCTAATTGATGCTATGATTGAGAGTTGGTGATGCAAATGTGTTCATTATATGTATGATGACTTGTTGGTATGATTAGAAGGTCATAGGAATGTGTTTGAATGGTTAATTGTTTGTTAAACCAGAAAAATCTGCACTTTCTGGGCAGTCCGTATCGGAACGGGTGCTACCGTTTCGAAACGGGGCCCTACAATGGCCTTCGTGTATCGAAACGGGTAGAGGGCGTTTCGAAACGGATTTGCCACTGTCAAGCCCTGTTTCGAAACAGGTCTCGAAACGAACCCGCGTTTCGGAACGGTCAACCCCTGTTCCGAAACACTTGACCGTTGGGCACTGATTTGAATGGTCTAAGGTTTGAAATCTTTACGTTTTAGTCCTGTATTTTGCATATGCAATTGCTTGAGTTTGAGATGTCCGTTTGAGGTGAAATTTGACAGGGAAGCATGTAATATGATTAATTTCATAATGGTAATCTAAAAATCAGTTAAGTTTTTCATCTTTACAGAATTTACATTTTGGTCCATATAAGTTGAGGTTTGTGCAATCGAGTCCCTTATTGTTGTCCGATCGCTGTGCTTTTCATGTATGCTCTTCATGAGGGAACGCTTAGGTTTAATATGCACCTAGACAAGTTTAAAAAGAAAAAAAAGGGACTTTAATCAAGGTTGACTTTTGGGTTGACTTTGGTTTTCCCCGTGTAATCTTCGTAGTTCGGGTCAACCGTCTAGGTCGGGCTAAGGGGGTTACCAAAAACCTTCATCATTTTCCAAGCACATCATCATTTAAAAATAAAACAACTTAAACAAAGAGAATGGGCGAGAAAGGGGTCTCTCGATGCCGCCCTTCAAGGTCTAGGCTCATGGTCAAGCTGGTTGAACCACGCCTCCTTGGTACAGCCGGTCGTCGATGGATCACTTGAACTCTCCAAAGTCCTTCACCCCCACACACACGATTTCCTCCATCGGTCTTTAAATAGGTGTAACCCCCTTAACCCGGCCCAGACGGTTGAACCGAATTAAGAAGTTTACACGGGGAAAACCAAAGTCAACCCGAAAGTCAACCTTGATTAACGACCCCTTTTTTTCTTTTAATCTTATCTAGATGCACGTTAACCCTAGTTATGTTCATACAAACATCATACTCAAAGATCAGCGCAAACGGAAAACGATCAGGGACTTAATTGAACAAAACACAAACTTACAGACCAAAATGTAAATTCTGGAAAATACAAAGACTTAACCCACCTTTAAGTTACCAATATGAAATTAGTCATATTTCATGCTTGTCTGTCAAATTTCAGCTCAAACGGACATCACAAACTCATTTAATTGCATAAACAAGATTCAGGACCAAAACGCAAACAATGCAAAACATTTAACCAACAATTTCAGTGCCCAACGGTCGAGTGTTTCGGAACAGGGAAGACCCGTTCCGAAACGCAGGACCGTTCCGCAACTGGTTCCGAAACAGTGTCTGGCAGTGGCATATTCGTTCCGGAACGGTTGCTTCCGTTTCGGAACGCCCAGGCCATTTCAGGCCCCCGTTCCGATACGGTAGCACCTGTTCCGAAACAGGCTGCCCAGATTGCAGAATAATTGCTGGTTTAACACACAATTGGCCTATCAAACATGCTCCAAAGGCAACCATACTTTACCAGCAAGTCATTCAACATACAAAGAACATAATTGCATCAACCATTCATCAACAACATGGCATCAATTATGAAAATCCCCAATTCTATAGGCATGCATCCTACTTAGCAATCCATACAAGCATCAAAACATCAATCCAAACACATAATGGCCAAATACAAGTTCCAACGACATTAACAACATAATACCAACTTAGGGAGTCCAAAACATCTCCCAAAACAACAACATAGGTCCCCCATTGCCAAATGTCCATAAGCTAATAGTATGTAAGAAACCTTCACCATACATGAGCTTTGTTCACCACTTGGATTCTTGTCCACCTTGCTGTCCTCAATGCACTTAAGGCTCTGCATTATTGGTTTGAGAAAAGAGAGAGCGTAAGCGAAAGCTTAGTGAGGAATGCTCGTTAAAACCACACAATAATGCATTTATAAAACACCTTTATAAATCATTGTTCAAAACCACAATATACATGCTCATAAGCATTTTAAACAAGCAAACCATGCTTCAAGATCATAACATGTCATATTGGCCACAAGTGATACAATCAACATAAGATCCATACATGGACTTTTAAACACCATTGTGATCTTACAATTTTCCAAGGACCACACATGGACTTTTAAACACCATTGCGTCCTTAACAAGAATCATCCATGGACTTTTAAACACCATGACAAGGACCACACAAGGACTTTTAAACACCTTTGTGTCCTTAACAAGAATCACCCAAGGACTTTTAAACACCTTGGTGTTCTTAAATAACAAGGCTTACACAAGGAATTTTAACCACCTTGAACCTTAACCAAGAACCAACCATGGACTTTTAAACACCATGTTGTTCTTAAAGTACACAAGATCCACACAAGGACTTTTAAACACCTTTGTGATCTTAACCAAGAACCAACCATGGACTTTTAACCACCATGTTGTTCTTAAATAAACAAGGCTCACACAAGGACTTTTAACCACCTTTGTGACCTTAACCATCACTTGCCAATATGCATCATTAACAACAATATTCCACTGTTTTAAAGCATTTAACAAAGCCATAAACATCATGCATCTTTAAGCATCAAACCACATTAAAACAATGTTCAAAAACAAGGATGTCTTACCTTGAGCATCCTTCAACACATGACTTATAATCTCAGCAAATAAACATGCTAAATATGCTTTCAAAATAGGATTTAAAACATGCAAACAAACCACATTGCATACAACCAATCCATGGTTCATCATCAAGAGAGTTTTTTCCGAAAACTTACTCTTGAGCTTAGCTAAGTTGCTTAGACTTAAACTAAGCTCCCAAACCTTCAAAACATTGGTTTCATAGCTGAAATCCAAAATCCACTCACCGATTCCGTTTCGCCTCTTGCCGAAACACCAATCAAGCTTCCGGATCAACACCACTAGGATCCAAAGATGACTCCCCTGTTTTAAACACATCAAAATAGTAGATTAATGCATCATCATGCATTAATATCCTCAATGAAAGCACCTAAACCCGCTGCTCTCATCCACACTCCATTTTCGGCTACCAAACACAACTGAAAATGCATCCAATCAACTCCACAACACTACCCAGCCAAGATCCATCAAATCTAAATATCCTTCAACATCAATTAACATCCAAAAGGGATCCTACCACGTCCTTATACCTCCAGCTATAACAGATCATCAAGATCACTCCAAAAACAACCAAGAACACAAGCTAAACTTAGGAAATTCAACCTCTCCGGGATTGCATTAATTAAACCTCAATTTCACATCAATTTAACATTCATTTAACATTAAATTGACACCTCAAAACACTGCCCAATCAGATCATACGAAATTCATCAAAATCAATCAAATCTTGCATTTGTAAGCAAAAATCAAGAACACATCTATAAAACCTTTTATAAAACATAAATCAAGGATTGAGAACTTAGGAATTTCAGTAAAGAACTGATAGTTTAGAGGAGAAGGACGTTCTTACCTCCAAACTTGAGTTTTCTCCCTTTTTGGAACCAAATTCTTGAAAATCCACTTAGCAAATGCAAAGGTTTTGTTGAAGAGATGATTGAAGATCAAAAGAGAATTGAAATGAAATATTTAGATGGCAAAATCAGAGGGAAAAGCTCTGGAGAAATGTGTTTGGTTTGAGAGAAAAGATGAGAGAAAATGAAAATAGAAAATGTGGAAAGTTAGTTGGAAATTTAGGAAAATATCTTCCCTCCCTTTTCTTTTATTTAAAATCCATTTATTAAACCTTTAATATTTTAGAAAAATCTGGAGAAACTCCCATTGGGTAAATAGCTCCTTAAAGATTCAAAGTTTCAATCCTTTTTAAAACAGTCTCACAGTTTTCGAAAATTACATTTTGGTCACTAACCAAAATGTCACACTTCCAAACCTCATTTTTGTAAAATTGATTTCACCAAACTCTTATATATAATAAAAGAGGATTTTAAGACATTTTTCCATATTTTTAATGCAACCCGAACTAGGTTTTCCTAAATTCACTCTTATATATTCGAACCGCGATCCGACCGAACCGGTCCGAATCCCAAAACTCCTAAGCCCAAAATTGGGGCGTTACAACTCTCCCCCTTAAGAAATTTCGTCCTCGAAATTTACCTGAAGGAAAGAGATACGGAAACTGCTTCAGCATGTCATCCTTCCGTTCCCACGTGGCTTCCTCAACACCAGGATGTTTCCACAATACCTTTACCAGCTCAATGGTCTTGCCACGAAGAACCTTACTATCCGAATCCAGAATCCTCACCGGTTCCTCATCATAAGTCAAATCCGGATTCAATTCCACTTCTTCCACAGGCATCACATGCGAAGGATCCGATCTATACTTCCGAAGCATAGAAACATGAAACACATCATGAATCTTCTCCAGCTCTTGAGGTAACCTCAACTTGTACGCAACAGGACCCACACGCTCAACCACCTCGTACGGTCCAATGTATCTAGGGCTCAACTTACCCTTACGGCCAAACCTCATCACCTTTTTCCAAGGAGAAACCTTCAAAAACACACGGTCACCCACCGTATACTCAATCTCCTTACGCTTCAAATCCGCGTAAGACTTTTGCCGATCAGAAGCTGCCTTCAAACACTCACAAATGAGCTTCACCTTCTCGGTGGTTCCTTTCAACAAAGCCGGCATCGAAACCAACTTCTGACCCGTTTCAGCCCAACACAAAGGAGTCCTACACTTCCTCCCGTACAAAGCCTCATAAGGTGCCATTTGAATGCTCGCCTGATAACTATTGTTATAGGCAAACTCCACCAAAGGCAAATGTTTCTCCCAAGAGCCCTGAAACTCAATCACGCAGCACCTCAATATATCCTCCAAAATCTGGATAACACGCTCGGACTGACCATCCGACTGAGGATGATAAGATGTACTGAAATTCAACCGTGTACCCAAAGCTTGATGCAAACACTGCCAGAACCGCGATGTAAACCTCGGATCCCTATCCGACACAATCGACTTTGGCACACCATGCAGCCGCACAATCTCAGCAATGTACAGCTCCGCAAGCTTATCCAAGGAGTACGTAGTATGCACAGGCAAGAAATGCGCACACTTCGTCAGGCGATCCACAATCACCCACACCGAATTCTTCTTCGTTGGTGACAAGGGTAAACCAGATACAAAATCCATGGTAATCCTTTCCCACTTCCATTCAGGGATTCTCAACGGTTGCAACAACCCTGAAGGAACCTGATGCTCAGCCTTAACTCGCTGACACACCATGCACTTGCTCACAAACTCAACAACATCCTTCTTCAAACCCACCGAATAGTACTCATCACGAAGATCTCGATACATCTTAGAACTACCTGGGTGCATAGCAAAAGGACTACTATGACCTTCAGTCAGAATAGTACGCCTCAACTCAGCATCATTGGGCACTACTATCCGACTCCCAAAACACAACACACCATCATCATTAAAACAGAAATCCGAAGGCCTACCCTCCGCAATATCCTGAACATGAGATACCAAGGAATCATCCAGCAACTGCTTTTCCTTGATCAACTGAACCAATGATGGTTTCACTTGCAACTCAGCCACAAGACCACCATCACGCGAAATACTCAAACTGGAAAATATAGCCCTCAACTCAACAGCTACCTTCCTACTCAAGGCATCCGCTACAACATTAGCCTTCCCAGGGTGATACTCAATCGTCAAATCATAATCCTTGAGCAACTCCACCCAACGCCACTGCCTAAGATTCAACTCCATCTGAGACATCAGATACTTTAAACTCTTGTGATCCGTGTACACAGTACACTTCTCACCATACAGGTAATGTCTCCAGATTTTCAAAGCAAAAACCACCGCAGCCAACTCTATATCATGCGTAGGATAATTGCGCTCATGCACCTTCAACTGCCGCGATGCATAAGCCACCACCTTACCCTCTTGCATCAACACACATCCCAAACCAACATAGGACGCATCGCTATACACAACAAACTCTTTCCCTGATTCAGGTTGAACCAAGATAGGAGCTTGCGTCAAAGCTGCCTTAAGCTTCTCAAAAGCCTGTTGTCTCGCTTCCGTCCACTCATACTTAACATCTTTCTGCAACAACTTCGTCAAAGGTGCAGCAATCTTAGAAAACCCATCCACAAACCTCCGGTAGTATCCCGCCAAACCAAGGAAACTACGAACCTCCTGAACAGACTTAGGAACTTTCCAATTCATCACCGCCTCAATCTTCTGAGGATCGACACGAATCCCTTCGGCAGAAACCACATGCCTAAGAAACACCACTTCACTTAACCAGAACTCACACTTGCTCAGCTTAGCATAAAGCTGATTCTCCAACAAAGCTTGCAATACAATCCTCAAATGCTCCTCATGCTCCTCCTCAGTACGCGAGTACACGAGGATATCATCAATGAATACCACAACAAACTTATCCAGGTATTCATCAAACACACGATTCATCATGTCCATGAAAGCTGCAGGAGCATTTGTCAAACAAAACGGCATAACAAGGAACTCATAATGCCCATACCTCGTCCTGAAAGCTGTCTTAGGCACATCCACATCCTTTACCTTCAACTGGTAATACCCTGACCTCAAGTCAATCTTAGAGAACACAGCTGCTCCCCGAAATTGATCAAAGAGATCATCAATCCTCGGCAAAGGATACCGATTCTTGATAGTCAACTTGTTCAGCTGACGATAATCAATGCACATTCTCATAGTGCCATCTTTCTTCTTCACAAACAAGACCGGTGCACCCCAAGGCGACACACTCGGCCGAATGAAACCACGATCAAGCAACTCTTTCAACTGCGTCTTCAGCTCTTTCAGCTCCTTAGGTGCCATTCGATAAGGGGTAATGGACACAGGAGTTGTATCTCATACAGCTCAATCCCAAATTCCACCTCGCGATTAGGAGGTAAACCAGGCAACTCCTCAGGGAACACACCAGGAAACTCTCGCACAATCCTGATATCTTGCACACGCAACTCCTTAGAACTAGGATTCATCACAAAAGCTAGGTAAGCTTCACAACCCTGCCTCAGCATCCGGCTCGCCTCCGAAGAAGACACCACATTGGCAAGAAACTTCACATTCTCACCAACCACAACAACCTCATAATCATCCGCAAGCTTCAACGAAACTCGCTTATTCTCACAATCCACAACAGCACGATGCTCAGCAAGCCAATCCATACCAAGGATTACATCAAAACCGTAGAAAGGTAACTCCATAAGGTCAACATGAAAAACATGATCTTGCACGACCAAAGGACATCTTCTATAAAGCTTTCGAGTCACAACAGTCTCACCAAAAGAACTAGTGACACGCACACCAACATCCAAAGACTCAACAGGCAAACCATGCAATTCAGCATGCTCACGCAATATGTATGAGTGCGTAGATCCAGAATCAATCAAGGAAAGTAATGACAAGGATTGCAAAGTAAAAGTACCTGCGATCACATCCGCGTCATTCCTTCCCTCTCGCTGAGCATACACCCTGGCTTGGCCGCCACCCTCAGGCTGAATAGCCACAACATGAGCCACACCCCGACCACCTTCCTCTCTCCGCTGGAAGTTACCACGGCCGCGCCCACGACCTCTCTGTGGTGCAGCAACAACAGGAGCACGCACTTGGCCACCAGCCAACATAGGGCACTCTCTCCTCATGTGATCCGTAGATCCACAATTCCAGCACGCATTACCAGCTGCCACAACAGGAGCTTGCACCTCACTCTCAGCACGAGGACAATCACGTTTCATATGGCCACGCGAACCACATGTCCAACAAGCACTCGGATCAACTCTAGCGTTGCCTCCCCGAGCAGGCGCACCACCACCTCGCTTAGCTGAGGACTGATACTTCTGATCACGTCCCCTCTTGTTTCGTCCACCACCGGAACTATATTCAGCAGCTCGCTTCCCAGCACTAGAACCAGCACTTTTAGAAGATAAACCCAAGTTCATCTCAATATCCTTTGCTCGGCCCACCAGCACATCAAAATCATCATACTTGGTAGCCAGCACATACATCTTTACATCCGTCACCAAACCATAATGGAACCTTTCACACCTCGCTCGCTCATCCGGAACAAGCTCATGTGCGTATTGACTGAGTCGAACAAACTGTACTTCATACTCAGCCACGGACATGCTCCCCTGGGTAAGAGACATGAACTCCCTTTTCTTCTCATCTAGGTACCTCACACCTAGATACCTTCTCTTGAACGCGTTCTGAAAGAACGTCCAAGTTACGTCAGCTTCAGCCATCCCAACGATAGTGGTTGTCCACCACGTGTAAGCATCATCCTGTAGCAAGGATACTACACAGCCCAACTTCTGCATATCAGTGCAACTCATCTGACCCAAGATTCTCTTGGTACCCTCTAACCAAGACTCCGAACCTTCAGCAGACAACCCTCTGAACTCAGTCCCTCCTAGACTGTGCAAACGTTCCAAAGGTAGTCTAACTCCAGCATCTCCCTGATGCACAGCTCCTTGAGCTCCAGCTACTGCTGCTTGAAAAGCTCCAGCAATAGCTTGAATCAACACTGTCATGTCAGGAACAGCTTGCCCCTGACCAGCCTCAGGTCCAGCGACCCCAGCACCAGCTGCAGCTCCAGCTCCTTCACCCCCAACACCACCACCACCAGGTGGAGGAGGTAAATCCACCGCACTCTCAACATTCTCATCATTCTCGTTCTCGTTCTGAGCCGTAGCTCGCACATTACTCCTTAACTCTCTACGAGGTGCCATACTCTAACAATGCAATCACAATGCAAATAAACATAGTCAGGCCCAGCAAGGTAAGCAATCCAAGTACTCAAGCTCATTTTCAATTAAAAACAATATCATTTCATTAGCTTTGATTTGGCAATGGGTACCCACAACATGCTTCACCACAGCATACACTACAATTGTAACATACTTACAATTCACACATCATGCTTTCACTCAACAAGCATACAAAGCATACATACTTTAATCACACACACAACCATTCCCAATTACTCGAGAACTCATCTCTGATACCACCAAATGTAACCCCCTTAACCTGGCCCAGACGGTTGAACCGAATTAAGAAGTTTACACGGGGAAAACCAAAGTCAACCCGAAAGTCAACCTTGATTAACGACCCCTTTTTTTCTTTTAATCTTATCTAGATGCACGTTAACCCTAGTTATGTTCATACAAACATCATACTCAAAGATCAGCGCAAACGGAAAATGATCAGGGACTTAATTGAACAAAACACAAACTTACAGACCAAAATGTAAATTCTGGAAAATACAAAGACTTAACCCACCTTTAAGTTACCAATATGAAATTAGTCATATTTCATGCTTGTCTGTCAAATTTCAGCTCAAACGGACATCACAAACTCATTTAATTGCATAAACAAGATTCAGGACCAAAACGCAAACAATGCAAAACATTTAACCAACAATTTCAGTGCCCAACGGTCGAGTGTTTCGGAACAGGGAAGACCCGTTCCGAAACGCGGGACCGTTCCGCAACTGGTTCCGAAACAGTGCCTGGCAGTGGCATATCCGTTCCGGAACGGTTGCTTCCGTTTCGGAATGCCCAGGCCATTTCAGGCCCCCGTTCCGATACGGTAGCACCTGTTCCGAAACAGGCTGCCCAGATTGCAGAATAATTGATGGTTTAACACACAATTGGCCTATCAAACATGCTCCAAAGGCAACCATACTTTACCAGCAAGTCATTCAACATACAAAGAACATAATTGCATCAACCATTCATCAACATGGCATCAATTATGAAAATCCCCAATTCTATAGGCATGCATCCTACTTAGCAATCCATACAAGCATCAAAACATCAATCCAAACACATAATGGCCAAATACAAGTTCCAACGACATTAACAACATAATACCAACTTAGGGAGTCCAAAACATCTCCCAAAACAACAACATAGGTCCCCCATTGCCAAATGCCCATAAGCTAATAGTATGTAAGAAACCTTCACCATACATGAGCTTTGTTCACCACTTGGATTCTTGTCCACCTTGCTGTCCTCAATGCACTTAAGGCTCTGCATTATTGGTTTGAGAAAAGAGAGAGCGTAAGCGAAAGCTTAGTGAGGAATGCTCGTTAAAACCACACAATAATGTATTTATAAAACACCTTTATAAATCATTGTTCAAAACCACAATATACATGCTCATAAGCATTTTAAACAAGCAAACCATGCTTCAAGATCATAACATGTCATATTGGCCACAAGTGATACAATCAACATAAGATCCACACATGGACTTTTAAACACCATTGTGATCTTACAATTTTCCAAGGACCACACATGGACTTTTAAACACCATTGCGTCCTTAACAAGAATCATCCATGGACTTTTAAACACCATGACAAGGACCACACAAGGACTTTTAAACACCTTTGTGTCCTTAACAAGAATCACCCAAGGACTTTTAAACACCTTGGTGTTCTTAAATAACAAGGCTTACACAAGGAATTTTAACCACCTTGAACCTTAACCAAGAACCAACCATGGACTTTTAAACACCATGTTGTTCTTAAAGTACACAAGATCCACACAAGGACTTTTAAACACCTTTGTGATCTTAACCAAGAACCAACCATGGACTTTTAACCACCATGTTGTTCTTAAATAAACAAGGCTCACACAAGGACTTTTAACCACCTTTGTGACCTTAACCATCACTTGCCAATATGCATCATTAACAACAATATTCCACTGTTTTAAAGCATTTAACAAAGCCATAAACATCATGCATCTTTAAGCATCAAACCACATTAAAACAATGTTCAAAAACAAGGATCTCTTACCTTGAGCATCCTTCAACACATGGCTTATAATCTCAGCAAATAAACATGCTAAATATGCTTTCAAAACAGGATTTAAAACATGCAAACAAACCACATTGCATACAACCAATCCATGGTTCATCATCAAGAGAGTTTTTTCCGAAAACTTACTCTTGAGCTTAGCTAAGTTGCTTAGACTTAAACTAAGCTCCCAAACCTTCAAAACATTGGTTTCATAGCTGAAATCCAAAATCCACTCACCGATTCCGTTTCGCCTCTTGCCGAAACACCAATCAAGCTTCCGGATCAACACCACTAGGATCCAAAGATGACTCCCCTGTTTTAAACACATCAAAACAGTAGATTAATGCATCATCATGCATTAATATCCTCAATGAAAGCACCTAAACCCGATGCTCTCATCCACACTCCATTTTCGGCTACCAAACACAACCGAAAATGCATCCAATCAACTCCACAACACTACCCAGCCAAGATCCATCAAATCTAAACATCCTTCAACATCAATTAACATCCAAAAAGGATCCTACCACGTCCTTATACCTCCAGCTATAACAGATCATCAAGATCACTCCAAAAACAACCAAGAACACAAGCTAAACTTAGGAAATTCAACCTATCTGGGATTGCATTAATTAAACCTCAATTTCACATTAATTTAACATTCATTTAACATCAAATTGACACCTCAAAACACTGCCCAATCAAATCATACGAAATTCATCAAAATCAATCAAATCTTGCATTTAAAAGCCAAAATCAAGAACACATCTATAAAACCTTTTATAAAACATAAATCAAGGATTGAGAACTTAGGAATTTCAGTAAAGAACTGAGAGTTTAGAGGAGAAGGACGTTCTTACCTCCAAACTTGAGTTTTCTCCCTTTTTGGAACCAAATTCTTGAAAATCCACTTAGCAAATGCAAAGGTTTTGTTGAAGAGATGATTGAAGATCAAAAGAGAATTGAAATGAGATATTTAGATGGCAAAATCAGAGGGAAAAGCTCTGGAGAAATGTGTTTGGTTTGAGAGAAAAGTTGAGAGAAAATGAAAATAGAAAATGTGGAAAGTTAGTTGGAAATTTAGGAAAATATCTTCCCTCCCTTTTCTTTTATTTAAAATCAATTTATTAAACCTTTAATATTTTAGAAAAATCTGGAGAAACTCCCGTTGGGTAAATAGCTCCTTAAAGATTCAAAGTTTCAATCCTTTTTAAAACAGTCTCACAGTTTTCGAAAATTACATTTTGGTCACTAACCAAAATGTCACACTTCCAAACCTCATTTTTGTAAAATTGATTTCACCAAACTCTTATATATAATAAAAGAGGATTTTAAGACATTTTCCATATTTTTAATGCAACCCGAACTAGGTTTTCCTAAATTCACTCTTATACATTCGAACCGCGATCCGACCGAACCGGTCCGAATCCCAAAACTCCTAAGCCCAAAATTGGGGCGTTACAATAGGCGTGCAAGGAAGACTAGGATAAGGACATGTATTTTGAATTTTGAATGCTCAAGGGATAAGGGATGTGATCATCTTATCCAGATTTGAATGAGAGCTAATCAGGTTGGAGATGACGTCATTCTACTGTCGATGCTCTGGCAATCAAGCTTTGCATGAATTAGCCAACCAAGCTTGGCACGCTTTATCTGCTATTTTTTTATGAGATTTATCCAATTTCTATTTTCTCATGTCCTGTTCTGATCCTATTTTTTCGAGTTCAACTACTTCTTGGCCGGGCATAAAATTCCTCTACTTTGCCAACCGATGATTTTGCAATATTTGGTCCATCTCTGCCAACAACATCTTGGCATTCTCTCCTGTGTTGATGTGTTATGCCAACCACTATGCCAAACATGCAAAAATTGCCAACAAAACAACCCTTCACACTGACATAGGCAAAATTCCTAACTCCTTGTGCAAATGCATGAAATTAAAAACTAAATGCAACAAAATGTACTCAAAAGCAAGCAAAAATGTTGTAAAATAGGCATGAAAATCAGTACTTTTGAGGAGGTAACACTCCCCCAAACCTACCTCATTGCTTGTCCTCAAGTAATGCAAGAAAGCTAAAATAAAAAGGTGAAAATATTACCTCAACAAAGTTTTGGATGGAATGCCAACAAGTGTTGGCAAGCGGAATTAGGCCTAGCTCTATCCTCGATCATCTTAGTGCAATAATGTGAAGCAGATAAGAAATTCAAGTGCAACAATACAACTCTAGTTTAAGGGCACGAAGAGTGCATGTTGTGTGGGCAATATGCATCGAGTATCTGTGAGAAAGGTGCCATGGTGGCCGAAGATGCAATTAATGATGGTGGTTTGTGTGTGTGTGATCGGTGGTTAGGTATATGTTGTTTGAAGAAGATGGAAATGATATTTTCCAGAGAAAACAATGTGTTTCTCTGTATTTTCTTATTATTCTTAACTATCAAAAGTATACAGAGTAAGCCTTTAAATAGGCTGATATAGAGTTCTAATATAACTAAAACTATACTTTTATCCTTAATTTAAATAATACTTATTCCTAATTTAAATAATACTTATTCCTAATTTAAATAAGACTTCTATTAAATCTAAACTACTGATTAGGAATAAACTCTAATTACACATTAAATAAAAACTCTAACACTCCTCGTCAACTTACACTCCCCCTCAAGCTCTAACACTTCTCAGATAACTTACACTCCCCCTCATGCTGGTGAGCAAACATAATAGAGCACCGGCTTGGATCTTGGATGTGATGCCTTACTCATATTTCTTCTGCTAAAAAAATGATCCTTATTCTCGGGAGCTTTTGATTTGAAGAGTGGGGACAGAACCATGGTGTTCTTGTGCAGCAATTGTTGATGGCATGCAGTTCCTAACTGAAAGGTCTGATGTGAACGATGTAAAAAGTGATCACATGAATCTAAACTCCCCCTCAAGCTGGTAGTTACACGTACTAGAGTTCCAACTTGGATCTTTGATGTAGAATCCCTTAAAAAACATTATCTACTATTTAAGGTTAAACTAGAACCTCTTCTTCTATCTTTTAGGATGGATGGCTAAGATAAAACCAAATAGTTTTTAAGGCTAAACTATAACCTTTTCATTTATATGTTTGATTGGATAAGATAGAACCATTAAATAGAGAAGAAAACGGCAAAATTAAACGAGTAGAAATTTCACTAGAGATGTAAGATTCCAACGAGGGAGAAGCCAATGAACGAGTGTGGCCTAATGACAGCAGCGGAAAAGAAAAACATTGTGCATCTAAAAAATCAGATTATGGTCGATCTGGTTTAGATTAGAGATGGCAGCGGTGGTGACGACATCAAGACCATTGCTGGTGTAACCCCCGTAGCCCGGCCTAGACGGTTGACCCGAACTACGAAGATTACACGGGGAAAACCAAAGTCAACCCGAAAGTCAACCTTGGTTAACGACCCTTTTTTTTCTTTTTAATCTTGTCTAAATGCTCATTAACCCTATATGTGATCACACAAACATCATACTCAAAGATCACAACCATCAGAGATCATTCAGGGACCCAATTGCACAAAACACAACTTTAGGGACCAATTTGTAAATTCTGAAAACTTTGAGGCCTTAACCAGATTTTAAGTTACCAACTTAAAATTAATCATGTTTCATGCATCTCGGCCAAATTTCAGCTCAAACGGGCATCTCAAACTCATACAATTGCTCATACAAGATTCAGGACCAAAATGCAAACATTTTGAAACACATAACTGCCACTGTCAGCCCCCAACGGTCAACCGTTCCGAAACGGGAGACAGCCCGTTTCGAAACGCGGGGCCGTTCCGCAACGGGTTCCGAAACGGGGGTCTGGCAGAAGCCTTTCCGTTTCGGAACGGTGTCGCCCGTTTCGGACGCCTGGGCTGCTTCGAGGCACCCGTTCCGAAACGGTTCACCCTGTTCCGAAACACCCTGCACAAAATGCAGAATTTTGCCTATTTAAACATGCAATTAAACATCCAAACATGCTCCAACAGCCACCAAACTTTGCCAACATGCAATTTAACATAAAAGAGGCATACTTGCATCAACAATTCACCAACATGTCAACATACACAAAAAGCCCCAAATCTAATGGCATGCTTCCTACACAAGCAACCACTTAAGCACAAACTTTCCAAACCAAGCTCACTTATGCCAATACATGATCCAACAACAACATTAACATAAAAACATCCTTGTTCAAACATAAACGAACACATACACGTTAACCCCGAGAGATTCTACCCCCATTGCCTTTATTAACTATAGCTATTCACCGAGACATACATCTCACTTGGAGTCCACCTTGAATCCCTTGCTCCTTGCTGTCCAAACCTCAAGAATCTGCATTGATGGACAAAAAGGAGCGTAAGCACATAATGCTTAGTGAGGAATGCTCAAAACCAAAACACCATCAATGCAGCGGGTCACAAAACACTTTTAAAACAAACCCGATTTGTTTACCAAAGCCATGTTTGAAACCCTTTTCAACAACAAGCATCAAAACCATGCATTGTACATACATGAAAACCAACCCTTAGCTTAGCAAGCTAAGAAAACCTTTTTAAAGCACAACTTACAAATCATCCATTTAGCCAAACCATGCATAAACACCATATGCAAAGCTAAAACAAAGCCTTGGAATACACTCCCATTCCATAACATACCTTTCTTAAACTTGAGAGCCATTTCAAGCAAGAAACCTTTTTAAAACCATTACTCAAGCAATCCATCACATGCATTTACCAAGGCAAAAATATAAACCATACTATCATCATCACATGCCTTTTAAAACAAGTCTTCCAAGACTCCAATGCATTAAAGATACATCATGCTCACATGCATCATTTATCAAATGATAATCAACACTTGTTCAACTTAACAAGTAAACATGCATTCACAAGCATAATACACTTTCCATGCAACCATGCATCTTTTCAAGCATCTCATGCTTCACATGCAATTATGCATCAATTCAAGCATCTCATGCTTCACATGCAAATATGCATCATTTCAAGCATCCCATGCTACTTCATAATCAAGAACATCATATTGGCCTTCAAGTGATCAACCACATTCACTTTTCAACTCAACACCCAATCGGATACGCGGATTCCGAGCGTTGTCCCTACGCTCCCTACACCCTACCAATCCAAGGTCCTCGAATGGGCAACACCTCCATTATGACCTCAACATCCTAAGGTTCCCATGTATGGACTTTTAAACACCACACAACCTTAGCTCTTCCCCAAGGTTCTCATGTATGGACTTTTAACCATCATACAACCTTGACATGCACAAGGTTCTCACATATGGGCAACACCTCCATATAACCTTTGCATTCACCGATTGGTAGTTGTAGAACATCACTAACGAGATCCGGGACACCCTACACAAGATCCACACATGGACTTAACACTGCCATTGTGATCTCAACAAGCACAAGGTCCTCACATATGGACTTTTAAACACCATATAACCTTTGCTCAACCAAGGTCCTCGAATGGGCAACACCTCCATTATGACCTCAACCATCTCGTTAGGATACTTGAAGGGAGTTTCCCGGTCCACTCTTGACCACTCCACCTCCAAGGCGACTTAATTCACGGTGCACCCAATCCTATAGCCGGCTAACTATATCCGATCAAAGAACCAAGAACCACTTACATCACTTGCCAATATAACCATCTTACCACATTAGTCCAATGTTCCACATGCATAACCATTATGCAAAACCATTACCACATTAATCAAATGATTCACATGCATAACCAATATGCAAAACCATCATTTACAAACATTAATTCACTGTTTAAAAGCACTAAACAAAGCCATTGAACAACATGCAACACCATGCATCAAATCCACATTTTCAATGTATAAAACCAAGGATCTCTTACCTAGAGCATCCTTCACATATGGCTTTCAAAACCAGCATTAAACCATGCTAAAATATGCTTTCAAAACAGATTTAAACCATGCAAAACACATGCATTTCAATCATCAACCACAATTTCTTAAAAAGCCAATTCATATCACAAATCAAGTAAGAAATCCATTTACTTACTCTTGAGCTTAGCAAAGTTGTTTAGACTTAAAGTAAGCTCCCAAAACCTTCAAACCTTTGTTTAAAAGCCGAAAACCCAACTTCACTCACCGATAACCAAAACAAGGCTAGCCACCAAGCCTTCCAAGCATCCGAAACCTTCCGCAACACCTCTAAAGCTCACGGATCAAACTCCCCTGTTTCAAGCACACAAAAACAGCACATTAATGCATCATTATGCATTAAGAACAGCAGCCACACAACCAAACTCGCTGCTCGACACAAATCCAACAATTCGGCTACCAAACACAACCGAAATCACCTTCAAACATTTCCAAAACTTAACCCAGCCAAGATCCATCACTTCTAAGCATTTTTAAACATCATTAACATCCAAAATGATCACAAACACGTCCTTATACCCCCAGGTATAACAGATCACCAAAAACACTCCAAAAACAACCAAAAACTCAAGCAAAACTTAGGAAATTCAACCTATCCGGGATTGCATTAATTAAACCTCAACTTCTAATCAATTTAGCATTCATTTAACATCATTTTGACACTTCAAAACACTGCCCAAACAGATCACATGAAAATTTCACCAAAATCACCAAATCTTGCATTTTAAGCCAAAATCAAGATTTCTATTGAAAAGCTTTTAACAAAACACAAACCAAGGATTGAGAACTTGGGAATTTCAGTAAAGAACTTGAAGTTCAGAGGAGAAGGACGTTCTTACCTCCAAACTTGAGTTTCTCCTTTTTGGAGCCAAAAAGCTTGATGAAACAACTTGCAAATTGAGAGGTTTTGTTGATGAGATGATTAGGAATCAAATGAGAGTTGAAATGAGTGATTTGAGTGACAAAATCAGAGGAGGAAATCTGGAGAGAATGTGTTTGGTTTGAGAGAAAAGATGAGAGAAAATAGTTGAGAGAAAAGTTAGTTAGATTTAGGAAAATATCTTCCCTCCACTTTTCTTTTGTTTAAAAACACTTAATTAATCATTTAATATATTTAGAAAATCTGGAGAAACTCCCATTGGGTAAATAGCTCCTTAAAGATTCAAAGTTTCAATCCTTTAAAAACTGTCACCGAACTTTCAAAAATTACATTTTGGTCACTAGCCAAAATGTCAACCTTCCGAACCTCATTTTCCAAAATTGATTTCACAGTTCACTTTTATATATTAAAAGATGATTTTAGAACATTTTTCCATATTTTTAATGCAACCCGAACTAGGCTTTCCTAATTTCACCTCTTTAGATTCGAACAGCACTTTGACCAAACCGGTCAACGCCCAAAACTTCTGAGCCCAAAACCGGGGCGTTACAACTCTCCCGCCCTTAGGAAATTTCGTCCTTGAAATTTCAACCGGCGAAAAGAGAACAACAACTTTCTCAAAACACACACAAGGCAACACAAAACCCTCAACCAACACTGAACACTTTCCACACAAAACTCCACTGAACCCAACACCACTACATGTTGTTCACAAACCCAGAACACTCAAAGATAGCCACAACTTAACCTTCCACATCTCCAGACTGTACACAGCCCCAACTTCAACCATAAAGAACTTTAGCTTTCACAGCACACACTACTGTAACACACAACTTCCAAGACTGGTTCACTCAGGGACTCTAACCAATCCAATTCAACCACCATACAAACTTCTCTGCTTCCAAAACTCTTGCAACTCTCAAACCTCTTACATGAATCTTCCCAACAAGCAAAAATTCTTAAGCATCAACTGCTTACCCAAACTCCTCAACAAAAGCTGATAAACCTCCACAACTGTTGCTAACATTACCACCACGACTCACCAGGTCTACTCACCCACAAACCAAAATTACATCACAACCTCAACTCGGCTCCGCCAGCTGCTCCATACACCACCAGCTGACCTCAAAAGAAATTCACATACACACAACCAGCCAACCACTTCTCATAAGAATCCTTCCAAACAACACAAGCCTTCGATCCTTCATGATCCTTCCACTTCAACTTAAATGCTAAGCTACCTCAGCACTTGGAAAAACAACCACCAGACTGCAACCTCACTTAGCACCAAGGAACTACCACTCCCACTCAGCTATCAAACCACCTGATCGATTCTAACCTCAACCGGTACCCCTCACCACCAAACCACTAAACTCATAAAGCATCAAACACCAATCTTCTACCAACAGGCTATACCACCCTCACTATTACTAGCAACTAGCTTAACAAACTCCATTACCTCTAACTTCCACTCAGCACCAACACAACCTCTAAAAACCCACCATCCAACCTAACCCAACCACCACTCTAACAGATTCGATTAATTATTAGCGAGTGTGAACATCGTATGCATGATCACTTACATGCCCTATCAATGCCTGATGTACATGTATGCAAAACCTCTAATGTCATGCCACATGTATGCATGGACCAACATATATAATATAGCATATAACAATGATTTTAACTGTGCATGAATGCCAGTTCACACCCTCTAATAACATCCTCAAATCCGTCTAAGAACAACCTCCTACCTCACTTCTAACTTAACTACTCCACCATACTAACAACTATTAACCACAAGATTCTCACAAAACCCTCTTCACATCAAAGACATTTCCAACTACAACCATTACCCCAACATGCTAGCAACAAGACTAAACTTACCACGCAAGGAAAACCAACAGAAACCAAACTAAGGTAACTAGAGCAAAGATTACTAAATAAGGTTACCTGAAAACACAACACCTCTCTGAAGCTTCATCAGACGAGCTCTCTTCCTTGCGGAACCATCATCCTCCTGCCGCACCACTGCAGCACTAGCTAACACACTAGGGCCACCACCACCTCCTTGCGGTAAAGAACCTTGACTGTTCCGAGCCAACATCAAACAATCACGTCTCATGTGTCCAGCAGACCCACATTCCCAGCAATTCTCCTTTCCCACACTCTTCACAACTTTCTGCTCTTTCTGCCACTTCTGAACCTTGCCTCGGCCGTGCCCACGACCTTTCTGAGATCCTTTGGCTATCACTGAAGCTGACTTCACTCCAAGAGGACAATCACGCTTAACATGCACTTTGGAACCACAGTTCCAGCAAGCACCCGCGCCCCAACAACCTCCAACATGGCGCCTTTCACAACGGTCACACACCGATGGCTGAACTTCCACTCCTTGCTCAAGCAACACTTGCTCCACAACAGCACCACCGTCACTTTGCTCAACCCTTGAAAACTTCCCTCCAAGATACCTTTCATAAAAAGCAGATACAAAGAAATCCCAATCAATATCAGGAACATGTGACGCCACAGCCACTGATGTCCACCAGACACAGGCATCCTCCAACATCAGAGGAACAACACTCCCCAACTTACAAGCAAGATCACAGCCTTCCTGGTCCAAGATCAGAACCACACTGGCCAACCAAGCCTCAAACATCTCTGGTGTAGAACCATGATATTCCACAACACCCAAATCAAGCAAATGCTGCTTCGGCAAACCCACACATCCCACAGCCAGCACATCCACTGACTTTACCTTTACCACAGCCTGAGATGTTCCCAACACCTCCTGAACATCAGATGATGAACTCTTCACCACAGAACCAGCTTCTTTCCCTTGCCTTATCACCTCAACCCCAGGCACAGAAAACTGAGACAAAACACCTTCACGAAAGGGTGAATTCCACGCCTTAACAACCTGCCCCAAGGCAGCAACCATCTCACCCATCTGCCATTCTTTCATCGACTTAGCCATACTACTAACAACAACAAACATACAATCACAACAAACAAACAAACCAGTTATACCAGCATTAAGCAAGGATTCAAACTCCAACTCCAAATAACACAATAGCTATATTAATAAGGCAATGGGTATCCCGAATCCTCCCCTTTACATGACATAACAGTCAACACAACATGGATATCACAACATCAAGCATATCAAACAACACACCTTGATCATGCTTACATCAAACAGCATCCACTTGCAACAGCATATTATTACATAACATACTCACAGCACTTTCATCATGCATAAAACCAACTCACAGCATCAGCTTATCATCAACACAAACCACATAAGCCCAACCAAGATTCATAACCATAAAACATGCTTGAAAACATCAGCAACATGCTCAGAAACATCAACAATTTGCTCAGATACATCAGCATCATGCCCAGAAACACGTGTTTCAACCAACATTCAACCACACATCAGGGTAAACAACAAGCACACATCACAACAACTTACCGTTTTCCCCAAGCATTCGCAACTCAGCTCTGATACCACCAAATGTAACCCCCGTAGCCCGGCCTAGATGGTTGACCCGAACTACGAAGATTACACGGGGAAAACCAAAGTCAACCCGAAAGTCAACCTTGGTTAACGACCCTTTTTTTTCTTTTTAATCTTGTCTAAATGCTCATTAACCCTATATGTGATCACACAAACATCATACTCAAAGATCACAACCATCAGAGATCATTCAGGGACCCAATTGCATAAAACACAACTTTAGGGACCAATTTGTAAATTCTGAAAACTTTGAGGCCTTAACCAGATTTTAAGTTACCAACTTAAAATTAATCATGTTTCATGCATCTCGGCCAAATTTCAGCTCAAACGGGCATCTCAAACTCATACAATTGCTCATACAAGATTCAGGAACAAAATGCAAACATTTTGAAACACATAACTGCCACTATCAGCCCCCAACGGTCAACCGTTTCGAAACGGGAGACAGCCCGTTTCGAAACGCGGGGCCGTTCCGCAACGGGTTCTGAAACGGGGGTCTGGCAGAAGCCTTTCCGTTTCGGAACGGTGTCGCCCGTTTCGGACGCCTGGGCTGCTTCGAGGCACCCGTTCCGAAACGGTTCACCCTGTTCCGAAACACCCTGCACAAAATGCAGAATTTTGCCTATTTAAACATGCAATTAAACATCCAAACATGCTCCAACAGCCACCAAACTTTGCCAACATGCAATTTAACATAAAAGAGGCATACTTGCATCAACAATTCACCAACATGTCAACATACACAAAAAGCCCCAAATCTAATGGCATGCTTCCTACACAAGCAACCACTTAAGCACAAACTTTCCAAACCAAGCTCACTTATGCCAATACATGATCCAACAACAACATTAACATAAAAACATCCTTGTTCAAACATAAACGAACACATACACGTTAACCCCGAGAGATTCTACCCCCATTGCCTTTATTAACTATAGCTATTCACCGAGACATACATCTCACTTGGAGTCCACCTTGAATCCATTGCTCCTTGCTGTCCAAACCTCAAGAATCTGCATTGATGGACAAAAAGGAGCGTAAGCATATAATGCTTAGTGAGGAATGCTCAAAACCAAAACACCATCAATGCAGCGGGTCACAAAACACTTTTAAAACAAACCCGATTTGTTTACCAAAGCCATGTTTGAAACCCTTTTCAACAACAAGCATCAAAACCATGCATTGTACATACATGAAAACCAACCCTTAGCTTAGCAAGCTAAGAAAACCTTTTTAAAGCACAACTTACAAATCATCCATTTAGCCAAACCATGCATAAACACCATATGCAAAGCTAAAACAAAGCCTTGGAATACACTCCCATTCCATAACATACCTTTCTTAAACTTGAGAGCCATTTCAAGCAAGAAACCTTTTTAAAACCATTACTCAAGCAATCCATCACATGCATTTACCAAGGCAAAAATATAAACCATACTATCATCATCACATGCCTTTTAAAACAAGTCTTCCAAGACTCCAATGCATTAAAGATACATCATGCTCACATGCATCATTTATCAAATGATAATCAACACTTGTTCAACTTAACAAGTAAACATGCATTCACAAGCATAATACACTTTCCATGCAACCATGCATCTTTTCAAGCATCTCATGCTTCACATGCAATTATGCATCAATTCAAGCATCTCATGCTTCACATGCAAATATGCATCATTTCAAGCATCCCATGCTACTTCATAATCAAGAACATCATATTGGCCTTCAAGTGATCAACCACATTCACTTTTCAACTCAACACCCAATCGGATACGCGGATTCCGAGCGTTGTCCCTACGCTCCCTACACCCTACCAATCCAAGGTCCTCGAATGGGCAACACCTCCATTATGACCTCAACATCCTAAGGTTCCCATGTATGGACTTTTAAACACCACACAACCTTAGCTCTTCCCCAAGGTTCTCATGTATGGACTTTTAACCATCATACAACCTTGACATGCACAAGGTTCTCACATATGGGCAACACCTCCATATAACCTTTGCATTCACCGATTGGTAGTTGTAGAACATCACTAACGAGATCCGGGACACCCTACACAAGATCCACACATGGACTTAACACTGCCATTGTGATCTCAACAAGCACAAGGTCCTCACATATGGACTTTTAAACACCATATAACCTTTGCTCAACCAAGGTCCTCGAATGGGCAACACCTCCATTATGACCTCAACCATCTCGTTAGGATACTTGAAGGGAGTTTCCCGGTCCACTCTTGACCACTCCACCTCCAAGGCGACTTAATTCACGGTGCACCCAATCCTATAGCCGGCTAACTATATCCGATCAAAGAACCAAGAACCACTTACATCACTTGCCAATATAACCATCTTACCACATTAGTCCAATGTTCCACATGCATAACCATTATGCAAAACCATTACCACATTAATCAAATGATTCACATGCATAACCAATATGCAAAACCATCATTTACAAACATTAATTCACTGTTTAAAAGCACTAAACAAAGCCATTGAACAACATACAACACCATGCATCAAATCCACATTTTCAATGTATAAAACCAAGGATCTCTTACCTTGAGCATCCTTCACATATGGCTTTCAAAACCAGCATTAAACCATGCTAAAATATGCTTTCAAAACAGATTTAAACCATGCAAAACACATGCATTTCAATCATCAACCACAATTTCTTAAAAAGCCAATTCATATCACAAATCAAGTAAGAAATCCATTTACTTACTCTTGAGCTTAGCAAAGTTGTTTAGACTTAAACTAAGCTCCCAAAACCTTCAAACCTTTTTTTAAAAGCCGAAAACCCAACTTCACTCACCGATAACCAAAACAAGGCTAGCCACCAAGCCTTCCAAGCATCCGAAACCTTCCGCAACACCTCTAAAGCTCACGGATCAAACTCCCCTGTTTCAAGCACACAAAAACAGCACATTAATGCATCATTATGCATTAAGAACAGCAGCCACACAACCAAACTCGCTGCTCGACACAAATCCAACAATTCGGCTACCAAACACAACCGAAATCACCTTCAAACATTTCCAAAACTTAACCCAGCCAAGATCCATCACTTCTAAGCATTTTTAAACATCATTAACATCCAAAATGATCACAAACACGTCCTTATACCCCCAGGTATAACAGATCACCAAAAACACTCCAAAAACAACCAAAAACTCAAGCAAAACTTAGGAAATTCAACCTATCCGGGATTGCATTAATTAAACCTCAACTTCTAATCAATTTAGCATTCATTTAACATCATTTTGACACTTCAAAACACTGCCCAAACAGATCACACGAAAATTTCACCAAAATCACCAAATCTTGCATTTTAAGCCAAAATCAAGATTTCTATTGAAAAGCCTTTAACAAAACACAAACCAAGGATTGAGAACTTGGGAATTTCAGTAAAGAACTTGAAGTTCAGAGGAGAAGGACGTTCTTACCTCCAAACTTGAGTTTCTCCTTTTTGGAGCCAAAAAGCTTGATGAAACAACTTGCAAATTGAGAGCTTTTGTTGATGAGATGATTAGGAATCAAATGAGAGTTGAAATGAGTGATTTGAGTGACAAAATCAGAGGAGGAAATCTGGAGAGAATGTGTTTGGTTTGAGAGAAAAGATGAGAGAAAATAGTTGAGAGAAAAGTTAGTTAGATTTAGGAAAATATCTTCCCTCCACTTTTCTTTTGTTTAAAAACACTTAATTAATCATTTAATATATTTAGAAAATCTGGAGAAACTCCCATTGGGTAAATAGCTCCTTAAAGATTCAAAGTTTCAATCCTTTAAAAACTGTCACCGAACTTTCAAAAATTACATTTTGGTCACTAGCCAAAATGTCAACCTTCCGAACCTCATTTTCCAAAATTGATTTCACAGTTCACTTTTATATATTAAAATATGATTTTAGAACATTTTTCCATATTTTTAATGCAACCCGAACTAGGCTTTCCTAATTTCACCTCTTTAGATTCGAACAGCACTTTGACCAAACCGGTCAACGCCCAAAACTTCTGAGCCCAAAACCGGGGCGTTACAGCTGGCTTGTGATACCATGTGGGAAAGGGGCCATGGTTGCCGGAGATGCAATTAATGATGCTGGTTTGTGTGTGTGTGATCGGTGGTTAGGTATTTGTTGTTTAAAGAAGATGGGAAGGGTATTTTCCAGAGAAACAATGTGTTTCTCTGTATTTTCTTATTATTCTTAACTATCAAATGTATACAGAGTAAGCCTTTAAATAGGCTGATATAGAGTTCTAATATAACTAAAACTATACTTTTATCTTTAATTTAAATAGTACTTATTCCCAATTTAAATAAGACTTCTATTAAATCTAAACTACTAATTAGTAATAAACTCTAATTACACATTAAATAAAAACTTTAACACTCCTCGTCAACTTACACTCCCCCTCAAGCTCTAACATTTCTCGGATAACTTACAGTATCCTTTTACTCCCTTACTCTATTTTACTACCTAAACTTAGAATTTTCATTTTTTTTTCTTTTATTCCTGCCAAGGGTTTCAGTTAGCATTAATTTAAGCTTGCTTCGTGACATTGTTTGGTATGAGAAATAAGATGGAGCATATCACGGACCCCCACGTTAATCCAAATTTAACTAGGCTTTCTCTTCAACTCATACCCTAAAGTTTTGGACTTGAGAACTAAGAGGGAGCAAACCACGAAGCCCCAACTAACTTATTATCCCTAAGGTAGAGGAGAGATCAATTTTTTCTTGCTTTAGCAAAACATTGTTGCCTTATTTGTTTCTTTTTACCCCAACATCAATTTTTTTATATTTTGAGCTTAGTTACAAAATTCTAAGTTTGCTTGGGAAATCGATACATACTACGTGTTAAGTGAAAAGTTCAATTCCCTAATCTAGAGGTCAATTGTGAAGTAAACCTGACATTGTTATTATGCTGGCATAGGCGACTAAAGATTTCAAAATTCTTCACAGAATAGATTATTCTAAAACTAATTAAACTTCACTAACAAGTTTTATCATTCTTCAAAATTTGGCCAAGACAATTTTCTTTTTTTCTTTTTTAGTGGTTCGATATGCAAAGCTAAACTATATGGTACATATGGCATGAAAACGGAAATGTAAACATGAAGTGCATGGCACGACATAAATGTGAGGAAATGAAAACCCCCAAACCCAAGATGTGCATTGTCCTCAATGCATGAAAACAACTCATATGTACAAATAAACAGAAAAATAAAAAAGCATGAACATAAAAATGCAATGCAATGAAATGCAAAGGAGATTAGGAAGAAGAGGACTTCCCCTCGGAGACTTTTTCTCGTGTAACTCAGGTCTTCCTCTTGACAAAGCTTCCACGATCAAGTGCTTTGTGCTTCATTCTTGTCATGGCTGGTTTTGCAGCAGTGGAGGCTCCAACATCTCTAAGATCTTCCTCCACAATTTTGACAGGTTTCGAAGAGGCAAGGGAATTAGTAGCATTAGACTATGCCGACGCGGTAGGCATTGCGGTAGACTTGGTTTTGTTTTCCTTGGATTCAACTAGAGAGTCGGTAATGGCAGATTGAACATGGGCTGGAGACAACAGAACTGTGACATCATATGGGGTACGAGCTGATTGGGGACTAATTGGCATGGTATCGTCATTGGGAAAGATCTTTGTATGGAAATCTGGGAAAGCTGGCAGGAAATTTAGGGACACCTTATCAAGGGTCTCATTGATTGGAATGTCCCTGACATGACTATATTGACAAAGCTTGACATTTCACTCCTTGGCTTTATCTAATTTAAGGAGAATCATCTCCCGGCGATGATGGATTTTAGAAATCAATGCCACTACACTAGCTGGCCTGGGAGCCTCAGATTCCTCCTTTGGTACCTTGGGCTTTGGCATGGTTGTCTTTCCTTTTTCCTTTGCCCTTGGTCTCGGTGGCAGTGAGATTTCTCCATATAGCAAGCGAAATTGTGGTTTCCTTGAATTCGTGGCCTTGGTCTGTTTCAAGCTTGGACACACCATGCCTCATGCAAATGTTAGAAATTAATAAAGGAAAGAACAAACTGCCATTAGGCTTACCAGCACATTTATATGTCTCTTCAATGATGATCCTACCAACATTAATTTTCCAGCCAGTGATGATGGAATGATAAAGTATCAGCCGTTCCTTCGACACCGTTTCATTATGAGTGGTGGGCATGAAATTTCCCTTGAGAAAATGATTCCACCCCTTCAGCTGAGATTTCACTACCGGCCTCTTGACGATTCGGTGGCCCTTGGAAGACACTATCCATGTTGTGCCTGGTTCAAACAGATCTTCCAGCAGCTTCTTTCTTTTGGCACCCGTCATGGACTCGGCATACTCCTTGTGTTATCCGCGTCATCCCACAACTTGAACATGACATTAATATAACCTTCATCAAAACGAATACATGTACCTCAAATCATCAAGAATGGGTTGTCCTTGGGCAAATGGGCGTAAAATTCTTGGACAATGTTTGCATAAACCTCCCCCTTTTGCTGGCAGAATAGCTCCCGCTTGTGCTGGTTGACTAGTGCCATGAACTAATCGGAAAATCCCACGGTTGCTTCACCTTTGAAGACGAAGTGCTTCTCGTAGCAAAAAGATCATGAGGCATAGTTTTCTTCGTGCTTTTTTATGAATTTCTTCATTGAAGAAGATTTTAAAGGGGGTTGATGAAGAAGCATGGACGATTTGGATAAAGAAAGAAGAAGAGAAAGGATGAATCTTGGTTTCTTGCTAGATAAAGAAAAGAGAAGTGAAAGATGATTTGTTTCTTTGAACGGCTAGGGAAGGTAGAAAGTAAAGAGTTTGAGTGTTTAATGGGGTGTAATAAAGGTACCCAAATTAATTAGGGATAATGATGGAAAATAAAAGAGATTTGATTTGATAAGGGGTTAAGTGATAAGAGTGATGTTACAAGGTTGTAAGTGATAGGATATGATGAAAGAGTAGATTGATAAGGTGATTAAGTTGAATTTAAATTTCAACTTAATTTATGGGCGGCTAAGGTTAAAATTAAAAGAAAAATAACCTCTCTCTTTAATGGGCTAAATTTATTCAAGCTAGGGTAAATCTCTTCTTCCAATATTCCAATTTGTCGCATGCTAGGCCTTTGCGTTGGCATTCTGCCTGGCATCCATAATTCTCTCGTTGTGTCATCATCTCATGTCAATTCCTACTGTAACCCCCTTAACCCGGCCTAGACGGTTGACCCAAATTAAGAAAGTCACACGGGGAAAACCAAAGTCAACCCGAAAGTCAACCTTGATTAACGACCCTTTTTTTTTCTTTTTAAACTTGTCTAGATGCACTTTAGACCTAATTGTGATCACACAAACATCATACCAAAAGATCACAAACATTAGAGATCAAACAGGGACTCAATTGAACAATTTACAACTTTAGGGATCAAATTGTAAATTCTGATAATTATAAGGACTTAATCCAAATTGAAGTTACCAACTTGAAATTAATCAGGTTTCATGCTTCTTTGTGAAATTTCAGCTCAAAAGGACTTCCCAAACTCATACAATTGCACAAACAAGTTTCAGGACCAAAACGCAAACAATTCAAAACACATAACTGCCAATGTCAGCCCCCAACGGTCAACCGTTCCGAAACGGGAGACAGCCCGTTCCGAAACGCGGGGCCGTTCCGAAACAGGCATAGCCCGTTTCGAAACGGGGGTCTGGCAGTGGCCTATCCGTTTCGGAACGGCCCCTCCCGTTTCGGACGCCTGGGCACGATTAAGGCACCCGTTCCGAAACGGTAGGTGCTGTTTCGAAACACCCTGCCCAGATTGCTCCAAAACTCCACTTTAAATATGCAATTACACAACCAAACATGCTCCAAATGTCACCAAACTTTGCCAACATGCAATTCAACATATAAGGGACATATTAGCATCATCAATTCAACCAAACATCATCATATGCAAAAAGCCCCAATTCTATAGGCATGCTTCCTACACAAGCTAGATACTCAAGCACCAAACTTACAAAACAAGCATATAAAGATCCAATCCAAAGACCAACAATCTTAACATCAAGAAACGTACTTAGGGAGTACAAAACACCTCCCAAAACATACACATGGTTTCCCCATTGCCAAATTACCCAAAAGCTAAAATGTTTAACAAAAACCTTCCATACATTGAGCTTTACTTGCACTTGAATTCTTGCCCTTCTTGCTGCCCTCAAAAGGTCTCTAATGCTCTGCATTATTGAATCAAGGAAAACGAAGAGAGCGTAAGCAAAAGCTTAGTGAGGAATGCTCAATAAAACCATCCAATAATGCATTTGTAAAACACTTTATAAAACATGCTTCAAACCATCATCTACACATGCTCAAAAGCATACTTAAACATGCATCTCATGCATCAAATCATAACATGTCATATTGGCCACAAGTGACAAATTCCATTTCTTTAAACACAAGTTCATCAACTTTCACCCCAAGGACTTTTAAACACCTTGGCCCCAAGGACTTTTAAACACCTTGGCCTATGGACTTTTAAACACCATAGAATGTAACACATCAAGGACTTTTAAACACCTTGATCCCAAGGACTTTTAAACACCTTGGCCATGGACTTTTAAACACCATGAAATGTAACTCATCAAGGACTTTTAAAAACCTTGATCCCAAGGACTTTTAAACACCTTGGCCATGGACTTTTAAACACCATGAAATGTAACTCATCAAGGACTTTTAAACACCTTGATCCCAAGGACTTTTAAACACCTTGGCCTATGGACTTTTAAACACCATAGAAAAGGATCACCTAAGGACTTTTAACCACCTTAGTGTCCACAACATGAACCATCCAAGGACTTTTAACCACCTTGATGTTCATAAGTAACAAGGCTCACTCAAGGACTTTTAACCACCTTAGTGACCTTAACATTTTAAAAACATCACTTGCCAATATACATCATTTTCATCACTTACATCACTGTTTTAAAGCATAAAACCAAGCCATATTCATCATGCATTTAAAAGCATTAAACCACATCATTTCAATGTACAAAAGCAAGGAACTCCTACCTAGAGTTACCTTCAACATATGGCTTACATCATCAGCAAAAACCATGCTAAAACATGCTTCCAAAACAGTATGTAAAACATGCAAATTATCATTTCGCATCACAACAAAATCATGGCCACCACTAGAGAGAAATTCCGAAAACTTACGCTCGAGCTTAGCAAAGTTGTTTAGACTTAAACTAAGCTCCCAAGACATTGGTTTCAAAGCCGAAAACCCAATTTCACTCACCGATTCCACTTCGCCACTTGCCGAAGCACGAATTCAAGCTTCCGGATCAACAACTCTTGGATCCAAAGGTGCCTCCTCTGATTAAACACATTAAAGCAGAGGTTTAATGCATCATCAAGCATCAAAAGCTTCAATGAAAGCACTCAAACTCGCTGCTCTCATTCCCACTCCAATTTCGGCCACCAAACACAACCGAAATTGCACCAAAACCACTTCTCAACAAAACCCAGCCATAAAACAGCAAAACCTAACATCCATTAACACCATTTAACATCTAAAAACAACCTAACAACATCCTTATACCTCCAGCAACAACAGATCCACAAGATCACCACAAAAACATCCAAGAAACATAAGCTAAACTTAGGAAACTCAACCTATCCGGGATTGCATTAATCAAAACTCATTTCCTTATCAATTTAGAGTTCATTTAACATCGAAAACACATCTCAAATCACAGATTAATCAGATCTAACGAAAAATCATGAAAAACCATCAAATCTTGCATTATAAGCCAAGATACAATTCCAAACTCAAAAGCCTTTAATTAAACATCAATTAAGAGTTGAGAACTTGGGAATTTCAGTAAAGAACTGGTAGTTTAGAGGAGAAGGACGTTCTTACCTCCAAACTTGTGTTTCTCCACTTTTTGGAATGAAAATCCTTGTAGAATCAAGAAGCAATTGAAGAGGTTTTGAAGATATGTTGATTAGGAATCAAATGAGAGTTAAAAGGAGAGATTTAAGTGAGAAAAACAGAATCAAATCTCTGGAAATGGTGTGTTTGGTTTGAGAGAAAAAGAGAGAAGAAAATTGGAAGTTAGTTGAGAAAATTGTCAAATGAGTTTTTCCCTCCTTTTGATTCACTTTAAAATCAGAATTAAAACTCTAAATATCTTAGAAAAATCTGGAGAAATCACCTTTGGATTAATAGCCCCTTAAAGATTCAAAGTTTCAACTCTTTATAAAATAGTCACAAAACTTTCAAAAATTACATTTTGGTCACTAGTCAAAATGTCATACTTCCAAAACCCATTTTTCAAAATTGATTTCACAGTTCACTTAATTATATTAAAAGATGATTTTAGAACATTTTTCCATATTTTTAATGCAACCCGAACTAGGCTTTCCTAATTTCACCTCTTTAGATTCGAACAGCACTTTGACCAAACCGGTCAACGCCCAGAACTTCTAAGCCCAAAACCGGGGCGTTACAACTCTCCCCCCCTTAAGAAATTTCGTCCTCGAAATTTACCTGAAGGAAAGAGATAAGGAAACTGCTTCAGCATGTCTTCCTTCCGCTCCCACGTGGCTTCCTCAACACCGCGATGCTTCCACAGCACCTTCACCAACTCAATAGTCTTGCCACGAAGAACCTTGCTATCCGAATCCAGAACCTTCATCGGTTCCTCATCATAGGTCAAATCCGGATTCAAAACCACTTCTTCCACAGGCATCACATGCGAAGGATCAGATCTATACTTCCGGAGCATAGAAACATGAAACACATCATGAATCTTCTCCAACTCCTGAGGTAACCTCAACCGATACGCAACAGGACCCACACGCTCAACCACCTCATATGGTCCAATGTATCTAGGGCTCAACTTGCCCTTCCGGCCAAACCGCATCACCTTCTTCCAAGGCGAAACCTTCAAGAACACACGGTCACCCACCGCATACTCTATCTCCTTACGCTTCAAATCCGCGTAAGATTTCTGCCGATCAGAAGCAGCCTTTAACCGTTCACAAATGAGCTTTACCTTTTCCGTGGTCCCTTTCAACAAAGCCGGCATCGAAACCAACTTTTGACCAGTTTCAGCCCAACAAAGAGGAGTCCTACACTTCCTCCCGTACAAGCCTCATAAGGTGCCATCTGTATGCTCGCCTGATAACTGTTGTTATAAGCAAACTCAACCAAAGGAAGATGCTTCTCCCAATAACCTTGGAACTCAATCACGCGGCACCTCAACATATCCTCCAAAATCTGGATAACTCGCTCAGACTGACCATCCGACTGAGGATGATAGGATGTACTGAAATGCAACCTTGTACCCAGAGCTTGATGCAAACACTGCCAAAAACGCGATGTGAACCTCGGATCCCTATCCGACACAATCGACTTAGGCACACCATGCAGCCGCACAATCTCAGCAATGTACAGCTCTGCCAGCTTATCCAAAGAAAACGTAGTATGCACAGGCAAGAAATGCGCACACTTCGTCAGGCGATCCACAATCACCCAGACCGAATTCTTTTTCGATGGAGACAAAGGTAAACCAGATACAAAATCCATGGTAACCCTCTCTCACTTCCATTCAGGGATTTTCAACGGTTGCAACAACCCTGAAGGAAACTGATGCTCAGCCTTAACTCGCTGACACACCAAACACTTGCTCACGAACTCCGCAACATCCTTCTTCAAACCAACCCAATAGTACTCATCACGAAGATCACGATACATCTTAGTACTACCAGGGTGCATAGCAAAAGGACTACTATGACCTTCAGTCAGAATAGCACGCCTCAACTCAGCATCATTGGGCACTACTATCCGACTCCCAAAACACAGCACACCATCATCATTGAAACAGAAATCCGAAGGTCTACCCTCCGCGATATCCTGAACATGAGACACCAAGGAATCATCCAACAACTGCTTATCCTTGATCAACTGAACCATAGACGGCTTCACATGCAACTCAGCCACAAGACCACCATCACGCGATATGCTCAAGCTAGCAAACATGGCTCTCAACTCAACAGCTACCTTCCTACTCAAGGCATCAGCAACAACATTAGCTTTTCCAGGATGATACTCAATCGTCAGATCATAATCCTTGAGCAACTCCAACCAACGCCGCTGCCTAAGATTCAACTCCTTCTGAGACATCAGATACCTCAAACTCTTGTGATCTGTGTACACAGTACACTTCTCACCATACAGATAATGCCTCCAGATCTTCAGAGCAAAAACCACTGCAGCCAGCTCAATATCGTGCGTAGGGTAATTGCGCTCATGCACTTTCAACTGCCGCGATGCATAAGCCACAACCTTACCCTCCTGCATTAGTACACACCCCAAACCAACATAGGATGCATCACTGTATACCACAAACTCTTTCCCTGATTCAGGCTGAATCAAGATAGGAGCTTGCGTCAAAGCCGCCTTCAGCTTCTCAAAAGCCTGCTGTCTCGCTTCTGTCCACTCATACTTAACATCCTTCTGCAACAGCTTTGTCAAAGGAGCAGCAATCTTGGAAAACCCATCCACAAACCTTCGGTAGTATCCCGCCAAACCAAGGAAACTACGGACCTCATGAACAGACTTAGGAACCTTCCAGCTCATCACCGCCTCAATCTTCTGAGGATCAACACGAATCTCCTCAGCTGAGACCACATGTCCAAGAAAAACCACCTCCCTTAACCAGAACTCACACTTGCTCAGCTTAGCATAAAGCTGATTCTCCAACAAAGCTTGCAAAACAATCCTCAAATGCCCTTCATGCTCCTCCTCAGTACGCGAGTACACGAGGATATCATCAATGAACACCACAACAAACTTGTCCAGGTATTCATGAAACACACGATTCATCATGTCCATGAAAGCAGCAGGAGCATTTGTCAACCCAAACGGCATCACAAGAAACTCATAATGCCCATACCTTGTCCTGAAAGCTGTCTTAGGCACATCCACATCTTTCACCTTCAACTGATAATACCCTGACCTCAAGTCAATCTTAGAGAACACAGCAGCTCCCCGAAATTGATCAAAGACATCATCAATCCTCGGCAAAGGATACCGATTCTTGATAGTCAACTTGTTCAGCTGACGGTAATCAATGCACATTCTCATAGTGCCATCCTTCTTCTTCACAAACAAGACCGGTGCTCCCCAAGGTGACACACTCGGCCGGATGAAACCACGATCAAGCAACTCTTGCAACTGCGTCTTCAGCTCCTTAGGTGCCATTCTATAGGGAGTAATGGACACAGGAGTTGTATTCTCATACAGCTCAATTCCAAACTCCACCTCGCGGTTAGGAGGTAAACCAGGCAACTCCTCAGGAAAAACGCCAGGAAACTCCTTTACAACCCTGATATCTTGCACCCTCAACTCCTTAGAGCTAGGATTCATCACAAAAGCTAGATAGGCTTCGCAACCTTGCCTCAGCATCCTGCTCGCCTCCAAAGAAGATACCACATTGGCAAGAAACTTCACATTCTCACCAACCACAACAACTTCATAATCATCCGCAAGCTTAAGCGAAACACGCTTATTCTCACAGTCCACAACAGCACGATGCTCAGCAAGCCAATCCATACCAAGGATCACATCAAAACCATAGAAGGGAAACTCCATAAGATCAACATGAAAGACATGCTCTTGAACAACCAAAGGGCACCTTCTATACAACTTTCGAGTCACAACAGTCTCACCAAAAGAACTAGTGACCCGAACACCAACATCCAAAGACTCAACAGGCAAACCAAGCAATTCAGCATGCTCACGAAGAATATATGAATGCGTAGATCCAGAATCAATCAAAGAAAGCAATGACAAGGACTGCAAAGTAAAGGTACCTGCAATCACATCTGCATCATTCCTGCCCTCTCTCTGAGCATACACCCTCGCTTGGCCTCCACCTTCAGGCTGAATAGCTACAACATGAGCTACCCCTCGGCCACCTTCCTCTCTCCTCTGGAAATTACCACGGCCGCGCCCACGACCTCTCTGTGGTGCAGGAACAACAGGAGCACGCACCTGCTCACCAGCCATCCTCGGACAATCTCGCCTTATGTGGTCCGCAGAACCACAATTCCAGCACCCGTTACCAGCAGCCGCAACAGGAGCTTGCACCACTCTCTCAGCACGAGGACAGTCACGCTTCAAGTGACCACGGAAACCACAGATCCAACAAGCACTGGGATCAGCTCTAGCATTGCCTCCTCTAGCAGGCACACCACCACCTCTCCTGGCTGAGGACTGATACTTCTGATCTCGTCCCCTCTTGTTCCGTCCACCTCCGGAACTATACTCAGCAGCTCGCTTGCCAGCACCCTTAGCAGACAAACTCAGGTTCATCTCAACGGCCTTTGCTCGGCCCACCAACACATCAAAATCAACATACTCGGCGGCCAGCAAATACATCTTAACGTCCGTCACAAGACCGTAACGAAACCTCTCGCACCTAGCCCTCTCATCAGGTATCAACTCCGGTGCATACTGACTGAGCCGTACAAACTGTACCTCGTACTCAGCTACACTCATGCTCCCTTGGGTAAGAGACATGAATTCCCGCTTTTTCTCATCCAGATATCTCACTCCCAGATATCTTCTTTTAAACACATTCTGAAAGAATGTCCAGGTAACATCAGCTTCAGCCATTCCAGAAATGGTAGTCGTCCACCATGTATAAGCATCGTCCTGCAGCAAGGACACAACACAGCCCAGCTTTTGCACATCCGTGCAACTCATCTGACCCAAGATACGCTTGGTACTTTCCAGCCAAGCCTCAGAACTCTCAGCTGACAAACCTCTAAACTCAGTCCCTCCAAGACTGCGCAGACGCTCCAAAGGCAATCTGACTCCAGCATCTCCCTGATGCCCAGCTCCCTGAGCTCCAGCTACTGCTGCTCGAAAAGCACCCGCAATAGCTTGTACCAAAACAGACATATCAGGCATAGCTTGCCCCTGACCAACCTCTGGTCCAGCAGCTCCAGCACCAGCATCAGCTGCAGCTTCAGCTCTCGCACCTCCAGCACCACCACCAGGCGGAGGAGGGGGTAACACAGCACTACCAGTGTGCTCTTCATTCTCATTCTCGTTAGGAGCCGTAGCTCTCGCATTACCTCTTAACTCTCTACGTGGTGCCATACTTTTACCATGCAATCACAACACAAATAAAACAAAGTCAGGCCCAGCAAGGTAAGCAATCCAAGTATTCAAGCTCAATTTCATTTCAAAACAACATCTTTCCTTTAGCTTTTGTTTGGCAATGGGTACCCTCAACATGCAACATCAAAGCATACAACTCAACTGCATCAACATTTCAAACCACTGAACATGCTTCCAAACAACAAGCATTCATAGCATACATACTTCAATCATGCATACAAACATTCCCAATTACTCGAGAACTCAGCTCTGATACCACCAAATGTAACCCCCTTAACCCGGCCTAGACGGTTGACCCGAATTAAGAAAGTCACACGGGGAAAACCAAAGTCAACCCAAAAGTCAACCTTGATTAACGACCCTTTTTTTTCTTTTTAAACTTGTCTAGATGCACTTTAGACCTAATTGTGATCACACAAACATCATACCAAAAGATCACAAACATCAGAGATCAAACAGGGACTCAATCGAACAATTTACAACTTTAGGGATCAAATTCTAAATTCTGATAATTATAAGGACTTAATCCAAATTGAAGTTACCAACTTGAAATTAATCAGGTTTCATGCTTCTCTGTGAAATTTCAGCTCAAAAGGACTTCCCAAACTCATACAATTGCACAAACAAGTTTCAGGACCAAAACGCAAACAATTCAAAACACATAACTGCCAATGTCAGCCCCCAACGGTCAACCGTTCCGAAACGGGAGACAGCCCGTTCCGAAACGCGGGGCCGTTCCGAAACAGGCATAGCCCGTTTTGAAACGGGGGTCTGGCAGTGGCCTATCCGTTTCGGAACGGCCCCTCCCGTTTCGGACGCCTGGGCACGATTAAGGCACCCGTTCCGAAAACGGTAGGTGCTGTTCCGAAACACCCTGCCCAGATTGCTCCAAAACTCCACTTTAAACATGCAATTATACAACCAAACATGCTCCAAATGTCACCAAACTTTGCCAACATGCAATTCAACATATAAGGGACATATTAGCATCATCAATTCAACCAAACATCATCATATGCAAAAAGCCCCAATTCTATAGGCATGCTTCCTACACAAGCTAGATACTCAAGCACCAAACTTACAAAACAAGCATATAAAGATCCAATCCAAAGACCAACAATCTTAACATCAAGAAACGTACTTAGGGAGTACAAAACACCTCCCAAAACATACACATGGTTTCCCCATTGCCAAATTACCCAAAAGCTAAAATGTTTAACAAAAACCTTCCATACATTGAGCTTTACTTGCACTTGAATTCTTGCCCTTCTTGCTGCCCTCAAAAGGTCTATAATGCTCTGCATTATTGAATCAAGGAAAACGAAGAGAGCGTAAGCAAAAGCTTAGTGAGGAATGCTCAATAAAACCATCCAATAATGCATTTGTAAAACACTTTATAAAACATGCTTCAAACCATCATCTACACATGCTCAAAAGCATACTTAAACATGCATCTCATGCATCAAATCATAACATGTCATATTGGCCACAAGTGACAAATTCCATTTCTTTAAACACAAGTTCATCAACTTTCACCCCAAGGACTTTTAAACACCTTGGCCCCAAGGACTTTTAAACACCTTGGCCTATGGACTTTTAAACACCATAGAATGTAACACATCAAGGACTTTTAAACACCTTGATCCCAAGGACTTTTAAACACCTTGGCCATGGACTTTTAAACACCATGAAATGTAACTCATCAAGGACTTTTAAACACCTTGATCCCAAGGACTTTTAAACACCTTGGCCATGGACTTTTAAACACCATGAAATGTAACTCATCAAGGACTTTTAAACACCTTGATCCCAAGGACTTTTAAACACCTTGGCCTATGGACTTTTAAACACCATAGAAAAGGATCACCTAAGGACTTTTAACCACCTTAGTGTCCACAACATGAACCATCCAAGGACTTTTAACCACCTTGATGTTCATAAGTAACAAGGCTCACTCAAGGACTTTTAACCACCTTAGTGACCTTAACATTTTAAAAACATCACTTGCCAATATACATCATTTTCATCACTTACATCACTGTTTTAAAGCATAAAACCAAGCCATATTCATCATGCATTTAAAAGCATTAAACCACATCATTTCAATGTACAAAAGCAAGGAACTCCTACCTAGAGTTACCTTCAACATATGGCTTACATCATCAGCAAAAACCATGCTAAAACATGCTTCCAAAACAGTATGTAAAACATGCAAATTATCATTTCGCATCACAACAAAATCATGGCCACCACTAGAGAGAAATTCCGAAAACTTACGCTCGAGCTTAGCAAAGTTGTTTAGACTTAAACTAAGCTCCCAAGACATTGGTTTCAAAGCCGAAAACCCAATTTCACTCACCGATTCCACTTCGCCACTTGCCGAAGCACGAATTCAAGCTTCCGGATCAACAACTCTTGGATCCAAAGGTGCCTCCCCTGATTAAACACATTAAAGCAGAGGTTTAATGCATCATCAAGCATCAAAAGCTTCAATGAAAGCACTCAAACTCGCTGCTCTCATTCCCACTCCAATTTCGGCCACCAAACACAACCGAAATTGCACCAAAACCACTTCTCAACAAAGCCCAGCCATAAACCAGCAAAACCTAACATCCATTAACACCATTTAACATCTAAAAACAACCTAACAACATCCTTATACCTCCAGCAACAACAGATCCACAAGATCACCACAAAAACATCCAAGAAACATAAGCTAAACTTAGGAAACTCAACCTATCCGGGATTGCATTAATCAAAACTCATTTCCTTATCAATTTAGAGTTCATTTAACATCGAAAACACATCTCAAATCACAGATTAATCAGATCTAACGAAAAATCATGAAAAACCATCAAATCTTGCATTATAAGCCAAGATACAATTCCAAACTCAAAAGCCTTTAATTAAACATCAATTAAGAGTTGAGAACTTGGGAATTTCAGTAAAGAACTGGTAGTTTAGAGGAGAAGGACGTTCTTACCTCCAAACTTGTGTTTCTCCACTTTTTGGAATGAAAATCCTTGTAGAATCAAGAAGCAATTGAAGAGGTTTTGAAGATATGTTGATTAGGAATCAAATGAGAGTTAAAAGGAGAGATTTAAGTGAGAAAAACAGAATCAAATCTCTGGAAACGGTGTGTTTGGTTTGAGAGAAAAAGAGAGAAGAAAATTGGAAGTTAGTTGAGAAAATTGTCAAATGAGTTTTTCCCTCCTTTTGATTCACTTTAAAATCAGAATTAAAACTCTAAATATCTTAGAAAAATCTGGAGAAATCACCTTTGGATTAATAGCCCCTTAAAGATTCAAAGTTTCAACTCTTTATAAAATAGTCACAAAACTTTCAAAAATTACATTTTGGTCACTAGTCAAAATGTCATACTTCCAAAACCCATTTTTCAAAATTGATTTCACAGTTCACTTAATTATATTAAAAGATGATTTTAGAACATTTTTCGATATTTTTAATGCAACCCGAACTAGGCTTTCCTAATTTCACCTCTTTAGATTCGAACAACACTTTGACCAAACCGGTCAACGCCCAGAACTTCTAAGCCCAAAATCGGGGCGTTACACCTACCTTAGCATTATACCGACATACTAATCTGCACATACTCAAAGAAAAACATTTCAACGCAGCAAAGGAAAATAAAAACAAAAAGAAGAAAACTAAACAAATAAAGAAAAATGTTGAAAAGGAAAAATATATATTCCTAATATTTACAAGAAATTGGACCATAATGATGATGTTACAATACCTCTACCAAGAAGATAACCTCGATGGCATTCTTTTGATCTCTTTCAAAATAGTGCTTTAAACATTGGCCATTCTTAAAAATATCCCCCGTCTTCAAATTCTTGATGTCCACAGCTCTATGAGCATAGGGCTTAACAACTTCATAAGGGCCCGTCCACCTAGATTTGAGTTTTCCTGGAAAAAAAATTAGCTGTGAGTTATATAACAAAACACGTTGGCTTATCTCAAATTGTCTTGGCATTATCCTTCTGTCATGCCAGCGTTTCGCCTTCTCCTTGTATATTCTGGCATTCTCATAGGCTTGTGTTGTGATTTCTTCCAACTCATTTAGATCTAGTAACCTCTTTTCTCCAACAACTCTCCATGAAATATCAAGTGTTCTGATGGCCCAATAGGCTTTATGTTCCAGCTCTACTGGCAGATGGCATGGTTTTCCAAAAACAAGTCCAAATGACGATATACCCAAATAAGTTTTAAAGGTAGGCTTATAAGCCTATAAGGACTAATCTAGTCTCAAGGACCAATCTTTCCTTGATGGATTTACAGACTTCTCTAAAATAATTTTGATCTCCTTGTTTGAGATTTCGGCTTGCCCATTTGTTTGTGGATGATATGCCGTGGCAATACTCTACTGAATTCCATACATGCATAAAGCTTTGGAAATTAGATTGCATTTAAAATGGGTACCCTAATCATGAATAATCACTATGGGGGCATCAAATCGAGTAAAAATGTGTTTGTGCAAGAACTTGGCGACATCCTTGGCATCGTTTGTTTGCAGGGCAACAACCACTACCCATTTCGATACATAGTCAACGACCACAAGAATATATACTTTATGAAATGATGGAGGAATTTGACCCATAAAGTCTATCCCACATACATCAAGTAAGTCCACATACATAATGTTTTGAAACGAAAATTGGTGTCTGCCAAAGATATTTCCAGTATGTTGGCATCAATCGTATGCCTTGACATAGTTGTGAGGATCTTTGTATAGTGTGGGCCAAAAGAATCCTGACTGCAACACCTTGGCAGCAGTCTTCATTCCGACAAAGTGTCCTCCATATGGTGCGGCATGGCGTAGTTGCAATATGTTGTGTTGCTCATCCTCTAGCACACACCTGCTGATCACATGGTCGGTACACTACTTGAGCAATATTGGCCCATCCCAATAATACTGCCAAACATCTCGCAGAAAACGTTGTCTGGCATTATATGCCAAGTATGGTGGAAGAATATTACTTACCAGGTAGTTGACTATGTCAGCGTAACATGACATGGCATTAACTACAAGGAAATACTCGTCTGAGAATTCATCTCTTATGGTAGCGGTTTCACCATCATCAAGGTGATGCTCTAGGCATGATAGGTGATCAGCTACCAAATTATCACTGCCCTTCTTGTCTCAGATCTCGAGGTTAAATTCTTGTAAAAGAAGTGTCCATCGGATAAACCTGGGCTTGACATCCTTCTTTGCCAAGAGGTACTTTAGTGCTGAATGATCTGTATACACCACAACTTTGTTACCAACTAAGTAAGATCTGAATTTATCAAAAGCACATACAACTGCAAGAAATTCTTTCTCAGTTGTAGAGTAATTAAGTTAAGCTCTATTTAAAGTTTGGTTGGCATAGTAAATGAAGCGCTGGTAAAAACCTGCATGTCCTAAAAAACTTCTTATACCTTTTACACTCCTAGGAGGTGGCAATTGCTTGATTACCTCAACCTTTGCTTGATCAACCTCTAATCCTCTCTTGGTTACCTTGTGCCCAAGAACAATGCCCTTATTCACCATGAAGTGGCATTTTTCCAAGTTCAAAACTAAGTTTGTCTCAATGCATCTCCTCAAAACTTGCTCCAAACTCTGAAGGCATTCCTCAAATGTTTTGCCAAACACCGAGAAATCATCCATGAAAACTTCCAAGTTTTGCTCAATCATGTCAGAAAAATGGTCATCATGCAACGTTGAAACATTGTCGGGGCATTACACAACCCGAATGACATTCTTCTGAAGGCATACATCCTATATGGACACATAAAGGTAGTCTTCTCTTGATCATTAAGGGTGATGGCAATCTGGTTATAACATGAATAACCATCCAACAAACAATAAAAAGCTTTACCTTCCAGCCTATCTAACATTTGGTCGATGAAAGGAAATATGAAGTGATCATTCCTCGTGGCTTTATTTAGCTTTCTGTAGTCCATGCACACTCTCTATCCTTTGATAGTCCTAGAGGTTATCAATTCATCCTTGCTATTTTGTACCGCTGTCATGCAACCCTTCTTTGGCACGCTTTGTACTGGGCTAGCCCATGAGCTATCAGAAATGGGATAAATTATCCCAACATCAAGCCATTTGATAATATCATTCTTTATTACTTCTTTCATGCTCAGATTCATCCTTCTCTGGCTTTCAACGAACATGCTATGGTATTCCTCCAAGATGATCTTATGCATGCAAATGATTGGGCTTATACCTCGAATATCAGCCAAAGTCCAACCCAAAGCTTGCTTATTTTTGCTTAATATTTTCAGCAATCTTCCCTCTCGATCATTAGTGAGATCAGCAACAATGGTTACTGGAAGAGTTGAGTTTTTACCTAGATAAGCATACTTGAGGTGATCTGGAAATGGGTTTAGCTCCAATTCTGGTGTCTTTTCAATTGATGGTTTTGGTGCATTGATTTCTCTGCCGGCCAACTCTAATGGCTCGAAATAACTCACATCATATGCCTCCAGAGCTTGTTCTTCAGGTTCTTCACTCATCTTATCATTGCCAACCAGCTCGCTGGCATCATCATCTGTGTCTTGGCAGAACTGTGTCATGTCCAAAGTAAAAATGGACTCTATCATCTCATCGGTTCGGTAGTTATCTGATTTATATGCACATTTCAAAGCATGAAACACATTAAATGTAACATGTTGATCATTCATATGCATTGTAAGTTCACCCGTGGCAAGGAATGGTCTACCAAAAATAATTGGGACATCAATATCTATCTCATAATCTAAAATGATGAAATCAGCTGGGAAAATGAATTTGTTTACCTTTACCAACACATCCTCAAACTTACCCTTAGGATGCGCAAAGGATCGATTTTCCAGCTGAAGTGTCACTGTGGTAAGTCTTGCTTCTATGCCAAGCTTTTTGAAAACTAACATTGGCATTAAGTTGATGTTGGCTCCTAGGCCACACAGTGTCTTGCCCATGAATCTGTTGCCAATGGTGCAGGGAATAGTAAAACTCCATGTGTGGATCATATCGCACCACTCTTCGTACCAAGGCTTAGGTATGCAAGCAACGTCCACTCGCCTTTCTGGTGGCAACTCCACCTTGTAGGCTATCTCGCCCACTTGCTCCTTGGCTTGACTCGGTCCCTCGCTCGATTGCATCGGCGGCTTGTGGACAAAACCAGAGAAAGTTAGACTTAAGTTTTCATAAAAACATGGCTTGCTTACCTCGGACACGAAGACCTTGTCGGGTGGCTTCACTATGCCTTGTCGATATTCAAGGTAAGTGATGATGGCGGGGTCGTGGAATGGCTCCACTTCGGTGCTCTCTAGCACTTGACTCTCGGCTCGAATGAAGGTTGGAGGCTATCGGCTTGCTCCATCCACTTCGTCACCCGGTCCCTTATTATCCTTGTCGCATGGTTTGACTAGGATAGCTGCTCGCCCCATGTTTCGGTTTGGATCTTCACTCAAACTTGTAGGCAACCTACAAAAATCCAAATGACCATGGGTTGGAATGGATTCTTCAAATAAAGAACCACTTACCTCGGAAACAAGGTCCGTGTCGGCTCGATCCACTTTACGTTGTCGATACCCAAGGCAAGTGTTGTTGGCATGGTTTGGCCCCTCATCAATGGGCTTGGGCATCACAATGCTTTGACTCGGTTCCATGGATTCATGCCACTCGTCCATGGATTTTGACCATTCGTCAAACTCAGCTTGTAACTCTTCATAGAAAATTGCTAGCTCTTCTTCATCGGCAACTTGATCCGCTTCGGATGGGTACTCCATCTCACGAACCACTTTACTCTTTGGCGGCTCCAAAGACTTCTCGTCCTTGTTCTCATGGTCCACCTTGCTCATTGGCGGACAAGTAGCTTGCCCCACCTTGTACCCTCGGCTTAAGGCGTTGGCTACCTCATTCGATAGACTCGGGATGCATTTCCAAGCGAAGTTGAACTTTGCAAGGATTTTCTCCCAACGAACCTGCTTACGAGACAAATTTGCTTGAGTTAGAAAATAATTATTCAAGGACCTCTTGGAAAAGACATCAAACCTCGACCCAAGTAAACCTTGTCTCCAAGTGTGCAAGCAATGCACGGTTGTGATAAGCTTCTTCTCACGATCCGGGTAACTCTTCTCGGACTCGTCGAGCACTCGACTCTCTCGAGCAATCGAAACTCCCTTCTCTAAGAGAATTCCTTCAATGTAGTCAGCACTTGCGAAGGTATGGACTTCGAATGCCTTCGCGTCCTTGATCTCATTAAGGACTTGTCTCGTTGTGTTGGAAATTTCCATGGACTCTTCCATGGCCTCATCGTCATCGTCGGATATCTTTGTTTGGCCCTTACTTTCATGAGGATCAATGCTTGACATCGTCTCGCCTTTTTCTTGGTTCCACGAATCGACTTCGCTTTGTGAACCTGCATCATCCTCATCGTATGATTCTGGCAAGACAAGCACATTAATCTGCTCCAAACAAGATAAACCAATAATGATTTCATATAAATCAAAAGAATCACAAGGTAATACCTTGATGTTTGTTGTGCCTTGGAAATCGCCAATTTGATGGTACCCATCCATTGTGATTCCCTCAATTGGCTCGTCACTGAAGTTGGCTATCACAACTTGTTCTTTTACCTTCTCAACCTGAAGGTTTAACCGCTCGACAACTCGCTCGGACACGAGCACTTCAGATGCACTTGGATCCACTAGTGCACTTAGCGTTGCGTTGGAAAACACTATGTCTACAAACATCGGCTCCTCTTCCTCATAGTCGCTCTCGACTTTACTTGACTCCCAAGATGACCCATGCTCGATCTCATCTGCCCCATTGTCTCCATGGAAAGCAAAAAGCACGTCACTTGTTGACTCGTCATCGTCGCTGGAATACACCACGTAACCGGGCTTCTCCCACGGTTGTGTCGACTCGTTGCACCTTGGCAACCTTTCCCTCATCAAAGCTTCACTCTTGAAGTTTGACGCCCCAACCACCATACTCACTGGTGATTCCCCAAACAAGGAAGCAAGCTTCATGGCCTCGGTCTCATTGGGCAAGCCTTGCTCCTCGAACGCCTCTACCATACTCATTGGTAGCACTTTGCACCTCGAATCAAGCTTCAAAGCCTCGGTCTTGTTGGGCTCGTCCTGTACCTTGGACTGCTTGGTTCTGTGCGGGCATCGGAAAGACTCGTATGGCTCTCCACACCTCCAGCATTTTGACGGCCTCACTCTAGGGCAGTCTTTGCAATGGTTGATTCTACAAAGAGAACAAAACCATGAATCATTAAAAACATCACACAATTGTGATTCGCTCACCTCGCTTTCAAACGAGACGCCTGGTGACTCCACGTTCATCTTTGTCGCTACGATCTTCCTTCTTGCTTGCGCCATCTCGACTCGTACGGAGTGGAACTCGCTCTGATACCACTTGTCACTGGGCTAGGTTCTGACTCGCCAACCCGTGCGGCCTTAGTCGTCGATCTTAAGTCGAGGACTAAGTCAGCCTTCGAATATCAAAGCTGAGACGCTTAGAACATGATGTACGGAAGCTTTTGGAAAATGATGGTGATGGCTAGGCAAGGCAAGGCAAGATGAATGAGACAAGGGATTTTATAAGGAAAGAGCCTCGTTAAAAACTCCTCATAAGCCTAGACGAGGAGAAAAGAGTACTCAATGCCTTCTCTTATTAATGAGCAAAGAAATGAAGAAGATGAGAAATGTGGAGTGATTACAAAGGGTGGAGGAAGGCTCTATTTATAGCCTTGATCCCCTCGATCTAATGGTTACGAATGACTCGATCCAATGGCTATGGATGATTCTTACAAAGAGAATCTCCTATACATGGCAACTCTATCATCCTATTACAAAGTTGCCTAGGATATCTGCCCAATGACATCATGGCTTTGGTGGCATTGGCTTGTTTCCTCGATTGTGGCATCAAGGATGGAAGCTTTCCTCGAATAGGCTCCATGGAATGCATATTTCTATGAGCGTTGGTCAAAAGATGACACCTTGGCTTGGGTCATGGATACTTGGGCGGATTGGGCTTGGCATGCCCCGGTTCTTGTGTCCAAAACCCCCTCTTTAGCATGTTGGGTGCTAAGTCAGGCCCTAGGGGTGTGGGCAACTCGGATGGGCATCCCCTAGTCCCCTCAGTGTGCAAATCGGGTGCAGACTTGGCCTCGTTGGCGTGCACGTCGGGTGCGGGCTCGGGCTCCATGGCTCGGGCAACATGGAGGGTGCATGGCAAGGCCCCCTCGGTGGCGGAATCAGCCTCATTGGTGTACACGTCGGGTGCGGGCTCGGGCTCCATGGCTTGGGCGGTATGGAGGGTGTATGGCAAGGCCCCCTCGGGTGCGTGTGATGTGCCCCCTCGGGTCCAAGTCTCGTGGGCAGCACATGGGGTGCTTGGCAAGGCCCCATGGTGCGCTGGAAGTGGCCCAGCTCGGCTCTCTTGGGCGCGGACACCACCAAGGGCGTTGTGCATGGCCCCTTGGTGTGTGGCGATGTCAACTACTCGGGTCCCTCGGTCGGGTGGTGCGCTAAGGTCAGCACCTATGGGTGCGTGTAACGCCCCGGTTTTGGGCTTAGGAGTTTTGGGCGTTGACCGGTTTGGTCAAAGTGCTGTTCGAATCTAAGAGGGTGAATTTAGGAAAGCCTAGTTCGGGTTGCATTAAAAATATGGAAAAATGTTCTAAAATCATCTTTTAATATATAAAAGTGAACTGTGAAATCAATTTTGGAAAAAGAGGTTCGGAAGGTTGACATTTTGGCTAGTGACCAAAATGTAATTTTTGAAAGTTGCGTGACTGTTTTATAAAGGATTGAAACTTTGAATCTTTAAGGAGCTATTTACCCAAAGGGAGTTTCTCCAGATTTTTCTAAGATATTTTAATGATTAATTCTGATTTTCAAGCTAAAGAAAAGTGGAGGGAAAATCATTTTGGCTATTTTGTAACTAATTTCTCATATTTTCCAATTTTTCTTTTCTCTCATTTTCTCTCAACCCAAACACTTTCTCTCCAGAGATTTCCTTCTGATTTTGTCACTCATTTCTCTCTTTTCAATCTTCTTTTGATTTCTAATCATCACATGAACAAAACCTCTCAATTTGCTACTTGATTCATCAAGCTTTTTGGTTCCAAAAGAGGAGAAACTCAAGTTTGGAGGTAAGAACGTCCTTCTCCTCTGAACTTCAAGTTCTTTAATGAAATTCCTAAGTTCTCAATCCTTAATTGATGTTTTATAAATGGTTTTTGAAGTTGTAAAATGGATCTTGGCTTAAAATGCAAGATTTGGTGATTTTTGATGAATTTTCGTTGGATCTGTTAAAGCAGTGTTTTAGGATGTTAAATTGATGATTAATGAATGTTAATTTGATAAGGAATTGAGTTTTGATTAATGCAATCCCGGATAGGTTGAATTTTCTAAGTTTAGCTTATGATTCTTGGTTGTTTTTGGAGTGATCTTGTGGATCTGTTGTTGCTGGAGGTATAAGGATGTTGTTAAGCTCTTTTTAGATGTTAAATGGTGTTAAAGGATGTTAGATTTTGTTGGTTTATGGCTGGGCTTTGTTGAGAAGTGGTTTGGATGCATTTTCGGTTGTGTTTGGTGGACGGAAATGGAGTATGGATGAGAGCAGCGAGTTTAGGTGCTTTCATTGAAGCTATTAATGCATGATGATGCATTAATCGACTGTTTTAATGTGTTAAAACAGGGGAGTCATCTTTGGATCCAAGTGGTGGTGATCCGGAGGCTTGATTTGGTGCTTCGGCAAGAGGCGAAGTGGAATCGGTGAGTGAAATTGGGTTTTCGGCTTTGAAACCAATGTCTTGGGAGCTTAGTTTAAGTCTAAACCACTTTGCTAAGCTCAAGTGTAAGTTTTCGGAAATACTCTCTAGTGGTGGCCATGATTTGATTGTTGTGCAATGTGGTTTATTGCATGTTTTAAATTCTGGTTTGAAAGCATGATTTAGCATGGTTAATGCTGTTTTTGTAAGCCATATGTTGAAGGAAGCTCAAGGTAAGAGTTCCTTGTTTTTGAACATTGATTAAATGTGGTTTGATGCTTTTAAATGCATGATGAATATAGCTTGGTTTAATGCTTTAAAACAGTGGATAAATTGATGATAATGATGTATATTGGCAAGTGATGTTTTCTAAAGGTTAAGGTCACTAAGGTGGTTAAAAGTCCTTGAGTGAGCCTTGTTTACTTAAGAACATCAAGGTGGTTAAAAGTCCTTGGATGATTCTTGTTACGGACACAAAGGTGTTTAAAAGTCCTTGTGTGATCCTTTCCAAGGTGTTTAAAAGTCCTTGGGGTCAAGGTGTTTAAAAGTCCTTGAGGTGATTTATATCATGGTGTTTAAAAGTCCATGGCCAAGGTGTTTAAAAGTCCTTGGGGTCAAGGTGTTTAAAAGTCCTTGATGTGAAACTTGATACGGACACAAAGGTGGTTAAAAGTCCTTGTGTGGTCCTTTCTATGGTGTTTAAAAGTCCATAGGCCAAGGTGTTTAAAAGTCCTTGGGGCCAAGGTGTTTAAAAGTCCTTGGGTGTAAGTTGATGAACTTGTTTTTAAAGAAATGAAATGTATCACTTGTGGCCAATATGACATGTAATGATATGAAGCATGAGATGCTTGTTTTAAGATTGCTTTTGAGCATGTGTAAATGATGATTTGAAGCATGATTTATAAAGTGTTTTATAAATGCATTATTGAATGGTTTTATTGAGCATTCATCACTAAGCTTTTGCTTACGCTCTCTTTGTTTTCTCAAACCAATAATGCAGAACATTAAAGTACTTTGAGGGCAGCAAGGAAGGCAAGCATTCAAGTGGAAGTAAAGCTCAAAGTATGGAAGGTTTTCTTAAGTACATTTAGCTTTTGGTAATTTGGCAATGGGGGACCTATGTGTATGTTTTGGGAGATGTTTTGAACTCCCCAAGTATGTTTTAGGTTGTTGAGAATGCTGGTTTTTGTAATTGACCTTTATATGCTTGATTTGGAAGTTTATGCTTGAATGGTTGCTTGTGTAGGAAGCATGCCTATAGATTTGGGGCTTTCCATATATGTTGATGTTTTGATGAATTGTTGATGCAAGTATGTCTCATATATGTTGAATAGCATGCTGGTAAAGTTTGGTGGCATTTGGAGCATGATTGGATGTTTAATTGCATGTTTAAGTATGCATTTTGGGGCAATCTGTGCAGGGTGTTTCGGAACAGCACCTACCGTTTCGGAACGGGTGCCTTAAACAAGCCCAGGCGTCCGAAACGGGAGGGACCGTTCCGAAACGGATAGGCTACTGTCTGCCCTCGTTTCGGTACGCGTTGCGGAACGGCCCCGCGTTTCGAAACGGGCTGTCTCCCGTTTCGGAACGGGTGACCGTTGGGGGCTGACATTGGCAGTTAAATGTTTTGAAGTGTTTGCATTTTGGTCCTGAATCTTGTTTGTGCAATTGTATGAGTTTGGGAAGTTCTTTTGAGTTGAAATTTCATAGAGAAGCATGAAACCTGATTAATTTCAAGTTGGTAACTTCAATTTGGGTTAAGTCCTTATAATTATCTGAAATTACAATTTGGTCCCTAAAGTTGTAATTTGTTCAATTGGGTCCCTGTTTTATCTCTGATGTTTATGATCTTTGAGAATGCTGTTGTATGATCATACCTAAGGATTAATATGCATCTAGACAAGTTTAAAAAGAAGAAGAAAAAAAGGGTCGTTAATCAAGGTTGACTTTCGGGTTGACTTTGGTTTTCCCCGTGTGACTTTCTTAATTCGGGTCAACCGTCTAGGCCGGGTTAAGGGGGTTACATTTGGTGGTATCAGAGCTGAGTTCTCGAGTAATTGGGAATGAATGTGTGCATGATTGAAGTATGTATGCCTTGTATGCTTGTTGATCGAAAGCATGTTTAGTGGCTTGTGATTTGGATGCAATTGAGATGTATGCTGTGATGTAGCATGTTGTGGGTACCCATTGCCAAATAAAAGCTAATGAAATGGTGTTGATTTTGAATGAAATTGAGCTTGAATACTTGGATTGCTTACCTTGCTGGGCCTGACTTTGTTTTATTTGTATTGTGATTGCATGGTAAAAGTATGGCACCACGTAGAGAGTTACGAGGTAATGTGCGAGCTACGGCTCCTAATGAGAACGAGAATGAGGAAAACACGGGTAGTGCGGTGTTACCCCCTCCTCCACCTGGTGGTGGTGCTGAGGGTGGAAGAGCTGAAGCTGCAGCTGGTGCTGGAGCTGCTGGACCAGAGGTTGGTCAGGGGCAAGCTATGCCTGATATGTCTATGTTGGTACAAGCTATTGCGGGTGCTTTCCGAGCAGCAGTAGCTGGAGCTCAAGGAGCTGGGCATCAGGGAGATGCTGGAGTTAGACTACCTTTGGAGCGTCTGCGCAGTCTTGGTGGGACTGAGTTCAGGGGTATGTCTGTTGAGAGTTCTGAAGCTTGGCTAGAGAGTACCAAGCGAATCTTGGGACATATGAGTTGCACTGATGTGCAGAAGCTGGGTTGTGTTGTGTCCTTGCTGTAGGACGATGCGTATACGTGGTGGACGACCACCATAGCTGGGATGGCTGAAGCTGATGTGACTTGGACATTCTTCCAGAGTGTGTTCAAGCGGAGATATCTTGGTGTTAGATATCTTGATGAGAAGAAGCGTGAATTCATGTCTCTTACCCAAGGGAGCATGAGTGTGGCTAAGTATGAAGTGCAGTTTGTGCGACTCAGTTAGTATGCACCTGAGCTGGTACCTGATGAGCGGGCAAGGTGCGAGAGGTTCCGTTATGGCTTAGTGACGGATGTGAAAATGTATGTGCTGGCCATCGAGTATGATGATTTTGATGTGTTGGTGGGCCGAGCCAAAGACATTGAGATGAACTTGGGTTTATCTGCGAAAGGTGCTGGAGCAAGTTCTGGTAAGAGAGCTGCTGAGTATAGTTCCGGAGGTGGACGGATCAAGAGGGGACGTGATCAGAAGTATCAATCTTCAGCTAAGAGAGGTGGTGGTGCACCTCCTAGAGGAGGCAATGCTAGAGCTGATCCGAGTGCTTGTTGGATCTGTGGTTCATGTGGTCACATGAAGCGTGACTGTCCTCGTGCTGTGAGAGAGGTGCAAGCTCCTGTTGCGGCAGCTGGTAATGGGTGCTGGAATTGTGGATCCGCTGACCATTTGAGGCGAGATTGTCCTAGGTTGGCTGGTGATCAGGTGCGTGCTCCTGTTGTTGCTGCACCGCAGAGAGGTCGTGGGCGCGGCCGTGGTAATTTCCAGAGGAAGGTGGTCGTGGAGTAGCTCATGTTGTGGCTATTCAGCCGGAGGGTGGAGGTCAAGCGAGGGTGTATGCTCAGCGTGAGGGAAGGAATGATGCAATGTGATTGCAGGTACATTTACTTTGCAGTCCTTGTCATTGCTTTCTTTGATAGATTCTGGATCTACGCATTCATACATTTTGCGTGAGCATGCTGAATTGCTTGGTTTGCCTGTTGAGTCTTTGGATGTTGGTGTTCGTGTCACTAGTTCTTTTGGTGAGACTGTTGTGACTCGAAAGCTTTATAGAAGGTGTCCCTTGGTTGTTCAAGAACATGTTTTTCATGTTGATCTTATGGAGTTGCCCTTTTATGGCTTTGATGTAATCCTTGGTATGGATTGGCTTGCTGAGCATCGTGCTGTTGTGGATTGTGAAAACAAGCGAGTTTCGCTTAAGCTTGCGGATGATTATGAAGTTGTTGTGGTTGGTGAGAATGTGAAGTTTCTTGCCAATGTGGTGTCTACCTTGGAGGCGAGCAGGATGCTGAGGCAAGGTTGCGAAGCCTATCTAGCTTTTGTGATGAATCCTAGCTCTAAAGAGTTGAGGGTGCAAGATATCAGAGTTGTGAAGGAGTTTCCTGGTGTTTTTCCTGAGGAGTTGCCTGGGTTACCTCCTAACCGCAAGGTGGAGTTTGGAATTGAGCTGTATGAGAATACAACTCCTGTGTCCATTACTCCCTATAGAATGGCACCTAAGGAGCTGAAGGAGCTGAAGACGCAGTTGCAAGAGTTGCTTGATCGTGGTTTCATCCGGCCGAGTGTGTTACCTTGGGGAGCACCGGTCTTGTTTGTGAAGAAGAAGGATGGCACTATGAGAATGTGCATTGATTACCGTCAGCTGAACAAGTTGACTATCAAAAATCGGTATCCTTTGCCGAGAATTGATGATCTCTTTGATCAATTTCGGGGAGCTGCTGTGTTCTCTAAGATTGACTTGAGGTCAGGGTATTATCAGTTGAAGGTGAAGGATGTGGATGTGCCTAAGACAGCTTTCTGGACAAGGTATGGGCAGTATGAGTTCCTTGTGATGCCGTTTGGGTTGACAAATGCTCCTGCTGCTTTCATGGACATGATGAATCGTGTGTTTCATGAATACCTGGACAAGTTTGTTGTTGTGTTCATTGATGATATCCTCGTGTACTCGCGTACTGAGGAGGAGCATGAAGAGCATTTGAGGATTGTTTTGCAGGCTTTGTTGGAGAATCAGCTCTATGCTAAGCTGAGCAAGTGTGAGTTCTGGCTTAAGGAGGTGGTGTTCCTTGGGCATGTGGTCTCAGCTGAGGGGATTCGTGTCGATCCTCAGAAGATTGAGGCGGTGATGAACTGGAAGGTTCCTAAGTCTGTTCATGAGGTCCGTAGTTTCCTTGGTTTGGCGGGATACTACCGTAGGTTTGTGGATGGTTTTTCCAAGATTGCTGCTCCTTTGACGAAGCTGTTGCAAAAGGATGTTAAGTATGAGTGGACGGAAGCGAGACAGCAGGCTTTTGAGAAGCTTAAGGCGGCTTTGACGCAAGCTCCTATCTTGGTTCAGCCTAAATCAGGGAAAGAGTTTGTGGTTTACAGTGATGCATCCTATGTTGGTTTGGGGTGTGTGCTGATGCAGGAGGGTAAGGTGGTGGCTTATGCATCGCGGTAGTTGAAAGTGCATGAGCGCAATTACCGTACGCATGATATTGAGTTGGCTGCAGTGGTTTTTGCTCTGAAGATCTGGAGACATTATCTGTATGGTGAGAAGTGTACGGTGTACATGGATCACAAGAGTTTGAGGTATCTGATGTCTCAAAAGGAGTTGAATCTTAGGCAGCGGCGTTGGTTGGAGTTGCTCAAGGATTATGATCTGACGATTGAGTATCATCCTGGAAAAGCTAATGTTGTTGCGGATGCCTTGAGAAGGAAAGTAGCTGTTGAGCTGAGGGCTATGTTTGCTAGCTTGAGCATTTCGCAAGATGGTGGTCTTGTTGCTGAGTTGCAAGTGAAACCATCTTTGGTTCAGTTGATCAAGGATAAGCAGTTGCTGGATGATTCCTTGGTGTCTCATGTTCAGGATATCGCGGAGGGTAGACCTTCGGATTTCTGCTTAAATGATGATGGAGTGTTGTGTTTTGGGAGTCGGATAGTAGTGCCTGCTGATGCTGAGTTGAGGCGTGCTATTCTGACCGAAGGTCATAGTGGTCCTTTTGCTATGCACCCTGGTAGTACTAAGATGTATCGTGATCTTCGTGATGAGTACTATTGGGTGGGTTTGAAGAAAGATGTTGCGGAGTTTGTTAGCAAGTGTATGGTATGTCAGCGAGTTAAGGCTGAGCATCAGTTTCCTTCGGGGTTGTTGCAACCGTTGAAAATCCCTGAATGGAAGTGGGAAAGGGTTACCATGGATTTTGTATCTGGTTTACCTTTGTCTCCCTCGAAGAAGAATTCGGTGTGGGTGATTGTGGATCGCCTAACGAAGTGTGCGCATTTCTTGCCTGTGCATACCACGTTTTCTTTGGATAAGTTGGCAGAGCTGTACGTTGTTGAGATTGTGCGACTGCATGGTGTGCCAAAGTCGATTGTGTCGGATAGGGATCCGAGGTTCACATCGCGTTTCTGGCAGTGTTTGCATCAAGCCTTGGGTACAAGGTTGCATTTCAGTACATCCTATCATCCTCAGTCGGATGGTCAGTCTGAGCGAGTTATCCAGATTTTGGAGGATATGTTGAGGTGCTGCGTGATTGAGTTCCAAGGTTCTTGGGAGAAGCATCTGCCTTTGGTTGAGTTTGCTTATAACAACAGCTATCAAGCAAGTATACAGATGGCACCTTATGAGGCTTTGTATGGGAGGAAGTGTAGGACTCCTCTATGTTGGGCTGAAACTGGTCAAAAGTTGGTTTCGATGCCGGCTCTGTTGAAAGGGACCACAGAGAAGGTAAAGCTCATTTGTGAGCGGTTGAAGGCTGCCTCTGATCGGCAAAAGTCTTACGCGGATTTGAAGCGTAAGGAGATAGAGTATGCGGTGGGTGACCGTGTGTTCTTGAAGGTTTCGCCTTGGAAAAAGGTGATGAGGTTTGGCCGGAAGGGTAAGTTGAGCCCTAGGTACATTGGACCATATGAGGTGGTTGAGCGTGTGGGTCCTGTTGCGTATCGGTTGAGGTTACCTCAGGAGTTGGAGAAGATTCATGATGTGTTCCATGTCTCTATGCTCCGGAGGTATAGATCTGATCCTTCGCATGTGATGCCTGTGGAGGAAGTGGTTTTGAATCCGGATTTGACCTATGATGAGGAACCGGTGAAGGTTCTGGATTTGGATAGCAAGGTTCTTCGTGGCAAGACCATTGAGTTGGTGAAGGTGCTGTGGAAGCATCGAGGTGTTGAGGAAGCCACGTGGGAGCGGAAGGAAGACATGCTGAAGCAATTTCCTTATCTCTTTCCTTCAGGTAAATTTCGGGGACGAAATTTCTTAAGGGGGGGAGAGTTGTAACGCCCCGGTTTTGGGCTTAGGAGTTTTGGGCGTTGACCGGTTTGGTCAAAGTGCTGTTCGAATCTATGAGGGTGAATTTAGGAAAGCCTAGTTCGGGTTCCATTAAAAATATGGAAAAATGTTCTAAAATCATCTTTTAATATATAAAAGTGAACTGTGAAATCAATTTTGGAAAATGAGGTTCGGAAGGTTGACATTTTGGCTAGTGACCAAAATGTAATTTTTGAAAGTTGCGTGACTGTTTTATAAAGGATTGAAACTTTGAATCTTTAAGGAGCTATTTACCCAAAGGGAGTTTCTCCAGATTTTTCTAAGATATTTTAATGATTAATTCTGATTTTCAAGCTAAAGAAAAGTGGAGGGAAAATCATTTTGGCTATTTTGTAACTAATTTCTCATATTTTCCAATTTTTCTTTTCTCTCATTTTCTCTCAACCCAAACACTTTCTCTCCAGAGATTTCCTTCTGATTTTGTCACTCATTTCTCTCTTTTCAATCTTCTTTTGATTTCTAATCATGACATCAACAAAACCTCTCAATTTGCTACTTAATTCATCAAGCTTTTTGGTTCCAAAAGAGGAGAAACTCAAGTTTGGAGGTAAGAACGTCCTTCTCCTCTGAACTTCAAGTTCTTTAATGAAATTCCTAAGTTCTCAATCCTTAATTGATGTTTTATAAATGGTTTTTGAAGTTGTAAAATGGATCTTGGCTTAAAATGCAAGATTTGGTGATTTTTGATGAATTTTGGTTGGATCTGTTAAAGCAGTGTTTTAGGATGTTAAATTGATGATTAATGAATGTTAATTTGATAAGGAATTGAGTTTTGATTAATGCAATCCCGAATAGGTTGAATTTTCTAAGTTTAGCTTATGATTCTTGGTTGTTTTTGGAGTGATCTTGTGGATCTGTTGTTGCTGGAGGTATAAGGATGTTGTTAAGCTCTTTTTAGATGTTAAATGGTGTTAAAGGATGTTAGGTTTTGTTGGTTTATGGCTGGGCTTTGTTGAGAAGTGGTTTGGATGCATTTTCGGTTGTGTTTGGTGGCTGGAAATGGAGTATGGATCCGAGCAGCGAGTTTAGGTGCTTTCATTGAAGCTATTAATGCATGATGATGCATTAATCGACTGTTTTAATGTGTTAAAACAGGGGAGTCATCTTTGGATCCAAGTGGTGGTGATCCGGAGGCTTGATTTGGTGCTTCGGCAAGAGGCGAAGTGGAATCGGTGAGTGAAATTGGGTTTTCGGATTTGAAACCAATGTCTTGGGAGCTTAGTTTAAGTCTAAACCACTTTGCTAAGCTCAAGTGTAAGTTTTCGGAAATACTCTCTAGTGGTGGCCATGATTTGATTGTTGTGCAATGTGGTTTATTGCATGTTTTAAATTCTGGTTTGAAAGCATGATTTAGCATGGTTAATGCTGTTTTTGTAAGCCATATGTTGAAGGAAGCTCAAGGTAAGAGTTCCTTGTTTTTGAACATTGATTAAATGTGGTTTGATGCTTTTAAATGCATGATGAATATGGCTTGGTTTAATGCTTTAAAACAGTGGATAAATTGATGATAATGATGTATATTGGCAAGTGATGTTTTGTAAAGGTTAAGGTCACTAAGGTGGTTAAAAGTCCTTGAGTGAGCCTTGTTTACTTAAGAACATCAAGGTGGTTAAAAGTCCTTGGATGATTCTTGTTACGGACACAAAGGTGTTTAAAAGTCCTTGTGTGATCCTTTCCAAGGTGTTTAAAAGTCCTTGGGGTCAAGGTGTTTAAAAGTCCTTGAGGTGATTTATATCATGGTGTTTAAAAGTCCATGGCCAAGGTGTTTAAAAGTCCTTGGGGTCAAGGTGTTTAAAAGTCCTTGATGTGAAACTTGATACGGACACAAAGGTGGTTAAAAGTCCTTGTGTGGTCCTTTCTATGGTGTTTAAAAGTCCATAGGCCAAGGTGTTTAAAAGTCCTTGGGGCCAAGGTGTTTAAAAGTCCTTGGGTGTAAGTTGATGAACTTGTTTTTAAAGAAATGAAATGTATCACTTGTGGCCAATATGACATGTAATGATATGAAGCATGAGATGCTTGTTTTAAGATTGCTTTTGAGCATGTGTAAATGATGATTTGAAGCATGATTTATAAAGTGTTTTATAAATGCATTATTGAATGGTTTTATTGAGCATTCCTCACTAAGCTTTTGCTTACGCTCTCTTTGTTTTCTCAAACCAATAATGCAGAACATTAAAGTACTTTGAGGGCAGCAAGGAAGGCAAGCATTCAAGTGGAAGTAAAGCTCAAAGTATGGAAGGTTTTCTTAAGTACATTTAGCTTTTGGTAATTTGGCAATGGGGGACCTATGTGTTTGTTTTGGGAGATGTTTTGAACTCCCCAAGTATGTTTTAGGTTGTTGAGAATGCTGGTTTTTGTAATTGACCTTTATATGCTTGATTTGGAAGTTTATGCTTGAATGATTGCTTGTGTAGGAAGCATGCCTATAGATTTGGGGCTTTCCATATATGTTGATGTTTTGATGAATTGTTGATGCAAGTATGTCTCATATATGTTGAATAGCATGCTGGTAAAGTTTGGTGGCATTTGGAGCATGATTGGATTTTAATTGCATGTTTAAGTATGCATTTTGGGGCAATCTGTGCAGGGTGTTTCGGAACAGCACCTACCGTTTCGGAACGGGTGCCTTAAACAAGCCCAGGCGTCCGAAACGGGAGGGACCGTTCCGAAACGGATAGGCTACTGTCTGCCCTCGTTTCGGTATGCGTTGCGGAACGGCCCCGCGTTTCGAAACGGGCTGTCTCCCGTTTCGGAACGGGTGACCGTTGGGGGCTGACATTGGCAGTTAAATGTTTTGAAGTGTTTGCATTTTGGTCCTGAATCTTGTTTGTGCAATTGTATGAGTTTGGGAAGTCCTTTTGAGTTGAAATTTCACAGAGAAGCATGAAACCTGATTAATTTCAAGTTGGTAACTTCAATTTGGGTTAAGTCCTTATAATTATCTGAAATTACAATTTGGTCCCTAAAGTTGTAATTTGTTCAATTGGGTCCCTGTTTGATCTCTGATGTTTATGATCTTTGAGAATGCTGTTGTATGATCATACCTAAGGATTAATATGCATCTAGACAAGTTTAAAAAGAAGAAAAAAAGGGTCGTTAATCAAGGTTGACTTTCGGGTTGACTTTGGTTTTCCCCGTGTGACTTTCTTAATTCGGGTCAACCGTCTAGGACGGGTTAAAGGGGTTACAGTGCGGCTGGCCCGGTCGCGAAAAGTGGGCCTGTGACATAAACCTCAAAGTTTCTCATTGATGCTGCCAAACTCTGGACTGTTGCATCATTCCTCTCCATGTACTTCATGAGAGTGTTTCCTTTGTTATATCTCTTCCCTTGCTGAAAATTGTTTCGTGCTCTCTGTGGCATGGCATTCTGATTGAATGCTGGCATGACATTATTATTATGCCTCTAGGCATTGTTGTTCTGACGCTGGGCATTGTACTGGTTACCTCCTTGATTTCCCCAAGCTAAATTTGGGTGTTGTCTCCAACCTGCATTGTAAGTATTGGTGTTAGAATTATAGTAACGACCAAAAATACCAATAGAATTTATCGACTCATTGCTGGCAGGGCTATCATCCGTATGATAATCTTCTTCACATGTTGTGCAAAATGGTTCTAATGCCTTGACTTCTCAAGAATCGTTACTCTTTTGAAAAGATTTCACAATGCTAGTAAGATTGGAAATTTGAGCATTGATGGATGTAAGTGCATCTAGCTCATATTTTCCAGCTAATTTTGTGCCGGTCCCTAGTCTGGCAGTGGGATACTCAAAATCTGGCAACAATCCTCTCAAGGATGCTAACTGCTTCTGTGTAATTCTATTCCAAAAGTGAATCATTTGCTGAAAAATCAACAACACGTCCTCAACAAGTATTTGAATCTCTCCCAAGCATCATATAACGTCTCATCATCATCTTGCCTAAACGCTATGATCTCATTTCTTAGTCTAGCATTAAGCTTAGTTGGTTGATATCGCAATAAAAACTTCTGGCATAGATCTGCCCATGTAGTCACCGATCATGGTGGTAAAGAACTTAGCCACATCTTACCACTATCTCTAAGGAAAAATGTGAACAATTTCAGCTTCACTGTAACCTCCGAACTCTAGGTTGCTGAAATAATTGGCAAACTTCCATGAATTGCTTCAACTGTTGCCTTGGATCTCTAGTGGGTGATCCGTCGAACTGACCTACATTCAAAAGAGTTTGAATCATTATGGGTTTAAGTTCAAAGTTGGCAGTATTTACCTCTTTGCCAACTAAGCGTGGCATCAAATTGTCAACATTTGGTGCCAACTGCTCTCTCTAATAGGTCTATCTATGGCATTGTCCACCACATATGCGACAGGGGTAGCCATTATCCCTCTATGTATAGGTGAATCTTCTTGATTGTTTGTGGCACCCTCTACTCCTCCATTAGCATTTTGAGCCATCTCTCTGATTTTCTTTTTCAATTTGTGATAGGTTCTTTCAATTTAAGGGTCAAATGGTTGATAGTTCGTAGGGTGGTTCTTGGTCATACACTGAACAAAACAGATAAGTAAAACAAAGCAAAAACATGTAAACGCAAAACAATAAACTCCATTCCAATCCCCGAAAACGGCGCCAAATACTTGTTTTCTCGCGTGAGTGCTTGGCAAAAAGGTAGAAAATGTATTGTAAATGTAACAAAACAATGCCAAAGGTTGAGTCTTTTGCGTGCAACTATACTTGATCCACAAGTAATATAGTAGTGAGTTGAGTATCGTCTCCACAGGGATTGGCCAAGAGTTTGAATGATTTGATTGTTTACTTGTCAAGGAAAATTTGTTGTTTGATTTGAGAGTTGTTAAAATTGATTTAAAAGAAGAATAAAATAAATATAAAACAATGTTAGCAAGGAGAGTGTTAAATGAGTGATGAGCGTTGGCAAGGGATGCATGTTTTTCACGCTACTCATGCCATGCCAGCCTTTAATAATGTTGTGTCTTGGCATCATTTAATGAGCATATTCAAAGTTGGTGAAGCTTCTTTCGATGGTCGATGCCCGAAATTAACCATGTAAAATCCCCTATATTTCTATAGTGAATGTTTTTTCATAAATCAATTTGATTAAGTCCCAGTATATACTCTTAAGGGGTAGATTCACTTCAGAAGTAAGCTCATCTACTTGAACATCTTCTTTTGGAGCATCTCGCCTTAGTATCTGGCAATAGATCATTTCCCAATAAGTCTGTTAAGATATTAAGGTTCAATAAGTCAACAGTGCCAGCTTTGGCTTGGCACAGTTTTGATAAAACATTAAAGAACATGCCAGGTAGGGAAACGATGCGGAAACATTGTCATTATTAAAAACTAAACATAAATATAGCGTTCAACGCAAACATTCCCACTAACTATTAAATTATTTCATGGTAAGGGTATCAAACCAAAACCTTTTATCTTTTCTAGACACATCGTCATTTCAAAAAAAAAGAACTTAAACAAAGAGAATGGGTGAGAAAAGGGTCTCTCGATGCTGTCGTTCAATGTCCAAGCTCTCAGTCAAGCTGGTTGAACCACGTCTCCTTAGTGTAGCCGGTCGTCGAAGGATCACTTGATCTCTCTAAAGTCCTTCATCCCCACAATCTCCTTCATTAGTCTTTAAATTGGAGTGCAAGGAAGACTAGGATAAGCTCTTGTATTTTGAATTTTGAAAGCTCAAGGGACAATGGATATGATAATCTTATCCATATTTGAATGTGAGCTGATCAGGTTGGAGCTGACGTCATTCTACTGTCGCTGCTCTGGCAATCAAGCTTGGCATGAATCTGCCAACCAAGCTTGGCACGCTTTATCCGCTATTTTTCGAAGATTGATCCAATTGCTATTTTCTCGCGTCCTGATCTGATCCTATTTTCTTTGGGATCAACCTTTATCCTACTTCAAGGTACAATATCAACTTAGGTTGCCTAGTTAAACTCTAAACCACACGTGATAACCCAACAGTCCGAGTAACCTAGTTAAACCGATTGTAACCACCTCGACATGGTCTGAGTGAAAGACCGAACCGAATGGATCACACAGAGAATATTGAAGTAAACTGGGAGGTTTACCTCAATAAACGACCGTATTTTTTTCATTTTATCCTTTCTAGATGCTCATTATCATCCTATATGATTAACATCATAGCGGAACGATTTGCAACTCAAACAGACAACGCTTAGGGACTCAATTGCATACAAACACATTTTAGGGACCATTTGTAAATTTACAAAATTACAGGGACTTCTTCACTTTTTAGGTTACCAACCATTAATTAGTCACACTGCATGTATCTCTGTTAAATCTCAACTCAAAATAACCGTCCATGCTCATTTAATTGCATCCACAACATTTAGGGATCAAAACGTAAAAAAATAGAACTTTAGAAGATTCCAATAACTAACTTAACAGCTTGACGTTTCGGTATAGGTCGCCCAGTATCAAAACAGTCGTATCAGAATAGGGTCAATCGACTCGATGCTCGGGCATGTATCGAAACAGCCCCAAGGGTATTTCGAAACATGCAATTATAGTAACAAAGCGTACCGAAATAGCCTTTCCATGTTTCGATACTCGTAAGCAATTTCAGGCCCACCGTTTCGGTACAAACTCAAGTATACCGAAACACCTAGGCTTGTAATGACACTTTTTACTGGTTTTTCACCATTTAATCCATACAAAACCATTCCAACATGCTTCCAACATGCATACAACATATTTAAATATCAAACCACAAACATACATGGCAGAATCAACATCACAACATGTTAATATGCAACAAAGAAACCTATAGGCATGCAACCTATGCAAAATAACCAATCAAGTGTCAAAACACAAACAAACTTATAAACCAACAAGTAAAGGCCATTTACAAGTCATTAAAGGCAAAAACAAACTTGCCACAAAACAGAGAGTTTCAAAACACATCTCCCAAAACATTAAGGCATCCTCCCATTGCCAACCATTATTACTAATAGGTAAATATAAAATCGTACTTGAGCTAAGACTCACTCCTTGGAATCCTTCTTGCCTCTTTGTTGCCCAAATACAGTATTTCTCTACATTGTTGTAAAAAAGAGTGTAACCACAAATGCTTAGTGAGGGATGCTCAAAACAAACCAACAACAACAATGCGTTTCAAAACCATTTCTCATTTAGAAATCTTTATCTCATCATGCTCTTTCTATCTCATGCTTGAAACCATTTTCAAAGCAAAAACCACATCATTTAAACCACATGTACCATCTATCTCATGTATTCATCAAAATGCAAAGCCTTACATGCTTGAATCTCATAAAGCATATCTCAAAACATGATCTCATATACAATTCTCATTTCATTAAATCATTTGTAAACAAGGTACATGTTGCTTGTGTGTAGTGTGTTATAAATGATACGCAAATATGGTGCAAGTATACACGTCGAACGAGCAATAAAGTGATGAGTGAGTATCGTCTCCATAGGGATTGAAGGTATTCACGGTTTGCTGTAACAATAAAGATTGAACTTTTTGCAAATGACAATGCTATAGTAAAATAGATGATGTAGAATAATGCTAAAGAAAAACAATGCAGAGAAAGACAAGATAGCAATATGATGAACAAGTCCCCTTTCGTATGCAGAACTCGCTACGGAATGACTAGCTGGGAATGATGGACAACCTAACCTAAGCTTCTTAACCATGTTAAGGCTCTTCAGTTGTCTTCTATGCTAGGCGGGATTTGCTAAAAGTGTTCCTAAACTATCTCTAGCTAGGAAACTGGGAGTCAGAAATGCTACAACCATACCTCTCGGCGTAAACTCTTCACACTCCCCTACCCTTCACGAATATCCCTTTTTGCCCTTTAAACCTATCACTTATCTCTAAGGTAGGTTAGAGTCTGCCTCTCGACAGCCACTCCATTGCTTATGGGGGTTCTAAGGCTAGCTCTCTCGATTACTAACCTCAACAAACACTTAAAGAATGGCCAACTCTCGAGGGCTCTTACAACTTTAAGGAAATGAAAACGCATAAGCAAATCATAGAACGTGATAAACTCTGAAAAGGCTATAGCGTGCATTAAAAAGCACTAAAAGTAAAATCATCCATCAAACCCAAGCCACCTAAAACAGTTCGTTGCTGGGCAATATCATCCAACGTATCATTGCGATAACATCACCAAAGATAAAGATATGAAAAGGAAATGCTATAGCGACAGAAAGAAAGGTGAACTCCCTCTCCGCCATGGACTGCTCGACTGTCTTAGGCCCACCGCCTCTCTCGAGGCTGGTGAGGCCACTCCTTGGAGCTTCAAAGATGGAGGACACCAAGCTGGAGAAGATGAAGGTGAATGATTCTCTCTCCTTGTGACTTTCTCGATCTTCCGCTCTCTTTCACATGCCTTTTCCAAGCTTCTCTCCCTCTTTATATAGTGGAGGCTTCTAGGGTTTTGTGCCCTAAAGATTCCTTGATAATCCCAAGGAATATCCACCGACAAGGTCTGCCACGAGGGGACAAGGAGGACAGTTTGCAGGTGGGTACGTGCTTCTCACGTGCTGACCAATATCCACTTCCACTATGCTATAGCAAGTCCTGGCACTAGCTTTCTCTCTTGACTCCTTTCATGCGCACCAACAAACCCAAAACCAACCTTCCATGCAGTACCCCTCAATATGGACCAATAACCAGCAAAGATAAAGATGCACCCATAAGAAGAAAATGAAACCTAAATGCAGTCTAGATGCTATGGTATGAACTCAAGAACATGCAAAAGCTATAGCAAAAAGGTAAGAAAACAAGGATATTTGTGCAGTTATCAGTACATGTTAATCTCATATATTGGCATTTTAGCAACATTTCTCGGATATACGGATAGCTTGACGGAATCGTCAAGCCATACCCCGGTGGAATCTAACATCACCAGACTGTTATGGCGGCATCTCATTGACACAATGCATGATGGAATCTCACATCATCAAGACCTACCGTGGTGGAATCTCACATCACCACACTCTCACTTTGGAACGAGATGGCACTACCCCCATTTCCCGAACCAAAGAGCACGTACGAATTTTGTATATTATAGAGCACATCTCACCCTATTGGTCGACCAATTATATCCGGTAACAATAATCTCATCCCATGCCAATATACTCATTTTTAATATCATTACATACTGTCTTTCAATGCATAACCATATACCATATATAATCCCATTACAAAAGCATAAACAATAAATAGCATTTTCTCAATAAGTTTTATCTCTTTGAAATAACAAATCTATCTCATGGGGTCATATAAATCATCATATCATTTCTCAAAACATGCATAAAACAGTAGGTTTAATTCTATCTTCAAAACATGAGCTTGATCATAAAATCAATATGTTAAAAATCGAGAAATGAGAGCGTAACATTACAAACTTACTTCCGGGCTTAGGTTAGTGTGTCAAACTCAACCTAAACCCCCAAACCTTGCTTTCAAGTATTTGAAAGGCTTTTAAAACCAATTCCACTCACCGACAACACCTCGCTCGCTTTGCTGAAGCGTAATCAAGTTTCCGGAACTTCACCAATCTCTTCCGATATGTTCTCCCCTGTTCATTCCACACAAAAACAGAGGATTAATGCCTCTCAAATGCATTAAAGCACCAGCAACCAAAGCCACTTCGTTGCTCTGACCAAAAACACAAAAACGCCTATCCGAAACAACCGAAAACACCTTTGATTACTCTACAAACTTAACCCAGCCCAAAATTAACACTTCCATCCAATTTTAATCGTCAATTAACATACAAAAACAACCTAATTACATCATTATACCTCCAGCAACACCAGAACCACATTATCACCACAAAACCCCAAAATCTTACAACCTAACAATTAGAGATCCATATAGTTTCGGGATTCTAATGTTAAAAGTTTAATCTCAACATCATTAAACATTCAAATCATTATCAAAATCATTTAGAAACCCTCCAAATCAGATTAAATACAAAAATCATAATATTTCAACCAATTGTAACACCCCCTTCTCGGCCTGGTAGAGAACTGGGTCGGAGCGTGCTACCGGTGAATAATATGGTGATTGATTCAATAAAATTTCATTCCATAATCGACAATTGATATATAATATACAAAAAAATCATTACCAGATATATATCATAATCTAACTCACTCATTAAGAACAATAATTAATCATTTAGGACCAATTCTTGACTTTTACAAGTTTTAGGGACTAATCCTTAATTATGATAAATTAGAGGTCCTTTGATACAATTAACCACACCAAAATGAAATTCAATACAATATTAACAAGTATGTAAATTTTCATGCAAATCGGTGTTTGTTTACTTATTCAATTTAACCATCCTAAATACAGTGACATACTGTAAACAATGCAAACCTTCAGGTTATGGCATTTAACCAATCTTAACTAACCCTATATCGAAACACTCAAGGCTGTTTCGATACGGGTATACGATGGTCAAACTTGTTGACTTTACCTTTCATAGTGTATCGATACGGGCAAGCCCTGTATCGGTACGAGTTGACTCTCTTTGACCTTGACATTGACCCGTTTTGATACATGTTAGACCAATATCAAAACAGATGATTCCAGTAGCAAAATGTTTCGGTACGGCTTTAAGCCGTTTCGATACGTCCTGATCCTTAGATTCAATCATGCTTAACCATATTGGGACACCTTATAATCGTTTCGAAACGCCTTAACTAGGCCGTTTCGGTACGGATCTTACTGTATCGAAACGCCTAGCTCAAAAACATAATTTATGCATTTTCAATGAGGTCATAACTAAGGATACGTTCAATTAGGGTCCTTAACAGTATAATCTATGATTAGGCAGCAAAGATACAATCTTCAGATATTTTAATATCAATACTCCGATCATCGGAATCCAATTCCGACTAGACCGATTTTCGGGGTGTTACACCAATAATCCTCAATTTAACAAACTTTCCATGATTAAGTCACCAAAGAAACTTAGAAAACACATGTAAAGGATTGATAACTTAGGAATTTCTGTAAAGAACTGATCATTAGAGGAGAAGAATGACCTTACCTCTAATGGATGAAATCTCTCTCAATTGGATGTGTTTGTCTTGAAAAAAAAAGGAAAAACAATAAGGTTTTACAAATAAAGATTAAAGAATCCTTTAGAAATCAAAAACTTAGTAAATCAAGAGCTTTACCTCAAGTTTCTTGGAAATGGAGAGTGCTTGGATGAGGAAAAACTTTGAGAGAAAATGATGTAAAATGATTTTTAATGAAATAACCAAATGTCCCTTTATTAAGTCATTTTTAACCATTAATTAAAACTCTTTAAAATGATCCTAATTGAGAGAAAAGTCTGATAAAAGCAAGTAGGTCAAATAGCTCCTTAAAGTTCCAAATTTTCAACCCTTTTACAAAACAGTCACTAAAACAACTTTGTAAAAATCGTGTTTTGGTCACTAACAAAAAATGTCCCGCTTCCAAAGTCCTTTTCTTAAAATTGATTTTACCAAAATCATTTATACAATTAATAATGATTTTTAAGCATTTTCTCATATTCTATTCTATTCTAATCTATTCTTCAAACCTTTAAGAGCCAAATTCAGGGTGTTACAACTCTCCCCCACTTAAGAAATTTTGTCCTCGAAATTTTACTTGATGGAAAAAGGTAAGGAAACTGCTTCTTCATGTCATCCTTTCTTTCCCACGTGACTTCCTCAACACCACGATGTCGTCACAAGACCTTGACCAACTCAATGGTCTTACCATGAAGAACCTTGTTGTCCGAATCTAAAATCTCAACTAGTTCTTCATCATAGGACAAATCCAGATTCAACTCAATCTCCTCAACATGCATAACATGAGACGGATCCGATCTATATCTCCGAAGCATGGATACATGGAAAAACATTATGTATCTTCTCCATCTTGGGAGACAACCTCAACCTATAAGCAACAGGTCTAACACGCTTAAGCACCCCATACGGTGTAATAAAACTCAGACTCAACTTGCCTTTTTGACCAAATCTCATCACCTTCTTCCAAGGTGAAACCTTCAGAAGCACCTTATCACCTACATCATACTCAACTTCCTTACGCTTCAAATCCGCATAAGACTTTTGTCGATCCGAAGCCGCTTTCAACCTCTCACTTATAAGTTTCACCTTTTCCGTAGTGACCTTAAGCCTATTAGGCAAAGAAACCAACTATTGTCCCGCTTTCGCCTAACAAAGAGGCGTTCTACACTTCCTTCCATACAAGGCTTCATAAGGAGCCATTTGAATGCTCGCCTGATAACTATTATTGTAAGCAAACTCCACAAAAGGCAACTGTTTCTCCAAAGAACTTTGGAAGTCAATGATGCAACATCTCAACATATCCTCCAACACTTGGATAACTCGTTCAGACTGACCATCCGTCCGAGGATGATGCGATGCAGTAAAATTCAAACGCGTACCCAACGCTTGATGAAGACACTCTTAAAACCTCGCTATGAAACGCAGATCTCGATCTAAAACAATGAACTTAGGCACCCCATGCGAACTCACCATCTCATAGATGTACAAATATGCCAACCTGTCTAACGTATACGTAGTATGCACCTCCAGAAAATGTGCACACTTCGTAAAACAATCAACAATCACCCAAATGTAATTCTTTTTGGACGACGTCAAAGGCAAACCCGTCACGAAATCCATGTTGATTCTCTCTCATTTCCATTCTGGTATCTTCAACGGTTGCAACTATCAAGAAGGAAATTGATGCTCAGCTTTAACTCGTTGATAAACCATACACTTACTAACAAAATCAGCCACATCTTTCTTTAAGCCAACCCAATAGTACTCATCCCTCAACCCACGATACATCTTCGTACTACTAGGATCCATAGCAAAAGGACTACTATGAGCATCAATCATAATAGTACGCCTCAGCTCAACATCCTCCGGCACAACTATTCGACTCTTAAAACACAAAACACCATCATCATTGAAATAGAAGTCCGTTGGATTTCCTACTGCAATGTCCTGAACATGCGGTACCAACGAATCATCCAACAACTGCTTCCCCTTAATCAACTCTACCAATGAGGGTTTCACTTGTAACTAAGCCTCTAAACCACCATCTTTTGATATGCTCAACCGAGCAAACATCGCCCTCAACTCTACAGCCATCTTCCTATTCAAGGCATCGGCTACAACATTAGCCTTCCATAGATGGTACTCAATCTTCAAATCATAATCTTTAAGCAACTCTAGCCACCTTCATTGCGTAGGATTCAACTCTTTTTGGGACATCAAGTACTTCAAACTTTTATGATACGTGTACACCGTACACTTTTCACCATAAAGGTAATGCCTCCAAATTTTCAAGGCAAGCACCACTACAGCCAACTCGATGTCAAGCGTAGGGTAATTACACTCGTGCACCTTCAACTGCCGAGATGCATAAGATACCATTCTACCTTCTTGCATCAACACACATCCCAAACCAACATAAGATGCATCACTATAAACCACAAACTCTTTACCAGATTCAGGTTGAATCAAGATAGGAGCTTGTGTCAACGCTTCCTTCAACTTCTCAAAAGCTTGTTGTCTAATCTTCGTCCATTAACACTTAGCATCCTTTTGTAACAACTTTGTCAAAGGAACATCAATCTTGGAAAAAACCATCCACAAACCTACGGTAGTATCCCGCCAAACCAAGGAAACTACGCACCTCATAAACCGACTTAGGTGACTTCCAAATCATCGCCGCTTCAACCTTTTGAGGATCAACCCAAATCCCTTCGGCCGGCACTACATGACCAAGGAAAACAACTTCCTTAAGCCAAAACTCACACTTGCTCAACTTGGCATAAAGCTAATTTTCCAACAAAACTTGCAACACAATTCGCAAATGCTTATCATGATCCTTCTCGGTACGAGAGTACACGAGAATAACATCGATAAACACATCCACAAACCTATCCAAAAAATTAATGGAACACATGATTTATCATATCCATAAATGCAACAGGGGCATTAGTCAAATCAAAAGGCATCACCAAAAACACATAATGCTCGTACCTTGCGTGAAAGGCAGTCTTAGGCATATCCACACCCTTTACCTTCAACTAGTAATATCTGGATCTCAGATCAATCCTGGAAAACACCGAAGCACCTCGAAACTTATAAAAAAGATCATTAGTCCTTGGTAAATGATACTTGTTCTTGGTTGTCATCTTGTTCAATTGACGATAATATATACACATATGCATCATGCAATCTTTCTTCTTCACAAACAAGACCGGTACACCCCAAGGTGAAGCGCTAAGCCTAATGAAACCTCGATCAAGCAACTCCTGAAGTTTTCGTCTTCATCTCTTTCAACTCCTTAGATGCCATTCAATAGGGAGCAATAGACACTGGAGTCGTATTTGCATACAACTCAATGCCAAACTCAACCTCTCTGTTTGGTGGCAAACCAAGCAACTCTTCCAAAAATACACTCGAAAACTCACACATTGTACGTATGTCATGTACTTGCATCTGCTTTGTATTTGGATTCATCACATAATCTAGGAAAGCTTCACATCTCGAACGAATCAACCGATTCGCTTCAAGAGCCAAAACCACATTAGATAAGAACTTTACATTCTCACCTATGATCACCACATCAGAATCATCAACAAGTTCCAACAAAACTCGCTTGGTCTCAAAATCAACCACAACCCTATGCTTAGATAACCAATCCATACCAAGAATTACATCGAAACCATAGAAATGCAACTCCATAAATTAACATCAAACACATGACCTTGAACAGATAAATGACATCTTTTATACAACTTCCTTGTAACAATCGTTTCACCAAAATAACTGGTTACATGCATACGAACATCTAACAAATCAACAGGAAAACCAAGCACTTGTGCATGTTCACGCAAAATGTATTAATGAGTAGAAATAGAATCAATCAAAGAAAGTAATGACAAGGATTGCAATGTAAAGGTACCTGCAATCACATCCGTGTCATTCCTTCCCTCTCGATGTACATACACCCTAGCCTGTCCACCTCCCTTAGGCTGAACAGCAACAACATGAGCAACATTCCTTTTTATATCATCTCTACACTAAAAATTACCACGATCGAGCCCACAACCTCTCTGTGGCTCAGTAGCTCACATCCGAGCTTGTCCATCTCTAACCGGTTGTGGACAATCACACTTCACATGTCCTCGTGGTCCACAATTTCAACACATACCCAGATTACCCCAACACTCTCCCTTGTGCCTCCTATTTCACCGGTTACACTCTAGAGTACGAACAAAAGCAATCTGGCCTTGATGACCACGACCAGGGTTACCACCACCACGCCTTGGATCTGGTTGATACCTTTGATTCTGATGCTTCTTGTAACGATCCTTACCAACATCAAACTCAGCCGACCTCTTTCTAGAACTATAACCACCCGAACGAGCAACCAACCCAAATTCTGCTCGATGTCCTTAGCCTGAGTGACTAAGACATCAAAGTCAGCGTCGTCCGAAGCCAATATGTATGTCTTGACATCATTCACAAGCCCGTAGAGAAAACGATCAAATCTCTTTTGTTCATCGGGAACCAGCTCAAGAGCATACTGGCTCAACCGATCAAACTGAACCTTATATTCGAAAACAGTCATGTTTCCTTACACCAAAGATATAAACTCTTGTTTCTTCTCATCAAGTTAGTGAACACCCATATAATTCCTCTTGAAAGCAGTTCCGAAGAACTCCCAAGAAACATCGACATTTTTCATACCCGTAGTGATGGTCATTCACCACGTGTAAGAATCTCCATGAAGCAAAAATACAACACAACCTAACTTTTGCACATCATTGCAACTCATCTTACCAAGAACCCTTTGGGTGCTCTCAAACCAAGCCTTAGAACCCTCAAGAGATAGACTTCGAAACTTAGTTCTACCCAAAATACGTAAACGCTCCAAAGGTAAACCAGTATTAGCACCAAGCTGAGGTGCAGCCACATGCATACCCACTATCGTTGCATGAAAAGCCCCAGCTATAGCCTAAATCAACGGTGTCGTATCAGCAATAGTCTCCCCTTGCGCTGCGTGAGGTCCAACACCTCCAACGTCAGCTCCAGCTCCATCACCACTAGGAGGAGGCAAATTCTCAACATTCTTTGAATCTCATTCTCAACCACATTACGAACATTGGCTCTAAGATCTCGTCTCAGTCCCATTATCAAAACGATATAGCTAAAAAGAATACAACAATAAAAACAATTAGGCTAGCCAAAGCAAGAATCCAAGGTGCTCAAGTTTTACTTTTCAAAACCAAAATTCTCTTTGTATTAGTAATAGTATGGAAATGGGTAACCTTCACCTCTCCCCAATAACATATAACAATTATAATTCATATTATCAAACACTGTGCATCTCACCCAAATCAAACAATGGTCAAAACATGGCATAATCAAACTTACCTCCCCATTCATTGGTAAAATGGCTCTTATACCACCAAATGTAACCCCCTCGACCCGGTCTAGGCGAAAGACCGAACCGAATGGATCACACGGGGAATATTGAAGTAAATCGGGAAGTTTACCTCAATAAAGGATCCTATTTTTTTATCTTGTCTACATGCTCATTGAAGGAAAAACAAACTTGCCACAAAATAGAGAGTTTCAAAACACATCTCCCTAAACAACAAGGCATCCTCCCGTTGACAACCATTATTACTAATAGGTAAATATAAAATCATACTTGAGCTAAGACCCACTCATTGGAATCCTTCTAGCCTCTTTGTTGCCCAAATATGTTATTTCTCTGCATTGTTGGAAAAAGAGAGCGTAAGCACAAATGCTTAGTGAGCGATGCTAAAAAAAACCAACAACAATAATGCATTTCAAAACCATTTCTCATTTAGAAATCTTTATCTCATCATGCCCTTTCTATCTCATGCTTGAAACCATTTTCAAAGCAAAAACCACATCATTTAAACCACATGTTCCATCTATCTCATGCATTCAACAAAATGCAAATCCTTAAATGCTTGAATCTCATAAAGCATATCTCAAAACATGATCTCATATACAAATCTCATTTCATTAAATCATTTGTAAATAAGGTACACGTGAATCTCATATATTGACATTTTAGCAACATTACTCGGATATGTGGATAGCTTGACGGAATCGACAAGTCCTATCCTGGTGGAATCTCACATCAATGGACTGTTATGGCGGCATCTCATCGCCACAATGCATGATGGAATCTCACATCATCAAGACATATCGTGGTGGAATCTCACATCACCACACTCTCACTTTGGAACGAGATGGCACTACCCCCATTTTCCGAACCAAAGAGCACGTACGAATTTTGGATATTATAGTGCACTTCTCATCCTATTGGTCGACCAATTATATCCTGTAACAATAATCTCATCTCATGCCAATATACTCATTTTTAATATCATTACCTACTATTTTCAATGCATAACCATATACCATTTCTCATCCCATTTCAAAAGTATAAACATTAAATAGCAATTTCTCAATAAGTTTTCTCCCTTTGAAATAACAAATCTATCTCATGGGATCATGTAAATCATCATATCATTTCTCAATACATGCGTAAAATAGTAGGTTTAATTTTTTCTTAAAAACATGAGCTTGATCATAAAATCAATGTGTTAAAATAGACAAACGATAGTGAAACATCTCAAACTTACTTCTGGGCTTAGGTTAGTGTTTCAAACTCAACCTAAACCCCCAAACCTTGTTTTCAAGTCTTTGAAAGGCTTTTAAAACCAATTCCGCTCACCGACAACACCTCGCTCGCTTTGCCGAAGCGTAATCAAGCTTTCGAAGCTTTCGGAACTTCATCAATCTCTTCTGATATGTTCTCCCTTGTTCATACCACGCAAAAATAGATGATTAATTCATCTCAAATGCATTAAAACACCATCAACCAAATCCACTTCGCTGCTCTACCAAAAAACACCAAAACACCTATCCGAAACAACCGAAAACACCTTCGATTACTCTACAAACTTAACTCATCCAAAACCTAACACTTCCTTCCAATTTTAATCATCAATTAGCATCCAAAAACAACCCAATTACATCCTTATACCTCCAGCAACACTAGAACTACATAATCACCACAAAACCCCAAAATCTTACAACCTAACAATTAGAGATCCATATAGTTTCGGGGTTTTAATGTTAAAACTTTAATCTCAACATCATTAAAAATTCAAATCATTTTGAAAATCAATTAGAAACCCTCCAAATCATATTCAATCCGAAAATCATAATATTTCAACCAATAATCTTCAATTTAACAAACTTTCCATGATTAACTCATCAAAGCAACTTAGAAAACACACGTAAAGGATTGATAAGATGGGAATTTCAATAAAGAACTGATGATTAGAGGAGAAGAATGAACCTTACCTCTAATGGATGAAATCTCTCTCAATTGGATGTATTTTTCTTGAAAAACAAAGGAAAAACAATAAGGTTTTACAAATCAAGATTAAAGAATCCTTTAGAAATAAAAAACTTAGTAAATCAAGAGCTTTGCCTCAAGGTTTTTGGTCACTAACAAAAAATGTCCCACTTCCAAAGTCATTTTCTTAAAATTGATTTTACCAAAATCATTATATAATTAATAATGATTTTAAGCATTTTCTCAGATTTTTATATCACGTGAAAATATTAAATCCCAAAATTATATTAGAATCTCTTACCCGGTTCCCCGAACCGTCTATTCTATTCTTCAAACTTATTGACCCAAAATTGGGGCATTACACCTCTTTCCTCAAGGACTGTGGTACGATTGACTTAACATATTATAGTGCACTTTAAACCCTATGGCATGCCAACTATATCCGATAATTTCTTTTTATGTCATGTAGCCAATATACACTTTTTAAACGCATTTACTTACTGATTTTCATATGCAAAAATCACATTGCCCAAGGCAAAAAGCACATTCCATTTAGGAACCATTTCTCAATTATCTTAGGCATACATATACTTGAAAAATCATTGCATATCTTTTAAATGATGCATAAAACATTAAGTAAATCAAGCCATGTTTTTAAACCAAAACATGTAAATCAAGTCTCATATCAAACCGATATTCAAAAAGGCAAAAATAGGGAAAACTTACTTTTGAGCTTAGTTAAGCTAGCTAGGTTTAATCTATAACGCCCCAGTTTTTGGGCCTAGGAGTTTTTAGTTTGGGTTTAGGGTCTGTTGGACCCGAACTAGAGATACGGTTGGTTCGGGATTGGTTTAGACAAAACCTAGTTCAAGAAGTGATAAAAATATGAGAAAATTTTCTAAAATCCTTTTTAAATATATATAAGGGAGTGGTGAATTCAATTTTGGAAAATTATTATTGGAAGATGGACATTTTGATTTAGTGACTAAAATGTAAAAATTGAAAATTGTTTTAATGGCTAATTTGCAAAGAGCAAAAACTTAGAATCTTTAGGGAGTTAAAGTAATTGTAATCAACTATTTCTTCAATTTTTCATGTTTCAATTGTGTTTAATTAGAAAGGTTAAAAAGGTTTTGATTAAAAAGGGAATTAAGCTTTACAAACTTATTTTTGACGTAACTTCCATTTCTCACTATTTTCTCATCAGCCAACTACCTATTCTCTTTCTAAACTTCTAGAGATTTTTTTCTTTTCATTTCACTTTGATTTCCAAATGACTTCCATGGAGTTTCCTCAACTAGTTTTAATGGTTTCGTGAAGATTTTCAATCAAATCCTGTCAATTAAAGAAATAACAATGGATTAGAGGTAATTTTCATTATTCTCCTATAATCAAGGTTCTTTAATAAAATTACCAAGTATTTGGCTCTTTAATTGTGTTTCTTAACAAGGTTTCATGATTCATTTGAAGAAAATGGCTAAATCAAGCTTTAAAAGATGATTTTGTGTAATTTTCGTAATAGATCTGTTTTGGCTAGTTTATGATTAATTTTAATCATATTTTGGAAGTTTATTAATGTTGAGATTGAGGTTTAAGCATGGTAATCCCGAAACTATTAGGATCTCTAGTTGTTTAGGTTGTTAGAATTGGGTTTTTGTGGTGTTAATATGATTTTGTAAATGCTGGAGGTAAAAGGTTGATAATTGGATGATTTTGGATATTAATCAATGATAATAAATGGTTAGAAGTGTTAGGTTTTGGCTGGGTTGAGTTTGTAGTGTAATCGACGATGTTTTCGGATGTTTCAGATGGACATTTTGGTGGTTTTGGGCAAGGCAACGTGGTAGGAATTCTTGCTGGAGTTTTGAATGCATTGAGATGCATTAATCCTCTGTTCTTATGTGGTTAAAACAGGGGAGAACGTTTCGAAAGCAACCGATGAGGTTTCAGGAGCTTCAGACGCTTAGTTTCGCGTTGGCTAATCAAGGTTTCGTGTGTCGGTGGGTGAGAACGTGGATTGCATCTTTGAAATCATTTAAAGGTGACTTTGGGAACTTAGATTTAAGCTTGAAATACTTGTCTAAGTTCGGAAGTAAGCATAAGGAATTTCTCTCTCGGTTGTGCTATTATGAAATGGTTATTATGCACTTGGTTTGAATTCATATTACTTATTGTTTAAGCATATTTAAAGCATATGGTTTGTTGTTCTTAATTATGTGTTGATGAAGGATGCACATGGTAAGTGATCCTTGTAAGTGTATGTTTTATACTTATGATTGAAAGCATAATTTAATGCTCTGTAAACTTATTTAATTATGATTCTTTGAAAACAATGAGGTATATGGTGAAATGAGAATTATATTGGCAAGTGATGTTAGGAAGATGGTTTATAAAATTTACCGGATATAGTTAGCCGGCTATAATATTGAATGCACTATGAACCATCTCCTTTGATGTCGATGGGTTTATACGGTGTACCAAATACTCCATCCAAGTACCCTAACCATTGAGGTATGTCTGTGTGGTGTCCCGTCTCTCGTTAGTGGGTTTATACAGCTACCGATGAGTGGTGTTGAGGGGTTTATACGGTGTACCGAATACTCTACCACGAGTGTCATAACGGTAGAGGGTAGGTCCCGTATGTGAACCTTGAGATGCCGGTGAGAATGTATGAAGTGTTGGGACAACACTTGTGAATCCGTGTATCCGATATATTGTTTTGAGAAATGAACTTGCCTAATGATCACTTGTAAGCCAATATAATTGATGATGTATCATAAGATGATTTATGTTGAATATTGTGATTTATACATCTTTTACTCTTTAAGCTTTGCATATGGTTGTTATGCATGTGAATGCTTAAATTGAGTGTTAGCAATGGGATTTGTTGTTGGTTCATGATACATGTTGCATAAGGTTTATTATGCTGATTTTTATTAAGAAAAGTGCATAGTTTTAAAGGCATGATGGTTTTCAAATGATGATTTAAGTTAATTGAAATGAGATTTGCAATGTGGACTTGGAAAATGGTTGTAATGCATTGATGGTGTTTTGTTTTTGAGCACTCCTCATTAAGCTTTGTGTGCTTACGCTCTATTGTGTCCATCAATGTAGAGAATATAGGCTCAGAAAGGCAGCGTGGAGCAAAATATCAAAACAGACTTCATTCTTGAAAGTATATTTTGGTTTAGACTATAAGTAATAAGGGCAATGGGGATCCGTTGTGTTTTTGGGATATTTGTGCAAACTCCCTATTTGAGCAAGTGTTCATTGCTGTTTTAGACTTGTAAATGACCTTTGGTTATTGGTTTGTGCTTCGCTATACATTTTGGTATGTTACTTGGCTTGTTTACTTGGTTGCATGCCAATAGTTTACCTTTGATGCAATTTCCATGATATGATGTTGAATATGCCATGAATTATTGAGGCTTGATGTTTGCATATGTTATATATATGTTGGAAGCCTGCTTGATTGGTTATGAGTGTATTAAATTGTGAAAAATCAGCAAAATGTGACATTACAAGCCTAGGTGTTTTGATACGCCTAAGGCTGTATTGAAACGGTGTGCTTAAAATGGGCATGGGGTTTCGAAACAGGAAAGGGAGTATCGAAATAGGCTCGGTTAAATTGACTACTGGAATTTTGTATATTGTTACATATTGGACACCGTATCGAAACGGGCTCGTGTTCTGAAACACCAGAGTTGTTTCGAAACAGGGTGTATCTATACAGGGCTAAGTGTATCGATCCACGAAGCTGTTAAGCTAGTTAACCAAATTCTTTTAATGTTCTGTTCCTTTACGTTTCATTCCTTGATTGTTCTGAATGCAATTAAATGGGCTTGGATGACCGGTTTGAGCTGAGATTTGACACAGTGGCGTATAACATGACTAATTAAAGGATGGTAACTTAAAATTTTGAAGATGTCCCTATATTTTTCTGAAATTACAAATTGGTCCCTATCATATGTTTGTATTCAATTGAATGCTAAATCGTTGTCCGATTGAGTTGATGTATCCTTCGTTGCGAGTCTTAACACTTAGGATATCAATGTGCATCTAGACAAGATAAAAAGAAAAAATAGGGTCGATTATTGAGGTAGACCTTCTCGGTTTACTTCAATATTCCTCGTGTGGCTCATTCGGTTCGGTCTTTCGCCCATGCCAGGTCAAGGGGTTACATTTTGTGGTATCAAAGCCAGGTTTCGAAAGATTGGGATGTTGGTAAGTGGTTGGTAAGTTAGTGTGAAATAATTGAGAATTATAAACTGTTAATTGTTAGGGGATTTGACTAGATTTGCTGACATTGTCAGGGGATTTGACTAGATTTGCTGACATTGTCAGGGGATTTCACTGACTTGGCTGGTACATCTTTTGTGGTAGCATCATATGAGAAATCATAACTACAAATGATGGGGGGAAAGACAGGAAATTCTGGCAGATCAAATGGAGTGAGTCGGCTCATGGCATCAAGTGCAGACTTATGCCATGTCTTCACATAGGGATAGAATATGTTTTGTTTCAGATCCATTGTCTGCACTGTCGTTGCAACAACTCCCACTTTACTCATCACTGCATCGAGTTTGTCCTCAGTTTTCAAAACTTTTTGCCAGACTTTGTCACTCGTCGGGATATTTTCTAGTGCAGCATCCACTTTTGGCTTACTGTTGTCCTCCCTCGTTACAGTACCCAGTCTCGGTATAGGTACTTTAGAAGTGCGAACCATCTTTTTCTATGGAAACTTTGTTGGTAGGTCCATAATTAGTGGTTATCTCTTTATTTTTCTGGGATTTTACCCCCTTCAAGTCACAAAGCTATATGATCAGAGAGGGAAAAGTCAATATTCTGACCTTATATTAAGCAGAAGCCATAATCTCTTTATGTAATAAAGTTCCCTGCAATTGTGCAAGTATACACGTCTTAAGTAATAAAGTGATGAGTATTGAGTATCGTCTCCACAAGGATTGACGAAACCTTCAATGTTATCGTCTTGCACTAAAAGGGAAATAAAAGTAAAGAACAAAAGTGATTGATTGGGTTTTTAGAGTAATTTAATAAGCAGAAAACAAAATAAGCCAGTAAACTAAAAGTTGAGAAATCAAGATGAGAGAATGGGTCGGATTATATTGCGTCGTAGTGTGGAAACTAATTGGAATTGTCTTGGTTTTTGAATGCAACGGACACCGGATTGCCTCGGCTAAGAACAAAGTCACTGCCACGGCAACGAGTGAAGTAACTCCCTCGGCAATCCCTTGTTTGGGCAGCAGCGAACAACATTAAGGTTCGACAAAGCGTCCTTCAATGGCTCCTCCTTATCCCTAAGTCGAAATTGTGTTGATGTGCAGGCCTTGATAATACCTCCCAGCGTGAACCGAGGATGAACACCAACCAATCTTACGGTTCTTTTAGCCGTTGAAACTCGAACCTATTTGTAAGTTGAGTTAGTTTTTACCAATTGGAATAAAAACCATGCTTGTTTGTTTCATGAGTCTAACTCTCCCGATATTAGACAAATAGATAGTTAACGAGATCCTCTCCCACTTCACTCGCAAACAAGATAAAGAACCAAGAATAAGCAAACCTTAATCTAAAATTGCATTAACAAAAACTTAAAACAAAATCAAACCATTTTCTCACAACTACTAAACAATACAATCTAAACCCTAAAAAGAAATTAGAATATAATGTTGATGAAAGATCGCTACAAATTCTCTCAACTCTCAATTGCTCGATCTCATATTTTCTCAATGGTCGACTTTGGCTTTGTATTTATAGAGGAGGTTGAGGTCAAGTCCTTCTTGAGGAGGAAGCTAAGATAGAATTAAACACATTAAAAGAAAAGGTCGTCTTTTAAAGTATTGTATATTTATTCCTTAAAATCCTCCCATTTGCGTGGAATCTTCTCTTGACCTTCCTTCGTCATTTTTATGGTCTTTTTGCAGTCCGATCGTTATCCAAGGTACGTAGAAAAGTTCAGCTTTCCATGCTCTTCAAAATGTGCTCCACTTTGCATATTTTCTCCATTGTCGACTGTGTCAGGTCATTACCTCGACAATGGCTTGGCTATTGCCTTAGCAATGGTCTGTCTGTCTTTTCAGCTCAGCAAGGCTCTGTCTTATGGTTCATCTTCCTTCAGTAGAAAATAACATCCACAGCTAGCTTGATCTAGACAGTTGAGAGATGATTTTGCACCGCTCATTTCTTTCCTTCACTGTCGCGGCAGTGCTTGCCCGATCAGTTAGTAACAAAATCTGCATACACACCAAACACACACATAAGCACTATCTTTTCCATCAAATAAACTAAATATAAGGATCAATCATAATAAAGATGAGGTCAATGTGATTGTTGCATGAAGGGCTACGATGTGACTCAAATGGGTGTAGATTTAGGGATAATTGTCATAGAAAAAGGGTGAAATGGTAGTACTTTTACATACATAACACCCCCCAAACATTAACTATTGCTTGTCCTCAAGCAATGCAACTAGTAGAAAAATAATTACTCGCCAAAGTCCTTAATCTTCATAGAGATTGCTTCAACTCGCCTTCTTCCTCATGACCTAGCACTTGAAAATACATGATTAAATTTTTCGGATGACTAAAGGAGTTACCCGAAATCAAACTATGATGCTTGTGAGTGTGTGCATGCTTTGTGAACAAGGTGATTTTCTGGGTTCTAAGTAAACACTTAAGCATTAACCTACTTAACTTGGGTAAATACCATTTTTTTCTAAAGCAATATAATTTACAAGATCCAATTTCGGGCACCTCTAGTGATTAGCCTAGAGCCAGTTTCGGGCTCCTCTAGGGCTTCCTTAAGCTAGAGCCGATGTTAGGCACCTCTAACTTTTTACCCAAAATTTTCTTTCTAAGCAAGTATACGTCTTAAGTGTCCTAGAACTCCTTAAAGCATACAAGTCCCAAAAGTGTATTTTTTTAGCCCATAGTGTGACTCTAAGTGTTTCCTAATAGTCATCCTAACCTTTAAAGTGTGTTTTTAAGTGCTAAGGTAGTTTCATCACTGGAAGAGTTTTGCAAGTCTAGGCAATTCTAAGTCAAATTAAAGAACTAGGCAAGTATTACTCATTAAAGATAAAAAAACTACATTGCTTTTAAATAATGAACTATCGCGGTAGTAGTTGCCTCGGCAATAGCCTACACCCGCAAACTCAAATCAAGCATTGCCCTCAATGCATCAACACAAATCACAAAAATATAAAGGCAAAGTAAAAGGCAAGAGAAGAAAAAAACTAGATTGGCGGGGACGTGGAGGAGTCATCGTCACTTTGGATGATCAATCTTCTTGTTGCCATGTGCTTAACCTGTTTTGTGGCTCTCGGTGGTTGGGTGCATGTCGGAGGAGTCAGTTTGGCTTTGGTGGTCACTTCTTCTTCCTCGTTCGTGTCAAGGCAAATTTCCTCAGTTGTGGTTGCCTTGCGCTTGTGTGATTGACAGGCAGCTTTGTCAAATTTCTAGAGGATGGATCGGACGGTGTCAGACCACGTGGATAAGGACTCGGTGCGGATCAGCTCATCAACTAGAGCCTTGCCTTCTCTATGTGCGGTTGTGGCAGCTGGAGGATCAGGGAATTGCGAGGCAGAAAATGCATGTGTTTCCGAGGCGGAGAAGGTTGGCATTGTCGCAGTAGAGGGCTCTGGTAATGCCTCGATAGTGAGGTCGGCAAGGAATGGATGGAATTACGCATTGCTTTCTGGGAACTTCTCTTTGAGTACTTGGGTGATGGAGTGGGTGAACTCTCTCGTGAATTGCATGAACTGTCGCTGCCTTCGGTCCATCTCTTCCAACTTCTAGGCAATATGCTGAAGGGTTACTGCCTCAGTAGAGGGATGTGGAGTTTTTGGGGTGTGGCTTGATGATGCCGCGGCGGCAGTTCCGTACATCAGCGTAGACAGTGGCTCAACTTGAATGATTTGCATGAGCTTGTAGTACACCTATTTTTCCTATCCTTTCCTCTTGGGCGTGTACTCGTCGGTTGAATCGGCGGGGACCTTCTTTTGCCGGCATAGGCCGGTGATGAGCATAGGAAAGTAGAGGCAGCCTCTCTCCTTTTGGCTGCACTGGTAAATCTAATTGCAAATTATATTACGAACATTAATTATTCTTTTATGCAATATAGAATGTATGATTTCTAGCCTAGGTTTATCTAAAATACTATTATGAGAGGTAGGCATTAAGCATCGTTTCACAAAAGTAGTCCATAGTTTAGCCTCCGGCCGTAGCTTTCGGCGGTTTACCGTCCCCTTGTGTACCCCGGCATTCCATGTCGTCTCGACAATGCACAACTCATTCTTGATGTCCTCATATTCCTCGGCTGTGAGCTTTTACACGAACTCTTTATGCTTATCCCATGCCACATGTATGCCGTAAAAGAGGTTGATTGTCTCGGGATCAACGGGGATTGCTTCGCCTCTAACGTGCACAAAGAGGTTGTTTGGATTCAGCGAGTGGGCATAGAACTCCCTCACCCATGTCAGGTTTTCCGGTTCTGGTTGGTGGCAAAGGATTTTCCACTTTTGGTGAGCCATCTTGTTAAAGAGGAAGTGGTCAATGCAGAAATCAGTTTGGGAGTCGAAATAATAGAAGCCTTGTTCCTCACACACTTGTCGTCCTATGAAGTGCTTGTTGAATAACCTTTCAACTTCTGGTGGTGTAAATATTTTTTCGGCCGGCTCCACGGTGGGTCTCAAGCTCTTTCTTTTTTTTAATTTTAGTGACATGTTAGAGTAGTTGTGAGAAACGTAAATTGGTAGAAAATGAAAGCAAAGAACAATGTGAGAATACTTATGAACTCAAGATTAGAGAGGAGAAGGATTTGATGACAGAAAGTTGAGAGGGGTAGGGTTTTATGTAGATCACGACATGATATAGCCGTTGCGGCTTGTATGCCGGTGAAGTAGCTGTTGCGGCTTGTATGCCATTGGGCAGAACTTGCTGTGCTGGCAAGGGTCTCCTTCTCACTAGTCGTTGGTGTCTATTTGTTGTGTGGGCAGTGAATGTGTTGTAGGGTGTTGGCCCAACACTTCCTTTATTTCTTGATCTCATTCCTAACAAAATAAAATAAATAACATCAAATTAAAATAACACCTTATTCCTGAACAAAGATTAAAGATGTGGAAAATAAAATAAAAATTAAAAATACTAAAGGAGTGCATATGGATGCATCTCCTTATCCCTCTCAACATGGGTTCTAGTGCATTTTTTTGTTTCTGCCCATTGTGCTTGTATTGTTGATCATCATGTTCTTTTGTCTCTGTATCTCCAGATTCTATCGTCATACTGACACGCCAATTGCCTAGACAGTGATCAGATTCTTTACCGAGGCAATGTTGAAATTCCTTACTGAGGCAGTATGGTTCTATGTCAATGTCTAACCAGTTACGGCCTGGATTGCCTGGCATTCTTCTAGATCATCAACATGTTTCATTGTATTTAGTACATTGAGTTTCACGTGCTGGCCGTTTACTCTCATTGTTAGCTCTCCTTTTTTGATATCAATTAGGGTTCCCCCGGTAGTTAGGAATGGTTTCCCTAGGATGATTGGTACGTTCTCATCTACATCACAATCCAAGATAAGAAAGTCACCAGGGAAAGTAAATTTATCAACTTTTACCAATATGTCCTCAATTTTCCCTTCTGGTTGCACATAGGATTTGTCGGCAAGCCGCAACATTACGGTGGTCGGTCTAGCCTTTCCAATTCTCATTTTCTGGAAAACTAACTTAGGCATCAAGTTTATGCTTGCTCCTAGATCACAAATTGCTCTACCGACATAGTGATTTCCAATTGCACATGGTATGATAAAACTGTCGGGGTCCTTAAGCTTGGGTGGTGTCCGATTGTGTACCATCGCAATAAATTCTTCTGTCACGAAAATAGTTTCAAATTCCCCAATTCTTTTTCATTTTGATATAATGTCCTTGAGGAACTTGCCATAATTCGGGATCTGCTTGATTGCTTCCACCAAGGGCAGGTTGATGTGTACATGCTTCAAGATGTCTAGGAATTTCTTGAATTTGTGCTCTTGCTTCTGATGTTTCAGTCTTTGTGGGAATGGTGGAGGTAGTCGAATGTCTTCGATCCGTTCCTTATATGGAAATTTGATATGGGGTATGGAGTCTGGTTGTTCAGCTGCGTTCTGGTTTTCCTTAGTATCTTTTCCAGGCTCTGCCGCGACAGTATGGTCAGACACTGTCGAGGCATCAGGGTCAGGCACTGCCGAGGTATTGTTGTCAGGCTTATCCATGGCAATTGGCTCCTTCGATTTGGTCTCCTCCTTTTCATTAGCCTAGGATTCCTTGACCTGCTTGCCACTCCTTGTACTGGTTGCATTGCACTGTTCATGAGTTGCTCCCTTGGCGACTTCAATATCGCTTGCCAACCCTCCCATTAGTCTGGTGTTCAGGATCTAGGAAAATTGCCTCACTTGGGTCTCTAGGGACTTCAGGGTTGCTTCATGGTTTTGCATCCTCATCTCAGTCCTGTCCATGAAAGCTTTAGTTTTCTTTATAAATCTATCATTACTGGCCATATAAGCACTAGTTTGTGACGTGAATGCATTTAAGGACTGTTCCAAGGAACTAGATGACATTTGTTGTTGCTGCGACATTTGTTGTTGCATCTGTTGTTGAGGCATTTATTGCTGTAGCATGTTCTGTTGGAATCCCTATGCTGGAGCATTCTGTTCGTTCTGATTAAGGTCATTGTTAGGGCTTCTCCATGAGAAGTTAGGGTGTTTTCTCTAGGCCGGGTTGTAGGTGTTGGATATTACATTGTTGTTTCGGTTGTAGTTTCAAACACAAAAGCTTGACTCTGGATTCTGTGGACATTCAGAAGAAACATGGTTACCCCTACAATTTTTACAAAATAAATCCATTACCTTGACCTCCTGATGATTATTTTGCTTTTGCATGTTCATGACAAACTTGGTCAAGGTGGCTATTTGGGTTGAAATCGAGTCTGAAGATTCTATTTCATTTATTTTGGGTTGGCATCTAATTCCTCCTCTTCTGGCTATTGGGAATTGATAGTCGTTTTTGGTCAGCCTATTCAAGATCTCCATTGCTCCCTAAGGTTGCTTGTCTAGGAGTATGCCATTTGCCGTGGCATCAAGAAGAATCCTCGTTGGCGTGTTTACAGCATTGTAGAACATTGTTACATGTGTCCACGATGGGAATCTATGTGAGAGGGATTTATATAATAGCTCTCTATATTGCTCCTAACCTTCGTACATGGATTCATCACCAGCCTGCCGAAAAGAAGTGATTTCATTACACAATTTATTAGTTAAGTTTGTAGGATTAAAACGAGCAATGAAATCACGACATAAATCACTCCAAGATCTTATTGAACCTACTGGAATGCTATTTAACCAGGTTTTTGCCCTATCCCTCAGTGAATAGGGAAACAATTTCAGCCTTAAAATATCCTCGTGGACTCCTTATATTTTGAATGAATTGCAAATCTACTGGAAGGATTTGAGGTGTTGTCTAGCATCTTCGGTTGTTGAGCCACCAAATTGCCCCATTGTATTGATCATGTTGAACATTACAAGCTTTAGTTCAAAGTGGGCAGCTTCTATTTCAGGTGTGAAAACTCCTAGATTCAGTCCATTCAAGTCTTCCTTTAAGTAAACTCGGATGGTTGGGTTTTGTACTGGAACAAATTGTAGTGGCGGGATTTCTCCATCTTCTGTCGCGACATTCTGATTACCGTCGGCAATCCGATTGTCATCGACATTGTCATTGCCAAGTCTATGTGCCATCTCTTCTCTTTTCCTTTGTTTGAGTCAATGGCAAGTACGATCAATTTCAGGATCAAGTTTGTATAATGGAATCTTCGGGTTCGCATTGATCATACACCAATGAAAAATCAAATTTGATTAGCGCTTGAAAAACTAAAAATAAAAAGTGCAAGAAAATAAAATAAAAAGTTACTATTGCCAATCCCCGGCAACGACGCCAAAAACTTGTTGCGTGTGTAAAGTGCCCTGCAATTGTGCAAGTTTACACATCTCAAGTAATCATGTGATGAGTATTGAGTATCGTCTCTACACGGATTGGTGATACCTTCAATGTTATCGTCTCGCACTGAAAAGGAAATAAAAGTAAAGAAAACAAGTGATTGGTTGGATTTTTTGAGTAATCTAATAAGTAGAAAACAAAATAAGCCAGTAAACTAAAAGTTGAGAAATCAAGATGAGAGAATGGGCCATTTTATATTGCATCATAGTGTGGAAACCAATTGGAATTGTCTTGGTTTTTGAATGAAACAGACACCGGATTGCCTCGGAAAAGACCAAAGTCACTGTTGCGACAACGAGTTAAGTAACTGCCCCGATAATCCCTTACATGGGCAGCAACGAACAATGTTAAGGTCCGAAAAAGCGTCATTCAATGGCTCCTCCTTATCCCTAAGTCAAAAATGTGCTGATGTGCTGGCCTTGATAATACCTCCACGCGTGAACCAAAGATGAACACCAACCAATCTTCCGCTTCTTTTAGCTGTTGAAACTCGAACATATTCCTAAGTTGAGTTAGTATTCACCGATTGGGATGAAAACCATGCTTATCTGTTTCGTGAGTCTAACTCTCCCGATATTAGACAAAATAGATAGTTAACGAGATCCTCTCCTAATTCACTCACAAACAAGATAAAGAACCAAGAATAAGCAAACCTTGAACTAAAATTGCATTAACAAAAACTTAAACAAAATCAAATCGTTTTCTCACAACTACTAAACAATACAATCTAAACCCAAAGAAGAAATTATAACATAATGTTGATGAAAGCTCGCTACAAATTCTCTCTGTAACACCCCAAATTTTGGCCTAGATGTTTTAGAGTTCGAATCGGACCGGTCATAAACAGTTCGAATCTTAAAGGGAGATTTAGGGAACACCTAGTTCAGGATGCTTTAAAAATATGGAAAATATCTAAAAATCCTCATTTATTATATGAATGATTATGGGGAAATCAATTTTACAAAATAAGGTTTGGAAATACTACATTTCGGTGTAGTGACCAAATCGCAGTTTTTGCAAAAGTTGAATAGTGATTGTTTTGTAAAGGATTAAAACTTTGAATCTTTAAGGAGCTAATTTTACCAAAATGTTTTAATCAAATTTATTCTTAATTTGGGTGATTTTATTAATGTTTTAATTAAAGGAAAATAGAGATTTATTAAAAGGAAACTACCTTTCATCAATTTTCTCTCAATTTCTTTTCAGCCAAACACATTTCCTCCAGCAATTCACCTTTGATTTTCATTCCTTTTTGATGAGATTTTAATCTCCTTTTGATTCCTAATCTTTTCCTCATCAAAACCTCTTGATTTTACATTGGATTTTCAAGAAAACTTGCCCAATTCAAGGAGAAATCAACAACTAGAGGTAATCATCATCCTTCTCCTCTAATGATCAGTTATTTACTGAAATTCTCAAGTTATCAATCTTTTGTTAATGATTTTTGAGTTGCTTTAATGTTAGAAACAAGAAATTGTCTTAAAACTCAAGGTTTTTGGAGAGATCTTAATGATTTTCGGGGTTGATGGTTAAGCTCTGTTTTGAGGTGATTTCTAATGTATTTTGGATGTTAATTGATGTTATAAATGAGGTTTTATCAAAAAAATTCCCGAATAGGCTTGGGTTCCTAAGTTTTGCATGCTAGAATGATGGTTTTTGGGGTGGTTTTGGTGTTCTGTCATAGCTGGAGGTATAAGGATGAGTTTGTGGTGATTTTTGATGTTGATTGATGTTTAGAAATGATTAGAAGTGGTAGATTTGGGCTGGGCTTTGTTTTGGAAGAGTTTGGAGATGATTTCGGTTGTGTTTGATAGCCGAAATGTGGTTTGTGAGTAGAGCAGCGAGTTTAGGAGTGTGGCTGATGATTTCAATGCATGATGATGCATTAATCCTCTGCTCTTATGTGTTATAAACAGGGGAGACATCTTCGGGCGCCTTTGGTGTTGATCCGGTGAGTGCGAATGGTTTAGATGTCCTTGAGGGATAAGAAACAAGGTTTGGGGATTTAGGAGAGGTTTGAAACACCTTCCTAAGTCCGGAAGTAAGTATTGGCTAGATTGCTCTCTTAAATGTGGTGGTTGCCCCTAAAATGCTTTTGCATGCTCATCATGGTTTGAGATAGATAAATTCCTACTATTTTTATGCATTATTTGTAGCATGAGATGATGCTTGAAATGATTTCATGAAATAACATGTTGCATAATTGAGATTTGAGCTTTTGTTTTAAAACATGGCAAATCTTATGGTTTTGAAATGAGATGAGAATGATTTGAGAAATGTTGCATGAAAAACAGTAAGTGAGATGATGTTTTGACATAATATATTGGCATAGATGTTGAGATACTTACCGGATATAATTGATCGATCAATAGGATGAGAGTGCACTATAAACTAAAAATTCGTACGTGCTCTTTGGTTAAATCCTAAGGGGGAGAACCGATGATGGGCATTCCATCGGGTAGGACTTGGTGAAATACCCAAGCTTTGTGGCGATGAGAGATTCCGCCATGTGAGTACGGTGATGTGAGATTCCATCAGAAATTATGTTACTAGACAAGTGAGTACGATGATGTGAGATTCCACCGGAAGCGTCTAGTGGTTAGAGAATGTTGTCCGCATATCCGAGTAATAATGAGATGTGAAATGCCAATATAATATATGAAAATGCTTTTGATTCACATATGCCTTTGATGAGATGGTTTATGCTATGAGAAATACATATGAGATTTGTATATGAAATGCTTTGATTTTGCAAGCATGAGTATGGCTTTGCCATGAGATTTGCATTGGTTTAAGTGCATGAGATAGAATTGAGGTACATGTGCTTTCAATGAGAAGTTGCTTTGAAATGGATTTCAAGCATGAGATAGAATGAGCATTTTGTAGAAAAAGCTTTTGAGGAAGTGTTTTGAATAAAACATTATTGTGTTGGTTTTCTTTTGAGCATGCCTCAATAAGCAATTGTGCTTACACTCTCTTTTACCAATAATGCAGATTATTGAGGTGTTTTTGGGTAGCGAGAAGGTTAAGAACATCCAAGGAAGTACAAAGCTCATGTATGGTGTTGTTTTTATACACTTTAGTTTTGATATATGGCAATGGCAAACAAATGTTGTATTTGGGACATATGTTTTGAACTCCCCAAGTTTGTGGCATATTATGATGGCATTTAAGGGTTGTAAATGGTCCTAAATGTTTGGTTTGAGGATTGGTTGCTTATATTGGTTTTGAGACTAGGGAGCAGGCCTTTAGATTCTGTGCTTTTGTGTTTGATGCCATGCTCTAGTTTAGGGGCCTTAAATATGTTCCTTAGTGGCTAAATGAGTTGCTGGTATGTTTTGATGCTCATTGAAGTGTGTTTGGATGGCTGGAAATGTCAAAAACCAGTAATTTCTACTGTCACTAGGCAAGGTGTATCGAAACACCCTCACTTGTTTCGAAACGGAGGCATGTAATGGCCATGGTGGTTCAGAACAGCTGAAGCTATTTCGGAACAATTTAGCTACTGGTGAAGCCTATTTCGATACTGGTCTCGGAACATATATGAGTACCAAAATAGTCAACACCGTTTCGATACGGGCGTTTCGGTACGAAGGGTGGGCGTTCCGATACAGTTGACCATAGGATACTGTTTTGAATTGTTTTAAGTTTCCATGCTTTACATTTTAGTCCTGAATGTTGTGGATGCAATTGCTTGAGCTTGGGATGTCTTTTTAAGCTGAAATTTGGCTGAAAAGCATGTAACATGATTAATTTCAAATTAGTAAACCTAAAATCAGCTAAGTCCTTCTAATTCCAAAAATTACTTTTTGGTCCCTAAACACATAATTTGTGCAATTGGGTCCCTAAAGGTTTTTCGATCGATGTGCCTTTCTCTTTCATACCTCGTGAGTATTCACATAGGCTTAATGCGCATCTAGACAAGATTAAAAATAAAAAAGGTCGTTAATCAAGGTTGACTTTCGGGTTGACTTTGGTTTTCCCCGTGTAATCTTCGTAGTTTGGGTCAAGCGTCTATGACGGGCTAAGGGGGTTACACTCTCAACTCTCAATTGCTCGATCTCAAATTTTCTCAATGGACGACTTTGGCTTTGTATTTATAGAGGAGGTTGAGGTCAAGTCCTTCTTGAGGTGGAAGTTAAGTTAGAATTAAATACATTAAAAGAAAAGGACTTCTTTTAAAGTATTATATCTTTCTACCTTAAAATCTTCCCATTTGTGTGGAATCTTTTCTTGACCTTCCTTTGGCGTTTTTGTAACACCACGAAAACCGGTCTAGTCAGAATTGGATTCTGATGATCGGAGTACTGATATTAAATATAAAAATATTGAATCCTTGCTATAGATTATATTGTTAGAAATCTTAATTGAACTCATTCGTAGATAGGGACCTCATCGAAAGTTCTTAAAATCATGATTTTGAACTAGGCGTTTCGATACAGTTAGACTCGTACCGAAACGATCTAGGTAAGGCGTTTCGAAACAATTGTAGATGTTCTGATACAGTTCCAACGGTTTTAACTAACTTTTGGACTTTTGTTGACTGTTTCGATACGGCTCCTCTCATTTCGAAACGGGTTCCCTATTTTGAATATTATAAAAGGAAAATTGAAAAGAAGAGATAAGGTGATGATTCACCTTACTAAGGTTGTCCTTTCCACGTGAATATGGTCAGAAGAGATGACTTATAGTTATGCATTTGTTTAGTTTGGAAAAGAAAATGGAGGGATAATAATAATATTAAAAGCTTACCTTGGTTGGAAGGAAATCTTTCTATTGGCTATAAGGGAGGTGGATAATGATTAAAGTAATATTTCCCTTAGAAATGAGTAGAAGAAAGCTTTCATAATTGTTTAGTTCCACCGAGACTTATTCTTCATTTCCTTGTTTAGAGAGAATAAGCAAGCATCACCATTGTTATCTTCAACCTTGAGCTCCTAAGCATGCACCTCTCTATTTGATCCTCTTAAGTTAAAGCTTTCCTTGATTTATGAACACCAAGCCATAGCTATCGATCGGGTAAGTGGAAACCCCAAGTTAATCATCATTTTTCTTGGTTATTAGATGACCAATTTCAAGCTTTAAAGATAAGCTTTGTCTATAGTTAATAGCTATTCAAGTATCAATATTGTTATATTGGTCCTAATGAATCCTTATTGCTTTTCCTAGCACAAGAAGTGGAAAAGATTAATTCATCGTCTCCATTGAAAGCTAGGAATAAGGGAATCACCATCTAAGAGCCAAAGGGGCTTCGAATATTGAGGTGAGTGTAGTCGGAGTCTCAGAAATAGGCGAGGAGCCTTTCCGAATTTATCGTCATTAATTTTGTATGAATTACTAACTATTGGATTAAAGGTGCTTGTATAAAGCATCATTTAAAACCATATTGGTAAGTTGGGTGGGTATTGCATCGATTCATTGACTATAACATTTCAATTATTGTCATGGAAAATCATTGAAGCATTGACATATAGAATCATTGGTATGAGTTATTGATATTGCCTATTATTATGGCTACATGATTATTGTGATATCGACATTGAATCATTGATACTGAACTATTGTTATTGAATCATTGATATTGAATTATGTCATTGAACCCATGATATTGAGTTATTGTTATCGGACCTTGAGATCGAAGTATTGGATACCATTGCCATGTCATAGAATTCATGAGCTCAGTGGTACAGAGTTTATATGATGTAGTGGAGGGATGTGATATGTGCTGGTCAAAAACGGTGCAGTGGAGGATATTGGACCATATTGTTCATGGTTGGTGTAGAGTTGGAATTCGTGTATCCAAATACGGTTGAAATCGATCCAAGGGAGAATATTGATTATTGATGTTTCCATTGATGAAATGATTGTTGATATTGCATGGTCATGATATTGAGTTATTGATATTGATGAATTGATTATTGTTGTCATGGTCATTGTTTAGTTAATGTTTTGAAAGTCATCAAAGCATGAAAATATACTATGTGCATTATTGTTATTGGCTACCTCACTTAGACTATGTAAGTCTAATGCGTTCATTGTCCATACATTTCAGGATAAAAAAGTATCGGATCAATATTGTAACCCCCTTAGCCCGGCCTAGACGGTTGACCCGAACTACGAAGATTACACGGGGAAAACCAAAGTCAACTCAAAAGTCAACCTTCATTAAAGACCCTTTTTTTTCTTTTTAATCTTGTCTAGATGCACGTTAACCCTAAGTGAGCACTCGAGAAGCATATATGTGAAAAGCACAGCGATCGGATTTCGAAAAGGGACTCAATTGCACATTACACAAATATTAGGGACCAAAATGTAAATTCTAAAAATTAGAAGGTCTTAACTGATTTTCAAGTTACCAATATGAAATTAGTCATATTACATGCTTCCCTGTCAAATTTCACTTTATTTGGACTTCTCGAACTTAGACAATTGTAAAAACAACTTTCGGGATAAAAACATAAAACTTGCAACCCTCAACACCATTCAAATCAGTGCCCAACGGTCACCCGTTTCGAAACAGTGTTGACCGTTCCGAAACACGGGTTCGTTTCGAGACTGGTTTCGAAACAGGGCTTGACAGTAGCCAAAACGTTTCGGAACAGCCTCCAGCCGTTTCGAAACACGAAGGTCATTACAGGCCGCCGTTTCGAAACGCCAGTGCCCGTTCCGATACGATTTACCCAGAAGCAGCAGATTTTGCTGGTTTTTCATACAAAAATCCACTCAAACACAACCAAATGACTTCCTAATCATGCCAACAAGTCATCATACACATATAGAGCATGTTTGTAACTCCCAAACACATTCATAGCATCAATCATGGAATTCCATATATCTATAGGCATGCTTCCTATTATCCAAAACCAAGCAATCAAACGATCTCCAAAACAAGCATTAAAAGGTCAATTACAATTCCAAAACATCAAAAGCATCATGCCACAAACTAGGGAGTCCAAAACATCTCCCAAAAACACACTTTAGGTTCCCATTGTCAAATTACCAAAACTAATAGTGTATGAAAACATCACCATACATGAGCTTAGTTTCCCTTGGACTCTTAGCTTCCTTTTTGCCCTCAAACACTTCAATTGTCTGCATTATTGGTACAAAAGAGAGAGCATAAGCACAATAGCTTAGTTAGACATGCTCTAAAGAAAACATCACAATAATGCCTTTTAGAAAACACTTTCAACAAGCTTAACTCTTTTCATGCAACCTTGCATACTTTACAAGCATCTCATACTTCATTACATCAATTCAACATATTGGCATTCAAGTGATAGTTCATACTCTTTTACAACATAAAACACAATCAGATACGCGGATTACAAGCGTTGTCCCACACGCTTCATACACACTACCGAACAACATAAGGTGGAGTTTACGGTACAATCACAACCCCTCAACACCCGTGATGGAGTTTACGGTACAATCACAACCCCTCCACATCACTCATCGGTAGTTGTATAACTTCCTAACGAGAGTACGAGACACATAACACAAGGTCCACACACGGACTTTTAACCACCGTTGTGACCTTACCAAGATCCACACACGGACTTTTAACCACCATTGTGTTCTTACCTCTCTCGTTAGGATACTTGGATGGAGTTTTCGGTACAATCACAACCCCTCAACATCCAAGGCGACTTTATTCACGGTGCACCCAATCCTATAGCCGGCTAACTATATCTGATTCAAGTACTTTAAAACCAATTCATCACTTGCCAATATACATCAAATAACATCATTAATCCACTGATTTTAAGCATTAAACAAGGCCATTAATCACCATGCATCACTATGCATCATTACCAATTTAACAACATGCCAAAAGAAGGATCTCTTTCCTTGAGCATCCTTCAACACATGGCTTTCAAAACCAGCATTAACCATGCTAAAACATGCTTTCAAAATAGAATTTAAACATGCAATTTACAACTAATGCATCATGCTACTTCATAACACATTCGAGGGAGTTTTTTCCAAAAACTTACTCTTGAGCTTAGCTAAGTTGATTAGACTTGAACTAAGCTCCCACAACCTTCAAATAATCGTTTCAAAGCTGGAAATCCAACTCCACTCACCAATTACGTTTCGCACGCTTGCCGAAACGCCGATCAAGCCTCCGGATCAACTCCACAAGTGTCTGAAGATGTCTCCCCTATTTTAAACACATCAAAGTAGAGGATTAATGCATCATCATGCATTGAAATCTCCAGCCAACACACTTAAACTCGCTGCTCTAATTAAAGCCATCATTTCGGCTACCAAACACAACCGAAATCACCTCCAAACTCTACCAAAACATAACCCAGCCAAGATCCATCACTTCTAACCATTTCTAAACATCAATCAACATCCAAAATAAACCTAAACTCGTTCTTATACCTCCAGCTATAAGAGAACACCAAGATCACCTCTAAAACCACCATTTTCATAAGCAAAAACTTAGGAAATACAACCTATTTGGGATTGCATTGATAAAACCTCATTTACAGATCATTAGACATCCAAAATACATTTAAGAATCATCTCAAAACAGAGCCCAAACAATCACAACGAAATCCTTCAAGATTTCTTCCAAATCTTGAGTTTTAAAGCCAAAATCAAGTTCCTATCATTAAAACCATTTACAAAACTTAAATTAAGGATTGACAACTTGGGAATTTCAGTAAAGAACTGAGTATTTAGAGGAGAAGAACAATCTTACCTCTAAATGGTGATTTCTCCTTGATTTGAGCCAATTTCCTTAAAAATTCAATGAGGAAATCAAAAGGATTTGATGTAAGATTGATTAGGAACTAATTGATGATAGAAATCTCATCAATTGAAGTGAAAATCAATGAAAAAGTTGCTGGAGAAAAGTGTTTGGATGATGGAATTTTGAGAGAAAAAGAAATGAGAAAATTTTAGGAAAAGGTAGTTATGATTTTTCCAAAAGGTAGTTTCTCTTCTTTACTAATTAATTAAAGCATTAATTAATTCACTCAAATTAAGGAAAAATCTGGAGAAAACATTTTTGGGTAAATTAGCTCCATAAAGATTCAAAGTTTCAATCCTTACAAAACAGTCACCACTAAACTTTTCAAAAATCGCATTTTAGTCACTACACCGAAATGTAGTATTTCCAAACCTTATTTTGCAAAATTGATTTCACCACTCTCTTATATATATTAAAAGAGGATTTTTAGATATTTTTCCATATTTTTAAAGCATCCCGAACTAGGCTTTCCCTAAAACATCCCTTTTATATTCGAACCGAAAATCAAATCGGTCCGGTTCAGACCCTAAACTTCCAAGCCCAAAATTGGGGTGTTACAAATATCGGGATTAGCTAGAAATTTGGCAAGTCACCACGAGATTAATGTAAAATACCTTTGTCTCTTTGAACTCCTAGAATGGTGACAAAGTAGTTAAAGTAGTTGTTGATGGTGTTTTGTTTATATGTATAAAGGCTATATGTTGTGTGTGGTTAAAGTGCCCTAAATAACTTGTCATGTTTGCTTAAAAATGGCGTAAATGCATGTTTTGGCTTTGAAAGGTAAAAACTGAGTAAATGGATTCATATAGCTCTAAAATTCGGCATGCTAGTAGAATTTATGTTTACAATGGTGTGTGTAAATTTTCACTGTATTTGGACATTGCTTGATAACCTAAAATGAATAAAAACCAGCAAGAATCTGTTATTACAGGTCAGGCCGTATCGAAACGGGTGACAGAGTTTCGACACGGGTAAGCATAATTGAGCCCAAGGGTTAGGGCGTATCGAAATAGTTTAATGCCTTTATGAAACATTTCGTCTCTGAAATTCCTTGTTTCGATACGGGTCCAAGCGTATCGAAACTGGTCAAAGTCAAAGTCAAAGGTAGTTAATCTGTACGAATACAAGTCCTGCCTGTATCGATACGATCATAAAGGAAATTTCAACAAGGTTGACCATCATCCACCCGTAACGAAACGACTCTAAGTGTTTCGATACAAGGTTAGTTAAAGGGGTTATAAGGCTTAACCTGAAAGATTGCATTGTCTACAATTTAGTCCCTGAGATTAAATGAATAAATTCTAAGACTAAATGACCACCATTATACATGAATTTTTGCAGGCTAATCATTGTTGTACTAAATTTCATTGTGGTTTAGTTTAATGCATCAAAGGACCTTTAGTTTGCAAGATTTATAGAATAGTCCCTAAAACTTGTAAAAGTTATAAAATGGTCCTAAATGGTTATTTGTGGTCTTCTTATGATTGAATTGGACTAATATGTATATTGGTAATCTTTTGTTTGTCTAATATTGATTCAATGTTGATAATAAGTTGAAATTTTATCGCACCGATCACACATTGTTCATCAGTAACACGCTCCGACCCGGTTCTCGACCAGACCGGGAAGGGGTGTTATAGTTTTCATAGTTTTCTCATAGTACGAGCTTTATGCAAGGTACGTAGAAAATTTCAGCTTTTCATGCTCTTCAAAACGCGCTTCACTTTGCATATTTTCTCCATTGTCGAGTGTGTCAGGTCATTGCCTCGGTAGTGGCTTGGCTATTTCCTAAGCAATGGTTTGTCAGTCTTTTCTGCTCAGCAAGGCTCTGTCTCATGATTCAAATTCCTTTGGTTGAAACTAACATTCATAGCTAGCTTGTTCTAGACCGTCGAGAGATGATTCTGTACCACTCTTTTCTTTCCTCCATTGCCACAGTAGTGCTTGCCCGGGCAGTGAGTAACAAAATCTGCATACACACCAAACACACACATAAGTAGTATCTTTTCCATCAAATAAACTAAATATAAGGATCATGCGTAATATAGATGAGATCAATGTGATTGATCCATGGAGAGCTACGATGTGACTCAAATGGGTGTAGATTTAGCAATAATTGTCATAGAAAAAGGGTGAAATGATAGTACTTTTACACATTTAACAAATGTATCAGACACAATCTATCAAGTGATATTGTCTTGCTATGGGTGGAGGGAAACAACTTGTAGTTGATGATCTAAAACCAAATCTTAACAGGTAAAGTCAGAAACATCCTTAGCATGGTAAAATTTCCAACATTGGTCCTCGAACATAATGCACCTTCTACGCATAAATCTTTAACTAAAATATATACTTTTTCATCAGTAATTTTAACCATAATGTAACGCCCCGGTTTTGGGCTTAGAAGTTTTGGGCGTTGACCGGTCTGGTCAAAGTGCTGTTCGAATCTAAAAGGGTGAATTTAGGAAAGTCTAGTTCGGGTTGCATTAAAAATATGGAAAATGTTCTAAAATCATCTTTTAATATATATAAGTGAACTGTGAAATCAATTTTGAAAAATGAGGTTTGGAAGGGTGACATTTTGGCTAGTGACCAAAATGTAATTTTTGAAAGTTGCGTGACTGTTTTAGAAAGGATTGAAACTTTGAATCTTTAAGGAGCTATTTACCCAAAGGGAGTTTCTCCAGATTTTTCTAAGATATTTTAATGATTAATTCTGATTTTCAAGCTAAAGAAAAGTGGAGGGAAAATCATTTTGGCTATTTTGTAACTAATTTCTCATATTTTCCAATTTTTCTTTTCTCTCATTTTCTCTCAACCCAAACACTTTCTCTCCAGAGATTTCCTTCTGATTTGTCACTCATTTCTCTCTTTTCAATCTTCTTTTGATTTCTAATCATCACATCAACAAAACCTCTCAATTTGCTACTTGATTCATCAAGCTTTTTGGTTCCAAAGGAGGAGAAACTCAAGTTTGGAGGTAAGAACGTCCTTCTCCTCTGAACTTCAAGTTCTTTAATGAAATTCCTAAGTTCTCAATCCTTAATTGATGTTTTATAAATGGCTTTTAAGATTGTTTAATGGATCTTGGCTTAAAATGCAAGATTTGGTGTGTTTTTGATGAAATTTCATTGGATCTGTTTAAGCAGTGTTTTAAGGTGTTAAAATGATGATTAATGAATGTTAATTTGATAAGGAATTGAGTTTTGATTAATGCAATCCCGGATAGGTTGAATTTCCTAAGTTTAGCTTATGATTCTTGGTTGTTTTTGGAGTGATCTTGTGGATCTGTTGTTGCTGGAGGTATAAGGATGTTGTTAAGCTCTTTTTAGATGTTAAATGGTGTTAAAGGATGTTAGGTTTTGTTAGTTTATGGATGGGCTTTGTTGAGAAGTGGTTTGGATGCATTTTCGGTTGTGTTTGGTGGCCGAAAATGGAGTATGGATGAGAGCAGCGAGTTTAGGTGCTTTCATTGAAGCTATTAATGCATGATGATGCATTAATCTACTGTTTTAATGTGTTAAAACAGGGGAGTCATCTTTGGATCCAAGTGGTGGTGATCCGGAGGCTTGTTTTGGTGCTTCGGCAAGAGGCGAAGTGGAATCGGTGAGTGAAATTGGGTTTTCGGCTTTGAAACCAATGTCTTGGGAGCTTAGTTTAAGTCTAAACCACTTTGCTAAGCTCAAGTGTAAGTTTTCGAAAATACTCTCTAGTGGTGGTCATGATTTGATTGTTGTGCAATGTGGTTTATTGCATGTTTTAAATTCTGTTTTGAAAGCATGATTTAGCATGGTTAATGTTGTTTTTGTAAGCCATATGTTGAAGGAATCTCAAGGTAAGAGTTCCTTGTTTTTGAACATTGATTAAATGTGGTTTGATGCTTTTAAATGCATGATGAATATGGCTTGGTTTAATGCTTTAAAACAGTGGATAAATTGATGATAATGATGTATATTGGCAAGTGATGTATTGAAAAGGTTAAGGTCACTAAGGTGGTTAAAAGTCCTTGAGTGAGCCTTGTTTACTTAAGAACATCAAGGTGGTTAAAAGTCCTTGGATGGTTCTTGTTACGGACACAAAGGTGTTTAAAAGTCCTTGTGTGATCCTTTCCAAGGTGTTTAAAAGTCCTTGGGGTCAAGGTGTTTAAAAGTCCTTGAGGTGATTTATATCATGGTGTTTAAAAGTCCATGGCCAAGGTGTTTAAAAGTCCTTGGGATCAAGGTGTTTAAAAGTCCTTGATGTGAAACTTGATGCGGACACAAAGGTGGTTAAAAGTCCTTGTGTGGTCCTTTCTATGGTGTTTAAAAGTCCATAGGCCAAGGTGTTTAAAAGTCCTTGGGGCCAAGGTGTTTAAAAGTCCTTGGGGTGAAAGTTGATGAACTTGTTTTTAAAGAAATGAAATGTATCACTTGTGGCCAATATGACATGTAATGATATGAAGCATGAGATGCTTGTTTAAAGATTGCTTTTGTGCATGTGTAAATGATGATTTGAAGCATGATTTATAAAGTGTTTTATAAATGCATTATTGAATGGTTTTATTGAGCATTCCTCACTAAGCTTTTGCTTACGCTCTCTTTGTTTTCTCAAATCAATAATGTAGAACGATAAAGTACTTTGAGGGCAGCAAGGAAGGCAAGCATTCAAGTGGAAGTAAAGCTCAAAGTATGGAAGGTTTTCTTAAGTACATTTAGCTTTTGGTAATTTGGCAATGGGGGACCTATGTGTATGTTTTGGGAGATGTTTTGAACTCCCCAAGTATGTTTTAGGTTGTTGAGAATGCTGGTTTTTGTAATTGGCCTTTATATGCTTGAATTGGAAGTTTATGCTTGAATGGTTGCTTGTGTAGGAAGCATGCCTATAGATTTGGGGCTTTCCATATATGTTGATGTTTTGATGAATTGTTGATGCAAGTATGTCTCATATATGTTGAATAGCATGCTGGTAAAGTTTGGTGGCATTTGGAGCATGATTGGATGTTTAATTGCATGTTTAAGTATGCATTTTGGGGCAATCTGTGCAGGGTGTTTCGGAACAGCACCTACCGTTTCGGAACGGGTGCCTTAAACAAGCCCAGGCGTCCGAAACGGGAGGGATCGTTCCGAAACGGATAGGCTACTGTCTGCCCTCGTTTCGGTACGCGTTGCGGAACGGCCCCGCGTTTCGAAACGGGCTGTCTCCCGTTTCGGAACGGGTGACCGTTAGGGGCTGACATTGGCAGTTATATGTTTTGAATTGTTTGCATTTTGGTCCTGAATCTTGTTTGTGGAATTGTATGAGTTTGGGAAGTCCTTTTGAGCTGAAATTTCACAGAGAAGCATGAAACCTGATTAATTTCAAGTTGGTAACTTCAATTTGGGTTAAGTCCTTATAATTATCAGAAATTACAATTTGGTCCCTAAAGTTGTAATTTGTTCAATTGGGTCCCTGTTTGATCTCTGATGTTTATGATCTTTGAGAATGCTATTGTATGATCATACCTAAGGATTAATATGCATCTAGACAAGTTTAAAAAGAAAAAAAGGGTCGTTAATCAAGGTTGACTTTCGGGTTGACTTTGGTTTTCCCCGTGTGACTTTCTTAATTCGGGTCAACCGTCTAGGTCGGGTTAAGGGGGTTAGACATAAACTGTGTATGTACATCCACACTCACATCAGTATTGTACAACTTTTTAATAGATGCAACACTCCAAGAAATAGAATGTTCCCGCATAAAAATAAGTTTTAAGTAGGCTAATACTTATTTGCATAAAATTCTCTTAGCAAGACAACATTTTAGCTACCAGGATAAGCGTGCAGAATAGAATGTTCCGGCCAATTTTTTGGCTTTACCGATTCACGAATTTGATGTCATCCTAGGCTTAGATTGGCTTGGTGAGCACCAAGCTTGGGTAGATTATTGTAAAAGAATATTGTACCTTTGGGGTTTGGGCAAAGAAAGTGTTGTACTAATTAATGCGAGGAATCCATCATTGTATGATTTGACATTGAAATACAAAGGCAAACCACGACTGCAAGACATTGACATTGTATGTGAATTTCTTGATGTCTTTCCCGATGAACTTCCAGGATTGCCCCTATCCTTTGAAGTAGAGTTTGGCATCGAGGTGCAACCTGGGATTGCTCCCATTTCTATTGCACCATATCTCATGGCATATGTGGAGTTGAAAGAATTAAAGACACAGATCCAAGACCTTTTGAGCAAAGGTTTCATTCAACCAAGCTCTTCACCTTGAGGAGCTCGACAACAGACAGTTGAATAAAGTAACAATCAAGAACAAATATCCATTGCCTAGAATAGGCGACATGTTCGATCAACTAAATGATGCCTCCGTGTTTTCAAAGATCGAATTAAGGTTGGGCTACTATCAAATGAGGGTTAAGGAGTGTGATGTGCCGAAGACTGCCTTTCGTACAAGATATGGACACTATGAATTCTTGGTGATGCCCTTTGGGCTACCCAATGCACCAGCCGCTTTTATGAATTTGATGAATTGGGTCTTTCGGCCCTATCTTGACAAGTTCGTAGTGGTGTTTATAGATGATATATTGATCTATTCCAGGAATGAAATAGAGCATCGAGATCATCTTCGTATTGTACTTCAAACCCTGAGAGAGAAGCAGTTGTACGCGAAGTTCTCTAAGTGTTAGTTCTGGCTCACTGAAGTTGCCTTTCTAGGGCATATCATGTCGACTTCGGGTATTCAAGTGGACCCGAAGAAAATCCAAGCCAATGTAGAATGGCATCCACCGAAGAACATTGGTGAAGTCAGAAGCTTCCTTGGGCTTGCTGGCTATTATCATATGTTCGTAAAAGGATTATCTCTTATAGCCGCTCATTTAACCAAATTATTGAGAAAAGAAGCTTCTTTTGTTTGGACCAAGGTTCAACAAAGATGTTTCGATCAGTTGAAACAAGTATTGACTCATGCACCCGTCCTAACCCAACCTGAGTCTGGAAAGGACTACACAGTTTATAGTGATACATCACATCTCGGGTTAGGATGTGTATTGATGCAAGAAGGCAAGGTTGTTGCTTATGCTTCGAGACAACTTAAGACACACAAGATAAATTATCCCACCCACGACCTTGAATTGGTTGCAGTTGTTTTCGCATTGAAAATCTGGAGACATTATCTCTACGGAGAGAAATGCTATCATTTCACCAACCATAAAAGCCTTAAATATTTATTGACTCAAATGGAGTTGAACCTTCAGCAATGGAGGTGGATGGAACTCCTTAAAGATTACGATCTGGTCATTGATTACCATCCGAGCAAGGTCAACGTTGTAGCTAATGAACTCAGCCGCAAACCTTCGCCTGATAAGCATTGACAACAAATTTTGGAGTTATATGTGTTGTGTAGTATATTAACTCATCATAATATTGCTATATTGTAGCCCCTCGAGCAATTAACTCTCCCTTCCGACTTCGGAAGCATCGTTGTCTTGTAGCTGAAATCCAAGTTCTGTCTACTATCGTTTCACGGATTAGGGATCTGCCAGAGCAAGATCCTGAACTTCAAACCATTTTCTCTAAACTATCGGACAACCCTGACTTCAGAATTAATTCTGAAGGACTTTTATGTTTTCATGACCGAGTATGTGTACCTAACGATGAATCTCTTCGCACCAATATCTTTTCATAAGCTCATTCGAGTTCTTTTTCTGTTCACCCTGGGACAGTGAAGATGTATAAAGACCTACATGAACTTTATTGGTGGTCGGGCATGAAGCAAGCCATAGATGATTTCATTTCCAAGTGCCTCACGTGCCAACGTGTTAAGGCAGAACATTGTGCTCCTACTGGACTATTACAGCCCATCGATCCACCGAAATAGAAATGGGAAAAGATCATTATGGATTTTGTTAGTGGTCTACTGTTAACCCCTACGAAGCATGATGTTATATGGGTCATTGTAGATCGTTTCACGAAGTCATCTCATTTAATACCGGTTAGAATGGACTACGGTCCTCCCAAACTAGCTGACTTGTATATCAAGGAAGTAATCTGACTCCACGGAGTACCTAAGTCTATTATCTTCGATCGAGACCCTCAATTTGCATCTCGATTTTGGAGGAGTTTACAAGGAGCTCTGGGCACCAGAGTTAATCTCAGTACAACTTTTCACCCTCAATTTGACGGCTAGTCAGAAAGGGTAATCCAGGTAAATTATCAAAAAATTTGTCCATTGAAAATCTTAGAAGTTTCAATTGTCATTGAATCTTTCTATACATATCTTGGAAGACATGCTTCGGGCATGCATTATCGACCTTGGTGGAACTTGGGAAAAGTCTCTACACCTCGTCAAATTTGCCTACAACAATAGTTACCAAGCATCAATTCAAATGGCTCCGTATGAAGCATTGTATGGTAAGCGGTGCAGAACTCCATTGTGTTGGTCGGAGCTTGGCAAGGGCAAGATGTTAGTCCATGACTTACTTTGAGAGACTGAAGAACGAGCCGCTATAATTCATGATCGTTTAAAGGCTACCTTTGATCGAAAAAAAGCTTACGCTGATCTTAAAAGAAGAGACATTAAGTACGAAGTTGGTGAGAAAGCCTTTCTCAAAGTGTCACCATGGCAAAAAGGGAAAATTGAGTCCCCGATTCGTTGGACCCTTTGAAGTCATTGAAAGAGTTGACCCAGTGGCATATAGGCTATTAATACCCTTATAATTGAGTAAAATTCATAATGTCTTCCAAGTATCGATGCTTCGAAAGTATCATTCTGATCCCTCACACATTGTGGAACCTGAATCTGTAGACTTCGACCAAATCTATCCTACGAGGAAGAACTGGTTGAGATTCTTGCAAGGGAAGTTAAGAGGCTTCGCAACAAAACTGTATCATTGGTTATAGTGCTCTAGAGGAGCTACACCGTTGAGGAAGCCACTTGGGAACCTGAAGAGACCATAAGATAACAATATCCACATCTCTTCAGTTCAGGTAAAAATTCGAGGATGGATTTTTTTCTGAAGGGGGAGAGTTGTAACACCCCAAAATCCGATCAAGACGGAATTTAGTTCCGGTGATCGGAAATCCTACATTAATAAAGTCTAAATATTGTATCAACTAGTTAATTATCGATATCAGACTTTAAGTGAGTAAAAACATCGACATCGGACTCTATCGAATAATATTGAAACTCATATAGTGACTAAATTGAAGAGGTTGTAAATTGGAGGGCAAAACTATGATGTAGCGAGAATTGTGGGACTAACCTTGCGATTAGCCCCTCCTCAATTTATATTTGTATACGTGGGTAAGTCTGGTAAGAGTAGTTCACCAAAAGGAAAGCCTATTCTTCATAATTTTAGTAAAAATGATTTCAGAAAGAGCTACCCGATATTATAGGAAGCACACACCTCTCTCAAACCCTTCATCTTCTTCAACTAAGCAAGCACCTCCATTGGAGATAATCTGAAGCTTGGTTTTTCTTTGTTCCATAGATATCAAATCGTTGCTATCGACCGACTCAGGAAGTGGAGAAAGAGGTTTCACCGTCTCCATCTCAAGCTAGGAACAAGGGGATTGTTATCCGAGAGCCTTGAAAGCTTCGGATTGCTAAGGTGAGTGTAGTCGGAGTCTCGGGTTAGGCGAAAGGCCTTCCTGGATAATTATTTGATAATTTAGATTATATGGGGAGATTATATCTTTTAAACTATAACTTGGTGACGTGTATACTTGCACTAAAATTGCAACATCGAATACGTGCAACATCATTTTGGCGCCGTTGTCGGGATTTGCAATAGCGATTTCATTTTTATTTTCTTGCACTATTATTTTTAATTTTTGTTCAGTTTCGCAAGGGATTAAAAAAATATTGTTTTGCATTGGTTTATGACCAGTGCAATTCCAACAGCTCTAGAATATCCCCTTGATCCGGAGATTGAACACACCTACCGTAAACTCAAACAAAAAACTGAAAGGGGCAATGGCAAATGCAGTTCGCAATAACAATACCTACGACAATCATAATTTCACGGTAGGAGATGGAGTGATTCGGCCAGCTCAATTTGTTGAAGCAAGAAACCTAACCGTCCGAGATCATTTAGAGGAAGATCTAAACGGACTGAACCAAGGAGTTGTCACACTCGCAATTGAAGCTGCCCACTTTGAGTTAAAGCCTATAATGTTCAACATGATCAATACAATGGGTCAATTTGGCGACTCGGCAACTAAAGATGCTAGACAACACCTCAAATCCTTCCTGGAAATTAACTCATTCAAAATACAAGGAGTCCATGAGGATATTTTGAGGCTGAAATCGTTCCCCTATTCACTAAGGGATAGGGAAAACATGGTTAAATAGCATTCCAGCCGGATCTATAGAATCTTGGAATGACTTATGTCGTGATTTCCTTGCTCAATTTAATCCTACAAATTTAACTGATAAGTTACGTAATGAAATCACTTCTTTTCGACAGGCAAATGATGAATCCATGTACGAGGCTTGGGAGCGATACAAAGAGCTTCTACACAAATGCCCCTTACACAGATTCCCATTATGGACACAAGTGACAATGTTTTACAATGTAGTAAATACGCCAACGAGGATGATGCTTGATGCCTCAGCAAATGGCATACTACTAGACAAGCCACCAGAGGAAGCAATGGAGATCCTGAATAGGCTTGCTAAAAATGACTATCAGTTCCCAACAACCAGAAAGGGAGAAGTCAGACACCATGCCACCATAAATGAACCTAAATCTTCAGATTCAATTCTCTCACAATTGACTACCTTAACCAATTTGGCTAAGAACATGTAACGACCATGATTCTTCTGAATGTCCACAGAATCCAGAGTCCAATTTTTACGTTGGAAACTACAACCGAAACAATAGCGTAATGTCCAACACTTACAACCCAGCTTGGAGGAAACATCCAAACTTCTCATGGAGCAACCCCAACAATGCCCTCAATTAGAACAATCAGAATGTTCCAGCATTGAGATTGCAGCAGAACATGCCTCGACAACCAATGCCTCAGCAATCAATGCAGCAACAAATGCTGCAACAACAATCCATGCCATCAAGTTCTTTGGAAAACTCCCTAAATGCTTTCATGTCTCAAACTAGTGCATATGTGGCTAATACTGATAAACTCATAAAAAACTGATGCTTTTATTGATATGACTAAGATGAGAATGCAGAACCATGAAGCAACGTGGAAATAATTGGAAGCACAAGTTGGGCAGTTCGCTCAAATTCTCAACTCGAGACCATTGGGCGGTTTGCCTAGCGATACTGAGGTCGCACGAGGAATAACTCATGAGAAATGCAAGGCAATCACTACACCAAGTGGTAAACATCTGAAGGAACCACGAGCTCATAAAACAGAAAAAAACAAAATCAAAGGAGCTAATTGCGTTGGCAATGCCCAGTAACATTGCCTCGGTAGAACCCAACAACATTGCCTTGGCAAAACTGATAACATTGCCTCGGAAATGCCTAACACAGACACCGCAAAAAATAAGAAGGCATCTGAAGGACCTGATTCAATGTCTCCAATCAATTTCCAATGCATGGAACAAATTAAAGACATTCGACTTCCACCACCATTCCCACAAAGGTTGAAACGGCATAAACAAGAGTACCAAATCAAGAAGTTCCTCGACATCTTGAAGCAAGTCCACATAAACTTGCGTTTGGTAGAAGCAATAGAGCAAATTTTGAACTACGCCAAGTTCCTTAAAGACATTGTCTCTAAGAGAACAAGAATATGGGAATTTAGAACCGTTGTTGTAACAGAAGAATGTATGTCCATGCAAGCATAAACCTTATGTCAAAATCAGTCTTCCAATGACTGGGAATAGGGAAGGCAAGACCTACTCAAAATCAGTCTTCCAATGACTAGGAATGGGGAAGGCAAGACCTACCTCGGTGATGCTACAGCTTGCTGACGGATCCTTTGTTCATCACGAGGGAAAAATTGAAGATATCCTGGTAAGAGTTGAAAATTTAGGGTTAACTACTAGAATAGTCACTTATGTTTTCCCCTAGTAGAGAGTTGGTCACCGATTTTGAAAAACGACCAGTAAGGTCACTTACGTTTTCGGGGCGTAAACTTTTGATCACTCGGCCGTTTGTTGCCGTTAAACACTGACGAATTGTTGACCTGGCAACGAAAAAATAAGGGTAAATTACTGCATTGGCATTAATGTTTATCTCATGTACATTTTTGCTCCCCAATTTAAAAAAATAGACATTATAGTCACTAATGAAAATGTTTCTTTATAATTTCACCCTTGAATTTTTAAAATATAATTTTTCAATCCTAAAACTTTACAATCAATTAGTATAATAATATAATAAAGGCTTAAATGAAAAATAGGTGCTCAAAGTATACCCTTTTTAAATTTAGGTGCTCAAATTGCTCCTATTTAATAACTAAACTTTCAAATTACTCATATTTTTTCACTCTGGATTGTTTTTAATATTATTTGTAACATGACATGTCATTTTTTATTATTGCTAAATTAAAAATAATTTTAAAATAAAATAAAATCATTTTTACTATTATTAAATTTAAAATATTTTAAAAAATATATTACTTCTTCAAATAATTTAGGTGTTTAAAGTATTTTTTTGTAAAAATAGGTGCCCAAATTTACCATAGTTACAATTTTAGGTGTCCGACTGTTAAATGAGTGTTAGAAAAAGTGTCAACCAATCGGTACTTGACATGTGGCATTAATTTTATTAATTTTTAATGGAAAATACTTAGAACTTTCAAACTATTATAAAATCTCAAAATTTGACAAGCTTCACAAAATAGTCTATAAATCCCTAAAAATTCCCAAACTCCCGTCGACGATTGTCGCCGCTTCGGCCGCCAGTTGTCGTCGCTGACCGCACCCACTTGGTCGCTTGACCAAGGCGATCATTTTCCCAACACAGCGTCTTCAGAAACACCCAACGACGTGCAACCAAACGTCAAACACGAAATTGACGTTCGCGCTTGACGTTCGGCTGCACACCGTTGAGCGTTTATAGCGACGTCATGTTAGGAAAAATTGTCGCCTTGGGCCAGTGACCAAGTGGGTGCGGTCAGCGACGATAATTGGTGTCGGAAGCAGCGGTAGTCGACGATGAAAGTTTGGTAGTTTTTAGAGATTTAAGGATTGTTTTGTGAAGTTTGTAAAATTTTGAGATCTTATAATAATTTGAAAATTCTGAGTATTTTCCATTAAAAAATTTTAAAAATAAAATTAATGCCACGTGTCAAGCATCGATTGGTTGATAATTTTTTTAACACCCATTTAACAATCGGGCACCTAAAATTGTACCTATAGAAACTTTGGGCACCAATTTTTACAAAAAAAAATACTTTAGACACCTAAATTATTTTAAAAACTAATATTTTTATAATATTTAAAATTTAATAATAATAATAATAATAATTTTATTTTAAAATTATTTTTAATTTAAAAATAATAAAAATGACATGTTATAATAATAAAAATAATTCAAAGTGAAAAAATAGGATCAATTTGAAAGTTTAGTTATTAAATATGAGTAATTTGGGCACCTAAGTTCAAAAATGGGTATACTTTGGGCACCTATATTTCATCTAAGCATTTATAATATTATTGTACTAATTAATTGTAAAGTTTTAGGGTTGAAAAAATGAATTTTTAAAAATTTAAGGGTGAAATAGTAAAGAAACATTTTTATTAGTGACTATAATGTTTATTTTTTAAAATTGGGGAGCAAAAATGTACATGAGATAAACTTTAATGGTTATTGCAGTAATTTACCCTTATTTTTCGTTGCCAAGTTAGCAATCCGTCAGTGTTTGACGTCAGCAAACGGCCGGGTGAGCAAAAGTTTACGCCCCGAAAACATAAGTGACCTTATTGGTCGCTTTTCATAATCGGTGACCAACTCTGTACTGAGGAAAAACATAAGTGACTATATTGTTTTCCCTGCTGACTTTATTGTTTTAGACTTTGAAGCAGATGAGTTCGCACCTATTATCCTTGGGAGGCCATTCCTAGCTACGGGAAGAACCTTGATCGACGTTGAGAGAGGAGAACTCACCTTGAGGGTGAATGATCAGCAAAATCAAGTTGAACGTGTTTGACACCCTTAAGAAACCCATTGATCTAAAAGAATTCCAAGTCATCCAGGCCATAACCAAGTTCGACATGGATATAGACTGCCTCAACAATTGCCTTGGCAATAGCTGTAAAAATTGCCTCGAAAATTACCATGAAAATTGCCTCGGCAATACCTGTGATGACTGCCTCGGCAATTACATTGAAGAACAGAATGACGATGTAGGGCGTGTAGGTGTTCCCTTTTTGTAAGAGTGCAAGTGCACACTCCTGCCAAGTTATTGTATAAAAGATGTCGAATCCCACGAGGATTGGACAACTTGTTTCAAATTGTCGTTCCTACACAAGGAAAAGTAAATCGCACAAGTAAAGTGAATGTTGAGAAGAAAAGTAAACTAAAACACAAGAAATAAAAGGAGTGATCAGGTTGATAGAGCGGGCAGGGTTATGCTGCCACTTAGTGTGAAATTGCGTTGTATAGGCTAAGTTGTTTTGCGCTGCCACGATATGCAGCCTCCGCGAGTACTCGCAGATTGAGGATGTGACCCTTTCGCTACAGCAGCGGATCTCTGCTCTTGCAACTTTCGCTATCTCGGTAGGTGGAATGGAGAGAAGTCCTGGCGGCAAGTTTGGCAGAGCAATTCTTAAGTGATCCTTCCTAAGTCTAGGCAAGGATTCTGTCATCACGTGATGTAGGCAATACCTACAAATCTCAGCGTAAACCTAACACATGCAGTCGACGTTTGGATGCTCCTTTTAGCCCCTGAAACTCGAACTTATGTCTAAGCCGAATTAGTCAACACCTCGACATGATGAGACAGTACTTAATTCTTTCGTGAGTTTGACACTCTCGTGCACGACAAATGGATTTCTTCAACCGGAATTTTGGAACTAATTGAAGAAGTGAAGATCATGAATTAAGTAAACTTGGAATATTATTGAAAACAATTAAAAAACCTAATACAACCATTCTCACAACTAATTTACAACATAACCCCAAACCCAAGAGAAGTTTAGAACATGGCTGCAGCAGAAAACCCTAACTATGTCTAGAGAAAACCCAAGATGATTTGAACTGGGAGTACAATGAATATTTATAGAAAAATTGTTGAGTTGTGTGGGGCTCGATTCGTTCAACCGATTATGCTCACCAAGTGGTGGAGAGGTGAATTTTTGGGTTGAAGGGTTGTGGAAGCTAGAATGTAAATAGACACAATAACTTATAGTGGTTCAACCTTCTAACCAAGGTCTACATCCACTACCTTAGCTCCCCACTAAGGATTTCCAAACAATTCCACTAATTGTTCTTCCCCTTTTCTAGGCTTAGGAGGTAACCCTTATACGCAATCAAGCTTTCTACCCAAAGCCTTGATTGAAACCCTCTCTTATAAAGAGACAAAGAAAGCAAACTTAAAACCCTCTAATAGGTGTTTGTTTGCACAATTAAGCTCTCACCCAAAACCTAAAACACTTGAGCAAATTTTACAATTTTGGCTCACTAGTTTTTGTCTATACAATAAATGACAATTTAAGCTCTAAGACAATTCTTGATCATTTGATGTTTGACAATATGAGCATTAGCCTTTACTTGATGCTTGGAGGTCCCTTTTATACTCCTTGATGAGTTTATAGTCGTTACTAGCCGTTGGGGATGATTTGGAGCCGTTGAGGACTTTATTTCCCTTCATAAATGTTGTTCTGCGGCCTTCCGTACCGATACACTTCGACCCGTATCGGTACGACCTTCATCATAAACTAGCCGTTGGGCTCTTGCCAGCCTAAGCGTATTGATACGCTTGCGGGCGTATCGGTACGGTTTCACTTTTAAATGACCGTTGGGAAAGTAGCTGTTGGGGTGGTTGAAAGGGCATCGGTACGCTTACCAGGCGTATCGAAACGATCCCGATCCACATCGAAACGGCCAAGCCTGTTTCGATACGGGTTTTGCCAGTGACCAAACTGGGGCAAAAAGGTATCGGTACGGGTACAACAATATCGATACGGGTAGCTTGAAAACACAAGTTTGGCTATATAAAGGCATGAAAAACATTGCCAAAAACCTCTTAAAATACCTCAAACATATTTTCAAGTTGTTTGGACTTAAAACCAAGTTTTAAATTCTTTTCAAATTGGTCCAAAACATTTTTCAATTATTATATCAAAACATTAGTTCTACACAAATAGCTAGGGAAAGTCCTCCTTAAAGTAGAAGTCCTCAAAAGTAGCTTTCCACATTTAATGTGACTTTAAACTCTGTCTTGTTTGAGTTGAATGTGGACTTTATCATGTTTGCCTTAGCCCTCAAGCAATCTTGAGATTTTACTTTGGCGGCTCTGCTCGTTGATAAGACGTCAGAAAATCAAGTGGTCGACATTGATAGAGTTAGGGTTTTTGGCTCTACAAATCGCACTTTGATTCTCAAACTCCATAGTTTTCTGCCGTGCGCAGCAAGGTCGGCGGCAATGGCTCTCGACAGCTACTCGGTAGCTATTGTCTTCAGTTGGAACTGCTTCAGTACAGCTCTATTCTCCGATTTATTTTTCTGTTTCTTTTGCCTGCCTCAACGGCTACTTGCAATCATTGTTAGAACTTTGCAAAGAATTCTAAAAATAAGCTGGCAGTGCTCATCAGATATTCTAACACATTCAGCAAGTAACAGAGGTGTTTGATAATTTTGGCGAAAAGAAAAAAATTCTAAGTCATTTTTCATGCTTTTCCCATATTAAATTCAATTTTAATTTGGTGCGCAGATAAATTAATCGGCTAACCTATCATAGTCACAAGTTATATAACAAATTTTTCTTTTTCGATTATTACTAAGGCAAGTACAATGCAACCTATATGCAACTAAGTATGCGTAGACAAAAGATGCGAGAGCTATCCCCCCAAACTCGAGATGGGCATTGCCCTCAATGCACAAAATATAAAAATAAAAGAAAATAATTACAAGAGATAAATAATAGAAAAAGAAAAAGTTAAATAATGAAAAGGAAAAGAAAAGAAAGAACTAAAAGTTGGCTGAAGGTTGAGAGGGCGCTTGAGTCTTTTCTGCTGAGGAGGAGAAAGGGGTGTGAATGACGAAGTGGCGGCCGACAGATGACTTGGCGGCATCCTCCACTCTCTTCTGACTCTATCTCGAAGTCCACAGGCTCGGCGGCTATAATGTGCAACTTCCTCTTTCTAGTGTCGTCCTCCGTGGGTGCTGCTGGAGGGACAATCGCCATGGGGATGGCTGCTGCTGCTGCTACCACTGCTGTTTTTGGCTCTGGCGGCTGCTGCTCAACCTCTTATGATGAGGAAGTGTTCGCCACTATCGCTACTGTACAGGCCGGTGAATGGTGCTGTTGATTCCTCTCGGGGGAGTCTGCCACTGTGTCGGACGAGGTGGTGGTTGAGTAAGTTCGGTAGTGCGTCGGAGAGGGCACCTGGCAGTAGAGGTGTTCATTTTCGGATATCAGATTTGGTCCGATCCGAAAATTTGGATATCCGAAAAATTCGGATCACCTAAATAGTGATCTGTATCTGATCCGAAAAAATCGGATATCCGAAAATCCGGATTTTCAGATCGGATACTCGGATATCCGACTATCCAAAATTTATGAATTTATTTGATTATATTTTTAATTTAATGGTTCTATCCATAAAAAATTTAGGTTTTCGAATATAAAAATTATTAAATTATTGAATATAACAATATTTGTATCATAGAAATTTCAATTTTTCATATATAACAAGTGAAAATATCGAATATAACAAGATTTATACCTATAAAAAATTTGAATTTTCAGATATCGGATATCCGATCCGAATGTAAAATCACTATCCGTATCTGTTTCGAAAATTTTGGATATCCGATCTGAATTATCTAGAAAAAAAGCAGATCGGATATCCGAAATTTTGGATCGGATCAAGGGATAATCGGATCGGATTTTTTTGAACACCCCTACCTGGCAGGCGGTAGGGCGGGCAGCGGCGGCGGTTATCGTTCCTTGTGCTGGGGCTGCTGCTGCAAGCTCTGCAGGGAATGGGGGCATAATGGGTCCATCGTCAGGGAATTTCTACAGGAGATAATCCATAAAGGCTTCTTGGACTTCCCCCACAAATTTCATGAAGGTCAGCTGTTGCTGCTTTATGCGCTTTGTGCTGTCTATAAGTGTGTGCAGCAGTGGGAGGACTTTATTTTCTGGGGTAGCTTCAGGACTGTCGGGGGCGGCTGGGGTGTCAGATGGTTGGCTGGGAGTTGTAGGCTCTTTCTTTAGGCCTGCATCATCTGTATACGGACTTTCTGGTCCACCCCTCTTTGGTTGTTGTCATCCTATCTTTCGATTCTGTCGGAAGACCAAAATTGGCGCAAAGACCTGTGATGAGGGATGGAAAGTACACCCTGCCCTTCATCTTTTTGAAGAAATTGTGGATCTCCGTGCATAAGATTTGCCCAAAGTTTATTGGTCGGTTCATCAGAATGCTATGAATGAGGGCGACACGCGTGTTGCGTGTAAAAGTGTCTATCGCAATTGTAGTGCAAGTGTACACGACGCAAGTAGTAAAGTGATACGAAGTATCGGATATCGTCTCCACAGGCACTGGGCTAACCCTTTCCTTCGCTATCTGCACAAGGGGAAAGAAAATATTTAAGATGGTTGTCACGAAAATAATAAAGAATACTTAAATAAAAGAGTAGAGAAATCAAGATAGAAAGAATGGGCTGGTATTGAGTTGCTCAGTAGTGCAGGTATTGAATTGCTTAGGATCTCCAGTTCTGTCGTCGCGCCGGTCGCCGACAGCACCTGTCGCGGCGGCTGTCCGTTAGCTGTCGCGGCAGCGAACACTAACTCCGTACTTCAAGCTTGGCAAGAATCCCAGATCTGCCTTGCCCTATCCCTAGGCACAAGTCTGTCGATGATCACGTCTTTGATGATACCTCCCGGCGTGAATCGAAGGATGAACACCGATGTGTATGAATTCTTCCTTAGCCACTTAACCTCGCCCTATCCCTAGGCACGAGATGGTTCAACTATAAACTAGAGAACGCGCTCTTATCTCTTTCGTATACTTAACTCTCCCGATGCTAAGTAAATGGATAACCTCACAATGCTCTCCCGATGCTCTTGCAAGATATTAAAACCAAGATAAAAGAACTTGAAGTTTTATTTTATTGAACTAAAAAATCCTAAAACAAAGCAACCCTTGCAACTACTTTACAAAACAACCCGTAGCCCTAGGGGGAATTTAGAACATGTCGGTGACGGGTGGACGGCAGGGGTTTTGTTTCGGTTATGGGGTAATCCATTCTGCCCTAGGTTTAATCTATGCCCTTATATAAGCTTTGGGCTCAAGTTATCTAAGGTAACAAGGATTACAACTTTAATTAAAAGTAAGATTCTAATAAAGACTAAATCTCTAAAGTCTCCTACTTTCCAGCCGCATCCTTGTTTCTAGGAATTTCTTCTCCTTGAGCTTTGGCTTGACATATCTTTTGATCCGGGGCTTGGAAAAATATTTGGCTTCCACACGACAGAAGAGCAGATTTTTCTCTATCTATCGAGATCCACTTTACTTTTCCTCTTCATAAGTCTGCTGTCACCTTGCTGTCACGACAGGTCCATGACAGGTTCGTCTTCTTCGGCTGCTTGTCCAGTTCAGCTCTTCTGCTTATCTGCCCTGCGCCTGCCTTCTCCGTCTTCTATGGCAGATACCTACAAAAACAGCCATTTTTAGTAGAATCTGTTCCTTTTAATATATTTGTGATGTTTTGCTGTAAACTGACCTAAATGCAATGAATAATGCTTGAATGCAGCAGAAATATGGGTTAAAAAGGGTGTAAATAATAGAACTTTTAAACACTCATCAACGTGACCGATCAATAGTAGAGTTGTGGGAGGTGGGCAGCAGGCGCCTTTTTACAAAGGTGTTTCACAGCATGGCCTCGGGCAGCAGGTGGCGGCACTGGACAGATCCCACATGTTTGCCTGCCAACCACGACGTGTTGGGCCTGCAGAGTTTGGCCTTGATCTTTTCATAGTCGGCAGCCGTCAGTGACTTCCTCCACTCCTCGTGAGGGTTGTGTTGCATGTCCAGGCCATAGTATCTGTTGATGACAGCGACATTCAGCTTGACCGGCTCTCCGCGAACATAGACAAATGGTTACCCGGGGCGGGGATGGTGGGCATAAAACTCCCTAACCATGGTGATGTTTGCTATATTTGGATGGCTTGCGAACATCTCCCATCCTTTTTTCTGGATGGTCAAGACAAGGGTAGGCTCTAAGCCGAGATTGCCTGTCTCTCTTGTGTAGTGGAAGCCTTGCTCCTCCCATACGTTCTACTTAGATAACTGATCTTTGTATCTTTCTTTGTCTTCCCTAGAGCAAAACCTATTGTAGTTGGGTTTGGACTGTGATGCGGATGCCATGTGAAACCGTTGACGTGACTGAAAATCTGAAAGAAAAATTATTAGAGAGCTATGGAAGCAAGAAGAAGATAACAAGGAGGTGAAAGTAAGGTAAATGAATTTAGTGAGAGGGTTTTATATAGAGGTTGTCGAGAAGTCCCGTGGCGGCAATAAATGCCCAACGGTCTAGTTGTCTGGCACACATTACGGGATTTCTGCTCGTTATTTTTGGAGCCGTTGGCAGCTAGGCGTTGGTGGTCAACTAGCCGTTACGCGTTGTTGCGATGGGCTGCCACGTGTTGTCTCGGCGGCATGGTGGGTGGGCTCCTTGCTGGGCCTTCTTCTTGGTCCAGCTCTTTTTATTCTTAAACTTGAAATAAAAATAAAGAAAAAAATAAAAATAAAAGTAATTACATAACTTCTGAAAAATAAAAAAAATCTGAAAACTAATCTAATCTTGAAAATTAAACTCTAATCCTAATGCATAAAAGAAATAAAATGAAAATTAGGTTATGTTTGGAGGTGCATCTCCCAAACATAACAACTTCCTAAGGGTTTTGTGTTTGGCTTTTCGTCCAGGTATGTCCTTCCTCTCCTCAGTTGGGTTTTCTTGTTCCATTAGGTTTTGTGCTGCTGGTTCCTTCAGCCTGCCCCTTGGTCTGTCACGACAGCTGCTGCCTTGACCTATTTCGATACTAATGTTGACAGCTCTTGCATCTGGGCATCCTTTTTCTTTTCCTGAGGGTTGTAGCACGTTCATCTTGATGCTCTAGTCGTCTACCCTCATGGTCAGCTCCCCAAGTTCCACATTTATAACCATTGTGCCCGTGGCCAAGAATGGTCGCCCAAGAATGATAGGCGCTTTTTCATCGGCCTCACAATCTAAGATGAGGAAATCAGCGGGAAGAATCAGGTTGCCACCTTTACCAGAATGTCTTCGATTTTTCCCTCCGGTTGTACAAACGAATGGTCAGCAAGTTTCAGCATGACAAAGGTAGGTTTGGCAGGCCCAATACCTAGTTTATCGAAGACGGCCTTGGGCATGAGGTTGATGTTGGCTCCCAAGTCGCACAGGGCTCTGGTTTCATGTTTGCTGGCTATCCTGCATGGGATAACAAAGATGCTCGGGTCTGTTTGCTTGGACGGCAGCTTGTTGTGCAGCATTGCCATGCACTCTTCTGTGACAACAACTATCTCAAATTCCGCAATCCTCTTTTCTTAGAAACCATGTCCCTAAGATGTTTGGCATAGTTGGGCATATTCTGGATGGGTTCTATTAGATGTATGTTTATGTGCACCTACTTCAGAATATCCAGGAGTCTTTTGAACTGGTGCTCTTGCTTTTACTGCTTAAACCTTTGGGGGAAAGGTGTTGCCAGGTGGATGTCCTCTATGTGTTCCTTGCATTGGAATTTGATCTGGGGAGGATCATTTGCTTCAGGGCTACTGTCTCGTTCAGCTGCTGGGGCGCCTGGTGTTCCTGCTACCGCGGCAGGCTTCTCTTTCTGGTCTGATTGGCTTTTCGTCCAGGTATGTCCTTCCTCTCCTCAGTTGGGTTTTCTTGTTCCATTAGGTTTTGTGCTGCTGGTTCCTTCAGCTGCCCCTTGGTCTGTCACGACAGCTGCTGCCTTGACCTATTTCGATACTAATGTTGACAGCTCTTGCATCTGGGCATCCTTTTTCTTTTCCTGAGGGTTGTAGCACGTTCATCTTGATGCTCTAGTCGTCTACCCTCATGGTCAGCTCCCCAAGTTCCACATTTATAACCATTGTGCCCGTGGCCAAGAATGGTCGCCCAAGAATGATAGGCGCTTTTTCATCGGCCTCACAATCTAAGATGAGGAAATCAGCGGGAAGAATCAGGTTGCCACCTTTACCAGAATGTCTTCGATTTTTCCCTCCGGTTGTACAAACGAATGGTCAGCAAGTTTCAGCATGACAAAGGTAGGTTTGGCAGGCCCAATACCTAGTTTATCGAAGACGGCCTTGGGCATGAGGTTGATGTTGGCTCCCAAGTCGCACAGGGCTCTGGTTTCATGTTTGCTGGCTATCCTGTATGGGATAACAAAGATGCTCGGGTCTGTTTGCTTGGACGGCAGCTTGTTGTGCAGCATTGCCATGCACTCTTCTGTGACAACAACTATCTCAAATTCCGCAATCCTCTTTTCTTAGAAACCATGTCCCTAAGATGTTTGGCATAGTTGGGCATATTCTGGATGGGTTCTATTAGATGTATGTTTATGTGCACCTACTTCAGAATATCCAGGAGTCTTTTGAACTGGTGCTCTTGCTTTTACTGCTTAAACCTTTGGGGGAAAGGTGTTGCCAGGTGGATGTCCTCTATGTGTTCCTTGCATTGGAATTTGATCTGGGGAGGATCATTTGCTTCAGGGCTACTGTCTCGTTCAGCTGCTGGGGCGCCTGGTGTTCCTGCTACCGCGGCAGGCTTCTCTTTCTGGTCTGATTGGCTTTTCGTCCAGGTATGTCCTTCCTCTCCTCAGTTGGGTTTTCTTGTTCCATTAGGTTTTGTGCTGCTGGTTCCTTCAGCCTGCCCCTTGGTCTGTCACGACAGCTGCTGCCTTGACCTATTTCGATACTAATGTTGACAGCTCTTGCATCTGGGCATCCTTTTTCTTTTCCTGAGGGTTGTAGCACGTTCATCTTGATGCTCTAGTCGTCTACCCTCATGGTCAGCTCCCCAAGTTCCACATTTATAACCATTGTGCCCGTGGCCAAGAATGGTCGCCCAAGAATGATAGGCGCTTTTTCATCGGCCTCACAATCTAAGATGAGGAAATCAGCGGGAAGAATCAGGTTGCCACCTTTACCAGAATGTCTTCGATTTTTCCCTCCGGTTGTACAAACGAATGGTCAGCAAGTTTCAGCATGACAAAGGTAGGTTTGGCAGGCCCAATACCTAGTTTATCGAAGACGACCTTGGGCATGAGGTTGATGTTGGCTCCCAAGTCGCACAGGGCTCTGGTTTCATGTTTGCTGGCTATCCTGCATGGGATAACAAAGATGCTCGGGTCTGTTTGCTTGGACGGCAGCTTGTTGTGCAGCATTGCCATGCACTCTTCTGTGACAACAACTATCTCAAATTCCGCAATCCTCTTTTCTTAGAAACCATGTCCCTAAGATGTTTGGCATAGTTGGGCATATTCTGGATGGGTTCTATTAGATGTATGTTTATGTGCACCTACTTCAGAATATCCAGGAGTCTTTTGAACTGGTGCTCTTGCTTTTACTGCTTAAACCTTTGGGGGAAAGGTGTTGCCAGGTGGATGTCCTCTATGTGTTCCTTGCATTGGAATTTGATCTGGGGAGGATCATTTGCTTCAGGGCTACTGTCTCGTTCAGCTGCTGGGGCGCCTGGTGTTCCTGCTACCGCGGCAGGCTTCTCTTTCTGGTCTGATTGGCTTTTCGTCCAGGTATGTCCTTCCTCTCCTCAGTTGGGTTTTCTTGTTCCATTAGGTTTTGTGCTGCTGGTTCCTTCAGCTGCCCCTTGGTCTGTCACGACAGCTGCTGCCTTGACCTATTTCGATACTAATGTTGACAGCTCTTGCATCTGGGCATCCTTTTTCTTTTCCTGAGGGTTGTAGCACGTTCATCTTGATGCTCTAGTCGTCTACCCTCATGGTCAGCTCCCCAAGTTCCACATTTATAACCATTGTGCCCGTGGCCAAGAATGGTCGCCCAAGAATGATAGGCGCTTTTTCATCGGCCTCACAATCTAAGATGAGGAAATCAGCGGGAAGAATCAGGTTGCCACCTTTACCAGAATGTCTTCGATTTTTCCCTCCGGTTGTACAAACGAATGGTCAGCAAGTTTCAGCATGACAAAGGTAGGTTTGGCAGGCCCAATACCTAGTTTATCGAAGACGGCCTTGGGCATGAGGTTGATGTTGGCTCCCAAGTCGCACAGGGCTCTGGTTTCATGTTTGCTGGCTATCCTGTATGGGATAACAAAGATGCTCGGGTCTGTTTGCTTGGACGGCAGCTTGTTGTGCAGCATTGCCATGCACTCTTCTGTGACAACAACTATCTCAAATTCCGCAATCCTCTTTTCTTAGAAACCATGTCCCTAAGATGTTTGGCATAGTTGGGCATATTCTGGATGGGTTCTATTAGATGTATGTTTATGTGCACCTACTTCAGAATATCCAGGAGTCTTTTGAACTGGTGCTCTTGCTTTTACTGCTTAAACCTTTGGGGGAAAGGTGTTGCCAGGTGGATGTCCTCTATGTGTTCCTTGCATTGGAATTTGATCTGGGGAGGATCATTTGCTTCAGGGCTACTGTCTCGTTCAGCTGCTGGGGCGCCTGGTGTTCCTGCTACCGCGGCAGGCTTCTCTTTCTGGTCTGATTGGCTTTTCGTCCAGGTATGTCCTTCCTCTCCTCAGTTGGGTTTTCTTGTTCCATTAGGTTTTGTGCTGCTGGTTCCTTCAGCTGCCCCTTGGTCTGTCACGACAGCTGCTGCCTTGACCTATTTCGATACTAATGTTGACAGCTCTTGCATCTGGGCATCCTTTTTCTTTTCCTGAGGGTTGTAGCACGTTCATCTTGATGCTCTAGTCGTCTACCCTCATGGTCAGCTCCCCAAGTTCCACATTTATAACCATTGTGCCCGTGGCCAAGAATGGTCGCCCAAGAATGATAGGCGCTTTTTCATCGGCCTCACAATCTAAGATGAGGAAATCAGCGGGAAGAATCAGGTTGCCACCTTTACCAGAATGTCTTCGATTTTTCCCTCCGGTTGTACAAACGAATGGTCAGCAAGTTTCAGCATGACAAAGGTAGGTTTGGCAGGCCCAATACCTAGTTTATCGAAGACGGCCTTGGGCATGAGGTTGATGTTGGCTCCCAAGTCGCACAGGGCTCTGGTTTCATGTTTGCTGGCTATCCTGTATGGGATAACAAAGATGCTCGGGTCTGTTTGCTTGGACGGCAGCTTGTTGTGCAGCATTGCCATGCACTCTTCTGTGACAACAACTATCTCAAATTCCGCAATCCTCTTTTCTTAGAAACCATGTCCCTAAGATGTTTGGCATAGTTGGGCATATTCTGGATGGGTTCTATTAGATGTATGTTTATGTGCACCTACTTCAGAATATCCAGGAGTCTTTTGAACTGGTGCTCTTGCTTTTACTGCTTAAACCTTTGGGGGAAAGGTGTTGCCAGGTGGATGTCCTCTATGTGTTCCTTGCATTGGAATTTGATCTGGGGAGGATCATTTGCTTCAGGGCTACTGTCTCGTTCAGCTGCTGGGGCGCCTGGTGTTCCTGCTACCGCGGCAGGCTTCTCTTTCTGGTCTGATTGAGTTTCTGGTTGTTTCTCTACCCTGTGCTCATCCAACTACTTCCCACTTCTTGTAGATATATCCTTGCATTGTTCATAAGTGGGTTTGGCTGTTGCTGGATGATGCTCCCATTGTTCAGCTGCTGTAGATCTTAGTGAACTACCCAAATTAGCTCTCCAGGTTCTTTATAGCAGCCCCTTTGTTGTTCATCCTCATCTCCTTCCTGTCCATAAAAGACTCAGTTTTATCAATAAATTTATTGGTACGAATAATAAAGTCACTAGTTCTAGTTAAGAATGTGTGAAGGGTTGCTTCTAGTAAATTATTCTTTTGTGGCTGTTGAGTCTGATGTCTGGATAGGTTCTGTTGGTAGCCTCCATGTAGCTGTTGTGGGTTTGCAATAGTCTTTGGATTGCTCCAAGAGAAATTATGATGGTTCTTCCATCCAAGGTTGTATGTATTCTGGGTAGGTCTATTGTTCCTCTTATATCCTCCCATATAGTTTGCAGATGCAGTGTAGTTAGAGGAAACATGGTTACCCCCACACTCACCACAGAATGGTTCCACATCCTTTAACTCATGGACCTTCCCAGTGGGTTTCATGATGCTCATGACCAGCTCTGTCAGCGTGTCAAGGCGGGCATTGACAGATTCTGAGGCCTCTACCTCGTTCACAGTGGCTACCCGCCTAATGCCGCCTCGGCGGACTGTTAGATATTTGTAATCGTTTTTAGCGGCTGGTTCAGAAGCCTCAGTGCTTCCTCTGGTGGTCTGTCAAGGAAGACCCCATTGGCTGAGGCATCAATCATCATTCGTGTTGGGTAGTTCACCCCGTTGTAGAATATTGATACTTGAGTCCATGCAGGAAGACTATGTAGCGGGTAGTTATTCAGCATCTGTTGGTACCGCTCCCATGCTTCGTAGATCGGCTCATCATCCCCTTTCCTGAAGGATGTTATCTCATTGTGCAGTCTGTCAGTGACATAGGACGGGCTGAATCGGTCCAGGAAGTCTTTGCACAGATCTGTCCAAGTGTTGAACGATCATGCTGGCTTGTTGTTCAATCACTGTTTAACCTTACCCCTTAGCAAATAGGGAAACAACCTCAGCCCCAGAACGTCTTGATGGACTCCGTGTATTTTAAACGCTCTACAGATGTCTAGAAATCCGCTCAAATGCTACCGAGCATCATTAGTGGCAGTCCCTCCAAAGTGCCCTAATGTATTGATCATGTTAAACATGAACGAGTTTAGCTCAAAGTTGTCCACCTCAATATCAGGTTCTGTCACTGTCAGATCGAACCCTCTGATGTCATGTTCTAGATAGTATTTAGTAGTTCGAGCGGTGATGTGAGCACATATTCACCAGCGCTTGATGCTGATCCGGAGGTCTTACCGTTTCAGGGAAGCTCTTTTTCCTTACTTGTGCTAATATTTCTGAATCATTTGATAATACTTGTGCCTTAAATAATAGGACGTATAATGTGTTGCATGCTGAAATGTGACATATTTAGATTATACTACATATTAAGTATATTTAAATACGTATATAATATGATACATATGTTTGGAATAATTTAATAATGTAACTTATAATAATGTTTTATATATGTGTGCAGCAGCCCATGCGTGAGCCATGCACGTTCGACCATCAAGGAACAAAGACAGCCCATGCGTGAAACATAAACATGTTTGCGTGTCCATAGCCAAGGCAGCCGAGCCTTAGAAGAAATTCCATTTGGTGCGGCAAAGATGGTGGATAAGGACAAGGGAAGCTTGTTTGAATTTTCAACATACTTTGCACATGTTAAATGTGCATTGCCGCCACCTTTCTCAAATGTATGGCCAAGATCCTTGCCGCTCCTTTTTGGAAGTTTCCTTAGTTTGAATTGTAATTTCAAATGGCTAATTTACGGCCACAAATTGAATTCGGCAACCTCCCCATTGTATCTATATATTTGGCCGTAATTCACTTGTATATGGTTACCAACTTTGAAATAAAATTACACTTGAGAGAATTTTCTCTTTTCGGTTCTTTTTAGAACTATTCGACATTCAAACTTGTTTGTTTGTCATTGATACTTCGGGTTCCTAAATTGCTATTTAGCGGGTCCAAGTCCTTCGACGTTAAACAGATTCGATTCGGGTTTGCTCAGTAGATTGTGCAGGTTCTTTCGAGTTTAGCGTTTCCAACATCGGCCGTTTTTGAAGCCTTCTTCACCATCGTTGAAGTTCTTTCCAAAACGCCAAAATTATCATATTACTCTATATTATTATTATTTTTATTTTGTTCATCTTTAAGTCCCTATTTAACATAAATATGTCATATAATTTTTGTTGCTTCCTTGTTGTTTTTATTGCAGAAACGTGCCTACAGCACTCCTATATCCGTAACAAACGAGGATAGTCCGTTTCGGCAGACTGCCCCTTATTATGTGGTAATCATAGACTAGGTTGTTGGATTCGTTGTAAGTTTCTGCAAATTCGAGTAAAAAAAACAAAAAAAAAAGCATTCGAATTAAACAAAAAAAATCAGCATTCAAATATAAAAAAAACAGAATTTCGAAAACAAAAACAAAAACAGATTCGAAAAAAAAACAGATTCGAAAAAGAAACAGATTCGAACAAAAAAAACAGATTCGAAAAAAAATAGATTCGAACAAAAAAAAACAGATTCAAATAAAAAAAACATATTCGAATATAAAAAAAACATTTTAGATTCGAAAGTGTTTATATATATATGTATTATTATTGTGTTCCTATTGTAAATGATGAAATTTGTACGAGTTTGTTATGTAACTTTGATGTGCTCGGAAATCAACCGAAGTGAACTATGCTTGTTTGTTCGGTAATAGGAAGGTTGTAAGCACGTCTTCGCAGTAAGGTTCTCTAAACTCTTCATTTTTCATCTTTTGGTTCCTTTTTTTCGTGTCATTATCCTTTTCATCTTTTCTTTAATTTTTAGTCTTATTTCCTTTCTTTTTGTGTCACCTTTTTTTTTCTTCTTTGTTTCCTTAACCGTTGTCCTTCATTTTTTTATCAACCTTTATTTCTTTTCTTTCATCACCAATTTCCAGCCTTCTTATTATTATTTTTTTGCCTTTTTTTTATTTCACCTATCAGTCCCTATTTGTCCTTTAACCATTTGTTTGTTTACCTATTATATTATCTTGTAAGTTTGACAAAGTTAACAAGTCCGAAAGATCGAGTTAGTTCCTTAAAGAACTTATTGCGAGAGATCGAGTGGAAAAGGCAATTGAGCATGTGAGAACAGAAGGGGAGACAAAAAGAGCCATTCAAGTATTCTCTCGAGTGAAACACGAGCGTTTGAGTGCAATTGTTGAGCGATCTTTCCTTGGAGCGATCTGTGAGATTTTGTTGAGTGTGCAGTGAGGTCCATTTTTTTATTATTTATTTCACTAACATATATATATATATATATTGTGTGTTTTTGTTTGTTGTTTTGGTTTTTCAACATGACATGTTCTACTGATAATTCGAGTGAACAACAACCACTGAATCTCCAGATGCGAGCCTTGGAGAGAATGAAGCAACGTGTGATTGCTAATGCATTGAAACCTATACATTCTCATTTAGATAGATTAGATGGGGGTGGTTCCCATTCTGTCCATGAAGAGATAAATGATGACAAGGTGCAGACATTGGCTACCGATGAAGCACTTGTTGACAAGAGAAGTCTGAATGATCAACCATTACAGGATGAACCACAACGAAACAACCTCTTCCATACGAGATGCAACGTGAACGACAAGGTATGTATTGTGATTATTGTTAGTGGTAGTTGTGCTAACGTTGCTAGTACTCTCATGGTTGACAAGTTAGGGCTGAAGAAGACCACGCATCCCAATCCGTACAAGTTACAATGGTTGAATGATGGTGTTGAAATCAACGTTACCGAACAAGTTGTTATACCATTTTTCATTGGTAAATACAAGGATGAGGTAACTTGTGATGTTTGTTCTATGGATACTTGTCATTTGTTGTTAGGAAGACCGTGGCAGTATGATAAGAGAGTTTTACACAATTGTTACACCAATCGATACTCTTTTGCTCATGAGGGCAAAAAGGTAACTTTGGCACCTATAACTCCAAGTGAAGTATATGAAGACGAAGTTCGTTTGAAAGCGAGTACTGCAGCTTGGAAAGCCAGCAAAGAGAAGAATGACTGTGACAAAGAAGAAGGGAACTCAAAGGTTTTATCTGATTCTACGTTTTCTTCTATTTCTTCTTCTAACTTGCAGGTTAATAAGGTGATGCCATGTGAAGTTCCCAAGGTTGCTACTGTTGGTACAAGAAAGAAGACATTTCCATTTGTGTTCTTTGTAAAAGAACTTGATTCGAGAGGATGGCATATGTGCCGAGCAAGACGACTGAGGAAGTTCCCTGCCAAGCGGAAGTCGAAATTGTTCCCTTTTGTAATGAGGGTCGATTTGGGGACAAATCGCATTAAAGAAGGGGGGATGATGTGAGCACATATTCACCAGCGCTTGATGCTGATCCGGAGGTCTTACCGTTTCAGGGAAGCTCTTTTCCTTACTTGTGCTAATATTTCTGAATCATTTGATAAAACTTGTGCCTTAAATAATAGGACGTATAATGTGTTGCATGCTGAAATGTGACATATTTAGATTATACTACTTATTAAGTATATTTAAATACGTATATAATATGATACATATGTTTGGAATAATTTAATAATGTAACTTATAATAATGTTTTATATATGTGTGCAGCAGCCCATGCGTGAGCCATGCACGTTCGACCATCAAGGAACCAAGACAGCCCATGCGTGAAACATAAACATGTTTGCGTGTCCATAGCCAAGGCAGCCGAGCCTTAGAAGAAATTCCATTTGGTGCGGCAAAGATGGTGGATAAGGACATGGGAAGCTTGTTTGAATTTTCAACATATTTTGCACATGTTAAATGTGCATTGCCGCCACCTTTCTCAAATGTATGGCCAAGGTCCATTGCCGCTCCTTTTTGGAAGTTTCCTTAGTTTTAATTGTAATTTCAAATGGCTAATTTACAGCCACAAATTGAATTCGGCAACCTCCCCATTGTATCTATATATTTGGCCGTAATTCACTTGTACATGGTTACCAACTTTGAAATAAAATTACACTTGAGAGAATTTTCTCTTTTCGGTTCTTTTTAGAACTATTCGACATTCAAAATTGTTTGTTTGTCATTGATACTTCGGGTTCCTAAATTGCTATTTAGCGGGTCCAAGTCCTTCGACGTTAAACAGATTCGATTTGGGTTTGCTCAGTAGATTGTGCAGGTTCTTTCGAGTTTAGCGTTTCCAACATCGGTCGTTTTTGAAGCCTTCTTCACCATCGTTGAAGTTCTTTCCAAAACGCCAAAATTATCATATTACTCTATATTATTATTATTTTTATTTTGTTCATCTTTAAGTCCCTATTTAACATAAATATGTCATATAATTTTTGTTGCTTCCTTGTTGTTTTTATTGCAGAAACGTGCCTACAACACTCCTAAATCCGTAACAAACGAGGATAGTCCGTTTCGGCAGACTGCCCCTTATTAAGCGGGCTAGGGCTGCCTGGGCAGAATAGGGGGTCGTGCCTCGGTGGATCTTGTGGTCCTCTGGGCAGCAAGTCTTATGGACCATCCCTGTCGTGTGCGGCACCGTTGGGTGGGTCCTCGTTTACCATGTCTACCTTTGCTTTACCCTTTTCTTCTTTTTTTTCGCTAGGACTACCGTGATCTCTTTCTTAAGTTCTCTTACTTGACTCTCAATATCGTCGTAAAAGAGGAGTTCTCCTTTTGGGTTTGCCCTGGTCATACACTAGCAAAGGAAACAATAAATTTTTTCCGATTAAAATAAAATAAAATAAAAAGTAAAGACAAATTTCATAAATTAAAATTGATATTCGTTGTTACCAATCTCCGGTAACGACGCCAAAAACTTGTAGGGTGTGTAGGTGTTCTCTTTTTGTAAGAGTGCAAGTGCACACTCATGCCAAGTTATAGTATAAAAGATGTCGAATCCCACGAGGATTGGAAAGCTTGTTTCGAATTGTCGTTCCTGCACAAGGAAAAGTAAATAACACATGTAAAGTGATTGTTGAGAAGAAAAGTAAACTAAAACACAAGTAATTAAAGAAGTGATCGGGTTGATAGAGTGAGCAGGGTTATGCTACCACTTAGTGTGAAGTTGCGTTGTATAGGCTAAGTTGTTTTGCGCTGCCACGATATGCTGCCTCAGCGGGTACTGGCGGATTGAGGTTGTGGCCCTTTTGCTGCCGCAGCGGATATCTGCTCTTGCAACTTTCACTGTATGGGCAGGTGGAAAGGAGAGAAGTCCTGGCGGCAAGTCTGGCAGATACTCCAAGTTCGGTAGAGCAATTCTTAAGTGATCCTTCCTATGTCTAGGCAAGGATTCTCTCACCATGTGATGTAGGCAATACCTAGCAATCTCAGTGTAAACCTAACACGGGCAGTCGACGTTAGGTTTCTCCTTTTAGCCATTGAAACTCAAACTTATGTCTAGGCCGAATTAGTCAACACCTCGACATGATGAGACCGTACTTAATTCTTTCATGAGTTTGACACTCTCGTGCCCGACAAATGGATTTCTTCAACTAGACTTTTGGAACTAATTGAAGAAGTGAAGATCATGAATTAAGTAAACTTGGAATGTTATTGAAAACAACTCAAAAACCTAATACAACCGTTCTCACAACTAATTTACAACATAACCCAAACCCAAGAGAAGTTTAGAACATGGCGGCGGCAGAAAACCCTAACTATGTCTAGAGAAAACCCAAGATGATTTGAACTAGGAGTACAATGAATATTTATAGATAAATAGCTAGGGCAAGTCCTCATTAAAGTAGAAGTCCTCAAAAGTAGCTTTCCACATTTAATGTTACTTTAAACTCTGACTTCTTTGAGTTGAATGTGGACTTTATCACATTTCCCTTAGCCCGCAAGCAATCTTGAGATTTTACTTCAGCGGCTCTTCCCGCTGCTACTGACATCGGAAAATCAAGTGGTCGACATCGATTGAATCAGGGTTTTTGGCTCTACAAATCACACTCTGATTCTCCAACTCCATAATTTGCTGCCCACGGCAGCAAGGTCGGCGGCAATGGCTGTCGGCAGCTACTCGGTAGCTACTATCTTCAGCTCGAACTGCTTCAGTACAGCTCCATGGTCCATTACCTCAACATTGCATCCTCAGCTCCTCTTTTCCTCTGTCAGACGTTAGTACCTAAAACAAAAATACACTAAAACAATATCTTCTTCATCAAATAAAAGATAATCTTATGGAAACAAGGTAAAGCGAAGAAATACTGTAAAATGCTATGCATGATCCTATTTATGCCTAAGATGTGCTTAAAATAGCAATAATGCGAGATGGAATGTGCATGAAAAATAGAACTTGTGGACACTTTACAGACGATGAGCGGGAAGAAGCCAACTGGATAGCTAGTCATCTAGGTAAGTATTTTGAACCATTAGATTACTCAGGGAAGGAAAGAAAAATCAAAAACCCTCTATCGAGAAACCCCTATTCCTGAATTACAACTGTTGCCAGGGAAATTAAAATATGTTTATTTGGGAACCAATAACACATTGCCCATAATCATCTCTTCTATGTTGCATCCTGAACCAGAACAAAGATTGATTGAGATGTTAAATTTGCACAAAAAAGCAATAGGGTGGACAATTGCCGATTTGAAGGGAATTATCCCAGCGGTTTGTATGCATTAAATTTTTTTGGTGGACGATCATAAACCGACCATTGATGCACAAAGGAGGCTTAATCGAGTCATGAAAGCGGTGGTAAGGAAATAAATCATCAAATGGCTCAATGATGGTATCATCTACTCTATCTCTGACAGAGCTTGGGTATGTCTAGTATAATGTGTACTGAAAAAGGGAGGAATGACAGTGGTAAGAAATGAAAACAATGAACTAATCCCATCCAGGACTGTGATCGGTTGGAGGGTTTGCATGTATTACCATAAGTTAAATAAGGCTACTAGGAAAGATCACTTTCCTTTACCCTTTATCGATCAAATGCTTGACCATCTTTCAGGTAAACCCTTTTACTATTTTCTGGAAGGTTATTTAGGGTATAACAAAATTTCCATAGCACTAGAAGATCAAGAAAAGACCACCTTTACATGCCCATACGACACTTATACCTTTCGAATGATGCCTTTGGGATTATGCAATCCCCCGACAACCTTCTAACTATGCATGATGGCAATTTTCTCCGACATGGTAGAAGATTTCCTGGAAATATTCATGGACGATTTCTCGGTATTTGGAGATGATTTCGACAATTGCCTCGGCAATTTGGAGAAAGTTCTTAAACGATGAGAGGAATCCGACTTGGTCCTAAATTAGGAGAAAGGCCACTTTCTGGTGGATGAAGGCATAGCTTTTTGGGGCACGCTAGTTTTTATAGGAGATTTATTGAATTTTTTTCTAAAACCACTAAACCTTTGTGTAACTTGCTTGAACAGGATAGAGCCTTTCATTTCGATGACTCATGCATCAAGGCATTGGAGATCCTGAAACAGAAACTTGTAGTCGCACCAATAGTTGTTCCACCAGATTGGACATTGCCCTTCGAAGTGATGTGCGACGAAAGTGACTTTTCAATAGGAGTAGTCATAGGTCAACGAACATGTAAGATCTTTTGTAACCCCCTCTACTCGGCCTAGCTAGTAGACCGAATCAAACGGGTCACACAAGGAGTATTGAAGTAAACCGGGAAGGTTTACCTCAATAAACAACCCTATTTTTTTCTTTTTATCTTATCTATATGCAAATTAGGTTCTTATGTATTTAGCATTGCAGCGGATCATTCGCAACTCAAACATATATCGATTTCATCAAATTATGGCTTTTAGGGATTGTTTTGTAATTTTTATGATTCACATGGACTTAAGCCATTTTAGTGTTACCGTCTTTCAATTAGTCTTATTGCATGCATCTCAGTCAAATCTCATTCAATTGCATCCACAACGTTTAGGGACTAAAATGCAAAGAAACGGAACTTCAGAATCTTCAATTAACTAACATAACGACTCCCGTTTCAAAACAAACCAAGCCCGTTTCGAAACCACAAATTACATTAGCAAAACGTACCGAAATAAGTCTCACTCGTTTCGACACCAAGCATACCAGGAATGATTCCCCTGCCTGAGGATAATACAGAGGCGTATCGAAACGACCCCGTTTTCGATACATGCCTAAAAATAGCCTTGGGGTCTCAGAATGACCCTTATACATTTCGAACCACTTAGGCCAAATATGCATACCGTATCTAAACGACAGGAGGTGTTTCGAAACACATACCAGAAAAAGACTCACTGCAGCATAATTTAGCATTCAAACATGATTCGATTCATCATACAAAAACAAGATAAAATCATGGAGCAACAAAGGTACTTCAAAACTTATCGTAGGCACCAACCATAGCATTTATCACCAAGCATAGCAACATATGAAAACCTGTAGGCATTCTTCCTAGTTTTGAATTACTTAGAACATCAAAAACCATAAATCCAAACAATACAAGAGTTAAAGATCATTTACAAACAAATATAGGCATACCAAACTTATACCAAAACAGAAAATACCAAAACAACCAACTCCAAAACATTGACACCCCCATTGCCTTTATTATTCTAGTCTATAACCGAAACATACTTTCAAAGTGAAGTCTCTTGGGATTCCTTTGCGAGTTGCTGCCTCCAAAAACTTACTGATCTGCATTAATGGACAACATAGAGCGTAAGCATACAAGCTTAGTGAGGAATGCTCAAAACTCAAAAACGCCATCAATGCTTAAAACCAATTTACACTTTTGAAAACCATCATGCTTTCTTAAAATCCATGCACTTCATTAACAAAAATCAGCATGTTTTACCACATGCAACAAGTATCAAATACTTCAATAGCAAAATCCATTTGCTAACATATAACTCAAGCCTTCCATGCATAGCTACCAATATGCAAAGATTTAGAGTAAAACATGCATTTTCCATGTTATGCACCCATAAACATTTCCATAGCAATTAATCAATTAAATTGGCTCACAAGTGATCAATAACATTCTCATTTCTCAAAATGTATAGATACACAAATTCCCAAGTGTTGTCCCAACACTTCATACATTCTCACCGACGTCTCAAGCTTCACACACGGGAGCTACCCTCTACCGTTGTGACACCCGTAGTGGAGTATTTGGTACCTTACAACCCCTCAACACCACTCATCGGTTGTAACCCCCTTAGCCCGGCCTAGACGCCATAACCGAACTAAAAAGATTACACAGGGAAATCGAAGTCAACTCGTAAAAGTTAACCTCGGTTAACGACCCTTTTTTATTTATCTCTTCTAGATGCACATTATTATCATATATGATTAGCAAAGCAATTAGGCGAAAACGGCACAGTGATCGGAGTTTAATTAGGGTTCAATTGCATTCATTTGACTTTTAGGTACTACTATGTAAATTTTAGGAATTACAAGGACTATCCAGGTTTCAAAGTTACCAATCCAAAATTAGTCATATAACATGCCAGCATGTCAAATATCATCTCAAACAGACCATCAAAACTCAACCAATTGAACAATCATTACTCACGGACCAAAACGTAAGAAACAGGAACTCAGAACAATTCAAATTCAGCATCAAACGGTCAAGTGTTTCGGAACAAAGAACCCTGTATCAGAACGACTGTTTCGAAACAAGAGTGACTGTTTCGATACGCGGGGGCGTTCCGAAACCTCAAGAAACTCGTTTTTATACGTTGGTTTCTAGTGGCGAAATGTTCCGGAATGTGCCTTCCTGTTCCGAGACACCATGGTCATTGCAGGCCTCCGTTCCGAAACGAACAAGGGCGTTCCAAAACGCCTGGGGCTGTAACTTTCCAAATTGCTGATTTTAACAAGTTTTCATATCCAGAACCATTCCGACACTTGTTCCAACATGCATACAACTTTGATAACCATCAAGGACCACCCATACGAGGCACAAGCTATATCATAGCATCATTCTTGCAAACTATAGGACTATAGGCATGCTTCCTAGATGTAAAAACAACAAAAAGGCTAAAAACCATATTCAAGATGAAACCAACACTTAAAGGCCATTTAGAAATCTGAATAAGCAAACCAAACATGCTCAAGGTGTTTAACATCGCCAAATATAACCAGGAATAGAAATCCCTCCAACTGCCTCTTATTACACTAAAGTGAAATCACATACATTGCTTAGTCAATGGTGCTTGGGATCCACTTGATGTCTTGCTGCCTCAAATGCTTAATTCTATGCATTGATGAAACAAATGAGCGTAAGCATAAAGCTTAGTGAGGATCGCTAAAACCAAACATTCATCAATGCATTTTACAAAACCAAAATATCATCATTCGGCAACTCATGCCTTTCTTTTAAACATGCTCTTTATAGCATCAATGCACTTTTAAACCAAATGCCCATAGCAACATTAAAACAACAGCAAAATCCTTTGCTCATGCTTAAACCAAGCATCACATGCATTCTAGCATAATTTCCAAGCATCTCATGCTTAAATTTTTAATCAACCACATTATATTGGCTCGTAAGTGATCAATTCCCAACCATATCAAAACCAACACAATTGACACAATCGGATACGCGGATTACAAGCGTTGTCCCACACACTTCATACATACTGCTGGAATATACAAGGCTCACACATGAGATTAGACCATCAACCGTTGTGACACCCGTGGTGGAGTTTAACGGTACAATCACAACCCCTCAACACCACTCATTGGTTGTTGTATAATTCCACTAACGAGAGCACGAGACACAAACCACAAGATCCACACACAGAATTAAACCATCCACCGTTGTGATCTTAGCCTCAATCGTTAGGGTACTTGGATGGAGTATACGGTAAAATCATAACCCCTCGACATCCAATGCGAATTTATTCATGGTGCACCCAATCCTATATCCGGCTAACTATATCCGATTAAATTAACCACAAAACATTTCCATCACTTGCCAATATAATCGTTTAACATCATTATTCCACTATTTTACAAGCATAAATCACAATGCCATTTTCACAAACATAAATATGCTTAAACTCAAATGCACATAACTAAAAAATCCAAGGATCACCTACCAAGTGCATCCTTAACAAAATGGCATTAAACACTAGCATTATCAGTGCTCAAAACATGCTTTAAAACATTAAATTAAACTACATTTAATTCAAGTGCATTTTCCAACAAAAACATAGCACATTCGGAGAGACACTTTCGATTCACTTACTCTTGGGCTTAGCTAAGTGTTTCAAACTTACTCTAAGCTCCCAAGACCACGCTCAAAGCGTTACAAAGCTGGAAAATCCATTTCCACTCACCGATACGCGAAACCGTGCTCGCCGACGCGAAAATCACCCTTCTGATGCCTCCAAAAATGCTTCGTTTGCTTCCGGATCAAGATCCCTTGGTTTTAGAGCATTAAAACAGAGATCCAAATGCATTAAAATTCATTTCAACACCAGCAACTAAACACAAACTCGTTGCTCACCAAAACTACAACAATTTACCCAACCGAAACAACCGAAAACTCAATCGATTGCTTCCTAAACCAAGCCTAGCCAACATACATCACTTTCAACCATTATTAAGCATCAAAACACATCTAAAAACAACCTAAACCCTTCCTTATACCTCCAGCAAGCATAACTTCATCATTTCACCTCAAAAACCCAACTAAAACCATCAAGAAACTCAAGGATCTCAAGGATTTCGGGATTTATATCATCAAAGCCCTTTTTCAACATAATAATCAACTCAAAACTCAATTACAATCAATCCAAAACAGAGCTCATAAATACCAATCCGAAAATCAAGATTTAAATCATAATTTTGCAATATTTTGATCTTAAATCAAAACTATTATCATAACTCAACCAAAAACAATATTTAGAAGTCAAAGATCTTGGGAATTTCAATAACGAACCTATATTTAAGGTTGGGAACGAGATTTACCTCCAATCCTTGCCTTCCTCAATGATTGACAAGTTTTTCCTTCACAAATCTTGAAGAATTTGAAGAGAACTCTTGAAAATGGTTTAGAAATCAAATAGAGAGTGTTTGGGAGAAAAGAAATCTGCAGAAAAGAGCTGAGAAAATGGTTTTGCTGAAATGAAAGTTAGATACGTCAAAACTTCTCATTATTTTATTTTAACAATTTAATTAAACAAAAATCCTTTTTATTTTAATCATCTAAAAATTCTTTTAAAACACATGTCAATTTAAGGAAGGTACAATTGTACCATAGCTCCCTAAAGATTCTATGATTTTGACTCCTTTTTAAAAATTATATTTTTCCACAGTTTTGAAGCTTTACATTTTGGTCACTACCCAAAATGTATCACTTCCAAAGCTTATTTTGTAAAATTGATTTGACCAAACCCTTAAAAATGATTTTAGAGGATTTTAGCAATTTTTACCGTATTTTTATCCTTTCCCAATCCTTGATATCCTTAAACCTCCTAATACGATTTGAACCGTTTCCGATCGGTCCGATCCGATGTCTAAAACATCTAGGCTCAAAACCAGGGCGTTACAACTCTCCCCCACTTATGAAATTTCGTCCTCGAAATTTTTAACTGAAGGAAAAAGGTGCGGAAACTTCTTCAGCATGTCCACCTTGCTTTCCCAAGTGGTCTCCTCAACTCCTCGGTGTCACCACAACACCTTCACAAGCTCTATCGTCTTGCCATGAAGAACTTTGCTGCTCACATCCAGAATCCTCACTGGTTCCTCATCATAAGAGAAATACAGATTCAACTCTATCTCCTCAACAAGTATCACATGCGAAGGATCCGATCTGCATCTCCGCAACATCGAGACATGAAACACATCATGAATCTTCTCCAGCTCGGGAGGCAACCTTAACCAATATGCCACTGGACCAATACGCTCCACAACCTCATATGGTCCAATAAAACTCGGGCTAAGCTTACTAATGAGTGTATAAAAGTTCTATATTTTACCCCTCATTTACCCATATTTTTGCTACATTCAAGCATATTTCATTGCATTTAGGATAGATTTCTGCATGTACATCACAATTAGATAAAATGGCACAGTTGCTACTGATTTTGGTCACTTTTGCAGGTATCTGTTGCGGCAGACTCAGGGTAGCAAAGGAGCAGAACTGGATCACAGAACTGGAGTCGAGGAGCAAACGCTTACATGGCCACTACCGTGGCAGCCATGACGATAGAAGGGTGAAGTGGAAAAGTGAAGTGAAGCTCGACAGATAGAGGATTTCAAGCTGGTCTGTCGTGGACCACTCCTATATTTTTCTAAGCCCTGAGGAAGAATGAAGGTCAAGCCCAAAGTCCAAGGAAAAAACTCAAGGCAAGAAAAAAGGACGAATTAAAGGCATCTACTCAGAAGATTTAATCTTTAATAGAGTTGAACTTTAGTTTAAACTTGTATTCTTGCCATATTAGAAAACTTGGACCCAAGGCCTATATAAAGGCATGTAATTCGACCTAGGGGAGGATATCTCATTCATAGCCGTCTTCCCCAAACCCTTGTCATTTTCCCTTCTCAATCATGTTCTAAACTCCCCTGGGGCAAAGGGTTGAATCTGTAAAGTAGTTGCAAGGATTGTACTATTTAGGAATTTTCTGTCAAGCAATAGAAAACTTCAAGTTTATTTATTCTGGTTTTCACATCTTACAAGAGCATCGGGAGAGCATTTTGAGGTTATCCATTTGTTTGATATCAGGTGAGTCAAACATACAAACGGAATAAATACGTGTTTTCCAGTTTATGGTTAAACCATCTCAGCTTAGGGATAAGTACGAGGTTAAGTGGCTAAAGAAGAATTCAACAACAATTGTGTTCACCCTTCGATTCACGCCGGGAGGTATCATCGAAGAAGTGTCCATCAACAAAACTTGGGCCTAGGGATAGGACAAGTCATAGCAGGGATTCTTGCCAAGCTTGAAGTATAGAGTTGTATGATCGTTGCCGTGACATCAACATACCTCTTCCTCGACAGGTGCTGCCGCGATAGGAACAACGACAGTAGACAGAAGTTTCTCTTACAGTGCAACACCTACACTACTGAGCAAATCAATACCGGCCTATTTCTTAACCCTGATTCTTTTCTCTTTTATTTTAGTTGTTTATCAAGATTACTTCACAATCCAATTAAACTACTTCTCTCTCTTGTGCAGCAATTCAAGGATAGAGTTATTTCTTGTCCATGTGGAGACGATATCCGATACTCCAAGTATCACTTTACTACTTGTGTCGTGTACACTTGCACTATTTGCAATAGGACTCTTTTACACGCAACAAGTTTTTGGCGCCGTTGCCGGGGATTAGCAACATATCTTTACATTTTCTATTACTACACTTTTTCTTTTTATTTATTTTCTGTTTTTAGTGGTGCTATTTACCCTGCGCTTTTCACAAGGTTTTCTGTTTGCTTATGCGTAGATCTAGACGAGGCAAAGAACCTGAGTACGAACTAGACCCAGAGATCGAACGCACGTACCAACTTAGGAACCAAGCCCGACTCTTGATAGCAAGAAACAACTATCTTGAGGAGAGACTAGAAACAATGGTGAACGGAAGGCAGAACGACGGGGTCGATGACCCACACAACAATAACCAGAGGGTTTTTGATGATCCTCCCTAAGATGCCCGGAATGGACGGCCTGCTGCCGCTGCCGCACGGCAGTCTTGTCGCGACTACATGGTCAATGACCATGTTGAACTGGAAACCACCTTGCCAGACGTAGAAGCTGAAAACTTAGAGCTGAAACTTGTCATGTTCAGAATGATAAATTCCGCTGGCCAGTTTACTGGTTCTACTACAGAGGATGCCCGAGAACATCTAAAAACGTTCCAAGAAATCTGTGGATCGTTCAGACTACCAGGAATAAATCTGGAAGTACTGAGGCCCCGGTTATTTCCCCAATCATTGAGAGATAGAGCTAAAACTTGGTGGAATAAATTAACACCGGGTTCAATACGAACTTGGGCAGATCTCTCTCATGAATTCCTTTCTCGTTTTAATCCTTCTCATTTGTCTGAAAGATTGCGTAACAAGATTGCTACTTTTCAACAAGATGATGACGAACCAATGCACGAGGCGTGGGATAGATTTACAACTCTTTTAAGGAATTTTCCGATGCATGGATTCCCCGTATGGAATCAAGTCGTCAAATTCTACAACGCTGACAATGCACACACTCGACTGAGAATAGATTCAGCAGCGAATGAGTTAATACTGGATAAGGAACTAGACGAGGCAATGATAGTGTTGTATACCTCACAAAGATAGTGGAAAATCTGCAGCGGAAAGATTCTAAAGTCGTATATTCTGCAGAAGAGGTATGTGAGACCTGTAGTGGGAATCACAGTTCAGAAGACTATCCTTTACAGTTGGAAGAAGGGATGTGTGCACTGAATCCCCCAATGCAGAACAACCAAAACCAAGGGGTACCCAAAATCCTGTCGCGACAGCAGCCACAACAGCAGCCGGCAGCCGCACCTAGTATACTGGAACAAACATTGGCAACATTTATATCTCAGACATGAGATGAGGATGACAAACCATGAGGCCACCCTGAAATCTCTAGAGACACAGATGGGCCAAGTTTCCCAGCATATCAAGCCGACGCAGAACGAAGGATTCCCTAGTGATACTGAGGTCACTAGAAAACCCACACATGAGCAGTGTAAAGCAATTACAACTAGGAGTGGGAAACAGTTACAAGGGTCGAAGATGAAGAACATACCAATTAAGGATCCGACCCTAGATACACCTGCCGAGAAAACTGCCCCGGCAGAGGAAAAACAACCTGCTGTCGACAGACCTGCCGCGATAGCAGAAGGGACAAAGGAGCAGACAGAAGATGCTGAAGAACTTAAGCCTCCTCAGATCCGAATACCATGTGAAGGATGTCTTGAAGGTTACCGTCCTCCACCTTATTTTCCACAGCGGTTAGAGAAACAAAAATAAGAGTACCAGCTTAAAAAGATTTACGATATTTTTAAATAGGTACACATTAACATACCGCTGCTAGAGGCCATCAAGCAGATGCCCAGTTACGCGCAGTTTCTCAAGGACACAATGTCTAAAAGATCCAAACTTTAGGAATTTGAGACAGTGAAGATGACAGAAGGATGCATAACAATCTTACACAAGCATCCACCCAAAAAGAAGAAGGATCCTGGGAGCTTCATCATACCGTGCATGATTGGCGATAAATTCGTGGGTAAGGCACTTTGTGATATTGGTGCTAGCATAAATCTAATGCCCAAATCTGTGTTTCAGAAATTAGGTATTGGACGAGCAAGGCCCACGACAGTCATGATGCAGCTGGCAGACCGCTCTTACGTACAACGAGAAGGGAAGATCGAAGATATTCTGGTAAGGGTGGATAAATTTATTTTTCCTGCTGAATTTCTTGTTTTAGACTGTGAAGCAGATGAAAACACACTGATCATCCTAGGGCGACCCTTCCTAGCCACATGCAGAACTGTGATCGATGTTGAGAAAGGAGAACTGACCATGAGAGTGAATGATCATGAAATCAAACTCAATGTTTTCCAAGCAATAAAATAGGCTGATGCAGAATAAGAGTGCAAGGCAATCTCTGAAGTAGTCCTTGACCAACCCTGCATCAGGTCGAGCTGCCACGACAGACAATTTGGTCACTGCCACCGCAGCCACCCGGAAGACTATCACGGCAGCAACGATGATAGTGACTCCTCCGACTCAGAAACATCCAACACTAAAAGTCCTTAGGAGGTAATTTGGATGGGCACTCGTCCAGGTAAGTTCTTCGAGCCTTTAAATTATACCTCGAATGAATATGATCCAGAAGGCTTCCATTGAAAAGCCACCTATTCTAGATCTTAAGCCCCTGCCAGGGCATCTTAAATATGTCTTTCTTGGTTTAAATGATATGTTGCCCGTAATCATCTCTTCCAAGTTGATGCAGGAACATGAGCAGCGACTAATCAAAATGCTACAGCAACATGAGAAGGCTATTGGATGACCTATAGCTGATATCCAAGGCATCAGCCCGGCATTATGCATGCACAAGATTCACTTTGAGGATGATCATAAGCCGACTATTGATGCCCAAAGACGTTTGAACGACGCTATGAGGGAGGTGGTGAGGAACGAGATTATCAAATGGGTGAGCCCGGTGCAGTGTGTGCTCAAAAAGGGAGGCATAACTGTGCTAACCAACGAAGAAAACGAACTAATCCCATCCAGGACTGTGACCGGTTAGAGGGTTTGTATGGATTACCGAAATCTTAATAAAGCTACCCAGAAGGATCATTTCCCCTTACCTTTTATTGATCAAATGCTTGATATATTAGCGGGGAAACCTTACTATTGTTTTCTTGATGGTTACTCAGGTTATAATAAAAAAGCAATTGCACCAGAAGACCAAGAGAAAACTACCTTCTCCTGCCCGTACGACACCTATGCCTTTCGGAGAATGCCATTTGGGCTCTGCAATGGCACAATTGCTACTGATTTTGGTAACTTTTGCAGGTATCTGCTGCAGCACACTTAGTGCAGCAAAGGAGTAGAACTGGATCACAGAACAAGAGTCGAGGAGCAAACGCTGCCATGGCAGTCATGACGACAGAAGGGTGAAGTGGAAAAGTGAAATGAAGCTTGACAGATAGAGGATTTCAAGCTGGACTGTCGTGGACCACTCCTATATTTTTCTGAGCCCTGAGGAAGAATGAAGGCCAAGCCCAAATTCCAAGGAAGAAACTCTAGGCAAGAAAAGAGGACGAATTAAAGGCATCTACTCAGAAGATTTAATCTTTAATAGAGTTGTACTTTAGTTTAAACTTGTATTCTTGCCATATTAGAAAACTTGAACCCAAGGCCTATATAAAGCATATAATTCGACCTAGGGGAGGATATCTCATTCATAGTCATCTTCCCTAAACCCTTGTCGTTTTCCCTACTCCATCATGTTCTAAACTCCCCCTAGGGCTAAGGGTTGAATCTGTAAAGTAGGTGCAAGGATTGTACTGTATAGGAAATTTATGTCAAGCAATAAAAAACTTCAATTTTATTTATTCTGGTTTTCACATCTTACAAGAGCATCGCGAGAGCATTGTGAGGTAATCCATTTGTTTGATATCGGGAGAGTCAAACATACGAACGGAATAAATACGTGTTTTCCAGTTTATGGTTAAACTATCTCGGCTTAGGGATAAGTAAGAGGTTAAGTGGCTAAGGGAGAATTCAACAACATTGGTGTTCACCCTTCGACTCACGCCGGGAGGTATTATCCAAGAAGTGTCCATCAACAGAACTTAGGCCTAGGGATAGGACAAGTCATAGCAGGGATTCTTGCCAAGCTTGAAGTATAGAGTTGTGTGATCGCTGTCGCGACATCAACAGACCTCTGCCGCGACAGGTGTTGCCGCGACAGGAACGACGACAGTAGACATAAGTTTCTCTTACAGTGCAACACCTGCACTTCTGAGAAAATCAATACCGGCCTATTTCTTAACCCTGATTCTTTACTCTTTTTATTTTAGTTGTTTATCAAGATTACTTCATAATCAAATTAAACTATTTCTCTCTCTTGTGCAACAATTCAAGGATAGAGTTATTTCCAGTCCCTGTGGAGACAATATCCGATACTCCAAGTATCACTTTACTACTTGCGTCGAGTACACTTGCACTATTTGCGATAGGACTCTTTTACACGCAACACTTACCCTTATGCCCAAATCTCATCAACTTCTTCCAAGGCGATACCTTCAAGAACACACGTTCGCCAACCGCGAACTCAATCTCTTTACGCTTCAGATCCGTGTAAGACTTTTGCCGGTCCGATGCTACCTCCAAATGCTCAGAAATGAGCTTCACCTTCTCGGTGGTTCCTTTAAACATAGCCGGCATCGAAATCAACTTCTGCCATGTCTCCGCCCAACAAAGAGGCATTCTGCACTTTCTCCCATACAAAGCCTCATATAGAGCCATTTGAATGCTTGCCTAGTAACTATTGTTGTAAGCAAATAAACCAAAGGCAAGTGCTTCTCCCATGAACCCTAAAACTCAATAACACGGCATCTCAACATGTCCTCAATCACTTGAATAACACGTTCCGATTGTCCATCTGTCTAAGGATGATAAGAAGTGCTGAAATTCAACCGTGTACCAAAGGCTTGATGCAAACATTCCCAATATCATGATGTAAACCACAGATCCCTATCTGACACTATGGACTTTGGCACACCGTGCAACCGCACAATCTCAACAATATACAGCTCTGCCAACTTATCCAAGGTATACGTAGTATGCACAGACAAGAAGTGTGCAAACTTCGTGAGGCGATCAACAATCACCCAAACTGAATTCTTCTTTGATGGTGACAACGACAAACCAGACACAAAATCCAAGGTGATCATTTCCCACTTCCATTCAGAAATTCTCAAAGGTTGCAACAATCCAGAGGGAACCTGATGTTCAGCCTTTACTCCCTGACACACCATACACTTGCTAACGAAATCGGCAACATCTTTTTTCAACGCTACCCAGTAGTACTCATCTTTCAAATCACGATACATCTTTGTACTGCCAGGGTGCATAGCGAAAGGACTACTATGAGCTTCAATCAGAATAGTGCGCCTCAACTCAACATCATTTGACACCACTATTCGACTCCCAAAACACAGAACACCATCATCATCAAAACTAAAATCTGAAGGCTTACCCTCTGCAATGTCTTAAACATGAGATACAAGAGAATCGTCAAGCAACTACTTATCCCAGATCAACTGGATCAGTGATAGTTTCACTTGCAATTCAGCAACAAGACCACCATCTCGCGATATGCTCAAGCGAGCATTCATCGCCCTCAACTCCACAACCACTTTCCTTCTCAAAGCATCAACCACCACATTGGCCTTTCCCGGGTGATACTCGATCGTCATATCATACACCTTAAGCAACTCCACCCAACGATGTTGCCTAAGATTCAACTCCTTCTGAGACATAAGATACTTCAAGCTCTTATGATCCGTGAACACCACACACTTCTCGCCATACAGATAATGCCTCCAAATCTTTAAGGCAAAAACGACAGCCGCAAGCTCAAGATCGTGAGTAGGGTAGTTACGCTCATGCACCTTCAACTGCCTAGATGCATATGCTACTACCTTACCCTCATGCATCAACACACAACCCAAACCAACAATGGACGCATCACTATAGACCACAAACTCCTTACCAGACTCAGGTTGAATAAAGACAGGAGCTTGCGTCAAAGCTTCATTCAGCTTCTAAAAAGCTTGCTGCCTCACCTCTGTCCACTCAAAGCGAACATTCTTCTGCAACAACTTGGTCAAAGGTGCAGCAATCTTCGAGAAACCCTCGATGAATCTACGGTAATACCCAGCTAAACCAAGAAAACTTCGTACCTCTTTCACCGACTTAGGCACCTTCCAACTCATCACATGCTTTACTTTATGCGGATCAATGCGAATACCCTCAGCCGATACAACATGCCCAAGGAAGACCACCTCCTTAAGCCAAAACTCACATTTACTTAGCTTGGCATACAGCTGGTTCTCCCACAACGTTTGCAAAACTATCCTCAAGTGTCTATCATGATCCTCCTCGGTACGAGAGTACACAAGGATATCATCAATGAACACCACCACAAACTGATCCAAGAACTCATGGAACACACGATTCTTCATGTCCATGAAAGTAGCAGGTGCGTTGCTCAAACCAAACGGCATTAATAAGAACTCATAATGTCCGTACCTTGTCCAAAAAGCTGTTTTAGGTATGTCCACATCCTTTACCTTCAAATGGTAATACCCTGACCTCAAGTCTATCTTAGAAAACACCGAGGCTCCTCGAAACTAATCAAAGAGATCATCAATCCTTGACAAAGGGTATTTGTTCTTGATCGTCATCTTGTTCAACTGCCGGTAATCTATACACATTTGCATTGTCCCATCTTTCTTCTTTACAAACAACATCGGCTCACCCCAAGGTGAAACACTTGGCCGGATGAACCCTCGGTCAAGAAACTCCTGAAGTTGCGTCTTCAACTCTTTTAGCTCTTTAGGTGCCATGGGATAAGGAGCAATGGGCACCGGAGTCATATTCTCATACAACTCAATACCAAACTCAACTTCTCTGTTTGGCGGCAACCCAGGCATTTCTTCCGGAAAGACACCCGGAAATCACAAACGGTTTTGATGTCCTGTACACGTACATACTTTGTACTAGGATTCATCACATACGCAAGGTAAGCCTCACATCCCAACCTTAGCATACGGCTTGCTTCCAAAGTCGAAACCACATTACACAAGAATTTCATATTCTCGCATACTATCAAAACCTCATAATCATCGGCAAGCCTTAAGGTGACTCGCTTAACATCAAAGTCAACCACCGCCCTATGCTCAGATAGCCAACCCATACCAAGGATCACATCAAAACTATAAAAGGGTAACTCCATCAAATCCACAAGAAAAACATGACCCTGAACAGATAGGGGACACCTCCGATACAACTTCCTAGTGACTACAGTCTCACCAAAAGAAATAGCCACTTGCATTCCTACCTCAAGCAACTCAACATGTATATCAAGAAAATGCGCATGCTCACTCAAGATATATGAATGCGTGGATCCAGAATAAATTAAAGCCAACAATGATAAAGACTGAATAACAAAGGTACTTGTGATGACATCGGTATCGTTGCGCTCCTCGTGCTGAGCATAGACCCTCGCAGGACCGCCTCTCTCAGGCCGAACTGCTACAACATGATCAATACCACGACACCACGCTGACCTTCCTCCCTCCTCTGGAAGTTACCTCGGTCGTTCCCACAACCTCTTTGAGGTACAGCCACAGTAGGTGCACGTCCCTGGCCTCCACCAGCCAACAGAGGACACTCACGCCTCAAATGGTCTCTTGAACCACAGTTTCAGCAAGAATTCCCTGCCACCACAACAGGAGCATGTGCCTCCCTTGCCGCACGAGGACAATCTCGCCGTAGATGACCCCAAGAACCACACATCCAGCACGTGTTTTATTTCGCCCTCATCTTGTCTCCCTGAGCCGGTGCAACATGCCCAACATTACCTCATCTAAAAGTAGGCTGATATCTCTTATCTTGGCCTCTCTTGTTCCCTTCAGCACCGAAACTAGACTCAGTTGCTCTCTTTCCAGAGCTAGAACCACCTCCACAAGATGATAGACCCAAGTTCTTCTCGATGTCCTTAGCTCGACATACAAGCACATCAAAGTCTGTGTAGTCTGCAGCAAACATATACGTCTTGACTTCCTGTACCAGCCCATACCAGAAGCGATCACAACGATGCCTCTCACTCGGCATCAACTCACGGGCGATTTGATTCAAACGTACGAACTGGACTTTGTACTCAGCCACCGAGAGATTTCCCTAAACAAGCGACATGAATTCGCGCTTCTTCTCATCCAAGTATCTCATGTTGGGTCACGTCGGCATGCCCCGTGGCATAGTGAAAAAATTAATTCGACGTAATCCAGCCAGGATCCATGTACATGAACGAATTCGGGGTGAAAAGATGAAGAGTTACCTTTTAAAACTCTGGAAACTAGAAAACCGACGGTATGTCGGAATAACCACGACAAGTAAAACCGGAATCGTCACAGGTTCGCAACGACCTCTACGGAGTCCACCCGAACAAAACGAACAAAGTTTCCGCCTCCCTAACACATAGGGATAAATTTCGACAGGTTTGAACACCTTCCAGGGAGAAGTCGAAATCCCTCCAGGGATTCCTGAGGGAGTCTGAAATCGACCAGGAGTGCAACCGGGGCTTGAAATCGAGCAAGGGAACCTTCAGGGATTTGCCAGGGGCAAGTAGAACACTAGAAAAATATCAAACAGCTTCTCAGAGAGCTTTCTGGGATATGTCAAATTCCAGTGGGGAATCCCTAAGGATGTTGTTGAAATCTTCAAGAGGAGGAAGAGGGATGATTTGGTTGCTAGCCCTTGTCCCTTTAAATGGTATTCAGAGACTTAATTCTAGTTGAATACCTTAAATCCAAGTTCAACCAAAATTCATAGAATCTAATTCTACTTGAAATTGGTTTATATTAAATATACATTATATTTATTAATATTAAATGAAATAAATATATTTAATTGTGTAGAATCTTATTCTACATAAAACATGGATTTAAATATACATTATATTTAATCCAAATATATATATTTTTATTATATAGAATCTCATTCTATCTTTACTTGGATTTAAATATATTTAAATATATATATTTTTTATTATGTAGAATCTAATTCTACATAAAGTTGGAATTAAATATACATTATATAAATTCCTAATATATATTTAAATTTCTAGAATCTTATTCTATAATATTTAAGTCTCTAAAGATTTTCCATACACTAAATAATATTTGATAAATACAATATTTCCCCTATCCCATAGGGGATTTTCGGGAACCTCCCTAAAATAGGGAGTATGGTTTCCAATTTTTTCTTCGTTTCATTCGAAGGGTGTGACCCTTGTAGGTTCATGCAACGTTAGCAGCAAAATTAGAACTATTCTAATTTTACAAACAATGAGTGGCATCTAGCAATATATCATTGCTACCTAAGTTGCATGAAGTCATGGTTTGACTTTCATAATTACTGAATAAACTTCCTTTATGTATTTCATCCTTTTGTCCTTTATATCTTAGATTAACATAAGTCATGGGTTAGTCAGACTTTCGTTGTCCATCTAGTGTTTCTTGATGTCTTGAGTAGATTATTATAAATGAATCTCTATGATATCTCATATCATAATATTCGAGCATGGCCATACATTTTCTAATCTCACTCAATCAAGTGGCCGAAGATATTTCTCCCATTATGTAGGAGGGACAAATCCTTTCTTGATCAACCATATTTCACTACATAGGTCATCACGTATCCAATCATCATTCTTTATAATGTAGTCAGTTACGACACATGTTTGACTATGTCAAAATACGTAAATCTTTATGTTGAAATCATGTTGATCTCAAGTATGAGGATCATACATATGTTTATCATGAGCAATGTTGTGACTGTCACATAATTACCCAAGAAACATGCTCATAGCGGGTCAATCCAGTATGTTGTTCTCTAACAAATACTTATGTGTTGATTTTGACATCTCTATGTCAATAACAACACTTGTTATCAATCAATCACATATTAGTCTTTATATATTATCATTGTCCATACCCGTAATAATATTCGACTAAGGATTCTATTTAACAATAATCGTATTATTGTATGGACATTATTATCCAATGGTTAGTTTGATGCACCGAAACGTACCAAATGATAATAACGACAATGCCATTACTTGATAAATCTAGTAAAAAAGTATGTCTATTCAACCATCATATGATTGGTCTTTGGGCATACTCAAACAATCTCCCACTAGCACTAAGACCAATCATTCTCGTATCTAATATGATATGGTTTAGTGTAACTGACATGCTTATGTTGTGTCAAAAGCTTTGTTAGGGAGTTGATAAAGTTATCAACTTTGTGTGTATGTTGCATACTTTCACATCTCCAAGATGTAAGCACTTTAGAATATGTTTGGATTTATTGATGAGATCTGGGTTTTATTTGCTTACGTAAAGGTCCCATCATAACAGAGTTATGTAGCATCTAATATGCTGGGAACAACCCTTAGTTCAGAAGTGAACCCTTTAGATCCAAACATCCTTCTTTATTTCTATGTCGAGTGTAATACATTCAGCCTATGTTGTAGAGTTAGATACGGTCTCATTTTGCTAACTCGCAGTATCTTTTATTAATGCAAAACAGATTGCGATCTTTAGTTCCTTTTAATGAGTATGTCATCTACATACAATACTTAGGAAAGTAACAATGCTCCCACTAGCTCTTTTGAAAACAAGACTCCCCTTTGTTTCTAGATAAACCAAACCTTTTGATTGTATCTTCTGAATAAATATCCCAACTTCGAGAAGCTTGCCTTAGTCTACGGATAGACCTTTGTAGCTTACATACCTTCCAAGTGTTTACTGGAGTGACAAAACCTTCTGGATGTGTCATGTACACATCTGTTTCAAGTTTTCCCTTAGGAAAGTGGTTTTGACATTCCTTTATTTGATTTCATAATCATGGTATGTAACTACTTGCAAGTGAGATTAATATGGATTAAACATAGCTACAAGGAAGATGCTTTATCATACTCTATACTATGAAGTTTGTCGAAAACTTTTAGCGATGAATCATCCTTTGAATGTTTTATCATCCATGTCGGTTTTTCCTTTTTAAAAGAATAAAAAAACTCATCCATACCTCTTAGGTTTTACCCTTTTAGGTAACCAAAGTCTATACTTGGTTTTTAGACATGGATTTCATCTCATCTCTCATGGCTCTTAGCCATTTCTCGAATTTTGGGCTTCACCATTGCTTTCTGATAAGACCTAGTCTTCATCTTGATCCGAAAAGAAGAGTGTTTCCATGTACGGATAGTGAGAAATCCATATTTCTCAAGTAGATGGTATTCTCTTAAGGATCAACACAATGGTTGTGTTTTGTTCCAATGTTCCTTGATCATTTGTGGAACATTGTCAATCTTTGGTTCATAAATTTGTTGTCTAAAATTTCTTCACATTCCAAATTCCATTTTTTTCTTTTGTGAAAGGTAATCTCTTTCGAGAGAAACTCTAGTTTGAGCAACAAACATTTTGTTCTCGTTGAAAAATGAAATCCCTTAGTGATAAGTATTCTCTTTCGAGATAAACTATCGTTTGAGCAACAAATATTTTGTTCTCGTTTAAAGTTGAAGAAATAATATCCCTTTGTGAGAATTAATCTCTTTCAAGATAAACTCTTATTTGAGAAACAAACGCTTTGTTCTCTTTATGATAAACAACAAATGGAGTTTTTAAGGTTCGAACTTTGTAAACATTTTAACATGTAAGTAACCTTAAAACTTCAAAGGTATTCTAGAACAATTCTTAGTCCATATCTTATATGGCGTTTCGAACCAAAAATGATTAAGTATGAGAGTTGTGTTTCTATTGTGTAAAGAAGTTGAAAATTACTTGTTCTAAATCAAAACATGTCTAACATATTTGATTCTCTTTCAAAGACTTTTCGTTCCACTTGTGGGATTTAATTAGAGGACAATCTCATATTCTTTGAAAGTTCATCAAACTTTAAGTATTCTTGAATTTGATCTCATCAAATTACCTTAATACTTTTTACGAGTTTGAGATTAGTCATTTGTTTTATTTATCTTATAAATATTATTGATTTGATTAGTTTAAAGATCATTGATTTGTTGTGCCATAAGAGATTAAAAGAATAACATTTATTTAAATAATCTTAAAATTAAAATATCTTGTCCTTACAAGATAACTAAAACTTAAGCACAAAATAATAATCTTAAAAACTAAAACAAATCTATTTAAGCAAAAACACATGTCCTAATGGATGATGAAGCAACTCTTGCTTTATTTCCATTCGCAGGTCCATGTCTATTCTGATGCCTTCTCTTTAGAATCCTCTGAGGTTGATGCCTTACTCGCTTTTGCTTTCTTGACTTCTTGTAGGTGTGTGGGGCAGTTTCTCTTCCAACGTCTGGTCTTACCACAATGGAAACATTTTCCATCCTTCTTGATTCCCTTCTTAGGTTTCAATGTCTCCTTTCCATCGGTTTTGGTCTTACCATCACCTTTAGACTTTGCTGCCGATTTACCTTTCTTCTGACCCTTGCGGACCATCAGAATAGGTTTAGGTCCTACCTTCTTCAGGTTGATTTCAGCAGTTCTCAACATACAGAGCAACTGTGGCAACGTCTTGTTAAATTCATTCATATTGAAATTAAGGACGAACTGATTGAAACTATCCGGCAACGATTGCAGGATGACATCAGTAGCTAATTCGTCTTTCAGCGGAAAGTCGAGCTTCTCCAACGTTTGGATGTAGCCCATCATTTTGATGACGTGAGCTCCTACGGGAGATCCCTCACTTATCTTACATTGAAACTTAACTTTAGAGGTCTCGTACCTCTCTTGACGAGCTTGCCCTTCATAAATCTCCTTGAGATTTTAAACCATATCATAAGGTACCATGTCCTCATGTTGCTTCTGATGCTCAGGGGTCATGGAGGCAAGCATAAGACAACCGGCATCCAGCATGTCGTCCATGTGTTTCTTAAAATTGTCTTTGTCAGCTCTGGAAGCAGTGGCAACCGGTTCATCAGGAACATGTTCTTCAATGACATATTCCTTCTTTTCCTGTTTGAGAACAATTCTCAAGTTGCGGAACCAGTCAAGGAAGTTTATGCCATTGAGCTTATCCTTCTCAAGGATAGATCGCAGAGATAGAGTACTATTTGCCATTAATTCTACAACAAAGAAAATATGCTATATAAGTTTTACTAAATTTTAAAATTTATAGATAGGTCTTTACTATAAATTTACTACCACTATTTTCTTCAAAATTAAAAATCCTCTAGTTTTAATTTCGGAAAAACGTTTCGATAGTTTTTCTAGTGAGTGAGGATCCGTATTTCACCATTCCTAAATCAGCTTTGGCCAGTCTTTTAGGAAATGGTTATTTAGGTAAGTAACATCTTACTAATTACATCTCATGTAATTCCTCATCTTTTGGCGAACAACTCTTGTTCTTTAAACCATCTTATGATTAACTAAAACTTTTAACCATTAGGTTTTCAAATCCTATTAGAACAACCCAGCTAAGTCAATACAAATGTCTCAACCGGCGAATATCACTAGCTTATTCTTCGTGTTTAACTAAGATAGATAAATGTGACATTGCTTTGGCAAAACTCGCATTATATCGATCGAAGCTTTAACGAGGGTAAATATTGGATGGTTAAAACAAACTGAAAATTATAGTGAGGGATTTACTTAATTATCTCATCATTTTAACATTGATCCTATCAATAGAACTATGTTTAATCATGCTTATAAAACATCCATTGCATCACATACAAGGTAAATATAAGTGGTAAATAAATATGCAATGATTATATCCCTTCTTAACCTAAGGCGACCCATCCCAAGCCAATGGGAGGACCATTCTACTGAAGATAGAATGTGCTTCTGAAACATCCGGTCCACCAGGGAAGGCCCACCATGCTGCTACCTTGGTCCTTGCTTTATCTCCATGAGTATTTACAATTTTTAGAAACTCGCGTTACATGCGAGGGAGTGAGATGAGAAGATAAGTACAATAGAAGATAGAGAAAGGCACGACACGCAGGCCGTATTTATAAAAACCAAAACTATAAGGCTATGGGCTATAACCATGCAAAACAAACACCGTCAAATCTAACATGCATTTCAAACATCGTGCGAACAAAGTAACGACATGTTTACGGAGTTTTAAACTGATTATCCCTATGTTGCGGTTAATGGGCCAAAGAAGGATCACGAGGTTTCATAAACCATTTGCGTTAACGAACAAATGCACCAGGTAGGTCAACATGAAAGAGAGGTGGTGCACTAGGCACACTTAAGTACCAGGTCCTTGATGATGCCAATCCTAGACATGCATTTTTTATAACGTCTAACCATAACACTTATGGATTCACCGTGAAAGATAGTTTGATAACTTTTATCAAATTAGAAGCCCTTTCAGAGATTTCATAAATCTATGAAACTACGAACAACTACTTGTTCTCTAGACTAACTATTAGTCTCAACATGTTAACATTTAACATTGAAGCAACCTAACATAGTTATGATTAACTCTTAATCATTCAGTGATAATCGAAATAAGTCTTTATTAGGTGTGATACGATAAACGATAAATATCTAAATCGAATCAAACAACATAAATCGCATACATAAACATCACCCAAGAATTTAAGTCTGAATTCGTATGATACAAGTGGCTCTGATACCACTGTTGGGTCACGTCGGCACGCCTCGTGGCACAGCGGAAAAATTAATCCGACGTAATTCAGCCAGGATCCATGTACAAGAACGAATTAGGGGTGAAAAGATGAAGAGTTACCTTTTAAAATTCTGGAAACTAGAAAACTGACGGTATGTCGGAATAACCACGACAAGTAAAACCGGAATCGTCACAGGTTCGTAACGACCTCTACGGAGTCCACCCGAACAAAACGAACAAAGTTTCCGCCTCCCTAATACTTAGGGATAAATTTCGACAGGTTTGAACACCTTCCAGGGAGAAGTCGAAATCCCTCCAGGGATTTCTGAGGGAGTCTAAAATCGACCAGGAGTTCAACCGGGGCCTGCAATCGAGCAAGGGAACCTTCAGGGATTTGCCAGGGGGCAAGTAGAACACCAGAAAAATATCAAACAGCTTCTCAGAGAGCTTTCTGGGATATGTCAAATTTCAGTAGGGAATCCATAAGGATGTTGTCGAAATCTTCAAGAGGAGGAAGAGGGATGATTTGGTTGCTAGCCCTTTTCCCTTTAAATAGTATTCAGAGACTTAATTCTAGTTGAATACCTTAAATCCAAGTTCAACCAAAATTCATAGAATCTAATTATACTTGAAATTGGTTTATATTAAATATACATTATATTTAATAATATTAAATGAAATATATATATTTAATTATGTAGAATCTTATTCTACATAAAACATGGATTTAAATATACATTATATTTAATCCAAATATATATATTTTTATTATATAGAATCTCATTCTATCTTTACTTGGATTTAAATATACTTAAATATATATTTTTTTATTATGTAGAATCTAATTCTGCATAAACTTAGAATTAAATATACATTATATAAATTCCAAATATATATTTAAATTTCTAGAATCTTATTCTATAATATTTAAGTCTCTAAATATTTTCCATACACTAAATAATATTTGATGAATACAATATTTATCCAATATTATTCCGATTTAAGGGAGTTGCCGATTTCCCCTATCCCATAGGGGATTTTCGGCAACCTCCCTAAAATAGGGAGTATGGTTTCCAATTTTTTATTCATTTCATTCGAAGGGTGTGACCCTTGTAGGTTCATGCAACGTTAGAAGCAAAATTAGAACTGTTCTAATTTTACAAACAATGAGTGGCATGTAGCAATACATCATTGCTACGTAAGTTGCATGAAGTCATGGTTTGACTTTCCTAATTCCTGAATAAACTTCCTTTATGTATTTCATCCTTTTGTCCTTTATATCTTAGATGAACACAAGTCATTGGTGAGTCACACTTGCGTTGGCCATCTAGTGTTTCTTGATGTCTTGAGTAGATTATTATAAACGAATCTCTATGATATCTCATATCATAATATTCGAGCATGGCCATGCATTTTCTAATTTCACTCAATCAAGTGGCTGAAGATATTTCTCCCATTATGTAGGAGAGACAAATCCTTTCTTGATCAACCATATTTCACTACATAGGTCATCACGTATCCTAATCATCAGTCTTTATAATGTAGTCAGTTACGACACACGTTTGACTATGTCAAAATACGTAAATCTTTATGTTGAAATCATGTTGATCTCAAGTCTGAGGACATACATATGTTTATCATGTGCAATGTTGTGACTGTCAGATAATTACCCAAGAAACATGCTCATATCGGGTCAATCTTGTATGTTGTTCTCTAACAAATACTTATGTGTTGATTTTGACATCTCTATGTCAATAACAACACTTGTTATCAATCAATCACATATTAGTCTTTATATATTTTCACTGTCCATACCTGTAATAATATTCGACTAAGGATTCTATTTAACAATAATCGTATTATTGTGTGGACATTATTATCCAATGGTTAGTTTGATGCACCGAAACATACCAAATGATAATAACGGCAATGCCATTACTTGATAAATCTAGTAAAATAGTATGTCTATTGAATCATCATATGATTGGTCTTTGGGCATACTCCAACATCTCACACCAAGATACTTCCTCTTAAAGGCGCCCCGAAAGAACTCCCAATCTACCTCATTGGGTTCCATACAAGCGGTGATAGTCGTCCACCAACTGTAAGCATCACCCTGGAGCAAAGAAATTGTGCATCCCATCTGATCCATGATACAGACCGTGCTGACTAACCAGGCTTCCGATGCCTCAGGAGACATACCAAAGAGCTCCACAGGTCCTAAACTCCTCAGCCTTTCCAAAGGCAAACTCGCCTTCCAGCTGCATGGGCCTGGACATGCGCTCCAGCTACAACGGCCTGAAACGCTCTGGTGATCGCTTGAACCTACGGCGTTAGATCACCCAAGACTGGACTAGCTTGTCCTTGTTGCTCCGGCTCTCCACCTCCAGGTGGTGGTGGTGGAGGTAAAGTCTCAACAGCTGGGTTCTCAACCCCTTGATTACCCTGATTGCCCTGCTCAGCATAACAATCGTGTTCGACCCAAGCTCTCTTCTCGGACCCATAGTGTTATTTTAACAAGGCATAACAACAAAAAACAAATCAAACCATGATTTAGGCCAGCCTCAAGCAAGGATCCAAGTTCACAAAAACATTTAACTAGTGTAATAAGGCAATGAGCACACCCCGATTTCCCTCAAGCATAACATAGCATTTCATAATCAACATGCTTTTCACCATCCGAAATCAACATACATCCTCATCACATTATCAACATACAATCATATTTATGTCACATATGATTTATAACAATCAAGCATAGCATAAGCTCCAACATTCAATCAAAACATGCTTCTTCAAACAATCATGCATTAAAACATACCAATTTCACTTACCATCATCCCCAATTCTTTCGAAACCTGGCTCTAATACCAACAAATGTAACCCCCTAAGAAGATTACACGGGGAAAACCAAAGTCAACTCGTAAAAGTTAACCCTGATTAACGACCCAATTTTATTTATCTTTTCTAGATGCACATTATTATCTTATATGATTAGCAAAGCAATTAGGCAAAAACGGCTCAACAATCAGAGTTCAATTAGGGTTCAATTGCATTCATTTGACTTTCAGAGACTACTTTGTAAATTTCAAGAATTACAAGGACTATCTAGATTTTAAAGTTACCAATCTAAAATTAGTCATATAACATGCCAGCATGTTATTCCACTATTTTATTCACAGTGCATCCAATCCTATAGCCGGCTAACTATATCCGATTAAAGTAACCACAAAGCATTTCCATCACTTGCGAATATAATCGTTTAACATCATTATTCCACTATTTTACAAGCATAAATCACAATGCCATTTTCACAAAAATAAACATGCTTAAACTCAAATGCATATAACTCAAAAATCCAAGGATCACCTACCAAGTGCATCCTTAACAAAATGACATTAAACACCAGCATTATCAATGCTCAAAACATGCTTTAAAACAGTAAATTAAACCACATTTAATTCAAGTGCATTTTCCAACAAAAACATAGCACATTCAGAGAGAGACTTTCGAATCAATTACTCTTGGGCTTAGCTAAGTGTTTCAAACTTACTCTAAGCTCCCAAGACCACGCTCAAAGTGTTACAAAGCTGGAAAATCCATTTCCACTCACCGATGCGCGAAACCTTGCTCCCGGCGCGAAAATCACCCTTCTGAAGCCTCCAAAAATGCTTCGTTTACTTCCGGATCAAGATCTCTTGTTTTTAGAGCATTAAAACAGAGATCCAAATGCATTAAAATACATTTCAACACCAGCAACTAAACACAAACTTGTTGCTCACCAAAACTACACCAATTTACCCAACCGAAACAACCGAAAACTTAATCGATTGCTTCCTAAACCAAGCCCAGCCAACATGCATCACTTTCAACCATTATTAAACATCAAAACACATCTAAAAACAACCTAAACCCTTCATTATACCTCCAGCAAGCATAACTTTATCATTTCACCTAAAAAACCCAACTAAAACCATCAAGAAACTCGAGGATCTCAAGAATTTCGGGATTTATATCATCAAATCCTTTTTCCAACATAATAATCAACTTAAATCTCAATTACAATCAATCCAAAACTAAGCTCATCAATACCAATTTGAAAATCAAGATTTAAATCAGAATTTTGCAAGATTTTGATCTTAAATCAAAACTATTATCAAAACTCAGCCAAAAAACAATATTAAGAAGTCAAAGTTCTTGAGAATTTAATAAAGAACCTAGATTGAAGGTTGAGAACGAGATTTACCTCCAATCCTTGGCTTCCTCAATGATTGACAAGTTTTTCCTTCACAAATCTTGAAGAATTTGAAGAGAACTCTTGAAAATGGTTTAGAAATCAAAGAGAGAGTGTTTGGGAGAAAAGAAATCTACAGAAAAGAGCTGAGAAAATGGTTTTGCTGAAATGAAAGTTAGTTACGCAAAAAACTTCTCATTATTTTATTTTAACAATTTAATTAGATAAAAATCCTTTTTATTTTAATCATCTAAAAATCCTTTTAAAACACATGTCAATTTAAGGAAGGTGTAATTGCACCATAGCTCCTTAAAGATTCTAAGATTTTGACTCCATTTTAAAAATTACATTTTCCACAGTTTTGAAACTTTACATTTTGGTCACTACCCAAAATGTATCACTTCCAAAGCTTATTTTGTAAAATTAATTTGGCCAACCCCTTAAACATTATTTTAGAGTATTATAGCAATTTTTACCATATTTTTATCATTTCCCGATACTTGATTTCCTTAAAACTCCTAATACAATTCGAACTGTTTTCGACTGGTCTGATCCGTTGTCTAAAACGTCTAGGCCCAAAATCAGGGCATTACATCGGTAGAGGTATAACCCCACTAACGAGAGATGGGACACAACTCAAACTCCTCAATTGTTAGGGTACTTGGATGGAGTCTTCGGTACAATCACAACCCCTCAACATCCAAGGCGACTTGTTTACAGTGCACTCAATCCTATAGTCGGCTAACTATATCCGATTTCATTTGGAAAACACTTTACACAACATCACTTGCCAATATAATTCACTTTTAATACAAACCTTATTGTTTTCAAAGCATTCACAATAAGTCATATTCCAAGCATTAAACCATGCTTCATAAAACAAGTATAAACACATACTTACAAGGATCACTTACTTAGTGCATCCTTCAACAATATGGCATCATAAAAAGCAAATTATATGCTCAAAACATGCTTTAAAACAGTAGGTAAACACATTTAAAAACAAGTGCATCCACAAGCTTATAATAGCACAATTCGAGGGAGAAAATCTCTTTAGTTAATTACGAACTTAGTAAAGCATTTCAAGTTTACACTAAGTTCCCAAAACCACTTTTAAGATGTTTCAAAGCTGGAAATCCCATCTCCACTCAGTGACTTGTGAAACCTCAATCGCCGATGTAAAAATCAAACGTCCGAAGTACCCGGAACTTCGCCAAATGCTTCCAAAGAATCCTCCCTTGTTTATACCACATAAGAACAGAGGATTAATGCATCTCAATGCATCAAAACCACCAGTAAACACCAAAAACTCGTAGCTCTTCCCAAAGGCACCAAAATACCCATCCGAAAAAATCGAAATCACATTCAATTTATCACTAAACTCAACTCAACCATCAACAAACACTTCCATCATATATTTACCATAAATCAACATCCTAATATCATCCTTATACCTCAATCAACTTCAGATTTCACATTTCAAAGCCAAAAACCCAAAACTAACAACCTAGACAATTAGAGATCTCAATGGTTTCAGGATTATTATGATCAAAACTCATTATCAATATCATTTAACACCCAAATTAACTTTAAAATCATTCTCAAATCAACCAAAACGCTGCCCAAACGAAAATCACATTTAATCTCATCTTTTAGCATGATTTCGGCATTTTAACCAAATCAATCATTAAAACCTCAATTAAAAACACAAATCAAGAGTCAAATACTTTGGAATTTCATTAAAGAACCTTGATTAGAGGAGTAGCACGAAATTACCTCCAATTCCTGCTTTTCTTTCAATTGGCAAGTTTTCAACTCAAGAAGCTTTAAGAAATCTGCAATTCTTTGAGAAGAATCTTTAAAAAAAAGAGTTGTGAATCAAAAGAGCAAAAGAATGAAAAGAAATCTGGAAATTGAGAGAAAAGAGGGAATGATTGGCTGAAGAGAAAATGAGAAATAGAAAAGTTACGTCAAAAGGGTTTTACAAAATAACTACCTCTTTAATTTAATAAAACCTCCCTCTTCAATTGTAATTAAACATTATAATCACATGCCAATTAAATGAAAAGGCTTAAATGCCATTAAGCTCCCTGAATATTCTAAGAATTTGACTCTCATTTGAAAATCACAGTTTTCTACATAGTTTTAAATTTTTTACATTTCAGTCGCTGCCCAAAATATTCAAATCCCAAAATCCATTTTTTAAAATTGACTTTACCAAAACCATCTCTATGTTTTTAGATGATTTTAGAAAAATTACCATATTTTTACCTTATCTTGAATCATGATTTCCCTGAACCGATTCTAAAAGCTCGAATCTCCAACTCTAGGTTCGACCAACCAAAACAGATGCCTAAAACATCTAGGCCCAAAATCAGGGCGTTACATCTTTCATGTGATCTACTACGCTAGTAAAACTCTGAATGAAGCACAAGTGAACTACACCACCACCGAGAAAGAGTTACTAGCCATTGTGTTCGCATTTGATAAATTCTGTTCATACTTGATCGGAACCAAGGTAATTGTTCATATTGACCATTCAGCAATTAAGTACCTCTTTGCCAAGAAACATGCCAAACCACATTTAATTCGTTGGATTTTACTTTTACAAGAGTTTGACATCGAAATTAAGGTCAAGAAAGGTATAGAAAACCAAGTTGCAGACCATTTATCTCGATTGAAATAAGGATAGAAAGAGACCACTCCCACAGAAATCCAAGAAGCATTCCCAGACGAGCGGTTGCTCTTTGCCTCAACAACTGCATACGGCACTGCCTCGGCAATCCAGACAGGCACTGTCTCGGCAATTATCGATAGCATTGCCTCGGCAATAACTTCGGCAACTACCGCATCACTTTCATCGACACCCTGGTATGTCGATCTTGTGAATTTCATAGTTAGTGGTATTTTACCATATAAACTTGCTCACCAAGGTAAGAAGCAGTTCCTACATGATGCTAAGCATTATTATTGGGACGAGCCTATTTTGTTTAAACATTGTGCATATCATGTTATAAGAAGGTGTGTTCTAGAAGAACAACAAGATGTGATCCAACAATGCCATTCTTCACCCTATTGAGGACACTTTGGAGGGACACGCACGGAAGCCAAGGTTTTACAATCCGTACTATACTGGCTGACCGTTTACAAGGACGCCCAAGCTTTCTACAAGCAATGTGACCGTTGTCAACGGGCTGGAAAGATTTCAAGAAGAAACAAGATGCACTTGCAGAATATCCTTGATGTCAAATTGTTTGATGTTTGGGGAATCAATTTCATGGGGCTCTTCCCATATTCATGGGGAAATCTCTACATCCTACATGTCGTTGACTATGTGTCCAAATGGGTAGAGGCAATTGCAACACCAAACAATGACTCCAAAACCGTGCAAAGATTCCTATAGAAAATTATCTTCAAACGATTTTGAATGCCAGGGGTAATCATAAGTGACGAAGGCAAGCACTTCGACAACAAACCCATTGCCAAGGCATTGTAGCAATTTGGAGTGACACATAAAATTGCCACGACATACCATACGTAAACTAATGGACAAGCCGAGATCTCTTTGAGAAGGTAGTAAATCCCTCCCACAAGGACTAATCTCTTTGAATCTATGATGCACTTTGGGCTTATAGGACAACATTCAAAACACCATTGGGCATGTCAACTTTTGGACTTGTGTACGGTAAAGCATGCCATCCACCGGTGGAAATTGAGCACAAAGCATATTGGGCAATCAAGACCGTGAACATGGAATGAGAGAGTGCTGGGGAAAAATGACTACTGGACCTCAATAAGATAGAGGAGTTTTGTGTCGTAACTTGTGACAACGCCAAGATCTACAAAGAAAAAACCAAATGGTGGCATGAAAAGAGACTATTGGCGTGGCAATTCTTTATCGGGAAATTAGTCCTCCTCTTCAATTCTTGATTGAAGCTATTCCCAGGGAAACTACGATTGAGATGGTCTCGACCTTTCGAAGTTGTCAAAGCATTCCCCCATTGTGTTGTAACAATCAAGTCCATAAAAGACAATTATGAATTTAAAGTTAATGGGCAGAGATTGAAGCACTACACTAGAACCCATGTCATAAGGGATAAGGAAGTGATTACTTTAGGAGATGCATCCTTATGCACTCCTTTAGTATCTTGCACAGAAACTCACCACAATGGACAAACGATAGCGCGTGTTCATGCAATACACAAGGGACTTCAACAAGTCCATCATTTAAGTGATCCTAGAGAAGTTCCCAGAGAACATGATGCAATTCCCAGCCTTCCCTGCTGACATCCTTGCCTTGGCAACACCCAGAGCCTCTGTCGCGGCAACACATGGAGACTCTGCCTCGGCAATGAAGACAACCACTGCCCTAGCAACCTATGGAGACACTACCTCGGCAATCCCTGCTACCTATGTCGTGGCAACAAAGAGTGATGATGCCCAACCAACTAGAGCAAACAAGGGCAAAGCACCTGCCATAGAGCTGACCCAAACTGAGACGTGGCCAAACTTCTCCGACTCTGATGACTCTGCTGTACCCCAAGCCAAGGCCGCTCTAGTTCCATCCCTCAAGAAGCGCAAGGCCTCTTCCACCGAAGAAATTGGCCTAGACAGTGGCGATAAAGAAGAGGTGACCAAGAAAGCCGAAGCGACACCCCCAACACGTCACCAACCACCAAGGGCAACCAAGAGGATCAAGCAAACGACAAGAAGGAAATTGATCATCCAAGACGACGACGATGACTCAACCATGTCCCCATCGTTGTAAATTTTTTTCTCTTGCCTTTTATTTTATATTTTGTGTATGTGCATGCATTGAGGGAAATGCTTCTCTCGAGTTTGGGGGCATGTAGTTAGTAAATTCTTTTTGTCATATCTAGGAATGCATGCTTATTGGTTGCCTTAAGTTTAATCCAATGAAATTGTTGCCTCGGCAATAGATGTCTCTCTCTTACCGTAGCCTTAAATTTATTAGCAAACTTTCAATTTTAGGATGTCTATGGAAGAAGACTTAGAATCACACGATGAGACTGAAAACGAAAAAGTACACTTTTGTGACTTGAATGATTGAAGGAGTTCTAGGACACTTAGGACATTTACTTACTTAAAAAATTGGGTTAAAAGTTAGAGATGCCTAAAACTGGATATAGCTTAAGGAAAAGTATAAAAATCACTAGAGGTGCCTGAAATTGGGTCTAGTTTAAATAGAAACCCAATGAAAGTAGGTTAATTTCTTAAGTGTTTACTCAGAAGCAAAAAAATCATCTAGTTCACAATGACGCACACACTCACGAGTCTTATAGTTTGATCCCATGGAAATCCTCGACATCCAAATAATTGAAGGCTAAGCACATTCATATTCATTGTTTAGAGAATGGAAGAAAAATTAAGTACGAGGGCTAATTTCATGAAGACTAAATCATTGGCAATTGACTGTTAGTTTTGCAGTACCCAAGGATAAGCAATAGTTCAAGTTTGAGGGTGTGTTAGGTGTGTAATAGTATTCATGTTAGGACCCTTTATGACTCAATTATTGTCAGACTTAAGCTTATTTTAGATGCATTACTAATCATACATACACAATTTACTATTCTTAACATTACCATGCTTGATCATCTTTATTTGATTATACGTGGTGGAAAAGGCACTGCTTTGGTATGTGTTTTGTGCTTGTGCAGATTTCATTACCCATTGCCCGGGCAAGCATTGTCTTGGCAGTGAATGAAGGGGAAGAAAAGGTGCAGAACCAACACTCGACGATCCAGACCAGGTCATCCTTTAATGTCAAGCCTTACAAAGGAACGCTTGTTATCGCCATCATGATCTAATTCTTTCTTAGTCTAGGATTATTTTGTTTAGTAGTTGTGAGAAGACGATTGTAATTTGTTTAGGTTTTTGTTAATGCGTTTAAGTTCAAGGTTTACTTATTCTTGGTGTTACTTTTTCTTGCAATTGAATCGAGAGAGGATATTGTGATTGCATCTATTTGTCTAATAACAGGAGAGTTAGACTCGCGAAACGAATAAGCATGGTCTTTATCCCATTCGGTGAAGACTAATTCGACTTAGGAATAAGTACGAGTTTCAACGGCTAAGAGAAGCGTAAGATTGATTGGTGTTCACCCTTGGTTCACACTGGGAGGCATTATCAAGGCCTGCACATCAAAAGAGTTTTGGCTTAGGGATAAGAAGAAACCATTGAAGAATGCTTTGTCGAACCTTGAAGGTTGTCGCTAAATTGCCCAAGCAGTGGCTGTGTCGATTGCCGCGACAATAGTTTTGCCCATTGCCGAGGCAATCAAGTTGACATTTGCATTCAAAACTGAGACAAATTCATTCAACTTCCACACTACGACGCAATATAATATGGACTGCTCTATCATTACATTTACTCAAACTCTTAGTTTACTTGTTGTCTTTATTTTAAGTTGTTATCTCAACCAAACCATTACTTGCGTTTATGATTTTCTACAGTGCAAGACGATATTCTCTGGTAGTAGCACCAATCCCTGTGGAGACGATATCTTTTATACTACAACTTGGCGACGTGTATACCTGCACTAAAATTGTGGCATCGAATATGCACAACAGTAAGCCCACTCCTTCACTCCATGATTTGGTTATAAATTGCATGGAGAATTGAATATTTAGATGCTTTAAAATTGACAAATTGGATGATGTTTTTGTTAGAATTCAGCTTTGATTATGACACCCTTAAGAATCTTATTTCAGTTGTTTGTTATTGTAAGTTAGAAGATGTTTTGGAAGGTAAATCAATGAGAAGTTAGTTAGTGAATAAAGGGTTTGAATGAATGGTGGTTGAATATAACTGAGTTTGGATCATTTAAATTGGCTTAAACAATGGATATGCAATCTGCCTAGAAAAGCTATGTTCTGGCAGTAAGTTTAGAAATTCATAGAAAATTGAATATGCTGAGTCAGAGGATTAATTTTATATGTATAGAACCATGTGTGAGTCTAGCTTCATCTCCAACGGACAGTGATTGATTTCAAGCTCTAAATCAAAAGTTATGAATTTTTAGGTGAAGGTAGTGCAGAAAACTGCTTCCAGTTTTCTGCTCTAGACATTTTCTATTTCAAGAGTTCAATGAATTTTTCATAATTTTTTTAGATTTTATTAATTTATGTGTCTTATACCGTTAGAACCGTAGTCGAATCTAGTTTTTGATGGTCTAAAGTAAGTTATGTTTCAATGTATAATCTGCCCTGTACAGAAAATTCTTTGAAGGCAGATAAAGTGCCAAATACTGGAAATGAGAAATGGATTTAGTTTTAATAAAATGTCTTAAGATGTATTGTTATTTAATGTTGAATCAAATGGTAGTCAAAGCTAAGAAACCAGAATGCTTGTGATAATCATGATAGTTAATAGTGTTTTTGTTGGTCTTAAATGTACATGTTCAGATAAATGGTTCATCACGTGGTAATGTTTTGGTAATTCATAAGAGAGACATGTTGAAGCTGCTATATGATAACAGTAAATTAAGATTTGAAGTGTGTATGAATTATTTGAATTTGTCTCGATGATGAGTTCTTAATGATAGATAAGATGTTATAAATTCATGATTTAGGATTAATATGTTATGAATCGATTGCTATGATAAATGCGGATAAAAAAATATCTGTTATAAAAACAGTTTGGAGTAGGTATTAAAACATGCAGAATTGATATGTATTAGTATTGAACAAAATGCAGTGTAGTATTGTTATGCATGTGAGAATCTGTTTTATGCCATTTGAAATGTAGTCACGGAATGTATAAGTTAAATTGTTTAATAAATTAGTTTTGCTGACAGTCTTGAATTATGGAAATTTAGATGATGAACATGTTATGAACTTTTGCTTTGGTGTTATGAACTAGAAGTGATTATGTGAACATGGTCTATATTTTAAAGCTTAAAACATGAGGTGTGAAGATAATAGAACAATAAAGACTTTTGAGGGAAATAATTCTTTGAAACTTTGCTTTGTTATGTTTAAAAGTCATGCTTTAATTAGAGTTTATAAGCTTGATGTGAATACTTGAAATGTTATGAGATCAATTGAGGAAAATTAGTGTTTTGTGTGCACTTTGAAAATCAATAGTGCAAGTTTGAATAGGATTTATACTAATAAATTGTTTTGTTTTGAGGTAAATACTTTATATGGAAGATATAACGAGGAGAACTAAGTTGGGAATCAAATAAGAACAAGATGTGATTGTGGTTCAGGTATCCCGTAACTTCGGAATATCAGGTGAGTATAGTTGCATTTGTCTTGGATGACACGGAGTCACTCCGACCTTTGTTTTAACGTGTTTAATGTATGAAACGTTTAAGTTTTGGATGCACATTATCATTTTGCATAAGGCTCACATAGAGCTCTTGGGATGGTTATATTTATAGCATGACACCTTGATAAGCTCATTGTTTATGTTTGTATTATTTATGCACCTTTTTCCTTGCTATGCTATGTTTTTATAATGGAAGTTAGTACTAACCTTGATAAAAAAAACTTAGATGCTAACCTATTAATCACTTGTCATAAGATATCAATCTATAAAAGAATAATTCCTAATGTTATAAGCTTGTGAAACTTTTTGAAACAAATTAAATCCCTAATGCTATAAATCTTTGAAATCCTAAGTTCTCTGGAGCAATTAAGCTCATTTGTGCCATAAGAAATTAAAGAAAGAAATAAGTAAGCCACCTTATGTCATAAGATTCCCCTCCTAACTTCAAAGCATAAAATATTTAAGTTGCCTAAACAATGGATGTCCATGGACACTTTGGCATGGTGCAAAGGTATAATTCGGCACTACGGTCCACAAGCTACGGCTCATGGGTGACAACCCCTTGTATGTGATATATTAGCGATAGTAGGAGGTAATGGGAGAGATTGTAAGGAGATTGGCGACAGTTGGATGGATAGAGAATAGAAGCTAGGTTTGATATGTTATAACACTAGCCTTTGCTTTGTGCTCTGTGCTAAGTGTAACTCAGACCAATGTTACCTATGTCCAAATATGATCCAAGGCTTTGATAAGATATAAACTCAGATATGAATTCCAATAAGCTTTGATAAGAACCCAGAGAAGCTTTGATAAGAACTTTGATATGAACACCGATAAGCTTTTATATGAATTTCGATATAAACTTCATAAGAACTTCAATAAGCCTTGCTAAAACTTTGATAAGTTAAGATATGAACTTTGATAAGTTCAAGACATTCTTGAACTATGTTGTTAATAGGATAGTTAGAAAATCAAACTCTTGCTATGAGATCTCATGGTGCGTTTGAACAATATACATGATGAATTTTCCATGCCTTTGTGATTTTTGCAACATAGTTAAGATAATCAAATTACTTGATAGTGAATTCTATAGCTGTTGAGAATTGAGCATTCGAATGATGCCCTTGTTGAATGAGTAACTTATGCTTGAATTTTAATTGTGGTCACATTGTTTGATAGAAACACGTGTGGACTGTCATGATCTAGAAAGAGTTATTGAGGGATTGTTTTGCAAATAAAAATTGGACTATTTTGCAATACTAGCAGACTGTTTTGTAAGATTAATTGAGGGACTATTTTGCAAATAAAAATGGAACTATTTTGCAATACTAGTGGACTGTTTTGTAAGCTTAATCGAGGGACTATTTTGCAATTAAAAGTGGGATTGTTTTTTGTATCAAATTGGACTATTTTATAAACTTGATTAAGAGGGATGTATGTAAATGAAATAAGATTATTTTGGGACTGTTTCAGTATATGAAAATGTATGATTTTGATTGAAAGATTGTGATGCTATGTATGAAGAAAAGGGTTAAGTATGATTAAACTTATGTATATAGTTTTATATGACATTGTTAAGAAAAGATATGAAAGAGTATGAACTTCGATAAACTTCCATAAGATAAGCCTCATAAAAGCTAAGACCAAGTCATAAGCATCTAATGCTAACTTATGTTTGTATTCCTTGAATTTTTTATTCGATATCATTGGCAATATGCTTTGTTATTTTAAGTTCACTATCTCACTTAGGCTATATAAGCCTAATACATTCATTGTCATGAATTTTTCATGGCTGAAAAAGCTATGTGTTTGATCGTGTCCAAAGGTTGCAAGTCACTTTTCCAAATTTCTTTGTATCATTTGTGCTTTCTTAAGAAACTGCTAGAACGGTAGCATATGACATTCGTATAAGCTTTTTATTAATTTGAGTAATCAATATTGGTATGGTATCTTTGGGTTGTAAGACTTTTAACTATAAATTAACATGATTAATAATTATAAGACTTGTTTTTATATAGTCTATACTTGGTTATATGAATGATGAGAATAAGTTCTTATGCATGTTGGATTTTACATTCTAACTTGCTTATGAGATATTAGTGGTATAGCAATTGGTTAAATATGATCAAGAATGCTCTATGTGTCTATTATCTTGTTAATGAACTAAACATTTAATTGTAAACTAGAATATACATGATTAGCGTGGTTTATAAAAGGGGTGGGATTACATATATGATTTTAAGTGTTCGGTAGGTAGGCTTGCTTTGATTAACTAGTTTGATTTTGAGGCGTATATTAATAGTTTAAAGAAATATTGTTTTGAATCTAACTTGAGACCTGTAATAAAACCTATTCAGATAGAGACTTATAGTTTAATGATCTCGTTTGAAAGGTTGTGTTCCTAATTGGACGATTAAAACTAATTGATAAAGACTTGATTAACTAAAATTTTATTGGGAACTTATGTATACAATTAAGCCCCTTCGATTGGATTAATCAGATTTAAGATGTTGTAAGAATAAAAAGAAAAGTTTGTTAGGCATAATTCGATAAGGTTCCTTAAAATGGATAATATATGTGATACATCTATGCTTTGATAAGTGAAAAGGATTTCATGATAGTACCATAATGACCTAGTGGGTAAACTATAGCAAGTTAAATAATTGGAAAGTTATATAAGATGTATTACTTAAGTTGTTCTAAGAAATTTTTTGAAAGTCTCTTGATCTAGTGAAAGATTTCGTTTTGATCATGTAAATTCTACTTTTGATTTCCATGTTTTGTTCTAGTGACATCTTCGATCCCGGTTTCCTTCTAAACTATGTAGAGGGTGTTACATTCACCATAGGAAATCATGATCAACGCAGCACCAAAATTCAAAATTAATGTGATCATAGCAAAGGACACCATAAAAAATAAATTAGGCTATTTACAAACTTAAAAAGAATTTAAAATTTAGCTACATTTTACCTAATATGAGCATGGCACAATACCCCCAAACTTGAGAGAAGCATTGTCCCCAATGCGAAAAGAAAAAGAAAAACAGAAAACACGAATTAATTGTAAAGAAAATAAAAAGAAATACCTAGGAAGGTACTGATATGCGTGCCTTATTCTTGATGCATGGTTTATTGTGTTGCATGGATGGTGCACATTCTTCAACAGCCTGTGGTGCAAAAGATGTCGGGGCATCCATTTGAATCATGAGAAAAAGTGGAGGATGAAGATTAGGGCACAAGAAATTTGGGGCGTAGCTTTGACAAGGAATAAGGAGATGAAGAAGCAAGTTTGGCTTAAAAAATTCGGTCTTTAGCTTTTAGGGTTTTTCGAATGAGATGAGAATGAGAAGATGAAAAGATATGGTTTTTATGTTAAGGATGTAAAGGTGAAAAGGTAGGATATTTTGGAAGTAAAGTAATTAATGAGGGTTTATAGGAAAGTGGGGCAAGGAAATTCTAAATAGTGAGAGTGGGTTATATGGTTTTAATGATTGAGAAAGAGGAAAAAAATTGTCATTAAATGAAATAGATCCTCTTCCTTTTTGTCTTGTAACTTCCAAAAATATCCTAAAATATTTAGGAGCCAATTCTTCCAAAAAACAATTTTTTCTCCAAATCTTAGAAAATATTCAATTCTCTTTCTTGCTTTATGGCTGCAAAATAAAAGAAAAACAAGGAAAATAAAAAATAATTAACTCAGTGCGGCAACATCTAATATGAAACAAAATAACGAAATAAAGGGCTAAAGTATCAAAAACAAAATAAAAAATAAAAATAAAACAATGCAAAAAAGAGGGGTGGAGCAATTTAAGCATCATGATGTATTGGAATGAGGGTTGTTTCCGATACTTCTTATAGTCGATCAGCACCCTCCACCGAGTGACAATTATTCCCAAAAAGAAATTGAGCCAAAGAGCTTGAAACTACCCCCCTTGTGAAACCTTGGCGGAGATATCTTTCTTTCTTGTTCCTTTGTAGTCCATGCATACCCTCTACCTTGTTATTGTCCTTGAAGACATCAATTCTTTGATGGAAAAGATTATACCAACACCTAACCATTTGATTATTTCTTTCTCATTGATGACCTCAATTATTGAGTGTAGCCTTCATTGTCGTGACAATTGTTGTTGTAGCCAATTGAAGTGGCAATCCTCTATTAGGATCATGTGTAGGTCAAGTGAAGGGCCAATGCTTTCGAAGTGTTCAAGTATCCAACCACCACTTTCTTTAATCTTTTCAAACATCTCCATCAGTAGAGATTTTGGTGCAGCACCAAGATTGGAGGGAATCGCCACGGAAGAAGTATCATCTCCCAATTGAGCACACCCAAGCTTTGATGGTATCAAATCTTGCATGTGGTCTTGACATTATGGATAAAAGTATTCTACAAATTGTTGCTCCAGCGTCAATGTTGTTGTAGCGGAATGGGCATTGAATTCCTTAGATGTTGTTGTAGCATTGCTCTTGTCAGCCTCATCAAGTGTTGTTACATCATTGCTTTGTTTAGGATCCTCAAGCTTTTATGTAGCAACTTATTGTTCACGCTCATCCATTTCTTGGCATTCTTTTTCATGCTCTGACTCAAACATTCTAGTTGTTCCCCACACATTGGGGAGATCTCTTCGCATTGCCCCTTGTTCTCTTGACTTGGGATTTTAGTATCCCCTTGAGTTGATTGTTGTGGCATACTATTCAAGACATTCAAAATCTCTATTATGTTATTTTCAATATTTCTCAGTGTTTCAGTAGAACTTTGAAGCTCAACATCCATCCAAGCTTGCATAACCTACATGGAATTTGATTGTGTCTAATAATCATTGCTTTGTTGCAGCAATTGATTAAACTTTGATGGTGCATCATGGTTATAAGGTACATATAAATTGTCACCTCCTTGAGCATTCCATGAGAAGCTTAGTTGCTAACGAGGACTACATTGCCAAGACATGTGAGCAACAAATCTATTATCTTCATAAAAAAATTTGTTACCCCCTCGACCCGGCCTACCCGATAGACCGAACCGAACGAGTCACACGGGGAATATTGAAGTATACCGGGAAAGTTTACCTCAATAAACGACCTTTTTTTCTTTTTTATCTTGTCTAGATGCAAGTTAGGTTCCTATGTGTTCGATCAAAGCAGCGAATCAAACGACATCACAAACACTCAACGATTGATACCCATTTCGAATTTAGGGACCATTTTGTAAATTTTACAATTTGTAACGGTTATTACCAAATTCAGATTACCAACCCTTAATTAGGTTCATTACATGCTTCTCTACAAAAACTCAGCTCAAGATAACCATTGGAACCCATTTAATTACAAACAAGACGAACATGGACTAAAACGCATAGAAACAGAAACTCAAATTGTTCCAAAAACTAAAATAATAGCCAATCGTTTCAAAACAGCGAGCCCCATACTGGAACGGGCATATCGAAACAATGATACCCGTTCTGAAACGCGGGATCATTTTGAAACCATCTTAGACATGTTTCGGAACAAGGTTTCATATAGACAAAATGTATCGAAACAGGCCTCACTGTTTCGAAACCCCCAAGCATTTTCAAGTCCCCATTTCAAAACGATCGAGGACGTTTCGAAACACCTGGGCCTGAAATGCTTAAATTTGCTGGTTTAACTCGATTTTAATCATCCGAAACTAATCCGACATATGACTAAACATGCTTGCAACTCAAATATACTTCAACACTCAGAAGTACATGGAAAAGACACCATCAAAGCATCATTATCAATATCAAAAGGAACTAAAGGCATGCCTTCTAAGAGAAATATGCACCAAAATGTCAAATCTCAATTCCAAGCACAAACCAACACATAAATGCCATTTACATAACCAAAAATGCATATCAAACTTGCACCAAACCAAAAAATACCAAGCATCCAACATTCATGGCATTGGACACCCCCATTGCCGTTATTACTTTAGTCCATAACCAAACATACCTTCAATCAAAGTCTTTCACCGATCCCTTGCAAGTGACGTATCCAAAGCTTAAATTGACTGCATTGATGGACAAAGAGAACGTAAGCACTACATGCTTAGTGAGGAATGCTCAAAACTAAAAACACCATCAATGCAACAAAATTGTTTTCACTCCTTTGAAAACCATCATGCCTTCTTTGATAAACCTTGCACTTTAACATTAAAATTTGCATGCTAAACATCATGCTACACAAACACATACTTTCCAGCAATTAAACCATTGCTACACAACCTTTAATCCTTCCAAACATAAATACCATTATGCTAAGCTTAAGGTAAAACATGCAATTTTCATAACATGCATCATCAACATTTCCATAACATCTCATTCCATTATATTGGCTTACAAGTGATTAACAACATTTCCATTTCTCAAAAACGTAACAGTTACACGGATTACCAAGGGTTGTCCCAAACCCTTCATACACTCTACCAGCATCTCAAAGCTCGCGCACGAGAGCAACCCTTTACTGTAGTGACACTCGTGGTGGAGTATTCGGTACAATCACATCCCCTCAACACCACTCGTCGGTAGATGTATAGCCCAATAAAGAGAGACGGGACACACACAAGGTTCGCACCCAGGAGCTACCCTCAACCGTTGCAACCTTAAACAATCCTCAATCGTTAGGGTACTTGGATGGAGTTTTCGGTAGAATCACAACCCCTCAACATCGAAGGCGACTTGTTTATAGTGCACTCAATCCTATAGCCGGCTAACTATATCCGATTTCATTTATAAAACACTTTATACAACACCACTTGCCAATATAATCCACATTCCATGCATACCTTACTATTTTTGCAAAGCATTCATGATAAGCCATAACTCAAGCATTAAACCATGCTTCAAAACTCATGCATCAACACATGCATACAAGGATCACTTACCTAGTGCATCCTTAAACCTCAAGGCATCATCAACCACATTTCATATACTCAAAACATGCTTTAAAATAGTAGGTTAACACAATTAAAAACAAGTGCATTCAAAATCTCACAATAGCACAATCCGAGAGAGAAATTCACTTTACTTACTTCCGAACTTAGTAAAGCATTTCAAGCTCTTACTAAGTTCCCAAAACCTCCTTTATGAAGTGTCAAAGCAAGAAATCTCATCTTCACTCACCGATTTGCGAAACCACACTCGCCAATGCAACAATCAACCGTTTGAATCCTCCAAAACCACTTCGTTTGATTTTGGAACACAATCCCCTGTTTTCAACACATTAAAAATAGAGATTCAATGCATCCAAACACCAGCTCTCAAAACGAAACTCGCAGCCCTGCTCTAAAGCATCAATTTACTCAATCGATACAACCGAAAACTCAATTGATTGATCTCTAAACTCCGCCCACCCATCAATCTAAAATCATCCTTATACCTCCAACAACTCAGATCTCAAATTATACCCCAAAAACCCAATCAAAAACACTTTAAAAAGTAACGATCTCAAGGTTTTCAGGATTAATATGATTAAGACTCTATTTCAACATCATAAACCTTCCAAAACATTTTTTTAGAAATCATCTCAAACAGATCAAATCAAGACTCCTCTGAAAATCACATTAAAACCATCTTTTCTAACAAGATTTCACCATTTTATCAAACCAATAACAAAACCTCAATAAAAACATAGATAAAGAGCCAAATATCTTGGGAATTTTATTAAAGAACCTTGATTAGAGGGTTAGCACGAAATCTACCTCCAATCCTTGCTTCTCTTCTAATTTTGCAAGTTTAGCTTTCAAAAATCTTGAAGAATTTGAGAGAAATCACCAAGGATAGGTTGGAAATCAAGAGAGGAAAAGAAAGTGAATGAAATCAGGAAATTGAGAGAAAATAGATAGTGTTTGGCTTAAGTGAAAAGAAGAGAATGAAAATGATCGTCAAAATCTTTTAACCAAAATAACTACCTCTTTAATTAAATCGATTAAAGCCATTTTAATATTTAATAAATCTTTTAAAACACATGCCAAATCAGAGAAAAGGCTTAATTGTCATTTAACTCCCTAAAGATTCTATGGTTTTGACTCTTTTTGAAAAACACACTTTTTCCACAATTTTAAAACATTACATTTTGGTCACTGCCCAAAATGTACACTTTCCAAAATTTATTTTACAAAATTGATTCAACCCACCTCTTAAATATAATTTTAGAAATTTTTATCATATTTTTATCCCATTTCGAACTTTGATTTCCCTAAACCACATTTTAACGACTCGAACTGCCAACCTCCGGTTCCATCGGCCTAGCTCGGCATGCAAAACACCTAGGTCCAAAACCGGGGCATTACAACTCTCCCCCACTTAGGGAATTTCTTCCTCGAAATTTTACCTGAAGGAAAAAGGTACGGAACTATCTCAACCTGTCCACCTTACTTCCCCACGCGACCTCCTCAACTCCTCAATGTCACCACAATACCTTCACAAGTTCAACTGTCTTACCACGAAGAACTTTACCACAGGAATCAAGAATACCATCCGGGTCCCCACCATAGAACAAATTCGGATTCAACTCTATCTCCTCATCATGCATAACGTGAGATGAAAACAATCTATACCTCCTCAACACAGAAACATGAAACACATCATGGATCTTTTCCAAATCGGGAGACTACCTTAACCGATAAGCCACAGGACCAACTTGCTCCACAACCCCATAAGGTCCAATAAACCTCAGACCAAGCTTACCCTTACGTCTGAACCTCGTCACCTTCTTCCAAGGCGATACCTTAAGGATCACGCGATCTCCAAATGCAAACTCAATCTCCCTGCGCTATAAATCCGTGTAAAATTTCTGACGATCCAATGCAGCCTTCGGCCGCTTACATAGGAGTTTCACTTTCTCAGTTGTTCCCTTAAGCATATCCGGCAAGGAAACCAACTTTTGCCCCGCCTCAGCCCAACAAAGAGGAATTCTACACTTTCTCCCATACAAAGCCTCATACGGAACCATTTGTATACTCGCCTGAAAACTATTATTATAGGGAAACTCAACCAAAGGCAGATACTTTTCCCAAGAGCCGTGGAAATCTCTCAGACAACATCGCAACCTATCCTCCAGTACCTAGATAACTCGCTCCGACTGTCTATTCGTGGATTTAGGCACACCATCCAAATGCACACCATGGATTTAGACACACCATGTAAATGCACAATCTCAGCAATATACAACCTCACTAACTTATCCAGCGTATACGTAGTATGTATAGCCAAGAAATGCACACACTTCGTAAGATGATCCACAATCACCCATACAGAGTTCTTCTTAGATGGTGTCAAAGGCAGCCGGACACAAAGTCCATTGTAATCCTTTCCCATTTCCACTCCAGTATTCTCCAAGGCTGTAACAAACCAGAAGGAAACTGATGCTTAGCTTTCACACGTTGGCAAACCATACACTTGCTTACAAATTCAGCAACATCCTTTTTCAACCCAACCAAATAGTACTCATCCTTCAAACCATGATACATCTTAGTACTACCAGAGTGCATAGCAAAAGGATTGCTATGAGCTTCAGTCAAAATAGTGCACCTCAACTCAACATCCTCCGGCACCACTATTCGACTTTTGAAACATAGAACTCCATCATCATTGAAACAAAAATCCATTGCATTACCATCTGTTATATCCTGAACATGAGGGACCAACGAACTATCAAGCAACTGCTTCTCCTTGATCAACTGAATCAAGGAAGGTCTTAGCTGCAAATCAGCTATCAACCCATCATCACACAATAAACTCAACTGAGCAAACATCGATCTTAGCTCAACAGCTACCTTCCTACTCAAAGCATCAACTACAACATTGGCCTTTCCAGGATGATACTCAATTGTCAGGTCATAATCTTTAAGCAACTCCAACCACCTTCGTTGCCTAAGATTCAACTTCTTTTGGGACATAAGATACTTCAAACTCTTATGGTCAGTGTAAACCACACACTTCTCACCGTAAAGATAGTGTCTACAAATATTTAATGCAAACACCACCGCAGCTAGCTCTAGATCATGAGTAGGAAAGTTGCGCTCATTCACCTTCAATTGCCTAGACATATAAGCTACAATCTTCCCACCTTGTACCAACACGCAACCCAAGCCAACCTATGATGCATCATTATAAACTACAAACTCGTTACCCAATTTCGGTTGAATCAAGACAGGAGCTTGCATCAAAGCTTCCTTCAACTTCTCGAAAGCTTGTTGCCTAACATCCGTCCACTCAAAGTGAACATTCTTTTCCAACAACTTGGTCAAAAGAGCAGCAATCTTAGAAAAACCATCAACAAAAGTTCGATAATATCCAGCCAACCCAAGGAAACTTCGCACCAATGTTACTGATTTAGGCGTTTTCCAACTAATCACTGCCTCAACCTTGTATGGATAAACCCAAATACCTTCGGTTGACACCACATGTCCAAGAAAAACCACTTCCCTGAGCCAACTTACACTTGCTCAGCTTAGCATAAAGCTGATTCTCCAACAGCACTTGTAACACAATCCTTAAATGCTTATAATGATCCTATTCGGTACGCGAGTATACGAGAATATCATCAATAAACACTACTACAAATTGATTCAGGAACTCATGGAACACCCAATTCATCATATCCATAATTGCAGCCGTTGCATTTGTCAACCCAAACGGCATCACCAAGAACTCATAATGGCCATACCTTGTCTGAAAAGTTGTTTGGGTACATCCACATCCTTAACCTTTAACTGATAGTACCCTGACCTCAAATCAATCTTCAAAAACAATGAAGCACCACAAAACTGGTAAAACAAATCATCGATCCTCGGTAAACAAATCATCAATCCTTGGAAAAGGGTACTTGTTCTTAATCGTCAACTTGTTCAGTTGCCGATAATCTATACACATACACATCGTACCATCCTTCTTCTTTATAAACAAGATAGGTGCACCCCAAGGTGAAACACTTGGCCTTATGAACCCTCGATCAAGCAACTCCTGAAGTTGCATCTTCAACTCCTTCAACTCTTTAGGTGTCATGCGAAAAGGGGCAATGGACACGGGAGTCGTATTCTCATACAACTCAATGCCAAACTCAACTTCTCGGTTGGGTGGCAACCCATGCAACTCTTCCGAAAAAACACCCGGAAACTCACATACTGCTCGTATATCTTGCACCCGCACTTCCTTCATACCAGGATTCATCATATAAGCCAAGAAAGCTTCGCAACCCAACTCCATCATCCGACTCGCTTCAAGAACTGAAATTGCATTGAACGAGAACTTCACGTTTTCGCCTACGATTACTACCTCGTAATCATCTGCAAGCTCAAGGTAACTCGCTTAACATCAAAATCAACAACAGCTCGATGCTCGACCAACCAGTCCATTCCAAGAATCTCATCAAACCTTAAAAAGGTAATTTCATCAAATCAATTGAAAACACATGGCCTTGAATAGATAAAGGACATCTCCTGACTCCTATACAGTTTTCTTTTAACAACAGTTTCTCCAAGAAAACTAACCACTTACACTCCCACATCTAACACTTCTGAAACGAACGTTCAAACCACAAATTCAAAAGCAATTTGCAACAACAGGCAGAAAAAGCTATACCCCACGGATCAAACATGGAAAAGCTCACCTCACGGGGTTATACGATCCACCTACTGAATATGTAACCCCCTTAGCCAGGCCTAGACGCCCAACCCGAACTAAGAAGATTACACGCGGAAAACCAAAGTCAACTCGTGAAAGTCAACCTTGATTAATGACCCATTTTTTCAACTTTTCTAGATGCACCTTATTAACCTATGTGAATAGCAAAACATTTTAGCGGAAGCGACACAACGAATAGAGCACATTTAGGGGTTCAATTGCATACAAACATCTTTTAGGGACTAATATGCAAATTTCTAAAAATTTAAGGACTAAAAAGTTTTAAAGTTACCAATCCAAAATTAAACATATAATAAGCCAGCATGTCAAAATTCATCTTAAACGGATCATCCAAACTCATTTAATTAAGCATTCAAGACCCATGGACCAAAACGTAAGAAATAGAAACCTAAAACAATTCAAATACAACTCCAACGGTCGGGTATTTCGAAACACAAGGCCCTGTATCGGAATGGCCATTTCAGAACCAGGTTGATCATTTCGATACTCGGGTGCTTTTCGAAACAAGTATCGAAACACAATATTCCAATAGCAAATCATTCCGGAACGTTCTTACTCGTTCCGAAACCCCATGGCCATTTTAGGCCACAGTTCCGAAACAGGTAAGGGCGTTCTGATACGCCTTGCCCTGGAACTACACAATTTGCTGGTTTTCACTCATTAACACCCCCAAAAACAATCCAATTCTTGCCACAACATACATACAACATGTATAAACATCAAAGATCATCATAACGAAGCATAAGCTAAAACATGGCATCATTCAAGCAAGCATTGGAACTATAGGCATGCTCCCTACTCTTCCAAAGCCATTCAAAGCTAAAATCAACATTCATACAAAAATCAATCCCTAAAGGCCATTTACAAACCAAAGATAAGCAACCAAACATGCTCAAGGTAATTAACAACATTTTCAAACATCTAAGAGTAGAAATCCCACCCATTGCCTCTTATTACACCAAAGTAAAACCACACACTTTACTAGACCAAAGTGCTTGGATTCCCATTGCTTACTCGCTGCCTCAAATGCCTAATTCTATGCATTGATGAAACAAATGAGCGTAAGCGCAAAGCTTAGTGAGGTTCGCTAAAACAACATTCACCAATGCATTTCACATAACCGGAAAAACATCATTTATCAACACATGTCTTTATTTAAATCATGCCCTCTCATGGCATCAATGCACTTTTTAGAACACATGCTCATATGCACCATTTTAAAACAGCAAATAAACCTTTGCTCATGCTTTACCAAGCATCACATGCATTCTAGCATAAATCACAAGCATCTCATGCTTAAACCATTAGTTGTATAATTCCACTAACGAGAGTACGAGACACATACCACAAGATTCACATACATGATTAAACCATTCACTGTTGTGATCTTAGCCTCAATCGTTAGGGTACTTGGATGGAGATTACGGCACAATCACAACCCCTCGACATTCAAGGCGACTTTATTTAGGGGTGCACCCAATCCTATAGCCGGCTAACTATATACGATTACAAGAACCAAAACCACTTTCATCACTTGCCAATATAATTATTCAACATCAATAATCAACAGTTTTACAAGCATAAATACAATGCCATTTCCACAAGCATAACATGCTTAACATCATATGCATTTATCATATTAAACCAAGGCTCACTTACCTAGTGCATCCTTAACACAATGGAATTGAAATCGAGCATTAATCATGCTTCGAACATGCTTTAAAACAGTAATCAAAACCATAATTAACTCAAGTGCATTTTCATCAAAACATTGTAATCCCCTTAACCCGGCCTAGACGGTTGACCCAAATTAAGAAGTTTACACGGGGAAAACCAAAGTCAACCCGAAAGTCAACCTTGATTAACGACCCTTTTTTTTCTTTTTAATCTTATCTAAATGCACATTAACCCTAGGTATGTTCATACAATCGGCATACTCAAAGATCAGCGCATTCGGAAAACATTCAGGGACTTAATTGCACAAAACACGAATTTAGGGACCAAAATGTAAATTACGGAAATTATAAGGACTTAACCCACTTTTGAGTTACCATTATGAAATTAGTCATATTTCATGCTTCTCTGTCAAATTTCAACTCAAACGGACATCTCAAACTCATTCAATTGCATTCACAAAGTTCAGGACCAAAACGCAAAGGTTTCAAAACATATAACCGTCAATTTCAGTGCCCAACGGTCGGGTGTTTCGGAACAGGGATGATCCGTTCCGAAACGCAGGACCGTTCCGAAACCCGTTGCGCAACATGGCCTGGCAGTGGCCAAACTGTTCCGGAACGGCTCTGCCCATTACGAAACGCCTAGGCCATTTCAGGCCCTCTGTTCCGAAACGGCAGCACCTGTTCCGAAACAGGCTGCCCAGATTGCAGAAATTTAGCTAGATTATCACACAATTGACCCATCAAACATGCTCCAAAGGCAACCAAATTATATCAGCAAGACATTACATGCATAAGGAACATAATGGCATCAACAATTCATAAACATGACATCAAACAAGAAAAGCCCCAATTCTATAGGCATCCATCCTATATTGAAAAACCATTCAAACACCAAATCATCAAACAATCCTCATAATGGCCATTTACAAGTTCCAACAATATCAAAAGCATAAAACCAACTTAAGGAGTCCAAAACATCTCCCAAAACAACAACATAGGTTCCCCATTGCCAAATGCCAAAACCTAATAGTGTTAAGAAACTTTCACCATACATGAGCTTAGTTCTTCACTTGGATTCTTGACCTCTTGCTGCCCTTATATGCACTTCAATGCTCTGCATCATTGGTTTAAGAAAAGAGAGAGCGTAAGCACATAGCTTAGTGAGGAATGCTCATTTAAAACAACACAATAATGCATTTATAAACAGCTTTATAACCTTAGTTCAAAACAACATTATTCGCACAAAAGCATTTAAAACAAGCATACATGCTTCAAATTATTAACATGTCATATTGGCCACAAGTGATAATCATAATCTTTCCATTTCACAATACAATCAACATAAGATTCACACATGGACTTTTAAACACCATTGTGATCTTACAATTCACAAGGACCACACATGGACTTTTAACCACCATTGTGTCCTTAGCACAAGAATCACCCATGGACTTTTAACCACCATGGTGTTCTTAAAATACACAAGGCTCACACAAGGACTTTTAACCACCTTTGTGAGCTTAACACAAGAATCACCCATGGACTTTTAACCACCATGGTGTTCTTAAAATACACAAGGCTCACACAAGGACTTTTAACCACCTTTGTGACCTTACAATACACAAGGCTCACACAAGGACTTTTAACCACCTTTGTGACCTTAGCACAAGAACCAATCATGGACTTTTAACCACCATGTTGTTCTTAACACAAGAACCACCTATGGACTTTTAACCACCATAGTGTTCTTAACCTTTCTCGAAACATCACTTGCCAATATGCATCATTTAACAACAATAATCTACTGTTTTAAAGCATTTAACAAAGCCATTAATCATCATGCATCCTTATGCAACAAAACCACATTTTATCAAATGTTCAAAACAAGGATCTCTTACCTTGAGCATCCTTCAACACATGGCTTATAAACCAGCAAATAAACATGCTAAAGTATGCTTTCAAAACAGAAATTAAAACATGCAAACAATCACATTGCACTCAACCAACTCATGGTTCATCAACAAGAGAGTTTTTCCGAAAACTTACTCTTGAGCTTAGCAAAGTTGTTTAGACTTAAACTAAGCTCCCAAACCTTCAAAACATTGGTTTCAAAGCTGAAAACCAAAATCCACTCACCGATTCCGTTTCGCCACTTGCCGAAACACCAATCAAGCTTCCGGATCAACACCACAAGGATCCGAAGATGTCTCCCCTGTTTTAAACACATCAAAACAGTAGATTAATGCACCATCATGCATTAATATCCTCAACCAAGACATCTAAACTCGTTGCTCACATCAACACTCACATTTCGGCTACCAAACACAACCGAAATCACATCCAAACATCTCTACAACACTACCCAGCCAAGATCCATCAATTCCAAACATTCATAAACCTCAATTAACATCCAAAATGGATCTCATCACGTCCTTATACCTCCAGCTATAGCAGAACATCAAGATCACTCCAAAAACCGCCAAAAACTTAAACAAAACTTAGAAAAATCAACCTATTTGGGATTGCATCGATTAAACCTCAATTCCTCATCAATTATACATCCATTTTACATCAAAACACATCTCAAAACAATGCCCAATCAGATCATACGAATTTCATCAAAAATTAAAGCAAATCTTGCATTTTAAAGCCAAGATCAAGAACTCAATTACAAAACCTTTAATAAAACATAATTCAAGGATTGAGAACTTGGGTATTTCAGTAAAGAACTGAGAATTTAGAGGAGAAGGACGTTCATACCTCTAAACTTGAGCTTCTCCCTTTTTGGAACCAAGATTCTTGAAAATCCAATAAGCAAATGCTAAGGTTTTGTTGTAGAAATGATTAGAGATCAAAAGGAAGTTGAAATCTCATCTTTGAATGTCAAAATCAGAGGGAAATTTGCTGGAGAAAAGTGTTTGGGTTGAGAGAAAAGTTGAGAGAAAAGAAAATGGAAAATTTGAGAAAGTTAGTTAAAATGACAAAATATCTTCTTCCCTCCTTTTTTTACCTTAATTAAAACCATTAATAAATTGATTAATGTTAAGAAAAATTTGGAGAAACTCCTTTGGGTAAATAGCTCCTTAAAGATTCAAAGTTTCAATCCTTTTTAAAACAGTCACCCAGTTTTCAAAAGTTACATTTTGGTCACTAACCCAAAATGTCACTCTTCCAAACCTCATTTTGTAAAATTGATTTCACCTTTCTCTTATATATAATAAAAGAGGATTTTAAGACATTTTTCCATATTTTTAATGCAACCCGAACTAGGCTTTCCTAAATTCACCCTTTTGTATTCGAACCGCAACCCGACCGATCCGGTCCAAACCCAAAACTTCTAAGCCCAAAATTGGGGTGTTACAACTCTCCCCCCATTAAGAAATTTCGTCCTCGAAATTTACCTGAAGGAAAGAGGTACGAAAACTGCTTCAACATGTCATCCTTCCGTTCCCACGTGGCTTCTTCAACACCACGATGGTTCCACAACACCTTTACCAACTCAATGGTCTTGCCACGAAGAACCTTACTATCCGAATCCAGAATCTTCACCGGTTCCTCATCATAGGTCAAATCCGGATTCAATTCCACTTCTTCCACAGGCATCACATGTGAAGGATCCGATCTATACTTCCGAAGCATAGAAACATGAAACACATCATGGATCTTCTCCAACTCTTGCGGTAACCTCAACTTATACACAACAGGACCCACACGCTCAACCACCTCGTATGGTCCAATGTACCTAGGGCTCAACTTACCCTTTCGGCCAAACCTCATCACCTTTTCCCAAGGCGAAACCTTCAAAAACACACGGTCACCCACCGCGTACTCAATCTCCTTACGCTTCAAATCCGCGTAAGACTTTTGTCGATCAGAAGCTGCCTTCAAGCGCCCACAAATGAGCTTCAACTTCTCGGTGGTTCCTTTCAACATAGCTGGCATCGAAACCAACTTCTGACCCGTTTCAGCCCAACACAGAGAAGTCCTACACTTCCTCTCGTACAAAGCCTCATAAGGTGCCATTTGAATACTTGCCTGATAACTATTGTTATAGGCAAAATCCACCAAAGGCAAATGTTTCTCCCATGAGCCCTGAAACTCAATCACACAGCACCTCAACATATCCTCCAAAACTTGGATAACACGCTCGGACTGACCATCCGACTGAGGATGATAAGATGTACTGAAATTCAACCGTGTACCCAAAGCTTGATGCAAACACTGCCAGAAACGCGATGTAAACCTCGGATCCCTATCCGACACAATCGACTTAGGCACACCATGCAGCCGCACAATCTCAGCAATGTACAGCTCCGCAAGCTTATCCAAAGAATACGTAGTATGCACAGGAAAGAAATGCGCACACTTCGTCAAGCGATCCACAATCACCCACACCGAATTCTTCTTCGATGGCGACAAAGATAACCCAGATACAAAATCCATGGTAATCCTTTCCCACTTCCACTCAGGAATTCTCAACGGTTGCAACAAACCTGACGGAAACTGATGCTCAGCCTTAACTCGCTGACACACCATGCACTTGCTTACAAACTCAGCAACATCCTTCTTTAGACCCACCCAATAGTACTCATCACGAAGATCACGGTACATCTTAGTACTACCAGGGTGCATAGCAAAAGGACTACTATGACCTTCAGTCAGAATAGCACGCCTCAAATCTACATCATTGGGCACTACTATCCGACTCCCAAAACACAACACTCCATCATCACTAAAACAGAAATCCGAAGGCCTACCCTCCGCAATATCCTGAACATGCGGCACCAAGGAATCATCCAACAACTGATTTTCCTTGATCAACTGAACCAAAGATGGTTTCACTTGCAATTCAGCCACAAGACCACCATCACGTGAAATACTCAAACTGGCAAACATAGCCCTCAACTCAACAGCTACCTTCCTGCTCAAGGCATCCGCTACAACATTAGCTTTCCCCGGATGATACTCGATCGTCAAATCATAATCCTTGAGCAACTCCACCCAACGTCGCTTCCTAAGATTCAACTCCTTCTGAGACATCAGATACTTCAAACTCTTGTGATCCGTGTACACAGTACACTTCTCACCATACAGATAATGTCTCCAGATCTTCAAAGCAAAAACCACCGCAGCCAACTCGATGTCATGCGTAGGATAATTGCGCTCATGCACCTTCAACTGCCGTGATGCATAAGCCACCACCTTACCCTCCTGCATCAACACACATCCCAAACCAACATAGGACGCATCACTATACACCACAAACTCTTTCCCTGATTCAGGTTGAACCAAGATAGGAGCTTGTGTCAAGGCTGCCTTAAGCTTCTCAAAAGCCTGCTGTCTCGCTTCTGTCCACTCATACTTAACATCCTTCTGCAACAACTTTGTCAAAGGTGCAGCAATCTTCGAAAACCCATCCACAAACCTTCGGTAGTATCCTGCCAACCCAAGGAAACTACGGACTTCATGAACAGACTTAGGAACCTTCCAATTCATCACCGCCTCAATCTTCTGAGGATCAACACGAATCCCTTCAGCAGAAACCACATGACCAAGAAACACCACTTCTCTAAGCCAGAACTCACACTTGCTCAGCTTAGCATAAAGCTGATTCTCCAACAAAGCTTGCAGCACAATTCTCAGATGCCCTTCATGCTCCTCCTCAGTACGTGAGTACACGAGGATATCATCAATGAACACCACAACAAACTTATCTAGATATTCATGAAATACACGATTCATCATATCCATGAAAGCTGCAGGAGCATTTGTCAAACCAAACGGCATCACAAGGAACTCATAATGCCCATACCTCGTCCTGAAAGCTGTCTTTGGCACATCCACATCCTTCACCTTCAACTGATAATACCCTGACCTTAAGTCAATCTTAGAGAACACAGCTGCTCCCTGAAATTGATAAAAAAGATCATCAATTCTCGGTAATGGATACCGATTCTTGATAGTCAACTTGTTAAGCTGACGGTAATCAATGCACATTCTCATAGTGCCATCCTTCTTCTTCACAAACAAGACCGGCGCACCCCAAGGTGACACACTCGGCCGAATGAAACCACGATCAAGCAACTCTTGCAATTGCGTCTTCAGCTCTTTCAACTCTTTAGGTGCCATTCGATAAGGAGTAATGGACACTGGAGTTATGTTTTCATACAGCTCAATCCCAAACTCCACCTCACGATTAGGAGGCAATCCAGGCAACTCCTCCGGAAACACACCAGGAAACTCTCGCACAGTCCTGATATCTTGCATACGCAACTCCTTAGAGCTAGGATTCATCACAAAGGCTAGGTAAGCTTCACAACCTTGCCTCAGCATCCGGCTCGCCTCCAATGTAGACACCACATTGGCAAGAAACTTCACATTCTCACCAACCACAACCACCTCATAATTATCCGCAAGCTTCAACGAAACTCGCTTATTCTCATAATCCACTACAGCACGATGCTCAGCAAGCCAATCCATACCAAGGATTACATCAAAACCATAGAAAGTCAATTCCATAAGATCAACATGAAAAACATGATCTTGCACAACCAAAGGACATCTTCTATAAAGCTTTCGAATCACAACAGTCTCACCAAAAGAACTAGTGACACGCATACCAACATCCAAAGACTCAACAGGCAAACCAAGCAATTCAGCATGCTCACGCAAAATGTATGAGTGCGTAGATCCAGAATCAATCAAGGAAAGTAATGACAAGGACTGCAAAGTAAAAGTACCTGCGATCACACCCGCGTCATTCCTCCCCTCCCTCTGAGCAAACACTCTAGCCTGGCCACCACCCTCAGGCTGAACAGCCACAACATGAGCCACATTCGGACCACCCTCTTCTCTCCACTGGAAGTTACCACGGCCGTGCCCACGACCTCTCTGTGGTGCAACAATTACAGGAGCACGCCCTTGGCCACCAGCCAATATAGGACACTCTCTCCTCATGTGATCCGTAGATCCACAGTTCCAGCACGAATTACCAGCTGCCACAACAGGAGCTTGCACCTCCCTCACAGCTCGAGGACAATCACGTTTCATATGGCCACGCGATCCACATGTCCAACATGCGTTCGGTTCAGCTCTAGCCTTGCCTCCCTGAGCAGGCGCACCACCACCTCGCTTAGCCGCAGGCTGATACTTCTGATCACGTCCCCTCTTGTTACGTCCACCACCGGAACTATACTCAGCAACTCGCTTACCAGCACCAAAACCAACACCTTTAGATGATAAACCCAAATTCATCTCAATGTCCTTTGCTCTCCCAACCAGCACATCAAAATCATTATACTCAGCAGCTAGCATATAATTCTTTACTTCCGTCACCAAACCATAACGGAACCTTTCACACCTCTCCCGCTTATCAGGAACAAGTTCAGGTGCGTATTGACTGAGTCAGACAAACTGAACCTCGTACTCAGCTACAGACATGCTCCCTTGAGTAAGAGACATGAATTCTCTCTTCTTCTCATCTAGGTACCTCACACCCAGATATCTCCTCTTGAACGCGTTCTGAAAGAACGTCCAAGTTACATCAGCTTCCTCCATTCCAGAGATAGAGGTTGTCCACCAAGTGTAAGCATCGTCTTGCAACAACGATACCACACAGCCCAGCTTCTGCACATCAGTGCAATTCATTTGTCCCAAGATTCTCTTGGTACTCTCCAGCCAAGACTCAGAACCTTCAGCAGACAAACCCCTGAACTCAGTCCCTCCCAGACTGCGCAAACGTTCCAGAGGTAGTTTAACTCCAGTATCTCCCTGATGCCCAGCTCCTTGAGCTCCAGCTACCGCTGCTCGAAAAGCTCCAGCAATGGCTTGAACCAGCATTGTCATGTCAGGAATAGCTTGTCCCTGACCAGCTTCAGGTCCAGCGACCCCAGCATCAGCACCAGCAGCAGCTCCTTCACCCCCAGCACCACCACCACCAGGCGGAGGAGGTAAATCCACCATATTTTCAGCATTCTCCTCATTCTCATTTTGAGCCATAGCTCGCGTATTAACCCTCAATTCTCTACGAGGTGCCATTCACTAAACAATGCAATCACCATGCAATAAACAAAGTCAGGCTCAGCAAGGTAAGCAATCCAAGTACTCAAGCTCATTTCCAATTAAAAACAACATCATTTCATTAGCTTTGATTTGGCAATGGGTCCCCCTAACATGCTTCACCACATCATACACCACAATTGTAACATACTTACAATTCACACAACATGCTTTCGTTCAACAAGCATACAAAGCATACATACATTAATCACCCACATAATCATTCCCAATTACTCGAGAACTCAGCTCTGATACCACCAAATGTAACCCCCTTAACCCGGCCTAGACGGTTGACCCAAATTAAGAAGTTTACACGGGGAAAACCAAAGTCAACCCGAAAGTCAACCTTGATTAACGACCCTTTTTTTTTCTTTTTAATATTATCTAAATGCACATTAACCCTAGGTATGTTCATGCAATCGGCATACTCAATGATCAGCGCATTCGGAAAACATTCAGGGACTTAATTGCACAAAACACGAATTTAGGGACCAAAATGTAAATTCTGGAAATTATAAGAACTTAACCCACTTTTGAGTTACCATTATTAAATTAGTCATGTTTCATGCTTCTCTGTCAAATTTCAACTCAAACGGACATCTCAAACTCATTCAATTGCATTCACAAAGTTCAGGACCAAAATGCAAAGGTTTCAAAAAATATAACCGCCAATTTTAGTGCCCAACGGTCGGGTGTTTCGGAACAGGGATGATCCGTTCCGAAACGCGGGACCGTTCCGAAACCCGTTGCGCAACATGGCCTGGCAGTGGCCAAACTATTCCGGAACGGCTCTGCCCGTTACGAAACGCCTAGGCCATTTCAGGCCCTCTGTTCCGAAACGGCAGCACCTGTTCCGAAACAGGCTGCCCAGATTGCAGAAATTTAGCTAGATTATCACACAATTGACCCATCAAACATGCTCCAAAGGCAACCAAATTATATCAGCAAGACATTACATGCATAAGGAACATAATGGCATCAACAATTCATAAACATGGCATCAAACAAGAAAAGCCCCAATTCTATAGGCATGCATCCTATATTGAAAGACCATTCAAACACCAAATCATCAAACAATCCTCATAATGGCCATTTACAAGTTCCAACAATATCAAAAGCATAAAACCAACTTAAGGAGTCTAAAACATCTCCCAAAACAACAACATAGGTTCCCCATTTCCAAATGCCAAAAGCTAATAGTGTTAAGAAACTTTCACCATACATGAGCTTAGTTCTTCACTTGGATTCTTGACCTCTTGCTGCCCTTATATGCACTTCAATGCTCTGCATCATTGGTTTAAGAAAAGAGAGAGCGTAAGCACATAGCTTAGTGAGGAATGCTCATTTAAAACAACACAATAATGCATTTATAAACACCTTTATAACCTTAGTTCAAAACAACATTATTCGCACAAAAGCATTTAAAATAAGCATACATGCTTCAAATTATTAACATGTCATATTGGCCACAAGTGATAATCATAATCTTTCCATTTCACAATACAATCAACATAAGATTCACACATGGACTTTTAAACACCATTGTGATCTTACAATTCACAAGGACCACACATGGACTTTTAACCACCATTGTGTCCTTAGCACAAGAATCACCCATGGATATTTAACCACCATGGTGTTCTTAAAATACACAAGGCTCACACAAGGACTTTTAACCACCTTTGTGAGCTTAACACAAGAATCACCCATGGACTTTTAACCACCATGGTGTTCTTAAAATACACAAGGCTCACACAAGGACTTTTAACCACCTTTGTGACCTTACAATACACAAGGCTCACACATGGACTTTTAACCACCTTTGTGACCTTAGCACAAGAACCAATCATGGACTTTTAACCACCATGTTGTTCTTAACACAAGAACCACCTATGGACTTTTAACCACCATAGTGTTCTTAACCTTTCTCGAAACATCACTTGCCAATATGCATCATTTAACAACAATAATCCACTGTTTTAAAGCATTTAACAAAGCCATTAATCATCATGCATCCTTATGCAACAAAACCACATTTTATCAAATGTTCAAAACAAGGATCTCTTACCTTGAGCATCCTTCAACACATGACTTAAACTAAGCTCCCAAACCTTCAAAACATTGGTTTCAAAGCTGAAAACCAAAATCCACTCACCGATTCCGTTTCGCCACTTGCCGAAACACCAATCAAGCTTCCGGATCAATACCACAAGGATCCGAAGATGTCTCCCATGTTTTAAACACGTCAAAACAGTAGATTAATGCACCATCATGCATTAATATCCTCAACCAAGACATCTAAACTCGCTGCTCACATCAACACTCACATTTCGGCTACCAAACACAACCGAAATCACATCCAAACATCTCTACAACACTACCCAGCCAAGATCCATCAATTCCAAACATTCATAAACCTCAATTAACATCCAAAATGGATCTCATCACGTCCTTATACCTCCAGCTATAGCAGAACATCAAGATCACTCCAAAACCACCAAAAACTTAAACAAAACTTAGGAAAATCAACCTACTCGGGATTGCATCGATTAAACCTCAATTCCTCATCAATTATACATCCATTTTACATCAAAACACATCTCAAAACAATGCCCAATCAGATCATACGAATTTCATCAAAAATTAAAGCAAATCTTGCATTTTAAAGCCAAGATCAAGAACTCAATTACAAAACCTTTAATAAAACATAATTCAAGGATTGAGAACTTGGGAATTTCAGTAAAGAACTGAGAATTTAGAGGAGAAGGACGTTCATACCTCTAAACTTGAGTTTCTCCCTTTTTGGAACCAAGATTCTTGAAAATCCAATAAGCAAATGCTAAGGTTTTGTTGTAGAAATGATTAGAGATCAAAAGGAAGTTGAAATCTCATCTTTGAATTTCAAAATCAGAGGGAAATTTGCTGGAGAAAAGTGTTTGGGTTGAGAGAAAAGAAAATGGAAAATTTGAGAAAGTTAGTTAAAATGACAAAATATCTTCTTCCCTCCTTTTTTTACCTTAATTAAAACCATTAATAAATTGATTAATGTTAAGAAAAATCTGGAGAAACTCCTTTGGGTAAATAGCTCCTTAAAGATTCAAAGTTTCAATCCTTTTTAAAACAGTCACCCAGTTTTCAAAAGTTACATTTTGGTCACTAACCCAAAATGTCACTCTTCCAAACCTCATTTTGTAAAATTGATTTCACCTTTCTCTTATATATAATAAAAGAGGATTTTAAGACATTTTTCCATATTTTTAATGCAACCCGAACTAGGCTTTCCTAAATTCACCCTTTTGTATTCGAACCGCAACCCGACCGGTCCGGTCCAAACCCAAAACATCTAAGCCCAAAATAGGGGTGTTACAAACATAGCACATTCCCGAGAGATACTTTTGAATCACTTACTCTTGAGCATAGCTAAGTTTTTCAAGCTTACACTAAGCTCCCAAGACCATGCTCAAAGCGTTACAAAGCTGGAAAATCCATTTCAACTCACTGATGCGCGAAGCCTCGCTCGCCGACACAAAAATTATTCTACCGGAGCTTCCAACAACGCCTCGTTTGCTCCCGGATCAAGATCCCCTATTTTCACATCATCAAAAGAGAGATCTAAATGCATTAAAATGCATTTCAACACCAGTAACAAATCACAAACTCGTTGCTCACCCAAACTACACCAATTTACCCAACCGAAACAACCGAAAACTCAATCGATTGCTTCCTAAACAAAGCCCAGCCATCATACATCACTTCTAATCAATTATAAACATCAAAACACATCTAATAAACAACCTAACCCATCCTTATACCTCCAGCAAGAATGATTCCACCATTTCACCTCAAAAACTCACTTAAAGCTAACAAGAAACTCAAGGATCTCAAGGATTTTGGGATCTATGTTATCAAAACCTCATTTCAACATATTAACCAACTTAAAACTCAATTAAAATCAATCCAAAATAGAGCTTAACAAAACAAATCCGAAAATCAAGATTTCAACCATATTTTTACAAGATTTTGATCTCAAATCAAAAATATAATGAAAACTCAACCAAAAATAGTAATTAGAAGCCAAATATCTAGGGAATTTCAATAAAGAACTTTTATTAGAGGTTGAGAATGGGATTTACCTCCAATCCTTGCTTTCCTCAATTAATGGCAAGTTTTCCTTAGCAAAAACTTGAATAACTTGAAAGGATTTCTTGGAAATTGGTTAGGAAATAATAAGAGAGTGTTTGGGAGAAAAGAATTCTGGAGAGAAATGAATGAAAATTGTGTTTGACTGAAAATGAGGAGAAGATGGTAGTTACGTGATGAAATCTCAAATTAACCACCTAATTAATTAAATAAAATAAAACCAATTAAAGCTATTTAATTAAAACCATTTTCAACACATGTCATATTAAAGAAAGGCTAAATTGCCATAAAGCCCCCTAAAGATTCTAAGAATTTGGCTTCTCCTTTAAAAATCACATTTTCCACAGTTTTCAAACTTTACGATTTGGTCACTACTCAAAATGTACCACTTCCAAAAATCTTTTTGAAAAATTGATTTGACCAACCCCTTTAATATATTTTTAGAGGTTTTTAGCAATTTTACTTCATTTTCATCCTATCCCGATCCTTGATTTCCTTAAATCACCTTACGCTATTCGAACCGTTCTCGACCGGTCCGGTCCGATGTCTAAAACATCTAGGCCCAAAACCAGGGCGTTACAACTCTCCCCCACTTAGGAAATTTCATCCTTGAAATTTTTAACTGAAGGAAAAAGGTGCAGAAACTACTTCAGCATGTCCGCCTTGCTTTCCCACGTGGCCTCCTCATCTCCTCGGTGTCACCACAACACCTTCACAAGCTCTATCGTCTTTCCACGAAGAACTTTACTGCTCACATCCAGAACCCTCATTGGTTCCTCATCATAAGACAGATCTGGATTCAACTCTATCTCCTCAATAGGCATCACATGCGAAGGATCCGATCTATACTTCCGCAACATAGAGACATGGAACACATCATGTATCTTTTCCAACTCCGAAGGCAATCTCAACCGATATGCCACAAGACCAATACGCTCCACAACCTCGTAGGGTCCAATGAACCTTGGGCTAAGCTTACCCTTACGCCCAAATCTCATCACCTTCTTCCAAGGAGATACTTTAAAAAACAAACGTTTGCCAACCGCGAACTCAATCTCCTTACGCTTCAGGTCCGTGTAAGACTTTTGCCTATCCGATGCTGCCTTCAAACGCTCATAAATGAGCTTCACCTTCTCGGTTGTTCCCTTTAATGTAGCTGGCATCGAAATCAACTTTTTCCCAGCTTCTGCCCAACAGAGAGGGGTTCTACATCTTCTCTCATACAAAGCCTCGTATGGAGCCATTTGAATACTTGCCTGGTAGCTGTTATTATACGCAAACTCATCCAGCAACAAGTGCTTCTCCCAAGAACCCTGAAAATCTATCACACATCATCTCAACACGTCCTCAAGCACCTAGATCACACGTTCCGACTTTCTATCCGTCTGAGGATGATATGAAGTACTAAAATTCAACCGTGTACCCAAGGCTTGATGCAAACATTCCCAAAATCACGTTGTAAACCTCGGATCCCTATCCGACACTATAGACTTTGGTACATCGTGCAACCGCACAATCTTAGCAATGTACAGCTCATCCAGCTTATCCAAGGTATACGTAGTATGCACAGGCAGAACATGTGCACATTTTGTAAGGCGATCAACAATCACCCAAACCGAATTCTTCTTTGAAGGTGACAATGGCAATCCATACACAAAATCCATGGTAATTCTTTCCCACTTCCTTTCTGGGATTCTCAAAGGCTGCAACAACCCAAAAGGAACCTAATGTTCAGCCTTCACTCGCTGACACACCATGCACTTACTAACGAATTCAGCCACATCCTTTTCAACCCTACCCAGTAGTACTCATCTTTCAAATCACGATACATATTTGTACTACCAGGATGCATAGCAAAAGAACTACTATGAGCTTCAGTCAGAATAGTGCGCCTCAACTCAAAATCCTCTGGCACCACTACTCAACTTCCAAAGCACAACACCCCGTCATCATTAAAACTGAAATCCAAAGGTCTACCCTTCGCAATGTCCTGAACATGCGACACAAGGGAATCATCAAGCAAGTTCTTATCTTTGATTGACTGAATCAGGGATGGTATCACTTGCAATTCCGCAGTAAGACCACCATCACGTGAAATGCTCAAACGAGCAAACATCACCCTCAACTCCACAGCCACTTTCCTGCTCAAAGCATCGGCTACAACATTAGCCTTGCTCGGGTGGTACTCGATCGTCAGATCATAATCCTTAAGCAACTCCACCCAACAACATTGCCTAAGATTCAACTCCTTCTGAGACATAAGATACTTCAAACTCTTATGATCCGTGAACACAATACACTTCTCACCGTACAGGTCATGCCTCCATATCATCAAAGCAAACACAACAGCCGCAAGCTCAAGATCATGAGTAGGGTAGTTATGCTCATGCACCTTCAACTGCCTAGATGCATAGGCTACTTCCTTACCTTCCTGCATCAACACACAGCCCAAACGAACAATGGACGCATCACTATAGACCACAAACTCCTTGCCAGACTCAGGTTGAATCAGGACAGGAGCTTGCGTCAAAGCTTCCTTCAGCTTCTCAAAAGATTGTTGTCTCGCATCTTTCCAATCAAAACAAACATTCTTCTACAACAACTTGGTCAAAGGTGAAACTATCTTCGAGAAACCTTCAACAAACCTACGGTAATACCCAGATAGACCAAGGAAACTTCGAACCTTCGTTACCGACTTAGGCACTTTCCAACTCATCACAGCCTCTACTTTGTGCGGATCAACGTGAATACCCTCAGCTGACACAACATGTCCAAGGAAGACCACCTCCCTAAGCCAAAACTCACACTTACTTAGCTTGGCATACAACTGGTTTTCCAACAACGCATGCAAAAAGATTCTCAAGTGTCTATCATGATCTTCCTCGGTACGCGAATACACAAGGATATCATCGATGAACAACACCACAAACTGATCCAAGAATTCATGGAATACACGATTCATCATGTCCATGAAAGCTGCAAGTGCGTTGGTCAAACCAAACGACATCACTAGGAACTCGTAATGCTCGTACCTTGTCCGAAAAGTTGTCTTAGATACGTCCACATCCTTCACCTTCAGCTGGTAATATCCTGACCTCAGGTCTATCTTAGAAAACACCAAGGCTCCCTGAAACTAATCAAAGAGATCATCAATTCTAGGCAAGGGATACTTGTTCTTGATCGTCAACTTGTTCAGTTGCCGATAATCTATGCACATCCGCATTGCCCCATCTTTCTTCTTAACAAACAAGACCGGTGCACCCCAAGGTGACACACTCGACCGGATGAACCCTCGGTACAACAACTCATGCAGTTGCGTTTTCAACTCTTTTAGCTCTTTTGGTGCCACGCGATAAGGAGCAATGGACACCAGAGTTGTATTCTCTAAGAACTCGATACCAAACTCAACTTCCCTATTTGGTGGTAACCCAAACATTTCTTCCAAAAAGACACCCGGAAGATCGCAAACGGTTCGGATATCATGCACACGCACATCTTTGGTGCCAGGATTCATCACATAGGCAAGGTAAGCCTCACAACCCAACTTCATCATACGATTTGCTTCCAAAACCGAAATCACATTCGACAAGAATTTCACATTCTCGCCTACTACCACTACTTCATAATCATCAGAAAGTTTTAAGGCGACCCGCTTGACATCAAAGTCAACCACAACTCTATGCTCAGACAACCAATCCATACCAAGGATTACATCGAATCCGTAGAAGGGTAACTCCATCAAATCTACAAGAAAAACATGTCCTTGCACAGATAAAGAGCATCTCCTATACAACTTCCTAGTGACTACAGTCTCGCCAAAAGAACTAGTCACTTGCATTCCTACTTCAAACAACTCAACGGGTATATCAAGGAAATGTGCATGCTCACTCAAGATATAAGAATGTGTAGATCTAGAATCAATCAAAGCCAGCAATGATAAAGACTGAAGAGCAAAGGTACCTGCAATAACATCGGTATCATTGCGTTCCTCGCGTTGAGCATAAACCCTGGCAGGAACGCCTCCCTCAGGCCGAACTGCCACCACATGAGCAACGCCTCTCTGACCCTCATCTCTCCTCTGGAAGTTCCCTCGGCCGCGCCCACGGCCTCTCTGAGGTGCAGCCACAGCGGGTACACATTTCTGGCCTCCACCAGCCAACAAAGGACACTCCCGCCTCATGTGATGTGCTGAGCCACAATTCCAACATGAATTCCCTGTCACTACAACAGGAGCCTGATCCTCTCTAGCTGCTCGAGGACAAACTCACCTCAGATGGTCCCTCAACCCACATGTCCAACACGTGTGCTGCTCAGATCTCACTCGGCCTCCCTTGACCTGACCGCCTCGACCCGGAGCACCTCGCCTCCCCTCAGGCTGATGTCTCCTATCTTGACCTCTTTTGTTCCGTCCACCCCCGGAACTGTACTATGTCGCTCTCTTCTGTAACGCCCCGGTTTTGGGCTCAGAAGTTTTGGGCGTTGACCGGTTCGGTCAAAGTGCTGATCGAATATATAAAGGTGAAATTAGGAAAGCCTAGTTCGGGTTGCATTAAAAATATGGAAAAATGTTCTAAAATCATCTTTTAATATATAAAAGTGAACTGTGAAACCAATTTTGGAAAATGAGGTTCGGAAGGTTGACATTTTGGCTAGTGACCAAAATGTAAATTTTGAAAGTTGCATGACTGTTTTATAAAGGGTTGAAACTTTGAATCTTTAAGGAGCTATTTACCCAAAGGGGAGTTTCTCCAGATTTTCTAAAGATATTAAATGATTTATTTGCGGTTTTTAAATAAAATAAGAGTGGAGGGAAGATATTTTTAATCATAACTAACTTTTCTCTCAAATCTTCCATTTTCATTTTCTTTCATTTTCTCTCAACCCAAACACTTTCTCTCCAGAGAATTTCTTCTGATTTTTTCACCTAAATCTCTCCTTTCAACTCTCTTTTGATTCCTAATCATCTCTACAACAAAACCTCACCATTTGCAAGTTGTTTCATCAAGCTTTTTGGTTCTAAAAAGGAGAAACTCAAGTTTGGAGGTAAGAACGTCCTTCTCCTCTAAACTATCAGTTCTTTACTGAAATTCCTAAGTTCTCAATCCTTGATTTGTGATTTGTTAAAGGCTTTTCAATTGAAATCTTGATTTTTGGCTTAAAATGCAAGATTTGCTTGATTTTGGTGGAATTTTCGTGTGATCTGTTTGGGCAGTGTTTTGGAGTGTCAAATTGATGTTAAATGAATGCTAAATTGATTAGATGTTGAGGTGTAATTAATGCAATCCCGAATAGGTTGAATTTCCTAAGTTTTGCTTGAGTTTTTGGTGTGTTTTTGGTGATCTGTTATACGTTGAGGTATAAGGACGTGTTTGTGATCATTTTGGATGTTAATTGATGTTTAAAAATGGTTAGAAGTGATGGATCTTGGCTGGGTTAAGTTTTGGAAGTGTTTGGAGGTGATTTCGGTTGTGTTTGGTAGCCGAATTGTTGGATTTGTGATGAGCAGCGAGTTGTGTTGTGTTGCTGGTGTTTTTGATGCATAATGATGCATTGATCTTCTGTTGTTGTGTGCTTGAAACAGGGGAGTTTGATCCGTGAGCTTTAGAGGTGGTGCGGAAGGTTTCGGATGCTTGGAAGGCTTGTTGGCTAGCCTTGTTTTGTGTATCGGTGAGTGAAGTCGGGTTTTCAGCTTTTAAACCAAGGTTTGAAGGTTTTGGGAGCTTAGTTTAAGTCTAAACAACTTTTCTAAGCTCAAGAGTAAGTAAATGGATTTTCGTTCTTGGTTGTGTTGTGAATTGGCTTTTAAAGCAATTGTGGTTGATGATTGAAATGCATGTGTTTTGCATGGTTTAAATTCTGTTTTGAAAGCATATTTTAGCATGGTTAAATGCTGGTTTTGAAAGCCATATGTGAAGGATGCTCAAGGTAAGAGATCCTTGGTTTTGTACATTGAAATTGTGGTTTTGATGCATAGTGTTGCATGTTGTTTAATGGCTTTTGTGTGATGCTTTAAAACAGCGGATTATTGTTGTTAATGATGTACATTGGTAAGTGATGCTTAAGGTTACAAAGGTGGTTGAAAGTCCTTGTGTAAGCCTTGTTTATTAAAGAACAACATGGTGTTTGTAAGTCCATGGTTGGTTCTTGGTTAAGGTAAATGATGGTTTTTGCATTATGGTTATGCAAGTGATTTAAAGGTTAATGTGGTAAGATGGTTATATTGGCAAGTGATGCAAGTGGTTCTTGGTTCGTTAATCGGATATAGTTAGCCGGCTATAGGATTGGGTGCACCGTGAATTAAGTCGCCTTGGGTGTGGAGTGGTTAAGAGTGAACCGGTAAACTCCATCCAAGTTTCCTAACGAGATGGTTAAGGTCATAATGGTTGATGGGATCCCATTCGAGGACCTTGGTTAAGCAAAGGTAATAATGGTGGTTAAAATTCCATTTGAGGACCTTGTGCTTGTTAAGATCACAATGGTGGTTTAAAGTCCATGTGTGGATCTTGTATAGGGTGTCCCGGATCTCGTTAGATGACTATACAACTACCAATCGGTGATGCTAAGGTTGTATGGTGTTTAAAAGTCCATACATGGCAACCTTGAGCATGTTAAGGTTGTATGGTGTTTAAAAGTCCATACATGGGAACCTTGTGAATGGTAAGGTCAAATGGTGTTTAAAAGTCCATTTGGGAGACCTTGGATTGGTAGTGTGTATGAAGCGTGGGGACAACGCTTGTGATCCGCGTATCCGATCGGGTGTTGAGTTGAAAAGTGGATTTGGTTGGTCACTTGGAAGCCAATATAATGTTCTTGATATAATGAAGCATGAGATGCTTGAATTGATTCATGGTTGCATGGGAATTGCTTAATGAATTGAGAATGCATGTTTACTTGTTAGTTTGAACAAGTGTGATTATCTATTGAGAATGTTGCATGTGTGCATGAAATCTCTTTAGTGCATTGGAGTCTTGCTAAGACATGTTTTAAGGTCATGAGACACAAATGAGAATGATGTGGTAATATGTTGCATGGTTTAATGCATGTGTTAATTGATTAAGTAAATGGTTTAAAAAGGGTTTCTTAATTTGAAATGACATTCAGGTATGTGAATGGTATGATGTAAGTGGAAGTGTTTTTCCCAAGGTTGATTTTAGCTTTGCATATGGTGTTTATGCATGGAATGGTTAAATGGATGATTTTGTAAATGATGCTTTGAAAAGGTTTTCTTAGCTTGCTAAGCTAAGGGTTGGTTTTCATGTTTGAGCAATGCATGGTTTTAAGCATGATGTTGAAAAAGAGTTTTCAAACTTTGCTTGGTAAACAAATCGAGTTGCTTTTCAAAGAGGTTTTAAGACTCGCTGCATTGGTGGTGTTTTGGTTTTGAGCATTCATCACTAAGCATTATGTGCTTACGCTCCTTTTTGTCCATCAATGCAGATTCTTGAAGTTTGGACAGCGAGAAGCAAGGGATTCAAGGAGGACTCCATTTGAGATGTATGTCTCGGTGAATAGCTATAGTTAATAAGGGCAATGGGGGTAGAATCTCTCGGGTTATGTGTATGTGTTCGTATATGTTCGGACAAGGATGTTTTAATGTTGTTGTTAATGTTGTTGGATCATGTTGTGGCTAATATGATATTGATTTGGAAGTTTATGCTTGAATGGTTGCTTGTGTAGGAAGCATGCCTATAGATTTGGGGCTTTTCACATATGTTGACATTTTGTTGAATTGTTGATGCAAGTATGTCCCTTATATGTTGAATTGCATGCTGGTAAAGTTTGGTGGCATTTGGAGCATGATTGGATGTTTAATTGCATGTTTAAGTATGCATTTTGGGGCAATCTGCGCAGGGTGTTTCGGAACAGCACCTACCGTTTCGGAACGGGTGCCTTAAACAAACCCAGGCGTCCGAAACGGGAAGGACCGTTCCGAAACGGATAGGCTACTGTCTGCCCTCGTTTCGGTACGTGTTGCGGAACGGCCCCGCGTTTCGAAACGGGCTGTCTCCCGTTTCGGAACGGGTGACCGTTGGGGGATGACATTGGCAGTTATATGTTTTGAATTGTTTGCATTTTGGTCCTGAAACTTGTTTGTGCAATTGTATGAGTTTGGGATGTCCGTTTGAGCTGAAATTTGGCTGAGAAGCATGAAACATGATTAATTTTAAGTTGGTAACTTAAAATCTGGTTAAGTCCTCAAAGTTATCAGAAATTACAATTTTGTCCCTAAAGTTGTAATTCGTTCAATTGAGTCCCTGTTTGATCTCTGATGTTTGTGATCTTTGAGCATGTTGTTTGTGTGATCACAATTAGAGCTTATGTGCATCTAGACAAGTTTAAAAAGAAAAAAAAAGGGTCGTTAATCAAGGTTGACTTTTGGGTTGACTTTGGTTTTCCCCGTGTGACTTTCTTAATTCGGGTCAACCGTCTAGGCCGGGTTAAGGGGGTTACATTTGGTGGTATCAGAGCTGTGTTGCGAATGCTTGGGGAGAATGGTAAGTTGTTGTAAGGTGTGTTTGATGTTTACCTTGTTGTGTGGTTGAAAGCTGGTTGAAACACGTGTTTCTGAACAAGTTGCTGGTGTTTTCAAGCATGCTTTGTGTTTATGAATCATCGTTGAATTAATGTGGATATGTGCTGATGTTGTGAGCTGGTGTTATGCTTGATGAAAGTGTAATGTGTATGTTATGTTGCTAATATGTTGTTGCAAGTGGATGCTGTTTGATGTAAGCATGATCAAAGTATGTTGATTGATATGCTTGATGTTGTGTTATCCATGTTTGTGTTGACTGTTATGTCATGTAAAGGGGAGGATTCGGGATACCCATTGCCTTATTATTATAGCTATTGTGTTATATTGGAGTTGGAGTTTGAATCCTTGCTTAAAGCTGGTCTAACTGGTTTGTTTGTTTTGTTGTGGTTGTTTGTTGTTGTTAGTAGTATGGCGAAGTCGTTGATAGAATGGCAGTTGGGTGAGATGGTTGCTGCCTTAGGGCAGGTTGTTAAGGCAGGGAACTCACTCTTTTGTAAAGGTGTTTCGTCTCAGTCTTCTGTGCCTGGGGTTGAGGTGTTAAGGCAGAAGGAAGAAGCTGGTTCTGTGATGAAGAGTTCATCATCTGTTGTTCAGGAGGTGTTGGGAACATCTCAGGCTGTAGCGACGGTAAAGTCAGTGGATGTGCTGGCTGTGGGATGTGTGGGTTTGCCGAAGCAGCGTTTGTTGGATTTGGGTGCTGTGGAGTATCATGGTTCTTCACCTGAGACATTTGAGGCCTGGTTGGCCAGTGTGATTCTGATTTTGGATCAGGAAGGTTGTGATTATGCTTGTAAGCTGGGAAGTGTTGCTTCCTTGATGCTGGAGGATGCATGTGTCTGGTGGACATCTGTGGCGGTAGCGTCACATACCCATGATATTGATTGGGATTTCTTTGTATCTGCCTTTTATGAAAGGTATCTTGGGGAGAAGTTTCCAAGGGGTAAGCAATGTGAAGGAAGTGCTGTTGTGGAGCAAGTGTTGTTTGAGCAAGGAGTGGAAGCTCAGCCACCGGTATGTGACCATTGTGAAAGACGCCATGTTGGAGGTTGTTGGGGCGCAGGTGCTTGTTGGAATTGTGGTTCTAAAATGCATGTTAAGCGTGATTGTCCCCTTGGGGTAAAGTCAGCTTTGGTGATAGCCAAAGGGTCTCTGAAAGGTCGTGGGCACGGCCGAGGCAAGGTTCAGAGGTGGCAGAAAGAGCAGAAGGTTGTGAAGAGTTTGGGAAATGAGAATTGCTGGGAATGTGGGTCTGCTGGACACATGAGACGCGATTGTTTGATGTTGGCTCGGAACAGCCAAGGTTCCTTGCCGCTAGAGGTTGGTGGTGACCCTAGTGTGTTAGCTGGTGCTGCAGCGGTGCGGCAGGAGGATGATGGTTCCGCGAGGAAGAGAGCTCGTCTGATGAAGCTTCAGGGTGGTGTTGTGTTTCCAGGTAACCTTGTTTAGTAATCTTTGCTCTAGTTACCTTGATTTGGTTTCTGTTGGTTTTCCTTGTGTGGTAAGTTTAGTCTTATTGCTAGCATGTTGGGGTAATAGTTGTAGTTGTGGAAGCATCTTTGGTGTGATGAGGGCTTTTGTGAGTATCTTGTGGTTAATGGTTGATGGTATGATGGAGTTAGATAAGTTAGAGGTGAGGTAAGAGGTTGTTTTTAGAACAGATTTTGAGGATGTAATTGGAGGGTGTGAATTGGCATTCATGCACAGTTAAATCATTGTTATATGCTATATTATATATGTGCTGGTCCATGCATACATGTGGCATGACATTAGAGGTTTTGCATACATGTACATCAGGCATTGATAGGGCATATAGGTGATCATGCATACGATGTTCGCACTCGCTAATAACTAATCGAATCTGTTAGTGTGGTGGTTGGGTTAGGTTGGATGATGGGTTTTTAGAGGTTGTGTTGGTGCTGAGTGGAAGTTAGAAGTAATGGAGTTTGTTAAGCTAATTGATAGTGATAGTGAGGGTAGTATAGCCTGTTAGTAGAAGGATAGTGGGTTGGTGGTGAAGAGTACCGGTTGAAGTTAGAATCGGTCAAGTGGTTTGGATAGCTAGTGGAAGTGGTAGTTCCTTGGTGCTAAGTGATGTTGCAGTTTAGTGGTTGTTTTTCCAAGTGCTGAGGTAGCCTAGCATTTAAGTTGTTGTGGAAGGGTTGTGTTTGTAGGTGTTGGTTCTTAGCAACCTTTGAGAAGTTGTTATGTATGTTTGGGTTAAGCGATGTTCTGGCGAGGCAAGTCTTGTGGTCAAGCTTGTGGTGGAAAAGTAATGAAGGATTGAAGGCCATTGTTGGTTGTTTGGGTTCTTGTGAGAAGTGGTTGGCTGGTTGTGGTTAAGAAAGTTCCGTTTGAAGTCAGTTGGTGGTGTGTGGGACGGCTGACGGAGTCTAGTTGGGGTTGTGATGTAATTTTGGAATCTGGGTGTGTAGTCCTGGTGAGTCGTTATGGTAATGTTAGCGGCAGATGTGAAGGATTATCAGCATTGTTGAGGAGTTTGAGTAATCAGTTGATGCTAAAGAATTTTTGCTTGTTGGGAAAATTCTTGGAAGAGGTTTGGGAGTTTGCAAGAGTTTTAGAAGCAGAGAAGTTTGCATAGTGGCTGATTTGGATTGGTTAATGTCACTGTGTAAGCAAGTCTTGGGAGTTGTGTGTTACAGTGATGTGTGCTGTAAAAATTGAGTTCTTCAGGTTGATGTTAGAGCTGTGGGCAGTCGGAAGTGCGAAAGGTTAAATTGTGGTTACCTTTGTGTGTGCTGGGTTTTGTGAACAGCATGTGGTGGTGTTGAGTTTGGTGGAGTTTTGTGTGGGAAGTGTTCAGTAGTGATTGAGGCTTTTGTGTTGCCTTGTGTGTTGTTCTGAGAAGTTGGGTTGTGGTTCCTTTTTTTTTTCTTTTTTTTTGCCAGTTGAAATTTCGAGGACGAAATTTCCTAAGGGGGGGAGAGTTGTAACGCCCCGGTTTTGGGCTCAGAAGTTTTGGGCGTTGACCGGTTCGGTCAAAGTGCTGATCGAATATATAAAGGTGAAATTAGGAAAGCCTAGTTCGGGTTGCATTAAAAATATGGAAAAATGTTCTAAAATCATCTTTTAATATATAAAAGTGAACTGTGAAACCAATTTTGGAAAATGAGGTTCGGAAGGTTGACATTTTGGCTAGTGACCAAAATGTAAATTTTGAAAGTTGCGTGACTGTTTTATAAAGGATTGAAACTTTGAATCTTTAAGGAGCTATTTACCCAAAGGGGAGTTTCTCCATATTTTCTAAAGATATTAAATGATTTATTTGTGGTTTTTAAATAAAATAAGAGTGGAGGGAAGATATTTTTAATCATAACTAACTTTTCTCTCAAATCTTCCATTTTCATTTTCTTTCATTTTCTCTCAACCCAAACACTTTCTCTCCAGAGAATTTCTTCTGATTTTTTCACCTAAATCTCTCCTTTCAACTCTCTTTTGATTCCTAATCATCTCTACAACAAAACCTCACCATTTGCAAGTTGTTTCATCAAGCTTTTTGGTTCTAAAAAGGAGAAACTCAAGTTTGGAGGTAAGAACGTCCTTCTCCTCTAAACTATCAGTTCTTTACTGAAATTCCTAAGTTCTCAATCCTTGATTTGTGATTTGTTAAAGGCTTTTCAATTGAAATCTTGATTTTTGGCTTAAAATGCAAGATTTGCTTGATTTTGGTGGAATTTTCGTGTGATCTGTTTGGGCAGTGTTTTGGAGTGTCAAATTGATGTTAAATGAATGCTAAATTGATTAGATGTTGAGGTGTAATTAATGCAATCCCGAATAGGTTGAATTTCCTAAGTTTTGCTTGAGTTTTTGGTTGTTTTTGGAGTGTTTTTGGTGATCTGTTATACCTGGAGGTATAAGGACGTGTTTGTGATCATTTTGGATGTTAATTGATGTTTAAAAATGGTTAGAAGTGATGGATCTTGGCTGGGTTAAGTTTTGGAAGTGTTTGGAGGTGATTTCGGTTGTGTTTGGTAGCCGAATTGTTGGATTTGTGATGAGCAGCGAGTTGTGTTGTGTTGCTGGTGTTTTTGATGCATAATGATGCATTGATCTTCTGTTGTTGTGTGCTTGAAACAGGGGAGTTTGATCCGTGAGCTTTAGAGGTGGTGCGGAAGGTTTCGGATGCTTGGAAGGCTTGTTGGCTAGCCTTGTTTTGTGTATCGGTGAGTGAAGTCGGGTTTTCAGCTTTTAAACCAAGGTTTGAAGGTTTTGGGAGCTTAGTTTAAGTCTAAACAACTTTGCTAAGCTCAAGAGTAAGTAAATGGATTTTCGTTCTTGGTTGTGTTGTGAATTGGCTTTTAAAGCAATTGTGGTTGATGATTGAAATGCATGTGTTTTGCATGGTTTAAATTCTGTTTTGAAAGCATATTTTAGCATGGTTAAATGCTGGTTTTGAAAGCCATATGTGAAGGATGCTCAAGGTAAGAGATCCTTGGTTTTGTACATTGAAATTGTGGTTTTGATGCATAGTGTTGCATGTTGTTTAATGGCTTTTGTGTGATGCTTTAAAACAGCGGATTATTGTTGTTAATGATGTACATTGGTAAGTGATGCTTAAGGTTACAAAGGTGGTTGAAAGTCCTTGTGTAAGCCTTGTTTATTAAAGAACAACATGGTGTTTGTAAGTCCATGGTTGGTTCTTGGTTAAGGTAAATGATGGTTTTTGCATTATGGTTATGCAAGTGATTTAAAGGTTAATGTGGTAAGATGGTTATATTGGCAAGTGATGCAAGTGGTTCTTGGTTCGTTGATCGGATATAGTTAGCCGGCTATAGGATTGGGTGCACCGTGAATTAAGTCGCCTTGGGTGTGGAGTGGTTAAGAGTGAACCGGTAAACTCCATCCAAGTTTCCTAACGAGATGGTTAAGGTCATAATGGTTGATGGGATCCCATTCGAGGACCTTGGTTAAGCAAAGGTAATAATGGTGGTTAAAATTCCATTTGAGGACCTTGTGCTTGTTAAGATCACAATGGTGGTTTAAAGTCCATGTGTGGATCTTGTATAGGGTGTCCCGGATCTCGTTAGATGACTATACAACTACCAATCGGTGATGCTAAGGTTGTATGGTGTTTAAAAGTCCATACATGGGAACCTTGAGCATGTTAAGGTTGTATGGTGTTTAAAAGTCCATACATGGGAACCTTGTGAATGGTAAGGTCAAATGGTGTTTAAAAGTCCATTTGGGAGACCTTGGATTGGTAGTGTGTATGAAGCGTGGGGACAACGCTTGTGATCCGCGTATCCGATCGGGTGTTGAGTTGAAAAGTGGATTTGGTTGGTCACTTGGAAGCCAATATAATGTTCTTGATATAATGAAGCATGAGATGCTTGAATTGATTCATGGTTGCATGGGAATTGCTTAATGAATTGAGAATGCATGTTTACTTGTTAGTTTGAACAAGTGTGATTATCTATTGAGAATGTTGCATGTGTGCATGAAATCTCTTTAGTGCATTGGAGTCTTGCTAAGACATGTTTTAAGGTCATGAGATGCAAATGAGAATGATGTGGTAATATGTTGCATGGTTTAATGCATGTGTTAATTGATTAAGTAAATGGTTTAAAAAGGGTTTCTTAATTTGAAACGACATTCAGGTATGTGAATGGTATGATGTAAGTGGAAGTGTTTTTCCCAAGGTTGATTTTAGCTTTGCATATGGTGTTTATGCATGGAATGGTTAAATGGATGATTTTGTAAATGATGCTTTGAAAAGGTTTTCTTAGCTTGCTAAGCTAAGGGTTGGTTTTCATGTTTGAGCAATGCATGGTTTTAAGCATGATGTTGAAAAAGAGTTTTCAAACTTTGCTTGGTAAACAAATCGAGTTGCTTTTCAAAGAGGTTTTAAGACTCGCTGCATTGGTGGTGTTTTGGTTTTGAGCATTCCTCACTAAGCATTATGTGCTTACGCTCCTTTTTGTCCATCAATGCAGATTCTTGAAGTTTGGACAGCGAGAAGCAAGGGATTCAAGGAGGACTCCATTTGAGATGTATGTCTCGGTGAATAGCTATAGTTAATAAGGGCAATGGGGGTAGAATCTCTCGGGTTATGTGTATGTGTTCGTATATGTTCGGACAAGGATGTTTTAATGTTGTTGTTAATGTTGTTGGATCATGTTGTGGCTAATATGAGATTGATTTGGAAGTTTATGCTTGAATGGTTGCTTGTGTAGGAAGCATGCCTATAGATTTGGGGCTTTTCACATATGTTGACATTTTGTTGAATTGTTGATGCAAGTATGTCCCTTATATGTTGAATTGCATGCTGGTAAAGTTTGGTGGCATTTGGAGCATGATTGGATGTTTAATTGCATGTTTAAGTATGCATTTTGGGGCAATCTGTGCAGGGTGTTTCGGAACAGCACCTACCGTTTCGGAACGGGTGCCTTAAACAAACCCAGGCGTCCGAAACGGGAAGGACCGTTCCGAAACGGATAGGCTACTGTCTGCCCTCGTTTCGGTACGCGTTGCGGAACGGGTGACCGTTGGGGGCTAACATTGGCAGTTATATGTTTTGAATTGTTTGCATTTTGGTCCTGAAACTTGTTTGTGCAATTGTATGAGTTTGGGATGTCCGTTTGAGCTGAAATTTGGCTGAGAAGCATGAAACATGATTAATTTTAAGTTGGTAACTTAAAATCTGGTTAAGTCCTCAAAGTTATCAGAAATTACAATTTGGTCCCTAAAGTTGTAATTCGTTCAATTGAGTCCCTGTTTGATCTCTGATGTTTGTGATCTTTGAGCATGTTATTTGTGTGATCACAATTAGAGCTAATGTGCATCTAGACAAGTTTAAAAAGAAAAAAAAGGTCGTTAATCAAGGTTGACTTTCGGGTTGACTTTGGTTTTCCCCGTGTGACTTTCTTAATTCGGGTCAACCGTCTAGGCCGGGTTAAGGGGGTTACATCTTCCCAGAGCTAGAACCAACACCTCGAGACGACACACCCAAGTTCTATTCGATGTCTTTGGCTCAACATACAAGAACATCGAAGTTGATGTAATCTGCAGCCAACATATACGTCTTGACTTCCTGTACCAGCCCGTACCGGAATCAATCACATCGGTGCCTCTCACTGGGTATCAGCTCAGGGGCATACTGGCTCAGGCGTACGAACTTGACCTCGTACTCAGCCACAAAAAGATTGCCCTGAACTAGCGACATAAATTCACGTTTCTTCTCGTCCAAGTATCTCATCCTAGATACCTCCTCTTGTAGGCACCTCTGAAAAACTCCCAATCTACCTCATTAGGTTCCAAACCGGCAGTGGTAGTCGTCCACCAGCTAGAGGCATCGCCTTGCAACAAAGAAACTATGCATCCCAACTTGCGCACGTTGTTGCATCCCATTTGATCCATGATACGGATCGTACTCGTTAACCAGGCCTCTGACGCCTTAGGAGACATTCCGAAGAACTCCACAGCTCATAGGCTCCTCAACCTCTCCAATGGTATGCCCGCCTGCCCAGCTACAGGGGCGTGTACATGCGCTCCGGTAACAGCAGTCTGAAACGGCCCGGTGATCGCCTGAACCAACAACGTTAGATCACCCAAACCCGGACCAGTAGGCCCTTGCTGCTCCTGCTCCCCACCTCCAGGTGGTGGGAGAGGAGGTAGATTTCAACCAGGAGGGACATCAGCCCCTTGCTCACCCTGGTCACCCTGAGGCACTATTGTATTCGACCTCAGCTCTCTCCTCGGACCCATAGTGCTATTTTAAACAAAGCATAAAAACAAAAACAAATCAAGCCATTAAGGCCAGCTTCAAGCAAGGATCCAAGTTTACAAAAACATTTAATTAGTGTAATAAGGCAATGGGTACCCCGATTTCCCTCAACATAGTATAGCATACAATGAAACTTCATGCTCAACATTCTTTCCATCATCCAAAATCAACACATATCAACATCGCATCATCAACACACAATCATATTCATTTCACATGCGATTTACATCAATCAAGCGTAACATAAGCTCCAAAATTCAACTAAAATCATGCTTTTCAAACAACATACGTCAACACATATCAATTTCACATTCCAACATTCCCATATCTTTCGTAACCTGGCTCTGATACAAACAAATGTAACCCCCTTAGCCGGGCCTAGACGCCCGACCCGAACTAAGAAGATTACACGGGGAAAACCAAAGTCAACCTTGATTAACGACTCTCTTTTTTCAAGATTTCTAGATGCACCTTATTAACCTATGTGGATAGCAAAAAATTTTAGCGGAAGCGACACAGCGAACGGAGCACATTTAGGGGTTCGATTGCATACAAATGTCTTTTAGGGACTAATATGCAAATTTTTAGAAATTTGAGGACTAAACAATTTTTAAAGTTACCAATCTAAAATTAAACATATAATAAGACAGCATGTCCAAAATCATCTTAAATGAATCATCCAAACACATTTAATTAAGCATTCAAGACCCAGGGACCAAAACGTAAGAAACAAAAACCTGAAACAATTCAAATACAACTCCAATGGTCCGGTGTTTCGAAACACAAGGCCCTCTATCGGAACGGTCCTTTCGGAACCAGGTTGACTGTTTCGATACTCGGGTGAGTTCCGAAACCAGTATCGAAACACAGCATTCCAGTAGCAAATCGTTCTGGAACGTTCCTACTCATTCCGAAACCCCATGGCCATTTCAGGCCACTGTTCCGAAACAGGTAAGGCCGTTCCGATACGCCTTGCCCTACAACTACACAATTTTCTGGTTTTCACTCACTAACACCCCCGAAAACAATCAAATTCATGCCACAACATACATACAACATGTATAAACATCAAAGATAATCATAAAGAAGCATAAGCTAAAATATGGCATCATTCAAGCAAGCATTGTAACTATAGGCATGGTCCCTAGTCTTCCAAAGCCATTCAAAGATAAAATCAACATTCAAACAAAAATCAATCCTCAAAGGCCATTTACAAACCAAAGTTAAGAAAGCAAACATGCTCAAGGTAATTAACAACATCTTCAAACATCAAAGAGTAAAAATCCCACCCATTGCCTCTTATTACACCAAAGTAAATCTACATACTTTGCTAGACCAAAGTGATTGGATTCCCCTTGCTTACTCGCTGCCTCAAATGCTTAATCTCTGCATTGATGAACCAAATGAGCATAAGCGCAAAGCTTAGCGAGGTTCGCTAAAACAACATTCATCAATGTATTTCACATAACCGGCAAAACATCATTTATCAACACATGTCTTTACTTAAATCATGCCAACTCATTGCATCAATGCACTTTTTAAAACACATGTTCATATGCATCATTTTAAAACAGCAAATAAACCTTTGCTCATGCTTTACCAAACATCACATACATTCTAGCATAAATTACATGCATCTCAAGCTTAAACCATTAGTCAACAACAATATATTGGCTTACAAGTGATCATTTCTCAAACCATACCAAAACCAACTCAATAGACACAATCGGATACGTGGATTACAAGCGTTGTCCCACACGATTCATACATACTACCGGACTATACAAGGTGGAGATCAATGGCACAATCACAACCCCTCAACACCCGTGATTGAGATTAATGGCACAATCACAACCCCTCAACATCACTCATCGGTAGTTGTATAATTCCACTAACGAGAGTACGGAACACATACCACAAGATTCACATACGGGATTAAACCTTTCACCGTTGTGATCTTAGTCTCAAATGTTAGGGTACTTGGATGCAAATTACGGCACAATCACAACCCCTCGACATCCAAGGCGACTTTATTCACGGTGCACCCAATCCTATAGCCGGTTAACTATATCCGATTACAAGAACCAAAACCATTTTCACCACTTGCCAATATAATCATTCAACATCAATAATCCACTATTTTACAAGCATAAATACAATGCCAATTCCACAAGCATAACATGCTTAACATCATATGCATTTATCATATTAAACCAAGGATCACTTACCTAGTGCATCCTTAACACAATGGCATTAAAATCGAGCATTAATCATGCTTCGAACATGCTTTAAAACAGTAATCAAAACCATAATTAACTCAAGTCCATTTTCATCAAAACATAGCACATTCGAGAGACTTTCGAATCACTTACTCTTGAGCTTAGCTAAGTTTTTCAAACTTACACTAAGCTCCCAAGACCACGCTCAAAGCATTACAAAGCTAGACAATCCATTTCCACTCACCGATGCGCGAAGCCTCGCTCCCCGACACAAAAATTACTCTACCGGAGCCTCCAACAACGACTCGTTTGCTCCCAGATCAAGATCCCCTGTTTTCACATCATCAAAATAGATATCTAAATTCATTAAAATGCATTTCAACACCAGCAACAAATCACAAACTCGTTGCTCACCCAAACGACACCAATTTACCCAACCTTAACAACCGAAAACTCAATCGATTACTTCCTAAATCAAGCCAGCCATCATAAATCACTTCTAATCAATTATAAACATCAAAACACATCTAATAAACAAATTAACCTATCCTTATACCTCCAACAAGCATGATTCCACCATTTCATCTCAAAAAGTCACTTAAAGCTAACTTAAAACTCAAGGATCTCAAGGATTTCGGGATCTATGTTATCAAAACCTCATTTCAACATATTAACCAACTTAAAACTCAATTAAAATCAATCCAAAACAGAGCTTAACAAAACAAATCTGAAAATCAAGATTTCAACCATATTTTTACAAGATTTTGATCTCAAATCAAAACTATAATGAAAACTCAACCAAAAACAGTAATTAGAAGACAAATATCTTGGTAATTTCAATAAAGAACTTTGATTAGAGGTTGAGAACGTGATTTACCTGCAATCATTGCTTTCTTCAATGAATGACAAGTTTTCCTTAGCAAAAACTTGAATAACTTGAAAGGATTTCTTGAAAATTTGTTAGGAAATAATAAGAGAGTGTTTGGGAGAAAAGAATTCTGGAGAGAAATGAATGAAAAATGTGTTTGGCTGAAAATGAGGAGAAGATGGTAGTTACGTGATGGAATCTCAAATTAACCACCTAATTTATTAAATAAAATAAAACCAATTAAAGCTATTTAATTAAAACTATTTTAAACACATGTCATATTAAGGAAAGGCTAAATTTCCATAAATCCCCTAAAGATTCTAAGAATTTGGCTTTTCTTTTAAAAATCACATTTTCCATAGTTTTGAAACTTTACGATTTGGTCACTACTCAATATGTACCACTTCCGAAACTCTTTTTGCAAAATTGATTTGACCAACCCCGTAAATATATTTTTAGAGGATTTTAGCAAATTTTACCTCATTTTCATCCTATCCCGATCCTTGATTTCCTTAAATCACCTTACGCGATTCAAACCGTTCTCGACCGGTTCGGTCTGATGTCTAAAACATCTAGGCCCAAAACTAGGGCGTTACATAATAGGTATCAAACACTACTCAAGCCTGACACATTGACCCCACAGTCTTTGTCCAACATTACTACAACCTCGCCTCAACCAGGTGATCCCCCTTTAAGCATGACCATTCGTACACTAGCTATCACTAACCTAGATCCGCAACTCACTTTCTATCGTTAGAACCTCTCCCGCGAGTTATTAAACCCATGTTCTGCTCAGTGTACCTCACACGTGTTACTAACACGTCGAAAATGATGTAGCCAATAAAACAACATATATGGTTTAACATCATGCACCAATCCATAAAAGTGCCAACACATCGATGTCTCACATCCAATTCCAATCCAGGAGCACACACGCTCAACTAAACAATATGTACCTTACTCAACTACAACTTACGATTTCGATCCCAAACCACAAATTCACATTTCTCGTCATCCAAGTATCTAACCCCAGATACTTATCCTTTAAAACAGTTCAAAAGAACTATCAGAACACAATGTCAGGTTCTATGTCCACAGCCATAGTTGTCCACCAACTATACACATCTCTATATAACTGAGATACAACTGATCTTTACACTATGGGCATCGCTACACTCCATTCATTCCATAGTCTCATTCATATAGGTCATCCACTCCAAGGATACCTCCAGTGACAACCCTCGATTTCAACATCTACTCAATTTATGTAAGCGCTAACCGCAGCTCACACCCGTCTACTAGCTAGTGCAGTCGCATGCACTTCAGCATTAACAGCTTCACAAGCTCTAAACATCGCCTATATTCCAGGCACCATGCCATCCAACACTTACCCAACCGGCACAGGTTGTAATTATATCGACGCACATCAAGGCGTTTAGCCCCCATTAGACTTTACACACTCCTTTATTTCTTTCCCAATGGCAACAGCAATCATACCAGATCACTACTCTCTCCTCGGTTTTTTGTTCTATTATTATTAAGGCATGATAACAACTAATGAAACAAACAAAACAAAGTGCTCAAGCCAGCTCCAAGCAAGGATCCAAGACTTTGATTTCAACTTAAAACATTTCACTAGGTAATAAGGCAATGGGCATTCCAATTTCCCCCCGGCATAGCATAAAGCATACAACACACATATCACAACCATCATGCATCCCAAGCATCAAGATTCAACCCAATCTATCATCATATATAACATCTCACGTTCATATTCAATCACCATATTTAGCATCACCATCACATACTCAACGTTAACATACTTAAGACATTCATCGGACAAAACAAACATTACCAATAACACACATTCACATCAAAATCACTTACCAACAACTAACCATCATCCCAACCTTTTGTAACCTAGCTCTGATAACACCAAATGTAACCCCCTTAATAAACGACCCTTTTTTTCTTTTTATCTTGTCTAGATGCAAGTTAGGTTCCTATGTGTTCGATCAAAGCATCGAATCAAACGACAACACAAATGTTCAACGATTGATACCCATTTCGGATTTAGGGACCATTTTATAAAGTTGACAATTTGTAAGGGTTATTACCAAATTCGAATTACCAACCCTTAATTAGGTTCATTACATGCTTCTTTGCAAAAACTCAGCTCAAGATAACCATTGGAACCCATTTAATTACAAACAAGATGAACGTTGACTAAAACACATAGAAACAGAAACTCAAAATATTTCAAAAACTAAAATAACAGCCAATCGTTTCGGAACAGCGAGCCTTGTATCGGAACGGGTGTATCGAAACAATGATACCCGTTTCGAAACGCGTGATCCTTTTGAAACCATCTTAGACCTGTTTCAGAATAGGGTTTCACAAAGACAAAATGTATCGAAACAAGCCTCACCGTTTCCAAACCCCCAAGCATTTTCAAGTCCCTGTTTCGAAACGATCGAGGACGTTTCGAAACACCTGGGCCTAAAATGCTTAAATTTGCTTGTTTAACTTGATTTTAATCATCCAAAACTAATCTGACATATGACTAAACATGCTTACAACTCAAATATACTTCAACACTCAGAAGTACATGGCAAAGACACCATCAAAGCATCATTATCAATATCAAAAGGAACTAAAGGCATGCCTCCTAAGAGAAATAAGCACCAAAAGGTCAAATTTCAATTCCAAGCACAAACCAACACATAAAGGCCATTTAGATAACCAAAAATGCATATCAAACTTGCACTAAACTAGAAAATTCCAAGCAATCAACATTCATAGCATTTGACACCCTCATTGTCGTTATTACTTTAGTCCATAACCAAACACACCATCAATCAAAGTTTTTCACCGATCACTTGCAAGTGCCGTCTCTAAAGCTTAAATTGACTGCATTGATGGAAAAAGAGAGCGTAAGCACTACATGCTTAGTGAGGAATGCTCAAAACGAAAAACACCATCAATGCAACAAAATTGTTTTCACTCCTTTGAAAACCATCATGCCTTCTTTGATAAACCATGCACTTTAACATTAAAATCAGCATGTTAAACATCATGCTAAACAAAAACATACTTTCCCACAATTAAACCACTACTACACAACCTTCAAGCCTTCCAAGCATAAATACCATTATGCTAAGCTTAAGGTAAAACATGCATTTTTCATAACATGCATCATCAACATTTCCATAACATCTCATTCCATTATATTGGCTTACAAGTGTTTAACAACATTTCCATTTCTCAAAAACGTATCGGATGCACAGATTACCAAGGGTTGTCACAAACTTTTCATACACTCTATCGGCATCTCAAGGCTCACACACGGGAGCAACCCTTCACTGTTGTAACACCCGTGGTGGAGTATTCGGTATAATCACAACCCCTCAACACCATTCATCGGTAGATGTATAGCTCACTAATGAGAGACGAGACACACACAAAGTTCGCACCCTGGAGCTACCCTCAACCGTTGCAACCTTAAACAATCCTCAATTGTTAGGGTACTTGGATGGAGTTTTCGGTACAATCACAACCCCTCAACATCCAAGGCAACTTGTTTATAGTGCACTCAATCCTATAGTCGGCTAATTGTATCCGATTTCATTTATAAAACACTTTATACAACATCACTTGCCAATATAATCCACATTCCATGCATACCTCAATGTTTTTCCAAAGCATTCATTATAAGCCATAACTCAAGCATTAAACCATGCTTCAAAACCCTTGCATCAACACATGCATAAAAGGATCACTTACCTAGTGCATCCTTAAACCTCGTGGCATCATCAACTACATTTCATATACTCAAAACATGCTTTAAAACATTAGGTTAACACAATTAAAAACAAGTGCATTCAAAATCTCACAATAGCACAATCTGAGAGAGATATTCACTTTACTTACTTCCAAACTTAGTAAAGCGTTTCAAGCTCTTACTAAGTTCCCAAAACCTTTTTTATGAAGTTTCAAAGAAGGAAATCTCATCTCCACTCACCGACTTGCGAAACCACACTCACCAATGCAACAATCAACCGTCTGAAGCCTTCAAAACCACTTCGTTCGATTCCGGAACACAATCCCATATTTTCAACACATTAAAAACAGATATTCAATGCATCACATTGCATCCAAACACCAGCACTCAAAAGGAAACTCGTGGCCTTGCTCTAAAGCATGAATTTACTCAATCGATACAACCGAAAACTCAATCGATTGAACTCTAAACTCCACCCAGCCATCAACCAACACATCCAACACATTTTAAACATAAATCAACATCCAAAAACAACATAATACCATCCTTATACCTCCAACAACTCAGATCTCACATTACACTCCAAAAACCCAATCAATAACAATTTAAAAACCAATGATCTCAAGGATTTCGGGATTAATATGATTAAGACTCTATTCAACATCATAAACCTTCCAAAACTTGTTTAGAAATCATCTTAAACAGATCAAATCAAGACTCCTCCGAAAATCACATTAAAACCATATTTTCTAACAAGATTTCACCATTTTATCAAACCAATAACAAAACTTTAATAAAACATAGATAAAGAGTCAAATATCTAGGGAATTTTATTAAAGAACCTTGATTAGAGGGTTAGCACGAAATCTACCTCCAATCCTTGCTTCTCTTCTAATTTGGCAAGTTTAGCTTTCAAAAATCTTGAAGAATTTGAGAGAAATCACCAAGGATAGGTTAGAAATCAAGAGAGGAAAAGAAAGTGAATGAAATCTGGAAATTGAGAGAAAATGGATAGTGTTTGGTTGAAGTGAAAAGAAGAAAATGCAAATGATCGTCAAAATCTTTTAACCAAAATAACTACATCTTTAATTAAATCAATTAAAGACATTTTAATATTTAATAATTCATTCAAAACAAATGCCAAATTAGAGAAAAGGATTAATTGTCATTTAGCTCCCTAAAGATTCTTAGATTTTGAATCTTTTTGAAAAACACACTTTTTCCACAGTTTTAAAACTTTACATTTTGGTCACTGCCCAAAATGTACACTTTCCAAAACTCATTTTGCAAAATTGATTCAACCCACCTCCTAAATAAAATTTTAGAGGGTTTGAGAAAATTTTATCATATTTTTATCCCATCCCGAACCTCAATTTCCCTAAATTACCCTTTAACGACTCGAACCGCCAACCTTCGGTTCCACCGGCCTAACCCGACACGTAAAACACCTAGGCCCAAAATAGGGGCATTACAAATTTCAACTCTTTGATCATACCATGAAAAAATTTACTGTTGGATACACCGTTGGTTGTAGGCTTTGTGATTATCTCTAACACTCATTTTTCGGTCCTTCTTGTAGCAATATGCATCAGGGTTGTCAGGGAAATTTTTTCCAAAAATGTTGTCCCCCAAAATAATCACAAGAATTTTCCAAGGTATGAACTCTTTGAGTTGCTCCCCGGTTGCATTGATGTGATTGTGTTGCTCAATGTCGCATCTTGTATTGAGAGACATGAAAAAACATCATCTCCATAAAAATTATCCATTCTTCTCTCTTAAAAAGCTCTATTGGTTGGGTATAGATCGTCAATGGTGGGTGTAAGATACTCTCGAATAGATTGACCTTTACCTCTCTTCATGTTGATGCTCCATCAACTTGTAACTGTTGAGTGTCCACAAGTTCTATATTTTGTACACATTATTGCCCTTATTGTTGTTGTTCTTAAGCTCATTTAGGAAAATTTAGGTGCATTACATGCATAATAACAGTATTTGCTCTTTTACCATGCTTTTATTAAATATTCTATGTTTGGTTAAGAAAATATATTTTTTAAGTTTAGTTTTTATTTTCAGGTGTTGTAGCTGTGTAGAAGAGGGGAGCAAAGGAAAGCAGTGAGTAAAAGGAGTTGTACTGAAGCAGTTCCAGTTGCTGCCAAGGACGCCGCTGTAGTAGCATTACCACCGACTACCGCTCAAGCAGGAGTTAAACCGACTTAGCGAAGATGGGTTGCGGTTGAAAGAGGACAATTCCCAGAGTCCAATGAGCCCAGTCTTGCATTTTTTTGAAGTCTGTAACGGTCTGAAGAGCTGATTAAAGATTGATAAGTAAAATTACTTATCTTTACTTGCTAGAGAAGGAAACGTCAAAAGAGTCCACATTCAAATAAAAAAGGAGTCAAGATTTAATGTAAAGTTAATTTAAGAACTCCTACTTCAAGGAGGACTCGAACTTAGGCCATGCCTTATATATACCCAATGTTTGTGAGGGTATAGGGGCATAGCAAAGAGGTAGATAGATAGATTAAGTGGGGGTATTGGAGGTCGCGACCCAATTCTCTCTTAGGGTTTAGGTTTTAGTATGTAAAGTAGTTGTGAGAAACGGTTGTATAGTTTAAGTTGTGTTTTGCAATAAAATACTCTCAAGTTTGATTCATTCATGTTCTTCACTTCTTCAATTAGTTCCAAAAGTCCAGTTGAAGAAATCTATTTGTCGATCACGAGAGTGTTAAACTCACGAAATGATTAAGCACGGTCTTATCATGTCGAGGTGTTGACTAATTCGGCTTAGACATAAGTTAGAATTTCAGCGGCTAAAAGGAGAAACCAAACACTGACTGCCTGTGTTAGGTTTACACTGAGATTGCTAGGTATTTCCTACATCACATGGGGGAAGAATTCTTACCTAGACATAGGGATGATCACTTCAGAATTGCTCTACCGAACTTGGAGTATCTGTCAGACTTGCCACCGGGACTTCCCTCCATCTCACCTGCCGAGACAGCGAAAGTTGCAAGCGCAGAGTTTCGTTGTGGCACTGAAAGTTGATGCCGCCTCAATCCGCCATTACCCGCCGAGCCAGCAGATTGTGGCAGCGCAAAACACAATTACGCTTTAAAACACAGTGTACACACTATTGAGCTGCAACTACCTGACGCACTCTATCAACCTTATCTCTCCCTATCACTATCTTAATTTACTTGTGTTTTCGTTTTTATGTTTTTATTATTCAGAAATTTAATTGTGCATTTACTAATTCCTTGTGCAGGAAAACACTCATAGTAGCTGCTCCAATCCCTATGGGAGACGATATCTTTTATACTATAACTTGACAAGAGTGTGCACTTGCGCTCATAAATAGAGAACACCCAAACGCTCTATAAGATTTTGGCACTGCTGTCGTGGATTGGCAACAGCAACTGCGTTTGAATTTCTGCACTTCTATTTTAATTCTTGCACTTAAATTTCTATTTATTTTATTTTACAAAAAAATATGCCTCTTGCTTGTCTTTAATGTATGTCCCGCCAGGGCGGCAAAGATGGCAACCAACACCCACATGAGGAGGGGAAGGGCATACCTGGACGAAAAGCCAAACACAAAACCCTCAGGAAGCGGTTAGGTTTGGGAACTACGCAACCCAACATAAACTAATTTTTATTTTATTGATTTTAATATTTTTATGCATTAGAATCAGATTTAATTTTCATTTATATTTTTTATTTAATTTTCGCATTTAATTTATTTCAGGTTAGGAATGAAGGCAAGACCAAGAAGGAAAAAGAATAAAGGAGAGTCCTAACCCAGCAGCCCAAGGCAGATGAGCATAACGGCTAGCGGCTTCTTAACGGCTAAATTTGCAACAGTTGACGGAACGACTATCTACGTAATGGCTAGAATCGCGTAAAACTATTTTATGCATAACGGCTACATTTGCTGCCCGTTGGCAGCGTTCCCGTCAAGGAAGCGGAGAATAGCGGCTATATAAGGCCAACTATTCTCTCCTCATTGTAACCCCCTTAGCCCAATCTAGACGGTTGACCCGAACTACGAAGATTACACGGGGAAAACCAAAATCAACCCGAAAGTCAACCTTGATTAACGACCCTTTTTTTCTTTTTTAAACTTCTCTAGATGTGCATTAAACCTATGTGAAAGCCCAAGAACCTTGGAAGAGAAAAGCACAGCGATCGGAAACGTTAGTGGACTCAATTGCAAGAAATACACTTTTAGGGACCAAAATGTAAATTTTGGAAAATAAAAAAAAATCAGGATTTTAGTTTTACCAAACCTCAATTAATCATATTACAAGCCTCTCTGCCAAATTTCAGCTTAAAAAGACATCTCAAGCTCAAGCAATTGCAATTACAACTTTCAGGACTAAAATGTAAAGCATGCAGAATCTGTCCAACGGTCACCCGTTTCGAAACACTGACACCCGTATAGAAACACCCGTGTCGTACGCCCGTATCGAAACGGTGTTGACCGCTTTGATATGCGGGTATGTTCCGAAACCAGTTCAGAAACGGACACTTCCTGTAGCAAAAGTGTTTCGAAACACTTCCAGCCGTTCCGAAACGCCCAAGCCATTTCAAGCACCCGTTTCGAAACAGCCAAGGGTGTTTCGATACACCTTGCCCAGAAACAGCAGAAAATTCTGGTTTTTCACATTAAAACACCATCAAACATAATTGAAACCATTCCATAACATATCATCAACATGATAAGCATTATAACTATCAAATTACATCAAAGACTAGATACATTACAAACATTAAGCACACCTACTCATTCATCACATCCAACGCATGATCTTGCTTTTAATCAAAGAGCATAACATATCAACTTATGAAGAAGAAGATTCAAATATTGCAAATCGATCATCAACAAGATTCAAACCATAAACCGAACATGGTCAACATACTCAATCTCATTACACAACAACATAAAATACTCTCCCCCCATTGCCATTATTATCTATAGCTATAAACCAAGACATACTTCTCAAGTGGAGCTCTTCTTGAATCCCTTGCTTCTTGCTGTCCCAACTTCAAATATCTGCATTGATGGACAAAAAGGAGCGTAAGCACATAATGCTTAGTGAGGAATGCTCAAAACCAAAACACCATCAATGCAGTGAATCATAAAACCTTCTTTAAATGTAGTTACAATTCAATGAACCCAAGCATTGTTTGAAAACCTCCTTTGAAAACAACATTGCTTTAAATCATGCATTGCTCAACATGAAATCCAACCTTTAACTCTGAAATGCTAAACCACTCACCCCAAACCACATTCTTGCAAATACTATCATTTAAACCTTTCCATGCTTGATCACTTCATGCAAAGTTTAACTCAATTTCCTTGGAAATCACTTCCACTTCACACCACAATTTTCTCATGCTTGATGATCATTCCAAAGCAAAATACCTTTTGAAAACCAATTGTTCCTACTAACTATCCCATGCATTCAACAAATGCAAAACACATGAACTACAAAAGCAACATTTGCATTACATGCCTTTTTAAAACAAGCCTTCACAAGACTTCAATGCACTTATGACATTCTATGCACATATGCACCATTCACAATAGAAGATATACATTTGCTCATGCTTAACAAGTACCACATGCATTCTTGCATCATTTACATATTTCCCATGCAACCTTGCATCATTTTCAAGCATCTCTCGCTTCATTACATTCAAATACATTATATTGGCTTTCAAGTGATAGTTCACAAACCATTTCAACACAAGACACAATCGAATACGCGGATTACAAGTGTTGTCCCACACGCTTCATACACACTATCGGCTTTACAAGGTGGTGTTTACCGGTACAATCACAACCCCTCAACACCCGTGATGGAGTTTAACGGTATAATCACAACCCCTCAACATCACTCATCGATAGTTCTATAACCCACTATCGAGAGCCGGGACACAACACAAGGCTTACACATGGGAGCTACCTCAACCATTGTAATCACCTTAACCAAGCTCACACACGGGAGCAATCCTCTACCGTTGTGATGCTTAACCAAGTCCACCCACGAGAGCCATCCTCCATCGTGGTGACACCAATTTTTCTCAATCGCTAGGGTACTTGGATGGAGTTTACGGTACAATCAAAACCCCTCAACATCCAAGGTGACTCTAGTTACGGTGCACCCAATCCTATAGTCGGCTAACTATATCCGATTCAAGTACTTTAAAACCATTACATCACTTGCCAATATACATCAATACCAACATCAATTTACTGTTTTAAAGCATTAATCAAAGCCACTAAACATCATGCATCTCCATGCATCATTACCAAATTAATAACATGTCAAAAAAAGGATCTCTTACCTTGAGCATCCTTCAATACATTGCTTTCAAAACCAGCATTAATCATGCTAAAACATGCTTTCAAAACAGATATTAAACATGCAATTTATAACTAATGCATCAAACCACAATTTAGCACATCCGATGGAGTTTTTCCGAAAACTTACTCTTGAGCTTAGCTAAGTTGTTTAGACTTAAACTAAGCTCCCAAAACCTCCAAATAATCGTTTCAAAGTTGGAAAACCATCTCCACTTATCGATACACAAAACTATGCTAGCCAACAAGCCTTCCAAGAATCTGAAACTTCCAACGCCATCTCTATTGCTTCTGGATCATTCTCCCCTGTTTTAAACACATAACAACAGAGAATTAATGCATCACCATGCATTAAAATCACCAGCAACACAACCCAACTCGCTGCTCTACCCAAGAACATCATTTCGGCTACCAAAAACAACTGAAATCACCTCCAAACTCTCCCAAAACAAAGCCCGGCCAAGATCTATCTATTCTAACCTTTTATAAACATCAATTAACATCAAAAAGCAACATAAACATGACTTTATACCTCCAGCAACAGCAGATCACCAAAACCACCCCAAAAACAAAAATACATTAGAAAACAACCTCAAAATAGAGCCTAACCAAGATCCATGAAAATCTCCAAGATCTCTTCCAAAAATCTTGAGTATTAAGCCAAAATCTTGTTTCAAACACTAAAACCATTCATAAAACTTTAATAAAGGATTGACAACTTGGGAATTTCAGTAAAGAACAGAGTATTTAGAGGAAAAGAACAAGCTTACCTCTAAATGATGATTTCACCTTGATTTGGGCAAGTTTTCATGAAAATTCCATGTAGAAATCAAGTGGATTTGATGAGGAATTGATTAAGAATAAAAGAGGAATTGAAATCTCATCAAATGAAGTGTAAAATCAAAGTAAATTTTCTGGAGAAAATGTGTTTGGTTGAAAGGAATTTGAGAGAAAATGAAGAGAGGGAAATTTTGTGAAAAGTAGTTATGAATAGTCAAAGTTAGTTTATCACCTTTATTTTATTTAATTAAATCATTAATTAAATCACCCAAATTAAGGGAAAATCTGGAGAAAAACATTTTGGGCAAATTAGCTCCTTAAAGATTCAAAGTTTCAATCCTTTACAAAACAGTCACTACTAAACTTTGCAAAAATCGCAATTTGGTCACTACACCGAAATGTAGTATTTCCAAACCTTATTTTGTAAAAAAAAATTCACCACTATCTTATATATATTAGATGAGGATTTTTAGATATTTTTCTATATTTTTAAATTATCCCGAACTAGGTGTTCCCTAAAACCTCCTTTTATATTCGAACCGTTTCTCAGACCGGCCCAGTTCAGACCCTAAACTTCTAAGCCCAAATTTGGGGTGTTACAACTCTCCCCCTCTTAGGAAATTTCGTCCTCAAAATTTCAACTTGCGAAAAGAGCACGATACCAAACTTCCCAAAGCAACACACAAAGTAACACAGGAGACTTAACCACCACTGAAACATCCTCAACCCAAAACACCACGAAACCAACACATCCTCAAATCAAACTCACACTATACCCAAATCCAACACCACTACATACGGTTCAAGACTTCCAGAACACTCGGTTATTAACATCAGATTAACTTTTCACACTTTCGAACTGTGCATAGCCCCAACAACACGAAGAATTCTCAAATCTTTACAACATACTCCGCCTTATCTCATAACTCCCTCAACAAAACTCGCACATTCGGTGACACCAGCCCATCCATTTTTCAGCCACCATGTGACCCACCACCTTCACTGCTCCTAAAACCCCTTGCAAAACCGCTCAACTCCTTTCAAAGATTACCACAACAAGCAAAAATTCCTTAAGCAACAACTGCTTACTCAAACTTCTCAATATATTGATAACATTCCTTCATATCCGCCACTATCACTACCATAACAACTCATCAAAACTACTCACACAACATCCGAAAACCACGTCACAAGACTGAAACCTTAACTCCACCAGCTGTTCCACTCGCCCCTAGCTGACTTAGAAAAAGATTTACTTATACCCTAACCAATAAACCACTTCTCACAAGAACCCGACCAACCAACAATGGCCCTTGAACTTACATTGCCTTTCCACTTCAATCTTTGACCATAATACTATCCTTACCTGGATACCACCCATTCCATAAAAACATATTAAGATTACAAAACCTCTACTCATCCCAAGTCAAACCTTATCTACAGCTCTCAACACAACCTTCTCCCAACTCCTCTAAGGTTGCTACGAACCATCACCTACATAAACAACCCTCCCATCGCATGCATCAACGCCAAGACGCCTCAACACTCCGGAAACACATCCACTAGCCTACAACATCATCTAACACAAGGAAACTACCACATCTATTAGCTATCCACACCCGCCTTGACCGATTCTAACTCCAAATGGTGACCTTCTTAACACCACACCGCTAAATTCTTTAAGCACCTAAACACCTTCCCTTCTGCCAACAGGCTAGATCACACTCACTACTACCGACAACTTGCCTACCACTTTCCACCACTTCTAGCATCCACCTAACACCAAAACAACACTTTAAAACCCACCATCCAACCTAATCCCACCACAACACTAACGGACCCAACTAGCTATTAGCAAGTGTGAACGTTCGTATGCATGGTCACCAATATGCCCTATCAATGCATGTGTACATGTATGCAAAGCCCCTAATGTCATGTTGCATGTATGCATGTACCAACATATATATAATATAACAAATGGTTTTAACTATGCATGTATGTCGGTTCATACTTACCAATAACATCCTCAGAATCCGCCTAAGAACAATCTTTTACCTCACTTCTAACTTGTCCAGCTCTACTACTCTAACAATCCGCTAACCACAAAATACTCCACCAATACCCTCTTCACACTAAAGTTGTTTTCAAAACAACACCGGCTACTACTCCAACTTGCTAGCTATAAGACCTTACCCACTACACAAGGGAATCCAAACCGGAACCAACAAAGATAACTAGGACAAAGATTACTTAGCAAAGTTACATGTAATCACCTCATTGCCTCGGAGCTCCAACAGACAAACTCTCTTCCTCGCAGAACCATTATTCTTTGGCCGCACCGCCGCAACATCAACCAACACTTTAAAGTCATCACCGTCTCCCCCGCGGCAAAGAACCCTGACTACCACGAACTAACTCCAAACAATTTCTTCTCAAATGCCCAACAGATCCAAAATTCCAACAAGATCCATCCTCCAAACACCTCACACCTTTCTGCCTTTCTTGCCACCTTCGAACTCTGTCTCAGCCGCGCTCGCGACCCTTTTGAGACCCTTTTGCACCCACTGAAGCTGATCTCACCACTTGAGGACAATTTCGCTTCACATGCTCCATAGAACCACAGTTCCAACAAACTCCTACACCCAACAAACTCCAACGTGAAACCTTCTACAACGGTCACACATCGGCAACCGAACCACCACTCCTTGATCATGTAGCACTTGACTCATATCATCACTACCACCTAAACTTCGATTCAAGCAAACCCTTCTATCACGTAGCCTCTTACGCTGACCACTCTTGAGGTCAGTACCCACATCTCTTTTGCTTACACTTTTCTCACCATCAAAATCTGAAGCCACACCCCCACGTTGCTTAACCCCTGAGAACTTCACTCAAAGGTATCTTCCATTAAAGGCAGACACAAAGAATTCCCAATCTATATCGTGGATATTCGTTGCCACCGCCACAGATGTCCACCAAGCACAAGCATCCTCCAACATTAACGAGACAACACTTCCCAGCTTACAGGCGTTGTCACACCCTTCCTGATCCAAAATCAGAATTATACTGGCTAACCAAGCCTCAAACGCCTCAGGTGTCAAACCATGATACTCCACAGCTCCCAAATCATATAAACGTTGTTTTGACAAACTCGCATGTCCCACAGTCGGCACATCTACATGCCTCACTTTCACCACGGCCTGAGATGTTCCCGACACCTCTTGAACCACAGGTGATGAATCCTTCATCACAGAACCAGCTTTCTCCTCCTGCCCTACTACCTCAACTCCAGGCACTGCCGACCGAAGCAGTACACTCCCACCAAAAAGTGAATTCCACCCCTTAACAACCTGCTCTAAAGCAACAACCATCGTACCCAACCGCCGTTCTCCCATCGATCCCATTGTGCTATTATTAACAAAGCAATGATAACAAAACAAACAAAATGATCAGGCCAGCTTCAAGCAAGGATTCAAGACTCCAACTCCAACATAACACAATAGCTATAATAATAAGGCAATGGGTATCTCGAATTCTCCCCTTTTACATGACATAACAATCAATAAAAACATTGATATCACAAACATCGAGCATATCAATCAACAAACTTCAATCATGCTCTCATCAAACAACATTCACCCTCAACAGCATAATATCAACTTATCATACCCGTCACATTTTCATTACTCAGAAAATCAACTCACAACACCAGCATATCACCAATACATGTTCACACTAGCTCACAGAAGATTCATAACCAAAAAGCATGATAAAAACATTAACAACTCGCTCAAAGACACATTTTTCAACCAACTTTCAACCACACATCAGAATAAACATCCAACACTTACCACAAACTTACCATCGCCCCATATATTCGCAACTTAGCTCTGATACCAACAAATGTAACCCCCTTAGCCCGGTCTAGACGGTTGACCCGAACTACGAAGATTACACAGGGAAAACCAAAGTCAACCCGAAAGTCAACCTTGATTAACGACCCTTTTTTTTCTTTTTTAAACTTCTCTAGATGCGCATTAAACCTATGTGAAAGCCCAAGAACCTTGGAAGAGAAAAGCACAGCGATCGGAAACGTTTATGGACTTAATTGCAAGAAATACACTTTTAGAGACCAAAATGTAAATTTTGGAAAATAAAAGGACTTTCAAGATTTTAGTTTTACCAAACCTCAATTAACCATATTACAAGCCTCTCTGCCAAATTTTAGCTTAAAAAGACATCACAAGCTCAAGCAATTGCAATTACAACTTTCAGGACTAAAATGTAAAGCATGCAGAATCTGTCCAACGGTCACCCGTTTCGAAACACTGACACCCGTATAGAAACACCCGTGTCGTACGCTCGTATCGAAACCATGTTGACCGTTTTGATACGCGGGTATGTTCCGAAACCAGTTCAGAAACGGACACTTCCAGTAGCAAAAGTGTTTCGAAACACTTCTAGTCGTTCCGAAACGCCCAAGCCATTTCAAGCACCCATTTCGAAACAGCCAAGGGTGTTTCGATACACCCTGCCCAGAAACAGCAGCAAATTCTGGTTTTTCACATCAAAACACCATCAAACATAATTGAAACCATTCCATAACATATCATCAACATGATAAGCATTATAACTATCAAATTACATCAAAGACTATATACATTACAAACATTAAGCACACCTACTCATTCATCACATCCAACGCATGATCTTGCTTTTAATCAAAGAGCATAACATATCAACTTATGAAGAAGAAGATTCAAATATTGCAAAGCGATCATCAACAAGATTCAAACAATAAACCGAACATGGTAAATATGCTCAATCTCATTACACAACAACATAAAAGACTCTCCCCCATTGCCATTATTATCTATAGCTATAAACCAAGATATACTTCTCAAGTGGAGCTCTTCTTGAATCCCTTGCTTCTTGCTGTCCCAACTTCAAATATATGCATTGATGGACAAAAAAGAGCGTAAGCACATAATGCTTAGTGAGGAATGCTCAAAACCAAAACACCATCAATGCAGCGAATCATAAAACCTTCTTTAAATGTAGTTACAATTCAATGAACCCAAGAATTGTTTGAAAACCTCGTTTGAAAACAACATTGATTTAAATCATGCATTGCTCAACATGAAAACCAACCTTTAACTTTGAAATGCTAAACCACTCACCCCAAACCACATTCTTGCAAAAAGTATCATTTAAACCTTTCCATGAATGATCACTTCATGCAAAGTTTAACTCAATTTCCTTGGAAATCACTTCCACTTCACACCACACTTTTCTCATGCTTGATGATCATTCCAAAGCAAAATACCTTTTGAAAACCAATTGTTCCTACTAACTATCCCATGCATTCAACAAATGCAAAACACATGAACTACAAAAGCAACGTTTGCATTACATGCCTTTTTAAAACAAGCCTTCACAAGACTTCAATGCACCTATGAGATTCTATGCACATATGCACCATTCACAATAGAAGACATACATTTGCTCATGCTTAACAAGTACCACATGCATTCTTGCATCATTTACATATTTCCCATGCAACCTTGCATCATTTTCAAGCATCTCTCGCTTCATTACATTCAAATACATTATATTGGGTTTCAAGTGATAGTTCACAAACCATTTCAACACAAGGCACAATCGGATATGCGGATTACAAGCGTTGTCCCACACGCTTCATACACAATATCGACTTTACAAGGTGGAGTTTACCGGTACAATCACAACCCCTCAACATCAGTCATCGATAGTTGTATAGCCCACTAGCGAGAGCCAGGACACAACACAAGGCTTACACATGGGAGGTACCTCAACCATTGTAATCACCTTAACCAAGCTCACACACGGGAGCAATCCTCTACCGTTGTGACGCTTAACCAAGTCCACCCACGAGAGTCATCCTTCATCGTGGTGACACCAATTTTTCTCAATCGCTAGGGTACTTGGATGGAGTTTACGGTACAATCACAGCCCCTCAACATCCAAGGCGACTCTACTTACGGTGCACCCAATCCTATAGCCGACTAACTATATCCGATTCAAGTACTTTAAAACCATTACATCACTTGCCAATATACATCAATACCATCATCAATTCACTGTTTTAAAGCATTAATCAAAGCCACTAAACGTCATGCATCTCCATGCATCATTACCAAATTAATAACATGTCAAAACAAGGATCTCTTACCTTGAGCATCCTTCAATACATGGCTTTCAAAACCAGCATTAATCATGCTAAAACAGGCTTTCAAAATAGAAATTAAACATGCAATTTATAACTAATGCATCAAACCACAATTTAGCACATTCGAGGGAGTTTTTCCAAAAACTTACTCTTGAGCTTGGCTAAGTTGTTTAGACTCAAACTAAGCTCCCAAAACCTCCAAATAATCATTTCAAAGTTGGAAAACCATCTCCACTCACCGATACACAAAACTATGCTAGCCGACAAGCCTTCCAAGCATCTGAAACTTCCAACGCCATCTTTATTGCTTCCGGATCATTCTCCCCTGTTTTAAACACATAACAACAGAGAATTAATGCATCACCATGCATTAAAATCACCAGCAACACAACCCAACTCGCTGCTCTACCCAAGAACCTCATTTCGGCTACCAAAAACAACCGAAATCACCTCCAAACTCTCCCAAAACAAAGCCCAGCCAAGATCTATCAATTCTAACCTTTTATAAACATCAATTAATATCTAAAAGCAACATAAACATGACCTTATAACTCTAGCAACAGCAGATCACCAAAACCACCCCAAAACCACCATTCTAGCAAACAAAACTTAGGAAAACAAACCTATTCGGGATTTGATTGATAAAACCTCATTTGTAACATCAATTAACATCCAAAATACATTAGAAAATAACCTCAAAACAGAGCCTAACCAAGATCCATGAAAATCTCCAAGATCTCTTCCAAAAACCTTGAGTTTTAAGCCAAAATCTTGTTTCCAACACTAAAACCATTCATAAAACTTTAATAAAGGATTGACAACTTGGGAATTTCAGTAAAGAACTGGGTATTTAGAGGAGAAGAACAAGCTTACCTCTAAATGATGATTTAACCTTGATTTGGGCAAGCTTTCATGAAAATTCCATGTAGAAATCAAGTGGATTTGATGAGGAATTGATTAAGAATCAAAGAGGAATTGAAATCTCATCAAATGAAGTGTAAAATCAAAGTAAATTTGTTGGAGACAATGTGTTTGGTTGAAAGGAATTTGAGAGAAAATGAAGAGAGGGAAAATTTGTGAAAAGTAGTTATGAATAGTCAAAGTTAGTTTATCACCTTTATTTTATTTAATTAAATCATTAATTAAATCACCCAAATTAAGGGAAAATGTGGAACAAAACATTTTGGGTAAATTAGCTCCTTAAAGATTCAAAGTTTCAATCCTTTACAAAACAGTCACTACTAAACTTTGCAAAAATCGCAATTTGGTCACTACACCGAAATGTAGTATTTCCAAACCTTATTTTGTAAAATTGTTTTCACCACTCTCTTATATATATTAAATGAGGATTTTTAGATATTTTTCTATATTTTTAAAGTATCCCGAACTAGGTGTTCCCTAAAACCTCCTTTTATATTCGAACCGTTTCTCAGACCGGCCCGGTTCAGACCCTAAACTTCTATGCCCAAATTTGGGGTGTTACACTCATTCTTCACTTTGCTCTTTCTTTTACTCTCACTTCTTCTTGTCATCTTTGCTTTCAAGATTTCGTTTGTTTTATTTTCTTGCATTTACTTTCTTTTCTTAGGAAACACAACCGTTCTCACAACTATGGCAACATCAAAACAAACCGCTTCAACGTCCAAGCCAACCTTTCAGAGGTTCTTGAATGATGATGTAGTGGCAACCTATCGGCAGCACTTTGCTGAGCGACAACTATGGGAAGAGATAGGCTTCCAATACACCAGGCAAGATGGGGACCTTGGCCTGGAACACATCGTATTCGAAAGGGTCCACACCCTAGGATGGTAACATTTTCGCACGGCATCTAGAAGAGATAAACAATAACCTAGTGCAAGAGTTTTATGTCCACAAACCTACCCCAGTAAATCATTTTGTCTACGTTCGTGGCAAGGGCGTAAATCTCACATCGGCTACAATCAATAGCTTCTACAACATAGAAATCAATGGAAATCCGTACGAAGAATGGAGGTCGTATTTAATGGCAGCAGACTACGAAAAGATCAAAAGAGAAATCTGCCAGCCCAACGCCAAGTGGCTAACTGGCAAAAATAATGGTTTAGTCAACCGTCGCGGTCTACTGCCAGAGGCAATTCTTTATAGTAACTTCATCCAGCGCTGCGTAATGCCCATTTCGCATGGATCTACAGTCAACAGGTCACGGCTGGCCCTAATCCACAGCATTATGAAGGGGCGGCCAATCAACGTTGGGGAAGTCATTCTTGAAGAAATTTATGCCCAATCAGACAAGCCCAACTCCACGGGACCCCTCGTCTTCCATGCGCTCATCACAGGCCTCTGCACCAACTTTTATGTGCCGCCGCACCCAAAAGACACTATCATTGCTGCCAAGGAAGGGTAGACAAGGAAGGTGCGCCTCCAGATGATGCAAAAGCATGAGCCAGAAACGGCAACAACATCCCAACCACCATCCAACCCTGCCGCCACCCAGGCCGCGACAGGCAGTACTGACGCTGCCCCTCCCTCCGTCGTGATTCCTCTGCTGCGAAGCCTTGTAGAGAGTTGCCAGATGGTCGAGCATAAATAGGTAATCTTTACCAAATACATTGCGGAGGTGCAAGAAGCCTTTGTGGCCTATTTATTAGACAAGTATCATGACACCGGCCCAAAGTTGCCCACTTTTTCGTCGAAGTTAGCAGCTTCCAAACCTACATAGATCACACCCAGACCAGTTGCCACTCCAGCCGCCACCGATAAAGAGGGGCCCCACATCCGCCCCAAGAGAAGGATCTCGTCGACTCCCATCTAGCTGTACAACCTCACCTCTTCATCTTACTCAGAAAAAGAAGAGGAGACTACCGCTACCTCTCCAGCAGCTGCCAAGGAAGCTGAGGCCTTGGACTCATTACAGATGGAGGTATCTGATTCCTTCGATGACGAGCCGGCCGAGGCAGCAAGGAAAAGAAGTCAGCATGCTGATGCAACCAAACCTCAAGGTGAATGGCCTGAACTTGAGCCAGAAGCACCAGCAAAACGACCCACTCCCAGCCACATCCAGCCGCCACGTGGCAAGAAGAACAGCCCAGCCGCCAAGTCTCCCGCCACACACTGCCTCGTCCTCCCCGCCTCCTCAGAATCCTCCTTCGACGTAGCAGCGGAAACGAAGGTGAATTCCCCTAGTCTACAGCATTTTTTTCTTTATAATTTTTTTACTCTTTCTTTTTATGTTTTATTTTATTTTTCTATGTTTCTTTTATTTTTATGTTTTATTTACTATTTTTATATTTTGTGTAAGGCATTGAGGACAATGCCAACCTCGAGTTGGGGGGTTAGTCCTATTTGTTTCTTTAGTCGCATTTAGCAGCATATTGGAGCATATGCAAATTATGCCCTAGCACTTAATGAAATAGAAATTCTTAGCTTAAAAACTTGTGTCTATGATAGTTAGACGATTACTTATTTTCGTACCATACTTAAAATCTAACTTAACCATGAGAAGAAGCATGAAAATACTTAGAAATGTTTTTTTTTTCTTTTTGCCAATTATTCTTACACTATCTGTTAAAAGCTGAGTTTTGTTTGAGTTCTAAGTTTAACACTGCCTATTTTATTTAATGAAAATTTCTTAATTGGATACAAGTTTTTCGCCACGGCAGCACAGGAAAGCAGGACAAAGATTTTTAAAACCCTAGAGGTGCCCGAAACAGTCTCTAGGAAGGATCATGAGCAAGGACACTCCGCTCCTATCAAAGTCCAAGTATCTGAAATTAATTGAAGTGACAGACAAATTACCAAAGGTGAATGAAAGCCTTCACGGGATGACTCTATTCAAAGGGTTCGAAGTTTCGTAGAGTGCACCTATCTTAGCTTCAGACCCAGAGAATAGTTGTGATGAGCTGAAGCCCTTAAAGCCATGATCAGAGAAAAAGAAGTGCTTAATTGTGCTGCCAAGGCAGTAACTCATATCCTTTTTCAGAATTTAATTATTTTTAGCATTCTTAATTTACTTAGAATACCCAGCATGTTTAGCATGGGCACATACCTGCACACACTGCACTGGCACTAAGAAAAATTAAAATCTAATTTATTTCATGCCAATCCCTATCATTAACATAAACTAGGTGCCACGACCTTGAGGTAAAGAAATCAAATTAAAGGTTAAGTTTCTGTTAATTTTGTGCAAGGGGCGGGTTTACTAGTTAGGTTGCATTGCTTGAGAACAAGCAATAGTTCGAGTTTGGGGGTGTGTAGAGTATCCACAAGTTCTATATTTTGTACACATTCTTGCCCTTATTATTGTTGTTCTTAAGCTCATTTAGGCAAATTTAGGTGCATTGCATGCATAATAATAGTATTTGCTCTTTTACCATGCTTTTATTGAATATTCTATGTTTGGTTAAGAAAAGATATTGTTTTAGTTTAGTTTTTATTTTCAGGTGTTGTAGCTGTGTAGATGAGGAGAGGACAGGAAAGCAGGGAGTAAAAGGAGTTGTACTGAAGCAGTTCCAATTGCTGCCAAGGACGCCGCCATAGCAGCATTGTCACCGACTACCGCCCAGGCAGGATTTAAATCGACTTAGCCAAGATGGGTTGCGATTGAAAGAGGACAATTCCCTTATTCCAATGAGCCCAGTCTTTTAGTTTTCTAAAGCCTGTAGCGGCCTGACGAGCTGATTAAAGATTGATAAGTAAAATTACTTATCTTTACATGCTGGAGAAGCCAACGTCCAAAGAGTCCACATTCAAGTCAAAAAGGAGTCAACATTTAATGTAAATTTACTTTAATAACTCCTACTCCAAGGAGGACTCGAACTTAAGCCAAGCGCTATATATACCCAATGTTTGTGAGGGTATAGGGGCATAGCGGTTAGGTAGAGAGATAGATTAAATGGGGGTATTGGAGGTCGCGACCCAATTCTCTTTTAGGGTTTAGGTTTTTGTATGTAAATTAGTTGTGAGAAATGGCTGTATAGTTTAAGTTGTGTTTTGCAATAAAATACTCTCAAGTTTGCTTAATTCATGTTCTTCACTTCCTCAATTAGCTCCAAAAGTCCAGTTGAAGAAATCTATTTGTCGGGCACGAGAGTGTCAAACTCACGAAAGGATTAAGCATGGTCTCATCATGTCGAGATGTTGACTAATTCGGCTCAGACATAAGTTAGAATTTCAGCGGCTAAAAGGAGCAACCAAACGTCGACTGCTTGTATTAGGTTTACGCTAAGATTCCTAGGTATTACCTACATCACGTGGTGACAGAATACTTACCTAGAATTAGGAAGGATTACTTCTGAATTGCAATGCCGAACTTGGAGTATCTGTCAGACATTCCGCCAGAACTTCCCTCCATCTCACCTGCCAAGACAGTGAAGGTTGTCGCCGCCTCAATCCGCAATTACCCACCGAGGCAGCAAATCGTGGCAGCGCAAAACACACTTAGGCTTTACAACGTAGTCTACACACTACTGAGCTGCAACTACCTGACCCACTCTATCAACCTTATCTCTCCCTATCACTATCTTAATTTACTTGTGGTTTTATTTTTATGTTTTTATTATTCAGAAATTTAATTGTGCATTTACTAATTCCTTGTTCAGGAAAACACTCATAGTAGCTGCTCCAATTCCTATGGGAGACGATATCTTTTATACTATAACTTGACATGAGTGTGCACTTGCGCTCATAAATAGAGAACACTCAAATGATCTACAGTAACTATTGCTTGCGTGTAGTGTACTATAAATGATACGCAAATATGGTGCAAGTATATACGTCAAACGAGTAATAAAGTGAGTGAGTGAGTATCTTCTCCACAGGGATTGGAGGTATTCATGGTTTGCTGTAACAATATTGATTGAACTTTTTGTAGGTGAAAATACTATAGTAAAAGAGATGATGTAAAATAATGAAATAGCAAAACAGTGCAAAGAAAGATGAGATATCAATATGATGAACAGGTCCCCTTTCGTATGTGAAACTCACTACGGAATGACTGGATAATAATGATAGACAACCTAAACTAAGCTTCTTAATGATACTAAGGCTCTTCAGATATCTTCTATTTTAGGCGGGATTTGCTAAAAGTGTTCCTAAACTATCTCTAGCCAGGAAACTGGGAGCCAGAAATGCTACAGCAATACCTCTCGGCGTAAACTCTTAACACTCCCCTACTCTTCATGAACTATCCTTTTTATCCCTTGAAACCTATCACTTATCTCTAAGGTAGGTTAAAGTCTGTCTCTCGACAGCCACTCCATTGTTTATGGGGGTTCTAAGGCTAGCTCTCTCGATTACTAACCTCAACAAACACTTAAAGAATGACCAACTTTCGAGGGCTCTTACAACTTTAAGGAAATAAAACGTATAAGCAAAGCATAGTACATGATAAACATTGAAATGGCTATAGCATGCATTAAAAAGTACTCAAAATAAAATCATCCATCAAACCCAAGCCACCTAAAATAGTTCGTGGCTGGGCAATATCATCCAACGTATCTTTGCGATAACATCACCAAAGATAAAGATATGAAATGGAAAAGCTAAAGCGACAGAAAAAAAAGGTGAACTCCCTCTCCGCCATGGACTGCCCGACTATTTTAGGCCTACCACCTCTCTCGAGGCCGGCGAGGCCACTCCTTGGAGCTTCAACGATGAAGGACACCAAGTGGAGAAGATGAAGATGACCGCTTCTCTCTCCTTGCAACTTTCTCTCTCTATGCTCTGTCCACCTCTCTTTCTATCTCTCTTTTCCAACCTTCTCTCCCTCTTTATATAGTGGAGGCTCTAGGGTTTTGTGCCCTAAAGATTCCTTGATAATCCCAAGGAATATCCACCGACAAGCTCTGCCACGAGGGGACAAGGAGGACAATCTGCATGTGGGTACCGGCTGCTGCACATGTCAGGTTATCCTTTTCTGCGTATTCACGTGCTTCTGCAGCTCGCGTGCTTTTAACGTGTTGGCCGATATCCACTTCCACTATGCTATAGCAATTCTCGCCGCCAACTTTCTCTCTCGACTCCTTTCCTGTGCACCATCATACCCAAAACCATCCTTCCGAGCAATACCCCTCAACATGGACTAATAACCAGCAAAAGTAAAGATGCACCCAGTAGAAGAAAATTCAGCCTAAATGCAGTCTAAATGCTATGGTATGGGCTCAAGAACAGGAAAATGCTATAGCAAAAAGGTATGAAAACAAGGATATTCATGCAATTATCACACCCCCAAACTTAAGCTATTGTTTGTCCTCAAGCAATGAGTAGTATAGAACAAAAGAAATACTATGGCAAAGATTTACCCTAGAGAGCTGCTATGGCAATATCCCAGTCCTCAGAAATGACATAGGCAATAAAAATACAAACAACTAGAAGTGAGATCCTTGAGAACATTCCATAGGACTAAGCTGTGTGCGTGTGTGCGTGGCTGCCTTCCTCCTATACTTAAGCTAGTAAGACAAATTTTCAAGGAAGCTCCCTAGTTATACCCTAACCATTTTCTCTAGCACTTTTCTAATTTTCAGACTCCCAAAGATATGGATTTTCTGCTTCGAAGGGTGTCAGCTCATCACACCTACCGTCCTTAGCTCTAGATGAGCAAGGAGCAAACCTCTCACCCCCGAGCTAGTAGGTAGATTCATCCCGTGACAACTTTCATTCACTCATATTCTATAGCAAAACTTTATTTCTCTTTTTTAACAGCATTCTATAGCAAAGCGGAGTGTCCTTCTACAGATATGTCGTAGCATTTATTCATTTGTTTTAGCACATGGGCGTCTAATTTTTTTAGATCTCTAGAGTTTACATACCAGAGTTCACTAGGGTCCTTCTGTAAAAAAAATTCTAAACGAACTTACATATAGAAAGAGCGCAGCTGTGTAAAAAAAATTCTTTTTTTTAACAATTGCATCCTAAGTTCAGTTCTATCGATCTCAACTAGTTGTGTTTTTTTCTAAACTAGTTCAAGCCTTTATGTTTTCGTCATCAGACATTATAGATATATTCATAAGCTGTCTCTAGACTAAACTGAATGCCATAGTAAAAATTTTGTTCTTTCCTACTATGCATATGCTAAAGCAAAATACTAACTATGAACACCAACACCCCCAAACTTAAGGGATGCAGTGTCCTCAATGAATGAATTAATCTACATTATATGCCATGAAAAATAATGAAAAATAAAATAAATGAAAAGAAAAGTTACCTCCTAGGTGCGGAGGCTACGTGGTGCTACTGGTGTTGTCCATGGAAGTTTCAGACGAGTAGTAGTGTGTGTAACCCCCTTAGCCCAGCCTAGACGCCCGACCTGAACTAAGAAGATTACACGCGGGAAACCAAAGGCAACTCGTGAAAGTCAACCTTGATTGACGACCCTTTCTTTTCTTTTAACTTTTCTAGATGCCAATTATTAACCAATGTGAATATTAGAACACTTTAGCCGAAGCGACACAGTGAACGGAGCTCATTTAGGGGTTCAATTGCATACGACCGTCTTTTAGGAACTAATATGTAAATTTCCATAAATTTGAGGACTAAACAGGTTTCACAGTTACCAAACCAAAATTAAACTTGTAATATGCCAACATGTCAAATTTCATCTTAAACGGATCATCCAAACTCATTCAATTGGGCATTTAAGACTCAGGGACTAAAACGTAAGAATCAGAAACCCTGCAATAATTCAAAATCAGCTCCAACAGTCGGGTGTTTCGAAACACCAGGCCCTGTATCGGAACGGTCGTTGCGAAACCAAGTTGACCGTTTCGATACTTGGGTGCGCTCTGAAACCCGTATCGAAACACCCCTTTCCAGTAGCAAATCGTTCTGGAACATTCCTACCCGTTCCGAAACCCCTTGGCCATTTCAGGCCACTTTTCCAAAACAGGTAAGGGCGTTCCGATATTCCTTGCCATGCAACAGCGGATTTTTCTGGTTTTTCACTCATTAACATCTCCAAAAACGATCCAATTCAGGCCACATCATACATACAACATGTTTAAGCATCAAAGATCAACATTACGAAGTACGAGCTAAAACATAGCATCGTTCAAGCAAGCATTAGATCTATAGGCATGCTTCCTAGTCTTTAAAACCATTCAAAAGCTAAAAGCCACAATCATGCATCAACCAAACCTAAAAAGCCAATTACAACTCAATGTACCAAACCACAAATGAACAAAGTAAAAACCAACATCCTGAATCAACCAAGAGTAGAAATCCCACCCATTGCCTCTTATTACACAAAAGAAAAACCACATACTTTGCTAGACCAAAGTGCTTGGATTCCCCTTGCTTACTTGTTGCCTCAAATGCCCAATTCTCTGTATTGATGAAACAAATGAGCGTAAGCACAAAGCTTAGTGAGGATCGCTAAACAACATTCATCAATGCATTTCACATAACCGGTCAAAACATCGTTTATCAACACATGCCTTTACTTAAAACATGCCCTCTCATGGCATCAATGCACTTTTTAAAACACATGCTCATGTGCATCATTTTAAAACAACAAATAAACATTTGCTCATGCTTTACCAAGCATCACATGCAATCTAGCATAATCACAAGCATCGCATGCTTAACCATTAGTCATCATCATTATATTGGCTTACAAGTGATCATTTCTCAAACCAAACCATAACCAACTCAAAGACACAATCAGATACGCGGATTAAAAGCGTTGTCCCATGCACTTCATACAAACTACCGGACTACACAAGGTGGAGATCAATAGCACAATCACAACCCCTCAACACCCGTGATGGAGATTATGGCACAACCACAACCCCTCGACATCACTCATCGGTAGTTGTACAATTCCACTAACTAGAGTAAGGGACACAACCACAAGATTCACACACGGGATTAAACCATCCACCAGTGTGGTCTTAGCCTCAATCGTTAGGGTACTTGGATGGAGATTACGGCACAATCACAACCCCTCGACATCCAAGATGACTTTATTCACGGTGCACCCAATCCTATAGTCGCCTAACTATATCCGATTACAAGAACCAAAAACCACTTTCATCACTTGCCAATATAATCATTTTACATCTTTAACCCACTGTTTTACAAGCATAAATACAATGCTATTACCACAAGCATAAACATGCTTAACATCATATGCATGAATCACATAAAACCAAGGATCACTTACCTAGTGCATCCTTAACACAATGGCATTAAAATCCAACATTAATCATGCTTCTAACATGCTTTAAAACAGTAATCAAAACCATAATTAACTCAAGTGCATTTTCATCAAAACTTAGCACATTTCCAAGAGAGACTTTCGAATCACTTACTCTTGAGCTTAGCTAAGTGTTTCAAACTTACACTAAGCTCCCAAGACCACACTCAAAGCGTTAGAAAGCTGGAAAATCCATTTCCACTCACTGATACGTGAAGCCTTGCTCACCGACACAAAAATTACTCCTTCGGAACCTCCAACAACGCCTCGTTTGCTCCCGGATCAAGATCCCTTGTTATCACATCATCAAAACAGAGATCTAAATGCATTAAAATGCATTTCAACACCAGCAACAATTCACAAACTTGTTGCTCACCCGAACTACACCAATTTACCCAACTGAAACAACTGAAAACTCAATCGATTGCTTACTAAACCAAGCCCAGCCAACATACATCACTTCTAACAATTTATAAACATCAAAACATATCTAATGAAAAACCTAACCCATCCTTATACCTCCAGCAAGCAAGATTCCACCATTTCACCTCAAAAACTCACTTAAAGCTAACAAGAAACTCAAGGATTTCGGGATCTATGTTATCAAAACGTCATTTCAACATGTTAACCAACTTAAAACTCAATTAAAATCAATCCATAACAGAGCTTAACAAAACAAGTCCGAAAATTAAGATTTCAATCATATTTTTACAAGATTTTGATCTTCAATCAAAACTATAATGAAAAATCAACCAAAAACATTAATTAGAAGCCAAATATCTTGTGAATTTCAAAAAAAAAAACTTTGATTAGAGGTTGAGAACTGGATTTACCTCCAATCCTTGCTTCCCTCAATGAATGTCAAGTTTTCCTTAGCAAAATCTCTAAGAACTTGAAAGGATTTCTTGAAAATTGTTTAAGAGATATTAAGAGAGTGTTTGGGAGAAAAGAATTCTGGAGAGAAATGAATGAAAATAGTGTTTGGCTGAAAATTAGGAGAAGATGGTAGTTACGTGATGGAATCTCACATTAACCACCTAATTAATTAATTAAAATAAAATCAATTAAAGCTATTTAATCAAAAGCCATTTTAAACACATGTCATATTAAGGAAAGGTTAAGTTGCTATAAAGCCCCCTAAAGATTCTAAGAATTTGGCTTCTCCTTTAAAAATCACATTTTCCACAGTTTTGAAACTTTACAATTTGGTCACTACTCAAAATGTCCCATTTCCGAAACTCTTTTTGTAAAATTGATTTTACCAACCTCTTAAACATATTTTATAGGATTTTAGCAATTTTTACCACATTTTTACCCTATCCGATCCTTGATTTCCCTAAATCACCTTACACGATTCGAACTGTTCTCGACCGGTCCAGTCCGATGTCTAAAACATCTAGGCCTAAAACCAGGGTGTTACAGTGGGGATTCACGAGATCATCCACATTCTCGAAGGAGACTGGCTGAGCACTGGGTGAAGATTGGACACGAACAGTGGTATGTTTGATGCGTGTCTTTGGTCTAGATGTTGTAGCATCCTCTGTTTGTATTGGTGCCAGCTCAGGCGTAGGTACTGGGTTGTCTCCTTTTGAGGGGGATCCTCATGATCACTCGGTATATGGTCCAACTTAGGTAGTGGGTTATCTGGTTGTGAAGGCGCATGGTTGGTTGCCTTCCTGCTGCGTTTTCTCTTTTTGGTCGGGGTGGGAGCATGGGTGGTTTCTTCAACAGGAGGTGGAACCAACGAAGTTTCTTTTTTTGGTTGGGCAGTAGGACTCGCAGACGTCTTCTTTCTTGCAGTCTTTTTCTTAGCAGTGGGCTGGACTGAGCTAGGGTTAAGTTTGCTCTGACTGGGAGGCACTGGCTTTTGTGGTAGTGGCGGGGGCTTGCAATAACTCCGGGGGAAATAAGGGGAATGACACATTCTGGTCCGGGAGGAGTTTGGTCAAGCAAGATGCTATAGCACCATCACGATGGTGGGCATACTGAAAATACGCCCGCTGATGTGCCTTCATCAAGTTGAGCTCAGCGCTCAATTCTTTTGTCGTGGCCACCAATGCAGCTACCCTTGCTGCAGCAAAACTTTTAGCACCTCCTTCCACCGTCTGCTGAGGGACATCCTCGTTGAATCCTCGGAGCTCAGTGACTAGGGCTGGTGTGAGACATGTTTTCCTAAAATTTTTGCATCCACAATATTGTCTACAAAGACGTCCTTCCTCTTACATAAGAGAGATATCAGGTTAGGAAACATTAATGGACTATGAGGCCTTTTTAAACAAGCATAAAGTTCATCCACAATAATTTTTCCTATATCAATATGCCTACCATGCAATATAGAGTGGAGAAGAAATAGCCTAGAGATATGGACAGTGGCATTGTGCAATGTAGGCATAATCTTGTGTCGCACAAAGTGATTCCATACCTTAGCCTCTGGCTTGAGGCGACCTCTCTCTACTAATCTACTATTTTCCAGCAATGTTCCTTCAAAACAAATGTCCTCTAACACCTCGCGCTGCGTTTGCGTGTCCATAGTCATCACGAATGTGGTGTGAAGGTCCACATTTTGCTTCAGCCCGTATTACTTGTTGATTGCTGCAGCGGTGAACTTGATATGCTCGCCACGTACATGGACAGTGGACTGAGTAGGGCTTGTGAGATGGGCATAGAACTCCTTTACCGGTGAAGTGCAAATTTCCTCAGGGTGGACAGAGAATGATTTCCTTTGATGCCTGCCAATGATGTCCATGATTGCTTGGTCGAATTGGTCCTCCCCCTCCTTAGGGTATTTGAACCCTAACTCCAGAAGGACGTTTCTATCTTTTAGTTTCTTCCACCGTTCCTTTGTTGTGTCATCGACAAACTTAGTGATTTCCAGGACTGGGGGTTTTTCAGGGCGGGCAGAAGTTTCAGGAGCATTCTTGTAACGAGCCATGGAGGTTTTTGTGGAAGTTGGGAGGAGTGAATATGTGAAGGGAAAGTGATGAAGGCTTTTTGGTGTTTTGGGAGAAATAGAAAAGATGAAAGGGAAGAAGAAAAGGTTGAGAGTTGAAGAAGACGAAAAAGGTGAAGGGCCTAGTGATGATGAGAAATTGTGGGAAATTGAAAATGGTGAGAGGAAACAGACGAATTAAATGGAAGAGGGGAGTGATGGGGACGTGTGTCGGCTTTAAGGGAGAGAAAAAAAGCTGGGAGTTAATGTGATGGATGACGACTGGAGAGAGAATAAATAGGTTTTAGTGGCTATGGTTTTACCACACTAATTGGGTGAATATTCTCGCTCTTGCTTTTTTGTTTTTTATCTCTTTTTTTAATTCATCCTCTCCCACTTTTCAGATAAAACCTCTCCTCCTTCTTTTTTGTACTCCCGAAAGTAGATAAAAACAAAACTCCATGTTCTTTTCCTTTTTGCTACCAACCCTGTAGGCGACCATGCTCTCCTACCACTGCACCTGACATGGTACTATGAATGAGAAAGCTTGTACGAAGGTCACGTGAAAAGATAAAATAAAGATAAAGATAACACAAAAACTAAACTAAAAAGAAAAGCATTATTTATAAACATGCTATAGCATAAAGGATAAAGTTTAGAGAGGCAAACATTCAAGGATCGTGTAGATCCAGGTGTGACTTGTCTCTGACGATAGGGGCTCCACTGTACACCTTCAGGCGTTGACCATTGACTTTGAAGACTTCACTATCGTCCAACTTCTTGATATCAACCGCACCATGAGGGTACACCTTGTGTATGATGAATGGTCCTGACCACCTTGATTTCAGCTTTCTAGGAAAAAGCTTTAGCCTGGAATTGTAGAGAAGCACTTGTTGACCTTCTGAGAAATGCCTTGGCAAAATATGTTTGTCATGCCACTTCTTGGTTTTCTCTTTGTAAATGCGGGCATTCTCATATGCTTGGGCTCGAAATTCTTCCAGCTCATTAAGCTCTAGCAACCTTCTTTCACCAGCTAATTGGGCATCCATGTTGAGTTTCTTGATTGCCCAATAAGCCTTGTGCTCAAGCTCAACGGGTAGATGGCATTCCTTGCCAAATACGAGCTTGAAGGGTGACATGCCCAAAGGCGTCTTGAAGGATGTTCTGTATGTCTATAGTGCTTCATCCAACTTGGGGGACCAGTCTTTTCTCCTAAGGTTGACCACCTTCTCCAAGATTTTCTTGATTTCTCGATCGGAAAGTTCAGCCTGTCTGTTCGTCTACGGATGATATGCTCTAGCAATCTTGTGCCTGACTCCATATTGATGTAATGCTTTAGCAATGAGTTTGTTGTCAAAGTGAGTTCCTTCATCACTAATGATGGCTCGGGGTGCTCCAAACCTCGTGAAGATGTTCTCGTGAAAGAATTTCATGACCGTCTTGGAGTCGTTCCTCGGAGTGGCAACATCCTCCGCCTATTTTGTCACGTAGTCGACTACTAGCAAAATGTATAAATCCCAATATGATGCAAGAAACGGGCCCATGAAGTCAATTCCCCACACGTCAAAGATTTCAACCTCAAAGATATTTAGCAGTGGCATTTCATTTCGCATGGAGATGTTCCCCGTTCTTTGGCATCTATCACAAGTCATGTAGAACTCGTGTGCATCCTTGAAAAGTGTAGGCCAATAGAATCTTGCTTGAAGAATTTTTGCAGCAGTTCTAGCACCACCCAAATGCCCTTCACATGGTGATGAATGAAAATGGTACAAAATGCTATTGTATTCTTTTTGTGGAACACATCTCCTTATGATCTGATCAGGACATTGCTTGAACAAGTAGGGTTCATCCCAATAGTAGAATCTTGTATCGTGTATAAATTTCTTGAGTCCCTGGCTAGATAAATCAGGAGGCAAAATACCACTAACAAGGTAATTAACAATAACAGCATACCACGAAATTACCGTAGCAGACAACAGTTTCTCATCAGGGAATTCCTCCTTAATTTCAGATTCACTACCTTGTGTGGTAGCATTTTCTAGCCTAGATAGATGATCAGCTACCTAGTTCTCACATCCTTTCCTATCTCTAACTTCTAAATCAAATTATTGTAGCAAGAGTATCCATCTAATAAGTCTAGGCTTAGCATCCTTTTTAGTCATTATGTACTTAATGGCTGAATGATCGGTATGAACTATAACCTTAGTGCCTATCAAGTATGACCTAAACTTATCAAAGGATAAAACTACATCAAGCAATTCTTTCTCAGTAGTGGTGTAATTGATTTGTGAATCATTCAAAGTGCGACTAGCATAATAAATAACATGAAAGAGTTCACCTCGGCATTTTTTTTCATATGTTGCACCGACGGTGTAGTCACTTGCATCACACATTAGCTCAAATGGCTCGTCCCAATCAGGTGGAATGACAACCGGTGCCGAGATAAGCTTCTCTTTCAGTTCTTGAAATGCGCTATGGCAATCTTTGTCAAACACAAATGGTTGATTTTGTTGTAGCAAATTGCATAACGGCTTTGAGATCTTCGAAAAGTCCTTGATGAATCTACGATAGAAGCCAGAATGCCCTAGGAAGCTTCTTACTCCCTTGACAGTAGTGGGGGGAGGTAGTTTTTCAATGACCTAGACCTTTGCCTTGTCAACTTATATCCCTTGCTTCGAGATTTTGTGGCCTAAGATCGTTCCTTTTGTTACCATGAAATGGCATTTTTTCCAATTGAGCACCAAGTCAGCTTCCTCACACCTCTTTAGGACCTTGGCGAGATTTCCCAAGCATGTGTCGAAGTCATCTTCGGAGACCAAAAAGTCATCCATGAAAATTTCTAAAAAAAATCCTCGACCATGTCTGAAAAAATAGCCAGCATACATCTTTGAAAAGTTGTTGGGGCATTGCAGAGACCAAAGGGCATTCTCCGGAAAGCGTAAGTTCCATAAGGGCATGTGAAAGTCGTCTTCTCTTGGTCTTCGGGTGCTATAGCAATCGGATTGTACCCAGAATACCCAACGAGGAAGGAGTAGAATGCCTTGCCTGCTAGTCGATCTAACATCTGATCAATGAATGGGAGGGGAAAATGGTCCATCTCGGTTGCCTTGTTGAGCTTCCTATAGTCCATGCAAATCCTCCACCCCGTGATGGTTCTAGTAGGCAATAGCTTATTCTCACCGTTGCTTACCATGGTCACGTCTCCCTTCTTCGGTACACATTGCACCGGGCTGGCCCATGAGCTATCGGATATCGAGTAAACTGCTCCAGCATCAAGCCACTTAATTATCTCTTTCATTACCACATTCTTCATGATTGGGTTTAATCTTATCTAGGGCTCAACAAAATTGCTGTGACAATCATCAAGCAAAATTTTGTGCATACATATAGCAGGGCTTATACCCTTCAAATCAGCCATAGTCCACCATAGCACATTTTTATGTTGTAACAACATATTTACTAAGTTAATTTCTTGCTTAGGTGTGAGACTAGATGAGATTATCACAGGCAAAGTTTCATTGTTCCCTAAGTAAACATATTTAAGATGTGATGGCAAAGGTTTTAGTTCTAAAATAGGTACATGCTAAAGGGAAGGCTTAGAAGGTACAAATTCTGAAAAATCAAGAGGTTCAAAGTGTGTACCTGTAACGCCCCGATTTTGGGCCTAGATGTTTTAGAGTTCGAATCGGACCAGTCGAGAACGGTTCGAATTATTAAGGAATATTTAGGGAACACCTAGTTCGGGATGCTTTAAAAATGTGGAAAATACCTAAAAATCCTCATTTATTATATGAATGATTATGGTGAAAACAATTTTACAAAATAAGGTTTGGAAATACTACATTTCGGTGTAGTGACCAAATCGCAGTTTTTGCAAAAGTTGAATAGTGACTGTTTTGTAAAGGATTGAAACTTTGAATCTTTAAGGAGATAATTTTACCAAAATGTTTTTAATCAGATTTCTCCTTATTTTGAGTGTTTTTAATAATGTTTTAATTAAGGGAAATAAAGATAATTAAAAGGAAAAACCATCTTTGACTTTTCATAACTACCTTACGTCAATTTTCTCTCATTTCATTTTCTCTCAATTTCTTTTCAGCCAAACACATTTCCTCCATCAATTAGCCTCTAATTTTCATTCCTTTTGATGAGATTTCAATCTCCTTTTGATTCCTAATCTTTTCCTCACCAAATCCTCTTGTTTTCACATTGGATTTTCAAGAAAACTTGCCCAAATCAAGGAGAAATCAGCCATTAGAGGTAAGCTTCGTCCTTCTCCTCTAATGATCAGTTCTTTACTGAAATTCCCAAGTTATCAATCCTTTGTTAATGATTTTTGAGTTGCTATAATGTTAGAAACAAGAAATTGTATTAAAACTCAAGGTTCTTGGAGAGATCTTGATGATTTTCGTGGTTGTTGGTTAGGCTCTGTTTTGAGGTTGTTTTCTAATGTATTTTGGATGGTAATTGATGTTATAAATGAGGTTTTATCAAACAAATCTCGAATAGGTTTGGATTTGTAACGCCCCGGTTTTGGGCTTAGGAGTTTTGGGATTCGGACCGGTTCGGTCGGATCGCGGTTCGAATATATAAGAGTGAATTTAGGAAAACCTAGTTCGGGTTGCGTTAAAAATATGGAAAATGTCTTAAAATCCTCTTTTAATATATATAGGTGAACTGTGAAATCAATTTTGCAAATAAGGTTTGGAAGGGTGACATTTTGGGCTAGTGACCAAAATGTAATTTTTGAAAACTGTGAGACTGTTTTAAAAAGGATTGTAATTTTGAATCTTTAAGGAGCTATTTACCCAATGGGAGTTTCTCCAGATTTTCTAAAGATATTAAATGATTAATTAAAAGGTTTTAAATAAAAACAAAGTGGAGGGAAGATATTTTGGTTTTAACTAACTTTTCTCTCAATTCTATTTTCTCTCATTTTCTCTCAAGCCAAACACCTTTTCTCCAGAGATTTTCTTCTGATTTTGTCACTCAAATCTCTCTTTTCAATTCTCTTTGGATTCCTAATCATCTCATCAACAAAACCTCACCATTTGCTAGTTGATTCTTCAAGCTTTTTGGTTCTAAAAGAGGAGAAACTCAAGTTTGGAGGTAAGAACGTCCTTCTCCTCTAAACTCTCAGTTCTTTACTGAAATTCCTAAGTTCTCGATCCTTAATTGATGTTTTATAAATGGCTTTTAAGTTGTGTGATGGATCTTGGCTTTAAATGCAAGATTTGATGATTTTTCATGGATTTTCGTATGACCTGATTGGGCTGGGTTTTGAGGTGTTAATTTGTTGATAAATGAATGTTAATTTGATTGGAAATTGAGTTTTAATTAATGCAATCCCGGATAGGTTGAATTTCCTAAGTTTAGCTTGTGTTTCTTGGTTGTTTTTGGAGTGATCTTGTGGATCTGTTGTTGCTGGAGGTATAAGGTTGTTGTTAGGTTCTTTTTAGGTGTTAAATGATGTTAAAGGATTTTTAGTTTTGATGGTTTATGACTGGGCTTTGTTGAGGAGTTGTTTGGATGCATTTTCGGTTGTGTTGGTGGCCGAAAATGGTGTGTGGATGTGAGCAGCGAGTTTAGGTGCTTTCATTGAAGCTATTAATGCATGATGATGCATTAATCCTCTGCTTTGATGTGTTAAAACAGGGGAGTCATCTTTGGATCTAAGTGTTGGTGATCCGGAATCTTGATTTGGTACTTCGGCAAGAGGCGAAGTGGAATCGGTGAGTGAAATTGGGTTTTCTCCTTTGAAACCAATGTCTTGGGAGCTTAGTTTAAGTCTAAACAACTTTGCTAAGCTCAAGTGTAAGTTTTCGGAAAAACTCTCTAGTGGTGGCCATGGTTTGGTTGTTGTGCAATGTGGTTTATTGCATGTTTTAAATTCTGTTTTGAAAGCATGATTTAGCATGATTGTTGCTGATTTTATAAGCCATGTGTTGAAGGAAGCTCAAGGTAAGAGTTCCTTGTTTTTTTTAAACATTGTTTAAATGTGGTTTAATGCCTAAAGATGCATGATGTTTATGGCTTAGTTTAATGCTTTAAAACAGTGGATTAGTTGATGATAATGATGTATATTGGCAAGTGATGTTTTAAAAGGTTAAGGTCACTAAGGTGGTTAAAAGTCCTTGAGTGAGCCTTGTGGATTCTAAGAACTCATGGTGGTTAAAAGTCCATGATGATTCTTGTTAAGGTCACTAAGGTGGTTAAAAGTCCTTGAGTGAGCCTTGTTACTTAAGAACATCAAGGTGGTTAAAAGTCCTTGGATGGTTCTTGTTGAGGACACAAAGGTGGTTAAAAGTCCTTCTGTGGTCCTTGCCATGGTTTTAAAAGTCCATGGGCCAAGGTGTTTAAAAGTCCTTGGGGCCAAGGTGTTTAAAAGTCCTTGGGGTGAAACTTGTAAGGACACAAAGGTGGTTAAAAGTCCTTGTGTGGTCCTTGGAATTTATAAGATCACAATGGTGTTTAAAAGTCCATGTGTGAGTCTTATGTTGATCTTGTTTTAAAAAGATGGAACTTATCACTTGTGGCCAATATGACATGTATTGATATGGAAGCATGTATTGCTTGTTTAAGATTGCTTTTGAGCATGCTTAAATGATGTTTGAAGTATGATTTATAAAGTGTTTTTATAAATGCATTATTGAATGGTTTTAATGAGCATTCCTCACTAAGCTTATGCTTACGCTCTCTTTCGTCTTCTTAAACCAATAATGCAGAACACTAAGGGTATTGAGGGCAGCAAGGAGGGCAAGCAATCAAGTGGAAGTTAAGCTCAAGTATGGGAAGGTTTCCTTAAACACTTTTTAGCTTTTGGCATTTGGCAATGGGGGACCTTTGTGGATGTTTTGGGAGATGTTTTGAACTCCCTAAGTTTGTTAAATGTTGATAAGAATGCTGGGTTTTGTAATTGGCCATTATATGTTGGTTTGGAGGTTTTATGCTTGTATGGTTTGCTTGTGTAGGAAGCATGCCTTTAGAATTGGGGCTTTTCATATATGTTGATATTTTGATGTTTGGTTGATGCAAATATGTCACTTATATGTTGAATTTCTTGCCGGTAAAGTTTGGTAGCATTTGGAGCATGTATGGTTGATCAATTGCGTGTTTTAGTAGCCTTTTCTGAGCATTCTGTGCTGGCCGTATCGGAACAGTAGCCCTCGTTTCGGAACGGGTGCCTTATAGCAACCCAGGCGTCCGGAACGGGAGACACCGTTCCGAAACGGATAGGCCACTGCTAGTCCTCGTTTCGGTACGCGTTGCGGAACGGCCCCGCATTTCGAAACAGGCTCTCCCTGTTTCGGAACATCTGACCGTTGGGGGCTGACAATGGCAGTTATATGTTTTGAAATGTTTGTATTTTGGTCCTGAAACTTGTTTGTGCAATTTCATGAGTTTGAGATGTCCGTTTGAGCTGAAATTTGGCAGTGAAGCATGAAACCTGACTAATTACAAGTTGGTAACTTTTAGTTGGGTTAAGTCCTTATAATTATTAGAATTTGCAATTTGGTCCCTAAAGTTGTAAATTGTTCAATTGGGTCCCTGTTTGATCTCTGATGTTTATGATCTTTGAGTATGTGATTTGTATGATCATAACTAGGGTTAATGTGCATCTAGACAAGATTAAAAAGAAAAAAAAAGGTCGTTAATCAAGGTTGACTTTCGGGTTGACTTTGGTTTTCCCCGTGTGACTTTCTTAATTCGGGTCAACCGTCTAGGCCGGGTTAAGGGGGTTACATTTGGTGGTATCAGAGCCGAGTTTGCGAGTAATTGGGAATGAATGTGTGCATGATTGAAGTGTGTATGCTATGTATGCTTGTTGAGTGAAAGCATGATGAGTGGTTTGTGAATTTGATGCAATTGAGTTGTATGCTGTGGTGAAGTATGTTGGGGGTACCCATTGCCAAATCAAAGCTAATGAAATGATGTTGATTTTAAATGAAATTGAGCTTGAGTACTTGGATTTCTTACCTTGCTGGGCCTGACTTTGTTTATTTGCATTGTGATTGCATTGTTAGAGTATGGCACCACGTAGAGAGTTGAGAAGTAATGTGCGAGCTACGGCTCCGAATGAGAATGAGAATGAGGAGAACGCAGGAAGTGCGGTGTTACCTCCTCCTCCACATGGTGGTGGTGGTGCTGAGGGAGAAAGAGCTGATGCTGCAGCTGGTGCAGGAGCTGCTGGACCTGAGGCTGGTCAGGGGCAAGCTATGCCTGATATGACAATGTTAGTGCAAGCTATTGCTGGTGCTTTTCGAGCGGCAGTAGCTGGAGCTCAAGGAGCTGGGCATCAGGGAGATGCTGGTGTTAGACTACCCTTGGAGCGTTTACGCAGTCTTGGTGGGACTGAGTTCAGGGGTTTGTCTGCGGAAGGTTCTGAATCCTGGATGGAGAGTACCAAGAGGATCTTGGGTCAGATGAGTTGCACTGATGTGCAAAAGCTGGGCTGTGTAGTATCCTTGCTACAGGATGATGCTTATACGTGGTGGACGACCACTATTGCTGGGATGGCTGAAGCTGACATAACTTGGACATTCTTCCATAATGTGTTCAAGAGGAGGTATCTGGGTGTGAGGTACCTGGATGAAAAGAAGCGTGAGTTCATGTCTCTTACTCAAGGGAGCATGACTGTGGCTGAGTATGAAGTGCAGTTTGTGCGACTCAGACAGTATGCACCTGAGCTGGTACCTGATGAGCGGGCGAGGTGCGAAAGGTTCCGTTATGGTTTAGTGACGGATGTGAAGATGTATGTGCTGGCCACAGAGTATGATGATTTCGATGTGTTGGTGGGCCGAGCCAAGGATATTGAGATGAACTTGGGTTTATCTGCTAAAGGTGCTGGAGCAAGTGCTGGTAAGCGAGCGGCTGAATATAGTTCCGGTGGTGGACGGAACAAGAGGGGACGTGATCAGAAGTATCAGTCCTCGGTTAAGCGAGGTGGTGGTGCACCTGCTCGGGGAGGCAATGCTAGAGCTGATCCGAGTGCTTGTTGGATATGTGGATCACGTGGTCATATGAAGCGTGATTGTCCTCGTGCTGTGAGGGAGATGCAAGCTCCTGTTGCGGCAGCTGGTAATGGGTGCTGGAATTGTGGATCTGCGGATCACTTGAGGCGAGATTGTCCTATGTTGGCCGGTGGCCAAGCGCGTGCTCCTGTTGTTGCTGCACCGCAGAGAGGTCGTGGGCGCGGCCGTGGTAATTTCCAGCGAAGGGAGAAAGGTGGCCGAGGAGTGGCCCATGTTGTGGCTATTCAGCCTGAAGGTGGAGGTCAAGCGAGGGTATATGCTCATAGGGAAGGGAGAAATGACGCGGATGTGATTGCAGGTACTTTTACTTTGCAGTCCTTGTCATTACTTTCCTTGATAGATTCTGGATCTACGCATTCATACATTCTGCGTGAGCATGCTGAATTGCTTGGTTTGCCTGTTGAGTCTTTGGATGTTGGTGTTCGTGTCACTAGTTCTTTTGGTGAAACTGTTGTGACTCAAAAGCTTTATAGAAGGTGTCCTTTGGTTGTTCAAGAACATGTTTTTCATGTTGACCTTATGGAGTTGCCTTTCTATGGTTTTGATGTAATCCTTGGTATGGATTGGCTTGCTGAGCATCGTGCTGTTGTGGATTGTGAAAATAAGCGAGTTTCGCTGAAGCTTGCGGATGATTATGAAGTTGTTGTGGTTGGTGAGAATGTGAAGTTTCTTGCCAATGTGGTGTCTACCTTGGAGGCGAGCAGGATGTTGAGGCAACGATGTGAAGCTTATCTAGCTTTTGTGATGAATCCTAGCTCTAAGGAGTTGCGGGTGCAAGATATCAGGGTTGTGCGAGAGTTTCCTGGTATTTTTCCTGAGGAGTTGCCTGGTTTACCTCCTAATCGCGAGGTGGAGTTTGGAATTGAGCTGTATGAGAATACAACTCCTGTGTCCATTACCCCTTATAGAATGGCACCTAAGGAGCTGAAAGAGCTGAAGACGCAGTTGCAAGAGCTGCTTGATCGTGGTTTCATTCGGCCGAGTGTGTCACCTTGGGGAGCACCGGTCTTGTTTGTGAAGAAGAAGGATGGCACTATGAGAATGTGCATTGATTACCGTCAGCTGAACAAGTTGACTATCAAGAATCGGTATCCTTTGCCGAGGATTGATGATCTCTTTGATCAATTTCGGGGAGCAGCTGTGTTCTCTAAGATTGACTTGAGGTCAGGGTATTATCAGTTGAAGGTGAAGGATGTGGATGTGCCTAAGACAGCTTTCAGGACAAGGTATGGGCATTATGAGTTTCTTGTGATGCCGTTTGGTTTGACAAATGCTCCTGCTGCTTTCATGGACATGATGAATCGTGTGTTTCATGAATACCTGGACAAATTTGTTGTGGTGTTCATTGATGATATCCTCGTGTACTCGCGTACTGAGGAGGAGCATGAAGAGCATTTGAGGATTGTTTTGCAAGCTTTGTTGGAGAATCAGCTTTACGCTAAGCTGAGCAAGTGTGAGTTGGAAGGTTGAGGCGGTGGTGAATTGGAAGGTTCCTAAGTCTGTTCATGAGGTCCGTAGTTTCCTTGGTTTGGCGGGATACTATCGGAGGTTTGTGGATGGGTTTTCTAAGATTGCTGCACCTTTGACGAAGTTGTTGGAAAAGGATGTTAAGTATGAGTGGACGGAGGCGAGACAGCAGGCTTTTGAGAAGCTTTGTAACCCCCTTAACCCGGCCTAGACGGTTGACCCGAATTAAGAAAGTCACACGGGGAAAACCAAAGTCAACCCGAAAGTCAACCTTGATTAACGACCCTTTTTTTTCTTTTTAACTTGTCTAGATGCACATTAACCCTAGTTATGATCATTCAAACAACATACTCAAAGATCATAAACATCAGAGATCGAACAGGGACCCGATTGAACAAATTACAACTTTAGGGACCAAATTGTAAATTCTGATAAATATAAGGACTTCACCCAAATTAAAGTTACCAACTTGAAATTAATCATGTTTCATGCATCTCGGTCAAATTTCAGCTCAAACGGACATTCCAAACTCATACAATTGCACATACAAGAATCGGGACCAAAATGCAAACATTCTGAAACATATAACTACCAATGTCAGCCCCCAACGGTCATCCATTCCGAAACGGGAGACAGCCCGTTTCGAAACGCGGGGCCGTTCCGCAACGCGTACCGAAACGAGGGCTGACAGTAGCCTTTCCGTTTCGGAACGGTGTCACCCGTTTTGGACGCCTGGGCTGCTTCGAGGCACCCGTTCCGAAACGGCAGGCACTGTTCCGATACGGCCTGCACAAAATGCAGAAATTTGCTTGCCTAAACATGCAATTGACCAACCAATCATGCTCCAATTGCTATCAAACTTTACCAGCATCTCATACAACATACAAGAGACATATTTGCATCAACCAATCATCATTATAACAACATATATGAAAAGCCCCAAATCTAAAGGCATGCTTCCTACACAAGCAACCATTCATGCACAAAAGCCTTCAAACCAACACATAATGGCCAATTACAAAAACCAACATTAACAACAACATAAATCCAACTTAGGGAGTTCCAAACATCTCCCAAAACAACAACATAGGTCCCCCATTGCCAAATGCCAAAAGCTAAAAATGTTTAAGAAAACCTTTCCATACTTGAGCTCAACTTCCACTTGATTGCTTGCCCTCCTTGCTGCCCTCAATGCACCTTAATGCTCTGCATTATTGGTTTAGGAAAAAAGAGAGAGCGTAAGCAAAAGCTTAGTGAGGAATGCTCATTAAAACCACACATTAATGCATTTATAAAACTCATTTATAAATCATACTTCAAAATACATTTAGACATGCTCACAAGCAATCTTAAACAAGCATCTCATGCTTCACATCATAACATGTCATATTGGCCACAAGTGATAATTACCATCTTTAAAACAAGATCAACATAAGACTCACACATGGACTTTTAAACACCATTGTGATCTTATCCCCAAGGACTTTTAAACACCTTGGCCCATGGACTTTTAAACACCATGGCAAGGACCACACAAGGACTTTTAAACACCTTTGTGTCCTTATCAAGTTTCACCTCAAGGACTTTTAAACACCTTGACCCCAAGGACTTTTAAACACCTTGGCCATGGACTTTTAAACACCATGATATAAATCACCCCAAGGACTTTTAAACACCTTGGCCCCAAGGACTTTTAAACACCTTGGAAAGGACCACACAAGGACTTTTAAACACCTTTGTGTCCGTAACAAGAACCATCCAAGGACTTTTAACCACCTTGATGTTCTTAAGTAAACAAGGCTCACTCAAGGACTTTTAACCACCTTAGTGACCTTAATCTTTTCAAAAACATCACTTGCCAATATACATCATATATCATCAATAATCCACTGTTTTAAAGCATTTAACCAAGCCATAAACATCATGCATCTTTAAGCATCAAACAACATTTATACAATGTTCAAAAACAAGGAACTCTAACCTTGAGCTTCCTTAAACACATGGCTTATAATCTCAGCAACACACATGCTAGATATGCTTTAAAAACAGAATTTAAACATGCAACAAACACCTTGCACTCAACCATCACATGGTTCCTCAACAAGAGAGTTTTTCCGAAAACTTACTCTTGAGCTTAGCTGTAACGCCCCGGTTTTGGGCTTAGAAGTTTTGGGCGTTGACCAGTTTGGTCAAAGTGCTGTTCGAATCTAAAAGGGTGAGTTTAGGAAAGCCTAGTTCGGGTTGCATTAAAATTATGGAAAAATGTTCTAAAATCATCTTTTAATATATATAAGTGAACTGTGAAATCAATTTTGGAAAATGAGTTTTGGAAGGGTGACATTTTGGCTAGTGACCAAAATGTAATTTTTGAAAGTTTTGTGATTGTTTTAGAAAGGGTTGAAACTTTGAATCTTTAAGGAGCTATTATTCCAAAAGTAGTTTCTCCAGATTTTTCTAAGATATTTTAAGCTATATTCTGATTTTAAAACATATCAAAAGAGGAGGGAAAGCCATTTTGGCCATTTTGATAACTAACTTCCTATTTTCTTTTCTCTCATTTTCTCTCAACCCAAACACTTTCTTTCCAGAGAATTGTTTCTGATTTTCTCACCTAAATCTCTCCTTTCAACTCTCTTTTGATTCCTAATCATCATATCTACAAAACCTCATCATTTGCTACTTGATTCATCAAGGTTTTTGATTCCAAAAAGAGGAGAAACTCAAGTTTGGAGGTAAGAACGTCCTTCTCCTCTAAACTATCAGTTCTTTACTGAAATTCCTAAGTTTTCAATCCTTAATTGATGTTTTATTAAAGGCTTTTAAGTTGTGAAATGGATCTTGGCTTATAATGCAAGATTTGGTGATTTTTGATGATTTTCGTTTGATCTGTTAAATCTGTGATTGGAGATGTGTTTTTGATGTTATTTGAACTCTAAATTGATAAGGAATTGAGTTTTGATTGATGCAATCCCGGATAGGTTGTGTTTCCTAAGTTTAGCTTGTGATTCTTGATTGTTTTTGAGGTGATCTTGTGGATCTGGTGTTGTTGGAGGTATAAGGATGTTATTAGGTTCTTTTTAGATGTTAAATGATGTTAAAGGATGTTAGGTTTTGATGGTTAATGGCTGGGCTTTGTTGAGAAGTGGTTTGGATGCATTTTCGGTTGTGTTTGGTGGCCGAAAATGGAGTGGGGATGAGAGCAGCGAGTTTAGGTGCTTTCATTGAGGATATTAATGCATGATGATGCATTAATCTACAGTTTTGATGTGTTAAAACAGGGGAGTCATCTTTGGATCCAAGTGGTGGTGATCCGGAGGCTTGATTGGTGCTTCGACAAGAGGCGAAGTGGAATCGGTGAGTGAAATTGGGTTTTCGGCTTTGAAACCAATGTCTTGGGAGCTTAGTTTAAGTCTAAACAACTTTGCTAAGCTCAAGTGTAAGTTTTCGGAAATACTCTCTAGTGGTGGCCATGGTTTGGTTGTTGTGCAATGTGGTTTATTGCATGTTTTAAATTCTGTTTTGAAAGCATGATTTAGCATGGTTATTGCTGATTTTGTAAGCCATATGTTGAAGGAAGCTCAAGGTAAGAGTTCCTTGTTTTTGAACATTGATTAAATGTAGTTTGATGCTTTGAAATGCATGATGAATATGGCTTGGTTTAATGCTTTAAAACAGTGGATTTAATGATGAAATGATGTATATTGGCAAGTGATGTTTTGAAAAAGGTTAAGGTCACCAAGGTGGTTAAAAGTCCTTGAGTGAGCCATGTTACTTAAGAACATCAAGGTGGTTAAAAGTCCTTGGATGATTCTTGCTAAGGTCACTAAGGTGGTTAAAAGTCCTTGAGTGAGCCTTGTTACTTAAGAACATCAAGGTGGTTAAAAGTCCTTGGATGGTTCTTGTTAAGGACACAAAGGTGGTTAAAAGTCCTTGTATGGTCCTTGCCATGGTGTTTAAAAGTCCATGGGCCAAGGTGTTTAAAAATCCTTGGGAAGAACACAAAGGTGGTTAAAAGTCCTTGTGTGGTTCTTGGAAATTATAAGATCACAATGGTGTTTAAAAGTCCATGTGTGAGTCTTATGTTGATCTTGTTTTTTTTAAAAGATGAAATGTATCACTTGTGGCCAATATGACATGTAATGATATGAAGCATGAGATGCTTGTTTAAAGTTTGCTTGTGAGCATGTTAAAGTGTATCTTGAAGCATGATTTATGAATGAGTTTTATAAATGCATTATTGTGTGGTTTTAAGGAGCTTTCCACACTAAGCTTTTGCTTACGCTCTCTTTCGTTTTCTTAAACCAATAATGCAGAACATTAAGGTGATTTGAGGGCAGCAAGGAAGGCAAGCAACCAAGGGAAAACTAAGCTCAAGTATGGAAAGGTTTTATCGAACACATTTAGCTTTTGGTGTATGGCAATGGGGGACCTTTGTGAATGTTGTTTGGAGATGTTTTGAACTCCTTGAGTATGTTTAATGTCGCTGATAAGGCTGGTTTTGTAATTGGCCTTTACATGTATGGATTGGAGGTTTTATGCTTGAATAGTTGCTTGTGTAGGAAGCATGCCATTAGATTTGGGGCTTTTCATATGTGATGCTAATATGTTGATTGGTTGATGCAAACATGTCTCTTGTATGATGAATTGCATGCTGGTAAAGTTTGGTGGCATTTGGAGCATGATTGGTTGGTCAATTGCATGTTAAAGTAGGTAAAATTCTGCATTTTGTGCAGGCCGTTTCGGAACAGTGCCTGCCGTTTCGGAACGGGTGCCTCGAAGCAGCCCAGGCGTTCGAAACGGGCAACACCGTTCCGGAACGGATATGCTACTGCCCGACCCCGTTCCGGTACGCGTTGCGGAACGGCCCCGAGTTTCGAAACATGCTGTCCCCCGTTTCGGAACGGCTGACCGTTGGGGGCTGACAGTGGCAGTTATATGTTCCGGATTGTTTACATTTTGGTCCTGAATCTTGTATGTGCAATTGTATGAGTTTGGAATGTCCTTTTGAGCTGAAATTTGGCTGAGATGCATGAGACACGATTAATTTCAAGATGGTAACTTTAATTTGGGCTAAGTCCTCATATTTACCAGAATTTACAATTTGGTCCCTAAAGTTGTAAATTGTTCAATCGGGTCCTTGTTTGATCTCTGATGTTTATGATCTTTTAGTATGTCGTTTGTATGATCATTTTTAGGGTTAATGTGTATCTAGATAAGTTTTTAAAAGAAAAAAAGGGTCGATAATCAAGGTTGACTTTCGGGTTGACTTTGGTTTTCCCCGTGTGACTTTATTAATTCGGGTCAACCGTCTAGGCCGGGTTAAGGGGGTTACATTAGCAAAGTTGTTTAGACTTAGACTAACCTCCCAAACCTCCAAAACAATGGTTTCAATGCCGAAAACCAAAATCCACTCACCGATTCCGTTTCGCCTCTTGCCGAAACACCAAATCAAGCTTCCGGATCACCACCACTTGGATCCAAAGATGACTCCCCTGTTTTAACACATTAAAACAGTAGATTAATGCATCATCATGCATTAATAGCTTCAATGAAAGCACCTAAACTCGCTGCTCTCACCCACACTCCATTTTCGGCCACCAAACACAACCGAAAATGCATCCAAACAACTCCTCAACAAAGCCCAGCCATAAACCATCAAAACTAAGCATCCTTAAACATCATTTAACAACTAAAAAGGACCTAACAACATCCTTATACCTCCAGCAACAACAGATCCACAAGATCGCCCAAAAACAACCAAAAACCACAAGCTAAACTTAGGAAATTCAACCTATCCGAGATTGCATTAATCAAAACTCAATTCCTTATCAAATTAATGTTCATTTATCATCAAAAACACATCTCAAATCACAGCTTTAACAGATCTAACGAAAATCTATCAAAAATCACCAAATCTTGCATTTAAAGCCAAGATCCATTTCACAACTTTAAAAGCCTTTAATAAAACATCAATTAATGATTGAGAACTTGGGAATTTCAGTAAAGAACTGAGAGTTTAGAGGAGAAGGACGTTCTTACCTCCAAACTTGAGTTTTCTCCCTTTTAGAACCAAAAAAAACTTGAAAATCCAAATAGCAAATTGCAAGGTTTTGTTGTAGAGATGATTAGGAATCCAAAGAGAATTGAAAAGATAGATTTGAGTGACAAAATCAAAAAGAAACCTCTGGAGAGAAAGTGTTTGGATTGAGAGAAAATGAGAGAAAAAGGAAAATTGGGAAAATAGGAAAATTAGTTACAAAATAGCCAAAATGATTTCCCTCCACTTTTCTTTAGCTTTAAAATCAGAATTAAACATTAAAATATCTTAGAAAAATCTGGAGAAACTCCTTTTGGAATAATAGCTCCTTAAAGATTCAAAGTTTCAATCCTTTATAAAACAGTCACGCAACTTTCAAAAATTACATTTTGGTCACTAGCCAAAATGTCACCCTTCCAAACCTCATTTTTCAAAATTGATTTCACAGTTCACTTATATATATTAAAATATGATTTTAGAACATTTTTCCATATTTTTAATGCAACCCGAACTAGGCTTTCCTAATTTCACCCTTATAGATTCGAACAGCACTTTGACCAAACCGGTCAACGCCCAAAACTTCTAAGCCCAAAACCGGGGCGTTACAACTCTCCCCCCTTAAGAAATTTCGTCCTCGAAATTTACCTGAAGGAAAGAGATAAGGAAACTGCTTCAGCATGTCATCCTTCCGCTCCCACGTGGCTTCCTCTACACCGCGGTGCTTCCACAACACCTTTACCAACTCTATGGTCTTGCCACGAAGAACCTTTCTATCCGAATCCAGAAACTTCACTGGTTCCTCATCATAGGTCAAATCCTGATTCAATTGCACTTCCTCCACAGACATCACATGCGAAGGATCAGATCTATACTTCCGGAGCATAGAAACATGGAACACATCATGAATCTTCTCCAACTCTTGAGGTAACCTCAACCTGTACGCAACAGGACCCACACGCTCAACCACCTCGTATGGTCCAATGTACCTAGGGCTCAACTTGCCCTTCCGGCCAAACCTCATCACCTTCTTCCAAGGCGAAACTTTTAAAAACACACGGTCTCCTACCGCAAACTCAATCTCCTTACGCTTCAAATCCGCGTAAGACTTTTGCCGATCAGAAGCTGCCTTCAAACGCTCACAAATGAGCTTCACCTTCTCGGTGGTTTCTTTCAACAAAGCCGGCATCGAAACCAACTTTTGACCCGTTTCAGCCCAACAAAGAGGAGTCCTACACTTCCTCCCGTACAAAGCCTCATAAGGTGCCATTTGAATACTTGCTTGATAACTGTTGTTATAAGCAAATTCAACCAAAGGCAGATGCTTCTCCCAAGAACCCTGAAACTCAATCACGCAGCACCTCAACATATCCTCCAAAATCTGAATAACACGCTCTGACTGACCATCAGACTGAGGATTATAGGATGTACTGAAATTCAACCTTGTACCCAAAGCTTGATGCAAACACTGCCAGAAACGCGATGTGAACCTCGGATCCCTATCCGACACAATCGACTTAGGCACACCATGCAGCCGCACAATCTCAGCAATGTACAGCTCCGCAAGCTTATCCAAAGAAAACGTAGTATGCACAGGCAAGAAATGCGCACACTTCGTCAGGCGATCCACAATCACCCACACCGAATTCTTCTTCGATGGAGACAAAGGTAAACCAGATACAAAATCCATGGTAACCCTTTCCCACTTCCACTCAGGAATTCTCAACGGTTGCAACAACCCTGAAGGAACCTGATGCTCAGCCTTAACCCGCTGACACACCAAACACCTGCTCACAAACTCCGCAACATCCTTTTTCAAACCCACCCAATAGTACTCATCACGAAGTTCACGATACATCTTGGTACTTCCAGGGTGCATAGCAAAAGGACTACTATGACCTTCAGTCAGAATAGCACGCCTCAACTCAGCATCACCAGGCACTACTATCCGACTCCCAAAACACAACACACCATCATCATTAAAACAGAAATCCGAAGGTCTACCCTCCGCGATATCCTGAACATGAGGCACCAAGGAATCATCCAGCAACTGCTTTTCCTTGATCAACTGAACCAACGATGGTTTCACTTGCAACTCAGCCACAAGACCACTATCAAGCGAAATGCTCAAACTGGCAAACATAGCCCTCAGCTCAACAGCTACCTTCTTACTCAAGGCATCCGCTACAACATTAGCTTTTCCAGGATGGTACTCAATCATCAGATCATAATCCTTGAGCAACTCCAACCAACGCCGCTGCCTAAGATTCAACTCCTTCTGAGACATCAGATACCTCAAACTCTTGTGATCTGTGTACACCGTACACTTCTCACCATACAAATAATGTCTCCAAATCTTCAGAGCAAAAACCACTGCAGCCAACTCAATGTCATGCGTAGGATAATTGCGCTCATTCACCTTCAACTGCCGCGATGCATAAGCTACCACCTTACCCTCTTGCATCAACACACATCCCAACCCAACATAGGACGCATCACTGTACACCACAAACTCTTTCCCTGATTCAGGTTGAACCAAGATAGGAGCTTGCGTCAAAGCCGCCTTAAGCTTGTAACGCCCCGGTTTTGGGCTTAGAAGTTTTGGGCGTTGACCGGTTTGGTCAAAGTGCTGTTCGAATCTATAAGGGTGAAATTAGGAAAGCCTAGTTCGGGTTGCATTAAAAATATGGAAAAATGTTCTAAAATCATATTTTAATATATATAAGTGAACTGTGAAATCAATTTTGAAAAATGAGGTTTGGAAGGGTGACATTTTGGCTAGTGACCAAAATGTAATTTTTGAAAGTTGCGTGACTGTTTTATAATGGATTGAAACTTTGAATCTTTAAGGAGCTATTATTCCAAAAGGAGTTTCTCCAGATTTTTCTAAGATATTTTAATGTTTAATTCTGATTTTAAAGCTAAAGAAAAGTGGAGGGAAATCATTTTGGCTATTTTGTAACTAATTTTCCTATTTTCCCAATTTTCATTTTTCTCTCATTTTCTCTCAATCCAAACACTTTCTCTCCAGAGGTTTCTTTCTGATTTTGTCACTCAAATCTATCTTTTCAATTCTCTTTGGATTCCTAATCATCTCTACAACAAAACCTTGCAATTTGCTATTTGGATTTTCAAGTTTTTTTTGGTTCTAAAAGGGAGAAAACTCAAGTTTGGAGGTAAGAACGTCCTTCTCCTCTAAACTCTCAGTTCTTTACTAAAATTCCCAAGTTCTCAATCCTTAATTGATGTTTTATTAAAGGCTTTTAAAGTTGTGAAATGGATCTTGGCTTTAAATGCAAGATTTGGTGATTTTTGATAGATTTTCGTTAGATCTGTTAAAGCTGTGATTTGAGATGTGTTTTTGATGATAAATGAACATTAATTTGATAAGGAATTGAGTTTTGATTAATGCAATCCCGAATAGGTTGAATTTCCTAAGTTTAGCTTGTGGTTTTTGGTTGTTTTTGGGCGATCTTGTGGATATGTTGTTGCTGGAGGTATAAGGATGTTGTTAGGTCCTTTTTAGTTGTTAAATGATGTTTAAGGATGCTTAGTTTTGATGGTTTATGGCTGGGCTTTGTATGCTTTAAGGAGTTCTAGGACACTTAAGACGTATACTTGCTTAGAAAGAAAATTTTGGGTAAAAAGTTAGAGGTGCCTAACATCGGCTCTAGCTTAAGGAAGCCCTAGAGGAGCCCGAAACTGGCTCTAGGCTAATCACTAGAGGTGCCCGAAATTGGATCTTGTAAATTATATTGCTTTAGAAAAAAATGGTATTTACCCAAGTTAAGTAGGTTAATGCTTAAGTGTTTACTTAGAACCCAGAAAATCACCTTGTTCACAAAGCATGCACACACTCACAAGCATCATAGTTTGATTTCGGGTAACTCCTTTAGTCATCCGAAAAATTTAATCATGTATTTTCAAGTGCTAGGTCATGAGGAAGAAGGCGAGTTGAAGCAATCTCTATGAAGATTAAGGACTTTGGCGAGTAATTATTTTTCTACTAGTTGCATTGCTTGAGGACAAGCAATAGTTAATGTTTGGGGGGTGTTATGTATGTAAAAGTACTACCATTTCACCCTTTTTCTATGACAATTATCCCTAAATCTACACCCATTTGAGTCACATCGTAGCCCTTCATGCAACAATCACATTGACCTCATCTTTATTATGATTGATCCTTATATTTAGTTTATTTGATGGAAAAGATAGTGCTTATGTGTGTGTTTGGTGTGTATGCAGATTTTGTTACTAACTGATCGGGCAAGCACTGCCGCGACAGTGAAGGAAAGAAATGAGCGGTGCAAAATCATCTCTCAACTGTCTAGATCAAGCTAGCTGTGGATGTTATTTTCTACTGAAGGAAGATGAACCATAAGACAGAGCCTTGCTGAGCTGAAAAGACAGACAGACCATTGCTAAGGCAATAGCCAAGCCATTGTCGAGGTAATGACCTGACACAGTCGACAATGGAGAAAATATGCAAAGTGGAGCACATTTTGAAGAGCATGGAAAGCTGAACTTTTCTACGTACCTTGGATAACGATCGGACTGCAAAAAGACCATAAAAATGACGAAGGAAGGTCAAGAGAAGATTCCACGCAAATGGGAGGATTTTAAGGAATAAATATACAATACTTTAAAAGACGACCTTTTCTTTTAATGTGTTTAATTCTATCTTAGCTTCCTCCTCAAGAAGGACTTGACCTCAACCTCCTCTATAAATACAAAGCCAAAGTCGACCATTGAGAAAATATGAGATCGAGCAATTGAGAGTTGAGAGAATTTGTAGCGATCTTTCATCAACATTATATTCTAATTTCTTTTTAGGGTTTAGATTGTATTGTTTAGTAGTTGTGAGAAAATGGTTTGATTTTGTTTTAAGTTTTTGTTAATGCAATTTTAGATTAAGGTTTGCTTATTCTTGGTTCTTTATCTTGTTTGCGAGTGAAGTGGGAGAGGATCTCGTTAACTATCTATTTGTCTAATATCGGGAGAGTTAGACTCATGAAACAAACAAGCATGGTTTTTATTCCAATTGGTAAAAACTAACTCAACTTACAAATAGGTTCGAGTTTCAACGGCTAAAAGAACCGTAAGATTGGTTGGTGTTCATCCTCGGTTCACGCTGGGAGGTATTATCAAGGCCTGCACATCAACACAATTTCGACTTAGGGATAAGGAGGAGCCATTGAAGGACGCTTTGTCGAACCTTAATGTTGTTCGCTGCTGCCCAAACAAGGGATTGCCGAGGGAGTTACTTCACTCGTTGCCGTGGCAGTGACTTTGTTCTTAGCCGAGGCAATCCGGTGTCCGTTGCATTCAAAAACCAAGACAATTCCAATTAGTTTCCACACTACGACGCAATATAATCCGACCCATTCTCTCATCTTGATTTCTCAACTTTTAGTTTACTGGCTTATTTTGTTTTCTGCTTATTAAATTACTCTAAAAACCCAATCAATCACTTTTGTTCTTTACTTTTATTTCCCTTTTAGTGCAAGACGATAACATTGAAGGTTTCGTCAATCCTTGTGGAGACGATACTCAATACTCATCACTTTATTACTTAAGACGTGTATACTTGCACAATTGCAGGGAACTTTATTACATAAAGAGATTATGGCTTCTGCTTAATATAAGGTCAGAATATTGACTTTTCCCTCTCTGATCATATAGCTTTGTGACTTGAAGGGGGTAAAATCCCAGAAAAATAAAGAGATAACCACTAATTATGGACCTACCAACAAAGTTTCCATAGAAAAAGATGGTTCGCACTTCTAAAGTACCTATACCGAGACTGGGTACTGTAACGAGGGAGGACAACAGTAAGCCAAAAGTGGATGCTGCACTAGAAAATATCCCGACGAGTGACAAAGTCTGGCAAAAAGTTTTGAAAACTGAGGACAAACTCGATGCAGTGATGAGTAAAGTGGGAGTTGTTGCAACGACAGTGCAGACAATGGATCTGAAACAAAACATATTCTATCCCTATGTGAAGACATGGCATAAGTCTGCACTTGATGCCATGAGCCGACTCACTCCATTTGATCTGCCAGAATTTCCTGTCTTTCCCCCCATCATTTGTAGTTATGATTTCTCATATGATGCTACCACAAAAGATGTACCAGCCAAGTCAGTGAAATCCCCTGACAATGTCAGCAAATCTAGTCAAATCCCCTGACAATGTCAGCAAATCTAGTCAAATCCCCTAACAATTAACAGTTTATAATTCTCAATTATTTCACACTAACTTACCAACCACTTACCAACATCCCAATCTTTCGAAACCTGGCTTTGATACCACAAAATGTAACCCCTTGACCTGGCATGGGCGAAAGACCGAACCGAATGAGCCACACGAGGAATATTGAAGTAAACCGAGAAGGTCTACCTCAATAATCGACCCTATTTTTTCTTTTTATCTTGTCTAGATGCACATTGATATCCTAAGTGTTAAGACTCGCAACGAAGGATACATCAACTCAATCGGACAACGATTTAGCATTCAATTGAATACAAACATATGATAGGGACCAATTTGTAATTTCAGAAAAATATAGGGACATCTTCAAAATTTTAAGTTACCATCCTTTAATTAGTCATGTTATACGCCACTGTGTCAAATCTCAGCTCAAACCGGTCATCCAAGCCCATTTAATTGCATTCAGAACAATCAAGGAATGAAACGTAAAGGAACAGAACATTAAAAGAATTTGGTTAACTAGCTTAACAGCTTCGTGGATCGATACACTTAGCCCTGTATAGATACACCCTGTTTCGAAACAACTCTGGTGTTTCAGAACACGAGCCCGTTTCGATACGGTGTCCAATATGTAACAATATACAAAATTCCAGTAGTCAATTTAACCGAGCCTATTTCGATACTCCCTTTCCTGTTTCGAAACCCCATGCCCATTTTAAGCACACCGTTTCAATACAGCCTTAGGCGTATCAAAACACCTAGGCTTGTAATGTCACATTTTGCTGATTTTTCACAATTTAATACACTCATAACCAATCAAGCAGGCTTCCAACATATATATAACATATGCAAACATCAAGCCTCAATAATTCATGGCATATTCAACATCATATCATGGAAATTGCATCAAAGGTAAACTATTGGCATGCAACCAAGTAAACAAGCCAAGTAACATACCAAAATGTATAGCGAAGCACAAACCAATAACCAAAGGTCATTTACAAGTCTAAAACAGCAATGAACACTTGCTCAAATAGGGAGTTTGCACAAATATCCCAAAAACACAACGGATCCCCATTGCCCTTATTACTTATAGTCTAAACCAAAATATACTTTCAAGAATGAAGTCTGTTTTGATATTTTGCTCCACGCTGCCTTTCTGAGCCTATATTCTCTACATTGATGGACACAATAGAGCGTAAGCACACAAAGCTTAATGAGGAGTGCTCAAAAACAAAACACCATCAATGCATTACAACCATTTTCCAAGTCCACATTGCAAATCTCATTTCAATTAACTTAAATCATCATTTGAAAACCATCATGCCTTTAAAACTATGCACTTTTCTTAATAAAAATCAGCATAATAAACCTTATGCAACATGTATCATGAACCAACAACAAATCCCATTGCTAACACTCAATTTAAGCATTCACATGCATAACAACCATATGCAAAGCTTAAAGAGTAAAAGATGTATAAATCACAATATTCAACATAAATCATCTTATGATACATCATCAATTATATTGGCTTACAAGTGATCATTAGGCAAGTTCATTTCTCAAAACAATATATCGGATACACGGATTCACAAGTGTTGTCCCAACACTTCATACATTCTCACCGGCATCTCAAGGTTCACATACGGGACCTACCCTCTACCGTTATGACACTCGTGGTAGAGTATTCGGTACACCGTATAAACCCCTCAACACCACTCATCGGTAGCTGTATAAACCCACTAACGAGAGACGGGACACCACACAGACATACCTCAATGGTTAGGGTACTTGGATGGAGTATTTGGTACACCGTATAAACCCATCGACATCAAAGGAGATGGTTCATAGTGCATTCAATATTATAGCCGGCTAACTATATCCGGTAAATTTTATAAACCATCTTCCTAACATCACTTGCCAATATAATTCTCATTTCACCATATACCTCATTGTTTTCAAAGAATCATAATTAAATAAGTTTACAGAGCATTAAATTATGCTTTCAATCATAAGTATAAAACATACACTTACAAGGATCACTTACCATGTGCATCCTTCATCAACACATAATTAAGAACAACAAACCATATGCTTTAAATATGCTTAAACAATAAGTAATATGAATTCAAACCAAGTGCATAATAACCATTTCATAATAGCACAACCGAGAGAGAAATTCCTTATGCTTACTTCCGAACTTAGACAAGTATTTCAAGCTTAAATCTAAGTTCCCAAAGTCACCTTTAAATGATTTCAAAGATGCAATCCACGTTCTCACCCACCGACACACGAAACCTTGATTAGCCAACGCGAAACTAAGCGTCTGAAGCTCCTGAAACCTCATCGGTTGCTTTCGAAACGTTCTCCCCTGTTTTAACCACATAAGAACAGAGGATTAATGCATCTCAATGCATTCAAAACTCCAGCAAGAATTCCTACCACGTTGCCTTGCCCAAAACCACCAAAATGTCCATCTGAAACATCCGAAAACATCGTCGATTACACTACAAACTCAACCCAGCCAAAACCTAACACTTCTAACCATTTATTATCATTGATTAATATCCAAAATCATCCAATTATCAACCTTTTACCTCCAGCATTTACAAAATCATATTAACACCACAAAAACCCAATTCTAACAACCTAAACAACTAGAGATCCTAATAGTTTCGGGATTACCATGCTTAAACCTCAATCTCAACATTAATAAACTTCCAAAATATGATTAAAATTAATCATAAACTAGCCAAAACAGATCTATTACGAAAATTACACAAAATCATCTTTTAAAGCTTGATTTAGCCATTTTCTTCAAATGAATCATGAAACCTTGTTAAGAAACACAATTAAAGAGCCAAATACTTGGTAATTTTATTAAAGAACCTTGATTATAGGAGAATAATGAAAATTACCTCTAATCCATTGTTATTTCTTTAATTGACAGGATTTGATTGAAAATCTTCACGAAACCATTAAAACTAGTTGAGGAAACTCCATGGAAGTCATTTGGAAATCAAAGTGAAATGAAAAGAAAAAAATCTCTAGAAGTTTAGAAAGAGAATAGGTAGTTGGCTGATGAGAAAATAGTGAGAAATGGAAGTTACGTCAAAAATAAGTTTGTAAAGCTTAATTCCCTTTTTAATCAAAACCTTTTTAACCTTTCTAATTAAACACAATTGAAACATGAAAAATTGAAGAAATAGTTGATTACAATTACTTTAACTCCCTAAAGATTCTAAGTTTTTGCTCTTTGCAAATTAGCCATTAAAACAATTTTCAATTTTTACATTTTAGTCACTAAATCAAAATGTCCATCTTCCAATAATAATTTTCCAAAATTGAATTCACCACTCCCTTATATATATTTAAAAAGGATTTTAGAAAATTTTCTCATATTTTTATCACTTCTTGAACTAGGTTTTGTCTAAACCAATCCCGAACCAACCGTATCTCTAGTTCGGGTCCAACAGACCCTAAACCCAAACTAAAAACTCCTAGGCCCAAAAACTGGGGCGTTATAGATTAAACCTAGCTAGCTTAACTAAGCTCAAAAGTAAGTTTTCCCTATTTTTGCCTTTTTGAATATCGGTTTGATATGAGACTTGATTTACATGTTTTGGTTTAAAAACATGGCTTGATTTACTTAATGTTTTATGCATCATTTAAAAGATATGCAATGATTTTTCAAGTATATGTATGCCTAAGATAATTGAGAAATGGTTCCTAAATGGAATGTGCTTTTTGCCTTGGGCAATGTGATTTTTGCATATGAAAATCAGTAAGTAAATGCGTTTAAAAAGTGTATATTGGCTACATGACATAAAAAGAAATTATCGGATATAGTTGGCATGCCATAGGGTTTAAAGTGCACTATAATATGTTAAGTCAATCGTACCACAGTCCTTGAGGAAAGAGGTGTAATGCCCCAATTTTGGGTCAATAAGTTTGAAGAATAGAATAGACGGTTCGGGGAACCGGGTAAGAGATTCTAATATAATTTTGGGATTTAATATTTTCACGTGATATAAAAATCTGAGAAAATGCTTAAAATCATTATTAATTATATAATGATTTTGGTAAAATCAATTTTAAGAAAATGACTTTGGAAGTGGGACATTTTTTGTTAGTGACCAAAAACCTTGAGGCAAAGCTCTTGATTTACTAAGTTTTTTATTTCTAAAGGATTCTTTAATCTTGATTTGTAAAACCTTATTGTTTTTCCTTTGTTTTTCAAGAAAAATACATCCAATTGAGAGAGATTTCATCCATTAGAGGTAAGGTTCATTCTTCTCCTCTAATCATCAGTTCTTTATTGAAATTCCCATCTTATCAATCCTTTACGTGTGTTTTCTAAGTTGCTTTGATGAGTTAATCATGGAAAGTTTGTTAAATTGAAGATTATTGGTTGAAATATTATGATTTTCGGATTGAATATGATTTGGAGGGTTTCTAATTGATTTTCAAAATGATTTGAATTTTTAATGATGTTGAGATTAAAGTTTTAACATTAAAACCCCGAAACTATATGGATCTCTAATTGTTAGGTTGTAAGATTTTGGGGTTTTGTGGTGATTATGTAGTTCTAGTGTTGCTGGAGGTATAAGGATGTAATTGGGTTGTTTTTGGATGCTAATTGATGATTAAAATTGGAAGGAAGTGTTAGGTTTTGGATGAGTTAAGTTTGTAGAGTAATCGAAGGTGTTTTCGGTTGTTTCGGATAGGTGTTTTGGTGTTTTTTGGTAGAGCAGCGAAGTGGATTTGGTTGATGGTGTTTTAATGCATTTGAGATGAATTAATCATCTATTTTTGCGTGGTATGAACAAGGGAGAACATATCAGAAGAGATTGATGAAGTTCCGAAAGCTTCGAAAGCTTGATTACGCTTCGGCAAAGCGAGCGAGGTGTTGTCGGTGAGCGGAATTGGTTTTAAAAGCCTTTCAAAGACTTGAAAACAAGGTTTGGGGGTTTAGGTTGAGTTTGAAACACTAACCTAAGCCCAGAAGTAAGTTTGAGATGTTTCACTATCGTTTGTCTATTTTAACACATTGATTTTATGATCAAGCTCATGTTTTTAAGAAAAAATTAAACCTACTATTTTACGCATGTATTGAGAAATGATATGATGATTTACATGATCCCATGAGATAGATTTGTTATTTCAAAGGGAGAAAACTTATTGAGAAATTGCTATTTAATGTTTATACTTTTGAAATGGGATGAGAAATGGTATATGGTTATGCATTGAAAATAGTAGGTAATGATATTAAAAATGAGTATATTGGCATGAGATGAGATTATTGTTACAGGATATAATTGGTCGACCAATAGGATGAGAAGTGCACTATAATATCCAAAATTCGTACGTGCTCTTTGGTTCGGAAAATGGGGGTAGTGCCATCTCGTTCCAAAGTGAGAGTGTGGTGATGTGAGATTCCACCACGATATGTCTTGATGATGTGAGATTCCATCATGCATTGTGGCGATGAGATGCCGCCATAACAGTCCATTGATGTGAGATTCCACCAGGATAGGACTTGTCGATTCCGTCAAGCTATCCACATATCCGAGTAATGTTGCTAAAATGTCAATATATGAGATTCACGTGTACCTTATTTACAAATGATTTAATGAAATGAGATTTGTATATGAGATCATGTTTTGAGATATGCTTTATGAGATTCAAGCATTTAAGGATTTGCATTTTGTTGAATGCATGAGATAGATGGAACATGTGGTTTAAATGATGTGGTTTTTGCTTTGAAAATGGTTTCAAGCATGAGATAGAAAGGGCATGATGAGATAAAGATTTCTAAATGAGAAATGGTTTTGAAATGCATTATTGTTGTTGGTTTTTTTTAGCATCGCTCACTAAGCATTTGTGCTTACGCTCTCTTTTTCCAACAATGCAGAGAAATAACATATTTGGGCAACAAAGAGGCTAGAAGGATTCCAATGAGTGGGTCTTAGCTCAAGTATGATTTTATATTTACCTATTAGTAATAATGGTTGTCAACGGGAGGATGCCTTGTTGTTTAGGGAGATGTGTTTTGAAACTCTCTATTTTGTGGCAAGTTTGTTTTTCCTTCAATGAGCATGTAGACAAGATAAAAAAATAGGATCCTTTATTGAGGTAAACTTCCCGATTTACTTCAATATTCCCCGTGTGATCCATTCGGTTCGGTCTTTCGCCTAGACCGGGTCGAGGGGGTTACATTTGGTGGTATAAGAGCCATTTTACCAATGAATGGGGAGGTAAGTTTGATTATGCCATGTTTTGACCATTGTTTGATTTGGGTGAGATGCACAGTGTTTGATAATATGAATTATAATTGTTATATGTTATTGGGGAGAGGTGAAGGTTACCCATTTCCATACTATTACTAATACAAAGAGAATTTTGGTTTTGAAAAGTAAAACTTGAGCACCTTGGATTCTTGCTTTGGCTAGCCTAATTGTTTTTATTGTTGTATTCTTTTTAGCTATATCGTTTTGATAATGGGACTGAGACGAGATCTTAGAGCCAATGTTCGTAATGTGGTTGAGAATGAGATTCAAAGAATGTTGAGAATTTGCCTCCTCCTAGTGGTGATGGAGCTGGAGCTGACGTTGGAGGTGTTGGACCTCACGCAGCGCAAGGGGAGACTATTGCTGATACGACACCGTTGATTTAGGCTATAGCTGGGGCTTTTCATGCAACGATAGTGGGTATGCATGTGGCTGCACCTCAGCTTGGTGCTAATACTGGTTTACCTTTGGAGCGTTTACGTATTTTGGGTAGAACTAAGTTTCGAAGTCTATCTCTTGAGGGTTCTAAGGCTTGGTTTGAGAGCACCCAAAGGGTTCTTGGTAAGATGAGTTGCAATGATGTGCAAAAGTTAGGTTGTGTTGTATTTTTGCTTCATGGAGATTCTTACACGTGGTGAATGACCATCACTACGGGTATGAAAAATGTCGATGTTTCTTGGGAGTTCTTCGGAACTGCTTTCAAGAGGAATTATATGGGTGTTCACTAACTTGATGAGAAGAAACAAGAGTTTATATCTTTGGTGTAAGGAAACATGACTGTTTTCGAATATAAGGTTCAGTTTGATCGGTTGAGCCAGTATGCTCTTGAGCTGGTTCCCGATGAACAAAAGAGATTTGATCGTTTTCTCTACGGGCTTGTGAATGATGTCAAGACATACATATTGGCTTCGGACGACGCTGACTTTGATGTCTTAGTCACTCAGGCTAAGGACATCGAGCAGAATTTGGGTTGGTTGCTCGTTCGGGTGGTTATAGTTCTAGAAAGAGGTCGGCTGAGTTTGATGTTGGTAAGGATCGTTACAAGAAGCATCAGAATCAAAGGTATCAACCAGATCCAAGGCGTGGTGGTGGTAACCCTGGTCGTGGTCATCAAGGCCAGATTGCTTTTGTTCGTACTCTAGAGTGTAACCGGTGAAATAGGAGGCACAAGGGAGAGTGTTGGGGTAATCTGGGTATGTGTTGAAATTGTGGACCACGAGGACATGTGAAGTGTGATTGTCCACAACCGGTTAGAGATGGACAAGCTCGGATGTGAGCTACTGAGCCACAGAGAGGTTGTGGGCTCGATCGTGGTAATTTTTAGTGTAGAGATGATATAAAAAGGAATGTTGCTCATGTTGTTGCTGTTCAGCCTAAGGGAGGTGGACAGGCTAGGGTGTATGTACATCGAGAGGGAAGGAATGACACGGATGTGATTGCAGGTACCTTTACATTGCAATCCTTGTCATTACTTTCTTTGATTGATTCTATTTCTACTCATTAATACATTTTGCGTGAACATGCACAAGTGCTTGGTTTTCCTGTTGATTTGTTAGATGTTCGTATGCATGTAACCAGTTATTTTGGTGAAACGATTGTTACAAGGAAGTTGTATAAAAGATGTCATTTATCTGTTCAAGGTCATGTGTTTGATGTTAATTTATGGAGTTGCATTTCTATGGTTTCGATGTAATTCTTGGTATGGATTGGTTATCTAAGCATAGGGTTGTGGTTGATTTTGAGACCAAGCGAGTTTTGTTGGAACTTGTTGATGATTCTGATGTGGTGATCATAGGTGAGAATGTAAAGTTCTTATCTAATGTGGTTTTGGCTCTTGAAGCGAATCGGTTGATTCGTTCGAGATGTGAAGCTTTCCTAGATTATGTGATGAATCCAAATACAAAGCAGATGCAAGTACATGACATACGTACAATGTGTGAGTTTTCGAGTGTATTTTTGGAAGAGTTGCTTGGTTTGCCACCAAACAGAGAGGTTGAGTTTGGCATTGAGTTGTATGCAAATACGACTCCAGTGTCTATTGCTCCCTATTGAATGGCATCTAAGGAGTTGAAAGAGATGAAGACGAAAACTTCAGGAGTTGCTTGATCGAGGTTTCATTAGGCTTAGCGCTTCACCTTGGGGTGTACCGGTCTTGTTTGTGAAGAAGAAAGATTGCATGATGCATATGTGTATATATTATCGTCAATTGAACAAGATGACAACCAAGAACAAGTATCATTTACCAAGGACTAATGATCTTTTTTATAAGTTTCGAGGTGCTTCGGTGTTTTCCAGGATTGATCTGAGATCCAGATATTACTAGTTGAAGGTAAAGGGTGTGGATATGCCTAAGACTGCCTTTCACGCAAGGTACGAGCATTATGTGTTTTTGGTGATGCCTTTTGATTTGACTAATGCCCCTGTTGCATTTATGGATATGATAAATCATGTGTTCCATTAATTTTTTGGATAGGTTTGTGGATGTGTTTATCGATGTTATTCTCGTGTACTCTCGTACCGAGAAGGATCATGATAAGCATTTGCGAATTGTGTTGCAAGTTTTGTTGGAAAATTAGCTTTATGCCAAGTTGAGCAAGTGTGAGTTTTGGCTTAAGGAAGTTGTTTTCCTTGGTCATGTAGTGCCGGCCGAAGGGATTTGGGTTGATCCTCAAAAGGTTGAAGCGGCGATGATTTGGAAGTCACCTAAGTCGGTTTATGAGGTGCGTAGTTTCCTTGGTTTGGCGGGATACTACCGTAGGTTTGTGGATGGTTTTTTCCAAGATTGATGTTCCTTTGACAAAGTTGTTACAAAAGGATGCTAAGTGTTAATGGACGAAGATTAGACAACAAGCTTTTGAGAAGTTGAAGGAAGCGTTGACACAAGCTCCTATCTTGATTCAACCTGAATCTGGTAAAGAGTTTGTGGTTTATAGTGATGCATCTTATGTTGGTTTGGGATGTGTGTTGATGCAAGAAGGTAGAATGGTATCTTATGCATCTCGGCAGTTGAAGGTGCACGAGTGTAATTACCCTACGCTTGACATCGAGTTGGCTGTAGTGGTGCTTGCCTTGAAAATTTGGAGGCATTACCTTTATGGTGAAAAGTGTACGGTGTACACGTATCATAAAAGTTTGAAGTACTTGATGTCCCAAAAAGAGTTGAATCCTACGCAATGAAGGTGGCTAGAGTTGCTTAAAGATTATGATTTGAAGATTGAGTACCATCTATGGAAGGCTAATGTTGTAGCCGATGCCTTGAATAGGAAGATGGCTGTAGAGTTGAGGGCGATGTTTGCTCGGTTGAGCATATCAAAAGATGGTGGTTTAGAGGCTTAGTTACAAGTGAAACCCTCATTGGTAGAGTTGATTAAGGGGAAGCAGTTGTTGGATGATTCGTTGGTACCGCATGTTCAGGACATTGCAGTAGGAAATCCAACGGACTTCTATTTCAATGATGATGGTGTTTTGTGTTTTAAGAGTCGAATAGTTGTGCCGGAGGATGTTGAGCTGAGGCGTACTATTATGATTGATGCTCATAGTAGTCCTTTTGCTATGGATCCTAGTAGTACGAAGATGTATCGTGGGTTGAGGGATGAGTACTATTGGGTTGGCTTAAAGAAAGATGTGGCTGATTTTGTTAGTAAGTGTATGGTTTATCAACGAGTTAAAGCTGAGCATCAATTTCCTTCTTGATAGTTGCAACCGTTGAAGATACCAGAATGGAAATGAGAGAGAATCAACATGGATTTCGTGACGGGTTTGCCTTTGACGTCGTCCAAAAAGAATTACATTTGGGTGATTGTTGATTGTTTTACGAAGTGTGCACATTTTCTGGAGGTGCATACTACGTATACGTTAGACAGGTTGGCATATTTGTACATCTATGAGATGGTGAGTTCGCATGGGGTGCCTAAGTTCATTGTTTTAGATCGAGATCTGCGTTTCATAGCGAGGTTTTAAGAGTGTCTTCATCAAGCGTTGGGTACGCGTTTGAATTTTACTGCATCGCATCATCCTCGGACGGATGGTCAGTCTGAACGAGTTATCCAAGTGTTGGAGGATATGTTGAGATGTTGCATCATTGACTTCCAAAGTTCTTTGGAGAAACAGTTGCCTTTTGTGGAGTTTGCTTACAATAATAGTTATCAGGCGAGCATTCAAATGGCTCCTTATGAAGCCTTGTATGGAAGGAAGTGTAGAACGCCTCTTTGTTAGGCGAAAGCGGGACAATAGTTGGTTTCTTTGCCTAATAGGCTTAAGGTCACTACGGAAAAGGTGAAACTTATAAGTGAGAGGTTGAAAGCGGCTTCGGATCGACAAAAGTCTTATGCGGATTTGAAGCGTAAGGAAGTTGAGTATGATGTAGGTGATAAGGTGCTTCTGAAGGTTTCACCTTGGAAGAAGGTGATGAGATTTGGTCAAAAAGGCAAGTTGAGTCTGAGTTTTATTACACCGTATGGGGTGCTTAAGCGTGTTAGACCTGTTGCTTATAGGTTGAGGTTGTCTCCCAAGATGGAGAAGATACATAATGTTTTTCCATGTATCCATGCTTCGGAGATATAGATCGGATCCGTCTCATGTTATGCATGTTGAGGAGATTGAGTTGAATCTGGATTTGTCCTATGATGAAGAACTAGTTGAGATTTTAGATTCGGACAACAAGGTTCTTCATGGTAAGACCATTGAGTTGGTCAAGGTCTTGTGACGACATCGTGGTGTTGAGGAAGTCACGTGGGAAAGAAAGGATGACATGAAGAAGCAGTTTCCTTACCTTTTTCCATCAAGTAAAATTTCGAGGACAAAATTTCTTAAGTGGGGGAGAGTTGTAACACCCTGAATTTGGCTCTTAAAGGTTTGAAGAATAGATTAGAATAGAATAGAATATGAGAAAATGCTTAAAAATCATTATTAATTGTATAAATGATTTTGGTAAAATCAATTTTAAGAAAAGGACTTTGGAAGCGGGACATTTTTTGTTAGTGACCAAAACACGATTTTTACAAAGTTGTTTTAGTGACTGTTTTGTAAAAGGGTTGAAAATTTGGAACTTTAAGGAGCTATTTGACCTACTTGCTTTTATCAGACTTTTCTCTCAATTAGGATCATTTTAAAGAGTTTTAATTAATGGTTAAAAATGACTTAATAAAGGGACATTTGGTTATTTCATTAAAAATCATTTTACATCATTTTCTCTCAAAGTTTTTCCTCATCCAAGCACTCTCCATTTCCAAGAAACTTGAGGTAAAGCTCTTGATTTACTAAGTTTTTGATTTCTAAAGGATTCTTTAATCTTTATTTGTAAAACCTTATTGTTTTTCCTTTTTTTTTCAAGACAAACACATCCAATTGAGAGAGATTTCATCCATTAGAGGTAAGGTCATTCTTCTCCTCTAATGATCAGTTCTTTACAGAAATTCCTAAGTTATCAATCCTTTACATGTGTTTTCTAAGTTTCTTTGGTGACTTAATCATGGAAAGTTTGTTAAATTGAGGATTATTGGTGTAACACCCCGAAAATCGGTCTAGTCGGAATTGGATTCCGATGATCGGAGTATTGATATTAAAATATCTGAAGATTGTATCTTTGCTGCCTAATCATAGATTATACTGTTAAGGACCCTAATTGAACGTATCCTTAGTTATGACCTCATTGAAAATGCATAAATTATGTTTTTGAGCTAGGCGTTTCGATACAGTAAGATCCGTACCGAAACGGCCTAGTTAAGGCGTTTCGAAACGATTATAAGGTGTCCCAATATGGTTAAGCATGATTGAATCTAAGGATCAGGACGTATCGAAACGGCTTAAAGCCGTACCGAAACATTTTGCTACTGGAATCATCTGTTTTGATATTGGTCTAACATGTATCAAAACGGGTCAATGTCAAGGTCAAAGAGAGTCAACTCGTACCGATACAGGGCTTGCCCGTATCGATACACTATGAAAGGTAAAGTCAACAAGTTTGACCATCGTATACCCGTATCGAAACAGCCTTGAGTGTTTCGATATAGGGTTAGTTAAGATTGGTTAAATGCCATAACCTGAAGGTTTGCATTGTTTACAGTATGTCACTGTATTTAGGATGGTTAAATTGAATAAGTAAACAAACACCGATTTGCATGAAAATTTACATACTTGTTAATATTGTATTGAATTTCATTTTGGTGTGGTTAATTGTATCAAAGGACCTCTAATTTATCATAATTAAGGATTAGTCCCTAAAACTTGTAAAAGTCAAGAATTGGTCCTAAATGATTAATTATTGTTCTTAATGAGTGAGTTAGATTATGATATATATCTGGTAATGATTTTTTTGTATATTATATATCAATTGTCGATTATGGAATGAAATTTTATTGAATCAATCACCATATTATTCACCGGTAGCACGCTCCGACCCAGTTCTCTACCAGGCCGAGAAGGGGGTGTTACAATTGGTTGAAATATTATGATTTTTGTATTTAATCTGATTTGGAGGGTTTCTAAATGATTTTGATAATGATTTGAATGTTTAATGATGTTGAGATTAAACTTTTAACATTAGAATCCCGAAACTATATGGATCTCTAATTGTTAGGTTGTAAGATTTTGGGGTTTTGTGGTGATAATGTGGTTCTGGTGTTGCTGGAGGTATAATGATGTAATTAGGTTGTTTTTGTATGTTAATTGACGATTAAAATTGGATGGAAGTGTTAATTTTGGGCTGGGTTAAGTTTGTAGAGTAATCAAAGGTGTTTTCGGTTGTTTCGGATAGGCGTTTTTGTGTTTTTGGTCAGAGCAACGAAGTGGCTTTGGTTGCTGGTGCTTTAATGCATTTGAGAGGCATTAATCCTCTGTTTTTGTGTGGAATGAACAGGGGAGAACATATCGGAAGAGATTGGTGAAGTTCCGGAAACTTGATTACGCTTCAGCAAAGCGAGCGAGGTGTTGTCGGTGAGTGGAATTGGTTTTAAAAGCCTTTCAAATACTTGAAAGCAAGGTTTGGGGGTTTAGGTTGAGTTTGACACACTAACCTAAGCCCGGAAGTAAGTTTGTAATGTTACGCTCTCATTTCTCGATTTTTAACATATTGATTTTATGATCAAGCTCATGTTTTGAAGATAGAATTAAACCTACTGTTTTATGCATGTTTTGAGAAATGATATGATGATTTATATGACCCCATGAGATAGATTTGTTATTTCAAAGAGATAAAACTTATTGAGAAAATGCTATTTATTGTTTATGCTTTTGTAATGGGATTATATATGGTATATGGTTATGCATTGAAAGACAGTATGTAATGATATTAAAAATGAGTATATTGGCATGGGATGAGATTATTGTTACCGGATATAATTGGTCGACCAATAGGGTGAGATGTGCTCTATAATATACAAAATTCGTACGTGCTCTTTGGTTCGGGAAATGGGGGTAGTGCCATCTCGTTCCAAAGTGAGAGTGTGGTGATGTGAGATTCCACCACGGTAGGTCTTGATGATGTGAGATTCCATCATGCATTGTGTCAATGAGATGCCGCCATAACAGTCTGGTGATGTTAGATTCCACCGGGGTATGGCTTGACGATTCCGTCAAGCTATCCGTATATCCGAGAAATGTTGCTAAAATGCCAATATATGAGATTAACATGTACTGATAACTGCACAAATATCCTTGTTTTCTTACCTTTTTGCTATAGCTTTTGCATGTTCTTGAGTTCATACCATAGCATCTAGACTGCATTTAGGTTTCATTTTCTTCTTATGGGTGCATCTTTATCTTTGCTGGTTATTGGTCCATATTGAGGGGTACTGCATGGAAGGTTGGTTTTGGGTTTGTTGGTGCGCATGAAAGGAGTCAAGAGAGAAAGCTAGTGCCAGGACTTGCTATAGCATAGTGGAAGTGGATATTGGTCAGCACGTGAGAAGCACGTACCCACCTGCAGACTGTCCTCCTTGTCCCCTCGTGGCAGACCTTGTCGGTGGATATTCCTTGGGATTATCAAGGAATCTTTAGGGCACAAAACCCTAGAAGCCTCCACTATATAAAGAGGGAGAGAAGCTTGGAAAAGGCATGTGAAAGAGAGCGGAAGATCGAGAAAGTCACAAGGAGAGAGAATCATTCACCTTCATCTTCTCCAGCTTGGTGTCCTCCATCTTTGAAGCTCCAAGGAGTGGCCTCACCAGCCTCGAGAGAGGCGGTGGGCCTAAGACAGTCGAGCAGTCCATGGCGGAGAGGGAGTTCACCTTTCTTTCTGTCGCTATAGCATTTCCTTTTCATATCTTTATCTTTGGTGATGTTATCGCAATGATACGTTGGATGATATTGCCCAGCAACGAACTGTTTTAGGTGGCTTGGGTTTGATGGATGATTTTACTTTTAGTGCTTTTTAATGCACGCTATAGCCTTTTCAGAGTTTATCACGTTCTATGATTTGCTTATGCGTTTTCATTTCCTTAAAGTTGTAAGAGCCCTCGAGAGTTGGCCATTCTTTAAGTGTTTGTTGAGGTTAGTAATCGAGAGAGCTAGCCTTAGAACCCCCATAAGCAATGGAGTGGCTGTCGAGAGGCAGACTCTAACCTACCTTAGAGATAAGTGATAGGTTTAAAGGGCAAAAAGGGATATTCGTGAAGGGTAGGGGAGTGTGAAGAGTTTACGCCGAGAGGTATGGTTGTAGCATTTCTGACTCCCAGTTTCCTAGCTAGAGATAGTTTAGGAACACTTTTAGCAAATCCCGCCTAGCATAGAAGACAACTGAAGAGCCTTAACATGGTTAAGAAGCTTAGGTTAGGTTGTCCATCATTCCCAGCTAGTCATTCCGTAGCGAGTTCTGCATACGAAAGGGGACTTGTTCATCATATTGCTATCTTGTCTTTCTCTGCATTGTTTTTCTTTAGCATTATTCTACATCATCTATTTTACTATAGCATTGTCATTTGCAAAAAGTTCAATCTTTATTGTTACAGCAAACCGTGAATACCTTCAATCCCTATGGAGACGATACTCACTCATCACTTTATTGCTCGTTCGACGTGTATACTTGCACCATATTTGCGTATCATTTATAACACACTACACACAAGCAACATGTACCTTGTTTACAAATGATTTAATGAAATGAGAATTGTATATGAGATCATGTTTTGAGATATGCTTTATGAGATTCAAGCATGTAAGGCTTTGCATTTTGATGAATACATGAGATAGATGGTACATGTGGTTTAAATGATGTGGTTTTTGCTTTGAAAATGGTTTCAAGCATGAGATAGAAAGAGCATGATGAGATAAAGATTTCTAAATGAGAAATGGTTTTGAAACGCATTGTTGTTGTTGGTTTGTTTTGAGCATCCCTCACTAAGCATTTGTGGTTACACTCTTTTTTACAACAATGTAGAGAAATACTGTATTTGGGCAACAAAGAGGCAAGAAGGATTCCAAGGAGTGAGTCTTAGCTCAAGTACGATTTTATATTTACCTATTAGTAATAATGGTTGGCAATGGGAGGATGCCTTAATGTTTTGGGAGATGTGTTTTGAAACTCTCTGTTTTGTGGCAAGTTTGTTTTTGCCTTTAATGACTTGTAAATGGCCTTTACTTGTTGGTTTATAAGTTTGTTTGTGTTTTGACACTTGATTGGTTATTTTGCATAGGTTGCATGCCTATAGGTTTCTTTGTTGCATATTAACATGTTGTGATGTTGATTCTGCCATGTATGTTTGTGGTTTGATATTTAAATATGTTGTATGCATGTTGGAAGCATGTTGGAATGGTTTTGTATGGATTAAATGGTGAAAAACCAGTAAAAAGTGTCATTACAAGCCTAGGTGTTTCGGTATACTTGAGTTTGTACCGAAACGGTGGGCCTGAAATTGCTTACGAGTATCGAAACATGGAAAGGCTATTTCGGTACGCTTTGTTACTATAATTGCATGTTTCGAAATACCCTTGGGGCTGTTTCGATACATGCCCGAGCATCGAGTCGATTGACCCTATTCTGATACGACTGTTTTGATACTGGGCGACCTATACCGAAACGTCAAGCTGTTAAGTTAGTTATTGGAATCTTCTAAAGTTCTATTTTTTTACGTTTTGATCCCTAAATGTTGTGGATGCAATTAAATGAGCATGGACGGTTATTTTGAGTTGAGATTTAACAGAGATACATGCAGTGTGACTAATTAATGGTTGGTAACCTAAAAAGTGAAGAAGTCCCTGTAATTTTGTAAATTTACAAATGGTCCCTAAAATGTGTTTGTATGCAATTGAGTCCCTAAGCGTTGTCTGTTTGAGTTGCAAATCGTTCCGCTATGATGTTAATCATATAGGATGATAATGAGCATCTAGAAAGGATAAAATGAAAAAAATACGGTCGTTTATTGAGGTAAACCTCCCAGTTTACTTCAATATTCTCTGTGTGATCCATTCGGTTCGGTCTTTCACTCAGACCATGTCGAGGTGGTTACAATCGGTTTAACTAGGTTACTCGGACTGTTGGGTTATCACGTGTGGTTTAGAGTTTAACTAGGCAACCTAAGTTGATATTGTACCTTGAAGTAGGATAAAGGTTGATCCCAAAGAAAATAGGATCAGATCAGGACGCGAGAAAATAGCAATTGGATCAATCTTCGAAAAATAGCGGATAAAGCGTGCCAAGCTTGGTTGGCAGATTCATGCCAAGCTTGATTGCCAGAGCAGCGACAGTAGAATGACGTCAGCTCCAACCTGATCAGCTCACATTCAAATATGGATAAGATTATCATATCCATTGTCCCTTGAGCTTTCAAAATTCAAAATACAAGAGCTTATCCTAGTCTTCCTTGCACTCCAATTTAAAGACTAATGAAGGAGATTGTGGGGATGAAGGACTTTAGAGAGATCAAGTGATCCTTCGACGACCGGCTACACTAAGGAGACGTGGTTCAACCAGCTTGACTGAGAGCTTGGACATTGAACGACAGCATCGAGAGACCCTTTTCTCACCCATTCTCTTTGTTTAAGTTCTTTTTTTTTGAAATGACGATGTGTCTAGAAAAGATAAAAGGTTTTGGTTTGATACCCTTACCATGAAATAATTTAATAGTTAGTGGGAATGTTTGCGTTGAACGCTATATTTATGTTTAGTTTTTAATAATGACAATGTTTCCGCATCGTTTCCCTACCTGGCATGTTCTTTAATGTTTTATCAAAACTGTGCCAAGCCAAAGCTGGCACTGTTGACTTATTGAACCTTAATATCTTAACAGACTTATTGGGAAATGATCTATTGCCAGATACTAAGGCGAGATGCTCCAAAAGAAGATGTTCAAGTAGATGAGCTTACTTCTGAAGTGAATCTACCCCTTAAGAGTATATACTGGGACTTAATCAAATTGATTTATGAAAAAACATTCACTATAGAAATATAGGGGATTTTACATGGTTAATTTCGGGCATCGACCATCGAAAGAAGCTTCACCAACTTTGAATATGCTCATTAAATGATGCCAAGACACAACATTATTAAAGGCTGGCATGGCATGAGTAGCGTGAAAAACATGCATCCCTTGCCAACGCTCATCACTCATTTAACACTCTCCTTGCTAACATTGTTTTATATTTATTTTATTCTTCTTTTAAATCAATTTTAACAACTCTCAAATCAAACAACAAATTTTCCTTGACAAGTAAACAATCAAATCATTCAAACTCTTGGCCAATCCCTGTGGAGACGATACTCAACTCACTACTATATTACTTGTGGATCAAGTATAGTTGCACGCAAAAGACTCAACCTTTGGCATTGTTTTGTTACATTTACAATACATTTTCTACCTTTTTGCCAAGCACTCACGCGAGAAAACAAGTATTTGGCGCCGTTTTCGGGGATTGGAATGGAGTTTATTGTTTTGCGTTTACATGTTTTTGCTTTGTTTTACTTATCTGTTTTGTTCAGTGTATGACCAAGAACCACCCTACGAACTATCAACCATTTGACCCTTAAATTGAAAGAACCTATCACAAATTGAAAAAGAAAATCAGAGAGATGGCTCAAAATGCTAATGGAGGAGTAGAGGGTGCCACAAACAATCAAGAAGATTCACCTATACATAGAGGGATAATGGCTACCCCTGTCGCATATGTGGTGGACAATGCCATAGATAGACCTATTAGAGAGAGCAGTTGGCACCAAATGTTGACAATTTGATGCCACGCTTAGTTGGCAAAGAGGTAAATACTGCCAACTTTGAACTTAAACCCATAATGATTCAAACTCTTTTGAATGTAGGTCAGTTCGACGGATCACCCACTAGAGATCCAAGGCAACAGTTGAAGCAATTCATGGAAGTTTGCCAATTATTTCAGCAACCTAGAGTTCGGAGGTTACAGTGAAGCTGAAATTGTTCACATTTTTCCTTAGAGATAGTGGTAAGATGTGGCTAAGTTCTTTACCACCATGATCGGTGACTACATGGGCAGATCTATGCCAGAAGTTTTTATTGCGATATCAACCAACTAAGCTTAATGCTAGACTAAGAAATGAGATCATAGCGTTTAGGCAAGATGATGATGAGACGTTATATGATGCTTGGGAGAGATTCAAATACTTGTTGAGGACGTGTTGTTGATTTTTCAGCAAATGATTCACTTTTGGAATAGAATTACACAGAAGCAGTTAGCATCCTTGAGAGGATTGTTGCCAGATTTTGAGTATCCCACTGCCAGACTAGGGACCGGCACAAAATTAGCTGGAAAATATGAGCTAGATGCACTTACATCCATCAATGCTCAAATTTCCAATCTTACTAGCATTGTGAAATCTTTTCAAAAGAGTAACGATTCTTGAGAAGTCAAGGCATTAGAACCATTTTGCACAACATGTGAAGAAGATTATCATACGGATGATAGCCCTGCCAGCAATGAGTCGATAAATTCTATTGGTATTTTTGGTCGTTACTATAATTCTAACACCAATACTTACAATGCAGGTTGGAGACAACACCCAAATTTAGCTTGGGGAAATCAAGGAGGTAACCAGTACAATGCCCAGCGTCAGAACAACAATGCCTAGAGGCATAATAATAATGTCATGCCAGCATTCAATCAGAATGCCATGCCACAGAGAGCACGAAACAATTTTCAGCAAGGGAAGAGATATAACAAAGGAAACACTCTCATGAAGTACATGGAGAGGAATGATGCAACAGTCCAGAGTTTGGCAGCATCAATGAGAAACTTTGAGGTTTATGTCACAGGCCCACTTTTCGCGACCGGGCCAGCCGCACTGTAACCCCTTTAACCCGTCCTAGACGGTTGACCCGAATTAAGAAAGTCACACGGGGAAAACCAAAGTCAACCCGAAAGTCAACCTTGATTAACGACCCTTTTTTTCTTCTTTTTAAACTTGTCTAGATGCATATTAATCCTTAGGTATGATCATACAACAGCATTCTCAAAGATCATAAACATCAGAGATCAAACAGGGACCCAATTGAACAAATTACAACTTTAGGGACCAAATTGTAATTTCAGATAATTATAAGGACTTAACCCAAATTGAAGTTACCAACTTGAAATTAATCAGGTTTCATGCTTCTCTGTGAAATTTCAACTCAAAAGGACTTCCCAAACTCATACAATTGCACAAACAAGATTCAGGACCAAAATGCAAACACTTCAAAACATTTAACTGCCAATGTCAGCCCCCAACGGTCACCCGTTCCGAAACGGGAGACAGCCCGTTTCGAAACGCGGGGCCGTTCCGCAACGCATACCGAAACGAGGGCAGACAGTAGCCTATCCGTTTCGGAACGGTCCCTCCCGTTTCGGACGCCTGGGCTTGTTTAAGGCACCCGTTCCGAAACGGTAGGTGCTGTTCCGAAACACCCTGCACGGATTGCCCCAAAATGCATACTTAAACATGCAATTAAAATCCAATCATGCTCCAAATGCCACCAAACTTTACCAGCATGCTATTCAACATATATGAGACATACTTGCATCAACAATTCATCAAAACATCAACATATATGGAAAGCCCCAAATCTATAGGCATGCTTCCTACACAAGCAATCATTCAAGCATAAACTTCCAAATCAAGCATATAAAGGTCAATTACAAAAACCAGCATTCTCAACAACCTAAAACATACTTGGGGAGTTCAAAACATCTCCCAAAACAAACACATAGGTCCCCCATTGCCAAATTACCAAAAGCTAAATGTACTTAAGAAAACCTTCCATACTTTGAGCTTTACTTCCACTTGAATGCTTGCCTTCCTTGCTGCCCTCAAAGTACTTTAATGTTCTGCATTATTGGTTTGAGAAAACAAAGAGAGCGTAAGCAAAAGCTTAGTGAGGAATGCTCAATAAAACCATTCAATAATGCATTTATAAAACACTTTATAAATCATGCTTCAAATCATCATTTACACATGCTCAAAAGCAATCTTAAAACAAGCATCTCATGCTTCATATCATTACATGTCATATTGGCCACAAGTGATACATTTCATTTCTTTAAAAACAAGTTCATCAACTTACACCCAAGGACTTTTAAACACCTTGGCCCCAAGGACTTTTAAACACCTTGGCCTATGGACTTTTAAACACCATAGAAAGGACCACACAAGGACTTTTAACCACCTTTGTGTCCGTATCAAGTTTCACATCAAGGACTTTTAAACACCTTGACCCCAAGGACTTTTAAACACCTTGGCCATGGACTTTTAAACACCATGATATAAATCACCTCAAGGACTTTTAAACACCTTGACCCCAAGGACTTTTAAACACCTTGGAAAGGATCACACAAGGACTTTTAAACACCTTTGTGTCCGTAACAAGAATCATCCAAGGACTTTTAACCACCTTGATGTTCTTAAGTAAACAAGGCTCACTCAAGGACTTTTAACCACCTTAGTGACCTTAACCTTTACAAAACATCACTTGCCAATATACATCATTATCATCAATTTATCCACTGTTTTAAAGCATTAAACCAAGCCATATTCATCATGCATTTAAAAGCATCAAACCACATTTAATCAATGTTCAAAAACAAGGAACTCTTACCTTGAGCTTCCTTCAACATATGGCTTACAAAAACAGCATTAACCATGCTAAATCATGCTTTCAAACCAGAATTTAAAACATGCAATAAACCACATTGCACAACAATCAAATCATGGCCACCACTAGAGAGTATTTCCGAAAACTTACACTTGAGCTTAGCAAAGTGGTTTAGACTTAAACTAAGCTCCCAAGACATTGGTTTCAAATCCGAAAACCCAATTTCACTCACCGATTCCACTTCGCCTCTTGCCGAAGCACCAAATCAAGCCTCCGGATCACCACCACTTGGATCCAAAGATGACTCCCCTGTTTTAACACATTAAAACAGTCGATTAATGCATCATCATGCATTAATAGCTTCAATGAAAGCACCTAAACTCGCTGCTCGGATCCATACTCCATTTCCAGCCACCAAACACAACCGAAAATGCATCCAAACCACTTCTCAACAAAGCCCAGCCATAAACCAACAAAACCTAACATCCTTTAACACCATTTAACATCTAAAAAGAGCTTAACAACATCCTTATACCTCCAGCAACAACAGATCCACAAGATCACTCCAAAAACAACCAAGAATCATAAGCTAAACTTAGAAAATTCAACCTATTCGGGATTGCATTAATCAAAACTCAATTCCTTATCAAATTAACATTCATTAATCATCAATTTAACATCCTAAAACACTGCTTTAACAGATCCAACCAAAATTCATCAAAAATCACCAAATCTTGCATTTTAAGCCAAGATCCATTTTACAACTTCAAAAACCATTTATAAAACATCAATTAAGGATTGAGAACTTAGGAATTTCATTAAAGAACTTGAAGTTCAGAGGAGAAGGACGTTCTTACCTCCAAACTTGAGTTTCTCCTCTTTTGGAACCAAAAAGCTTGATGAATTAAGTAGCAAATTGAGAGGTTTTGTTGATGTCATGATTAGAAATCAAAAGAAGATTGAAAAGAGAGAAATGAGTGACAAAATCAGAAGGAAATCTCTGGAGAGAAAGTGTTTGGGTTGAGAGAAAATGAGAGAAAAGAAAAATTGGAAAATATGAGAAATTAGTTACAAAATAGCCAAAATGATTTTCCCTCCACTTTTCTTTAGCTTGAAAATCAGAATTAATCATTAAAATATCTTAGAAAAATCTGGAGAAACTCCCTTTGGGTAAATAGCTCCTTAAAGATTCAAAGTTTCAATCCTTTATAAAACAGTCACGCAACTTTCAAAAATTACATTTTGGTCACTAGCCAAAATGTCAACCTTCCGAACCTCATTTTCCAAAATTGATTTCACAGTTCACTTTTATATATTAAAAGATGATTTTAGAACATTTTTCCATATTTTTAATGGAACCCGAACTAGGCTTTCCTAAATTCACCCTCATAGATTCGAACAGCACTTTGACCAAACCGGTCAACGCCCAAAACTCCTAAGCCCAAAACCGGGGCGTTACAACTCTCCCCCCCTTAAGAAATTTCGTCCCCGAAATTTACCTGAAGGAAAGAGATAAGGAAATTGCTTCAGCATGTCTTCCTTCCGCTCCCACGTGGCTTCCTCAACACCTCGATGCTTCCACAGCACCTTCACCAACTCAATGGTCTTGCCACGAAGAACCTTGCTATCCAAATCCAGAACCTTCACCGGTTCCTCATCATAGGTCAAATCCGGATTCAAAACCACTTCCTCCACAGGCATCACATGCGAAGGATCAGATCTATACCTCCGGAGCATAGAGACATGGAACACATCATGAATCTTCTCCAACTCCTGAGGTAACCTCAACCGATACGCAACAGGACCCACACGCTCAACCACCTCATATGGTCCAATGTACCTAGGGCTCAACTTACCCTTCCGGCCAAACCTCATCACCTTTTTCCAAGGCGAAACCTTCAAGAACACACGGTCACCCACCGCATACTCTATCTCCTTACGCTTCAAATCCGCGTAAGACTTTTGCCGATCAGAGGCAGCCTTCAACCGCTCACAAATGAGCTTTACCTTCTCTGTGGTCCCTTTCAACAGAGCCGGCATCGAAACCAACTTTTGACCAGTTTCAGCCCAACATAGAGGAGTCCTACACTTCCTCCCATACAAAGCCTCATAAGGTGCCATCTGTATACTTGCCTGATAGCTGTTGTTATAAGCAAACTCAACCAAAGGCAGATGCTTCTCCCAAGAACCTTGGAACTCAATCACGCAGCACCTCAACATATCCTCCAAAATCTGGATAACTCGCTCAGACTGACCATCCGACTGAGGATGATAGGATGTACTGAAATGCAACCTTGTACCCAAGGCTTGATGCAAACACTGCCAGAAACGCGATGTGAACCTCGGATCCCTATCCGACACAATCGACTTTGGCACACCATGCAGTCGCACAATCTCAACAACGTACAGCTCTGCCAACTTATCCAAAGAAAACGTGGTATGCACAGGCAAGAAATGCGCACACTTCGTTAGGCGATCCACAATCACCCACACCGAATTCTTCTTCGAGGGAGACAAAGGTAAACCAGATACAAAATCCATGGTAACCCTTTCCCACTTCCATTCAGGGATTTTCAACGGTTGCAACAACCCCGAAGGAAACTGATGCTCAGCCTTAACTCGCTGACATACCATACACTTGCTAACAAACTCCGCAACATCTTTCTTCAAACCCACCCAATAGTACTCATCACGAAGATCACGATACATCTTAGTACTACCAGGGTGCATAGCAAAAGGACCACTATGACCTTCGGTCAGAATAGCACGCCTCAACTCAGCATCAGCAGGCACTACTATCCGACTCCCAAAACACAACACTCCATCATCATTTAAGCAGAAATCCGAAGGTCTACCCTCCGCGATATCCTGAACATGAGACACCAAGGAATCATCCAGCAACTGCTTATCCTTGATCAACTGAACCAAAGATGGTTTCACTTGCAACTCAGCAACAAGACCACCATCTTGCGAAATGCTCAAGCTAGCAAACATAGCCCTCAGCTCAACAGCTACTTTCCTTCTCAAGGCATCCGCAACAACATTAGCTTTTCCAGGATGATACTCAATCGTCAGATCATAATCCTTGAGCAACTCCAACCAACGCCGCTGCCTAAGATTCAACTCCTTTTGAGACATCAGATACCTCAAACTCTTGTGATCCATGTACACCGTACACTTCTCACCATACAGATAATGTCTCCAGATCTTCAGAGCAAAAACCACTGCAGCCAACTCAATATCATGCGTACGGTAATTGCGCTCATGCACTTTCAACTACCGCGATGCATAAGCCACCACCTTACCCTCCTGCATCAGCACACACCCCAAACCAACATAGGATGCATCACTGTAAACCACAAACTCTTTCCCTGATTTAGGCTGAACCAAGATAGGAGCTTGCGTCAAAGCCGCCTTAAGCTTCTCAAAAGCCTGCTGTCTCGCTTCCGTCCACTCATACTTAACATCCTTTTGCAACAGCTTCGTCAAAGGAGCAGCAATCTTGGAAAAACCATCCACAAACCTACGGTAGTATCCCGCCAAACCAAGGAAACTACGGACCTCATGAACAGACTTAGGAACCTTCCAGTTCATCACCGCCTCAATCTTCTGAGGATCGACACGAATCCCCTCAGCTGAGACCACATGCCCAAGGAACACCACCTCCTTAAGCCAGAACTCACACTTGCTCAGCTTAGCATAGAGCTGATTCTCCAACAAAGCCTGCAAAACAATCCTCAAATGCTCTTCATGCTCCTCCTCAGTACGCGAGTACACGAGGATATCATCAATGAACACAACAACAAACTTGTCCAGGTATTCATGAAACACACGATTCATCATGTCCATGAAAGCAGCAGGAGCATTTGTCAACCCAAACGGCATCACAAGGAACTCATACTGCCCATACCTTGTCCAGAAAGCTGTCTTAGGCACATCCACATCCTTCACCTTCAACTGATAATACCCTGACCTCAAGTCAATCTTAGAGAACACAGCAGCTCCCCGAAATTGATCAAAGAGATCATCAATTCTCGGCAAAGGATACCGATTTTTGATAGTCAACTTGTTCAGCTGACGGTAATCAATGCACATTCTCATAGTGCCATCCTTCTTCTTCACAAACAAGACCGGTGCTCCCCAAGGTAACACACTCGGCCGGATGAAACCACGATCAAGCAACTCTTGCAACTGCGTCTTCAGCTCCTTCAGCTCCTTAGGTGCCATTCTATAGGGAGTAATGGACACAGGAGTTGTATTCTCATACAGCTCAATTCCAAACTCCACCTTGCGGTTAGGAGGTAACCCAGGCAACTCCTCAGGAAAAACACCAGGAAACTCCTTCACAACTCTGATATCTTGCACCCTCAACTCTTTAGAGCTAGGATTCATCACAAAAGCTAGATAGGCTTCGCAACCTTGCCTCAGCATCCTGCTCGCCTCCAAGGTAGACACCACATTGGCAAGAAACTTCACATTCTCACCAACCACAACAACTTCATAATCATCCGCAAGCTTAAGCGAAACTCGCTTGTTTTCACAATCCACAACAGCACGATGCTCAGCAAGCCAATCCATACCAAGGATTACATCAAAGCCATAAAAGGGCAACTCCATAAGATCAACATGAAAAACATGTTCTTGAACAACCAAGGGACACCTTCTATAAAGCTTTCGAGTCACAACAGTCTCACCAAAAGAACTAGTGACACGAACACCAACATCCAAAGACTCAACAGGCAAACCAAGCAATTCAGCATGCTCACGCAAAATGTATGAATGCGTAGATCCAGAATCTATCAAAGAAAGCAATGACAAGGACTGCAAAGTAAATGTACCTGCAATCACATTGCATCATTCCTTCCCTCACGCTGAGCATACACCCTCGCTTGACCTCCACCCTCCGGCTGAATAGCCACAACATGAGCTACTCCACGACCACCTTCCTCTGGAAATTACCACGGCCGCGCCCACGACCTCTCTGCGGTGCAGCAACAACAGGAGCACGCACCTGATCACCAGCCAACCTAGGACAATCTCGCCTCAAATGGTCAGCGGATCCACAATTCCAGCACCCATTACCAGCTGCCGCAACAGGAGCTTGCACCTCTCTCACAGCACGAGGACAGTCACGCTTCATGTGACCACATGAACCACAGATCCAACAAGCACTCGGATCAGCTCTAGCATTGCCTCCTCTAGGAGGTGCACCACCACCTCTCTTAGCTGAAGATTGATACTTCTGATCACGTCCCCTCTTGATCCGTCCACCTCCGGAACTATACTCAGCAGCTCTCTTACCAGAACTTGCTCCAGCACCTTTCGCAGATAAACCCAAGTTCATCTCAATGTCTTTGGCTCGGCCCACCAACACATCAAAATCATCATACTCGATGGCCAGCACATACATTTTCACATCCGTCACTAAGCCATAACGGAACCTCTCGCACCTTGCCCGCTCATCAGGTACCAGCTCAGGTGCATACTAACTGAGTCGCACAAACTGCACTTCATACTTAGCCACACTCATGCTCCCTTGGGTAAGAGACATGAATTCACGCTTCTTCTCATCAAGATATCTAACACCAAGATATCTCCGCTTGAACACACTCTGGAAGAATGTCCAAGTCACATCAGCTTCAGCCATCCCAGCTATGGTGGTCGTCCACCACGTATACGCATCGTCCTACAGCAAGGACACAACACAACCCAGCTTCTGCACATCAGTGCAACTCATATGTCCCAAGATTCGCTTGGTACTCTCTAGCCAAGCTTCAGAACTCTCAACAGACATACCCCTGAACTCAGTCCCACCAAGACTGCGCAGACGCTCCAAAGGTAGTCTAACTCCAGCATCTCCCTGATGCCCAGCTCCTTGAGCTCCAGCTACTGCTGCTCGGAAAGCACCCGCAATAGCTTGTACCAACATAGACATATCAGGCATAGCTTGCCCCTGACCAACCTCTGGTCCAGCAGCTCCAGCACCAGCTGCAGCTTCAGCTCTTCCACCCTCAGCACCACCACCAGGTGGAGGAGGGGGTAACACCGCACTACCCGTGTTTTCCTCATTCTCGTTCTCATTAGGAGCCGTAGCTCGCACATTACCTCGTAACTCTCTACGTGGTGCCATACTTTTACCATGCAATCACAATACAAATAAAACGAAGTCAGGCCCAGCAAGGTAAGCAATCCAAGTATTCAAGCTCAATTTCATTCAAAATCAACACCATTTCATTAGCTTTTATTTGGCAATGGGTACCCACAACATGCTACATCACAGCATACATCTCAATTGCATCCAAATCACAAGCCACTAAACATGCTTTCGATCAACAAGCATACAAGGCATACATACTTCAATCATGCACACATTCATTCCCAATTACTCGAGAACTCAGCTCTGATACCACCAAATGTAACCCCCTTAACCCGGCCTAGACGGTTGACCCGAATTAAGAAAGTCACACGGGGAAAACCAAAGTCAACCCGAAAGTCAACCTTGATTAACGACCCTTTTTTTCTTCTTCTTTTTAAACTTGTCTAGATGCATATTAATCCTTAGGTATGATCATACAACAGCATTCTCAAAGATCATAAACATCAGAGATAAAACAGGGACCCAATTGAACAAATTACAACTTTAGGGACCAAATTGTAATTTCAGATAATTATAAGGACTTAACCCAAATTGAAGTTACCAACTTGAAATTAATCAGGTTTCATGCTTCTCTATGAAATTTCAACTCAAAAGAACTTCCCAAACTCATACAATTGCACAAACAAGATTCAGGACCAAAATGCAAACACTTCAAAACATTTAACTGCCAATGTCAGCCCCCAACGGTCACCCGTTCCGAAACGGGAGACAGCCCGTTTCGAAACGCGGGGCCGTTCCGCAACGCGTACCGAAATGAGGGCAGACAGTAGCCTATCCGTTTCGGAACGGTCCCTCCCGTTTCGGACGCCTGGGCTTGTTTAAGGCACCCGTTCCGAAACGGTAGGTGCTGTTCCGAAACACCCTGCACAGATTGCCCCAAAATGCATACTTAAACATGCAATTAAACATCCAATCATGCTCCAAATGCCACCAAACTTTACCAGCATGCTATTCAACATATATGAGACATACTTGCATCAACAATTCATCAAAACATCAACATATATGGAAAGCCCCAAATCTATAGGCATGCTTCCTACACAAGCAACCATTCAAGCATAAACTTCCAAATCAAGCATATAAAGGTCAATTACAAAAACCAGCATTCTCAACAACCTAAAACATACTTGGGGAGTTCAAAACATCTCCCAAAACATACACATAGGTCCCCCATTGCCAAATTACCAAAAGCTAAATGTACTTAAGAAAACCTTCCATACTTTGAGCTTTACTTCCACTTGAATGCTTGCCTTCCTTGCTGCCCTCAAAGTACTTTAATGTTCTGCATTATTGGTTTGAGAAAACAAAGAGAGCGTAAGCAAAAGCTTAGTGATGAATGCTCAATAAAACCATTCAATAATGCATTTATAAAACACTTTATAAATCATGCTTCAAATCATCATTTACACATGCTCAAAAGCAATCTTAAAACAAGCATCTCATGCTTCATATCATTACATGTCATATTGGCCACAAGTGATACATTTCATTTCTTTAAAAACAAGTTCATCAACTTACACCCAAGGACTTTTAAACACCTTGGCCCCAAGGACTTTTAAACACCTTGGCCTATGGACTTTTAAACACCATAGAAAGGACCACACAAGGACTTTTAACCACCTTTGTGTCCGTATCAAGTTTCACATCAAGGACTTTTAAACACCTTGACCCCAAGGACTTTTAAACACCTTGGCCATGGACTTTTAAACACCATGATATAAATCACCTCAAGGACTTTTAAACACCTTGACCCCAAGGACTTTTAAACACCTTGGAAAGGATCACACAAGGACTTTTAAACACCTTTGTGTCCGTAACAAGAATCATCCAAGGACTTTTAACCACCTTGATGTTCTTAAGTAAACAAGGCTCACTCAAGGACTTTTAACCACCTTAGTGACCTTAACCTTTACAAAACATCACTTGCCAATATACATCATTATCATCAATTTATCCACTGTTTTAAAGCATTAAACCAAGCTATATTCATCATGCATTTAAAAGCATCAAACCACATTTAATCAATGTTCAAAAACAAGGAACTCTTACCTTGAGCTTCCTTCAACATATGGCTTACAAAAACAGCATTAACCATGCTAAATCATGCTTTCAAACCAGAATTTAAAACATGCAATAAACCACATTGCACAACAATCAAATCATGGCCACCACTAGAGAGTATTTCCGAAAACTTACACTTGAGCTTAGCAAAGTGGTTTAGACTTAAACTAAGCTCCCAAGACATTGGTTTCAAAGCCGAAAACCCAATTTCACTCACCGATTCCACTTCGCCTCTTGCCGAAGCACCAAATCAAGCCTCCGGATCACCACCACTTGGATCCAAAGATGACTCCCCTGTTTTAACACATTAAAACAGTCGATTAATGCATCATCATGCATTAATAGCTTCAATGAAAGCACCTAAACTCGCTGCTCTCATCCATACTCCATTTCCGTCCACCAAACACAACCGAAAATGCATCCAAACCACTTCTCAACAAAGCCCAGCCATAAACCAACAAAATCTAACATCCTTTAACACCATTTAACATCTAAAAAGAGCTTAACAACATCCTTATACCTCCAGCAACAACAGATCCACAAGATCACTCCAAAAACAACCAAGAATCATAAGCTAAACTTAGAAAATTCAACCTATCCGGGATTGCATTAATCAAAACTCAATTCCTTATCAAATTAACATTCATTAATCATCAATTTAACATCCTAAAACACTGCTTTAACAGATCCAACGAAAATTCATCAAAAATCACCAAATCTTGCATTTTAAGCCAAGATCCATTTTACAACTTCAAAAACCATTTATAAAACATCAATTAAGGATTGAGAACTTAGGAATTTCATTAAAGAACTTGAAGTTCAGAGGAGAAGGACGTTCTTACCTCCAAACTTGAGTTTCTCCTCTTTTGGAACCAAAAAGCTTGATGAATCAAGTAGCAAATTGAGAGGTTTTGTTGATGTGATGATTAGAAATCAAAAGAAGATTGAAAAGAGAGAAATGAGTGACAAAATCAGAAGGAAATCTCTGGAGAGAAAGTGTTTGGGTTGAGAGAAAATGAGAGAAAAGAAAAATTGGAAAATATGAGAAATTAGTTACAAAATAGCCAAAATGATTTTCCCTCCACTTTTCTTTAGCTTGAAAATCAGAATTAATCATTAAAATATCTTAGAAAAATCTGGAGAAACTCCCTTTGGGTAAATAGCTCCTTAAAGATTCAAAGTTTCAATCCTTTATAAAACAGTCACGCAACTTTCAAAAATTACATTTTGGTCACTAGCCAAAATGTCAACCTTCCGAACCTCTTTTTCCAAAATTGATTTCACAGTTCACTTTTATATATTAAAAGATGATTTTAGAACATTTTTCCATATTTTTAATGCAACCCGAACTAGGCTTTCCTAAATTCACCCTCTTAGATTCGAACAGCACTTTGACCAAACCGGTCAACGCCCAAAACTCCTAAGCCCAAAACCGGGGCGTTACACGCACCCATAGGTGCTGACCTTAGCGCACCACCCGACCGAGGGACCCGAGTAGTTGACATCGCCACACACCAAGGGGCCATGCACAACGCCCTTGGTGGTGTCCGCGCCCAAGAGAGCCGAGCTGGGCCACTTCCAGCGCACCATGGGGCCTTGCCAAGCACCCCATGTGCTGCCCACGAGACTTGGACCCGAGGGGGCACATCACACGCACCCGAGGGGGCCTTGCCATACACCCTCCATACCGCCCAAGCCATGGAGCCCGAGCCCGCACCCGACGTGTACACCAATGAGGCTGATTCCGCCACCGAGGGGGCCTTGCCATGCACCCTCCATGTTGCCCGAGCCATGGAGCCCGAGCCCGCACCCGACGTGCACGCCAACGAGGCCAAGTCTGCACCCGATTTGCACACTGAGGGGACTAGGGGATGCCCATCCGAGTTGCCCACACCCCTAGGGCCTGACTTAGCACCCAACATGCTAAAGAGGGGGTTTTGGACACAAGAACCGGGGCATGCCAAGCCCAATCCGCCCAAGTATCCATGACCCAAGCCAAGGTGTCATCTTTTGACCAACGCTCATAGAAATATGCATTCCATGGAGCCTATTCGAGGAAAGCTTCCATCCTTGATGCCACAATCGAGGAAACAAGCCAATGCCACCAAAGCCATGATGTCATTGGGCAGATATCCTAGGCAACTTTGTAATAGGATGATAGAGTTGCCATGTATAGGAGATTCTCTTTGTAAGAATCATCCATAGCCATTGGATCGAGTCATTCGTAACCATTAGATCGAGGGGATCAAGGCTATAAATAGAGCCTTCCTCCACCCTTTGTAATCACTCCACATTTCTCATCTTCTTCATTTCTTTGCTCATTAATAAGAGAAGGCATTGAGTACTCTTTTCTCCTCGTCTAGGCTTATGAGGAGTTTTTAACGAGGCTCTTTCCTTATAAAATCCCTTGTCTCATTCATCTTGCCTTGCCTTGCCTAGCCATCACCATCATTTTCCAAAAGCTTCCGTACATCATGTTCTAAGCGTCTCAGCTTTGATATTCGAAGGCTGACTTAGTCCTCGACTTAAGATCGACGACTAAGGCCGCACGGGTTGGCGAGTCAGAACCTAGCCCAGTGACAAGTGGTATCAGAGCGAGTTCCACTCCGTACGAGTCGAGATGGCGCAAGCAAGAAGGAAGATCGTAGCGACAAAGATGAACGTGGAGTCACCAGGCGTCTCGTTTGAAAGCGAGGTGAGCGAATCACAATTGTGTGATGTTTTTAATGATTCATGGTTTTGTTCTCTTTGTAGAATCAACCATTGCAAAGACTGCCCTAGAGTGAGGCCGTCAAAATGCTGGAGGTGTGGAGAGCCATACGAGTCTTTCCGATGCCCGCACAGAACCAAGCAGTCCAAGGTACAGGACGAGCCCAACAAGACCGAGGCTTTGAAGCTTGATTCGAGGTGCAAAGTGCTACCAATGAGTATGGTAGAGGCGTTCGAGGAGCAAGGCTTGCCCAATGAGACCGAGGCCATGAAGCTTGCTTCCTTGTTTGGGGAATCACCAGTGAGTATGGTGGTTGGGGCGTCAAACTTCAAGAGTGAAGCTTTGATGAGGGAAAGGTTGCCAAGGTGCAACGAGTCGACACAACCGTGGGAGAAGCCCGGTTACGTGGTGTATTCCAGCGACGATGACGAGTCAACAAGTGACGTGCTTTTTGCTTTCCATGGAGACAATGGGGCAGATGAGATCGAGCATGGGTCATCTTGGGAGTCAAGTAAAGTCGAGAGCGACTATGAGGAAGAGGAGCCGATGTTTGTAGACATAGTGTTTTCCAACGCAACGCTAAGTGCACTAGTGGATCCAAGTGCATCTGAAGTGCTCGTGTCCGAGCGAGTTGTCGAGCGGTTAAACCTTCAGGTTGAGAAGGTAAAAGAACAAGTTGTGATAGCCAACTTCAGTGACGAGCCAATTGAGGGAATCACAATGGATGGGTACCATCAAATTGGCGATTTCCAAGGCACAACAAACATCAAGGTATTACCTTGTGATTCTTTTGATTTATATGAAATCATTATTGGTTTATCTTGTTTGGAGCAGATTAATGTGCTTGTCTTGCCAGAATCATACGATGAGGATGATGCAGGTTCACAAAGCGAAGTCGATTCGTGGAACCAAGAAAAAGGCGAGACGATGTCAAGCATTGATCCTCATGAAAGTAAGGGCCAAACAAAGATATCCGACGATGACGATGAGGCCATGGAAGAGTCCATGGAAATTTCCAACACAACGAGACAAGTCCTTAATGAGATCAAGGACGCGAAGGCATTCGAAGTCCATACCTTCGCAAGTGCTGACTACATTGAAGGAATTCTCTTAGAGAAGGGAGTTTCGATTGCTCGAGAGAGTCGAGTGCTCGACGAGTCCGAGAAGAGTTACCCGGATCGTGAGAAGAAGCTTATCACAACCGTGCATTGCTTGCACACTTGGAGACAAGGTTTACTTGGGTCGAGGTTTGATGTCTTTTCCAAGAGGTCCTTGAATAATTATTTTCTAACTCAAGCAAATTTGTCTCGTAAGCAGGTTCGTTGGGAGAAAATCCTTGCAAAGTTCAACTTCGCTTGGAAATGCATCCCGAGTCTATCGAATGAGGTAGCCAACGCCTTAAGCCGAGGGTACAAGGTGGGGCAAGCTACTTGTCCGCCAATGAGCAAGGTGGACCATGAGAACAAGGACGAGAAGTCTTTGGAGCCGCCAAAGAGTAAAGTGGTTCGTGAGATGGAGTACCCATCCGAAGCGGATCAAGTTGCCGATGAAGAAGAGCTAGCAATTTTCTATGAAGAGTTACAAGCTGAGTTTGACGAATGGTCAAAATCCATGGACGAGTGGCATGAATCCATGGAACCGAGTCAAAGCATTGTGATGCCCAAGCCCATTGATGAGGGGCCAAACCATGCCAACAACACTTGCCTTGGGTATCGACAACGTAAAGTGGATCGAGCCGACACGGACCTTGTTTCCGAGGTAAGTGGTTCTTTATTTGAAGAATCCATTCCAACCCATGGTCATTTGGATTTTTGTAGGTTGCCTACAAGTTTGAGTGAAGATCCAAACCGAAACATGGGGCGAGCAGCTATCCTAGTCAAACCATGCGACAAGGATAATAAGGGACCGGGTGACGAAGTGGATGGAGCAAGCCGATAGCCTCCAACCTTCATTCGAGCCGAGAGTCAAGTGCTAGAGAGCACCGAAGTGGAGCCATTCCACGACCCCGCCATCATCACTTACCTTGAATATCGACAAGGCATAGTGAAGCCACCCGACAAGGTCTTCGTGTCCGAGGTAAGCAAGCCATGTTTTTATGAAAACTTAAGTCTAACTTTCTCTGGTTTTGTCCACAAGCCGCCGATGCAATCGAGCGAGGGACCGAGTCAAGCCAAGGAGCAAGTGGGCGAGATAGCCTACAAGGTGGAGTTGCCACCAGAAAGGCGAGTGGACGTTGCTTGCATACCTAAGCCTTGGTACGAAGAGTGGTGCGATATGATCCACACATGGAGTTTTACTATTCCCTGCACCATTGGCAACAGATTCATGGGCAAGACACTGTGTGGCCTAGGAGCCAACATCAACTTAATGCCAATGTTAGTTTTCAAAAAGCTTGGCATAGAAGCAAGACTTACCACAGTGACACTTCAGCTGGAAAATCGATCCTTTGCGCATCCTAAGGGTAAGTTTGAGGATGTGTTGGTAAAGGTAAACAAATTCATTTTCCCAGCTGATTTCATCATTTTAGATTATGAGATAGATATTGATGTCCCAATTATTTTTGGTAGACCATTCCTTGCCACGGGTGAACTTACAATGCATATGAATGATCAACATGTTACATTTAATGTGTTTCATGCTTTGAAATGTGCATATAAATCAGATAACTACCGAACCGATGAGATGATAGAGTCCATTTTTACTTTGGACATGACACAGTTCTGCCAAGACACAGATGATGATGCCAGCGAGCTGGTTGGCAATGATAAGATGAGTGAAGAACCTGAAGAACAAGCTCTGGAGACATATGATGTGAGTTATTTCGAGCCATTAGAGTTGGCCGGCAGAGAAATCAATGCACCAAAACCATCAATTGAAAAGACACCAGAATTGGAGCTAAACCCATTTCCAGATCACCTCAAGTATGCTTATCTAGGTAAAAACTCAACTCTTCCAGTAACCATTGTTGCTGATCTCACTAATGATCGAGAGGGAAGATTGCTGAAAATATTAAGCAAAAATAAGCAAGCTTTGGGTTGGACTTTGGCTGATATTCGAGGTATAAGCCCAATCATTTGCATGCATAAGATCATCTTGGAGGAATACCATAGCATGTTCGTTGAAAGCCAGAGAAGGATGAATCTGAGCATGAAAGAAGTAATAAAGAATGATATTATCAAATGGCTTGATGTTGGGATAATTTATCCCATTTCTGATAGCTCATGGGCTAGCCCAGTACAAAGCGTGCCAAAGAAGGGTTGCATGACAGCGGTACAAAATAGCAAGGATGAATTGATAACCTCTAGGACTATCAAAGGATAGAGAGTGTGCATGGACTACAGAAAGCTAAATAAAGCCACGAGGAATGATCACTTCATATTTCCTTTCATCGACCAAATGTTAGATAGGCTGGAAGGTAAAGCTTTTTATTGTTTGTTGGATGGTTATTCATGTTATAACCAGATTGCCATCACCCTTAATGATCAAGAGAAGACTACCTTTATGTGTCCATATAGGATGTATGCCTTCAGAAGAATGTCATTCGGGTTGTGTAATGCCCCGACAATGTTTCAACGTTGCATGATGACCATTTTTCTGACATGATTGAGCAAAACTTGGAAGTTTTCATGGATGATTTCTCGGTGTTTGGCAAAACATTTGAGGAATGCCTTCAGAGTTTGGAGCAAGTTTTGAGGAGATGCATTGAGACAAACTTAGTTTTGAACTTGGAAAAATGCCACTTCATGGTGAATAAGGGCATTGTTCTTGGGCACAAGGTAACCAAGAGAGGATTAGAGGTTGATCAAGCAAAGGTTGAGGTAATCAAGCAATTGCCACCTCCTAGGAGTGTAAAAGGTATAAGAAGTTTTTTAGGACATGCAGGTTTTTACCAGCGCTTCATTTACTATGCCAACCAAACTTTAAATAGAGCTTAACTTAATTACTCTACAACTGAGAAAGAATTTCTTGCAGTTGTATGTGCTTTTGATAAATTCAGATCTTACTTAGTTGGTAACAAAGTTGTGGTGTATACAGATCATTCAGCACTAAAGTACCTCTTGGCAAAGAAGGATGTCAAGCCCAGGTTTATCCGATGGACACTTCTTTTACAAGAATTTAACCTCGAGATCTGAGACAAGAAGGGCAGTGATAATTTGGTAGCTGATCACCTATCATGCCTAGAGCATCACCTTGATGATGGTGAAACCGCTACCATAAGAGATGAATTCTCAGACGAGTATTTCCTTGTAGTTAATGCCATGTCATGTTACGCTGACATAGTCAACTACCTGGTAAGTAATATTCTTCCACCATACTTGGCATATAATGCCAGACAACGTTTTCTGCGAGATGTTTGGCAGTATTATTGGGATGGGCCAATATTGCTCAAGTAGTGTACCGACCATGTGATCAGCAGGTGTGTGCTAGAGGATGAGCAACACAACATATTGCAACTACGCCATGCCGCACCATATGGAGGACACTTTGTCGGAATGAAGACTGCTGCCAAGGTGTTGCAGTCAGGATTCTTTTGGCCCACACTATACAAAGATCCTCACAACTATGTCAAGGCATACGATTGATGCCAACATACTGGAAATATCTTTGGCAGACACCAATTTTCGTTTCAAAACATTATGTATGTGGACTTACTTGATGTATGTGGGATAGACTTTATGGGTCAAATTCCTCCATCATTTCATAAAGTATATATTCTTGTGGTCGTTGACTATGTATCGAAATGGGTAGTGGTTGTTGCCCTGCAAACAAACGATGCCAAGGATGTCGCCAAGTTCTTGCACAAACACATTTTTACTCGATTTGATGCCCCCATAGTGATTATTCATGATTAGGGTACCCATTTTAAATGCAATCTAATTTCCAAAGCTTTATGCATGTATGGAATTCAGTAGAGTATTGCCACGGCATATCATCCACAAACAAATGGGCAAGCCGAAATCTCAAACAAGGAGATCAAAATTATTTTAGAGAAGTCTGTAAATCCATCAAGGAAAGATTGGTCCTTGAGACTAGATTAGTCCTTATAGGCTTATAAGCCTACCTTTAAAACTTATTTGGGTATATCGTCATTTGGACTTGTTTTTGGAAAACCATGCCATCTGCCAGTAGAGCTGGAACATAAAGCCTATTGGGCCATCAGAACACTTGATATTTCATGGAGAGTTGTTGGAGAAAAGAGGTTACTAGACCTAAATGAGTTGGAAGAAATCACAACACAAGCCTATGAGAATGCCAGAATATACAAGGAGAAGGCGAAACGCTGGCATGACAGAAGGATAATGCCAAGACAATTTGAGATAAGCCAACGTGTTTTGTTATATAACTCACAGCTAATTTTTTTTCCAGGAAAACTCAAATCTAGGTGGACGGGCCCTTATGAAGTTGTTAAGCCCTATGCTCATAGAGCTGTGGACATCAAGAATTTGAAGACGGGGGATATTTTTAAGAATGGCCAATGTTTAAAGCACTATTTTGAAAGAGATCAAAAGAATGCCATCGAGGTTATCTTCTTGGTAGAGGTATTGTAACATCATCATTATGGTCCAATTTCTTGTAAATATTAGGAATATATATTTTTCCTTTTCAACATTTTTCTTTATTTGTTTAGTTTTCTTCTTTTTGTTTTTATTTTCCTTTGCTGCGTTGAAATGTTTTTCTTTGAGTATGTGCAGATTAGTATGTCGGTATAATGCTAAGGTAGGTGTAACGCCCCGATTTTGGGCTTAGAAGTTCTGGGCGTTGACCGGTTTGGTCAAAGTGTTGTTCGAATCTAAAGAGGTGAAATTAGGAAAGCCTAGTTCGGGTTGCATTAAAAATATCGAAAAATGTTCTAAAATCATCTTTTAATATAATTAAGTGAACTGTGAAATCAATTTTGAAAAATGGGTTTTGGAAGTATGACATTTTGACTAGTGACCAAAATGTAATTTTTGAAAGTTTTGTGACTATTTTATAAAGAGTTGAAACTTTGAATCTTTAAGGGGCTATTAATCCAAAGGTGATTTCTCCAGATTTTTCTAAGATATTTAGAGTTTTAATTCTGATTTTAAAGTGAATCAAAAGGAGGGAAAAACTCATTTGACAATTTTCTCAACTAACTTCCAATTTTCTTCTCTCTTTTTCTCTCAAACCAAACACACCGTTTCCAGAGATTTGATTCTGTTTTTCTCACTTAAATCTCTCCTTTTAACTCTCATTTGATTCCTAATCAACATATCTTCAAAACCTCTTCAATTGCTTCTTGATTCTACAAGGATTTTCATTCCAAAAAGTGGAGAAACACAAGTTTGGAGGTAAGAACGTCCTTCTCCTCTAAACTACCAGTTCTTTACTGAAATTCCCAAGTTCTCAACTCTTAATTGATGTTTAATTAAAGGCTTTTGAGTTTGGAATTGTATCTTGGCTTATAATGCAAGATTTGATGGTTTTTCATGATTTTTCGTTAGATCTGATTAATCTGTGATTTGAGATGTGTTTTCGATGTTAAATGAACTCTAAATTGATAAGGAAATGAGTTTTGATTAATGCAATCCCGGATAGGTTGAGTTTCCTAAGTTTAGCTTATGTTTCTTGGATGTTTTTGTGGTGATCTTGTGGATCTGTTGTTGCTGGAGGTATAAGGATGTTGTTAGGTTGTTTTTAGATGTTAAATGGTGTTAATGGATGTTAGGTTTTGCTGGTTTATGGCTGGGCTTTGTTGAGAAGTGGTTTTGGTGCAATTTCGGTTGTGTTTGGTGGCCGAAATTGGAGTGGGAATGAGAGCAGCGAGTTTGAGTGCTTTCATTGAAGCTTTTGATGCTTGATGATGCATTAAACCTCTGCTTTAATGTGTTTAATCAGGGGAGGCACCTTTGGATCCAAGAGTTGTTGATCCGGAAGCTTGAATTCGTGCTTCGGCAAGTGGCGAAGTGGAATCGGTGAGTGAAATTGGGTTTTCGGCTTTGAAACCAATGTCTTGGGAGCTTAGTTTAAGTCTAAACAACTTTGCTAAGCTCGAGCGTAAGTTTTCGGAATTTCTCTCTAGTGGTGGCCATGATTTTGTTGTGATGCGAAATGATAATTTGCATGTTTTACATACTGTTTTGGAAGCATGTTTTAGCATGGTTTTTGCTGATGATGTAAGCCATATGTTGAAGGTAACTCTAGGTAGGAGTTCCTTGCTTTTGTACATTGAAATGATGTGGTTTAATGCTTTTAAATGCATGATGAATATGGCTTGGTTTTATGCTTTAAAACAGTGATGTAAGTGATGAAAATGATGTATATTGGCAAGTGATGTTTTTAAAATGTTAAGGTCACTAAGGTGGTTAAAAGTCCTTGAGTGAGCCTTGTTACTTATGAACATCAAGGTGGTTAAAAGTCCTTGGATGGTTCATGTTGTGGACACTAAGGTGGTTAAAAGTCCTTAGGTGATCCTTTTCTATGGTGTTTAAAAGTCCATAGGCCAAGGTGTTTAAAAGTCCTTGGGATCAAGGTGTTTAAAAGTCCTTGATGAGTTACATTTCATGGTGTTTAAAAGTCCATGGCCAAGGTGTTTAAAAGTCCTTGGGATCAAGGTGTTTAAAAGTCCTTGATGAGTTACATTTCATGGTGTTTAAAAGTCCATGGCCAAGGTGTTTAAAAGTCCTTGGGATCAAGGTGTTTAAAAGTCCTTGATGTGTTACATTCTATGGTGTTTAAAAGTCCATAGGCCAAGGTGTTTAAAAGTCCTTGGGGCCAAGGTGTTTAAAAGTCCTTGGGGTGAAAGTTGATGAACTTGTGTTTAAAGAAATGGAATTTGTCACTTGTGGCCAATATGACATGTTATGATTTGATGCATGAGATGCATGTTTAAGTATGCTTTTGAGCATGTGTAGATGATGGTTTGAAGCATGTTTTATAAAGTGTTTTACAAATGCATTATTGGATGGTTTTATTGAGCATTCCTCACTAAGCTTTTGCTTACGCTCTCTTCGTTTTCCTTGATTCAATAATGCAGAGCATTATAGACCTTTTGAGGGCAGCAAGAAGGGCAAGAATTCAAGTGCAAGTAAAGCTCAATGTATGGAAGGTTTTTGTTAAACATTTTAGCTTTTGGGTAATTTGGCAATGGGGAAACCATGTGTATGTTTTGGGAGGTGTTTTGTACTCCCTAAGTACGTTTCTTGATGTTAAGATTGTTGGTCTTTGGATTGGATCTTTATATGCTTGTTTTGTAAGTTTGGTGCTTGAGTATCTAGCTTGTGTAGGAAGCATGCCTATAGAATTGGGGCTTTTTGCATATGATGATGTTTGGTTGAATTGATGATGCTAATATGTCCCTTATATGTTGAATTGCATGTTGGCAAAGTTTGGTGACATTTGGAGCATGTTTGGTTGTATAATTGCATGTTTAAAGTGGAGTTTTGGAGCAATCTGGGCAGGGTGTTTCGGAACAGCACCTACCGTTTTCGGAACGGGTGCCTTAATCGTGCCCAGGCGTCCGAAACGGGAGGGGCCGTTCCGAAACGGATAGGCCACTGCCAGACCCCCGTTTCAAAACGGGCTATGCCTGTTTCGGAACGGCCCCGCGTTTCGGAACGGGCTGTCTCCCGTTTCGGAACGGTTGACCGTTGGGGGCTGACATTGGCAGTTATGTGTTTTGAATTGTTTGCGTTTTGGTCCTGAAACTTGTTTGTGCAATTGTATGAGTTTGGGAAGTCCTTTTGAGCTGAAATTTCACAGAGAAGCATGAAACCTGATTAATTTCAAGTTGGTAACTTCAATTTGGATTAAGTCCTTATAATTATCAGAATTTAGAATTTGATCCCTAAAGTTGTAAATTGTTCGATTGAGTCCCTGTTTGATCTCTGATGTTTGTGATCTTTTGGTATGATGTTTGTGTGATCACAATTAGGTCTAAAGTGCATCTAGACAAGTTTAAAAAGAAAAAAAAGGGTCGTTAATCAAGGTTGACTTTTGGGTTGACTTTGGTTTTCCCCGTGTGACTTTCTTAATTCGGGTCAACCGTCTAGGCCGGGTTAAGGGGGTTACATTTGGTGGTATCAGAGCTGAGTTCTCGAGTAATTGGGAATGTTTGTATGCATGATTGAAGTATGTATGCTATGAATGCTTGTTGTTTGGAAGCATGTTCAGTGGTTTGAAATGTTGATGCAGTTGAGTTGTATGCTTTGATGTTGCATGTTGAGGGTACCCATTGCCAAACAAAAGCTAAAGGAAAGATGTTGTTTTGAAATGAAATTGAGCTTGAATACTTGGATTGCTTACCTTGCTGGGCCTGACTTTGTTTTATTTGTGTTGTGATTGCATGGTAAAAGTATGGCACCACGTAGAGAGTTAAGAGGTAATGCGAGAGCTACGGCTCCTAACGAGAATGAGAATGAAGAGCACACTGGTAGTGCTGTGTTACCCCCTCCTCCGCCTGGTGGTGGTGCTGGAGGTGCGAGAGCTGAAGCTGCAGCTGATGCTGGTGCTGGAGCTGCTGGACCAGAGGTTGGTCAGGGGCAAGCTATGCCTGATATGTCTGTTTTGGTACAAGCTATTGCGGGTGCTTTTCGAGCAGCAGTAGCTGGAGCTCAGGGAGCTGGGCATCAGGGAGATGCTGGAGTCAGATTGCCTTTGGAGCGTCTGCGCAGTCTTGGAGGGACTGAGTTTAGAGGTTTGTCAGCTGAGAGTTCTGAGGCTTGGCTGGAAAGTACCAAGCGTATCTTGGGTCAGATGAGTTGCACGGATGTGCAAAAGCTGGGCTGTGTTGTGTCCTTGCTGCAGGACGATGCTTATACATGGTGGACGACTACCATTTCTGGAATGGCTGAAGCTGATGTTACCTGGACATTCTTTCAGAATGTGTTTAAAAGAAGATATCTGGGAGTGAGATATCTGGATGAGAAAAAGCGGGAATTCATGTCTCTTACCCAAGGGAGCATGAGTGTAGCTGAGTACGAGGTACAGTTTGTACGGCTCAGTCAGTATGCACCGGAGTTGATACCTGATGAGAGGGCTAGGTGCGAGAGGTTTCGTTACGGTCTTGTGACGGACGTTAAGATGTATTTGCTGGCCGCCGAGTATGTTGATTTTGATGTGTTGGTGGGCCGAGCAAAGGCCGTTGAGATGAACCTGAGTTTGTCTGCTAAGGGTGCTGGCAAGCGAGCTGCTGAGTATAGTTCCGGAGGTGGACGGAACAAGAGGGGACGAGATCAGAAGTATCAGTCCTCAGCCAGGAGAGGTGGTGGTGTGCCTGCTAGAGGAGGCAATGCTAGAGCTGATCCCAGTGCTTGTTGGATCTGTGGTTTCCGTGGTCACTTGAAGCGTGACTGTCCTCGTGCTGAGAGAGTGGTGCAAGCTCCTGTTGCGGCTGCTGGTAACGGGTGCTGGAATTGTGGTTCTGCGGACCACATAAGGCGAGATTGTCCGAGGATGGCTGGTGAGCAGGTGCGTGCTCCTGTTGTTCCTGCACCACAGAGAGGTCGTGGGCGCGGCCGTGGTAATTTCCAGAGGAGAGAGGAAGGTGGCCGAGGGGTAGCTCATGTTGTAGCTATTCAGCCTGAAGGTGGAGGCCAAGCGAGGGTGTATGCTCAGAGAGAGGGCAGGAATGATGCAGATGTGATTGCAGGTACCTTTACTTTGCAGTCCTTGTCATTGCTTTCTTTGATTGATTCTGGATCTACGCATTCATATATTCTTCGTGAGCATGCTGAATTGCTTGGTTTGCCTGTTGAGTCTTTGGATGTTGGTGTTCGGGTCACTAGTTCTTTTGGTGAGACTGTTGTGACTCGAAAGTTGTATAGAAGGTGCCCTTTGGTTGTTCAAGAGCATGTCTTTCATGTTGATCTTATGGAGTTTCCCTTCTATGGTTTTGATGTGATCCTTGGTATGGATTGGCTTGCTGAGCATCGTGCTGTTGTGGACTGTGAGAATAAGCGTGTTTCGCTTAAGCTTGCGGATGATTATGAAGTTGTTGTGGTTGGTGAGAATGTGAAGTTTCTTGCCAATGTGGTATCTTCTTTGGAGGCGAGCAGGATGCTGAGGCAAGGTTGCGAAGCCTATCTAGCTTTTGTGATGAATCCTAGCTCTAAGGAGTTGAGGGTGCAAGATATCAGGGTTGTAAAGGAGTTTCCTGGCGTTTTTCCTGAGGAGTTGCCTGGTTTACCTCCTAACCGCGAGGTGGAGTTTGGAATTGAGCTGTATGAGAATACAACTCCTGTGTCCATTACTCCCTATAGAATGGCACCTAAGGAGCTGAAGACGCAGTTGCAAGAGTTGCTTGATCGTGGTTTCATCCGGCCGAGTGTGTCACCTTGGGGAGCACCGGTCTTGTTTGTGAAGAAGAAGGATGGCACTATGAGAATGTGCATTGATTACCGTCAGCTGAACAAGTTGACTATCAAGAATCGGTATCCTTTGCCGAGGATTGATGATGTCTTTGATCAATTTCGGGGAGCTGCTGTGTTCTCTAAGATTGACTTGAGGTCAGGGTATTATCAGTTGAAGGTGAAAGATGTGGATGTGCCTAAGACAGCTTTCAGGACAAGGTATGGGCATTATGAGTTTCTTGTGATGCCGTTTGGGTTGACAAATGCTCCTGCTGCTTTCATGGACATGATGAATCGTGTGTTTCATGAATACCTGGACAAGTTTGTTGTGGTGTTCATTGATGATATCCTCGTGTACTCGCGTACTGAGGAGGAGCATGAAGGGCATTTGAGGATTGTTTTGCAAGCTTTGTTGGAGAATCAGCTTTATGCTAAGCTGAGCAAGTGTGAGTTCTGGTTAAGGGAGGTGGTTTTTCTTGGACATGTGGTCTCAGCTGAGGAGATTCGTGTTGATCCTCAGAAGATTGAGGCGGTGATGAGCTGGAAGGTTCCTAAGTCTGTTCATGAGGTCCGTAGTTTCCTTGGTTTGGCGGGATACTACCGAAGGTTTGTGGATGGGTTTTCCAAGATTGCTGCTCCTTTGACAAAGCTGTTGCAGAAGGATGTTAAGTATGAGTGGACAGAAGCGAGACAGCAGGCTTTTGAGAAGCTGAAGGCGGCTTTGACGCAAGCTCCTATCTTGATTCAGCCTGAATCAGGGAAAGAGTTTGTGGTATACAGTGATGCATCCTATGTTGGTTTGGGGTGTGTACTAATGCAGGAGGGTAAGGTTGTGGCTTATGCATCGCGGCAGTTGAAAGTGCATGAGCGCAATTACCCTACGCACGATATTGAGCTGGCTGCAGTGGTTTTTGCTCTGAAGATCTGGAGGCATTATCTGTATGGTGAGAAGTGTACTGTGTACACAGATCACAAGAGTTTGAGGTATCTGATGTCTCAGAAGGAGTTGAATCTTAGGCAGCGGCGTTGGTTGGAGTTGCTCAAGGATTATGATCTGACGATTGAGTATCATCCTGGAAAAGCTAATGTTGTTGCTGATGCCTTGAGTAGGAAGGTAGCTGTTGAGTTGAGAGCCATGTTTGCTAGCTTGAGCATATCGCGTGATGGTGGTCTTGTGGCTGAGTTGCATGTGAAGCCGTCTATGGTTCAGTTGATCAAGGATAAGCAGTTGTTGGATGATTCCTTGGTGTCTCATGTTCAGGATATCGCGGAGGGTAGACCTTCGGATTTCTGTTTCAATGATGATGGTGTGCTGTGTTTTGGGAGTCGGATAGTAGTGCCCAATGATGCTGAGTTGAGGCGTGCTATTCTGACTGAAGGTCATAGTAGTCCTTTTGCTATGCACCCTGGTAGTACTAAGATGTATCGTGATCTTCGTGATGAGTACTATTGGGTTGGTTTGAAGAAGGATGTTGCGGAGTTCGTGAGCAAGTGTTTGGTGTGTCAGCGAGTTAAGGCTGAGCATCAGTTTCCTTCAGGGTTGTTGCAACCGTTGAAAATCCCTGAATGGAAGTGAGAGAGGGTTACCATGGATTTTGTATCTGGTTTACCTTTGTCTCCATCGAAAAAGAATTCGGTCTGGGTGATTGTGGATCGCCTGACGAAGTGTGCGCATTTCTTGCCTGTGCATACTACGTTTTCTTTGGATAAGCTGGCAGAGCTGTACATTGCTGAGATTGTGCGGCTGCATGGTGTGCCTAAGTCGATTGTGTCGGATAGGGATCCGAGGTTCACATCGCGTTTTTGGCAGTGTTTGCATCAAGCTCTGGGTACAAGGTTGCATTTCAGTACATCCTATCATCCTCAGTCGGATGGTCAGTCTGAGCGAGTTATCCAGATTTTGGAGGATATGTTGAGGTGCCGCGTGATTGAGTTCCAAGGTTATTGGGAGAAGCATCTTCCTTTGGTTGAGTTTGCTTATAACAACAGTTATCAGGCGAGCATACAGATGGCACCTTATGAGGCTTGTACGGGAGGAAGTGTAGGACTCCTCTTTGTTGGGCTGAAACTGGTCAAAAGTTGGTTTCGATGCCGGCTTTGTTGAAAGGGACCACGGAAAAGGTAAAGCTCATTTGTGAACGGTTAAAGGCTGCTTCTGATCGGCAGAAATCTTACGCGGATTTGAAGCGTAAGGAGATTGAGTATGCGGTGGGAGACCGTGTGTTCTTGAAGGTTTCGCCTTGGAAGAAGGTGATGAGGTTTGGCCGGAAGGGTAAGTTGAGCCCTAGGTACATTGGACCATATGAGGTGGTTGAGCGTGTGGGTCCTGTTGCGTACAAGTTGAGGTTACCTCAAGAGTTGGAGAAGATTCATGATGTGTTCCATGTTTCTATGCTCCGGAAGTATAGATCTGATCCTTCGCATGTGATGCCTGTGGAGGAAGTGGAATTGAATCCGGATTTGACTTATGATGAGGAACCGGTGAAGGTTCTGGATTCGGATAGCAAGGTTCTTCGTGGCAAGACCATTGAGTTGGTGAAGGTGCTGTGGAAGCATCGTGGTGTTGAGGAAGCCACGTGTGAGCGGAAGGAAGACATGCTGAAGCAGTTTCCTTATCTGTTTCCTTCAGGTAAATTTCGAGGACGAAATTTCTTAAGGGGGGGAGAGTTGTAACGCCCCGGTTTTGGGCTTAGGAGTTTTGGGATTCGGACCGGTTCGGTCGGATCGCGATTCGAATATATAAGAGTGAATTTAGGAAAACCTAGTTCGGGTTGCGTTAAAAATATGGAAAAATGTCTTAAAATCATCTTTTAATATATATAGGTGAACTGTGAAATCAATTTTGCAAATAAGGTTTGGAAGGGTGACATTTTGGGCTAGTGACCAAAATGTAATTTTTGAAAACTGTGAGACTGTTTTAAAAAGGATTGAAACTTTGAATCTTTAAGGAGCTATTTACCCAATGGGAGTTTCTCCAGATTTTCTAAAGATATTAAATGATTAATTAAAAGGTTTTAAATAAAAACAAAGTGGAGGGAAGATATTTTGGTTTTAACTAACTTTTCTCTCAATTCTATTTTCTCTCATTTTCTCTCAAGCCAAACACCTTTTCTCCAGAGATTTTCTTCTGATTTTGTCACTCAAATCTCTCTTTTCAATTCTCTTTGGATTCCTAATCATCTCATCAACAAAACCTCACCATTTGCTAGTTGATTCTTCAAGCTTTTTGGTTCTAAAAGAGGAGAAACTCAAGTTTGGAGGTAAGAACGTCCTTCTCCTCTAAACTCTCAGTTCTTTACTGAAATTTCTAAGTTCTCGATCCTTAATTGATGTTTTATAAATGGCTTTTAAGTTGTGTGATGGATCTTGGCTTTAAATGCAAGATTTGATGATTTTTCATGGATTTTGGTATGACCTGATTGGGCTGGGTTTTGAGGTCTTAATTTGTTGATAAATGAATGTTAATTTGATTGGAAATTGAGTTTTAATTAATGCAATCCCGGATAGGTTGAATTTCCTAAGTTTAGCTTGTGTTTCTTGGTTGTTTTTGGAGTGATCTTGTGGATCTGTTGTTGCTGGAGGTATAAGGTTGTTGTTAGGTTCTTTTTAGGTGTTAAATGATGTTAAAGGATGTTTAGTTTTGATGGTTTATGGCTGGGCTTTGTTGAGGAGTTGTTTGGATGCATTTTCGGTTGTGTTGGTGGCCGAAAATGGTGTGTGGATGTGAGCAGCGAGTTTAGGTGCTTTCATTGAAGCTATTAATGCATGATGATGCATTAATCCTCTGCTTTGATGTGTTAAAACAGGGGAGTCATCTTTGGATCTAAGTGTTGGTGATCCGGAATCTTGATTTGGTACTTCGGCAAGAGGCGAAGTGGAATCGGTGAGTGAAATTGGGTTTTCGGCTTTGAAACCAATGTCTTGGGAACTTAGTTTAAGTCTAAACAACTTTGCTAAGCTCAAGTGTAAGTTTTCGGAAAAACTCTCTAGTGGTGGCCATGGTTTGGTTGTTGTGCAATGTGGTTTATTGCATGTTTTAAATTCTGTTTTGAAAGCATGATTTAGCATGATTGTTGCTGATTTTATAAGCCATGTGTTGAAGGAAGCTCAAGGTAAGAGTTCCTTGTTTTTTTTAAACATTGTTTAAATGTGGTTTAATGCCTAAAGATGCATGATGTTTATGGCTTAGTTTAATGCTTTAAAACAGTGGATTATTTGATGATAATGATGTATATTGGCAAGTGATGTTTTAAAAGGTTAAGGTCACTAAGGTGGTTAAAAGTCCTTGAGTGAGCCTTGTGGATTCTAAGAATTCATGGTGGTTAAAAGTCCATGATGATTCTTGTTAAGGTCACTAAGGTGGTTAAAAGTCCTTGAGTGAGCCTTGTTACTTAAGAACATCAAGGTGGTTAAAAGTCCTTGGATGGTTCTTGTTGAGGACACAAAGGTGGTTAAAAGTCCTTGTGTGGTCCTTGCCATGGTATTTAAAAGTCCATGGGCCAAGGTGTTTAAAAGTCCTTGGGGCCAAGGTGTTTAAAAGTCCTTGGGGTGAAACTTGTAAGGACACAAAGGTGGTTAAAAGTCCTTGTGTGGTCCTTGGAATTTATAAGATCACAATGGTGTTTAAAAGTCCTTGTGTGGTCCTTGGAATTTATAAGATCACAATGGTGTTTAAAAGTCCATGTGTGAGTCTTATGTTGATCTTGTTTTAAAAAGATGGAACTTATCACTTGTGGCCAATATGACATGTATTGATATGGAAGCATGTATTGCTTGTTTAAGATTGCTTTTGAGCATGCTTAAATGATGTTTGAAGTATGATTTATAAAGTGTTTTTATAAATGCATTATTGAATGGTTTTAATGAGCATTCCTCACTAAGCCTATGCTTACGCTCTCTTTCGTTTTCTTAAACCAATAATGCAGAACACTAAGGGTATTGAGGGCAGCAAGGAGGGCAAGCAATCAAGTGGAAGTTAAGCTCAAGTATGGGAAGGTTTCCTTAAACACTTTTTAGCTTTTGGCATTTGGCAATGGGGGACCTTTGTGGATGTTTTGGGAGATGTTTTGAACTCCCTATGTTTGTTAAATGTTGATAAGAATGCTGGGTTTTGTAATTGGCCATTATATGTTGGTTTGGAGGTTTTATGCTTGTATGGTTTGCTTGTGTAGGAAGCATGCCTTTAGAATTGGGGCTTTTCATATATGTTGATATTTTGATGTTTGGTTGATGCAAATATGTCACTTATATGTTGAATTTCTTGCTGGTAAAGTTTGGTAGCATTTGGAGCATGTATGGTTGATCAATTGCGTGTTTTAGTAGCCTTTTCTAAGCATTCTGTGCAGGCCGTATCGGAACAGTAGCCCTCGTTTCGGAACGAGTGCCTTATAGCAACCCAGGCGTCCGGAACGGGAGACACCGTTCCGAAACGGATAGGCCACTGCCAGTCCTCGTTTCGGTACGCGTTGCGGAACGGCCCCGCGTTTCGAAACAGGCTCTCCCTGTTTCGGAACATCTGACCGTTGGGGGCTGACAATGGCAGTTATATGTTTTGAAATGTTTGCATTTTGGTCCTGAAACTTGTTTGTGCAATTGCATGAGTTTGAGATGTCCGTTTGAGCTGAAATTTGGCAGTGAAGCATGAAACCTGACTAATTACAAGTTGGTAACTTTTATTTGGGTTAAGTCCTTATAATTATCAGAATTTACAATTTGGTCCCTAAAGTTGTAAATTGTTCAATTGGGTCCCTGTTTGATCTCTGATGTTTATGATCTTTGAGTATGTGATTTGTATGATCATAACTAGGGTTAATGTGCATCTAGACAAGATTAAAAAGAAAAAAAAGGGTCGTTAATCAAGGTTGACTTTCGGGTTGACTTTGGTTTTCCCCGTGTGACTTTCTTAATTCGGGTCAACCGTCTAGGCCGCGTTAAGGGGGTTACAGGATTCCTAAGTTTTGCATGCTAGAATGGTGGTTTTTGGGGTGGTTTTGGTGTTCTGTTATAGCTGGAGGTATAAGGACGAGTTTGTGGTGGTTTTTGATGTTGATTGATGTTTAGAAATGTTTATAAGTGATAGATCTTGGCTGGGCTTTGTTTTGGAAGACTTTGGAGGTGATTTCGGTTGTTTTTGGTGCCCGAAATGAGGCTTTTGAGTAGAGCAGCGGGTTTAGGTGTGTGGCTGATGATTTCAATGCATGATGATGCATTAATCCTCTGCTCTTATGTGTTATGAATAGGGGAGACATCTTCGGACGCCTTTGGTGTTGATCCGGGAGCTTAGATAGCGTTTCGGCGAGCAAGCGAAACGTAATCGGTGAGTGCGAATGGTTTTAGAAGTCCTTGAGGGACAAAGAATCAAGGTTTGGGGATTTAGGAAAGGTTTGAAACACCTTCCTAAGTTCGGAAGTAAGTATTGGCTAGATTGCTCTCATATATGTGGTGGTTGCCCCTAAAATGCTTTTACATGCTCATGTTTTGAGATAGATAAATTCCTACTATTTTTATGCATGATTTGTAGCATGAGATGATGCTTGAAAAGATTTCATGAAATAACATGTTGCATTGATGAGTTTTGAGCTTTTGTTTTAAAGCAAGGCAAATGTAATGATTTTAAATGAGATGAGAAAGCTTTGAAAAATGTTGCATTACAAATAGTAGGTGAGATGATGTTTTGACATAATATATTGGCATAGAAGATGAGATACTTACCGGATATAATTGATCGATCAATAGGATGAGAATGCATTATAAACTAAAAATTCGTACGTGCTCTTTGGATTCAATCCAAAGGGAGAGACCGATGATGGTCATTCAATCGTGTAGGACTTGGTGAAATACCCAAGGTTTGTGGCGATGAGAGATTTCGCCATGTGAGTACGGTGATGTGAGATTCCACCGGAAATTATGTTGCTAGATGAGTGAGTACGGTGATGTGAGATTCCACCGGAAGTGTCTAGTGGGTTTGAGAATGTTATCCGCATATCCGAGTAATAATGAGATGTGAAATGCCAATATAATATATGAAAATACTTTTGATTCACATGTACCTATTGATGAGATGATTTATGCTATGAGAAATGCATATGAGATTTGTATATGAAATACTTTAGTTTTCACAAGCATATGTATGGCCTTGCCATGAGATTTGCATTGGTTTAAATGCATGAGATAGAATTGAGGTACATGTGTTTCAATGGAGATTTGTTTTGAAATGGTTTTCAAGCATGAGATAAAATGAGCATGTTGTAAAAAAAGGCTTTTGAGAAAGTGCTTTGAATAATGCATTGTTGTGTTGGTTTTCTTTAGAGCTTGCCTCACTAAGCAAATGTGCTTACGCTCTCTTTTACCAACAATGCAGATAATTGAAGTGATTTTGGGCAGCAAGAAGGTTAAGAACATCCAAGGAAGTGCAAAGCTCGTGTATGGTGATGTTTTACATACGTTAGTATTGATAATTGGCAATGGGGTTTCATGGCTGTAGTGGGAGATGTGTTTTTGAACTCCCTATGGTTGTAATAAGTTAGGTGTGGCTTTTAGAGTTTGTAAATGGTTTTGTTTGTGTGATTTGAGGTTTGGAAGCTTATATTTGGATTTGTGGCTAGGAATCATGCATATAGATTCAATGTTCATGTGTTTGATGCCATGCTCTAGCTTAAGTTTCCTTATTAAGATCTCTAATGTCTAGACAAGTTGCTGGTATGATATGGCATGCTTAGAGCATGTCTGAGTGGGTTAAGAGGTGAAAAACCAGCATTTTCTACTGTTGCGGGGCAGGGTGTATCGAAACACCCTTAACTATTTCGAAACAAGGGCTTGTAATGGCCATGGTGTTTCGGAACGGTTGAAGGTGTTTCAGAACATTTTGGCTACTGGAGAGGCATGTTTCGATACCGGTCTCGAAACACACCCCAGTACCAAAACGGTCAACACCGTTTCGATACGGGCGTTTCGATACGAAGGTCTGTGTTCCGAAACGGATGACTGTTGGTTGATGTTTTTGAATCGTTCTGAGTTCGCATGTTTTACATTTTAGTCCTGGATGTAGTGGATGCAATTGCATGAGCTTGGAATGTCCTTCCTCTGTTACTTCTGCCATGACAGCTCCGTAGGCAGCAGCATCGAGGGTGTCCAAAAATTGCTGATGGGCATCGTCGTTTGGACCAAAATATAGGCCATACATGTGGTTGATGCTGTCAGCTGTGAATGGTACCATGACCCCTCGGACAGTGACGGATGTCGCCGTCTTGTTGTTGATGGCAGCATAAAACTCCCTTACCAACGTGTCGTTTAATTCTGCCGGCTGCTCTGCGAACTGCTCCCATAGTTGAGCTCGTATGGCCCTTGCGATGAATGGACGAAGCCCCATGTTCGGAGCCTTGCGGATGTAGATAAAACCTCTCTCTTCCCATAATTCCTTGGTGGCGAAGGCTGACGGTGTGGGTGCTGCTGATGAAGAGGCTGAAGCAGCACCGCGACGGGTATGTCTAGAAGACATTTTAGTAGCAAGGATTGTGAAAGTAAAGAAAACAAATAAAAACGAGAGGAGAAAGCAAGTAAGAATAAGCAGAAGTGATGAAAATGGAAATGAAAACGGGGTTTTATAGCGGTCGAGTTGCTGCCCGTTTAATGCTGTAACGGTAGGCATGAATAACGGAGCGACTGTTGAGGTTTGGCGTGTCTGACGCGTCTGACACGCATTTATGCGTCTGTTACGCGTCTGCCACACGCTACTGCGTCTGCCGTGTCCGTCTGTTGACAGTCTGTCTTATCCGTGTCTGCGGCGGCAGCTGGAACGACAGGCTTCAATTAATGGGCTCTGTTGGGCTAATGGATGGATGGTGGGCTTGGGTCACTTCTTCTTTTCTTCTTGACTCCTTTATTTGCTGAAAACAGAAAATATAAAAAACATTATTTAAATAAAATAAACCTAATTTCCTAATAAATAATACTAAGTAATAAAATAAATGAAAATAAAATTTAGGTTAAATTAGGGATGCCTTGTGGGGCATCTCCTAAAGTAACCACTTCCTGTATTCCTGGGGCTTTAGTCCCCTGATAATGCTTGAGGCGTTGTCCGTTGACTTTGAATTGGTGCCCGTCTTTTAATGATTGGATTGTGATGGCACCATGGGGAAAAACTTGTACCACTTGGAACGGGCCAGACCATCTAGACTTTAGCTTTCTTGGGAAGAGTTTCAGTCTAGAATTAAATAACACCACAAGCTGCCCTGGGCAGAACTGTCGTGGCAGCAACTTCCTGTCATGCCACTTCTTAGTTTTCTCCTTGTAGATTCTTGCATTGTCGTAGGCCATTGTCCGTATTTCTTCAAGCTCATTCAGATCTAACAGCCTTTTCTGGCCTGCCTTGTCCAAGTCCAAATTTACTGCCTTGATTGCCCAATATGCTTTGTGCTCTATCTCGACAGGCAAGTGACAGGTTTTCCCATAGATCAATCGGTATGGAGACATGCCCAACGGAGTCTTAAAAGCTGTCCTATATGCCCATAATGCATCATTAAGAAGTAAAGACCAATCTTTCCTAGTTGGCTTAACCATCTTCTCAAGAATGTTCTTAACTTCCCTATTAGATATCTCAGCTTGTCCATTGGTCTGTGGGTGGTATGCTGTCGCGATCCTGTGCTTGACACCATATTTCTTCAATGCGGCAGCAATGACCCTATTGTCAAAATGTGTCCCTTCATCACTGATAATCGCCTTGGGGATGCCAAATCTAGAAAAAATGTTTTTGTGCAAAAACTTTTGGACTGTCTTGGCATCATTCTTTTGAGTGGCGATGGCTTCAACCCACTTAGAGACATAATTTACTGCTAAGAGGATGTATAGATTTCCACATGAAGATGGAAAAGGTCCCATGAAATCAATCCCCCAAACGTCGAAGATCTCAACTTCTAGAATGTTCTGCAGTGGCATCTCGTTTCTCCTCGAGATGTTACATGTCCGCTGGCACCTGGCACAGTTCTTGTAGAAGTTCTGTGCATCTTTATACAGTGTCGGCCAGTAGAACCCTGACTGCAGCACCTTGGCAGCAGTTTTATTGCCTCCTAAATGACCTCCATATTGTGAAGCATGGCAGTGATGGAGAATGTCTTCTTGTTCTTCTTGTGGTACACACCTCCTTATAACCTGATCTGCGCATAGTTTGAAGAGAAGAGGTTCGTCCCAATAATAATGCTTAACATCATTTTGGAACCTCTTCCTGGCTTGATAATTAAGATCAGAAGGAAGTATTCCGCTAACTATAAAATTAACGAAATTAGCATACCAGGGGAGTTCAGAAGACTTACCTGCCGCCATTGCTGTCGCGACAGCAATTGCGGCAGCAAAGAGCTGCTCATCTGGGAAGGTCTCCAGTATGTTTGTATCGTCGATTGGTAGACTCTGTCCCTTCTCCAATCTTGACAAGTGATCTGCCACCTGATTTTCTGTCCCCTTTTTGTCCTTGATCTCAAGGTCGAACTCTTGTAATAGCAAGATCCACCGTATCAATCTAGGCTTTGCATCCTTCTTTGCGAACAAATACTTCAGGGAAGAATGGTTTGTGTGCACTATCACCTTCGTCCCAAGTATGTAAGAACGAAACTTGTCAATGGAGAACACCACAGCTAATAGCTCCTTTTCTGTGGTGGTGTAGTTCACTTGGGCGTCATTTAATGTCTTGTTGGCGTAGTATATGACGTGAAACAGCTTATCTCTGCGCTGCCCAAGTGCTGCCCCGACAGCATAGTCACTAGCATCACACATAATCTCAAATGATTGTGTCCAGTCTGGTTGCTGTACTATGGGGGCTGTTACCAGTTTTTCCTTCAGAACCTTGAATGCTTCAGTACATTCATCATTAAAGTCAAAGGGCCAGTTCTGCTCTAAGAGATGACATAGGGGCTTGGTGATTTTTGAAAAATTTGCAATAAACCTTCGATAAAAACCAGCATGCCCTAGAAAACTCCTAATGCCCTTGACTGTGGTCGGCGGCGGCAGCTTCTCAATCACTTCTATTTTAGCCCTGTCGACTTCTATCCCACGGCAGCTAATCTTATGGCCAAGGACTATCCCCTCATCCACCATAAAGTGGCATTTTTCCCAATTCAAAACAAGATTTGCTTTTTCGCATCTTTCAAGTACCTTTTGTAAGTTGCCGAGGTAGCTCTCAAAGTTGTCTCCAAAGACGGAAAAATCATCCATGAAAATCTCAAGGAAATCCTCTACCATATCGGAGAATATGGCCATCATGCACCTTTGGAAGGTGGCAGGTGCATTGCATAGTCCAAACGGCATCCTCCTAAAAGCGTACGTTCTGTAGGGGCAGGTGAAAGTCGTTTTTTCTTGATCTTCTGGTGCAATAGCATTTTGATTATAACCTGAATAACCATCAAGAAAACAATAGTAAGATTTACCCGCTAATCTGTCAAGCATTTGATCAATAAAGGGTAAAGGGAAGTGATCCTTTCGGGTAGCTTTATTAAGCTTCCGATAGTCCAAACAAACCCTCCAACCAGTTACAGTCCTGGTTGGGATTAACTCATTGTGCTCGTTGGTCACCACGGTCATTCCTCCTTTCTTTGGAACACATTGCACCGGGCTCACCCATTTGCTGTCGGAGATGGCGTAAATAATACCAGCATCTAACCATTTGATTATCTCTTTACGCACCGCCTCTTTCATCGCATGGTTTAGCCGCCTTTGGGCATCAATAGTCGGCTTATGATCTTCCTCGAGGAGGATTTTGTGCATGCATAACGCCGGACTAATGCCTTGAATGTCTGCTATCGTCCATCCAATCGCCTTTTTGTGCTGCCTTAGCATGTCGATTAGCTGTCGTTCCTGTTCCTACGGCAGCTTAGAAGAGATGATTACGGGCAGCGTATCATTTGAACCAAGAAAAGCATATTTAAGCTGCCCTGGCAAGGGTTTAAGTTCTAAGGCAGGTGGTTCAATAGTAGATGGCTTTTGGATTAAATGGTTATCCGAAGTGTAATTCAAAGGTTCGAATAACTTACCTGGACGATAGTCTAACCAGTTTACCTCCTCCTGATCTTCAGTATCAGATGTATTGGAGTCAGAGGAGTTGATGTCGTCGGTGCTGTCGTCTTTGCTGTCGTGACAGAACTGTAGGTGGCTCTCGCAGCAGTGACCAAATCTTATATCATGACAGCCCGACCTAGTGCAGGGTTGATCGAGGGTTACTTCAATGATGGCCTTGCATTCCTCGCCCACATCAGCATGTTTCATTGATTGGAGAACATTCAACTTAATCTCTTGATTGTTCACTCGCATGGTGAGTTCTCCTTTCTCCACATCAATCAGTGATCTTCCCGTGGCTAAGAAGGGTCGCCCAAGGATGACTGGTACGTTTTCGTCTGCCTCACAATCTAAAACAAGAAAGTCAGCAGGAAAAATAAACTTATCCACTCTTACCAGAATATCTTCAATCTTTCCCTCTGGATGAACGTAAGAGCGGTCTGCCAGCTGCAGAGTTACTATCGTGGGCCGCGCCTTTCCAATACCTAACTTCTGAAAAACAGACTTTGGCATTAAATTAACACTAGCACCAAGATCACAAAGTGCCTTACCCACATATTTGTCTCCGATTACACAAGGTATGATGAAGCTCCCCGGATCCTTCTTTTTCTGGGGTGGCTGTCGATGAAGAATACTCATGCAACCATCTGCCATCCTTACCGTTTCAAATTCCCCATGTTTATATTTCTTTGACATGACATCTTTGAGAAATTTGGCGTAACCGGGCATCTCCCTAACGGCATCTAACAGCGGAATATTAATATGAACCTGCTTAAAAATATCATAAATCTTTTTAAGTTGAGATTCTTGCTTAGCTTGATGTATCCGTTGGGGAAAATGAGGTGGGGGACGGTAATCAGCAATACGTCCTTCCCACTGCATACGAATCTGAGGAGGTTTCGGTTCATCAATTTTCTCCTCTGTCGCGTCTGCTGTCGTGACAGGCTCATCGGCACCAGTCTGTTTATCACCTGTCGGGACAGCTTCTTCGGCAGGTTGGTCCAAGGCTGGTTCCTTTCCTGTTTCAACTTCTTTTTCCGGCCCTGGTAGTTTCTTCCCACTCCTAGTAGTAATTGTCTTACACTGCTCATGTGTGGGTGGCCTAGCATTTTCAGTATTACTAGGGAATCCTCCAGTCTGCCTCGGCTTAATATGTTGGGAAACCTGGCCCATTTGTGTCTCCAGAGATTTCAAAGTAGCCTCATGATTTGTCATCCTCATCTCTGTTTTATCCATGAAATTTTCTGTCATCTTGACAAATTGGTTCATATTCTCAATATAAGTACCTGTCTGAGACATAAAGGTGGCCAGAGTCTGTTCCAGTATACAGCTCGTGGCAGCTGGTGGCTGCTGTTGCTGCTGCGGCGGCAGGTGCGGTGGCAGTTGCTGTCGCGTCAGCAATCTAGGTCCTCCCTGATTCTGATTATGTGCTTGCGGATTCAGGGCGTTATTGGGGTTACTCCGGGAAAATTTGGGATCCTTCCTCCAATTGGGATTATAATTGTTGGAGTTGTAATTCGGCTTGTTGTAATTTCCAACATATTTTCCCTCTTCTAACTGTATTGGGCACTCATCCCGACTATGATTTCCCTCACAGATATCGCATACTTCCTCTACAGCAAATCCTTGTTGACCATCATCATTCAACAACCTTTTCATTGCTTTAGTAAGGAATGCTACCTGTGATTTCAAAGTGTTGTCGGCTTCATAGTCCTTGACAGCCAGTACCCGTTTACCCCATCTTCTTGCGGTCGGAAACTGTTCCTCATTCTTGGCCAGATTTTTCAAAACTTGCAATGCCTCGTCTGGATCTTTATCCAATAATAGTCCATTGGCTGCAGAATCAATTCGAATACGAGTTTGTAAGTTAGCAGCATTATAGAACTTAGTTACTTGATTCCAGACGGGGAATCCATGCATTGGGTAGTTCCGAAGAAGAGTAGTAAATCTGTCCCAGGCCTCGTGTATCGGCTCGTCATCTTCCTGCTGAAAAGTAGCAATTTCATTACGTAATCGCTCAGATAAATGCGAAGGATTAAAACGAGATAAAAATTCACGAGATAAATCTGCCCAAGTCATAATTGAACCCGGCGTAAGTTTATTCCACCAAGTTTTTGCTCTGTCCCTCAATGAATGGGGGAATAACCGAAGCCTTAGTATCTCCGGATTAACTCCTGGCAGTCTAAACAAACCACAGATTTCCCGGAACGTTTTGAGATGCTCCCTAGCATCTTCTGTCACAGCACCACTAAACTGTCCGGCATTGTTGATCATACTAAACATGACAGGTTTAAGCTCAAAGTTATCAACTTCAATATCCGGCAGCGTGGTCTCCAGCTCTACATGATCGTTCAGCATGTAGTCACGGCATGACCGTCGTCCAGCTGCTGCGGGCGTGTCGCCGACAGGCGGTATAACAGCTCCATCTCTAGCAGCAGGATTATCTCCTCGGTATGCCATTGTCTCTAACTGTTCTTCAAGGTACTCGTTCCTGGCTAGCACGTAACGAAGTCGGTTCCTAAGATTGAATGAACGTTCAACTTCCGGATCTAATGGATATTCAGGATCTTCGCCTCTTTTAGATCTGCGCATAAACAAGTAAACCTCGTGAAAAGCAAGAGTTTAAAATACTAACGAAAAATAGAAAAAGAAAAATTAAAAGAAAAACAAAAACAAAAACGAAAAGTGCAATAAAAGAAAGGTGTAGTTATGTTGCCAATCCCCGGCAACGGCGCCAAAAACTTGTTGCGTGTAAAAGTGTCTATCGCAATTGTAGTGCAAGCGTACACGACGCAAGTAGTAAAGTGATACGAAGTATCGGATTATCGTCTCCACAGGGATTAGGCCAATAGCTTCACCTAATTTCACTGCACGAAGTAAAGGAAATAATTGAGAGTTGTCACGAGAATAATCAAGTAAACTTAAATAAAAGAGTAGAATAATCAAGATAGAGAGAATGGGCTGGTATTGAATTGCTCAGTAGTGCAGGTATTATATTGCTTAGGAACTCCAGTTCTGTCGTCGCGCCTGTCGCTGGCAGCACCTGTCGCGGCAGCTGTCCGTTGGTCGTCGCGGCAGCAAACACACCAACTCAATACGTTCAAGTTTGGCAAGAATCCCAGATCTGCCTTGGCATATCCCTAGGTCCAAGTATGTCGATGATCACGTCTTTGATGATACCTCCCGGCGTGAATCGAAGGATGAACACCGATGTGTATGAATTCTTCCTTAGCCACTTAACCTTGCCCTATCCCTAGGCACAAGATAGTTCAACTATAAACTAGAAAACTCGCTCTTATTTCTTTCGTATACTTAACTCTCCCGATGCTAAGTAAATAGATAACCTCACAATGCTCTCCCGATGCTCTTGCAAGATATTAAAACCAAAATAAGAGAACTTGAAGTTTATTTTATTGAACTTGGAAAATCCTAAAACAAAACAACCCTTGCAACTACTTTACAAATCAACCCGTGGCCCTAGGGGGTTTTTAGAACATGTCGACGACGGGTAAACGGCGGAGGGGTTTGGTTATCGGTTATGGGGTATGATGTTCTATGTTAAAATCTATGCCCTTATATAAGCTTTGGGCTCAAGAATTCTAAGATAACAAGGATTACAACTTTAATTAAAAGTAAGATTCTAATAAAGACTTTAATCTTCAAGTCTCCTAATTTTCAGCCGCCTCCTTGTTTCATGGGATTTCCTCTCCTTGAGCTTTGGCTTGATATATCTTTTGATACGGAGCTTGGAAAAATATATGGTTTCCACACGATAGACGAGCATAATTTTCTCTATCTATCGAGGTCCACTTTGCTTTTCCTCTCCGCAAAACTGCTGTCCCCATGCTGTCACGACAGATCCATGGCAGCATCGTCCTCATCGTCTGCTTGTCCAGTTCAACTCTTATGCTTCTTTTCCCTGCGCCCGCCTTCTTCGTCAGCGATGACAGCAACCTGCAAGATCAACCCTTTTTCAGTAGAATCCGTGCTTTTACTAATTTTGTGATGTTTTGCTGTAAACTAACCTAAATGCAATGAAATGATGCTTGAATGCAGCGGAAATATGGGTTAAAAAGGGTGTAAATAATAGAACTTTTACACACTCAACAAAGATGTGAACGATTCCGTTATGGGCTGGTGGTGGACGTGAAAACCTATATACTCGCAGCCGATTATACTGATTTCGATGTCTTGGTCACTAGAGCCAAGGACATTGAGCTGAATCTTGGTTTGGCAAGTCGAGCAGGAGGATCTAGCTCGGGGAAGTGAGCTGCAGAATGTAACCCCCTTAGCCCGGCCTAGACGGTTGACCCGGACTACGAAGATTACACGGGGAAAACCAAAGTCAACCCGAAAGTCAACCTTGATTAACGACCCTTTTTTTTCTTTTTAAACTTGTCTAGATGCACATCAACCCTAGGCATTCTCTTGAGATAAGCATACTCAAAAATCACAGCAATCGGAAAACAATAAGGGACCCAATTGCACAAAAAACGAATTTAGGGACCAATTTGTAAATTCTGAAAATTAAGAGGACTTTACCAATTTTTAAGTTACCATTATGAAATTAGTCATGTTTCATGCCTCTCTGCCAAATTTCATCTCAAACAGACATCTCAAACTCAAGCAATTGCACATACATGAATCGGGACTAAAACGTAAAGCTTGCAAACCTCAAAACCATTCAAATTTTATGCCCAACGGTTAGGTGTTCCGAAACGGGTCTAGGCCGTTCAGGAACACCCCTTGGCAGTAGCCAAAGTGTTCAGAAACGGGTCTAGGCCGTTTAGGAACACCCTGGCCAAAACAAGGGCCTGTTTCGAAACAGGCAAGGGTGTTTCGAAACACCCTGCCCAGAAACAGCAGATAGGCCTGTTTTAACACCTTTAAACCCCATCAAACATGCTCCAAACCATTCCACAATAAATCAACAACATGCCAAGCATCATACCTACCAATTTGCATCAAAATCTAGATACAAAACCACCCCTAGTTGCATCAACTCATTCAACACATCCAACACTCAATCATGCTTTTAAAACAAGAAGCATAGCATAACGACTTAAGAATAAGAAGATTCAAACGTTGCAAGCGTTAAACCACATAGTTCAAAATCATAAACCAAACTTGTCCAACATACACAATCTCATTAAACATTAACATAAGAGATTCTCCCCTCATTGCCTTTATTATCTATAGCTATTAACCGAGACATACATCTCAATTGGAGCTCTCCTTGAATCCCTTGCTTCTCGCTGTCCCAACTTCAAATATCTGCATTGATGGACAAAAAGGAGCGTAAGCACATAATGCTTAGTGAGGAATGCTCAAAACCAAAACACCATCAATGCAGCGAGTCATAAAACCTTTTTTTAAAAGTAAACACAATTCGATAAACCAAAGCAATGTTTGAAAACCCCCTTTAACAACATGCTTTAAATCATGCACTGCTCAAAAGTGAAAAACCAACCCTTAGCTTAGAAAAGCTAAGTAATTCACTTCAAAGCACAACCTTGCAAAACCATCAATTTAACCATTCCATGCATGAACATCCTATGCAAAGTTAAATACAAGATCCTTGGAAAACACTTCCACTTCACATCATACTTTCCTCATACTTGAAAACCATTTCAAAGCAAGAAACCTTTGAAAACCACTTACTCATTCAAACTATCTCATGCATTAAACAAATGCAACATATGAGCCACAAAAATCAATGTTTGCATTTCATGCCTTTAAAAAGAAGTCTTCGCAAGACTACAATGCACTTAAGAGATTTCATGCACACATGCACCATTCTCATTAGAGAATAAACTCTTGTTCAAGCTAACAAGTAACACATGCATTCATAGAACATTACACCCTTCTCATGCAAACATGCATCATTTCAAGCATCACATGCTTCATCATATTCAAGAACATTATATTGGCTTCCAAGTGATAATTCACAAACCATCATAACACAAGACACAATCGGATACGCGGATTACAAGCGTTGTCCCCACGCTTCATACACACTACCAATCACAAGGTCTTCATATGGACTTTTAAACACCATATGACCTTAACATTCACAAGGTCCTCAAATGGAATTTTAACCGCCATTTGACCTTAACATTCACAAGGTCCTCAAATGGAATTTTAACCACCATTTGACCTTAACATTCACAAGGTCCTCAAATGGAATTTTAACCACCATTTGACCTTAACATTCACAAGGTCCTCAAATGGAATTTTAACCACCATTTGACCTTAACATCACACATTGGTAGTTGTATAACATCACTAACGAGATCCCGGGACATACAAGATCCACACATGGACTTTACCCCACCATTGTGATCTTACCATACACAAGGTCCTCATATGGACTTTTAAACACCATATGACCTTAATGTATACAAGGTCCTCATATGGAATTTTAACCACCATTATAACCTTACCATCACTCATTGGTAGTTGTATAACATCACTAACGAGATCACGGGACATACACATAAGATCCACACATGGACTTTACACCACCATTGTGATCTTACCATACACAAGGTCTTCAAATGGAATTTTAACCACCATTATGACCTTAACATACACAAGGTCCTCAAATGGAATTTTAACCACCATTATGACCTTAACATACGCAAGACCCACCCATGGACTTTTAACCACCATGGTGTTCTTAACCATCTCGTTAGTGTACTTGGATGGAGTTACCGGTACAATCACAACCACTCCACATCCAAGGTGACTTTATTCACGATGCACCCAATCCTATAACCGGCTAACTATATCTGATTCAAGTAACCAAGAACCACTCACATCACTTGCCAATATAACCAATTTACCACATTAATCCATTGTTTTACAAGCATAACCAAAATGCCAAAACCACCAATTACCATCATCAATCCACTGTTTTTGAAGCATTACACAAAGCCATTAAACAACATGCAACACTATGCAACAATTCCACAATTTCAATGTACAAAACCAAGGATCTCTTACCTTGAGCAACCTTCACACATGGCTTTCAAAACCAGCATTAAACCATGCTAAAATATGCTTTCAAAACAGAATTTAAAACATGCAAATCACATGCATTGCATCCAACAATCACAAGTGCTTTAAAAACCAATTCATAACACAACCAAGCGAGAAATTCCATTTACTTACTCTTGAGCTTAGCTAAGTTGTTTAGACTTAAACTAAGCTCCCAAAACCTTCAAACCTTGGTTTTAAAGCTGAAAACCCAACTTCACTCACCGATTTCCGTTTCGCCACTTGCCGAAACACCAATCAAGCTTCCGGATCAACACCACAAGGATCTGAAGATGTCTCCCCTGTTTTAAACACATCAAAACAGTAGATTAATGCACCATCATGCATTAATATCCTCAACCAAGACACCTAAACTCGCTGCTCACATCAACACTCACATTTCGGCTACCAAACACAACCGAAATCACATCCAAACACTTCCAAAACTTAACCCAGCCAGGATCCATCACTTCTAACCATTTTTAAACATCAATTAACATCCAAAATGGATCTCATCACGTCCTTATACCTCCAGCTATAGCAGAACATCAAGATCACTCCAAAAACCACCAAAAACTTAAACAAAACTTAGGAAAATCAACCTATTCAGGATTGCATTGATTAAACCTCAATTTCTCATCAATTATACATCCATTTTACATCAAAAACACATCACCAAACAATGCCCAATCAGATCATACGAATTTCATCAAATTTAAAGCAAATCTTGCATTTTAAAGCCAAGATCAAGAACTCAATTACAAAACCTTTAATAAAACATAATTCAAGGATTGAGAACTTGGGAATTTCAGTAAAGAACTGAGAATTTAGAGGAGAAGGACGTTCATACCTCTAAACTTGAGTTTCTCCCTTTTTGGAACCAAGATTCTTGAAAATCCAATAAGCAAATGCTAAGGTTTTGTTGTAGAAATGATTAGAGATCAAAAGGAAGTTGAAATCTCATCTTTGAATGTCAAAATCAGAGGGAAATTTGCTGGAGAAAAGTGTTTGGGTTGAGAGAAAAGTTGAGAGAAAAGAAAATAGAAAATTTGAGAAAGTTAGTTAAAATGACAAAATATCTTCTTCACTCCCTTTTTACCTTAATTAAAACCATTAATAAATTGATTAATATTAAGAAAAAATCTGGAGAAACTCTTTTGGGTAAATAGCTCCTTAAAGATTCAAAGTTTCAATCCTTTTTAAAACAGTCACCCAGTTTTCAAAAATTACATTTTGGTCACTAACCCAAAATGTCACTCTTCCAAACCTCATTTTGTAAAATTGATTTCACCTTTCTCTTATATATAATAAAAGAGGATTTTAAGACATTTTTCCATATTTTTAATGCAACCCGAACTAGGCTTTCCTAAATTCACCCTTTTATATTCGAACCGCAACCCGACCGGTCCGGTCCAAACCCAAAACTTCTAAGCCCAAAATTGGGGTGTTACACAGAACATGATTTTGGTAGAGATCGCAATAAGAGACATAAGGATAGAATGCCGTATATTGATGCTAGACGCGGGGGTGGTAACCCTGGAAGAGGTCAGCAAGAACCGAATGCTTTCTTGAGAACTCCTGAGTGTAACCGATGTGGTAGGAGATATACTGGTGAGTGTTGGGGTAACCTTGGTACATGTTGGAACTGTGGTAATCGGGGGCATATGAAGAAATATTGTCCTCAGCCGTTGAGAGAGGGAAAGGCTCCGATGAGAGCAGCTGAACCATAGAGAGGTCGTGGGTGCTGCCGTGGTAATTTTCAGTGCAGAAACGAGGGTGGAAGGAACGTGGCACGTGTGGTGGCTGTCCAACCTGAGGGTGGTGGCCAGGCTCGAGTGTATGCCCATCGAGAGGGAAGGAATGATACGGACGTGATCGCAGGTACCTTTACTTTGCAGTCCTTGTCATTACTTTCTTTGATTGATTCTGGATCTACACACTCGTACATGTTGCGTGAACATGCTCAAATGCTTGGTTTGCCTGTTGAGTCTTTAGATGTTGGTATGTGTGTGACTAGTTCCTTTGGTGAGACGGTTGTAACAAGAAATTTGTATAGGAGATGCCCCTTAATGGTGCAAGATCATGTGTTTCTGGTTGATCTTATGGAATTTCCATTCTATGGTTTTGATGTAATTCTTGGCATGGAATGGCTTGTTGAGCATAGAGCCATTGTGGATTTCGAAAGCAAGCGAGTTTCATTAAAACTTGCGGATGATTATGAGGTTGTGGTGGTGGGAGAAAATGTAAAGTTTCTAGCTAATGTGGTGTCTACGTTGGAAGCAAGTCAGATGTTGCGGCAAGGATGTGAGGCTTATCTAGCCTTTGTTATGAATCCTAGTTCAAAGGAGGTTCGCGTTCAGGATATAAGAACCGTGTGTGAGTTCCTTGGAGTGTTTCCGGAGGAATTACCTGGTTTGCCGCCTAGTCGAGAGGTTGAATTTGGAATTGAGTTGTATGAGAACACAACTCCGGTGTCCATTGCTCCCTATCGCATGGCACCCAAAGAATTGAAAGAGTTGAAGACGCAACTTCAGGAGTTGCTTGACCGTGGCTTTATTCGGCCTAGTGTGTCACCTTGGGGTGCACCGGTCTTGTTTGTTAAAAAGAAATATGGCACGATGAGGATGTGCATTGATTATCGTCAGCTGAATAAGTTAACCGTAAAGAACAAGTATCCTTTGCCAAGGATTGATGATCTTTTTGATCAGTTTCGAGGAGCGGTTGTGTTTTCAAAGATTGATTTTAGGTCAGGGTACTATCAGTTGAAGGTGAAGGATGTGGATGTGCCGAAAATAGCCTTTCGAACTAGGTATGGGCATTATGAGTTTCTAGTGATGACGTTTGGTTTGACGAATGCTCTTGCTGCTTTCATGGACATGATGAATAGGGTGTTCCATGAATTCTTGGACAAGTTCGTTGTGGTGGTCATCGACGATATCCTTGTGTACTCTCGTACTGAGGAGGAGCATGAAGGTCATTTGAGGATTGTTTTGCAAGCGCTGTTGGAAAATCAGCTTTATGCTAAGCTGAGAAAATGTGAGTTTTAGCTAAAGGAAGTTGTTTTTCTTGGTCATGTGGTTTCGGCTGAAGGGGTTCGAGTTGATCCCCAGGAGGTTAAGGCGGTGATGAATTGGAAGCCTCCTAAGTCCGTTCATGAAGTCCGTAGTTTCCTTGGGTTGGTAGGATACTACCGGAGGTTTGTGAATGGATTTTCTAAGATTGCTGCCCCTTTGACGAAGTTGTTGCAAAAGGATGTTAGTATGAGTGGACGGAAGCGAGACAGCAAGCTTTTGAGAAGCTAAAAGCGGCTTTGACGCAAGCTCCTATCTTGGTTCAACCTGAATCAGGGAAAGAGTTTGTGGTGTATAGTGACGCATCCTATGTTGGTTTGGGTGTGTTTTAATGCAAGAGGGTAAGGTGGTGGCTTATGCATCGCGACAGTTGAAAGTGCATGAGCGCAATTATCCTATCCATGACATTGAGTTGGCTGCAGTGGTTTTTGCTCTAAAGATCTGGAGACGTTATCTCTATGGTGAGAAGTGTACTGTGTATACGGATCACAAGAGTTTGAAGTATTTGATGTCTCAGAATGAGTTAAATCTTAGGCAACAACATGGGTGGAGTTGCTTAAGGATTACGATCTAACGATCGAGTATCATCCAGGGAAGGCCAATGTTGTGGCCGATGCTTTGAGTAGGAAAGTGGTGGTGGAGTTAAGAGCGATGTTTGCTAGCTTGAGCATATCACGATATGGTGGTCTTGTTGCTGAATTGCAAGTGAAACCATCTCTAATCCAGTTGATAAAAGATAAACAACTGTTGGATGATTCCTTGGTGCCACATGTTCAGGATACTGTTGAAGACAGGCCATCGGATTTATGTTTTAATGATAATGGTGTTTTATGTTTTGGAAGTCGGATAGTGGTGCCGAATGATGTTGAGTTGAGGCGCACTATTTTGACCAAAGCTCATAGTAGTCTTTTTGCTATGCACTCTGGTAGTACAATGATGTATCGTGATCTGAAGGATGAGTACTATTGGGTGGGATTGAAGAAAGATGTCGCTGAGTATGTTAGCAAATGTATGGTTTGTCAGCGGATTAAGGCTGAACATCAGTTTCCTTCAGGGTTGTTGTAGCCGTTAAGGATCCCTGAATGGAAATGAGAGAGGATCACCATAGACTTTGTGTCTGGTTTGCCTTTATCGCCATCAAAGAACAATTCTCTTTGGGTGATTGTGGATCGCCTTACGAAGTGTGCGCATTTCTTGCATGTGCATACTACGTACACCTTGGATAAGCTTGTGGAGTTGTACATTGCTGAGATTGTACGTTTGCATGGTGTACCAAAATCTATAGTGTCGGATAGAGATCCGAGGTTCACCGTAAGGTTTTGGGAGTGTTTGCATCAAGGATTGGGTACGCTGCTGAATTTCAATACTTCTTATCATCCGCAAACAGATGGACAGTCGGAGCGTGTTATCCAAGTGCTTGAGGATATGTTGAGGTGTTGTGCTATTGAATTCCAAGGCTCTTGGGAGAAGCACTTGTCTTTGGTGGAGTTTTCTTATAATAACAGTTACCAAGCGAGTATGCAAATGGCACCTTATGAAGCTTTGTACGGGAGAAAGTGCAGAACTCCTCTTTGTTGAGCTGAAACGGGACAAAAGTTGGTTTCGATGCCAGCTTTGTTAAAAGGAACCACCGAGAAGGTGAAGCTCATTTGTGAGCGGTTGAAGGCAGCATCGGATCGGCAAAAGTCTTACGCGGATTTGAAGCGTAAGGAGATAGAATTTGTTATGGGTGATCGTGTGTTTCTGAAAGTTTCACCTTGGAAGAAGGTGATGAGATTTGGTCGGAAGGGCAAGTTGAGCCCAAGGTTTATTGGACCATACGAAGTGATAGAACGTGTGGGTCTTGTTGCTTATAAGCTGAGACTACCTCAAGAGTTAGAAAAGATACATAGTGTGTTTCATGTATCCATGCTTTGGAGGTATAGATCGTACCCTTCGTATGTTATGCCTATGGAGGAAGTTGAGTTGAATCTAGATTTGACATATGATGAGGAACCTGTTGAGATTCTGGATTCGGATAGTAAGGTTCTTCGTGGTAAGACCATTGAGCTGGTCAAAGTGATGTGGAGACGTCGTGGTGCTGAGGAAGCCACATAGGAAAGGAAGGAACACATGAAGAAGCAATTTCCTTACCTTTTTCCTCCAGGTAAATTTCGAGGAGGAAATTTCTTAAGAGGGGGAGAGTTGTAACGCCCCAATTTTGGGCCTAGATGTTTTAGAGTTCGAATCAGACCGGTTGAGAACGGTTCGAATTATTAAGAAAGATTTAGGGAACACCTAGTTTGGGATGCTTTAAAAATGTGGAAAATACCTAAAAATCCTCATTTATTATATGAATGATTATGGTGAAAACAATTTTACAAAATAAGGTTTGGAAATACTACATTTCGGTGTAGTGACCAAATCGCAGTTTTTGCAAAAGTTGAATAGTGACTGTTTTGTAAAGGATTGAAACTTTGAATCTTTAAGGAGCTAATTTTACCAAAATGTTTTTAATCAGATTTCTCCTTATTTTGGGTGTTTTTAATAATGTTTTAATTAAGGGAAATAAAGATAATTAAAAGGAAAAACCATCTTTGACTTTTCATAACTACCTTACGTCAATTTTCTCTCATTTCATTTTCTCTCAATTTCTTTTCAGCCAAACACATTTCCTCCATCAATTAGCCTCTGATTTTCATTCCTTTTGATGAGATTTCAATCTCCTTTTGATTCCTAATATTTTCCTCACCAAATCCTCTTGTTTTCGCATTGGATTTTCAAGAAAACTTGCCCAAATTAAGGAGAAATCAACCATTAGAGGTAAGCTTCGTCCTTCTCCTCTAATGATCAGTTCTTTACTGAAACTCCCAAGTTATCAATTCTTTGTTAATGATTTTTGAGTTGCTTTAATGTTAGAAACAAGAAATTGTATTAAAACTCAAGGTTCTTGGAGAGATCTTGATGATTTTCGTGGTTGTTGGTTAGGCTCTATTTTGAGGTTGTTTTCTAATGTATTTTGGATGGTAATTGAGTTTATAAATGAGGTTTTATCAAACAAATCCCGAATAGTTTTGGATTCCTAAGTTTTGCATGCTATAATGGTGGTTTTGGGGTGGTTTTGGTGTTTTGTTATAGCTGGAGGTATAAGGACGAGTTTGTGGTGGTTTTTGATGTTGATTGATGTTTATAAATGATTAGAAGTGATAGATCATGGCTGGGCTTTGTTTTTGAAGAGTTTGGAGGTGATTTCGGTTGTTTTTGGTGGCCAAAATGAGGCTTTTGAGTAGAGAAGCGGGTTTAGGTGTGTGGCTGATGATTTCAATGCATGATGATGCATTAATCCTCTGCTCTTATGTGTTATGAACAGGGGAGACATCTTCGGATGCCTTTGGTGTTGATCCGGGAGCTTAGATAGCGTTTCGGCGAGCAAGCGAAACGTAATCGGTGAGTGCGAATGGTTTTAGAAGTCCTTGAGGGACAAAGAATCAAGGTTTGGGGATTTAGGAAAGGTTTGAAACACCTTCCTAAGTCCGGAAGTAAGTATTGGCTAGATTGCTCTCATATATGTGGTGGTTACCCCTAAAATGCTTTTACATGCTCATGTTTTGAGATAGATAAATTCCTACTATTTTTATGCATGATTTGTAGCATGAGATGATGCTTGAAAAGATTTCATGAAATAACATGTTGCATTGATGAGTTTTGAGCTTTGTTTTAAAGCAAGGAAAATGTTATGATTTTAAATGAGATGAGAAAGCTTTGAGAAATGTTGCATTACAAACAGTAGGTGAGATGATGTTTTGACATAATATATTGGCATAGAAGATGAGATACTTACCGGATATAATTGATCGATCAATAGGATGAGAGTGCACTATAAACTAAAAATTCGTGCGTGCTCTTTGGATTCAATCCAAAGGGAGAGACCGATGATGGGCATTCCATCGAGTAGGACTTGGTGAAATACCCAAGCTTTGTGGCGATGAGAGATTTCACCAAGTGAGTACGGTGATGTGAGATTCCACCAGAAATTATGTTGCTAGATGAGTGAGTACGGTGATGTGAGATTCCACCGGAAGTGTCTAGTGGGTTTGAGAATGTTATCCGCATATCCGAGTAATAATGAGATGTGAAATGCCAATATAATATATGAAAATGCTTTTGATTCACATGTACCTATTGATGAGATGATTTATGCTATGAGAAATGCATATGAGATTTGTATATGAAATACTTTAGTTTTCACAAGCATATGTATGGCCTTGCCATGAGATTTGCATTGGTTTAAATGCATGAGATAGAATTGAGGTACATGTGTTTCAATGGAGATTTGTTTTGAAATGGTTTTCAAGCATGAGATAAAATGAGCATGTTGTAAAAAAAGGCTTTTGAGAAAGTGCTTTGAATAATGCATTGTTGTGTTGGTTTTCTTTAGAGTTTGCCTCACTAAGCAAATGTGCTTACGCTCTCTTTTACCAACAATGCAGATAATTGAAGTGATTTTGGGCAGCAAGAAGGTTAAGAACATCCAAGGAAGTGTAAAGCTCATGTATGGTGATGTTTTACATTTAGTATTGATAATTGGCAATGGGGTTTCATGGCTGTAGTGGGAGATGTGTTTTGGAACTCGCTATGGTTGTAATAAGTTTGGTGTGTCTTTTAGAGTTTGTAAATGGTTTTGTTTGTGTGATTTGAGGTTTGGAAGCTTATATTTGGATTTGTGGCTAGGAAGCATGCATATAGATTCAATGTTCATGTGTTTGATGCCATGCTCTAGCTTAAGTTTCCTTATTAAGATCTCTAATGTCTAGACAAGTTGCCGGTATGATATGGTATGCTTCGAGCATGTCTGAGTGGGTTAAGAGGTGAAAAACCAACATTTTCTGCTGTTGTAGGGCAGGGTGTATCGAAACACCCTTAACTGTTTCGAAACAGGGGCATGTAATGGCCATGGTGTTTCGGAACGATTGAAGGTGTTTCGGAACATTTAGGCTACTGGAGAGGCCTGTTTCGATACCGGTCTCGGAACGCACCCGAGTACCAAAGCGGTCAACACCTTTTCGATACGGGCGTTTCGATACGAAGGTCTGTGTTCTGAAACGGATGACCGTTGGATGATGTTTTTAAATTGTTCTGAGTTCGCATGTTTTACAGTTTAGTCCTGAATGAAGTGGATGCAATTGCTTGAGCTTGGAATGTTCTTTTAAGTTGAAATTTGACAGAGGAGCATGTAATATGACTAATTACATATTGGTAAACTTAAAATCTGCAAAGTCCTTATATTTTCTAAAAATTACATTTTGGTCCCTAAAAGTGTAATTCACGCAATTGAGTCCCTAAATGATTTCCGATCGTTGTGCCCTTCTCTTATATGATTCTTTAGTAATCACATAGGCTTAATGTGTATCTAGAAAAGATAAAAAGAAAAAAAGGGTCGTTAATCAAGGTTGACTTTCGGGTTGACTTTGGTTTTCCTCGTGTAATCTTCGTAGTTCGGGTCAAGCGTCTAGGCCGGGCTAAGGGGGTTATAGTACCTGGTCTAGCTTCGAGTCGACTAGACTGCTCCAGTTCTCTTGAGAGTTCTTCTAGGTCTGAATCATCATCTTTGTAGAGTGCTTCAAACTCTTCCATTTGCATCTCATTGCTACAGCAAAACTCATTAGTCACATTGTGTGCGGTTGCATCTATATATTGGCATACTCATGTATTGTCTGCATACTTGAGGGTGTCATGAATATTGATTGTGACCATATGATCAGCCACTCGCATCGTGAATTCACCCTTCTCACAATCGATTAAAGCTTACCCGGTGGCTAAAATTGGTCTTCCCAAGATAATGGTTGTGTTGCTATCGGCTTCACAGTCGAGGATTAAGAAGTCGACTGGAAAAATAAATCGTTCCACTTTTACCATGACATCTTCAATTCTTCCTTCTAGGCGAACATGAGAGTGATCTGCTAGCTGTAGCACAACCTTGGTGGGATGTGCCTCTCGAATTCCCAGTTTCAGAAAAATTGACTTAGGCATCAAGTTAACACTTGATCCCAAATCACAAAGTGCTCTTCCAACAAACTTATCGCCAATAGAGCATGGGATAGCAAAGCTACATGGGTCCTTCCTCTTAGGTGGCAGCTTACTCCACATAGAATAGCATTCTTTTGCTATAGCGGCAGTTTCTTGCTTCTCGACCTTCCTCTTTTTTGTAACTATATCCTTAAGGAACTTGGCATATGTTGGCATCTTATCAATGGCCTCCAGAAATGGGACATTAATGTGTAATTTGTCCAGGATATCTACAAATTTCTGGAATTGAAGGTATTTTTTCTGCTTCTTGAGTCGTTGAGGAAAATAAGGTGGGGGTCTAACTTCATTTATCTGAACAAGTGGAGTTGCGTCTTTTGCTGTAGCAAAAGCATGCTCCTCCTCCGGTGTTTCTTTTGCAATGACTTCCTCATCCTTCTCTTCAATTGGAGGATCTTGTGAGTTATCTTCTTCTTGAGGCAAGTTGGGCTGAGATTCCTCCTTCTCTTTTGCCCCAAACTTGTCTTCTTTGTTAATTTCCTTCCCACTCCTTAATGTGAGTGCGTTGCATTGCTCCTTGCTATGGTGCTTAATGGCTTTAGTGTCACTAGGCAGACTTCCTTGTGGTCGTGCATGCAAGGTTTAAGCTATCTGACCAACTTGTGTTTCTAAGGCTCTAAAAGAAGAACTATGACTTTGCAATAAGGCTCCTTGATTCTTAATGTTTGATGCATGGTCCTGTAGCAAAACTTTTGTGGTTCCAATAAAATCTTTTGTCATAGCCATAAATTCTTTGAATGTAGTCTCCAGCGAACTGTTTGATGAAGATGCTGCTCCCTTGTGACCTTGCCATGGCATCATCTGGTTAGAAGGTGGTGCTTCGATCAGATTTTATTGTGGCGCTGGTTGTGCAGAATTGTTGTGCCCTTCATTACCCCAACTGAAATTTGGATGCTGACGCCATCTTGGGTTGTAGGTATTAGCGTATGGATTGTTGTTGCAGTTATAATTCCCCACATAGTTGGCTGAATCTTGATTGTCAGGGCATTCACTCAAATGGTGATTGACATCACATCTGAGACATGAGGTTGCGAACTTCACTTCCTTGACTTCATTGGGACGTTGGAGGTTCTTTAGCATATTGGTGATAGCAGCTAACTAGGTGGCTACCGACTCATCAGCTTCTCTCTCTCGAACTGACATTTGGCATTCCTTCATTTCCCTTCACGAATAAGAAAATAAAAAATCCATTTGTTGTCCCCTTTTGAGCCTGATATTATTTTTCTTGTGTTTGAACCTTAACCATGGATCACTCCTCACACTAGGGGAAAATGATGAAAATTGCAAGCAAAGGAAACACGACAAATCAAGAAAATGTCCTAAATTCGGAATGAAAAGGACACAAAAGAAAAAAGAAGAAAAAGAAAGAGAAAAAGAAAAAGGAAAAAGGAAAAAGAAAAAGGAGAAAGAAAAAGAAAAAAAAGAAAGAGAAAGAGAAAGAGAAAATAAGAAAAAAAAGAAAAGAGAAAAGAAACAAGAAGAGAAGGAAAAGAGAGAAAAAATAAATGAAGAAAAAAGAAAAGTGAAGTGTGAAGGAAAATTTGAAATGAATCCTTCAAATGAGACGTATGCCAGAAAAGGAAATAAACTCTAGGGTGAAAACTCAAATGGGCAGTCTAGAGTGATCCAAAGAATAAAAGAATAAGAAAAGAAGTTTCATCAGGAAAAGTTGATCCTTGGTTTAATCACCCTTAAAACATGTATTTGAGCCTATATACATTTCTTTGGCAACCCGAGCCTAGCCTACAATACAAGCCTTAAAAGACCATTTGGATCACACATGAATATTTGAGAAAAGGAGTTCGTCTTTAGAATACATTCCGCCTATTTGAGTTAACCTTTCTTTAGGGACCTCGAGCTTCTAATGTCTGATTGAGATTAGAAAAGTGGGAAATTTTAAATTTGGGGAGTGTGTGAATAAAAGAGAGCCACCAAAAAGTGAGGCACTATCCGGTTGATGGATTCATGTATCATCCATGCTTTGAATTTTGGGGCATCTAACTTTGCCCTATTATGGTGTTTGCCATGACTTTTTTTCCTTTCTTCCCCTCTCATAATTCATATTTCTAGCCTTTCCTTGCATCTTACAAGTAGGCTAACATAGATTCATGTAAAGCAAAAGATTTTTTGGTATTAATCTCAACTGTAGGAGACAATGAACGAATGTTTTATCACTTCAGAAAACAATTTAACCTCAGCTTGAATGGGGGCATCACCTTGCATAAGAAGGTAAAAAAATGAAAAGAAGAAACACATGCGTTGATGAGTTCTAAGTGAGTTGTGTTGTCAAGAAAGTTCCTCAAATAAGCTGTAAAAGCTCAGAAGCATGAAAAGAGATAGAATTTCACTTGATAAGCAAACAATGCCATCAGATTAGGCCAATCTAAATAGGCTAATGATTTAAGGCCCTCGATATTAATAGGCGTGAGAAGAAGAGATTGAAGCACCAACATCATTCGAAGATATTCAAGATAGAAATAAGCTTTGCTGCAAGGATTTACACGTAACAAATTCAAGATGTCCTGCAGGGGCAAGAATTTGAGAATTCACATGAAGCATTGAAGATACTTAATATTTTGAGGAGCATATGAAGACTTGAAGCATTCAAGACCACGCAAGGAAGCTTTTCACTCAACATTGATGTATAAACCACATTGATAGTAGATCTTGAGACATTTGCCTACAAAGATCGAATGTTTTTGATAAAGAGAAGAGATATAAAGAATGAGAATGACGAGAGCAATCTGTCCTTCCAGATAGGAGTACAAGATCACTGGATTAAGTGAGCAAAGATCAGATGTTTTCCATGAGTCGAAAAAATACAGTGAAAAAGTATAACTGCTTATCTAGATTGAGTGAGCAAACATGCGGAAAAATTAATTCTGAGAAAAAGAATTGAGACATGCATTCACGTTTAGGCATCTCTAGGGGCATGCACATCATAATTGCATTGAATATCGCATTTTCCAGGTACACGAAGGACCTTTTAGCAAAAGAACTCGCCTATCCATTCGGGCACAAGGAGAATGAGAGTTGCTTATCTATTCAAGCCTAAGGAGAATAGAGCCCGCTTATTCATCCAAATATAAGGTGGATGAAACCCTTTTTGGAACCTGCTTATCTATTCGAGCACAAGGAGAATAGAACCCGCTTATTCATCCGAGCATAAGGAGGATGAAGTTTTTCAGAAGATTTGTCTAGCCGTTCAGGCGTAAGAAGAATGGAGGTTGCTTATTCATCCAAGCATGAGGAGGATGAAATTTTTTGGAGTTTGCTTATTCATCCAAGCATGAGGAGGATGAAATTTTTTGGAGTTTGCTTATTCATCCAAGCATAAGGAGGATGAAATTTTTCAGAAGATTCACCTGTCCATTCGGGCGTAAGGAGAATAGAGTTTTCTTATTCATCCAAGCATAAGAAGGATGAAAATTTTCAAAAGATTCACCTATCCATTCGGGCATAAGGAGAATGGAGTTTGCTTATTAATCCAAGCATAAAGAGGATGAAATTTTTCAGAAGATTCGCTTATCCGTTCAGGCGTAAGAAGAATGGAGTTTGCTTATTCATCCAAGCATAAGGAGGAGGAAATTTTTCAGAAGATTCACCTATCCGTTCAGGCGAAAAGAGAATGGAGTTTGCTTATTCATCCAAGAATAATGATGATGAAATCTTTTGAAGTTTGTTTGCTTATTCATCCAAGCATAAGGGTGATGATATTTTTCAGAAGAATCTGCCTATTTGTTTGAGCATTTGGAAGAACAAAACCCAACTCAGCAATTAAGGCATTTGGGAGAATAGAACTCAGCTTAGCTATTCGAGAATGAGGAGAATAGAATCGGCATATCCGTTCAGGCATAAGGAGAACGGAACCCAGCTCAGCTATTCAAGCAAAAGGAGAATAGAATTAGCCTATCCGTTCGGGCATTTGGAGAATGGAATCCGCTCATCTATTCGGGCATATGGAGAATAGAACATGCCTATCCGTTTGGGCAACAAGAGAATGGAGCCAACCGGAAAATCGGTGAAAATCAGTGCCTTTTGGTCTTTGCTTTATCCCTGTTGCACAACGATAAGCAAAGAGGGGCAACTGTTGTCACTAGATTTTCACCCATCATTATCAAATAATTAAAATAAATAAAAAATTCTTTAAATAATAAAGGCCCCTTCTAAAATAGAAGAACCCAAAAAGCACATCCTAAAAGGCCCATTTTTTAAAACTCGTTTAAAAAAACAAATAATAAGTCCACCTTGAAATGCAAAATCCCACCTTTAAAAAAACTATTTGAGTAAAAAAATAAAAAATAATAATAAATATAGAAAAGGGGGGAAATAAAAATGACATCAAAAAATAATAAATGAAAAAAAGCAACAAAAAATAGTAAAAAATAATAATAATAAAAGGGGGAACCAGCGCGCGTCACACGCCTAGCGTGTGTGAACACGTGTGTGGGCTAGTTCCCCCAAAACCCCAGCCTCGCGCTACTACCCACAACCGTTCGTCGTCCACCGGCCACGACTGTCGTCGCCGTTGGTGTCGGTCGACGCATCTCACCATCGCCGGCCCAACAGCACCAACGCCGCTCACCGCTGTCCACTGTAGCTACCAGAATCTGCAAAAAAAAAAGAGGAGAAGTGGTCAAAACCTAGGCTTGAATCAAGGGAAAATTTGATCTCGAATTTGAACCAAATCGGGATATTCTTGAGGGGTTTTCCCGAGAATCAAGTCTTGTGTCATATTTTGGCTTCAATTTGGGGATTAAATCCTGATTTGGCTTAAATTGTAAGCTAAAAATTCAAGTATAACCCCCCCCCCAAACCCAATTGTTCAACACACACTTGGAAGAGTAAAAACAAAGATAAAAAAGAATCCAAATTTTTTTAAAAATTTTCTCTGAGTTCGCTGGAATTATTGGAGTGAAGTTCGATTTCGGGGTAATTTTTCGGAGGCGTTTGGGAAACAATTTGTGAGAGATCGCATTCGAGTTCTTCGCTTTTCGTTAAAATTCTTCTCTTTTCTTTTAAATTTTTTTAGTGAATTCCATATTTGGTCTTGGTTGAATTTTGTTTTCTTGTGTTTGTGTTTGTTTGATTTTAGGTTGTGTTCATTGAAGTTGGAAAATCGTTTCGCGGATCCGGTAATATTTTTATTCTAAATTTTTTATTAATTTTTAGTTTAATCTTTAAAAATTCTTGCATGCATAAAAAATGTTGTTTTAGGAGTTTTGATCTTTATAAATGAAATAATTGAACCTTAAAAGTGTTATTTTAAAATGTAGGAATACAATGAATTAATGTTATTTTAAATAAATAAAAACTAAAATTAAGGGATTTAATTAGAAGATAATAATTCATTGGTGGAAAAAAGAATAATAAGAATACTTAATTTGTAGGAAATATAAAAGGAGTTTTTTTTTTTGAAATATAGTTTTAATAATAAAGGTGGTTAAATATTTTTTTAGAAAAAAGTAAATAAGGGCATTTTTTTAATAAGTAATAAGTTTTCAAAAAATAATATTTTTTTTTAAAAAAGAGTTTTAAATAAAAGCTTAGAATTTTAGGATAAATAAAGTTTGAAAAAAATCATAAAGAAAAATCTTTTCTAAAATAATGTTTTAATTTTTAAAAAGTATCTTTTAGAGAAAAGCTTTTAGAAAATGAAAAAAGAAGTCTTGGTTTTAAAAAATAAAAATAAAAATGAAAGAAAAAAAAAACTGAAATGTGAAAAAGTCAAAAGAAGGGTCTTAGTTTTAAAAGTAAAAAAGAAATAAAATATTTTTTTAAAAGAAATATTAAAAAGTAAAAAAAAAAAGAAAAGAAAATTTAAGCTTCTTGTTTGTTCTTTAGAAATAGGTCAAGACTTAGGACTAGACTGATTGTTCTTATCAAACGGGAATGACAGATTAGCGCCAGAAATATTGGTGGTGGTTAAAGTTCATCTACCAGGCGATAAGGTCGTTAAAATAGACTGATATTCATTAAACGAACAAATAAAGTCGAACCTTCTTGAACTTGCAAATTCCAGTTTTTTAAAACAATTCTGAAATCTATTAGGTACCAATTTTGGGCGTCTGGGGGTGCAAACCCTTCCCCACGCGTAACCGACCCCGAACTTGTTTTCTGATTTCCGTAGACCAAAACCGTTGTTTTATTAAAACAAAACATTTTATTAAAATAACCTCATTTTAAAGTGATCCAATCACACTTTTCAAAAAAAGTTGGTGGCGACTCCGTGTTTTTTTAAGTTTTCCAAAAAGTTGAAGCCCTCCTTAAAAAGGGTTGCGACAAATACTACATGATAATGCATGGTATGGTAATATATGACATTACATGAAACATGATAACCCATGAAATTATGTTTATGATATACAAAGTTCATGAATATGATACAATGGGGCTAAGGCTCTAACGTGCTGTGTTACAAGTTACATGAACCATGGAACTATGAAATTAAAATGTTATGGATACCTTGGATGCAATTGGCATGCCATAGAATTCATTGAGCTCTTGTATGGGTGAACTACGGTCCTTGGGTTACGACCCTTATGTGGTGAGGCGGAGGGATGTCTGATTTGGTCATTGGCGAGGCGGAGGAATTGACCACACATGGCTAGGCAATGTTGGTTGAGAATTCGTGTATCCATCGGTTACAGTGATCCAAGGTTAAAGATGAAATAAACTAATATTCATGATTTATACATATAAGCATGAAAATAAGAATGTGCATTGTGGTTTTGATTAGCATGACATCTCATGGGAATTATATGGAAACATATGTTATACAAGACTCTTGGTCATTGGTGCCACCTTTAACTTGTAAATATTAAATGTGTTTAATTCATTCTATATATGTTGCTTTATAGAAATTGAGACGACTACCTCACTAAGCTTTATAAACATACCATGTCTTTTTGCATGCATGTCATGTTGTACGTCTTCGTAACTATTGGAATCGTATTTAGCTTTTGCAAGTCACACCCAGAGTATTAAGTTAGTTTTCTTCTCGAACTCCTAGATGGTGGCATATGAACTAAACATATCCTTTTGCATTGTGACGAATATGAATTCGATTAATAATATACAAGATTAGATGACAAGTGATAGATTGGATTTATGGTAATATGCTATGATTAAATAATTGGACTTGATACTAAGTTAAGCAAGAAATGATGTTACGCTTTATGATTAAGAAATTGGTTTGAAGCATTCTAAAAAGTTTTATAGATGGCTATACACGATATGATACAAGCATGTTTTTGTATACCTTGGTATGTAAGTTAAGTGTGTGCTAAGTTTTGTGATGTATGGAACCTAGACTATATGTGTTTATGCAATTATGTTTCGTGAATGGCCATATTGGCACATACATGGCTAATTCATACAAGGGCATGCTAAAATTCGTGAAGACATGATATAAGTTCAACATGTTAGAAATTTGATGTATATGTTTGAAATGGTTTGAACATGTTTTGAATAAGTTTTAAATCAAAATCGGTTATGTAAACTGCAATTTATTGAAGCATGTATTGATATCCTATCTGGTGCGTACTGATATAGCAAAGCCAAAAATGACCATATAGTGCAAAGTGTACTAGTACAGTTAACTATATCGGTAAGAATACTGGCTACTGATATTTTATTTACTCAGGGCGTACCGGTATTGGTGTATCGGTACGGGCCCTCGTACCGGTACAAAAATTTGTTACTGGAATTTGAGGAATTTATTAGTGTATCGGTACGTGTAAAACATATGTTTGATTTTGATATAACAAAGTGTTTTAAGGACCAAATTGAAATCTCTAAATAAATTTTTAAGTCCCCTAAAAGGTTTCAAATCATCAAAGCTTTGCTCTAGTTTGAAAAACTCAAACTCCTAAACTTTTTCTAAATGTTCCAAGGCCAAACTGCTCAAAACGTCTATGAGTACCGATACGCCCCTAAGGGTATCGATACCTTTTTAAAAAACATTGCTACTGGAGGCAAACGTATCGATACGCTTCTTACCGTATCGATACGGGGTATCAAAACATATTTCATCTGTATCGATACGCTATCTCTATAAAATCCCAAGGAGTTTGAATCAAGTATCGATACGATCTCACCTGTATCGATACGCTTTAAAAATATTTTTAAAATCAGAGCTTTAAATATTTTGACCGTTGGCTTGGTAGTTGGTTGGTAACTGAATTTTAAATAGGGTATCGATACGCTATAGCATGTATCGATATGATATCCTCTAGTGAGCTATGTTGAAAAAATTGCATCGATACGATATTCCCCGTATCGATACGCTTCCCTAACACGTACCGATACGCATGTACGCGTATCGATGCGCCTCTCTTATATTTGTACAACATCTATTTATTTTTTGAGACAGGTATCAATACGCCTCCTCGAGTACCGATACGGTAGGCTGCAGAAGTGCATTTATGGTGGTAATAGAGGGTTCCAACGGCTCCAATTCAACCCTAACAGCTAGTAACGGCTACAAACTCAATTAGGAGTATAAAATGGACCTCCAAGCATCAAGAGAAGGCTAATGCTTCAATTGTCAACAACATTGTGATCAAGAAATTGTCTTAGAGCTTAAATTGTCCATTTCTTGTATAGACAACACTAGTGAGCTAAATATTGTTAAATTTGCTCAAGTGTTTAGGTTTTGGGTGAGAGCTTTATAGTACACACAAACGCCTATTAGAGGGATTTCAAGTTTGCTTAAGAATTTCTCTTGTAAGAGAGTGTTTGATTAAGCTAAGGGTAGTTAGCTTAATCTTTGTAACGGTTTCCTCCTAAGCCGAGAAAAGGGGACGAAATTCAAGAGTGAATTTGTTGAAATCCTTAGTGCGGAGATAAGGTAGTGGATGTAGAACTTGGTTCGAAGGTTGAACCACTATAATTCATTGTGTCATTTGCCTATTTTTTACCTCCCACTAAAACACTCAAAAATCCAACTTCTCCACACTCGACGAGATAGAACGGTTGAAAGAAATCGAGCACGATAAAACCCAACAGTATGGCCTCGTGAGTTCCGTTACAGAAGGTAGTTAAAAACGGCGGTTAAGTTAGTTATGATTTAATTTAGTTTCAGAATCTTTACGTTATAGTGCAAAGTAAAGCACGTATCAATTGGTTAAGTTATTTATGCCCTAATGAGCTAAAAATTTACAAGTAAGCACGATTTATAATGAATTTCAGCAATGTGTCCTTAATGTGTAAAAAGGACCACGAATTTGTAGAAGTTTAAAAACTAGTCCCTAATTGGTCAACAAGTTAATTGAGTGAGTTCTAGACTTCCAATTAAGTTTACAGGTACGCCTTTTAAGACATGAATTTCGAATATGTAGTTTTTAAATTCTGATAATATCACGATTTTCTAAAATATACATTTTAGTCCTGAAACTTTAAACTCCTTTCATAACGACCCCTCAGTATGAAAACAAGTTTGACATGGTTTGACGTGATTATTTTTATGATATGCATGACAAGAAACAAGTGCCTACTTTTTGTTGACATGAACAATTTATGAATTATGATATTGTTAAAAATTACATTTTGGTCCCTAGTTGGGATTTTAGATCATTGGCTTAATAATTAAATCGATTATTGGTTCAATGAGGGTAAAATTCAGACATGGGTGTTAGATAAAAGATGAAATATGATGAGTCAATAAATTTTGAAATATTAACGCTTTAGTCTTTAAACTTTGTAGCTTTTGTAGAATAGTCCTTAAAGATTAAAATCAGAATTGCTAAGAATAAGGTCTTTATTAATTAATGCTTTACTTTAAAATTATGCATGTTATGGTTTATGTACAACTTCGATTTGATTTGTTTTGAACAACCGATTGCTCTGATCTCTATTTTGTTTTTCGGTGACATTTTCGATATGGTTTCCTTCCAAACCGGGTAGAGGGTGTTGCCACTACTTCCGTCGCCGAATCCTCCCAAACATTACCCCACTTTCCCGTCGCTGAAAGTTGACGAACGACATACCTAACGTTGAAAAAAGTCGAACTCGTGAGAGGATGTCGATCGACACACCTATCGCCAGTTATGACGATCAGTGGTTGGAGAAAATGGACGGCGACATCCATCGGCAGTAGTAGAGGGCTTCGACGAGGCTACTGACAGCAGCAACAGTGACAATTTTGGGTTAGGAATTTTGGACTATTTTTTGGGATTTGGGGAATTTAGAGATTTTTTAAATTATTTTATTTTCAGTAAAAAAATATAAAAAAGAGTTAAAATCAAAGTCACTTATTATTTTTTGGTTGGATAACAAAAAAATTTTAAACACTTGTTAACAGTGAGGCACCTAAAATTAACAAAATGAATCGTTAGGCACCTATATTACCAAAAAATTTGTTTGGGCACTTAAAGTTAACAAGAGTTATAGTTTGAACACTTATTTTTATATTTAACTATGAGTTTAGATAACAAACATGTCATTTTTTCTAATTGTTATAAATATGTCATTCAATTACAAAACTGTTATAAACAGGTCAATACTCTTACAAACATGTCATTCAATTAAAAATTGTTATGAGCAAATCACCCAATTAACATATTGTTAGAAACATATCATTTTTTCTAATCTATAATAACATTTATAGTCCCCAAAATTTATATAATCTATCAATTTAATCATAATTCAATGTGCCCAAAAGCCTCATGATTCCACTGTCTGCTCGCCCTTTGAAACTTATCAAGATTCTCAAAGGCGGGATTCTCGTTATGCCAGTTCTCCCATAACAATCGCTCAAAATCAGGATGCTCATTCCAGGCTGCCACAAAGCGAAAAGGACGAGTTCCCAACCTTTATTTTTGATGATCAGATGAGAAAATAATTGGTCGATGATCTAATCCCAACCACTGAAGATGAGAAACCTCAGACGTCGCAAACATATCATACCAACGAGATTTACACAAACAACGATCAAGCCTTTAACTAAGAGTATCACGTTTCCAAGTACGGTCCTATAAAACCCATATCAAGAAGCCCAGACTGAAATAAGAACTCGCAGAATTTAAAACAAACCCCAAAATGATGACTCGAACCACCCTGACGTTCCTCAAATAAAGCAGATAGCATTGGAGTCGCCCCCCAACATTCAAGGTTTATCGCCTCCAAGATTGAGGGCCAAAAGTTGATCCCAAACTGATGCACACCTACCTTGCTGTGGACTAGCATACATAAAGCGGATAAAGCATTGTCTATTTGATTCCACATCAGTACACCCACTATGCACAAACTTGTATGAAACGGTTAGAATATCAGTATGGACCGTATCTTTCCACATGATCCAAATGCCCCCTGAAAAACTATTAGCCTCCACACGAAACGAAAAATCAAAACCTGGCTTACTAATGAAAGTATCAGCCGAAGCACCACTCACACTCCGACTCCATAATAGCAACAATATTCGGCTCATGAAACCTGACTAACAGTCTAAAGAAACGATTAAAATCAAGGCCAAAGGTGCCTTGAGTATTCTAGAGTAAAACTCTAATCATTAAAAATACCAAATTATTTAATAGTTTACAAACATTTTTTATATTTAAATCTTATCATTTTATAATTTCTAATACATTTAATTTTTTATACAACTCAAAAAATTAAATTATTTATCATATTTTATTCAAAAATTAAATAAATAGATTAAATTAACTTGAAATTCAAACAAATTATTTATTTGATTTTAATATTTTTAAAATTTAGTAATTTTTTAAATTCTTATTTTTTAACTTAAATAATAAATAAGTTATCGAACTTTCAATTAAAATCAATTATGCCTCTGAACTCGGCAAAAATATCAATTATGCCCTCAAATTCGATTTAAAAAAATGAATTTAGCCGCTTAGCCATGTCTCATCCCACGATGTACTACCACATCAGCATCATTGACTGTCACGTCAGCACCATTAACTGCTACATCAACAATGTAACAATCAACGTCGATTAAAGGGTTAATTTGATGCAATTTGCGAACTGGAGTGCATAATTGAGTGTGTTTTTCAGCGAGGGGCTAAATTAATTTTTTTGGTCGAACTCGGGAGAAAAAATACTCCTTTAGCTTTATTTTTGGGGGGGATATTTCGAGGATGTATTCTATCATGGTATTTAGAGCAGATGGGTTTTGAATTCATGTGTAAATGAGTTTAGGATTTAAAATTTAGGGTTAGAGTTTAAAATTTAATTTTTAGTATTGGGTATAAAAATGACACTGAAAAGGAACATATTATTTTTGTATGTATTCATATTTTTGTTTTGTTTTGTTTTTTCAGAAATCATCATCTCTTCTATTTTGAATCAAATTTTGTAGTGAAGAATTAGAACAAGATTAGCTCTGATTGAAGGCGACGCCTTTTAATCAAAGATGGTGAAAGCTTCCAACATTTTCTCTTGTTTTTGGTCTAAAACATCAGAAAACCAACATATTACACCACACCATCCTGTTGTAGCACCAGGCAATGGTCCTGTCTGCAGATTTTAGTTCCACTTATTACCTAGTTTTCTTTTCAATCTATCACATAGCATAAAAGACTGAAGCAAGACTCAAAAACAAAAACCTCCTTAACTACAGAAGCTCAACACAGGAATGACATATGTTAAACGAGACTCGGTAAAGTTTCGATACATTCATATATCGAAACGATCTTAGACCTTCATATCCAATACCCATGTCCGAATATGGAAAATATGAAGAGTTTGAGCAATAAGAAGTGAGTGGCATATAACATCAAAAACCTTAACAATATGTACATTCGACAACACATCACCACATCAAGATAAAACTTGCGGGCAACAAACACTCGCCTACCGGTAGCATCCATATAAAACACATGTACAATAAACTTGTTCATCATGGTTGTAATATTCTCACCAAAAGCACGAAGCTTCCTGTTCGGGCAGCAGAGGAGTCCGGCAAGACGGACATGTGATCTTCTGATAATTCAACCACTCTTCCAAGCACACTTTGTGAAAGAGATGGCCACAGGTCAAGTGATTGACCTCCGATTCTGGCTTAAATCGAGTCAGGCAAACCGGACATTTATGATCAGACCGCTTGCAGCTACACACTGCATCAAACCTTATTGCTGGGGTCCTACTCCGGAACTCCTCAATGTAACTATCGGAATTCGTGGTACAGAATTCAAATGATTCAGAGGGATATTCAAAAGAATCCGCAGATGGCGATGAAGAAACAAGATGGATACCGAAAATGTGAAGGATTGATCGGATTATGCCTATAACTATAGATATGGATGAAGCTGTGTTTACCAGGAGTACACATAGCACTCCTTCTGATGGAGATGGGAGACTTGAGAGACCCATTTTCTGTATCAAGGTCGGAGTTTTATGCCGGATTCGGAACGAAATAAAGAGGTGCAATTCGAGAAATTCAAGAGTAAGCTAAGTTGAACTTAATAAATCGATGATATGATGGAAAGGTAGATGCAAGAAGATAATCTCAGCTACTCTATAGCTGAAATATATGACCTAGAAACACATTAGACATCCATTAGAAAACACAAGGCAAAAGGCAGAACATCAAGAATTTAATTCCAAAACTCACATGTAGATCACCTCGTAGATTAAAAAATCACTGAGGAAACATAAAATCCAGAACTATAATTGATTATGGAAATTACCTTAAAATCAAAGGGAGAAAACCTTCAGAAGCCCTGGTAATCTGCAAGAAAACCAGTATTCAATTGGGAAAGTGATGTTGATGAAACATTTCCAAAGCAAATCATCATACGTGAATCTATTTGAAAAGGAACCCACAAAAATCAATGGTGATGAAACTTTTTATAAGCTTTTCCATTATCAAGATCTAACCATGATGAACCCTTTATTGGTAATCAAAGTTACCAATTCAATAATAAACAATAAACAAGACCCAGAATTGAGTGACAAAGAAAATGCATCATCAAGGTGATAATAGATCTGATAATTACATGCATAATCAGAAATTCCCATCAAAGAAACAAAACTTACACAAAAAGGGTCAACTTTGCTCTGTAAAAGGCACCAAGAACAATAGCTAAAACAAGATTTATTTTTTCAATGGATCAATGAAACACAGAGAAAGTAAAACTGGGTTTTAAACAAAAAAAAAGTAAGGTTTTAAAAGTCTGGTAATGGCTGCTCCACCATTCTTCCATTCTCTCCTGATATAGCAGCCCCCCACCCTTAACTCTTAAGGAACATACTGTGGTTAGCATCCGGGTTTTCCGGGCTCTAATCCACCTTAACTATAGTTACTTTATATCACCAAAGCTTTAAGCTTTAAATAAATTTTTTTTTTTACATTAGAAGATCAGATAAGATACCCACCAGCATAGAAATGGAAGTTATGCAATTATCATTTAACAAAGTAGAAATAGAATTACCTGCACTGAACATTGACCTATCTGATTACTCTGTCACCAACTTGTAAAAAAGTCTTTAATCAAAAATTAAAAATAAGAAATGTGAAAAAAAAGGTTTCATTCTGTCAGAGCTGTATGTCCCATGTTCTTGTAATTGATGTTCATCTGTCAAACACTCGGATTCATTTCAAAAAGCTTTGACCAATGTTTTATTGCACCGTCGTGTCGTCGTCATCATTTAATATTTCATAATATGAGTTATTTATTTTTTATTTTATGATTTAGGGTGATTATTATAATATTAGAGAATGTTTCAGCATTGCAGGACATGGCCGTTTTGTTCGTGGAAAAGATTATTATTTGGAGGAATGATCTTGTCTAGAATCACATATTTACGTTTGGTTGGAGAGTATTTTCTCTAAGGAGTAATATTACATTCTCAACAATAATAGTTTTTTATTAAATGGTAAAAATGTGATTCATTGTATTTCTTAAGTATTTGTCAATTCCTTCTCCCAAGGGCGAAGCCACCATTTGAATTGGGGTGTCTCATGACACCCAAAATTTTTGAGAAACCTATTTTTTATATATAATTTGTATATAAAAAATTAAAAAATATAGACAAATGACACCCCTTTTATGAATAAAATGACAGCCTTTTATAAATAATTAATCATCTTTAAATAACGTTGAAAAAATGACACCCCTTAAATATATTTTTAGCTCCGCCCCTGCCTTCTCCTATAGACCATATTGCCCCTAAATTAATGAATTTTGTTCGTATAGATCATTTGTTGAATTTAATTAGATGATTAAATATGTATATTTTAAATTAATTAAATATTTTTATTCAATATTAATTTAATATTTAAATAGTGTTACACATATTTAAATATTAATTTAATATTTTTTGTATTTTTATTAATATTATGATTATGATGTTTATAGAGTATATGTTGGGATAGTATATTGTTTGAAAATTAATAAGTTAAAAAGTTGATATTTTTAATTTTATTCTTTGATTTATAAGATACTTACCATCTTATTAAACATTTTACTAGATTAAACTTATGATGTAATTTATTATCGGTATTATACAATATTGAGATTTATTTTATTATTTACTTTAATTTACTTGACATGTCACAACTAATAAAAAATTAAAAATATTGTACATATTAAACGTTTAACATTTAAAAATTCACAAAAAATATTTTAATAGAGGATAACGAGGGTAAATAAATATAAAATATTTTTTGAATAGTCTAAAGGTGATTACAAGGTGATATATATTCATTCATATTCTTAATCTTTTGACAATGCACACACATCTTATAGACAAAGTGTTAAACATGAGTCTTTTAGGATGAACACATTTATTTTTTCACTGAGACCACTTGTTGGGTTCTTTTAAAGAATAGTTAATATAATAATTATACTAATAATATGATAAATATACAATTTTTACAAATTTTAATAATGTAACAAAAATAGTTCTATTACTTTTTGTGTGTATATTTTAAATTAAATTTAACATGTTAAAAAATATATAACACATGGACAGTTTAGTAAAATTTACTTCCAAGTAATATTATATACCTCCAACCAAACACAGTAATTTTACATTTCTACCCAATAAACCAAATAAGATAATATAACATTCTCAATAATATGCCAGTTAATGTTATATTTTAAAAATCTTATTCCCGAAAGTAATCTTACATTCCGTCAACCAAACGTATCATAAGGAAAGACGCTAACACTGCAAACCGACTTTAATCGAACAAAAAAATTATCATCACTACGGACATAACGATCTAAACAAATAAAATTTAAAAGTTTTACAAGTTTCTTAACCCATGTATGATGTATATCAATGAAAATAGATGACTGAAGCATCTAAAAATCAGACTCTGCATTTATATTACATTGGGGCCCTACTTTAATATTAGGTATTGATTGATGTGTGATGGAAGAACGGTGGTGATTATCATCTTTCCCAATTCCACAATCACTGTCATATGAAGTTTCCATTTCACAAACAAAAGACACTTTTTTTATTACAAATTTCTCAGAATATAATATGGAAATGAAATTTAACAAACGGGGTGGTTTAGCATTTGAATTGGATATATACAACAAATTAAATAAACAAAAGAAACAAGATATATAATTGCCCAACTATATGTCATATAAAAGAAGAGTATAAACCAAGAATCAATGAATTCAAGTCTTTGAAGGCTGTAAATTACTGGGACACTGCATTAGTGAAAAAATGGGAAATTAATTTATATTATACTATATATGACTGGGTTGCGTTAGGAAGGAAAAAGGATCCTTGTCATTAGGGATTGAGCTAATGGCAAAGAGGGCAGGTTCTTTGAATGGCGTCCACATCACGTGGGCAGTGTCAGTCCGTTAAAGCCTTATTTGACCTTCTCAATTGGTTTAATGATTATACAATTTTGGTAAAATTAAATTAAATTTTTAGATTAACGTAAGTGATGATTTTCAAGTTTAAGTTTATTTTGAGCAATGAAAATCGAATTTTATTAAAAAAACTAATAGAAGGTATCACAAATACAATACACTTGGGAAAAAAATGGAGACTGCATCCACACAAAAAATTATACAAAATAAAACATGAAACCCAAAAGTGCAAAGAAAAGCAAACACTTTCTTTGAGATTAGCGTATATCGCTAAAGAATTAAAAAATCTTAGTGAATATCCTTGTCTCTATAGAAACGAAACATTTTACGAGGTGAAAAAATAGTGAACGAATCAAACTATTAGGCAGATTGCTCCGCTACACAGTTATGATTATATCGACAAACAATCAGTCTCTACACCTTCCAATGATGGATAAATAAGCAAATACAAGAATAATTGAGTCAACTTTCGGTGTATTCCCATGCAACTTTTGTTTTCATGATTGTTAACTTGAACTGTCACTGCATCTTTCGATGACAGTGGCTGCAATACACACTTTCGAGCATAAAAACATTCAAACCCAAAAATCAAAAAATAGAGAAAAAGCTTAATAAGATAAACATTCAGCCAACATGCATAAAGTATTTCCATACAAAATGGAATTAAATCATAATCATCGGTGTTTAAACAAAAGAAAATATATTTTTTATATAAAAAATCCGGCCATTCACCTAAATGTACCATTAATTGTGGATATGATAACTATGAAAAAGTAAAATATATTTTTTATTTTCTTACGTTTATAATTTTTATCAAACTAACCTTTAATCTTTAAAAATAAATTAAAAATATCATTAATTGTTGAAATATAGAATTTCAATTATCTACATTTAAATGTCATTTTTAAAAGAAAATATATTGGATATCTGAATATGAGTGACATAGATAGGGACTTCGTTAAAAAATCTCTCTAATCTTAATTGAAGAAAAAAAAGAGTGCCCCTAGCTATATATACAATAATACAAATACGAGGATTCACACACCTTCCCTCGAGACCATACACAGACAAATAACAACATAAACTCAATTCCCAAACTAACTTGTCAAGATTAACCTACAGAACTCGACTTCCACCTTAAAAAGTAACCATTCCTCAAAGATGTTAAATAAAAAAAACTCACTGAAAGCATCCGTATTGGGCAGCAACAACAACCATGAAAGGGGAGTGTCATTAAGTCTAGGAAACAAAATTTTCCGAGCGCCCAATCCCTCCTTAGCTAGTGGGTCAGCCACAAGGTTATACCATTATTCTACAACCTTATAGAAATCCCAAAGCAATACTAGGAGCAGCAAACCATAACCCCCTAATATATGCAAGTAAATCATGAAGGTATGCAAAATAACAACATCAATAAATACTCACTCGAAACAGCTTAGATTAAATCAATGCTCCTATTATACGTTGCAAGTATCATACACCCTTAGTAAAAAAAAATTGTTAATCCCCGCTTTAGCGAGTCTATCCGCCATTGTATTGTACTCTCGGCCAACCAAGAAAACTTTTCAATTGCAGGACTTTACTAAATTCAAGCAACAGTTCACTAGTTCTCTAAACACATATAGAGAATCACCAGGTTTGTTCAACCATGAAACAACATTGCTACAATCCGATTCAACCATTAAGGACACTTCGGTGACCTATTTTGATCCAACGAATAGTGTCAAGGCCTCCTTGATAGCAAGCAACTCAGCTGAGGTGGGGTATGTAACCCCAATAGATTTCGAGAATTCGATGAGAGTTTCATGCTTGAAATTTTTTTAGTGAACCTCCTATTTCGGTAGGGCCGAAACTACCCGAAACCGCACCATCGGTGTTAAATTTTAATACACCACGTAAGGGTGCTGACCAAGCATCAACTATACACTAATTCTCACCTCGTTTGGCATGGACCATAAAGTGAGAATAACCATAAATTCACTAATTGACAAAAGTGATTCAGGCCATTTAGCACGATACCACCAACCAATCCTTAACAAAATTAACTCGAAGAGTTGATTTGTGTTGATACCTTTACCTCTAAAAGCTTCCTCATTCTTAGCTAATATATGAGGAAGGACTTGCAATCTTCTGGAGCTACTAATTGAACTTCCCACAGCCTGCACAAGAGGCATCAGATTGCCCAAACAAAATTGCATGAGATGAACAAGTATGGCGTGGACTCCTCCTCCTTTTGGCAGAAGTAGCAGAGCAGACTCCCCTTGACATGAACACCCATCCTAGCCAATTCACACTTCGATTGGACTCGGCCAACTAACAAACGCCAAACAAAAAATTTCACATTACTTGGTGCTATTCCTGTCCACGCATGATCCCACATGTCATCTTTTCTACGGTTATTAGTTGCTATAATCGAACACAAATCCTTTTAGGAGTACCACTCGAATAATGCTTTCACCCATCTAATGCTATTCGATGGAAGATCCCCTAATTTAAATTCGTTAAGAGTTTCCATAAAAGCCTCCCACACCTTTAGCTCCCAATCGAAAAGAGGTCTGCGTAAGGGCACCTCCCATCGCCATTCGAAGCCTACCCAACAACAAAAATCAGCAATTTTCCCGTTCTTCTTAACAGCCAGGGCGAAGATTCTTGGAAAACGATCTCTAAGACATGGATTATGTACCCACTTTGTTGTCCAAAAATTCAAAGATTTGCCATCTCCAACCTGCAAAAGAATGTTAGAAATGAAAGGATCATTACATGCATTTGAAGGCACCAAAGGTCTAACTATGTCACGCCAAATCCAAGATAAGCTTCGGCTAGTTACATTCTCCGGCAATATATTGTTTGCCCCACGTTCATAATTTTCATTCATAACTCTTCGCCACATGCTATCACGTTCCGAACTATATCGCCATAGCCACTTGTATAGTAAAGCTCTATTTTCACCTTGAAGTCAACCAATCCTAATCCCCCGTATTACCTCGGCAAGCATAAGACTTCTCAAAAGACCTAGTGAATTTTTCTCTTATCCAAAGAACCCCATTTAAATCTGGAAATAATTCTATTGAGGACCAAAGATATAGATATTGGCATTTTGAACAAGGACAAAAAGAAAATTGATAAATTCACCAAAACAGATTTCACAATTGTATTTCTCCCCCCAAAGGACAACAATTCAGCTTTCCATAGACCTAACTTAGATTGAATTTTCTCTACCATAAGCTTCCAAAGTGCATCAGAATTCCTTGGGCAACCAAGAGGTAAACCCAAGTAAATCGAGGGCAGCTTCCCCGATGCGCACTGAAGATTGTTCGCCCAAGAGGCCACCAATGGTTCTTTGATATTAATCCCAAAAACATTAGATTTTTTCATGTTCAGTTTCAACCTAGAAACTAGTTCGAAGCACCTGAGAATTATCTTCACATTACACACTTGAGACCCGTTATTACCACAAAATACTATTAGATCATCCGAAAATTGGAGGTGTGAAATCCTAAAATTCTCCAACCCAATCCTAATGCCTTTAAACAATCCTAGATTTAATGCCTTGACTAGTATCACACTCAACCCTTCCTCCACAATAGTAAATAGGAGAGGTGAAAGCGGGCACCCCTGCCTCAAGCCCCTTTTGATTGAAAATATGCCCGTTGGGGACTTGTTGACAAGGATAGATGGAGGCCGAAGAGATGCATGAATGAATCTACCCTCGCCACTTATCGCCAACACCCAATTTCCTTAACATAAGGTCGAGGAAACCTCAATCAACTGTATCATACGCCTTGCGAAAATCTGCTTTAAAAACAATCCCATCCTCGTTTGACCTTTTAGCGCTGTCTACAACTTCGTTAACGACAAGTGCACAATCCAGAATTTGTCTACCTTTGGTAAGGCAAACTGGTGATCACTAATGATTTTATGCATGAGGTGAGACAAACGATTCGTCAACAGATTTGATAATATTTTATAAACTCCCCCAACCAAGCTTATAGGCCGAAATTCCTCGATCGAGTCAGGGGATTTAACTTCCGAGATTAAAGAAATGAACGAATAATTAAGGTTAAGATCCCACTGTTAATGAAATATAAATGTAGACATTTTAAAAAGTTACATTTTTATAGCGTTAGGTCAACAATAAACAAAAATTAAACAAATATTGGATAAAAAATAATATTTTTAAATAAAATAGTATACTAAAACTGATTAGTTTTAAAAAAATATATAAAACTAAAATTTAAATTTTAAAATAAAACATGAACACTTGACATATTTATAGCGGTGATAGAAAATCATAGTTTTCCTTTTTGGATTTATAAATAAATACACATACATTGAAAACAAAAAGTTGACATGAGCACTTAAATGTTAGGGTTTAAGGTTAAGATTATAGTTTAGGGTATAAAGGTTAGGGGCTTAGAATTGATGTGTTGTGGTTAGAATTTAGGAATTTGGTTGTAATTTAGGATTTAAACTTTAAGCCCTAAATCCTAACCCTAAACCTTAAATTCTAACCATGACACCCAAATTCTAAACCTCTAACCTCTAAAATCCAACTCTAGGCGTGGCCTGTGCCCTTCCATTTCTTTTCTTTGCCTCGATAATAATTTGAATGTGCAGATAAACATGTTGGAAGATAAATTGCTTCATCAGCAGAAGGTTAATATATTAGAGATGCTTTGTTCTGAAATCCAATCCCAGCTTTGCTCAGTAAGTAAATTGCCAATGTATGTTTTGCAGGGGTACTAGTTTTCCCCTTGCCACTCACAGAAGAGGTTGTTCCACTTTATGATCTCTATCATGAATGTGATTAATATTGGTTTGTGTAGTTAATATTGAAATTGGTGTTGCTGAAATGATGCCCTTGCAGAGTAGCTGAAACAAGACACGTCCTTTACAGAACAGTCTGTGGAAAGGCCAAATTGTAGTTGATCCATGTGATGTGAATCGGGAAAGATTGCTGCTATTTTCTTCTTTATCTTTTTCTTCATGTTTCTTGTTGTGGTAGGTAAAGTTGGCACAATGAAGCAGCTCTGGAAAAGAAAAACAAAGTCTTTTCACATTTACTGCAAGATAAAAGAAGAACTGAGTTCTTCTGGTACTATTGAATTGGTCAATGATCAATCTAAAATAGAGAAATTGTTGCAGATTTATACGGCAGAGTATTCAGGTTCCTTTAACAGAGTTCTTCTGGTACTATTGAATTGGTCAATGATCATCTAAAACAGAGAACTTGTTGCAGATTTATACGGCAAGGCATTCAAGTTCGTTTAACTCTTGCTGTTATGTGACAAGATGCTTAACTTGTCTGCTATTTCTTCAGTTGCTGAATTGCAGAACAAGAATGGACATCACAATGCCGATTTACATGGATTCTGTTTTGTCTTTAGCCATGAATCGACTAAGAAGTATGTTGGGGGTATTCTAAAAACAGGCGGCTTAAATACTAACTAAATGCCAGCCTTTAATTTAGGCCATTGGATGAAACCACTTTTATAGTGGCCGTTGGATTAAAAATAAATAAATAAAAGGTTACCCGGTAAACCGATAACCTTTATGTTTTCGTCTCTATTTTTCACAAAAGCATTGGCTCTTCACCAACGCTTCATTTCTTTTTCCTTTACCCTTTTCTATTTCTCTTTCCAGAAATCTCTTGAATAATTCTCATTTTGAGGGAAAAATTTCGGAATCTAAGATTATAAGAGAAGAAACGATGGGGTCTTCGATGAATTCTAACTCGCATGAGAACCTGGACGAGCAAATTGTGCTACTAAAGAAAACAAAAAACCCCTCCCGCCATTGACGCGTCTGTCCATTCTTCTTGAGCACGACCTAAAGAATTGCAGAGAGTTTTTTAAGTTAATTAAGAAAAAGGAAAAAACTCATCATTGGAAGTCTACAGAAGAATAGAAATAGGCCAAGAAAAATCCTCGAAAAAAAGGATCCGTAGATAAAAGGGAAATCGAAGAACAAAAATGTACCAATTTTTTCATGTTTGCCATACCAGCATCGATACCACCTAAAGGTGGTACCGATACCCCCTTGGTGAAATAGCATATTTTTTCATGTCTGCCAAACCATCATCTATACCACCTAAAGGTGGTATGGATGCCCCCTGGTGAAATAGCATATTAAAAAAGGTATATACCTTTTTCTCTTACAAAATTGTTACAATTTGTGTACATTTTGTACTCATTTGTGTATATGCACATTGTGTAATATTTTATGTACATACACATTTTGTATAACAAATGTACCAATTTTTTCATGTCTGCCAAACCAGGTATCGATGCCCCTTGTTATTATTGTACCAAATTGTGTTTCCTTGTAACAAGTTGTGTACATACACATTTTGTATAAATGTACCAATTTTTTCTTGTCTGTCAAACCGGCATCGATACCACCTAAAGGTGATATGGATGCCCCCTTGGTGAAATGGCGTATACCATTTTTCTCTTACAAAATTGTAACAATTTGTGTACATTTTGTACTCATTTGTGTATATGCACATTGTGTAATATTTTGTGTACATACACATTTTGTATAACAAATGTACCAATTTTTTTATGTCTGCCAGCCCCTTGTTATTATTGTACCAAATTGTGTTTCCTTGTAACAAGTTGTGTACATACACATTTTGTATAAATGTACCAATTTTTTCTTGTCTGTCAAACCGGCATCGATACCACCTAAAGGTGGTATGGATGCCCTCTTGGTGAAATAGCGTATTAAAAAGGTATATACCTTTTTTTCTTACAAAATTGTAACAATTTGTGTACATTTTGTACTAATTAGTGTATATACACAAATCTTTATTATTATTGTACCAAATTGTGTTTCCTTGTACCAAATTGTGTATGTACACAAATCCTTACAACCATATGAGCCATTTTGACCCTTGGTAAAATCTCGTACTAAAAAAGGTATATACCATTTTTTCTTACAAAGTTGTAACAATTTGTGTATATTTCGTACTAATTAGTGTATATACACAAAAACTTATTATTATTATTGTACCAAATTGTGTTTCCTTGTAACAAGTTGTGTACATACACATTTTGTATAAATGTACCAATTTTCTCTTGTCTGTCAAACCGGCATCGATACCACCTAAAGGTGGTATGGATGCCCCCTTGGTGAAATAGCGTATTAAAAAGGTATATGCCTTTTTCTTTTACAAAATTGTAATAATTTGTGTACATTTTGTACTAATTAGTGTATATACACAAATCTTTATTATTATTGTACCAAATTGTGTTTCCTTGTACCAAATTGTGTATGTACACAATTTCTTACCATGTAACATTTTGTGTATATACATTTTTGTGTTACAAACTTGTAAGGATTTATGTACATAATTTGTAATAAATATGTACCGCTTTTTACCCGGTAAACAGATCTTCCGTTTTTTAGCCTATATTTAAAGGTTGTTCCCTAGAACTCCCCAAATATGTTGGGCAGTCACATTAAACACAAGTACACCTGTCTCAGTTCTCACAATTTAAGGTGTCTCTTGCATTTCTCTTCTGACATAAAACAACTTATCTCAGAAAAAGTGCTTTGATTTGTGGTTGTACTTGAATGAATCGAATAGTAGTATATATTTTCAGATTTCGATCAAGTGACTGTAATTTCTTGTTGCTTTGCTTGTTGAACTTTACTTGATATCTTTTTTATCTCATAAATTTCAGTGTTTCGGAATGCAATGGCTGTAATTGCATACTACTTTCTATGGATTGGTTTGGTTGAGTGATTAATTTAGACTTCAAATTATTATTTTTCCAATAAAACTATTTGTAGTTCAAAAGTCGGATTATTTTAGAGTATGTGTTCAGTATTATTGATGGTTCGCCGAGTCTAATGAATAAGAAACGTTCCCAAGATGAGAATTTTAAAATTTAGTTGAAGCGTGTACATCATTCTTGTTTGAAATTGTAATTACTAGGGCCACCTGTTTGTTAACATGTGCTGCTTTTTTTTGGCCATTTAAGCCATGTAGGATATTGAGCGTGTTTTTACATAGATATTGAAAATAGGGGTGAGCGTTCGAGCGAGTCGAGTCGAGTCAAAAAATTTCGAGTTATTCGAGTTGACGCGTCATATTTTACGACTTGAACTTAATTTGAAATTTTTTCGATTCCAGTCGAGTTTATGAAATTCGAGTCGAATTATAGTCGAGTCGAGTTTTCGAGTTTCTATACAAATTTAATTGTAATTATTTACCATGTTATAGTACGATTTGATTCCAATTTAAACGACTTTCTCTATTCATATAAGATATGCATATATATATATATATATATATATATTTCTTCATATTATTTTTCACATGCATAAGTAAGATTTGTAATGTTATTTAATAAAAAAATATATCTAAACTTCTAAAATATATTTATAATATTATTTTTAAATAAAGAACTTTTGAGGATAAAGTACTGATGGGGTATAAATGAGTCAATGAATTGATGTAAAGAAAAAAATTACAAAAAATTCAGTTGAATGATCAAATTGAATAAAATATAAAGTTAAAGGGCTAAATTAAAAAAAAAGAATAAATTTGTTAAAAATATGAATTGAAGTTATATAGATATTATATAGTGTTAGTGAATCATGTGGTTTAATTTTGGTAAAAAAAATAGACTTAAAACGAAAGAGAAATTAAAGAAATGGGAAACATTCAAAGTTGAGGGGCTAAATTACAAAAGTAGGAAATTTAATTTAAAAATATGAATTGAAGTTAAATATGTATTCTAGTTTTTACATTGGTTTAGGAGCATGTGGTTCAATTTTGGTCAAAATTGACTTAAAACGAAGGAGATATTGAAGAAATGAGGAAATCATACAAAGTTAAGGGGCTGAATTGAAAAAAAAATGAAATTTATTTTCAAAAATATAAATTGAAGATAAATACATATTCTACGATGATTTAGGAATACGCGGTTCAAATTTGGTCAAAAATGGACTTAAAATGAAGGAGGAATTGAAGAAAAATGAAATCAGTGACTAAATTGAAAAACTGTAAAATTTGGTTTTTCGATTTTTCGAGTTGGGCAAATTCCAAACCGACTCGAAATCGAAATTTTTTCGAGTTAATAGTGTTGACTCGAATAACTCGAATCGAATAACTCAAAATTAAAAAAAAATATCGATTTTTTCGAGTCGAGTCGAGTTTTGTTCACCCCTAATTAAAAATGCCCAACATTGTTTAAATCTTTAGCTTTTAGGTTGGTTAGGTAGGTACGGAACCTCCTGCTCTGAAGCACTTCAGTCAACATTTCCCTATTTTACCTGTGAAAAACTGCACAGTGAATATATAGGGAGAAACGGAATATATAAAAGTGTGTGAGTCTGCGATGCCCCGGTTTAAAATGCGGCTAAGACATTACCTATTTTCCCATCTACATGTTATCAACTAATTCAAACAAATTTTGGTTAACCTTTAAGGTTGGCAAATAAAATATTTTACTCCTAAACTGATTTTTTCTAACATTTTAGGTGCCGAGTGAAATGTTTCTCTTTCAACTTAGAAAGTGAAATATGTTCGTAACATTTTAGGTTCCCGGACCATACAAATTGCTTTTCGGTAACATTTTAGGTTACGAATGAAATGTTTCATTCAACTTAAAAAGTTAAATATCTCGGTAATAATTTAGGTTCCCTAACGCTAAACTGAATGTAGGTAACATTTTAAGTGCCGATCCAGAAACTGAATTTCATTAACATTTTAGGGTCAAATTGAATGTAGGTAATGTTTTAGGTGCCGATCCCGAAACTGAATTTCATAAACATTTTAGGGTTCGAACGGTAACACCCTGACAACCGACCTAGTCGAATTTTGATTTCTGATGATCAAAAATATATTTTTGACAATTAAAAGGAAAGTATAAAATGAGTAAAATGGATTAATTTGATTAACTGCAAGATTTCAGGCCTAGGTTGAAAGTTTAAAGGACAATGACTAAATTATAAAGTTAAATGAGAAAATGGAATGGATAAGTGTGTAATTAGATCGCTTAGTGACTAAAATGCAGGAATGAGAAGTAGTTTAGTGACTATTTTGAAAAAAGTAAAGTTGAATAACCTTAGTGTAAGAGGTGGAATCTTTAAGGATTAAAACCCTGATTAAACCATTTGTATCATGAGTCATTGCCATGTACCTTTGCATGAATTACTATGATTTAATTAAAAGAAAAAAAAGAAAATGAGAGAGTGATCCCACGGAAATTTGAAGGAAGAAAGAGAATTCATGTTCATTTGTGTGTGTTATCTTCTCCAATTCACATGAACTCCATGCTTGATGTTCATAAACACTAAACTTTTGAATTAAAATTCTATATATTTAACCATCATTTCTTCAATTAAATCACATATTTGGTATGCTCTTACTCTTAGTTTTCTTATGGTGTAATTTTTATTAAGTTTGGAACTCAAGTGTTTATGGGTAATTTTCACTAGTTTGTAATTTTGGTTAGTTAATGATCCATCGTTGAAATATGATGAATTCTAAACTTAATTGTAATTTTCCATGAATTTTAGGATATTGCAATGCCAAAGCCTAGCCCCTTTAAGATTAAAAATTTCATTGTATGTGAAGATTAATTTTCAACATAGTAAATTCTGCCTAGAATATGTACTATGGTAGTGACTTTGACAATTCATAGAAGATTTCATAGGTTAAATTGGTGAATGAAAGTTATATGTACAGAACCTGTGTGTCTAGTTTCGTTTAACAAAATAGTGATGGATTTCGATCTGTAAACTAAAAGATACAGATTTTTTTAGTAAGTGAAGGTCAAAAAATAAAACAAAAGTTGACTTTTTGGACAACAAGGGCATTGACTTTGTAAATCCACCATAAATTGTACAAATGGTCCTAGAGGCTGAATTATATATAGTTAGAAAGTTATTCAGTCTAGTTTCATCTAGAATCAACAAAATTGAATTCCGAGTTATAGAATATTTTTATAAAAATGTCCCTTTAAGGACAATACAAGCTGCCTAGTGTATTGAATGATATGTTTCTTTAATGTTTGGTTATAGAAAATGGAAATGAAGGAAACCATAAAGGGGGAGAATAAGGAAAAATGTCTCTAAGCTTGGATCAATGTGAGTGTAGTTTATGCATTCGGATGAAAGGGTGTCATCTTGAACTCTGTTTCTTATGTATATAAATGTATTTGCTCATGAACATATGCATAAGGCTCACATAGAACACCTTGGATGGTTGCAATCATGGCATGAAATGTTTGGTAAGCATCTTTAATGTGTTTTGCACCATACATACATTGGATGTTTGCTCATTGCTGTGGAACATGAATAGGGCAAAGATTGAAAAGACACAAATTTTGTCCGGCCCATCCACTCATGGAATCTTGAAGTTGTTCTTCTCATTATGAAATTCTTCAATCTTCCTTTATCTCCTTCTTTAGCTGAGGATGAACTCTTCTCATTAGGAATTCTTCCTTCGCTGATCGAACTCTTCTTCTTTACTGGACGAATTCTTCTCATTAGGAATTCTGTCTTTGTCAAAGCGGGCTCTTCTCATTAGGAATCTTTCTTTGCGGGTGAACTCTTCTCATTAGGAGTTCTTCTTTGCTGGGGCGAAGACTTCTCATTAGGAATCCTTCTTTGTTGGGCGAACTTTTTTCATTAGGAGCTCTATCTTTGTTGGGGCGGATTCTTCTCATTAGGAATCCTTCTTTGTTGTGCGAACTCTTCTCATTATCAGCTTTATTTTCCATCTACTTCATGTCAAAACAACTAAAATATGAGGGTTAGCACGACCCTAATTTCCTACATGATGCATGAACCATGACTTGTTGAGATTCATCAATCGACTTTTGCCCCCTTAGGACCCTTTTTGACGCTTCTTTTCTAATTCCCATCTCACATTCAGAATTGGCTATCACAATCTCCTTTCTTCGTTTCTTTCCCTTTGCTCTAAAGTGCCCTTTCAGGTTTTCACTTTAGTTTGCTTTTCCTCAAAGTGCCCTTTTGGGTTTTCACTTTGTTTTTTTCTCAACAGCGTCGTTTTAGGTTTTCACCTCGATTTTCTTTTTTCTTTTCTTTTCTTTTTTTAAATAAAAAGGAGAGGTATTATAGTCGACAAAATATTGTCTTGGCCAATCATATATCACCTTGTTTTGGCAACATTGCAAATACCCAATCCTTAAATGTTAAATTTTTGCCGAATCCAAGAGCCTTTACAAAATGATGGTTCTCAACAGTACATCATGGGGCTGTGGACATTCTTCTTCATTCTCACACTTCATAAACTGTCTTAATTGAGATGCTGATTCAAAAGAACATGATAATGTGTTGGTCTTGTGGTTCTGATCATCTCATCTCATCATGAACACAGAGATAAAAATCACTGTTCTTCGGGTGACAGACTCTATTGACATCTTTATAGTCAGTTTCCAAGTTCACACCATCTTGTCATATACACTCTTTTCTTCAATATCCCAGAGTGATAAGGTTCAACCGCACTTTTAAAAAAAATAGTAATACCAGGAAATTATCTGCTTTTATACATTATATCAACCATTTTATGATGCTTTAAAATAAAAAGAAAGCTCGGAAGTGAATTCATGAATTTTATTGAAGCTTATAAGTCGAAAAACAACAAGATATGAAATAGTCATGGCAAACTAAAGCAACAAAATCAAGAAACAAGGTTAGATCTCCAAGCATCCAAGGCATGAAGGATACAACCACCCCACCGACCAAATATAGAGCTAAACCTTCACTAATGTCCAACAGTCCTCAAATGTTGCCGGGATGCTTTCAAATGTGAAATCACTTCCAAAATACCATGTGTCCGAGAGATTTTGCCTGCCGGATGCCTAACTTCATTTATCTGAGCATCCTTTTACGGGTTTTCAACTCAGATCCTCCATTGGTTTCAAGGTGCACTTTACGGATTTTCACCTTGAACACCCTTTTTATTTTCACCTTTTTTGACATATCTAAGGCGCCCTTTCTAGGTTTTCACCATAGATATTTTTATTTTATGAAAACGCCCTTTTGAGTTTTCATTCCGCTCTTTTTTTCTTTTTTTCATTCTCTTTTTGAATTCTTCAAGCATAATATTTCTTGACTGAATCAGAGTTCACATGCTTATGCAACTCCTTGCCGTCCATTTCAGCCAAAATCAACCCTCCTCCAGAGAAGGCTTTTTTAACAACATAAGGTCATTCCCAGTTAGGCATCCATTTTCCACGATCATCTCGATGTATCTGCAAGACCTTTTTCAACACAAGATCTCCATCTCGGAATTCTCTTGGGCACACCTTTTTATCATATGCCTGCATCATTTTTTTCTGGTACATTTGACTATGATAGATTGCCTTCAACCTCTTTTCCTCAATAAGATTCAACTGGTCAAATCAAACCCGTAGCCATTCTGCATCATCTAACTTCACTTCGGACAAAACACAAAGAGATGGGATTTCGACCTCAATGTGAAGTACCGCTTCTGTCCCGTAAATCAAAGAGTAAGGTGTTTCTCCAGTTGAGGTTCGTATTGAAGTTCGATATGCAAACAATGCAAAGGGTAGTTTTTCATGCTAATCTTTATAAGTTTCTGTTGTCTTTGATATGATCTTCTTGATATTCTTGTGTGCTGCCTCCACTGCCGCATGCATCTTAGGGCGGTAAGTCACAGAATTGTGATGAATGATTTTGAGTTACTCACATGCTTCTGTTATCACTTTGTTGTTGAAATTTGTGGCATTATCAGTTACGATCCTTTCTAGCAAACCATACCGACAAATTATCTCTTTCTTCAAGAACTTGCAAACTATCGTTCTTGTGATGTTGGCATAAGAAGCTGCTTCTACCCACTTGGTAAAATAGTTTATGGCCACAAGAATGAAACATTGTCCATTAGAAGCTTTAGGGTGGATCTGCTAGATAACATCCATGCCCCAAACAACAAAAGGCCATGGGGAATTCGTTGTATGAAGAGGTATTGGTGGAGAATTAATCTTGTCAACATATATCTGGCACTTGTAACACTTCCTAGCATATTCAATGCAATCTCCTTCCATGGTTGTCCAATAATAGCCATATCTCATGATTTTCCCGTCTATCAAAAATCTATTGGTATGTGTTCCACATATTCTGTCATGCACTTCTGCCATGATGTTCTTTGCTTCATTGACATTGACACATCTTAACAGAATCTAATCTTTTCCCCTTTTATAAAGGATCTCTCCATCGAGCACGTATCCTGATACCATCCTTCTAATTGTCCTCTTGTCATTGTTGTTTGCCCGCAGGGGATAAGTCTGATACTTTAGATATTGCAGAATGTCAAAATACCAGGGATACTGTAGAGAATTTGGGTGTTCTTTATTTATGAGCGCAAGTGCACACTCTTGTCAAGTTATAGTATAAAAGATATCGTCTCCCACAGGGATAGGAGCAGTTCCTGTGAATGGTTTCCTGCACAAAGATTTAGTAAATGCGCAATTAAATCTCACGATGTGGAAATATAAAAACACAAGTAAAAATAAAGATAGTGATTAGAGGAATGATAGGGAGAGATTAGGTTGATAGATTGGGTAAGACAAATACAACTCAATGGCCTGTGGACTGTATTTTAAAGTCTGAGCATGTTTTGCACTGCCATGAATTGCTGCCTCGACGGGATGGCGGACGACAAACTACGACCCTGTCACGTAGCCGCTGCAGGTCACTACCACTGCAGGAGTGTACTTTCTCGGCAGGTGGAACGAAAAGAAGTCCTTGCGGCAAGTCTGGCATACATTCCAAAGTTCGGCCGGATAGTCTACAGTGATCCCTCCTATTTCTAGGTTAGGATGCTCGAATACTCACGTGATGTAGGCAATACCTAGAAATCTCAGCATCAACCTAACACATGAAAGTTCATTCGATTGGTGATCCCTCTTAGTTGCTGAAACTTGTGGACTAGTGTGGAACCAAGTTAGTCACGCCTTTGTATGTTGTGACTGTACTTAACCCTTTCGTGAGCCTTGCACTTTCGTGCCCGACAAATGGACTTTCTCTTCAACTGACTGGTGTAAACTAATTGAAAGAACAAAGAGCATAAATTAAGCAAACTTTGGAATTTTATTGAAAACAACTCAAAACCATTACAACTGTTTCCCTCAAACTACTTTACATACACACGCCTAAACCCTAGGAGAGTTGGGCCGCGACCCCCAACAACTCCAACTTATCTAACTACATCTCGTTGTGCGGCTGCTCAGGCTCGCATCTCCTCACCCTCGTCACCATGCCCTTATAACCTCGTCACCATACCCCTATACCCTTACATACATTGGGTATATATAGGGCTCATGGCCTAAGTTTGAGTCCTCCTTGAAGTAGGAGTTCTAAAAGTAAATTACATTAAATAAAGACTCCTTTATTACTTAAATATGGACTCTTTGGACATTGCCTTCTTCCGCAAGTAAGAATAAGTGCTCCTACTTATCGGTCTTGGATCAGCTCTACCGGCCGCTACAGGCTTCAGAAAATTGCAAGACTGGGTTCATTGGGCTTAGGAAATTGCCTTCTTTAATTCGTGACCCATCTTGGTTAAGTCGGTGTAACTCCTGCCCGGGCGGCACATGGCAGCAATGCTATTTCGGCAGCGTCCTTGGCGGCATCTGGAACTGCTTCAGCACAACTCCTTTGGTTCCAGCTTTCTGTCGTGTCCTATTCTCTCCTAGTTATAACACCTGAAAATATAAACTAAACTAAAACAGTAACTTTTCTCAACCAAACATAAAATAATCAATAGAAGCATGGTAAAAGAGAAGATATTGTTATAATGCATGCAATGCACCTAAATATGCCTAAATGAGCTTAAGAACAATAATAATACGGGAAGGAATATGCACAAAATTTATAACTCATGGACACTCTACATATACTTATCGATTTCTTCTTCTATGCTGCAACAGTGAGCATAGGTTTCATAACTTTGCATTCGAATCGGCATCATGTCTCATGATTTAATTTCTAGGAATACCGAAGCCAGTGTAGCTAAGGCCTCCACCATTTGGATGTCTTCCCTAGGATGTATGTAAAGGTAATTTCTTCAAATTATTTCATTACCTCCAGGATCAATTTTCGGTACTCGATCAACTTTATATCATTCGTCTCCCATTCTCCACGAAGTTGGTAGATTACCAACGCTGAATCCCCATATACTTTAAAGATTTCTATTTTCCTTTCAATAGCAGCTCGCAGACCCATGACACAAGCTTTGTACTCTTCCATGTTGTTGGTGCAAAGAAATTATAACTTGCTCATGAACGAGTAATGTACATTATTTGGAGAGATAAATACCGCTCCAATTCTACGTCCAGGGAATTATCTTCTCCATCAAAATATAATTTCCAAGTGTCATTATCTGGGATTCCAATTTCTGTTGTGGAGACATTCATCACATCTTCATCTGGGAAATCAAAGTTCAGGGGCTCATAATCTTCCGATGCACGACTGGCTAAGAAATCTGTTATGCCACTTCCTTTTATTGCCTTTTGGCTCACATATACAATATCAAATTTTGACAATAAATTTTGCCAGCGTGCCAACCATCCAGTCAATGCCGGCACTACATCATAAATTTCAATGGATCAAGGCAAGAAATTAGCCATGTACTGTGGTACAACATATAATGTTTGAGCCTACGAGTTACCCAGATCAAATCACAACATAACTTTTGGATTGGTGGGTACTGTACTTCACATTTAGTAAACTTTTTGCTCAGATAATAGATAGCTCTTTCCTTCTTCCCTGTATCATCATGTTGCCCTAGCACACATCCCATTGAATTCTCATAGACCGTCAAGTACAAGATCAACGGTCTTCCGGGAACTAGTGTGACCAATATTGGAGCATTTGTCAAATATTTCTTGATTTTATCAAATGTTTCTTGGCATTCTTCATTCCATTCTCCAGGGTTATTCTTTTTAAGCAACTTAAAGATTGGATCACATTTATCGGTCAATTGTGAAATAAACCGAGAAACGTAATTTAGCCTGCCAAAGAATCCACAGACTTCTTTCTGCGAACTGGGTGGTGGAAAATTTTGAATGGCCTTCACCTTATCTGGATCTATTTCGATTCCTTTTCTACTGACCACAAACCCGAAGATTTTTTTGGATGTTACTCCAAAAGTGCACTTGTTAGGATTGAGTTTTAACTGGTACTTCCTCAATCTTAAGAACAATTTCCTCAAATTTTGAATATGCACTTCCTCAGTATGAGATTTAGCAATCATGTCATCCACGTACACATCAACTTCTTTGTGCATCATGTCGTGGAACAAGGTAACCATTGCCCGTTGATACGTTGCCCCGAAATTCTTCAATCCTAGAGGCTTCATTTTGTAGAAATATATGCCCCATAAAGTTATGAATGTTGTTTTGACCATTTCCTCCGTATTCATCTTTATCTGATTGTACCCCGTGAAACCATTCATGAAAGAAAACCATGAATGTCCTGAAGTGTTGTCAACCAGAATATCTATGTGTGGCAGAGGAAAATTATCCTTTAGACTGGCTTTATTTAGATCTCTATAGTCCACACACATGTGTACCTTTCCATCTTTTTTCGGCAAGGGGACTATATTGGCCAACCACTCCGGATACTGCGAGAAAACCAGCATCAATATGCTTATGTACCTCTTCCTTTATCTTCAATACAATTTTCGGTCTCAATCTTCTAAGCTTCCGTTGAACCGGTTTACATTCTGGCCTTATGGGTAACTTGTGTACCACTATGTTAGTTTTCAATCCTGGCATGTCTTGATAAGACCAGGCAAGACATTTTTGAACTCTTGTAACAGATCAATTAACTTTTGCTTCTCCTTTAATGAGAATGCTGTTCCTATTTTTACCTCTCTTCTGATTTCATCTATGCCCAAGTTGAGAACTTCCAACTCTTTCTTATGAGGTAAAATCTGCTTGTCTTATTTTCCACCAGCCTTAGAAATTCTTCAGGGATTTCACATTTTGTTTCATCCTCAACTTCATTGACTTCCACTAAACACACTGGCGGTTTAAAACCTACTATAGTATTAGGTTTAGGATCATTCATGCAGTCGATAATTGAAGACTTGTAAAGGAAATAATAATATATTTTGGAAACGATGCGAAAAATTAAAAAAACATGTTTGCCATTTGTGAATCAGCATGAAAAGCATCTTTATTAAATTTGATAGGTATAACGGCCCTTTACAGACAATCTCTTATACTTGTGGGCAAAATTATATGGTGGTTCCTGGTATATACTCTATTTTATTCTTAGCTACAAGATAGAAGTCATCGACAGTCCAGTTGTTCAGCATCCCGCCTGGGAGACATGGACGGATCTGTTCCAAAAATTCTCCATGTCGAACTCCCTCGAAAATTACACTAATGACGAGCCCATCCAAATTATTGCCGAAAATGTCCTATTCGTGTAGTTCTGTGGTCTCTCGATTAACTTCTTCCAACTATCTCTCAACATTTTCAAACCCACAGGACTTGAAAATCTTCGTCATGTCAAAGGAAGTTACCAGCCTAGAAGAAGTTTCAGTCCCCAGTAAACGGGTCTTCCTCTATTCCTTTCTTTTCTTCAATTCCCTCAGCCACTCTTACATGTTTCGACTGAACCTTATCCCGAAATGGTTCTTCTTTATGATGATAACTTTGGTCGCGAGAAGGGCTTGCCCTCAACAACAAAGGTAGCATTTACAAACTTCGAATCCTGAAAAAAAAATTCAAGGGTGTTTTCATCTGCTTGGATGTACGAGATGTCAGTGGTTATTGAGGCAATAATGTCTTCCTCTGCACCGACACTAACCAACTTCCCCTCTAAAACAAATTTGAGCTTCTGGTGTAAGGACGACGAGACTGCTCCAGTTGAGTGAACCCATAGTCTTCCCAACAAATAGTTGTATGTAGGCTTAATGTCAATTATCACAAAATCTATGTTATAAACTATCGTCCCGATCAACAGTGGTACTTCAATCCTCCCCAACACATCTCGTGTTGTTCCATCAAAGGCCCTTACAGTATTCTGGTATGTTTTAATGTGAGAGTCATCAATGGGCAACCTTTGCAGAGTTGCCATTGGCATAACATTCAGCGCTGATCCGTTATAAATTAGGACTCTTAGTAACACATACCCTTTGCAATGTGATGTAATGTTCAAAGCCTTTACCGACCCCATTCCACCTTTGGGAATTTCATCATTAGTGAATGTGATGTAGTTGTCAGCGGTGATATGATTCACGATTCTGTCTAATATGTCCACATATATATCATTTGGTACAAATGTCTGGTTTAGCACCCTCATCAAAGCATTGCGGTGCCCTTCGGAGCTCAATAGTAACTCCAAGACAGAAATCTTTGCTTGTTGTCTCTTTAACTGCTCAACTATATTGTATTCACTATGTTTCAGAAACCTCAAAAATTCTTGTGCGTGTTCTTCTGTTACCGGCTCGTTTATCTTTGAAGCAGGATCCTCTCCAAAAATATTTTCTGGTGTTATCGCAGCCTTCCTTTTAATCTTCTCCGCTTCTTTAAGTACTTCTGGAGAAGAATAACATATACCACTTCGGGTAAAGTGTCCCACTTCATTTACTGCCCCTGTATCAGGCCGCTTATCATTCTTTTCCTCTAACTCATCCTTCTTTTCATCATTTGACTTTGTTTCTTCTTGTGGCTTTTCTTTTCCTGGTATGGTTACATTGGCTGTATAATTCCAAGGAACTGCATTGGTACTTTTGAAAGCAAACGGTGCAGGAGTCGAGATCACAAACTTCGGGGTTACTATCGGCTTCACACTTGCAGCCTTTGGTTTAACATAGACAACCAAGGGCTTATGGACCCCGTATTTAACTCCGGAACACTTAGAGGTGCACACCTCAACTTCTTTCATCACTCTTGCTTTCTCAAAGAACTCAATCTCTTTGTTATCCATCATTCTCTGAATCAAGTCCCTAAACTTTTGTCAATATTGAATCTCCTGACCACATTCTTGATGATACTCGCAATACACCTCAGGCTGTATCTCCATTTCCACTATCATGCCCATTTCAATCATCCTGACATTGCACAATTATTCAAACACCCATTTTAGCGGTTATCTAATTTCTGAGACGACAGTCTTCAACCGTTTTGCTTCATCATCTTCTTTAATAACATTCACCCCTCTCTCACCATAACTCGACAAAGGGTTCACTGTAATGCTTGGTTTGTCAAACTTTAAGATCCCAGTGTTGATCAGATTCTGTACCACTTTCTTGAATACCGTGCATGTCTCAATTGAATGCCTCGGTATCCTAGCATGAAATTTACAATGGGCATCATATTGTACCATGGGGGTAGGGAGGCTGCAGGGGAGTCAAATGATATGGCCTCACCAAATCTGCTTCATGCAACTAGGGATACAATTCAACACATGTCATCAGAATGGGTGTAAAATTCATCATGTCATTTCTTGGCCCACGGGAGTCCTTGTTCGAATTCTGTGAGCTTCCCGCTATAGTTCTAGGTGATGTAGTGGTCAAATTCTTCGGAGCCTCGTATGTACTTGTATTGCTCACTTCACTATTCTTCCTTTTATAATTCCTTCGAGAGCTCTCCCCACTCTCAATTCGGCCACTCTTGATCGCAGCTTCTATCAATTCACCAGTCATCACAATATCAGCAAAATTCTGAGTAGCATTACTAATCGACCTCTCGAAAAGTGGCTCTCTCAGAGTTTGAACAAACATGTGGCAACCTCATTTTCCATTAGTAGATGTTGTACTTGAGTTGCAACATCTCTCTATTTTTGAGCATATTGCCGGAGCATTTCATCATTTTTCTACTCCATGGCTTGTAACATAACTCAGCTAGGGACCATTTCTGTCACATGTTTGTAGTGCTCTACAAAGGCCCCCGAAAGATCCTTCCACGATCGAATGTTCACATGGCTCAATTGTGTGTACCATCGGGTCGTTGAATCAATTAAGCTGTCTTGGAATCAATGTATCAGCAACTTCTCATCCTTCAAATGGGTAGCCAATTTTTGGCTGTACATTGTGAGGTGGGCTATTCGACAAGTAGTCCCATCATACTTTTCAAAATCCGAGGTCTTAAATTTTGGAGGCAGTATCAAATCAGTCACTAAACTCATTTCAGCAGTGCTTGGCCCCAACTCATTCTCTTTTTGTAACTCCAACAGACGATCTTCCAAGGCTTTGCAGCGCTCTTCATACTTCCTTTCAATTTCAACATGAATCTTTTCTATCTCATTCAAAGTATTTATATCGGGGACTTCGTCGCCACTTCCAAAATTTGCCCCAACATGCACTGGATGACTGGGTGTCGCCCCTTCCAAGTTGATGTGGACCTTCTTCGCATGAGGAGGTTTTTCAGGTTGCATTCAGATGTGAGATGTAGTTTCAGCTTGATCATTCACGTAATTTGAATCACCTTCAGGCACTTTAGCTTTTACAGACTCCTTCGGTCCTAACAGGGTAGTCAGCTGACCGATAATCTCTGCTTGTGTCTGAGCGAAATGGTCTTTGATATATTGCTCCATTCTATCAAATCGATTTTGTGTCTCCACCCGATCATTCTCCAGACTGGCAATTCTATCTTTAACAACCATGGCTTTAGAGCGCAAGCAAGTTCTATATGAATGCGGTATGATTGCGGCTTAAAAGCAAACTGTCATTAAATCTTTCTTTATTAAATTCCTTATTTTGCAATGTATATTACGAAGTTAAATGCGTGAATGCAGAAAAAAAGGCATCAAATTTTAGGAACTAGTCTTTTGGAAAAATTCATTCGTCCGAAAGTTCAAATACAAGAAAAGATAAATTTCCTATAGGAAGCTGCTAGCCCTAATTCCTAGGTTGACCAACTCGTGTAGCAAGCGAGTGATAACTTCTCTATGCTCCTTGTAACCCCCTTAACCCGGCCCAGACGGTTGACCCGAATTAAGAAAGTCACACGGGGAAAACCAAAGTCAACCCGAAAGTCAACCTTGATTAACGACCCTTTTTTTTTCTTTTTAAACTTGTCTAGATGCATATTAATCCTTAGGTATGATCATACAACATCATTCTCAAAGATCATAAACATCAGAGATCAAACAGGGACCCAATTGAACAAATTACAACTTTAGGGACCAAATTGAAAATTCTGATAATTATAAGGACTTAGCCCAAAATAAAGTTACCAACTTGAAATTAATCAGGTTTCATGCTTCTCTGTGAAATTCCAGCTCAAAAGGACTTCCCAAACTCATACAATTGCACAAACAAGATTCAGGACCAAAATGCAAACATTTCAAAACATTTAACTGCCAATGTCAGCCCCTAACGGTCACCCGTTCCGAAACGGGAGACAGCCCGTTTCGAAACACGGGGCCGTTCCGCAACGTGTACCGAAACGAGGGCAGACAGTAGCCTATCCGTTTCGGAACGGTCCCTCCCGTTTCGGACGCCTGGGCTTGTTTAAGGCACCCGTTCCGAAACGGTAGGTGCTGTTCCGAAACACCCTGCACAGATTGCCCCAAAATGCATACTTAAACATGCAATTAAACATCCAATCATGCTCCAAATGCCACCAAACTTTACCAGCATGCTATTCAACATATATGAGACATACTTGCATCAACAATTCATCAAAACATCAACATATATGGAAAGCCCCAAATCTATAGGCATGCTTCCTACACAAGCAACCATTCAAGCATAAACTTCCAAATCAAGCATATAAAGGCCAATTACAAAAATCAGCATTCTCAACAACCTAAAACATACTTGGGGAGTTCAAAACATCTCCCAAAACATACACATAGGTCCCCCATTGCCAAATTACCAAAAGCTAAATGTACTTAAGAAAACCTTCCATACTTTGAGCTTTACTTCCACTTGAATGCTTGCCTTCCTTGCTGCCCTCAAAGTACTATAACGTTCTGCATTGTTGATTTGAGAAAACAAAGAGAGAGCGTAAGCAAAAGCTTAGTGAGGAATGCTCAATAAACCATTCAATAATGCATTTATAAAAACACTTTATAAATCATGCTTCAAATCATCATTTACACATGCTCAAAAGCAATCTTTAAACAAGCATCTCATGCTTCATATCATTACATGTCATATTGGCCACAAGTGATACATTTCATTTCTTTAAAAACAAGTTCATCAACTTTCACCCCAAGGACTTTTAAACACCTTGGCCTATGGACTTTTAAACACCATAGAAAGGACCACACAAGGACTTTTAACCACCTTTGTGTCCGTATCAAGTTTCACATCAAGGACTTTTAAACACCTTGACCCCAAGGACTTTTAAACACCTTGGCCATGGACTTTTAAACACCATGATATAAATCACCTCAAGGACTTTTAAACACCTTGACCCCAAGGACTTTTAAACACCTTGGAAAGGATCACACAAGGACTTTTAAACACCTTTGTGTCCGTAACAAGAATCATCCAAGGACTTTTAACCACCTTGATGTTCTTAAGTAAACAAGGCTCACTCAAGGACTTTTAACCACCTTAGTGACCTTAACCTTTACAAAACATCACTTGCCAATATACATCATTATCATCAATTTATCCACTGTTTTAAAGCATTAAACCAAGCCATATTCATCATGCATTTAAAAGCATCAAACCACATTTAATCAATGTTCAAAAACAAGGAACTCTTACCTTGAGCTTCCTTCAACATATGGCTTACAAAAACAGCATTAACCATGCTAAATCATGCTTTCAAAACAGAATTTAAAACATGCAATAAACCACATTGCACAACAATCAAATCATGGCCACCACTAGAGAGTATTTCCGAAAACTTACACTTGAGCTTAGCAAAGTGGTTTAGACTTAAACTAAGCTCCCAAGACATTGGTTTCAAAGCCGAAAACCCAATTTCACTCACCGATTCCACTTCGCCTCTTGCCGAAGCACCAAATCAAGCCTCCGAATCACCACCACTTGGATCCAAAGATGACTCCCCTGTTTTAACACATTAAAACAGTAGGTTAATGCATCATCATGCATTAATTGCTTCAATGAAAGCACCTAAACTCGCTGCTCTCATCCACACTCCATTTTCGGCCACCAAACACAACCGAAAATGCATCCAAACCACTTCTCAACAAAGCCCAGCCATTAACCATCAAAACCTAACATCCTTTAACATCATTTAACATCTAAAAAGAACCTAACAACATCCTTATACCTCCAGCAACACCAGATCCACAAGATCACCTCAAAAACAACCAAGAATCATAAGCTAAACTTAGGAAATTCAACCTATCCGGGATTGCATTAATCAAAACTCAATTCCTTATCAAATTAACATTCATTAATCATCATTTTAACACCTTAAAACACTGCTTAAACAGATCCAACGAAATTTCATCAAAAACACACCAATTCTTGCATTTTAAGCCAAGATCCATTAAACAATCTTAAAAGCCATTTATAAAACATCAATTAAGGATTGAGAACTTAGGAATTTCATTAAAGAACTTGAAGTTCAGAGGAGAAGGACGTTCTTACCTCCAAACTTGAGTTTCTCCTCTTTTGGAACCAAAAAGCTTGATGAATCAAGTAGCAAATTGAGAGGTTTTGTTGATGTGATGATTAGAAATCAAAAGAAGATTGAAAAGAGAGAAATGAGTGACAAAATCAGAAGGAAATCTCTGGAGAGAAAGTGTTTGGGTTGAGAGAAAATGAGAGAAAAGAAAAATTGGAAAATATGAGAAATTAGTTACAAAATAGCCAAAATGATTTTCCCTCCACTTTTCTTTAGCTTGAAAATAAGAATTAATCATTAAAATATCTTAGAAAAATCTGGAGAAACTCCCTTTGGGTAAATAGCTCCTTAAAGATTCAAAGTTTCAATCCTTTATAAAACAGTCACGCAACTTTCAAAAATTACATTTTGGTCACTAGCCAAAATGTCACCCTTCCAAACCTCATTTTTCAAAATTGATTTCACAGTTCACTTATATATATTAAAAGATGATTTTAGAACATTTTTCCATATTTTTAATGCAACCCGAACTAGGCTTTCCTAAATTCACCCTCTTAGATTCGAACAGCACTTTGACCAAACCGGTCAACGCCCAAAACTCCTAAGCCCAAAACCGGGGCGTTACAACTCTCCCCCCCTTAAGAAATTTCGTCCCCGAAATTTACCTGAAGGAAAGAGATAAGGAAACTGCTTCATCATGTCTTCCTTCCGCTCCCACGTGGCTTCCTCAACACCTCGATGCTTCCACAGCACCTTCACCAACTCAATGGTCTTGCCACGAAGAACCTTGCTATCCGAATCCAGAACCTTCACCGGTTCCTCATCATAGGTCAAATCCGGATTCAAAACCACTTCCTCCACAGGCATCACATGCGAAGGATCAGATCTATACCTCCGGAGCATAGAGACATGGAACACATCATGAATCTTCTCCAACTCCTGAGGTAACCTCAACCGATACGCAACAGGACCCACACGCTCAACCACCTCATATGGTCCAATGTACCTAGGGCTCAACTTGCCCTTCCGGCCAAACCGCATCACCTTCTTCCAAGGCGAAACCTTCAAGAACACACGGTCACCCACCGCATACTCTATCTCCTTACGCTTCAAATCCGCGTAAGACTTTTGCCGATCAGAGGCAGCCTTCAACCGCTCACAAATGAGCTTTACCTTCTCTGTGGTCCCTTTCAACAGAGCCGGCATCGAAACCAACTTTTGACCAGTTTCAGCCCAACAAAGAGGAGTCCTACACTTCCTCCCGTACAAAGCCTCATAAGGTGCCATCTGTATACTTGCCTGATAGCTGTTGTTATAAGCAAACCCAACCAAAGGCAGATGCCTCTCCCAAGAACCTTGGAACTCAATCACGCAGCACCTCAACATATCCTCCAAAATTTGGATAACTCGCTCAGACTGACCATCCGACTGAGGATGATAGGATGTACTGAAATGCAACCTTGTACCCAAGGCTTGATGCAAACACTGCCAGAAACGCGATGTGAACCTCGGATCCCTATCCGACACAATCGACTTTGGCACACCATGCAGCCGCACAATCTCAGCAATGTACAGCTCTGCCAACTTATCCAAAGAAAACGTGGTATGCACAGGCAAGAAATGCGCACACTTCGTTAGGCGATCCACAATCACCCACACCGAATTCTTCTTCGAGGGAGACAAAGGTAAACCAGATACAAAATCCATGGTAACCCTTTCCCACTTCCACTTAGGGATTTTCAACGGTTGCAACAACCCTGAAGGAAACTGATGCTCAGCCTTAACTCGCTGACATACCATACACTTGCTAACAAACTCCGCAACATCTTTCTTCAAACCCACCCAGTAGTACTCATCACGAAGATCACGATACATCTTAGTACTACCCGGGTGCATAGCAAAAGGACTACTATGACCTTCAGTCAGAATAGCACGCCTCAACTCAACATCAGCAGACACTACTATCCGACTCCCAAAACACAACACACCATCATCATTAAAGCAGAAATCCGAAGGTCTACCCTCCACGATATCCTGAACATGAGACACCAAGGAATCATCCAGCAACTGCTTATCCTTGATCAACTGAACCAAAGATGGTTTCACCTGCAACTCAGCAACAAGACCACCATCTTGCGATATGCTCAAGCTAGCAAACATAGCCCTCAGCTCAACAGCTACTTTCCTACTCAAGGCATCCGCAACAACATTAGCTTTTCCAGGATGATACTCAATCGTCAGATCATAATCCTTGAGCAACTCCAACCAACGTTGCTGCCTAAGATTCAACTCCTTCTGAGACATCAGATACCTCAAACTCTTGTGATCTGTGTACACAGTACACTTCTCACCATACAGATAATGTCTCCAGATCTTCAGAGCAAAAACCACTGCAGCCAGCTCAATATCATGCGTAGGGTAATTGCGCTCATGCACTTTCAACTGCCGCGATGCATAAGCCACCACCTTACCCTCCTGCATCAGCACACACCCCAAACCAACATAGGATGCATCACTGTAAACCACAAACTCTTTCCCTGATTCAGGCTGAACCAAGATAGGAGCTTGCGTCAAAGCCGCCTTAAGCTTCTCAAAAGCCCGCTGTCTCGCTTCCGTCCACTCATACTTAACATCCTTTTGCAACAGCATCGTCAAAGGAGCAGCAATCTTGGAAAAACCATCCACAAACCTACGGTAGTATCCCGCCAAACCAAGGAAACTACGGACCTCATGAACAGACCTAGGAACCTTCCAGTTCATCACCGCCTCAATCTTCCGAGGATCAACACGAATCCCCTCAGCTGAGACCACATGCCCAAGGAACACCACCTCCTTAAGCCAGAACTCACACTTGCTCAGCTTAGCATAAAGCTGATTCTCCAACAAAGCTTGCAAAACAATCCTCAAATGCTCTTCATGCTCCTCCTCAGTACGTGAGTACACGAGGATATCATCAATGAATACCACAACGAACTTGTCCAGGTATTCATGAAACACACGATTCATCATGTCCATGAAAGCAGCAGGAGCATTTGTCAACCCAAACGGCATCACAAGGAACTCATAATGCCCATACCTTGTCCTGAAAGCTGTCTTAGGCACATCCACATCCTTCACCTTCAACTGATAATACCCTGATCTCAAGTCAATCTTAGAGAACACAGCAGCTCCCCGAAATTGATCAAAGAGATCATCAATTCTCGGCAAAGGATACCGATTCTTGATAGTCAACTTGTTCAGCTGACGGTAATCAATGCACATTCTCATAGTGCCATCCTTCTTCTTCACAAACAAGACCGGTGCTCCCCAAGGCGACACACTCGGCCGGATGAAACCACGATCAAGCAACTCTTGCAACTGCGTCTTCAGCTCCTTCAGCTCCTTAGGTGCCATTCTATAGGGAGTAATGGACACATGAGTTGTATTCTCATACAGCTCAATTCCAAACTCCACCTCGCGGTTAGGAGGTAAACCAGGCAACTCCTCAGGAAAAACACCAGGAAACTCCTTCACAACTCTGATATCTTGCACCCTCAACTCTTTAGAGCTAGGATTCATCACAAAAGCTAGATAGGCTTCGCAACCTTGCCTCAGCATCCTGCTCGCCTCCAAGGTAGATACCACATTGGCAAGAAACTTCACATTGTCACCAACCACAACAACTTCATAATCATCCGCAAGCTTAAGCGAAACTCGCTTGTTTTCACAATCCACAACAGCACCATGCTCAGCAAGCCAATCCATACCAAGGATTACATCAAAGCCATAAAAAGGCAACTCCATAAGATCAACATGAAAAACATGTTCTTGAACAACCAAGGGACACCTTCTATAAAGCTTTCGAGTCACAACAATCTCACCAAAAGAACTAGTGACACGAACACCAACATCCAAAGACTCAACAGGCAAACCAAGCAATTCAGCATGCTCACGCAAAATGTATGAATGCGTAGATCCAGAATCTATCAAAGAAAGCAATGACAAGGATTGCAAAGTAAAGGTACCTGCAATCACATCCGCATCATTCCTTCCCTCACGCTGAGCATACACCCTCGCTTGGCCTCCACCCTCCGGCTGAATAGCCACAACATGAGCTACTCCTCGGCCACCTTCCTCCCTCCTCTGGAAATTACCACGGCCACGCCCACGACCTCTCTGCGGTGCAGCAACAACAGGAGCACGCACCTGATCACCAGCCAACCTAGGACAATCTCGCCTCAAATGGTCTGCGGATCCACAATTCCAGCACCCATTACCAGCTGCCGCAACATGAGCTTGCACCTCTCTCACAGCACGAGGACAGTCACGCTTCATGTGACCACGTGAACCACAGATCCAACAAGCACTCGGATCAGCTCTAGCATTGCCTCCCCTAGCAGGTGCACCACCACCTCTCTTAGCTGAAGACTGATACTTCTGATCACGCCCTCTCTTGTTCCGTCCACCTCCGGAACCATACTCAGTAGCTCGCTTGCCAGCACCCTTCGCAGATAAACCCAAGTTCATCTCAATGTCCTTGGCTCGGCCCACCAACACATCAAAATCATCATACTCGGTGGCCAGCACATACATTTTCACATCCGTCACTAAGCCATAACGGAACCTCTCGCACCTTGCCCGCTCATCAGGTATCAGCTCAGGCGCATACTGACTGAGTCGCACAAACTGCACTTCATACTCAGCCACACTCATGCTCCCTTGGGTAAGAGACATGAATTCACGCTTCTTCTCATCAAGATATCTAACACCAAGATATCTCCGCTTGAACACACTCTGGAAGAATGTCCAAGTCACATCAGCTTCAGCCATCCCAGCTATGGTGGTCGTCCACCACGTATACGCATCGTCCTGCAGCAAGGACACAACACAACCCAGCTTTTGCACATCCGTGCAGCTCATCTGACCCAAGATTCGCTTGGTACTCTCCAGCCAAGCTTCAGAACTCTCAACAGACATACCCCTGAACTCAGTCCCACCAAGACTGCACAGACGCTCCAAAGGTAGCCTAACACCAGCATCTCCCTGATTCCCAGCTCCTTGAGCTCCAGCTACTGCTGCTCGGAAAGCACCCGCAATAGCTTGTACCAACATGGACATATCAGGCATAGCTTGCCCCTGACCAACCTCTGGTCCAGCAGCTCCAGCACCAGCTGCAGCTTCAGCTCTTCCACCCTCAGCACCACCACCAGGTGGAGGAGGAGGTAACACCGCACTACTCGTGTTTTCCTCATTCTCGTTCTCATTAGGAGCCGTAGCTCGCACATTACCTCGTAACTCTCTACGTGGTGCCATACTTTTACCATGCAATCACAATACAAATAAAACGAAGTCAGGCCCAACAAGGTAAGCAATCCAAGTATTCAAGCTCAATTTCATTCAAAATCAACACCATTTCATTAGCTTTTATTTGGCAATGGGTACCCACAACATGCTACATCACAGCATACATCTCAATTGCATCCAAATCACAAGCCACTAAACATGCTTTCGATCAACAAGCATACAAGGCATACATACTTCAATCATGCACACATTCATCCCTAATTACTCGAGAACTCAGCTCTGATACCACCAAATGTAACCCTTTTAACCCGGCCTAGACGGTTGACCCGAATTAAGAAAGTCACACGGGGAAAACCAAAGTCAACCCGAAAGTCAACCTTGATTAACGACCCTTTTTTTTCTTTTTAAACTTGTCTAGATGCATATTAATCCTTAGGTATGATCATACAACATCATTCTCAAAGATCATAAACATCAGAGATCAAACAGGGACCCAATTGAACAAATTACAACTTTAGGGACCAAATTGAAAATTCTGATAATTATAAGGACTTAGCCCAAAATAAAGTTACCAACTTGAAATTAATCAGGTTTCATGCTTCTCTGTGAAATTCCAGCTCAAAAGGACTTCCCAAACTCATACAATTGCACAAACAAGATTCAGGACCAAAATGCAAACATTTCAAAACATTTAACTGCCAATGTCAGCCCCTAACGGTCACCCGTTCCGAAACGGGAGACAGCCCGTTTCGAAACGCGGGGCCGTTCCGCAACGTGTACCGAAACGAGGGCAGACAGTAGCCTATCCGTTTCGGAACGGTCCCTCCCGTTTCGGACGCCTGGGCTTGTTTAAGGCACCCGTTCCGAAATGGTAGGTGCTGTTCCGAAACACCCTGCACAGATTGCCCCAAAATGCATACTTAAACATGCAATTAAACATCCAATCATGCTCCAAATGCCACCAAACTTTACCAGCATGCTATTCAACATATATGAGACATACTTGCATCAACAATTCATCAAAACATCAACATATATGGAAAGCCCCAAATCTATAGGCATGCTTCCTACACAAGCAACCATTCAAGCATAAACTTCCAAATCAAGCATATAAAGGCCAATTACAAAAATCAGCATTCTCAACAACCTAAAACATACTTGGGGAGTTCAAAACATCTCCCAAAACATACACATAGGTCCCCCATTGCCAAATTACCAAAAGCTAAATGTACTTAAGAAAACCTTCCATACTTTGAGCTTTACTTCCACTTGAATGCTTGCCTTCCTTGCTGCCCTCAAAGTACTATAACGTTCTGCATTGTTGATTTGAGAAAACAAAGAGAGAGCGTAAGCAAAAGCTTAGTGAGGAATGCTCAATAAACCATTCAATAATGCATTTATAAAAACACTTTATAAATCATGCTTCAAATCATCATTTACACATGCTCAAAAGCAATCTTTAAACAAGCATCTCATGCTTCATATCATTACATGTCATATTGGCCACAAGTGATACATTTCATTTCTTTAAAAACAAGTTCATCAACTTTCACCCCAAGGACTTTTAAACACCTTGGCCTATGGACTTTTAAACACCATAGAAAGGACCACACAAGGACTTTTAACCACCTTTGTGTCCGTATCAAGTTTCACATCAAGGACTTTTAAACACCTTGACCCCAAGGACTTTTAAACACCTTGGCCATGGACTTTTAAACACCATGATATAAATCACCTCAAGGACTTTTAAACACCTTGACCCCAAGGACTTTTAAACACCTTGGAAAGGATCACACAAGGACTTTTAAACACCTTTGTGTCCGTAACAAGAATCATCCAAGGACTTTTAACCACCTTGATGTTCTTAAGTAAACAAGGCTCACTCAAGGACTTTTAACCACCTTAGTGACCTTAACCTTTACAAAACATCACTTGCCAATATACATCATTATCATCAATTTATCCACTGTTTTAAAGCATTAAACCAAGCCATATTCATCATGCATTTAAAAGCATCAAACCACATTTAATCAATGTTCAAAAACAAGGAACTCTTACCTTGAGCTTCCTTCAACATATGGCTTACAAAAACAGCATTAACCATGCTAAATCATGCTTTCAAAACAGAATTTAAAACATGCAATAAACCACATTGCACAACAATCAAATCATGGCCACCACTAGAGAGTATTTCCGAAAACTTACACTTGAGCTTAGCAAAGTGGTTTAGACTTAAACTAAGCTCCCAAGACATTGGTTTCAAAGCCGAAAACCCAATTTCACTCACCGATTCCACTTCGCCTCTTGCCGAAGCACCAAATCAAGCCTCCGAATCACCACCACTTGGATCCAAAGATGACTCCCCTATTTTAACACATTAAAACAGTAGGTTAATGCATCATCATGCATTAATTGCTTCAATGAAAGCACCTAAACTCGCTGCTCTCATCCACACTCCATTTTCGGCCACCAAACACAACCGAAAATGCATCCAAACCACTTCTCAACAAAGCCCAGCCATTAACCATCAAAACCTAACATCCTTTAACATCATTTAACATCTAAAAAGAACCTAACAACATCCTTATACCTCCAGCAACACCAGATCCACAAGATCACCTCAAAAACAACCAAGAATCATAAGCTAAACTTAGGAAATTCAACCTATCCGGGATTGCATTAATCAAAACTCAATTCCTTATCAAATTAACATTCATTAATCATCATTTTAACACCTTAAAACACTGCTTAAACAGATCCAACGAAATTTCATCAAAAACACACCAATTCTTGCATTTTAAGCCAAGATCCATTAAACAATCTTAAAAGCCATTTATAAAACATCAATTAAGGATTGAGAACTTAGGAATTTCATTAAAGAACTTGAAGTTCAGAGGAGAAGGACGTTCTTACCTCCAAACTTGAGTTTCTCCTCTTTTGGAACCAAAAAGCTTGATGAATCAAGTAGCAAATTGAGAGGTTTTGTTGATGTGATGATTAGAAATCAAAAGAAGATTGAAAAGAGAGAAATGAGTGACAAAATCAGAAGGAAATCTCTGGAGAGAAAGTGTTTGGGTTGAGAGAAAATGAGAGAAAAGAAAAATTGGAAAATATGAGAAATTAGTTACAAAATAGCCAAAATGATTTTCCCTCCACTTTTCTTTAGCTTGAAAATCAGAATTAATCATTAAAATATCTTAGAAAAATCTGGAGAAACTCCCTTTGGGTAAATAGCTCCTTAAAGATTCAAAGTTTCAATCCTTTATAAAACAGTCACGCAACTTTCAAAAATTACATTTTGGTCACTAGCCAAAATGTCACCCTTCCAAACCTCATTTTTCAAAATTGATTTCACAGTTCACTTATATATATTAAAAGATGATTTTAGAACATTTTTCCATATTTTTAATGCAACCCGAACTAGGCTTTCCTAAATTCACCCTCTTAGATTCGAACAGCACTTTGACCAAACCGGTCAACGCCCAAAACTCCTAAGCCCAAAACCGGGGCGTTACACTCCTGCTCGATGTTGGGTTGCTCCAACAAGCTCGTAGCTTTCCTTGACAATATATGGACGTACGAGGCAACACTCATGACCTATTTCTTGAAACTCACCAATTCATCATTCTGGCTTTGAACGGTACGTCGTGCTGCTTCGTACTTGTCTTTCCATGCTCCACTTTCTACAGTCACCGCTCCTTCATAACTTGCAAGCTTGTCCTTCAGATCTTATATAGCGTTATCTAGCTTTGTTACCTTTTCTTGTAGTCATTCCTTCTCTATTTCCAACTGTACCTTGTCCTCATTGTGGTACTTTGTGATTAGTTGCTCTAGCTACATTACTTGACCTGTTAGATCAAAGTTCCTAGCTTGTTCCTCTTCAAGCTTCTTTTTCGGTTTACTTCTTGATTCTTTGCTTGACTTAGACTTCTTTTCATACATCCTTTTATAATCGTCCCTGTTATTGGTCATTGCATCTAGTTTTTCCGACAAGCTCTTCATTACTTTGCCTGTTCCTTCCTTTTGCTTTACCTTGTAATCATTGTGCAATTCCTGCAACTCTTTCAGATCACGACTAATCTTCTTGTTTTGTTCCATCAGCTCTTTTTCATTTCCCTCACGCATGCTTACCTACATCTTCTCCATAGTCAATTATTTGGTGAGATCACTGATTCCTTTTTCGTACTTCTTCAAATACAACTCATGGTCATGCTTGAGCTTCTCTAAAGCCGAGGGTGCTTCCTTAGCAGTTTGGGTGGAGAAACTAGCATTTATCGGCCTTTCTTGAAATGAGTTATCGTTGATCCTTTCCGTTCTCCATTCATCATATCTCTCTATCACTCCTGAGTCTTGATATGGTTGGACCCTTCTCGGCTTCTTCCATGCTCTTGAACTCTGGACTACTATCCCCTTGTAATCATTCGTCTTGTGTGCGTACTCGAACTTTGTCATGCCTGCAGTAGCCGATATGAACTATCTTGAACCAAATTGTCTAGATACTAGCAAAGGGCAGTAAGCCGTTCCTCCTCAAATTCCTGGCAGTGGGACCCAGTCTCTGTCTCCATGCCGATATCACAAAGTTGTTCCTCTATTCAACCATGGAGCCTTCCATACCATATTAGTATCTTTCAAGTCCTTGAAGTATTCTTCACAGTGTTTTTCACTCTTTTCCTCTAAAGGACAACTAGCTATGTGTTCTTCAATCGGTGAAAATGTGTTAAGATACCTGATTCCTCTATAAGATGTGTTCCACCCGTGAGCTCTTAATAAGATTTCAAGTAGTTTTGCGCATCCCCAAAACTTTCCTTCTCCTGGTCTCTTGCAAGAAGTCAACGATCTGGAAGTTTCTGTCAGGATTGCAGGCACTGGGTTGACTCCTTTCTCTAGTCCCTCAAATAATCCCACAGTTGATGGGTCAATATGCCCTGGAGTTCATGGAAATAAGACCAACCCGTAAATAAACAAGGCGAAAAGGCTTCTCATCTTGACCGGCTCATCATTACTTGCCAATATCAGTTCTTTATGGCTCCTCCAATTGATTCGTTGTCTATCTTCATTTTGATCTGTGTTGTCATTATTTTCCATTTTTCTGTCTAACAATTCTTTTGTTTTTCCAGTTATGATATTAATTTCTTGATGAAGGTTAAATTATTGATGGGTCTGGTATAAATATTATCACTCTTAATTCTTACAGTTGACCAATATCTCATATTCCTCGAGTGTTGGTGTCATGTCTACTTGTCCGAAGGTGAAACAATTGTACGTTGGGTTCCAAAACTTTGCCATCTCTCTAAACATCTCTTGATCGACCTTTACACTTAATAGCAAGGCTATGTCCCCGAATTCTTTCTTAAATTGACCCTTCAGTTCATTATTCCACTGATCCCACATTTCTTTAAATTTCGATAAACAGGTATTCTGCTTAGTATTTATCTTTACACAACCCTTTATCTTGGACACTTCACTCTTACCGAGACTGTCCCCCTTCTCGTGCTAAGTTTGCTCGGACCAGGTCTAGATTGCTGTATTGTCTTCTCCTATCTTAAACTCTCAAGATATATCGAATACTTCCAAATTGATGGACTCTCAATTTGATGCCAAAACAAATTCAATTCATGACATGATTTATTCAAAAAAAAAAAAAACAAACAAGACAAAAAAACTCGTGTTAGTACTTGTGAATTAGTATGAGAAGCCAATAGACAAATTATTAATCCAAAGAAATTCATTATATGTAGCAAGGAAAATAAACAGAGAAATGTATTTAAACCGCCAACACCTGTCCTAGGTCCCTGTCTGCCTCTAGCGGGGTGGGCTTCTGAAACAGAATATGGGCTTTATTCTAGACTCTTGGTTCCCGAAATGCCGTTACCGTCTACTGCGACAGTAAGACATCGATTCAGTAGTATAGCTCCCTTATAACGGAGGCGTGGGCCCCACAACGCATAAGGTTAGTATACTAGAAGAAGACAAAAAATTGAACTCGGATCTGAAGAGTATCACGTCAGATATTGTCTTTCTCCCACTTAAGGGTGAAAAACCCGGGTCGAGGGTTTATGCATGAATGACAGAGATAGCACACACAAAAGCTATCCCCATTTTTCCTGGAAATCCATCCAACAATTCTTTAGAAAAAAATTAAATTCAGATTAATGTTCGAAATGCCAAAATGCCACATGAAATTAATTAATACGTCTGACTCTCAATTATATCCCCAACAGAGTCGCCAAGCTGTCGCAACCGTTTTTTAAAACCCGTTTGTGGAAAAATAGCCTGACGATTAGGGTTTTACAAATCGAGGTTTTTACCATATTAATTTGATCTTGAAATTGGGGCTTTTCCATTTTAATCAAATTTCCTTTATTTGCTTAAAAATCATTTTGGAGTCGCAACTGGTCACTTTGTTAGAACAAACACCATAAAAAAGCGGACCGAAGATTCTTTTAATAAAATTCGGGTTCGAGAGTCGGTTACGTGTAGGGAAGGGTTAGCACCCCTACAAACGCTCGTTATCGGTACCTAATTAATTTCACGTGGCCTTTTTGGCATTTTGAACATTAATCTGAATTTGATTAAAATTTTTAATTATTAAAGAATTCCATTTCGAATGAGGATATCCTTTTGTAAGAAAATACATTTTGGACGAATATACGTCTTGAAATGTCCAAATACATTAGGACACTTCAATTTATATTCAAAATGTATCCCAACATAAAAGGTTTAGTGCATGTCCAATTATTTTGTTGTCCACTTTTAAGTAGAATCCTAATTAGGGCTCCATTGTTTTAATTAATTAAAGAAACTATGAATATTATCAAGTTTAGGGTTTATGAGATAACACCCAAATAATTGGGCACTATCCATATTTGACCCTAAATTAATAATATTCCTAATAATTTGGTGTTACTAACTACTTATTTCCTATCTTAATTTCATTTTAATTAAAACTAACTATATGTGATTACATGTTCTAAGTTTAAATAAAATGCTAAATATTAAACTAAAATATTCTCTTGATTAACATCTCATTACATTGAGACACTAATCAAATTAAAATCTTAAATTTTTGATTTAGTACTCACTTATTTTCTACAATTGTCTTCCTATTCAAATTATTTAATTAAGGAACCTAGGCTAAAGGCTCTAGTTAATACAATTAGGCGATTAAGTTTTCCTAATAAATATACTATATGCTTAATTTAAAATCATGCAAGCATACAATTAAATAAAATAATTAAATAAATTTAATTCATTTAGGGACTGAAATGAATTAAATTGAAAAAAGCCAAAATTTGATGTTATTAGAACCTAAACCCAATTTCTCAATATCCAGCCCAAAACTCATCCTTTTAATAACCAATTCGGTGGCCCAAATCTTAACCCAAACCCGACGACCTATTACTATTATTCTGCCCAACCCAATCTAATGACCCAACTTATAGTCGAGCAGATAGCGGCCCCCTATTTGGATCCAGATAAAAAAGCGCATGTCATATCGACCCGGCTCCAAAATGATGTCGTACTGAACTCAGTATAAAAGGGGTAAGCCGAGCCAACTTGGTCATAACCTCAAAATCTCTCTCTCTTCAACCGTCTCTCTCTAAATTCTCTAAACTCTAACACTATAAACCCGAAATAATAACTCCCCTTTTCGATCAAATCCTCTATTTTCATCACAGTTCATACCCTTCTTCCTCATTTCCTTCATTTGATCGACCATAAATACAAAAGACCCCCTCATCATTTGTTCTTTTAAGATCAAAACTCAAATCTCCCTAATAACACATCATTTATTCTTCACCTTTTCTCTTTTGAACCGCTACAAACACCAAACTCACCCCAATCCTTGTTAATTTCGGATCGAACACCCAAAAACCTAAACATTCATCTCTTGTTCTTCATCATTCTTCATTTCAATCCATCACCACCCCTTCCGGCCACAAAAACATGTTTGCTAGCCGCCGTATGCGGCGCCAGCCACTGTCGTAACTCCAACCTTGTCTCCAATTATCATCTCCGGCCACCAAAACTCCGGTCATCCCTTCCGACCAAACTCTGTAATTTTGGCCACCTCTGCAACTTTCGGCCATCGTCTCCACCGTCGAAGCGATTTTCAGCCACCGTGCCAGAAACCTAAAATTCACCAAAATATTCATTTTCTCACCCTAAACACTAATCTAAGGCCCGTTTCAACAGAAACATCCGTCTCCCCAACATAAAATCACAACACGACACTGAAACCCCTATCATTTTCAACTCCAGCCATAAAACCTAATCTCAAATCTCAAAATCTCACTTTGGCGGCATTCGAAGAGGCAGAAAACTCTCGATAAGCATCCGTAACTCTAAAGTTTATTAGATCTAGATTTTTTTAATTTTTCTTTAGCTAACGTTTTTCTGATTTTGAGGCTTAAATCTGATTTATTTTGTATTTTTATGTAAGAATATGAAGAGAGGGGGAGAAATGCTACCACTGATGTGCTCAGACGATGCTGCGGTGGTTCCGACCGGCGACTGGTTCAGCTCTCCAGTGTCTCTCCAACTTCCAGTGACTCTTCACTTTCCTTTTCTCTTTCCTTCTTATTAATTGCTTAATAATTGTGTAATCATTATCTTTTTTATCTCTCTCTCCAGGTGGCTATTTATAGCTAGTGTCAACTTTAACATCAGCCAGCCCCTTGATCCATGTGAAGATGGATTCGGTCATTGAGAGATTGCCAGTTGGCCATTTTGGCGGGCCAAACAAACACAAATGTGTTTGTTTGGGCCCTTTACTCGTTGAATTTTTTTGGGGAGAGAATAAGCTTTGTAATGGGCATGATAACATGTGATTTGGGCGTGGGATGTTTTGTTTGAATTAAAATGGACTCTATGTTGTATATTTTGTATGATTTATTTGGTATTTGAATATTATACATATGCACATCTGGATAAAATACGAGTATTACAAGTGTGTTTGATTTAAAGAAAATTCCTTTTCACTTTTGGTTACTTTTACGCCTAAGATCACATAAACCTCTCCCAAATCAGTCATCTCAAATTTAGCAGACAAGAAAATTTTTGTTTGTTAATGGATTCAACGTTAGTACTGGACACCAACATGTCATCCACATAAAGCTTACGAAGACACAATAAGTCCCAAACATTTTCGAATAATGAGACTTTTTAAGTCTACACACTTTACCTTCCATACCAGGTGTCTTCATTCAAAAAATGTAGTCTTTACACCCATTTGATGTACATGCAACTTATGAATGGATGCGATCACAAACAAGACACTAATCATTGAGATTTTTTTATCATAGGAGAGTACGTATCAAAGAAGTCAATACCAAACTTTTGAGTGAACCCTTTGACTACTAATCATGCGTTATACTTCTGGATTGACCCATTTGGTCTAAGTTTCTTTCTAAAGACCCATTTATTACTGATAGGTTTAAATCCTCTAGGCAAGTCAACCAACTCCCAAGTGTGACTAGACATTTTTAACTCTAGTTAATCATTAATAACATTTCTCCAGAAACTAACATCAATTGAACTTATAGCTTCATTATATGTCTTTGAATCCTCATCTAATAGAAAAGATTGAGCTATATGTTTAGATATAGAGCCTAAATCACTAATTTTTGTAATAAAGGAAGTTATAAAATTTGGTCCAAAGGTAGTAGCTACCTTTTATCTTTTACTTATTCTAGGCTTTAATTCAAACTCTAGAGTTTCCTTGGAAGGAATACTAGAAGAAGCAAGAGTATGAATTTCTTGTTGTGTTTCAACATTTAATCTAGGTTTCTTAAGAGGAAAGGAGTCCTCAAAGAACACAACATCCCTAGATTCACAAATTGAGAAGTCATGTAAAGATATAAACTTGTATGCGACACTATTTGTAGCATACCCTATAAACACTACATCAACGATTTTAGGACCGATAGTGGTATTCTTAAAGTCAAGCAAAACTACATTTTCTAGACACCCCACACTTTCATGTAATGATGATTTGGTGATAACCTTTCCACAATTCGTATGGAGTACAATCTAATTTTTTATGTGGTACTCAGTTCAATATATGATTGATCAAGAGAATGGCTTCATGTTGACGTAATATTGCATGAAAAAGATTAAGTATTCAATGTAAATAAGCAAGTAAAAACAATGCCAAGAATACGTATCTTACGTGCAAGTATACACGGTCGACAAGTAATACAATAGTAAGCTGAGTATCGATCCCACAGAGATTGACTTGGAATTCGATTGCCCTGATTGATTGCTTGTCTTAGGAAAAAGATGTTGTGATTTGAAAATGGTTTTGGGAGTGACTTAAAAGAAAAGAAATAAACTAAAGTAAAAACGTTGACAATGAGAGTGTTTAAATGAATGATAAGCGTTAGCAAGGGATGCCATCTATTAAATTAGTTCATGGTGAGGGTGTTAACCATAAAACCTTCATCGTTTTGCTTAAACATCATCATTAAAATAAAAACAAAAACAACTAAACAAAAGAGAGTGGGCGAGAAGGAGGTCCTTCGATGCAGCCGTTCATGGTCCAAAACCTCGGTCAAGCTGGTCGGACCACCCTTCCTTGGTGCATCTTCTCCAAGCTGATCATGATCAATGAAGCTTGTTGTAACCCCCTCGACCCGGCCTGGGCAAAATACCGAACCAAATGAGTCACACAGGGAATATTGAAGTAAACTGGGAAGGTTTATCTCAATAAGCAACACTATTTTTTATTTTTTATCTTGGCTAGATGCACATTGTTATCCTACATGTTAAGACTCGCAGCGAAATAAACATCAACTCAAACAGACATCGATTTGGCATTCAATTGATTACAAACACATGATAGGGACCAAAATGTAAATTACGCCAAATATAAGGACTCCATCAAATTTTAAGTTACCATCCTTTAATTTGTCACATTACATGCCATTGTGTCAAATCTCAGCTTAATCCGATCATTCAAAAATGTTTAATTGCATCCACAACATTCAAGGACTAAAACGTAAAGAAATAGAACTTCAAAAGAATCTGATTAACTAACTTAACAACTTCGTGTATCGATACACCTAGCCTTGTATCGATACACCCTGTTTCAGAACAGCTTTGGGTGTTTTCAGAACACGAGCCCATTTCGATATGGACTCCAAAACGTATCGATACACAAAATTCCAGTAGCCAACTTAATCGAGCCTCTTTCGATACGCCCTTCCCTATTTCGAAACCCCATGCCCATTTCAAGCTTACCGTTTCAATACAACCTTAGGCGTATTGAAACACCTGAGCCTGTAATGTCATATTTTGCTGATTTTTTCACACTTTAATGTACCAAAAACCATTCAAGCATGCTTCATACATTGAACCTCAATCATTCATGGCATATTCAACATCATATCATGGCAATTTGTATCGAAGGTAAAATATATTCATGCATCCTAGTAAACAAGCCAAGCAAGATACAACATGCAAAGCAAAGCTCAAACGAATTACCAAAGGCCATTTACAAGTTTAAAATAGCAATATAAACTTGCTCGAATAGGGAGTTTACACAATCTCCCAGAAACACAACGAATCCCTATTGCCTAGGGGTGTTCAAAAATACCCGGCCCGAACTACCCGGCCCGCCGACCCGATTAAAATTTATCGGGTATTTATATTAAAGTGCCCGAATTTTTCGGGCAGGGTACCCGACCCGTAATTTTTTCGGGTAATTGGGCCGGGTCAGGGCCGAAATATTTTTATAACCGGGTACCCGACCCGACCCGCTAATTTTAATATTTATATATTTTATATTTTAAATTCTATTTTTTATGTTTCTTATAATTTTTCCTTAAAATTAATTTTAAATCCCTAACTTCTTTTTATACTTGTATTATATACTTTTAAGTTTATATTTTTTCAAAAATATTTATATTAATTTGTCAATATGAGAGTCGAGAGACAAATCATGATCGAAATTAATATTTTTAATACATTTTTGTCGACAAATTTTAATATATATACACATATATATTTAAATATTTCTCTTTTAAAACTAACCTCAAATCAATAATTTTTGTGTTTGAAATATATTAAAATTTTATGTGTTTCCTATATATTTTAAAAAATAAATATAAAAAATATAAAAAAGTAAATCGGGTACCCGATATCCGATTTTACGGGTACCCGAATTTTACGGGTACCCGATTTGCGGGTACTCGGTTCTTATGGGCCAGGTCACAGGCCGACTTTTAGATACCCAAAAATTTTGGGTACCCGAAATTTAGGGTACCCGAAAATCCGGGTACCCGGATATGAACACTCCTACTATTGCTCTTATTACTTATAGTCTAAATCGAAACATACATTCTCAAATGAAGTCTCTTGTGATCCCTTGCTTCACGTTGCCTTTCCAAGCCTTAATTCTCTACATTGATGGACAAAATACAGCGTAAGCACACAAGGCTTAGTGAGGAGTGGTCAAGAACAAAACACCATAAATGCATTAAAACCATTTTCCATGTCCACATTGAAATCTCATTTCAATTAACTTAAATCATCATTTGAAAGCCCTCATGCCTTTAAATCCATGCACTTTTCTTAATCAAAAGTAAGCATAATAAACCTTATGGAACATGTACCATGAACCTACAACAAGTCCCATTGCTAACACTCAATTTAAGCCTTCCCATTCATAACTACCATATGCAAAACTTAAAGAGTAAAACATGTATAAATCACAATATAAAACATAAACCATCTCATGACACATCATCAATTATATTGACTTACAAGTGATCATTAAACAAGTTCATTTCTCAAAACAACGTCAGATACACGGATTCACAAGTGTTGTCCGAACACTTCATACATTGTCATCGGCATCTCAAGTTTCACACACGAGAGCTACCCTCCACCGATGTGACACCCGTGGTAGAGTATTCGATACACTGTATAAAACCCTCGACACCACTCATCAGTAGATGTATAACCCCACTAAAGAGATATGGGACACCACACAAATTTCTCAATCGTTATGGTACTTGGATGGAGACACGGGACACCAACCCCCTCAACATCCAAGGCGACTTTTTACAGTGCACTCAATCCTATAGCCGACTAACTATATCCGATAACATTTATAAATCATTTTCATAACATCACTTGCCAATATAATTTACATTTAACCACACACCTCACTATTTTCAAAGCATCATCAATATATCATATTCCAAAGCATTAAACCATGCCTTAAATCACAAGTATAAAACATATACTTACAAGGATCACTTACCATGTACATCCTTTATCATCACGCCATTAAAAATAGTAAACTACATACTTTAAACATGCTTTAACAGTAGGTAACATGCATCCAAAACCAAGTGCATAAAAACCATTTCATAATAGTACAACCAAGAGAGAGAAATTCCTTATACTTACTTTCGAACTTAGAAAAGTGTTTCAAGCTTACATCTAAGTTCCCAAAACCACCTTTAAAACATTTCAAAGATGAAACCTACATTCTCACACACTGACATGCAAAACCTTGATTAGCCGATGCGAAACTAAGCGCTCAAAGCTCCCGAAACTTCACCGGTTGCTTCCGAAATGTTCTCCCCTGCTTTAACCACATAAGAACAGATGATTAATGCATCTCAATGCTTTAAAAATTCCAGCAAGCAAACCTACCATGTCGCTCTGTCCAACTCCACCAAAACACCCATTCGAAATAACCGGAAACACCATCGATTACTCTACAAACTCAACCTAGCCAAAACCTAACAACCTAATCAACTAGAGATCCAAATAGTTTCGGAAGTACCATGCTTAAACCTCAATCTCAAAATTAATAAACTTCCAAAACATGATTAAAATCAATTATAAATTAGCCAAAACAGATCCATTACGAAAATTACACAAAATCATCTTTTAAAGCTTGATTTAGCTATTTTCTTCAAATCAATCATGGAACCTTGTTAAGAAACACAATTAAAGAGTCAAATACTTGGGAATTTCATTAAAGAGCCTTGATTAGAGGAGAAACACGAAAATTAACTATAATCCCTTTCTATTCCTTTAATTGACAAGATTTGATTGAAAATCTTCAAGAATCCAATGATACAAGTTGAGGAAACTCTATGGAAATCATTTTGAAATCAAAGTAAAATGAAAAGGAAAAGATCTCTCGAAGTTTTGAAAGAAGATAGGTAGTTGGCTGATGAGAAAATAGAGAGAAATGGAAGTTACGTCAATTTTTTTTTGTAAAGATTAATTTCCCTTTTTAATAAAAACTTTTAATCCTTTTAATTAAAACACACTTAAAATATGTCAAATTAAGGTAATAGCTGATTAAAATTACATTATCTCCCTAAAGATTCTAAGTTTTGGCTCGTTTACAAAATAGCCATTAAAACAACTTTTTTCTTTTCAGTTTTAAGATTTAGTCACTAAACCGAAATGTCCACCTTCCAAATATCATTTTCCGAAATTGACTTCACCAAACCCTTATATACATTTAAAAAGGATTTTAGAATTTTCTTATATTTTTATCACTTTCCGAACTAGGTTTTCCCTGAACCAATCCCGAACTAACCCAGATGTTTAGTCCCGATCCAACGAACACCGAACCTAACCTAAAAACTCCTAAGCCCAAAACTGGGGTGTTACAACTTTCCCCCACTTAGGGAATTTCATCCTCCAAATTTTATCAAGAGGAAAAGGTGCAGAAACGTTTTCAACATGTCCGCCTTGCTTTCCCACTTGGCCTCCTCAACTCCTCGATGACACCACAACCCCTTTACAAGTTCAATCGTCTTACCGCGAAGAACTTTGCTACTAAAATCAAGAATCTCAACAGGTTCCTCATCATAAGACAAATCCAGTCGCAACTCAATATCCTTAATTGGCATAACATGCGACAGATCCGGCCTATACCTCAACAACATCGACACATGGAACACATCATGAATTTTCTCCAACTCGGGAGGCAACCTTAATCGATATACAACAGGACCAACACGCTCCACAACTTCATATGGTCCAATAAACCTTGGACTAAGCTTACCCTTACATCCAAACCTCATCACCTTCTTCCAAGGTGACACTTTCAAAAACACACGATCACCAACCGCAATTTGAATCTACCTTCGCTTCAAATCCGTGTAGGATTTTTGAGGATCCGAGGTAGCTTTTAGACGATCACATATAAGATTCACTTTATCATTTGTGATTTTCAATACATCAGGCAAGAAGACATGCTTCTCTTCAACCTCAGCCCAGCATAAAGGTGTACAACACCTTTTTCCATACAAAACCTCATACGATACTATTTTTAAACTAGGTTGATAACTCTTTGTTATACGCAAACTCCACCCAAGGCAATCATTTCTCCCAAGTTCCTTGGAACTTAAAAACACAACATCTCAACATATCTTCCAAAATTTGAATCACACATTCATACTGACCATCCGACTGAGGATGATACGAAGTGCTGAAATTCAACCATGTACCCAAAGCTCTATGCAAACACTCCCAAAACCTTAATGTAAACCTCGAATCTCCATCCGAAACTATGGATTTAGGTACACCATGTAACCTCACAACTTCCTCAATGTACAACTCTACCAACTTATCCAAGGTATACGTCGTAAGAACATGAACAAAATGTGCACACTTCGTAAATCGATCAACAATCACCCAAATGGAATCCTAATTAGTTGATGTTAACTGCAACTCAAACACAAAATCCATCGTAAACCTCTCTGATTTCCATTCCGGTATCTTCAAAGGTTGCAACAGCCCAGAAGGAAACTGATGCTCAGCTTTCACGCGCTGACAAACCATACACTTACTCAGAAAATCAGCAACATCCTTCTTCAACCCGATCCAAAAGTACTCATGCTTCATTCCACAATACATCTTAATGCTACCAGGATGCATAGAAAAAAGGATTACTATGCACCTCAGTTAGAATAGTGCGCCTCAACCCACATCATCCGACACAACTATTCGACTCTTAAAACACAAAACACCATCATCATTAAAACAAAAGCCTGTCGAATTACCATATGCTATATCCTGAACATGTGATACCAACGAATCATCAAGCAACTACTTCTCCTTAATCAACTAAACCAAGGAAGGTTTCACTTGCAACTCAGCTATCAATCCACCATCCCGCGACACACTCAATTGCGCAAACATGGCTCTAAACTCCACATCTACCTTTCTACTCAAAGCATCATTCACAACATATTGTCTTGAACCCAAGCCACGAGTTCACATTTCTTGTCATCCAAGTATCACCTTGTTCTCAAGTCACAACATCGGGTTCCACGCCCAGAACCGCAGTTGTCCACCAACTGGACATATCTATTTACAACTGAGATACAACTCATTTTCAATCTTTGGGCATCATTACACTCCATTTGTTACATAATCCCAATAGTACAGGCCATCAACTCCATGGATAGCTCAGGTGACAACCCTCGAGCTCAACTTCTTCCAAACTACAAAAGCGTTGTAACAACAACTCACAGTCGTCCAATAGCTAGTGTAGTCTCATGCACTCCAGCATTAACAACTTCTCAAGCTCCGGACATCACCTATGTCCCAGGCCTCATGTCACCCAACACTGGCCCAACTGACACAGGTTGTACTTACTTCGGGCCGTCAAACCCCCAGGAGACATTACACACTCCTATACTCCTTGCCCAATAGCAACATCAATCATACCAAATTTCAACTCTCTCCTTGGTTTTTTGTGCTAAAAGAAATATTTAAGGCATGATACTAAACTATCAAAACAAAACATTCAAGCCATCCTCGAGCAAGGATCCAAGACCTCAAATTCCAATCAAAACATTTCAAACTATATTAATAAGGCAATGGGTATTCCAATTTTCCCCAATCAAGGCATGAAACAATCAACGTACATATCACAAACACCATGCATAACAAATAACATAATTCGTTTCACAACATCACCATACCAACTTACCAACATCCCAATCTTTCAAAAACTTACTCCACATAGCACATCTCAACCAAGATGCATATAGCAATCACCATGCATAACAACAACATGATTGAATCCACCACAACATATATATAAAATTCATCGTGCAAAGCAAACAATCAACGTACAATTTTGAAATTACGTGACAACTTACCATCAACTTACCAATATCCCATTTTTTCAAAACCTGGCTTTAATACCACCAAATGTAACCCCTAGACCCGGCCTGGGCGAAAAACCGAACCGAACACGTCATATGGGGAATATTAAAGTAAACTAGGAAGGTTTACCTTAATAAACAACCCTATTTTTTCTTTTTATCTTGTCTAGATGCTAATTGTTATCCTACGTGTTAAGACTCGCAGCGGAAGAAACATTAACTCAAACAAACACGTGATAGGGACCAAAATGTAAATTATGCCAAATACAAGGACTCCTTCAAATTTTAAGTTACCATCCTTTAGTTAGTCACATTACATGCCACTGTGTCAAATCTCAGCTCAATCTGATCATTCAAACATGTTTAATTACATCTACAACATTCAAGGATTGAAACATAAAGAAACAAAACTTCAAAAGAATCTGATTAACTAACTTAATAGCTTCGTGTATCGATACACCTAGCCCTGTATCGATACACCCTATTTCAAAACAGCTCTGGGTGTTTCAGAACACGAGTCCATTTCAATACGATCTCCAAAACATATCGATACACAAAGTTCCAGTAGCCAACTTAACTGAGCCTGTTTCGATATACCCTTGCCTGTTTCGAAACCCCATGCCCCTTTCAACCTCACCATTTCGATACAGCCTTAGGCGTATCGAAACACCTGGGCATGTAATGTCACATTTTGCTAGTTTTTCACACATTAATGTACCCAAAACCATTCAAGCATGCTTCTAACACACACACACACACACACACACATACATATAACATACCCAAACATCAAACTTCAATCATTCATGGCATATTCAACATCATATAATGGCAATTTGCATCGAAGGTAAACTATAGGCATGCAACCTAGTAAAAAAGCCAAGCAAGATACCAACATGCAAAGCAAAGCACAAACCAATTACCAAAGGCCGTTTACAAGTCTAAAAAACAATATAAACTTGCTCGAATAGGGAGCTTACACAATCTCCCAACAACACAACGAATCCTCCATTGCCCTTATTACTTATAGTCTAAACCAAAACATACATTCTCAAATGAAATCTCTTGTGAGCCCTTGCTTCACACTACCTTTCTGAGCCTCAATTCTCTGCATTGATGGAAAAAATAGATTGTAAGCACACAAGGCTTAGTGAGGAGTGCTAAAAAACAAAACACCATCAATGCATTAAAACCATTTTCCAAGTCCACATTGAAATCTCATTTCAATTAACTTAAATCATCATTTGAAAACCATCATGCCTTTAAAATCATGCACTTTTCTTAATAAAAAATCAACATAATAAACATTATGCAACATGTATCATGAACCTACATATAGTCCAATTGCTAACACTCAATTTAAGCATTCCCATGCATAACTACCATATGCAAAGTTTAAAGAGTAAAACATGTATAAATCACAATATACAACATAAACCATCTCATGATTTATCATCAATTATATTGGCTTACAAGTGATCATTAAACAAGTCCATTTCTCAAAACAACATCAGGTACACGGATTCACAAGTGTTGTCCGAACGCTTCATACATTCTCACTGGCATCTCAAGGTTCACCCACGGGAGCTATCCTCCACCATTGTGACACCCGAGGTGGAGTATTCGGTACATCGTATAAACCCCTCGACACCAATCATCGGTAGATGTATAACCCCACTTACGAGAGATGGGACACCACACACATTCCTCAATCGTTAGGGAACTTGGACGGAGACACGGTACACCAACCCCCTCGACATCCAAGGTGACTTTTTACAGTACACTCAATCCTATAGCCGGCTAACTATATCCGATAACATTTATAAATCATTTTTATAACATCACTTGCCAATATAATTCACATTTAACCACACACCTCACTGTTTTCAAAGCATCATTAATAAATCATATACTTTAAGCATGCTTTAATAGTAGGTAACAAGCATCCAAAACCAAGTGCATAAAAACCATTTAATAATAACACAACCGAGAGAGAGAAATTCCTTATACTTACTTCCAAACTTAGACAAGCGTTTCAAGCTTACATCTAAGTTCCCAAAACCACCTTTAAAACATTTCAAAGATGAAATCCACGTTCTCACTCACCGACATGTGAAACCTTGATTAGCCGACGTGAAACTAAGTGTCCGAAGCTCCCGAAACTTCACCGGTTGCTTCTGAATTGTTCTCCCCTATTTTAACCACATAAGAACAGATGATTAATGCATCTCAATGCATTAAAAACACCAGCAAGCAAACCTACCACGTTGCTCTGACCAAATCCACCAAAACACCTATCTAAAACAACTGAAAACACCATCAATTACTCTTCAAACTCAACCCACTCAAAACCAAACACTTCCAACCATTTATAATCATTGATTAACATCCAAATCAACCTATTATCAACCTTATAACACCACAAAAACCCAATTCTAACAACCTAATCAACTAGAGATCCAAATAGTTTTGGGATTACCATGCTTAAACCTCAATCTCATCATTAATAAACATCCAAAACATGATTAAAATTAATTATAAATCAGCCAAAATAGATCCATTATGAAAATTATACAAAATCATCTTTTAAAGCTTGATTTAGCCATTTTCTTCAAATCAATCATGGAACCTTGTTAAGAAACACAATTAAAGAGCCAAATACTTGGGAATTTCATTAAAGAACCTTGATTGAAGGAGAAACACGAAAATTACCTCTAATCCCTTGATATTCTTTCAATTGACAAGATTTAATTGATAATCTTCAAGAATCCATTGATACAAGTTGAGGAAACTCCATGTGAATCATTTGGAAATCAAAGTAAAATGAAAATGAAAAGATCTCTGGAAGTTTTAAAAGAAGATAGGTAGTTGGCTAATGAGAAAATAGAGAGAAATAGAAGTTACGTCAAATATATATTTGTAATGATTAATTTCCCTTTTTAATCAAAATAAGCAGTTCTTCGAGACAGTCTCATTGTGAGACGGTCTCATTGTGAGATGTAGGAAACATATTTGCCTTGATTACATGATTCTAGCCTTGCATTGATGGCTTCAATGCCAATCTTTTCACCATTCGGTGGCCCGTCGATGAAACTGTCCATGCTGTGCCAGGCTCGCACAAGTCTGCAAACATCTTCTTTCGCTTGGCATCATTCATCGACTCGGCACATTCAAAATGATCATCCCCTACACCGTTCAACTTAAACATAGTGTTAATATACCCTTCATCAAAACGCACACACGTACCTCGAATGATCAAAAAGGCCGAATCTTTGGTCACAAGATAAGCATAGAATTCTTGGATAATAGTGGCATATATCTCCTATTTTTTTAGCAAAGTTTGCTTCAAAATTTTTTTAGAATCTCTTTATTGAAAAATCTGTTGAAGGGAGTAGATGAAGACGCCATGGTAGTGATAAGAATCTTGAACGGTTTGGAACAAAGGATGAAGAAGAACAGACAAATTGGTGCTTGATTCTTTCTTGATGAAAAAAAGAAAAATGAGAGAGATTTGGTTCTTGAAAATTGGCTAGGGTAAGAAAGTGAAAAAGGTTGAGTGTTTAATGGGGTGTAATAATATTAGCCGAATAAATGGGGATAATGATGGAAAATAAAAAGATTTAATTTGAAAAGGGGTAAGGTGATAAGCGTGAAGTGATAAGGTTGTGAGTGATAGGATTGTGTAAAGATTGGGGGTGATAAGGTGATTAGGATGAATTTAAATTTGAACCTAATTTTTGGGCGGCTAGGGGTTAAGTTTAAAGAAAATATCCTCTCTCTTTAATGAGCCGATCAAGCTAGGGTTAATTCATTCTTCCAATTTTTCAATCCGCCGCATGTCAAGCTTCTACGCTGGCATAGTCGCTGGCATGCTCGAGGCACTTAACTTTCCAATTCTTTATGCCAATAGATACTTTGGCATGGCATTTGGCACAATTCTGCTCAAGTCTGGACCACAATCGCCTCATGCCAAGTCCCTCCTTAGCATTGTCCCTAACATACGAAATCTGCATATTCTCAAAGAAAACCTTTCAACATAACAAAGGAATAAAAATGAAAATTAAAAGAAAGGAAAACTACTAAAAATCCTGAAACCTAAAAATGAAGAAAAACAACTAACCTAATATTTACAAAGATTCAAACCTACTGCGATGTTACGGCACCTCTGCCAAGAGGAAAACCTCCTTGGCATTGTTCTGACTACCTTCCAAATAGTGCTTTAGGCGCTGGCCATTTATTGGTGAATGATAGGCTGTGGCAATTTGTTGCTTGAATAACCAACTTAGAAAACCAAAGAATTTCTTACCTTTGAGTATGTCGAACTCTATATTGCACAATGAAAGAAAATATTTTCCTATGATAGCTTTGAACAACCACTTTAGAAAACCGAAGCATCTCTTTGTTGTAGGTCTCGAGAACCTTTGATCAAATTCAGCACCCTAGTAGTGCTTAGGCTCTGCTGCTTCTTTCTCCTTTGATGTCGAGGAATGTTTGAGGTGACTTGGCAATTTTTTCAGTTCCAAGTTCGGTAGCTTCTCACTAGATGGCTTCGATGCTCCGATCTCTCTACCAGCCAACTCAAGTGGCTTAGATCTATCAAAATAAGTTATGACCTTATCCAGCAAGTTTGGCTCTTCAAATTTGTCACTCGACGTATCCTCGTCATCCAGTTCTTCGACATCATCATTAGTGCCCTGGAAAAGTTGTGCCATGTCCTCATCGAAGATAGGTTCCATGATTTTGACAACTTGGCATTCTTCGGGTTCATCTGCACACTCAAAAGCTTTGAAAATGTCAACAATAGTACATGCTTATTTTACCAAGGTAGGGTTGGCAAATGCTGGCTCCACTAGTTTTGCCGAGGTGGTACTTGCATCCAACTGCTGTCTAGCATCGGATAGTGGTATAGCATCATTAGCCTCTGCCTCTTCTTTATCTACTTCCTTGTGTTCACTTGCAGGGACTAATTTATTTTCATGGAAAACAATTGGCTCTTTTCCATGTGTTAAAAGCTCGACATCTTTGCCACTTGGAAGAGTATCAACTTGGCATTGTTTTCTCCCTTTTTGCTGAGTATCCTCTGTATCAATTGGCAGAGTTTCTAGAGGTTTGACATTAAATGCACTGACAATCTGTCCTGTCTGAACTTCCAAGCTTTTCATGGATGCTTCTAGACTCTGGGCGGCATCGTTATGCTCCATATATTCCATCAGGGTGTTCTCATCTGAAGCTCTTTGCACTGGCGGTGGCATTGCATTCTGCTTGAATCCTGGCATTGAATTCTGGTTGTATCCTGGCATGACATTGTTGTTCTGCCTTTGAGCATTGTATTGCTCCCAACCTGCATTATTAGTATAGGAATGCGGGTTAAAATTTTGATTAAAACTACCAACAAAATTTACTGATTCAGTGTTGGCATAGAAATCATCCACATGATGATCTTCTCCACATATCGTACAAGATGGTCCAATTCCTTGACTTTTTGGGATTTATTACTCTTTTGCAAAGTTTTCACAATACTAGTGAGATTGGAAATCTGGGCATTGATGGATGTTAATGCATCAAGCTCCATTTTTCTTGCTATTTTTGTCCTCGTCCCTAGTGTGGCAGTAAGATAATGAAAATCTTTGGCCGCAATCATCTCAAGGATGTCATACGCCTCAATGTATTTCTTGTTTAGCAATGAATCTTTTGCCGAAGCATCTACAAAGGTCCTGACATGATCATTGAGTATGATGTAAAAAATCTTTATCTAGGTCCAAGCATGGAATCCATGCATGGGACATCTTCTCAAAAGGTTTTTGAATCGCTCCCAAGTATCATAGAAAGTCTAATCATCAGCTTGCCTAAAGGCAACGATTTCACTTCGCAGCTTGGCATTAAGTTTAGGTGACTAGAATCTCACAAGGAACTTCCGACATAATTCTGCCCACGAAGTAACTGATCCCGATGGCAAGGAATTTAACCAAAATTTAGTTTTATCTCGCAAGGAAAATGAGAATAGCTTCATCTTTATTGTTTCTTCATTCACATCAGGCTGGCGGAATAGTTGGAAAACCTTCATGAATTGCTTCAGATGCTTCATTAGGTCTCCATTAGGTGATCCATCCAATTGACCTACATCCATTATCATTTGAATCATTATCAGTTTAAGCTTAAAGTAAGCCATATTTACCTCTGGCATGACCAGTTCTGGCATCAAATCATCTATGGTGGGTGCTAGATGTTCTCTTATAGATCGTTCTTTAGGTATCTGAGTAGCAATAGTAGGTGTTGGCAGTATAGCTGCAGCTATTGCTGTCATCTCCTAGTTATTGGCATTGCTTATTGCACTGTCTAGCTCACCATTGCCATCACGAGCCTTTCCTCGACGTTCTCCTCTTAACCTACGTAGGGTTGGATCATCTTGTAAATCTTCCTTCGCAGTGATGCTCCTGTACATATACCAAACGAAATAAATTAAACAAATAAAATAAAAACAATTAATCTCGTTGCAATCCCAGACAACGACGCCAAAAACATGTTGGCGTAATATTACATGGCAAAATATTAAGTATTCAATGTAAATAAGAAAATAAAAACAATGCCAAGAATACGTCTTTTACGTGCAATTATATACAGTCGACAAGTAATACGATAGTAAGCTGAGTATCGATCCCATAGAGATTGACTTGAAATTCGATTGCTTCGATTGATTACTTGTCTTGGGAAAAAAAATGTTTTGATTTGAAAATGGTTTTGGGAGTGACTTAAAAGAAAAGAAATAAACTAGAGGTAAAACGTTGGCAAGAAGAGTGTTTAAATGAATGACGAGAGTTGGCAAGGGATGCCTGATTTTAAATATATTCATGCCATGCCAGCCTTTAATAAATCATGTATTGGCATTGTTTTCCGAGTAGATTCAAATTAGCAAAGCCTCTCTCGATGGTCATTGCCCTAAATCGATCATGTAAAAACCCCTATATCTTTATAGTGAATGTTTTTTCAAAAACTGATTTGATTAAGTACCAATCTATACTCCTAAGGGGTAGATCTCACTTCCAAAGTAAGTTCATCTACTTAAACATCTTCTCTTGAAGCATCTCGCCTTAGTTTCCAGCAACTAATCCTTGCCACCCAAGTCTGTTAAGATATTTATAAGTAAAAGGCCAACAATGCCAGCTCTGACTTGGAAAAGTATTTAGAAAACAGTAATGCCAGCTCTCACTTGGCATACAGTTAGAAAATAGTAATTATGCCGAATAGAAAAACAGTGCTGAGGTAGTGTCGATTTATTAAAAACTAAACATTCAAAATAGCATCCAACGCAAACATCCCCCACCAACTCTTAAATAAGTTCATGGTGAGGGTGTCAAGCATAAAACCTTCATCGTTTTGCTTAAACATCATCTTTAAAATAAAAAAAAACTAAACCAAAGAGAGTGGGTGAGAAGAAGGTCTCTCGATGCATCCCCTCACGGTCCAAACCCTCGGTCAAGATGGTCAAACCACCCTTCCTTAGTGTAGCTTCTCCAAACCGACCATGATCAATGAATCTTGTTTTCGGTTTGATGCTTGGACTCTTTAAATAGGCGTGTAGGAGGAGTAGGATAAGTCTTTGATTTAATTTGAACGTCCAAGGGATAATGACGTGGTCATCTTATCCTTGATAAGCAGATTAAGATGTGTGATAAGTTGATTTGATTAGGGCCGACGTCATCGTGCCAACGCTACCTTGGAAACAAAGCTTGGCATGTCTTTGCCAACATAACTTGGCATTCGATTTTTCCACCATCCTATTTTTTCGGAGTTTAACCAAATGCTATTTTTTCGCAGCATGATCTGGTCTGATTTTCTCGGGCTGACCTTGCCAATGGTGCTTAGCAAAACTCTCCTGGCATCCAATTGTCAAGGGTGCTTGGCATTGTCGCCGACAATAACTCGACATCCTCTCTGGCATTCCTTTCTACGCTGCTCTTTTCTGCCAATTGCTATGCCAAACCTGCAATATTGCCAACAAAACAACCCTTCTCACTATCATAGACAAAATACTAAACTCATTATGCAAATACATGATTATAAAAACCTAATGCAACTAAATGTACCTAAAAAAGAAATAGTATTGTAAAATTGACATTAAAACAGTACTTTTGGAGAGGTAACACTTCCCCCTCCACATGTTATCAGATAACCCAGATCTTATTAACAAAGGGTTCATCATCTCTTTTAAAGTTATATTTTTCCTCTCTAAAATGCCATTTTGTTGAGGAAAATATGGAGTAGAGGTCTCATTTATCATGTCATTCTTCTCACACACCTCTTTAAGGAAATTAGACCCATATTCACCACCCCTATCAGATCTAACACATTTTATTCTCCTATCAAGCTGATTCTCAACTTCTGCCTTATAAATAAGAAAGCAATTCTCAACTTCATATTTAGTTCGAATGAGATAAACCTTTGTATATCTAGAGTAATCATCTACAACGATGATGTAATAGTGTTTTCTTCCCTTACTCTCACAGTTTCTAAAGTCTGCTAGATCAATATGTATAATTTCTAAAAGTTCCAATCTATGTTTAGAAACTGTCTTAAAAGAAGGTTTAATATGCTCAGCTTTTACACAAATTTCACATTTGTTAAAACTATTATCATATAGATTAGGTATTGACTTCATTTTTATGAGTTTTTAAGTGATTGTATGTCTACATATCTTAATCTAGCATGCCATGTATCAAGAGTCTCAACAGTATAAATAGAAGTACTGGTTTCATTCTTTTCATTAAACTAGGTTTCGATTACAAATAAACCATTTTGTAAAAAACCTTTCTCTACATAATCTTCGTTTCGGGAAAATATTAGTTTATCAGCTTCGAAAACTAGTTTAACGCCTACATTATTTAGTAATCCACCACTAATTAAATTGCTATGCAAGGAGGGTACATACAAGATATTATTCAATGCTAAAGTTTTAGTCGAGGTCATCTTTAAAAAAAACGTTCCCTTTGCTTAACACATTTGAACGACTGGAGTTCCCCATGTAAACTTGCTCTCCCATGTCTACAATTTCAAACTCAGCGAACAACTCTTGTTTGGCGAAAAAATGTCTTGAAGCACCAGTGTCCACGACCCACTCAGTATTGTTCTCCACAAGATTCACTTCTGAAACCACCGCTACAATGACGTCACCAATATTCTCTGCAACGTTGACTTGTGGATTATTCTGGCGGTCTGACCGTTGTTGACATTGGTAGGCTTTGTGTCCATGCTGCCCACATACATAGCAATTGACCACTTTGCCTTGGGCTTTGTCCTTTCCTGGCTTCTTGAAGTTGGTAGCCTTCTGGGGTTTAGTTTTCTTTTTCTAGTTTGCCTTTTCTTAAGTTTAAATTTAGAACCCGAGGCAGCACAAGAATCAACCAGGTTAGCTTTTGAAGAAAATTTTCTAGAGTTGGATACCTTATCTTTCAATCGGTTTGTGTAACGTCCCGGTTTTGGGCCTAGATGTTTTAGGCATCGATTTAAGTTGGTCGAACCTAAGATTCGAGATTCGAGCCTTTAGAATCAGATTAGGGGAATCATGGTTCGGGATAAGGTAAAAATATGGTAAATTTTTTTAAAATCATCTAAAATCATATAGATGAGTTTGGTAAAATCAATTTTACAAAATGGATTTTGGGACGTGAACATTTTGGGGCAGTGACTGAAATGTAAAGATATAAAACTGTGTAAAAAGTGTGATTCTCAAAGGAGAGTCAAATTCTTAGAATCCTTAGGGAGCTTTATGGCAATTAATGCTTTTCTTTTAATTGGCATATGATTATAATATTTTAATTAAAATTGAAGAGGAAGGTTTCATTAAAATAAAAAAGGTAGTTATTTTGTAAAACCATTTTTGACGTAACTTTTCTATTTCTCATTTTCTCTACAGCCAATCATTCCCTCTTTTTTCTCAATTTCAAGAATTCTTTTCATTCTTTTTCTCTTTTGATTCACAACGCTTTTCTAAAGATTCTTCTCAAATATTTACAAAGATTTCTTAAAGCTTCATGAGTTGAAAACTTGCCAATTGGAAGAAAACCAAGGATTGGAGGTAATTTCGTGCTACTCCTATAATCGTGGTTCTTTAATGAAATTCCAAAGTATTTGACTCTTGATTTATGTTTTTAATTGAGGTTTTAATGTTGATTTGGTGAAAATACCGAAATCTTGCTAAAAGAGGAATTAAAATGTGATTTTCGTACTTGCTTTGTTTTTGTTCAGTCGAGATGGTTTCTAATCATGTTTTGGAAGATTATTGATGTTGATAATGAATTTTTATCATAATAATCCCGAAATCATTGGGATCTCTAATTTGTTAGTTTTGGGTTTTTGGCTTGGAAATGTGAAAACTGAGTTGTTGGAGGTATAAGGATGATATTATGATGTTTTTGGATGGTGATTTATGGTTAAAATGTGATGGAAGTGTTTGTTGATGGATATGTTGAGTTTAGTGATCAATCGAAGGTGATTTTAGTTTTTTTGGATGGGTAATTTTGGTGCCTTTGGGCAGAGCTACGGTTTTTAGTGTTTGTTGGTGGTTTTAATGCATTGAGATGCTTTAATCCTCTATTATTGTGTGGTATAAACAAGGGAGGATTCTTTGGAAGCATTTGGCGAAGTTCTAGGGACTTTGGACACTTGATTTTTGCGTCGACGATTGAGGTTTCGCCTGTCAGTGAGTGAAAAAGAGATTTCCACATTTGAAACATCTTAAAAGTGGTTTTGGGAACTTAGTGCAAGCTTGAGAGGCTTTACAAAGTTCGGAAGTAAGTAAAGTGATTTTCTCCCTCAAATTGTGCTATTGTAAGCTTGTGGATGCACTTGTTTTTATATGTGTTTACCTACTGTTTTAAAGCAGGATTTGAGTATATAATTTGCTGTTTATGATGCCATATTGTTGAAGGATGCACTAGGTAATTGATCCTTGTAAGTATGTGTTTATACTTGTTTTATGAGCATGGTTTGATGCTTGGAAATATGGCTTGTTGTGAATGCTTTGAAAACAGTGAGATTTATGCTAAATGATAATTATATTGGCAAGTGATGTTGTGAAAACTGGTTTATAAATGAAATCGGATATAGTTAGTCGGCTATAGGATTGAGTGCACTATAAACAAGCCGCCTTGGATGTTGAGGGGTTGTGATTGTACCGAAAACTCAATCCAAGTACCCTAACAATTGAGGAATTTGAGTTGTGTCCCATCTCTTGTTAGTGGGGTTATACATCTACCGATGAGTGGTGTTGAGGGGTTGTAAGGTACCAAATACTCCACCACGGGTGTTACAACGGTGGAGGGTAGCTCCCGTGTGTGAACCTTGAGATGCTAGTGAGAATGTATGAAATTTTGGGACAACACTTGGGAATCCGTGTATCTGATACATTTTGAGAAATGAGAATGTTATTGATCACTTGTGAGCCAATATAATTGATTAATTGCTATGAAAATGTTTTTGGGTGCATAACATGAAAATGCACGATTTACTTTTAAGCTTTGCATATTGTTAGCTATGCATGGAATGCTTGAGTTATATGTTAGCAAATGGATTTTGCTATTGAAGTATTTGATACTTGTTGCATGTGGTTTAACATGCTGATTTTTGTTAATGAAGTGCATGGTTTTCAAGAAAGTATGATGGTTTTCAAAAAGTGTAAAATGGTTTTAATACCATAATCTATCAGCATGCCAAAGTTTGAGACTATTCGAATACATTTACTAAGTTTTTACTATCTTAGGACATTTATACATATATAGTCGTTTTCAAACAAACTTCAACATGTTATTTTAGGCCCTTTGCACCTACCCAAACTACATGTAATACACACATATCGAAGGGTTCATATGTTACTAGTTTGACTACTTTGCCACCATACTAGGAGTTTATAAAGGTGAAATACCTTATTTTAGCTTAATAGTGACTTGCCAAAATCTCTCGACTGCTCCGATCTCTTGGCATTATTCTATTAAAACTTGAAATACATGAGATCAGATAAATTAGGCATGCTTTACCTAGTGAGGTAGTCATAGTTAACAATAAATATGGTGGTATGCAACTCATAACATGCTAGGACGATGACATTACTTTAATAATACCAAAGCCATGTTAATGTCAATGCTATAACGAAATTGATACTATGACATTATTTAAGAAAATATTCTTGACGTATTTTAATAGTATTCCCTTGGATCGAAATTGATAGTGGATACGCGAATTCCTACATCTCGCCAAATCAATAAATGGTCTAGTCCCTCAGCCTCACCATTTGACCAACAACACAAACTTCCCTCCGCCTCACCACAACAAAGGTCGTAGCCCAATGACTGTAGTCCACCCGTACCAATGAGTTCATGAATTCTATAGCATGTCAATTGTATCCAATGTCCTTTCGAATCCAAGTTTCAATAGCAATATCAATATGCAATATTTCCAATAACAATATCAATAATCAATGTTTCAATGTTAATATTTCGATAACAATAACAATACCAATTATTATTTCCAATGACAATATTTATAGCAATGCCTATAGAAATACCAATGTCGATATTTCAGTGGCAATGTTAATGATCAATGTTTCCAATATCCCAATCAATGATTAATGTCTCAATATCTACGTCAGTAATTAATATTCCATTATCAATATCTATAACCAATATTTTAATATAAAAAATTTGATGACAGTGACGATGCATATATTTAATAGCTATAGTAAGGCCTATTTCAATGTACAGTGTCTATGATAATGATACTAACAATATCTAATGGTCGAGATTTCTACGTTTCAATATCTTAACATTAACAATGACGATATCAATGATGCCATGTTCAATGTTTCAATGTGATAACTTACCGGTTCTTACCAATAAGCCCTCCATGGAGGTTCGATACAATAACCCTATGACAACTTATCAGCTATATAATAATCATTATCAACGAAACCAAAAAAAACATCTAATCTTTTCTCGAGGCTCTAACTACACTCACCTTGACAAACCAGCGTTTTTAAAGATCTCAAATAATAACGCTCTTATCCATAATTTTTGGCGGTTATTTCTTATCGACCTCTTGAACCCAACGATAGCAAAGATTCGATATCGCTAAACCGCAAAAATTGAACTATCAATCTAATACTGGATCGCATTATTTGTTCCCTAGTTTTGCTGCCCCTTTGCGTCATCTCCCCTCCCGTATTTATACTAACAATGCCGCCCCTCCCTTATGACTTTCCCATGCTATATGTTAAATGGTGGCAAAATCGTAAGGACACTTGTCCTTGGAAGAGTCCACGGCGTGGACTAAATTTTCACAATTTATGGCCTTTCGCCGCGTATCCCATATGTGGGATTTCATGGTTAAATTCCTTCATTTTGAAGGATTTTGGCCGTGGGTCCCCCATCATCATCATCATCATCATCATCATCATCATCATCATCATCATAATAATAATAATAATAATAATAATAATAATAATAATAATAATACCCTTTATTAATTCAATTTCTGTTCAAGATCGAATTATAAAATATTCGGTCACCGGAACCTAATTCTGACTAGACCAGTTTTCGGGGTGTCACAATCAGGACGTTGGCTTGCATCACCTCACACATCTTCATTCCCTTCAAAAGGATGTCAGATACCAACTTCTCGTAGTCATGAACTTGGTCCATGATCAGTTTTTCGTCTGTCATCTAGAACTTTAGCCATTCGCCGACCACATACTTCTTAATTCATGCGTCGTCGGCTCTTTACTTCTTCTTGAGAGTGTTACAAATTAGCTTGGCACTTTTTTTTTGCGAAACATGTCGAACAATTTATTAGACATCTGACTCAATAGGTGGCCTTAGACCGTCTTATTATCCTTCTATAATTTCTTGGAAGACACTTGAGCAGCTTCGAGGTCTTCATTAGTGATAATTGCATCAACATCGCATAAGATGGGATGAGATGGCTCTAGTTTGATCATCACGTAATCCATGTCTAGTTGTTCAAAGAATATCATAATTCATTTGTACCACCTCCGATAGTTGAACCCGTTAAGTGCATCGAGCTTGGAAAGATTAGGAACAAGCTTGCTCGATTGGTTCATAATTTTTTGTAGTAGGAATCTTTTCTAAATTGTTGGTAAAATACTGTAAAACTAAGGGCGTTAGCACTGACTAGGTACGAATAAAAATCAATCAAACAAAATGAACATAATCGTGTCGTTGTTAGAACCACTGCCTTAGATACAGATTCGCCCCAACTGGTGTAGTTGTTGCTACATGCGGATTGTCCCCCGAGGGTTTGTAAACCCAAACTTAAGAATGGAAATTGGTGGTATTGCTTTTCTCTTCCAAAAACTCAGAAAGAACTCGGGTAACTTTATTTGAAAACTAGTGAATTAAAACAGTTTTGAAAAAAGTTTTGTGTTTTTCCTTTTTGTGAATGAAAAGAAATGAAAACAAACCTCTATTTATAGTGAAAGATAAAGGGTGTTTTCATCAAAAAACAAATCAACATTAAACCAGGAATTATAACCTGGTTTAAAAAACATGTAACAACCAAATAATTTCCCTAATATATGCTATAATCATGTTATTTACAACTTTGAATACATAATTGAAAACAGTCCAGATTCATCCCTTAAACAGCTGAAATATATGCTTTTCAATTATGTCAATTAATCAACAAATTAATAATTAGAATCTATCAACACGTTTTAACACGAACAAGAATCGAGTCGAGCCGGGTCGGCTGGATAACAGCGGCATAGTCCACTACTCTTCAACAAATGAGGCTTCAAAGGTTCCTTTATAAACCAAGCCAACAAATTTCTCCCATCCAATGTGGGATGAGCATTCTCCAACACTTACGTAGTACATTCGGGATAAGTAAGCAATTGTTAGTTTACAAACGTATTCTGGCACTGTTTTGTTTGTTTGCTAGAAGGTAACTTCAATCTTGTTCATATCTCTAGATGAAAAATTTTAGGGTAAAGTACACCAATTGTCACTGAACATTTAGGGCGCGTTCATTTTAGTCACCAAACTTTTAAAACCATCATTGGGATCACCCAAGTTTTAGTCCCTTTTCATTTTGGTCCCTCCCATTAGCTTCTTTTAAAAATGCTGACGTGGTAGGTTAACTTCCTTTCTTCCTCTATTTTATTTTCCTTTTCGTGCTCTGTTTTTCCTTGCTATGTTATAATCTCCTTTCAATTTGCTTCAAATGCTCCACCTTTGATTCACTAATTTGTGTTGTTTTACATGTCAAAGAACTGGCCTTATTGCCCTGAATATCCTAAACCTTTTTTGCTTGTTTCCAAGATTATTACATTCTTCACTGTTTCACCAGCATTTATGGAATCTAAAATAGGTTCTTTAATCTGTTCGGTGCAAGATTTGAAGTAGGTATTTGAAGAAACTATCATTAGTACTCAAATGAAGCTTCTTTGATAGTGATGTGATATGGTCCAATGCATTGTCGAAAATCAACCATGGGAAAGAAGTTTCCTTCACTGTTTCTTTTATCTATTGTTATAATGGTTTTTACCACCACTGACCCAGGTGACCATGATGTTTTAATGAAATTCGGAGATGGACTTGAGAATCCTGACCTCTTGAAGTGGCCTGAAACTGATGGTGACCCTTGTGGTCCTCCAAGCTGGAACCATGTGTTGTAACGCCTCGATTTTGGGCTTAGATGTTAACCGTAAAGGTTAGACGATTCGAGAGAACAAGGTTAGTCGATTCGAGCTAATTTTGGTATTTAATTGATATTAAATGTTTTAATGAGGAATAAAATATGAAAAAGGTGGGAAATACCTAATTATTACAATTAGGGCTTTGGTGAGTCAAAACTTTGAATCTTTAAGGACCTATAGTACCGATGCTTTAAATCAAACTTTTCACTTAATTTAGGCTATTTTTAAATTATTTTAAAAAGAAAATTTAATGGGATTAAAAGGGATTTAATAAAAGAAAGGTTTATTAAACAAATCACTTTTTCTTACATAACTACTTTTGCTCTCAACTTTCTCTCTATTTTCTCAGCATCCAAACTACATTTTCTACTCTAAAAATGATCAAAGAATAACTCTCATGATTTCTCTTTTTGGTTCTTCCATTGATTCTTGACTTTCTTCTTGGAGATTTCACTCAAATCATGCAAATTAAGGGGAAAGCCAATTATTACATGTGATTTTTGTTTTTCTCATCTAATCAAAGGTTCTTTACTAAAATTCTCAAGCTCTTGACTCTTTTGATTTGTTTTCTAATGAGTTTTAATGATTTAACTATGGAAATTGATTAAATCAAAGTTTAATTAATGATATTATGTGATCATATTGGATCAGTTTTGCTGAGTTCTTGATCGATTCTAAACATGATTTTGATGTTAAATGATGTTAATATGATGGTTTTAACATTAGAATCCCGAAACTATGTGAATCTCTAGTTTTCTAGGTTAATAGTTATGTATTTTTTTAGGTGTTGAGGTGGTTTAATGAATGCTGGAGATATAAGGTTAATGTTAGGTTATTTTTGGATGTTGATTGAAGGTAAATAATGGATTAAATCGTTAGTTTGGGGCTGGGTTAAGTATGGATGATGTTTGCTGTTGATTTTGGTAGTTTTGGAGAGGTTTCGACTATTGTTTGAAGATGATTGTTATGAATTGTTGTTGATGTGTTTGTGAATGCATTTTAATTCTTTGAATCCTCTGGTTTTGTGTTGTAAAATCAGGTGAGGTCGATCATCAGGCTTGTAGCATTCTTTCAGAAGCTTTGGAGGAGTGATTTGCATCGGCGAATGAGGTTTTGCATTGTCGGTGAGTGAGAACGTGGTTTAAAGCATTGAAATGGTTTAAAGGTTGTTTTGAGAGTTTAAAATTATCTTGAAATGCTAGTTTAAACTCGAAAGTAGTTATATTGAGATTTCTCTCTCGGTCGTACTTTGGCGAAATTGGTTTTAGGCACTTGTTTTTGAATTTCATGGTACCTACTGTTAAAGCATGATTTATACTGATTTTGTTCATATATTGATGATGGATGCATTTCGTAAATGATCCATGTAAGAATGGTTTATACCTGTAAATGCATGGTTTGATGCACCAGAAATGGTTTTGGTATGTTGCTTTAAAAACAATGAGGTACATGGTTAATAATGAATTATATTGGCAAGTAATGGGGTTTAAAATGTTATCGGATATAGTTGGTCGGCTATAGGATTGATAGTGCGCTATAAATAAGCTGCCTCGGGTGTTGAGAGGTTTATGTGTACCAAATACTCCACCACGAGTACCCTAACGGTCGAGGGGTTATATGGTACCGAAAACTCCCGTTAGTGGAATATGCGTCTAACTGATGATTGGGGTTGTGATTGTACCTAGTTGTGAATTTACCATAATTCTAGTTGAGATGACAAGAAGTGTTGATGCTTTATTACTATAGTCTGAAATGTTTTGATTTGAAATGGAAGTATTGGATCTTTACTTGAACTTGGCCTAACTATTTTTGGTTGATGTGATTATCATGCCTTAGATATTTTAGTACGATGGGACTTAAGAGAGAATTGAGGTCGGGCAGGAATGTTGCTGCCATTTGGCAAGGGAATTAGAAGAACATTATACCTTCTGGGGGTTTGCCACCTCCTCCGCCTAATCCACTGGAAGGTGTGGAGCAAGTACCACTTGCGCCAGCTGGGCCAGTCTTTGGTGATTGTAGAGAGTTTTAGTGTTCTCTAAATAATAGCGCAAGTGCACACTCCTGTCAAGTAATAGTATAAAAGATATCGTCTCCCACAAGGATTGGACATCTTCACTCGATTCGTTGTTCCTGCATAAGAAAAGTAAATGCACAAATAAGTTGGTTTGTTTAAGAAGAAAACAAAATAAAACACAAGTAAATAAAAGGGAAAAATCAGATTGATGGAATGGGCTGGTTTATGCTGATGTTTAGTGTGAAACTGCGTTGAATAGGATAAGTTGCTTTGCGCTGCTAGACTCTACTGTCGCGGCGGGGGATGGCAGATAGGCTGCTAAGACGCTCTCGCTGCCTCGGTAGGGGAATGGACTTGTGTCTCGGTGGCAAATTCGGTAGAACGCTTCGAAAGTGATCTCGCTTATGTCTAAGTTAGAATGTTGTTGATGCCCACTGCAAACAATACCAGTCGCGACGTGAATCGCGTAAAGACATCAATGTTTATTCGTCATCTTTTAGCCGCCTTAAACCCTAACCTATGTCTAGGCTGGATTGATCAACATTGTCTATAGATGAGATCATACTTATTCCTTTCGTGAGTTCGACTCTCTCGATACCGAACAAATGGATAGTAATCAACTAATCTTTCGCCTTAATTGAAAAATGTGAAGAACATGGAATAAGCCACCTTGAAGCTTTATTGCAAAAACAAACTTAAAATCATAAACAATCGTTCTCACACTAATTACAACATAACTGTAACCCCTTAGCCCAACCTAGACGTTTGACCCGAACTACGAAGATTACACGGGGAAAACCAAAGTCAACCCGAAAGTTAACCTTGATTAACGACCCTTTTTATATTTTAATCTTGTCTAGATGCACATTAAGCCTATGTGGATACTCACGAGTCATGAAAGAGAGAGACACACCGATCAGAAAACATTTAGGGACTCAATTGCTTAAATTACGTGTTTAGGGACCAAAATGTAATTTTTGGAAATTAGAAGGACTTTGATGATTTTAGGTTTACCAATATGAAATTAACCATGTTAAATGCTTCTCTGTCAAATTTCATCTTAAAAGGACATCCCAAGTTCAAGAAATTGCATCCACAACAATTAGGACTAAAATGTAAAACATTAAAACTTAAAACAATTCAAATCAGCATCCAACGGTCAACTGTATCGGAACGCCTACCCACCGTACCGAAATGCCCGTATCGAAACGCTGTTGACCGTTTCGGTACTCGGGTATGTTCCAAGATCAGTATCGAAACAAGCTTCACCAGTAGCCAAACTATTTCGAAACAGCTTCATCCGTTCAGAAACACCTTGGCCATTACAGGCCCCCGTTTCGGAGCAGGTGAGGGTGTTTCGATACACTTTGCCCAGTGACAGCAGGAATTGCTGGTTTTTGACATTTCCAACCATTCAAACATACATCAATGAGCACCAAATCACACCAGCAACCCATTTTGATTCTAAGAAACATATTTAAGGTCTTTAAGCTAGAGCATGGCACCAAGCACAAAAGCACACAATCTAAAGGCATGCTTCCTAATCTCTAACCAATATAAGCAACCAAACCTCAAACCAAACATTTAAGACCATTTACAACCCATAAATGCCAACATAAACCAGCCACAAATTTAGGGAGTTCAAACATATCTCCTAAATACAACCTTGGTTTCCCATTGTCATATATCAAAACTAAAGTGTATAAAAACATCACCATACATGAGCTTTGCACTTCCTTGTATATTCTTATCCTTCTTGATGCACGAAAGCACCTCAATTATCTGTATTATTGGTAAAAGAGAGCGTAAGCACAATTGCTTAGTGAGGCATGCTCTAAAGAAAACAAACACAATAATGCATTACTTGAAAACACTTTCTCAAAAGCCTTTATCTACAACATGCTCATTCTAACTCATGCTTGAAAACCATTCAAAGAAACTTCTCATTGAAAACACATGTACCTCAATTCTATCTCATGCATTTAAACCAATGCAAATTTCATGGAAAGGCCAAACACATGCTTGTAAAACCAAAATATCTCATATACAATTCTCACATGCATTTCTCATAGCATTAATCATCTCATCAACAGGTACATGTGAATCAAAAACATTTTCATATATTATATTGGTATTTCACAATTCATCATTACTCAGATATGCAGACAACTCACTAGACACTTCCGGTGGCATCTACCATCACCGTACTCACTCGTCTAGTAACATAATTTCCGGTGGCATATACCATCACCGTACTCACATGGCGGTATCTCTCATCGCCACAAAGTTGGGCATTTCACTAAGTCCTACCCGATGGAATGCCAATCATCGGTTCTCTCCCTTTGGATTAAACCAAAGAGCACATACATATTTTTAGTTTATAGTGCACTCTCATCCTATTGATCGATCAATTATATCCTGTAAGTATCTCAACATCTATGCCAATATATTATGTCAAAACATCATCTCACCTACTGTTTTTCATGCAACAATTCTCAAATCATTCTCATCTCATTTCAAAACCATAACATTTGCCATGCTTTAAACAAAAGCTCAAATCTCAACCATGCAACATGTTGTTTCATGAAATCATTTCAAGCATCATCCCATGCTACAAATCATGCATAAAAACAATATGAATTTATCTATCTCAAACCATTAGCATGTAAAAGCATTTTAGGGGCAACCACCACATATAAGAGAGCAATCTAGCCAATACTTACTTCTGGACTTAGGAAGGTGTTTCAAACCTTTCCTAAATCCCCAAACCTTGATTCTTTGTCCCTTAAGGACTTCTAAAACCATACGCACTCACCGATTACGTTTCGCTTGCTCGCTGAAACGCTATCTAGGCTCCCGGATCAACATCAAAGGCGTTCGAAGATGTCTCCCCTGTTTTTAACACATAAGAGTAGAGGATTAATGCATCATCATGCATTGAAATCATCAGCCACACATCTAAACTCGGTGCTCTACTCACAAACCACTTTTCTGCTACCAAACACAACCGAAATCACCTCCAAACTCTCCCAAAACAAAGCCCAGCAGAGATCTACAACTTCTAATCATTTCTAAACATCAATCAACACCAAAAATTAACACAAACTCGTCCTTATACCTCCAACTATAACAGAACACCAAAACCACCCCAAAAACCATCATTCTAGCATGAAAAACTTAGGAACCCAAGCCTATTCGGGATTTGTTTGATAAAACCTCATTTATAACATAAATTAGCATCCAAAATACATTAGAAAACAACCTCAAAACAGAGCCTAACCATCAACCACGAAAATCACCAAGATCTCTTCAAAAACCTTGAGTTTTAAGACAATTTCTTGTTTCTAACATTAAAGCAACTAAAAAATCATTAACAAAGGATTGATAACTTGGGAATTTCAGTAAAGAACTGATCATTAGAGGAGAAGGATGAAGCTTACCTCTAATGTTTGATTTCTCCTTGATTTGGGCAAGTTTTCTTGAAAATCCAATGTAGAAACAAGAGGTTTTGATGAGGAGAAGATTGGGAATCAAAAAGGAATTAAAATCCAATCAAAAGGGATGAAAATCAGTAGCCAATTGATGGAGAAAGAGTGTTTGGCTGAAAAGAATTTGAGAGAAAATTGATGTAAAGTAGTTATGATAAGTCAAAGGTAGTTTCCTCTTAATTAATCTTTATTTTCCTTTAATTTAACCTGAATAAAATCACCCAAATTAAGAAGAAATCTGATTGAAAACATTTTTGTAAAATTAGCTTCTTAAAGATTCAAAATTTCAATCCTTTACAAAACAGTCACTATTTAACTTTTGCAAAAACTGCGATTTGGTCACTACATCGAAATGTAGTATTTCTAAACCTTATTTTGTAAAATTGATTTCACCATAATCATTCATATAATAAATGAAGATTCTTAGATATGTTTCCATATTTTTAAAGCAACCCGAACTAGGTGTTCCCTAAACCTCCCTTTAAGATTCGAACCATTCCTGACCGGTCCGATTCGAACTCTAAAACATCTAGGACCAAATTTGGGGTGTTAGAACTCTCCCCTCTTAAGAAATTTCGTCCTCGAAATTTACCTGGGGAAAAAGGTAAGGGAATTGCTTCTTCATGTCTTCTTTTCTTTCCCACGTGGCTTCCTCAACACCACGATGTCTCCACAACACCTTAACCAGCTCAATGGTCCTACCACGGAGAACTTTACTGCCCGAATCCAAAATCTCAACAGGTTCCTCATCATATGTCAAATATGGATTCAACTCAACTTCCTCCATAGGCATAACATGCGAAGGATCCTATCTATACCTCTGAAGCATGGATACATGAAACACATTATGTATCTTTTCTAACTCTTGTGGTAACCTCAGCTTATAAGCAACATGACCCACACGTTCTATCACCTCGTATGGTCCGATGTACCTTGGGCTCAACTTGCCCTTCCGGCCAAATCTCATTGTAACCCCCTTAGCCCGACCTAGACGGTTGACCCGAACTACGAAGATTACACGGGGAAAACCAAAGTCAACCCGAAAGTCAACCTTGATTAACGACCTTTTTTTCTCTTTTTAAACTTGTCTAGATGCATCTTAATCCTAAGAGTACCCTCTAGAAGAGCGTACTTGAAAAACACAACGATCGGAAAACGTTAAGGGACTCAATTGCATAAATTACAACATTTAGGGACCGAAATGTAAATTCTGGAAAGATGAAGGACTTAGCTGATTTTTAAATGACCAATATGAAATTAATCATATTACATGCTTCCCTGTCAAATTTCACCTTCAACGGACATCTCAAACTCAAACAATTGCATATACAAAATTCAGGACTAAAACGTAAAGCTTGCAAACCTTAAACCATTCAAATCAGTGCCCAATGGTCACCTGTTTCGGAACGAGGGTTGACCGTTCCGAAACGCGGGTTCGTTTCGAGACCTGTTTCGAAACAGGGCTTGACAGTGGCCAATCTGTTTCGGAACGCCCTCTACCCGTTTCGATACACGAAGGCCATTACAGGCCCCCGTTTCGAAACGGTAGTGCCCGTTCCGATACGGATTGCCCAGAAAGTGCAGATTTTGATGGTTTAACATAAAATAACCACTCAAACACATCCTAATGACCTCCTAATCATGCCAACAAGTCATCATACATATTAGGTACATGTTTGCATCATCAAATCACATTCATGGCATCAATTAGGAAAAACCACAAATCTATAGGCATGTATCCTAATATTGAAAACCATCCAAGCATCAAATCATCAAAGCAAACACCAAAATGTCCATTTACAATCCCAAAACATCAAAGGCATTAAGCCACACTTAGGGAGTCCAAAACATCTCCCAAAACACAACCTAGGTTCCCATTGCCAAATACCAAAAACTAATAATGTTGTAAAAATAGTCATCATACATGAGCTTAGCTTTCCCTTGGATTCTTCGCCTCCTTGCTGCCCTTAAAGCACTTCAATTCTCTGCATTATTGGTTCGAGAAAGAGAGCGTAAGCACATTTGCTTAGTGAGGCATGCTCTAAGGAAACAACAAAATAATGCACTTTATAAAACACCTTTCAAAGGCCTTTAAATTTAAAAACATCATTTCTCATGCAACAATGCATACACAACAAGCATCTCATGTTTCATTAACATTAACATGTCATATTGGCTTCCAAGTGATACCTTAACCATTTTCAACATAAAACACAATCGGATACGCGGATTACAAGCGTTGCCCATACGCTTCATACACACTACCGAACACACAAGGTGGAGTTTACCGGTACAATCACAACCCCTCAACACCCGTGATGGAGTTTAACGCTACAATTAAAACCCCTCCACATCACTCATCGGTAGTTGTACAACATCACTGACGAGAACACAGGACACACAACACAAGATCCTCACATGGCATTTTAACCACCATTATGATCTTAGACATCTCGTTAGTGTACTTGGATGGAGTTTACGGTACCATTACAACCACTCAACATCCAAGGCGACTTTATTCACGGTGCACCCAATCCTATAGCCGGCTAACTATATCCGATTCAAGTACTTTAAAACCAACACATCACTTGCCAATATACATCAATTGCCATCAACAATACACTGTTTTAAAGCATTAATCAAAGCCATTAAACCATCATGCATCACCATGCATCAAAACCACATTTACCAATATCAAACCAAGGACCTCTTACCTTGAGCATCCTTCAACACATGGATTTCAAAACCAGCATTAATCATGCTAAAACATGCTTTCAAAACAGAATTTAAACATGCAAATTAAACACATTGCATCCAACCATCTCATGGTTCATCAAAGAGAGAGTTTCTCCGAAAACTTACTCCTGAGCTTAGTTAAGTTGCTTAGACTTAAACTAAGCTCCCAAAACCTTCAAACATTGGTTTCAAAGCTGAAAACCAAACTTCACTCACCAATTCCCTTTCGCAAGCTTGCCGAAACGCCGATCAAGCCTCCGGATCAACACCACTAGGATCCAAAGATGTCTCCCATGTTTTAAACACATCAAAGCAGAGGATTAATGCATCATCATGCATTAAATCTTCAGCCATTACATCTAAACTCGCTGCTCACATCAAATCTAACATTTCAGCTACCAAACACTACCGAAATCACATCCAAACTCCTCCACAACATTACCCAGCCAAGATCCATCACTTCTAAACATTCTTAAACATCAATTAAAATCCAAAAAGATCCTAAACTCGTCCTTATACCTCCAGCAATAACAGAACACCAAGATCACCCAAAAAACCACCATTTTCACAAGTAAAAACTTAGGAAAATCAACCTATTCGGGATTTCATTGATTAAACCTCAATTACACATCAATAAACATCCAAAATACATTAAAAAGACATCTCAAAACAGAGCCCAAACATTCATCACGAATTTCTTCAAGATTTAATCCAAATCTTGAGTTTTAAGCCAAAATCAAGATCACAACATTAAAACCTTTTATAAAACTTAATTTAAGGATTGAGAACTTGGGAATTTCAGTAAACAACTGAGTATTTAGAGGAGAAGGACATCATTACCTCTAAATGTAGATTTCTCCTTGATTAGAGCCAAAATCCATGAAAATTCAGTAAGCAAATGAAGAGGATTTGATGTAGAAAGGATTAGTAATCTTTTGATGATTGAAACCTCATCATTTAGTGTGAAAATCAAAAGGAATGTTGCTGGGGAAATGTGTTTGGCTGAGGGAATTTTGAGAGAAAATGAAATGAGAAAATTTTAACAAAAGTTGGTTATGAAAACTAAAATATGGTTTCTCTCTTTTCTTTTAATTAATTAAACATTAAATGAGTCATTAAAATTAAGATAAATCTGGAGAAATCCTTCCTTGGGTAAATTAGCTCCTTAAAGATTCAAAGTTTCAATCCTTACGAAACAGTCACCACTGAACTTTTCAAAAATTACATTTTAGTCACTATTTCGAAATGTCACACTTCCAAACCTTATTTTGTAAAATTGATTTCAGCACTCTCTTATATATATTAAAAGAGGATTTTTAGATATTTTTTCCATATTTTTAATGAAACCTGAACTAGGCTTTCCCTAAAACTACCTTTTATATTCGAACCAAAAATCAGACCGGTCCGGTTCAGACCCTAAACTTCCAAGCCCAAAATTGGGGTGTTACAACTCTCCCCCCTTAAGAAATTTCGTCCTCGAAATTTACCTGGGGGAAAAAGGTATGGAAACTGCTTCAACATGTCATCCTTCCGTTCCCACATGGCTTCCTCAACACCACGATGTTTCCACAACACCTTTACCAAATCAATGGTCTTGCCTCGAAGAACTTTACTGTCTGAATCCAGAATTTCCACCAGCTCCTCATCATAGGTCAAATCCGGATTCAACTCCACTTCCTCGAGAGGCATAACATGCGAAGGATCCGATCTATACTTCCAGAGCATAGAAACATGAAACATATCATGAATCTTTTCCAACTCTTGCGGCAATCTCAACTTGTACGCAACAGGACCCACACGCTCAATCACCTCGTATGGTCCAATGTACCTAGGGCTCAACTTACCCTTTCGACCAAACCTCATCACCTTCTTCCAAGGTGAAACTTTAAAAAACACACGGTCACCAACTGCATACTCAATCACACAGCACCTCAACATATCCTCCAGCACTTGGATAACATGCTCAGACTGTCCATCCGACTGTGGATGATAAGAAGTACTGAAATTCAACCGCGTACCCAAAGCCTGATGCAAACACAGCCAGAAATGCGATGTAAACCTCGAATCTCTATCCGACACGATCGATTTTGGCACACCATGCAGCCGCACAATCTCAGCAATGTACAACTCTGCAAGCTTATCCAAGGTGTACGTAGTATGCACAGGCAAGAAATGCGCACACTTCGTCAGGCGATCCACAATCACCCACACCGAATTCTTCTTCGATGGCGATAAAGGCAAACCAGACACAAAGTCCATGGTAATCCTTTCCCATTTCCACTCAGGAATCCTCAACGGTTGCAACAACCCAGAAGGAAACTGATGCTCAGCCTTAACTCGCTGACAAACCATGCACTTGCTCACATACTCAGCAACATCTTTCTTTAAACCCACCCAATAGTACTCATCACGAAGATCACGATACATCTTAGTACTACCAGGGTGCATAGCAAAAGGACTACTATGAGCTTCAGTCTGAATAGTACGCCTCAACTCAGCATCATTGGGCACTACTATCCGACTTCCAAAACATAAAACTCCATCATCATTAAAGTAGAAATCCGATGGCCTATCCTCAGCAATATCTTGAACATGTGGCACCAAGGAATCATCCAACAACTGCTTATCCTTTATCAACTGAACCAAGGATGGTTTCACTTGCAATTCAGCCACAAGACCACCATCTCGCGATATGCTCAAACTGGCAAACATAGCCCTCAACTCCACTGCTACCTTCCTACTCAAGGCATCCGCTACAACATTAGCTTTTCCCGGATGATACTCGATCGTCAGATCGTAATCTTTAAGCAACTCCACCCAACGTCGTTGCCTAAGATTCAACTCTTTCTGAGACATCAGATACTTCAAACTCTTGTGATCCGTGTACACAATACACTTCTCACCATACAGGTAATGTCTCCAAATTTTCAAAGAAAAAACCACCGCAGCCAACTCAATGTCATGCGTAGGATAATTGCGCTCATGCACCTTCAACTGGCGCAATGCATCAACACACACCCCAAACCAACGTAGGACGCGTCACTATACACCACAAACTCTTTCCCTAATTCAGGTTGAACCAAGATAAGAGCTTGCGTCAAAGCTGCCTTCAGCTTTTCAAAAGCCTGTTGTCTCGCTTCCGTCCATTCATACTTAACATCCTTCTGCAACAACTTCGTCAAAGGTGCAGCAATCTTCGAAAATCCATCCACGAACCTCCGATAGTATCCTTCCAAACCAAGGAAACTACGGACTTCATGAACAGACTTAGGAGGCTTCCAACTCATCGCTGCCTCAATCTTCTGAGGATCAACACGAATCCCCTCCGCAGAAACCACATGACCAAGGAGCACAACTTCCCTGAGCCAGAACTCACACTTGCTTAACTTAGCATAAAGCTGATTCTCCAACAAAGCTTGCAACACAATCCTCAAATGCCCCTCATGCTCCTCCTCAGTACGAGAGTACACGAGGATATCATCAATGAACACCACAACAAACTTGTCCAAATATTCATGGAACACTCTATTCATCATGTCCATGAAAGCTGCAGGAGCATTCATCAAACCAAACGGCATCACAAGGAACTCATAATGCCCATACCTCGTTCTGAAGGCTGTCTTTGGCACATCCACATCCTTCACCTTCAACTGGTAATACCCTGACCTTAAGTCAATTTTAGAGAACACAGCCGCTCCCTGAAATTGATCGAAAAGGTCATCAATCCTCGGCAATGGATACCGATTCTTGATAGTCAACTTGTTCAGCTGACGGTAATTGATGCACATTCTCATAGTGCCATCCTTTTTCTTCACAAACAAGACCGGTGCACCCCAAGGTGACACACTCGGCCGAATGAAACCACTATCAATCAACTCCTGAAGTTGCGTCTTCAGCTCTTTCAACTTCTTAGGTGCCATTTGATAAGGAGTAATGGAAACTGGAGTTGTATTCTCATACAGCTCAATTCCAAACTCCACCTCACGGTTAGGAGGCAATCCAGGCAACTCCTCCAGAAACACACCAGGAAACTCTCGCACAGTCCTGATATCTTGCACTCGCAACTCCTTAGAGCTAGGGTTCATCACAAAGGCTAGGTAGGCTTCACAACCTTGCCTCAGCATCCGGCTCGCTTCCAATGTAGACACCACATTGGTAAGAAACTTCACATTCTCACCAACCACCACTACCTCATAATCATCCGCAAGCTTCAACGAAACTCGCTTGTTCTCAAAATCCACCACAGCTCGATGTTCAACCAGCAAATCCATACCAAGGATTACATCAAAACCATAGAAAGGTAATTCCATAAGATCAACATGAAAAACATGGTTTTGCACAACCAAGGGACATCTTCTATACAACTTCCGTGTCACAACGGTCTAACCAAACGAACTAGTTACACGCATACCAATATCCAAAGACTCAACAGGCAAACCAAGCAATTGAGCATGCTCACGCAATATGTATGAGTGTGTAGATCCAGGATCAATCAAGGAAAGTAATGACAAGGATTGCAAAGTGAAGGTACCTGCGATCACATCTGTGTCATTCCTCCCTTCCCGCTGCGTATACACTCGAGCCTGGCCTCCACCCTCAGGTTGGACAGCCACCACATGCGCTACATTCCTTCCACCATCCTCTCTGCGCTGGAAGTTACCACGGCCGCGCCCACAACCTCTGTGTGGTGCAACAACTCCAGGAGCACGTCCCTGACCACCACCGGCCAACAAAGGACACTTCATCCTCATGTGGTCCGCCGAACCACAATTCCAGCACGAATTACCAGCTACAACAATAGGAGCCTGTACCTCCCTCGCTGCTCAAGCACAATCACGCCTCAAATGGCTACGCGATCCACACGCCCAGCATGTCTTCTGATCAGCTCTCGCCCTGTCTCCCTGAACAGGCGCACCATGACCTCCACCACCACGCCTAGCAGAAGACTGGCACCTCCTATCTCGTCCCCTCTTGTTCCGTCCACCACCGGAACTATACTCAGCAGCTCGCTTGCCCGAGCCAGAACCAGCACTCCTGGAAGACAAACCCAGGTTCTGCTCAATATCCTTCGCCCTACTAACCATTACATCAAAATTAGTGTACTCAACTGCAAGCATATAGGTCTTTACATCCGTCACCAAACCATATCGGAAACGTTCAAACCTCTCCCGTTCATCAGGGACAATCTCAGGTGCGTACTGATTGAGACAAACAAACTGGATCTCGTACTCAGCTACTGTCATACTTCCTTGTGTCAGAGACATGAACTCTCTTTTCTTCTCATCCAGGTATCGCACACCCAGATACCTCCGCTTGAACGCGTTCAGAAAGAACGTCCAAGTCACATCAACTTCCTCCATTCCGGAGATAGCAGTCGTCCACCAGGTATACGCATCATCATGTAACAACGATACCACACATCCTAACTTCTGCACATCATTGCAGTTCATTTGTCCCAATATTCTCTTGGTACTTTCCAACCAAGATTCAGAACCTTCAGAAGACAAACCCCTGAACTCAGTCCCTCCCAGACTGCGCAAACGTTCCAAAGGTAGTCTAACAATAGCATCTCCTTGATGCCCAGCTCCATGAGCTCCAGCTACTGCCGCCTGAAAGGCTCCAGCGATAGCTTGTATCAACACTGTCATGTCAGGCGCAGCTTGCCCCTGTCCAGCTTCAGGTCCAGTGACCCCAGCACCATCACCAACACCAGCTCCATCACCTCCAGCACCACCACCACCAGGTGGTCCACCACCAGGAGGAGGAGGTAAATCCACTACATTATCAACATTCTCCTCATTCTCATTCTGAGCCATTGCTCGCGTATTAATCCTCGTCTCTCTACGAGGTCCCATTCACTAAACAATGTACTAACAGAAATACAATAAACATAATTAGGCCCAACAAGGTAAGTAATCCAAGCACTCAAGCTCAATTTTTCAAAAAACAATTCATTTCATTAGTTTTGATATGGCAATGGGTCCCTCTAACATGCTTCAACATAGCATAGCATCACAATTGCAACATACTTCACAATTCACACCTCAAACTTCTACTTGAAAAGCATACAAAGAAATCATACACATATCACCCACATAACCATTCCCAATTACTCGAGAACTCAGCTCTGATACCACCAAATGTAACCCCCTTAGCCAGGCCTATACGGTTGACCTGAACTACGAAGATTACACGGGGAAAACCAAAGTCAACCCGAAAGTCAACCTTGATTAACGACATTTTTTTTAAACTTTTCTAGATGCATATTAATCCTAAGCGTACCCTTGAGAAGAGCGTACTTGAAAAACACAGTGATCGGAAAACGTTAAGGGACTCAATTGCACAAATTACAACATTTAGGGACCGAAATGTAAATTCTGGAAAGATGAAGGACTTAGTTGATTTTTAAATTTCCAATATGAAATTAATCATATTACATGCTTCCCTGTCAAATTTCACCTTAAGCGGACATCTCAAACTCAAACAATTGCATATACAAAATTCAGGACTAAAATATAAAGCTTGCAAACCTTAAACCATTCAAATCAGTGCCCAACAGTCACCTGTTTCGGAACGGGGGTTGACCGTTCCGAAACGCGGGTTCGTTTCGAGACCTGTTTCGAAACAGGGCTTGACAGTGGCCAATCTGTTTCGGAACGCCCTCTACCCGTTTCGATACATGAAGGCCATTACAGGCTCCCGTTTCGAAACGGTAGTGCCCGTTCCGATACGGACTGCCCAGAAAGTGCAGATTTTGCTAGTTTAACATACAATTAACCACTCAAACACATCCTAATGACCTCCTAATCATGCCAACAAGTCATCATACATATTAGGTACATGTTTGCATCATCAAATCACATTCATGGCATCAATTAGGAAAAACCACAAATCTATAGGCATGCATCCTAATATTGAAAACCATCCAAGCATCAAATCATCAAAGCAAACACCAAAATGGCCATTTACAATCTCAAAACATCAAAGGCATTAAGCCACACTTAGGGAGTCCAAAACATCTCCCAAAACACAACATAGGTTCCTATTGCCAAATACCAAAAACTAATAATGTTGTAAAAATAGTCACCATACATGAGCTTAGCTTTCCCTTGGATTCTTAGCCTCCTTGTTGCCCTTAAAGCACTTCAATTCTCTGCATTATTGGTTCGAGAAAGAGAGCGTAAGCACATTTGCTTAGTGAGGCATGCTCTAAGGAAACAACACAATAATGCACTTTATAAAACACCTTTCAAAGGCCTTTAAATTTAAAAACATCATTTCTCATGCAACAATGCATACACAACAAGCATCTCATGCTTCATTAACATTAACATGTCATATTGGCTTCCAAGTGATACCTTAACCATTTTCAACATAAAACACAATCGGATACGCGGATTACAAGCGTTGTCCCATACGCTTCATACACACTACCGAACACACAAGGTGGAGTTTACCGGTATAATCACAACACCTCAACACCCGTGATGGAGTTTAACGGTACAATTACAACCCCTCCACATCACTCAACGGTAGTTGTATAACATCACTAACGAGAACACGAGACACACAACACAAGATCCTCACATGGCATTTTAACCACCATTATGATCTTAGACATCTCGTTAGTGTACTTGGATGGAGTTTACGGTACCATTACAACTCCTCAACATCCAAGGCGACTTTATTCACGGTGCACCCAATCCTATAGCCGGCTAACTATATCCGATTCAAGTACTTTAAAACCAACACATCACTTATCAATATACATCAATTGTCATCAACAATCCACTGTTTTAAAGCATTAATCAAAGCCATTAAACCATCATGCATCACCATGCATCAAAACCACATTTACCAATATCAAACCAAGGACCTCTTACCTTGAGCATCCTTCAACACATGGCTTTCAAAACCAGCATTAATCATGCTAAAACATTCTTTCAAAACAGAATTTATACATGCAAATTAAACACATTGCATCCAACCATCTCATGGTTCATCAAAGAGAGAGTTTCTCCGAAAACTTACTCTTGAGCTTAGTTAAGTTTCTTAGACTTAAACTAAGCTCTCAAAACCTTCAAACATTGGTTTCAAAGCTGAAAACCAAACTTCACTCTCCAATTCCGTTTCGCAAGCTTGCCGAAACACCGATCAAGCCTCCGGATCAACACCACAAGGATCCAAAGATGTCTCCCCTATTTTAAACACATCAAAGCAGAGGATTAATGCATCATCATGCATTAAATCTTCAACCATTACATCTAAACTCGCTGCTCACATCAAATCTAACATTTCGGCTACCAAACACTACCGAAATCACATCCAAACTCCTCCACAACATTACCCAGCCAAGATCCATCACTTCTAAACATTCTTAAACATCAATTAACATCCAAAAAGATCCTAAACTCGTCCTTATACCTCCAGCAATAACAGAACACCAAGATCACCCCAAAAACCACCATTTTCACAAGTGAAAACTTAGGAAAATCAACCTATTCGGGATTGCATTGATTAAACCTCAATTACACATCAATTAACATCCAAAATACATTAAAAAGACATCTCAAAACAGAGCCCAAACATTCATCACAAATTTCTTCAAGATTTAATCCAAATCTTGAGTTTTAATCTAAGATCAAGATCACAACATTAAAACCTTTTATAAAACTTAATTTAAGGATTGAGAACTTGGGAATTTCAGTAAAGAACTGAGTATTTAGAGGAGAAGGACATCCTTACCTCTAAATGTAGATTTCTCCTTGATTAGAGCCAAAGTCCGTGAAAATTCAATAAGCAAATGAAGAGGATTTGATGTAGAAAAGATTAGTAATCTTTTGATGATTGAAACCTCATCATTTAGTGTGAAAATCAAAAGGAATGTTACTGTGGAAATGTGTTTGACTGAGGGAATTTTGAGAGAAAATGAAATGAGAAAATTTTAACAAAAGTTGGTTATGAAAACTAAAATATGGTTTCCCTCTTTTCTTTTAATTAATTAAACATTAAATGAGTCATTAAAATTAAGAAAAATCTGGAGAAATCCTTCCTTGGGTAAATTAGCTCCTTAAAGATTCAAAGTTTCAATCCTTACAAAATAGTCACCACTGAACTTTTCAAAAATTACATTTTAGTCACTATTTCGAAATGTCACACTTCCAAACCTTATTTTGTAAAATTGATCTCACCACTCTCTTATATATATTAAAAGAGGATTTGTAGATATTTTTCCATATTTTTAATGCAACCCGAACTAGGCTTTCCCTAAAACTACCTTTTATATTCGAACCAAAAATCAGACCGGTCCGGTTCAGACCCTAAATTTCCAAGCCCAAAATTGGGGTGTTACACTCATCACCTTCTTCCAAGGTGAAACTTTCAAGAACACACGGTCACCCACCGTAAATTCTATCTCCTTACGCTTCAAATCTGCGTAAGATTTTTGCCGATTCGATGCTTTCTTCAACCGCTCACAAATGAGCTTCACCATCTCGGTGGTTCCTTTCAAAAAAGCCAACATCGAGACCAACTTTTGTCCTGTTTCAGCCCATCAAAGAGAAGTTCTGCACTTCCTCCCGTACAAAGCTTCATAAGGTGCCATTTGAATACTCGCATGGTAGCTATTATTATAAGCAAACTCCACCAATGGCAAGTGCTTCTCCCAAGAGCCTTGAAACTCTATAACACAACACCTCAACATATCCTCAAGCACTTGGATAACACGCTCCTACTGTCCATCCGTATGTGGATGATTAGAAGTATTGAAATTCAACCGCGTACCCAATGCTTGATGTAAACACTCCCAAAACCTTGCAGTGAACCTCGGATCTCTATCCGACACTAGATTTTGGTACGCCATGCAAACATACAATCTCATCAATGTACAAATCTGAAAGCTTATCCAAGGTGTACGTAGTATGCACAGGTAAGAAATGCGCACACTTCGTAAGGCGATCCACAATCACCCAAACAATATTCTTCTTTGCTGGCGATAGAGGCAAATCAGACACAAAGTCCATGGTGATCCTCTCCCATTTCCATTCAGGGATCCTCAACGGCTGCAACAACCCCGAAGGAAACTAATGCTTAGCCTTGACCCGCTGACAAACTATGCACTTGCTCACATAGTAAGCGACATCGTTTTTCAAACTAACCCAATAGTACTTATCCTTTAGATCGCGATACATCTTGGTACTACCAGGGTGCATAGCAAATGGACTACTATGAGCTTCAGTCAGAATAGTACGCCTCAACAAAACATCATTCGGCACCACTATTCAACTCCCAAAACATAGAACACCATCATCATTAAAACAGAAATCCGATGGTCTATCCTCAGCAATATCCTGAACATGTGGCACCAAGGAATCATCCAACAACTGCTTATCCTTTATCAATTGCACTAGAGATGGTTTCACTTGCAACTCAGCAACAAGACCACTATCTCGCGATAGGCTCACGCTAGCAAACATCGCCCTTAACTCCACCGCCACTTTCATGCTCAAAGCATCGGCCACAACATTGGCCTTCCCTGGATGATACTCGATCGTTAGATCGTAATCCTTAAGCAACTCCACCTATCGCCGTTGCCTAAAATTCAACTCTTTTTGAGACATCAGATACTTCAAACCCTTGTGATCCGTGTACACAGTACACTTCTCACCATAAAGATAATGTCTCTAGATCTTCAGAGCAAAAACCACCGCAGCCAACTCAATATCATGCGTAGGATAATTGCGCTAATGTACTTTCAACTGTCGCGATGCATAAGCCACCACTTTACCCTCTTGCATTGACACACACCCCAAACCAACATAGGATGCATCACTATACACCACAAACTCTTTCCCTGACTCAGGTTGAACCAATATAGGAGCTTGCGTCAAAGCTACTTTAAGCTTCTCAAAAGCTTGCTGTCTCGCTTCCGTCCACTCGTACTTAACATCTTTTTGCAACAACTTCGTTAAAGGGGCAGCAATCTTAGAAAATCCATCCACAAACCTCTGGTAGTATCCTGCCAACCTATGAAAACTACGGACTTCATGAACAGACTTAGGAGGTTTCCATTTCATCACCGCCTCAACCTTTTGGGGATCAACTCAAATCCCTTCAGCCGAAACCACATCACCAAGAAAAACAACTTCCTTTAGCCAAAACTCACATTTTCTCAGCTTAGCATAAAGCTAATTTTCCAACAGCGCTTGCAAAACCATTCTCAAATGACCTTCATGTTCCTCCTCGGTACGAGAGTACACAAGGATATCGTCGATGAACACCACAACAAACTTGTCCAAGAATTCATGGAACACCCTATTCATCATGTCCATGAAAGCGGCAGGAGCATTCGTCAAGCCAAACGGCATCACAAGGAACTCATAATGCCCATAACTCATTCTAAAGGCTGTTTTCGGCACATCCACATCCTTCACCTTTAACTGATAGTACCCTGACCTCAGATCAATCTTTGAAAACACAGCCGTTCCCCAAAACCGATCAAAAATGATATGACCATCAAGAAAAAGGACCCGAAGAAGTACCCAAGTGGCCCCATTACACGTGCACGAGCCAAGGAGTTTCAATCAGCCATGGAAAGCTTGTTTACAACAAGCCATGAACGTGGGAAAGAAGAAATAATAGAGGAGGAATGCCTTAGCTTGCTCATGCATGCATTTGCATGAGAATTTAAGTATTTCATAACTTCCATTGCATTGATAAAGTGTGCTGGTTATTAAAGCATGCTTAAATCATTCGTTAAACTACTTCATTCATGCATTTAGTTAAATTCAATAAAGTTAGTTCTTTAATTAAACTAGTTCATTCATTTAACTAGTTCACTCAATTAACTAACTCTTTAATTGTTTCATGCATCTATTATTTTAAGTTTGAATAAATCCTTTGTGTGTGTCTAGGTTCATGTGACGTGTGGATTAAAGAAGAGACTTTTCAACTTCAGCTTGGAAACAAGTCATTGATGATCATCTTTACTCATGCAAACAAGGCAATTTAAGGCAATTCAAGGCTGAATTCTTTTCATCTTTTCAAGGATGTTCATCTTCTTAGAGTAACAAAACATTTAAGCTTCATAATTCACCTATTCAAGGTTGAAATTATGAACCAATGAAGGCCATTCACGTTCAAGAGAAGGGACATGCAATAATCAGCATTCAAATTATGCATTCAATGCCTTTATTTATCATTTTTTGAAGGCTGATCATATTCCACAAATGGGCAAGCAATGAAGGCTGGTTTAATGTCATTTAATCATCAAATTAAGTGATAAAATCAGCAAGGAATTCAAAGAGACAAGCTGATTTGGACGTGTGGGATGTCTACATTCATCCCATGTCCACATTCATTCCATTTTATCCATTTTCAAGCAAAATGAAGCAGCCCAAGAGTCACCACTCCTTTTGGACGAATTTAAGGCTAAATTCATCTCAATTTAAAGCAAAATTCATCCAACAAAAGGATAAGAAAGAAACATTTCATTTATTTGTATTCAATAGCATTTAGATGAACATTCATCTCTGTTTTGTGTGACTTTTCATATGGTGCCTAGCCACACTATAAATAGGCACCTTAGGTTCATTTGTAAGAACTTTTTTTTCTTTGGAGAATATAAACCTTTGAAAGATTGCTTTCATCTTGTTCTTGCGAGAACTCTATCGGCTTCAAGTTGTGCTTGTAGTCTTCTATCCATTTCATTTTACTATAGCGTTGGTTCAAAGCTCTCTTATAGCTTGTGGGTCACGTTCCACACTCCTCCACGTCGACTCCATCAAAGTATATTGTTGGTTCCTAGCTCGTTATAGCTAGCGGGTCACAATTCGCTATCCTTGCAACCATACAAATCCACGTCGCCTTTAGCATCTCCCATCACTTCTTCTTTGATTTACACCTTTCCACGATTATCATCCTCCATCCATTGCCACCATACTATCCAAATTACCTATCCAATTGCTTTCTTCATTAATTTTTTTATTATATTGCTATTCATCTCACATACTGTTTTATGATATCTCAGAGTTCAAAGCGTAGCAAAGAATATTTCTTACTAGAATCACGATCGGGCACATCTATATAACTCGGGTCACATTACCGGGTTCATATCAATTGGTATCAGAGCGAGGTTGATTCAGTAAGATAGTCGTTGTCTCTCTTCTGAAAAAAAGAAAAAAAAATCGAAAAAAAGAAAAAAAAAATCAATTTTTTTTAGAGAAAGTTAAAGAGGGATGGGGCATCGTATTCTCTATTCTTCTTTAAAAAAAATCTTACATTATTTTTCTTTTGCTACTATTTTGTCATCTTTACCAACTCTCACAATTTACCTTTTTTGTTGTTGCCACTTTACTTATCCTACCTTCCAAATTCTTTTCACCAAGTTTTGTTTTTTTCAGCCGAATTCTACAAGCCATTTGCAAGCCTTGAGGAAGTTTTTAAAAGGACTTGATTGAGAGCAAGAGTGGAAAAAGGCAAGAGTGCACATCAAGGGTAAAAGCCATCCCGAGTGAAACACGAGTGTGAGTGCATTTTCTTGGAGTGGAATAGGTGAGGTTTTGTGTTTGTGAGGTTTTAATTTTTATTTTATTTTTGTTACTAATAATGTCTCAAAATTCCGTGAGAAACTCCGTTGGAGGAAGTAATAATGTTAACGTAGATGCAACTAACTCCAATCTTCAAGATGTTATCCGAGAGATGGACAGGTTGTTGCAACAAAGGTTAGGGCCGATGCAAGAACGATTAGATCATTTGGAGGAAAAATCTCAGCGAAGGCATAATTCAGATCACGAGGAAGAGTATGAGGGAGAGGTGGACGAAGAACTCATAGACAAGCGAGCCTCCCAGCAAAGTTTGAGTCGTCAAGAACCTAGGTACCAAAGAGCTCGGCCAAGAGTTGATGATAATTTTAGCAACATCAAAATAACCATTCATCATTTCCAAGGAAGAACGGGTCCTGAAGCCTATCTTGCATGGGAAAAGAAAGTTGAGCACATCTTAGAGTACCACAACTACTCCGAGCTTAAGAAGGTAAAACTTGCAGCCATTGAATTTACAGATTATGCACTAATATGGTGGGATCAGTTGACATCTAGCAAGAGATGCAATGGCGAACATCCAATTTCTACTTGGAATGAGATGAATGTCGTTATGAGTAGGAGGTTCGTTCCAACTCACTATCATAGGGAGTTGTTCAACAAGCTTCAAAATCTCACCCAATGAAACCGTAGTGTTGAGGACTATTTTAAAGAGATGGAAGTAGCCATGATCCGAGCTAACATTGATGAGGATCGAGAAGCCACCATGGCAATATTTCTATCTGGCCTTGACCCAAATATTGCAGTCGTCATTGAGTTGCAACATTATGTGGAGATCGAAGACACAGTGCATATGGCCATAAAAGTGGAAAAGCAACTTAAATGGAAGGGTTCCACACGAACCTATGGGGGAGCATCATCAAGATGGGGGCAAAGTTCTTACAAACGGAGTCCTCTAATACCACCCAATGAGAGAGGCGCACCACCCAAAGGAAGCAAGGCCATTACCGAAATTAGAAAAGGTAAGGCTTTGAATGTTCCAAATCGTTCCCGAGATATACAATGCTTCAAGTGCCTGGGAAGAGGGTATATTGCAAGCCAATGCCCAAATCGCAACACCATGCTTCTTCGTGATGATGGAGAGGTTGAATCGAAACAAGAGGAGGAAGATGAAGTTGTTGCCATACAAGAAGATGAAGATGATGATATAGAGTATGCAACAGAAGGAGAGGCCCTTATTGTGAAAAGGAGCCTAAGTGTGCAAGCGAATGAAGGGAAGGAGCAACGCGAGAATATCTTTCATACTCGCTGCCATGTTAATGGAAAGGTATGCTTTGTCATTATTGTTGGAGGTAGTTGTACTAATGTTGCTAGTACTCTCATGGTAGAAAAACTTGGATTAGCAACCACATCACTACAAGCTGCAGTGGCTTAATGACAGAGGAGAACTCAAGGTTACCAAGCAAGTTCTTGTGGCTTTCTCCATTGGAAAGTATAAGGATAAAGTTCTTTGCGATGTTGTTCCGATGCACACTGGCCATTTACTACTTGGGAGGCCATGGAAATTCGATAAACGAGTCATACATGATGGATATACCAATCGGTATACACTCACCCATGGAGTAAGAAAGATTACCTTAACCCCTCTTTCACCAAAACAAATTCACAAAGACCAAATACATTTGAGAGAAAGTATTGAAAGAGCCAAAGAGAGAGAATCAAAAATGGAGGTAAAAGCAAGTGAGAGTGAGCAAAGTTAGGGTGCAAAAATGAGTGTTTTTACCAAAGAAAGAGAGTTGAGAAAGTGTTTGCTGTCGGGAAAGGAATTACTTGTACTTGTGTACAAGGAAAGTTTATTGAACACTAACCAACTTGATCACACTCTGCCTTCTTCTATTGTGTCTTTGTTGCAGGAATTTGATGAATTATTTCTGTAGGAGATACCAAGTGGGCTGCCACCAATCCGTGGCATTGAACATCAAATAGATTTCATTCCCGGCGTCGTCATTCCTAACCGTCCAGCTTACCGAAGCAATCCCGAGGAAACCAAGGAGTTGCAAAGGCAAGTGGTTGAACTAATGGCCAAAGGCTACGTGAGGGAGAGCCTTAGCCCATGTGTCGTTCCGGTTTTACTTGTGCCAAAGAAGGATGGAACTTGGTGCATGTGTGTAGATTGTCGAGCGGTAAACAAAATTACGGTAAAGTATCGTCACCATATTCTCCGTTTAGATGATATGTTAGATGAGCTTAGTGGTTCTAACCTTTTCTCTAAGATTGATCTTAAGAGTGGTTATCACCAAATAAGGATGCAGGAAGGTGATGAATGGAAAACAACATTTAAAACAAAGCAAGGACTCTAAGAATGGTTGGTTATGCCTTTTGGCTTAACTAATGCACCAAGTACTTTCATGAGGTTAATGAACCATGTTCTTAGACCGTTTTTGGGTAAATTTTGTGTGGTTTATTTTGATGACATCTTAATCTATAGTAAATCAATGGAAGAACATGTTCAACACTTGAGGTCAATTTTGTTGGTTTTAAGAAAGGAGAAGTTATATGCTAATTTAGACAAGTGTACATTTTGTACTGACAAAGTTGTCTTTCTTGGTTTTGTTGTCTGTTCTAAAGGCTTAGAGGTTGACAAAGAGAAGGTTAAAGCCATTGAAGAATGGCCACGACCAGCAAGCATTTCCTAAGTTATGAGTTTCCATGGACTTGCAAGCTTTTACCGGAGATTTGTGCCAAACTTCAGCACCATTGCCGCCCCTTTAACTAGTGTCATCAAGAAGAATGCTAACTTTTTCTGGGTGGGAGACCAAGAGAAATCTTTTAATGACATTAAAGAATGTTTAATTCATGCCCCTTTGCTTACCTTACCTGATTTTAACAAAACGTTTGAAATTGAATGTGATGCATCAGGTGTGGGAATTAGAGCGGTATTATCTCAAGATGGACGCCCTATAGCATATTTCAGTGAGAAATTAAGTGGAGCTACGTTGAATTATCCAACATATGATAAGGAGATGTATGCCCTTGTTCGCGCAATGGAAACATGGCAAGACTATCTATGGCCTAAGGAGTTCATTATTCACACCGATCATGAGGCATTGAAGCACATTCGGGGGAAACATAAACTCAACAAACGACATGCCAAATGGGTGGAGTTTCTTGAATCTTTTCCCATATGTTATAAAATATAAGAAATGTAAGGAGAATATAGTTGCTGATGCATTGTCTCGGAGGTACGCTCTTCTAAACACCTTAGAATCTAAGTTGCTGGGTTTTGTTTTCATTAAGGATTTATACGAATCTGATTCTGATTTTGAAATTTTTTTACAAAGGTTGTGAAAAAGGAACGTTTGAAAACTATTATAGGGACAATGGGTTCCTATTCAAAGAAGGAATACTTTGTATTCCACAAGGTTCCACACGTGCATTACTTATCAAAGAAGCCCATGGAGGAGGCTTAATGGGACATTTTGGAATAGCAAAGACTTTGGCCATACTTCAAGAGCATTTATATTGTCCAAAGATGAGACAAGATGTAGAGAGGTTGTATGAACATTGCATCACTTGCAAGAAGGCTAAGTCTAAAGCCATGCCACATGGACTCCACACGCCACTACCTATTCCAGAAGCACCATGGATGGACATTTCAATGGATTTTGTGCTAGGGCTTCCACGCACAAAGAATAACAAAGACTCCATCTTTGTAGTAGTGGATAGATTTTCCAAAATGGCTCATTTTATTCCTTGCAACAAGACTAATGATGCCTTACATATTGCTAACTTGTTTTTCAGGGAAGTCTTGAGATTACATGGTGTGCTAAGAACTATCATTTCTGATCGAGACGTGAAGCTCTTAAGCCACTTCTGGAGAGCCCTATGGAGTAAGATTGGAACTAAGCTGCTATTTTCCACCAATTGTCACCCTCAAACGGATGGCCAAACCGAAGTGGTGAATCGAGTACTCTTCACGTTGCTTAGGAGCATTATTAAGAAGAATCTAAAGACATGGGAAGAGTGCTTGCCACATGTGGAGTTTGCATATAACCGATCAGTCCATACCACCTCGGGACACAGTCCTTTTGAAGTTGTGTATGGGTTCAATCCATTAACTCCGATGGACTTATTGACATTACCCGCTGATCAAATTGTGAATAAATATGGACTTAACAAAGCTGAATTTGTTAAGAAACTTCATCAACAAGTACGGGATAATATTGAAAAGAAAACCAAGCAATATGAGCAGCAAGCAAACAAGGGTCGAAGGAGAGTTGTCTTTGAGCCGAGAGATTGGGTGTGGTTGCACATGAGAAAAGAAAGGTTTCCAGCCCAACAGAAATCTAAATTGATGCCTCGAGGAGATGGGCCATTTCAAGTAGTTAAGAGGATCAATGATAATGCTTATCAACTAGACATCCCAGGTGAGTTTAATGTTAGTGCAACCTTTAATGTTGCTGATTTATCTCCTTTTGATGTAGGTGACGATTTGGGGACAAATCGCTTTAAAGAGGGAGAGACTGATATAACCATCAAGAACAAGGACTCGGAGAAGTACCCAAGTGGCCCCATTACATGTGCACGGGCCAATGAGTTTCAATCAGCCTTGGAAAGCTTGTTTACAACAACCATGAACGTGGGAAAGAAGAAATAATAAGGGAAGAATGCCTTACCTTGCTCATGCATGCATTTGCATGAGAATTTAATTATTTCATAACTTCCATTGCATTGATAAAGTGTGCTGGTCATTAAAGCATGCACTTCATTTATAGTTTTAGTTCATTTAGGGAAGTAGTTTAATTATGTATCTTAAATCATTCGTTAAACTACTTCATTCATGCATTTAGTTAAATTCAATAAAGTTAGTTCTTTAATTAAACTAGTTCATTCATTTAACTAGTTCACTTAATTAACTAACTCTTTAATTGTTTCATGCATCTATTATTTTAAGTTTGAATAAATCCTTTGTGTGTGTCTAGGTTGATGTGACGTGTGGATTAAAGAAGAGATTTTTCAACTTCAACTTGGAAACAAGTCATTGATGACCATCTTTACTCATGAAAACAAGGCAATTGAAGGCAATTCAAGGCTGAATTCTTTTCATCTTTTCAAGGCTGTTCATCTTCTTAGAGTAACAAAACATTTAAGCTTCATAATTCATCTATTCAAGGTTGAAATTATGAACCAATGAAGGCCATTCACGTTCAAGAGAAGGGACATGCAATAATCAGCATTCAAATTATGCATTCAAGGCCTTTATTTATCATTTTTGGAAGGCTGATCATATTCCACAAATGGGCAAGCAATGAAGGCTGGTTTAATGTCATTTAATCATCAAATTAAGTGATAAAATCAGCAAGAAATTCAAAGAGACAAGTTGATTTGGACGTGTGGGATGTCTACATTCATCCTATGTCGACATTCATTCCCTTTTATCCATTTTCAAGCAAAATGAAGCAGCCCAAGAGTCACCACTCCTTTTGGACGAATTTAAGGCTAAATTCATCTTAGTTTAAAAGCAAAAGTCTTCCATCAAAAGGATAAGAAAGAAACATTTCATTTATTTGTATTCAATAGCATTTAGATGAGCATTCGTCTCTCTTATAGCTTGTGGGTCACGTTCCACACTCCTCCACCTCGACTCTATCAAAGTATATTGTTGGTTCCTAGCTCCTTATAGCCAGCGGGTCACAATTCACTATCCTTGCAACCATACAAATCCACGCCGGCTTTAGCATCTCCCATCACTCCTTCGATTTACCCCTTTCCACGATTATCATCCTCCATCCTTAGCCACCATACTATCCAAATTACCTATCCAATTCCTTTCTTCATTAATTTTTTTATTATATTGCTATTCATCTCACATGTATGTTTTATGATATCTCAGAGTTTAAAGTCTAGCAAAGAATATTTCTTACAAGAATCACGATCAGGCACATCTATATGACTCGGGTCACATTACTGGGTTCATATAAAACAGATCATCAATCCTCGGCAAAGGATACCTATTCTTGACGGTCAACTTATTTAGCTGACGATAATCGATGCACATTCACATCGTTCCATCTTTCTTTTTCACAAACAAAACCGGTGCACCCCAAGGTGACACACTAGGCCGAATGAAGCCACGGTCAAGCAACTCCTGAAGTTGCGTCTTCAACTCCTTCAACTCTTTGGGTGCCATGCGATAGGGAGCAATGGACACCTGAGTTGTGTTCTCATACAACTCAATTCCAAACTCAACCTCACGACTAGGCGGCAAACCAGGTAATTCCTCCAGAAACACTCCAGGGAACTCACACACGGTCCTTATATCCTGAACGCGCACCTCCTTTGAACTAGGATTCATAACAAAGGCTAGGTAAGCTTCACATCCTTGCCGCAACATCCGACACGCTTCAACGTAGACACCACATTGGCAAGAAACTTCACATTTTCACCCACTACCACCACCTCATAATCATCCGCAAGCTTCAACGAAACTCACTAGCTTTCGAAATCCACCATGGCTCTATGCTCAACAAGCCAATCCATGCCAAGGATTACATCAAAACCATATAATGGCAATTCCATGAGATCAACAAGAAAATCATGATCTTGCACCTTTAAGGGACATCTCCTATACAACTTCCTTGTTACAACCGTCTCACCAAAGGAACTAGTCACACACATACCAACATCCAAAGATTCAACAGGCAAACCTAGCACTTGAGCATGTTCACGCAATATATACGAGTGTGTAGATCCATAATCAACCAAAGGAACTAGTCACACACATACCAACATCCAAAGACTCAACAGGCAAACCTAGCACTTGAGCATGTTCACGCAATATATACGAGTGTGTAGATCCAGAATCAATCAAAGAAAGTAATGACAAGGATTACAAAGTAAAGGTACCTGCGATCACGTCCGTGTCATTCCTTCCCTCACGATGAGCATACACTCGAGCCTGACCACCACCCCCAGGTTGGACAGCCACAACATGCGCCACGTTCCTTCCACCATCATCTCTATGCTGAAAATTACCACGACCGCGCCCACGACCTCTATGTGGCTCAGCTACTCTCACCGAAGCCTATCCCTCTCTCAGCGGCTGAGGATAATCTTTCTTCATATGCCCTCGGTTTCCACAATTCTAGGATGTCCCAAGGTTACCACAACACTCACCACCGTGTCTCCTACCACAACGCTTACACTCAGGGGTCCTCAAGAAAGCATTAGGTCCTTGCTGACCTCTACTAGGGTTACCACCCCCACGTCTAGCATCATAGTGCGGCTTCCTATCCTTATGACTCTTGTTGCGATCTCTACCATAGTCGTGTTCTGTGGCTCGCTTTCCAGAGCTAGATCCACCTGCTCGGCTTGCCAAACCAAGGTTCAATTCAATGTCCTTGGCTCTAGTGACCAAGACATCGAAATATGTGTAATCAGCTGCAAGCATAAAGGTCTTAACATCCGCTACCAACCCATAACGGAACCGTTCACACCTTTCCCTCTCGCTAGGAATTAGCTCGGGTGCATACTGGCTAAGGCGAACAAACTGAATCTCATATTCAGCCACAAACATGTTCTCTTGCACAAGAGACATAAACTCTCTCTTCTTCTCGTCAAGGTAGCGAACTCCCAGATATTTTTGCTTGAACGCATTCAAGAAGAATGTCCAAGTCACCTCATCATCCTCTATTCCGGAGATAGTGGTCGTCCACCACGTATAAGCATCACCATGCAGTAGTGACACAATGCATCCCAGTTTCTGCACATTGTTGCAGTTCAACTGACCAAGAATCCTCTTGGTGCTCTCCAACCAAGATTCAGAACCTTCAGGTGTCAAACCTTTAAACTCAGTCTCACCCAGACTGCGGAGACGCTCCAACGATAATATCACATGGTCATATCAGGAGCAGCTTGCCCCTGAACACCCTCGGGTCTAGCAACCCCAGCACCAACTCCAGCAGCACCAGCCCTAGCTCCACCACCACCAGGTGGTCCACCAGGGGGAGGAGCATGTAAATCCTCAGCATTCTCTGCGTTCTCATTCTCCTCCATAGATCTAGTATTGATTCTCAGCTATCTACGTGGCCCCATAATAAAAACAATGCACTGACAAAATGCAATAAACACAATTAGGCATAATAAGGTAAGTAATCCAAGTACTCAAGCTCATTTTTGAAAACAATTCTTCTCATTATTTTTGATATGGCAATGGGATCCCCAACCACACTCCAAACATAGCATAACATCACAATTCATACATCATACTTTCACCGAAAACTCACCATAATGCATGAACACATACAACAACCATATACCAAGCCCCAATTATTCGATAACCTAGCTCTGATACCAACAAATGTAACCCCCTTAGCCCGGCCTAGACGTTTGACCCGAACTACGAAGGTTACACGGGGAAAACCAAAGTCAACCTGAAACTCAACCTTGATTAACGACCCTTTTTTAATTTACTCTTGTCTAGATGCACATTAAGCCTATATGGATACTCACGAGTCATGGAAGAGAGAGACACAGCGATCGGAAAACATTTAGGGACTCAATTGCTTAAATTACGTGTTTAGGGACCAAAATGTAATTTTTGGAAATTAGAAGGACTTTGCTGATTTTAGGTTTACCAATATGAAATTAACAATGTTACATGCTTCTCTGTCAAATTTCATCTTAAAAGGACATTCCAAGCTCTAGCAATTGCATCCACAACATTTAGGACTAAAATGTAAAGCATGGAAACTTAAAACAATTCAAGTCAGCATCCAACGGTCAACTGTATCGGAACGCCTACCCACTGTACCGAAATGGTGTTGACCGTTTCGGTACTCGGGTATGTTCTGAGACTAGTATCGAAACAAGCTTCACCAGTAGTCAAATTGTTTCGAAACAGCTTCATCCCTTCCGAAACAACTTGGCCAATTCAAGCCCCCGTTTCGGAACATGTGAGGGTGTTTCGATACACTTTGCCCAGTGACAACAGAAATTGCTGGTTTTTGACATTTCTAACCATTCAAATATACATCAATGAGCACCAAATCACACCAGCAACCCATTTTGATTCTAAGGAACATTTTTGAGGTTTTTAAGCTAGAGCATGGCACCAAACACAAAAGCACACAATCTAAAGGCATGCTTCCTAATCTCTAAACAATATAAGCAACCAAACCTCAAACCAAACAATTAGGACCATTTACAACCCTAAATGCCAACATAAACCTTCCACAAATTTAGGGAGTTCAAACATATATCCCAAATACAACCTTGGTTTCCCATTGCCATATATCAAAACTAAAGTGTATAAAAACATCACCATACATGACTTTTGCACTTCCTTGGATGTTCTTATCCTTCTTGATGCCCGAAAGCACCTCAATTATCTGCATTATTGGTAAAAGGGAGCGTAAGGACAATTGCTTAATGAGGCATGCTCTAAAGAAAACCAACACAATAATGCATTACTTGAAAACACTTTCTCAAAAGCCTTTTTCTACAACATGCTCATTCTAACTCATGCTTGAAAACCATTCAAATCAAATTCTCATTAAAAACACATGTACCTCAATTCTATCTCATGCATTTGAACTAATGCAAATTTCATGGCAAGGCCAAACACATGCTTGTAAAACCAAAGCATCTCATATACAATTCTCACATGCATTTCTCATAGCATAAATCATCTCATCAACAGGTACATGTGAATCAAAAGCATTTTCATATATTATATTGGCATTTCACATCTCATCATTACTCGGATATGCGGACAACTCACTAGAAACTTCCGGTGGCATCTACCATCACCGTACTCACTCATCTAGTAACATAATTTCCGGTGGCATCTACCATCACCGTACTCACATGGCGGTATCTCTCATCGCCACAAAGCTTGGGTATTTCACCAAGTCCTACCCGATGGAATGCCCATCATCAGTTATCTCTCTTTGGATTAAACCAAAGAGCACGTACGAATTTTTAGTTTATAGTGCACTCTCATCCTATTGATCGATCAATTATATCCGGTAAGTATCTCAACATCTATGCCAATATATTATGTTAAAACATCATCTCACCTACTGTTTTTCATGCAACAATTCTCAAATCATTCTCATCTCATTTCAAAACCATAACAATTGCCATGCTTTAAACAAAAGCTCAAATCTCAACCATGCAGCATATTATTTCATAAAATCATTTCAAGCATCATCCCATGCTACAAATCATTCATAAAAACAGTAGGAATTTATCTATCTCAAACCATGAGCATGTAAAAGCATTTTAGGGGCAACCACCACATATAAGAGAGCAACCTAGCCAATACTTACTTCCAGACTTAGGAAGGTGTTTCAAACCTTTCCTAAATCCCCAAACCTTAATTCTTTGTCCCTCAAGGACTTCTAAAACCGTACGCACTCACCGATTACGTTTCGGTTGCTCGCCAAAATGCTATTTAGGCTCCCGGATTAACACCAAAGGCATCCGAAGATGTCTCCACTGTTTTTAACACATAAGAGCAGAGGATTAATGCATCATCGTGCATTGAAATCATCAGCCACACACCTAAACTCGCTGCTCTACTCACAAACCACTTTTTGGCTACCAAACACAACTGAAATCACCTCCAAACTCTTCAAAAACAAAGCCCAGCCAAGATCTACCACTTCTAATCATTTCTAAACATCAATCAACACCAAAAATCACCACAAACTCGTCCTTATACCTCCAGCTATAACAGAACACCAAAACCACCCCAAAAACCATTATTCTAGCATGAAAAACTTAGGAACCCAAGCCTAGTCGAGATTTGTTTGATAAAACCTCATTTATAACATCAATTAACATCCAAAATACATTACAAAACAACCTCAAAACAGAGCCTAACCATCAACCATGAAAATCACCAAGATCTCTTCAAAAACCTTGAGTTTTAAGACAATTTCTTGTTTCTAACATTAAAGCAACTCAAAAATCATTAACAAAGGATTGATAACTTGGGAATTTCAGTAAACAACTGATCATTAGAGGAGAAGGATGAAGCTTACCTCTAATGGTTGATTTCTCCTTGATTTGGGCAAGTTTTCTTGAAAATCCAATGTAGACACAAGAGGTTTTGATGAGGAGAAGATTAGGAATCAAAAAGGAATTAAAATCCAATCAAAATGGATGAAAATCAGTAGCCAATTGATGGAGAAAGAGTGTTTGGCTGAAAAGAATTTGAGAGAAAATAGGATGAGAGAAAATTGACGTAAAGTAGTTATGATAAGTCAAAGGTAGTTTCCTCTTAATTAATCTTTATTTTCCTTTAATTAAACATTAATAAAATATCCCAAATTAAGAAGAAATCTGATTAAAAACATTTAGGCAAAATTAGCTCATCAAAGATTTAAAGTTTCAATCCTTTACAAAACAGTCACTATTTAAATTTTGCAAAAACTACGATTTGGTCACTACACCGAAATGTAGTATTTCCAAACCTTATTTTGTAAAATTTATTTCACCATAATCATTCATATAATAAATGAGGATTTTTAGATATTTTTCTATATTTTTAAAGCCTCCCGAACTAGGTGTTCCCTAAACCTCCCTTTATGATTCGAACCGTTCTCGACCGGTCCGATTCAAACTCTAAAACATCAAGGCCCAAATTTGGGGTGTTACAATAACCCAAACCCAAAGAGAGTTTTAGAACATAATGGTGGCAAGAAAACCTAAACAATACCTAAGGGAAAACCTAAGTTGTTTTGAAGTACAATTAGAATGAGTATATATAGGCATTAGCTAGGTCTAGTCTTTCTTGGAGTAGAAGTCCTCAAAGTAGATTTTTGCATTAAATGTAACTATAAATGTTGACTTCTTTGAGTTGAATGTAGACTTAATCACGCTGCCTTGCTTCGCAAGTAAGCTTGACTTCCTCTTTCGGCGGCTCTGCCTGCTGCTACAGTCATCGGAAAATTGAGTGGACAACATCGTTAAGATCAGGATTTTTTGTTCTACAGATCACACTCCAGTTCTCCAATTTCTCATCTTGCTGTATTGGGCGGCATGTAGGGCAGCGGTAGCTACTCGGCGGCATGTAGGGCAGCGGCAGCTACTCGGCAGCTGTTGTCTTTGTCTGGAACTGCATCAGTACAACTCCTTAGTCTGTTGCCTTAACATCACGTCCTCAGCTTCTCTCTCCTTCTATCAGCCTCTAGTACCTGAAACTAAAACTAAACTAAAACAATACCTTTTCCTTACCAAATAAAAGATAATCAATAAAAAGCATGGCAATGTAAAGAATATTGTAAAATGCAATGCATAAACCTAATTATGCCTAAAATATACTAAAAACAACAATAATATGAGATGGAATGTGCATGAAATATATAACTTATGGACACTTTACACACCCCAAACTCGAACTATTGCTTGTCCTCAAGCAATGCAACTTAAACATACTTTCCCTTTAAACTAATCAAAAAGAAATTTTTTGTTTTAAACTTGATTTAACACCTCAAGGCTGTGTCACCTATCATTAGATTAGTGAGAGAGGAATAACATGAATTACCTTATAATTAAACTATAATATGCTAGTGAAGAGTGTGTAAAAACTGTGAACAAGCTGAATATGAAGAACATTCTAAGTAAACAGAGATGTTGTCATGATATACAAGGTTGCTGCCCAGACAACATATTTAAGCACAATTTAAATAATCATGGCAATGAGGGCTTAAGCTAATCACAACTACTCTTCTAGGTCATAAATTATGATACGAGCAAACTAAAAAACCCCAAACGCATGAAGTAGAGTCATCCCTTGAAGACTTTCATTCACTCATGCTAATTTGTCCGTCACTTCAAAATTTTCAGATTCATGGACATTGTTAGCAGTGGAGTATCCTCGCATACGATTCTTCTTAGAGCCAGTTTCGGACACCTCTAAGGATAGACAACATAAAAATTTTCTTGGGAAAGCTACACCGGTGGTCCCCAAACTATTATCGTCTTCCTATTTTGGTCCCAAAACTATGTTTTTTGGCAAAATCGTCACTTCTGTTACATAGTTCTCCTGTTTTTGTCACATGTCGTTAAAAACTAACGGAATTGCTGACGTGGATTTTTTTTTATTTTTTTAATTTTCTCTCTTATATATGTATTATTTAAATTTTTTATTCAGACTAATGTGGTGGTGACACGTGTCACCACCATAACAAAGCAAATAAATTAAATGAAGAGAAAGGGTGCTGGGATTTGAACCAACATCCCTAACATCCCAAACCATTGGGCTAAACTCCAATTATTGATGTGTTTTAGCACAAATTACATTTAAAACAATCAAATGAACTCCAAAAATCAACCGTTGCTTCGTTCTCTTGCACCACTCTTTGCCATGCTTGGTTCTCCATCTCCAGTTTGTTTACAAGATTTTGTAGCTCCATTGCTTTATTCCTTGCTTTCGCGAGCTCTTCCTAAATTTCAACTTAGATCATGCATCACTGGCTTGCCAATTACCATTCCTTTGGTTTTCTCTAGACAGAAGATGGACCACCTAAATTTCAATCTCATCCCTTCTAAAGGGATAAGTCTCGGGACCGTCCCTCCTCAGATAAGAAAAGGGGGTATTTTCTTCTTTGTAGCATAGCTTTTGAACCAAAATTTTGAGAATGGCAACATTGTTTACCTCTCCACGATTTCTATCTCACCCTTTAACAAGAACTCCCCACTTATTCTCATCATCGTAAACACCTCCGCCGAATCCACCTTCGCAACCACCATCTCTTAAATTAAGCACAACATCTTCTGAGCAGCTAGCCTCCGTGAAAGTGGGAGAAGCAAAGCCCCCAAAACCTGCAACCAATGTCGAAACCACTGATTGGATAGCTTCCTCCTTGACCAGGCGGTTCGGACTTGGTGCAGGCCTTGCATGGGCAGCCTTCCTCGCTGTTGGAGTCATCTCTAAACAAATTAAAACTCGCATTGAAGTTTCTAAACAAGAAGCAAATACCATGTGTCTAACTCTCAACTCTTCTGTCTATTTATTTCTCGCCTTTGAAATGTCTTTCACATATTTTGGAATATTATTAATTTGGCAAAATGTGTATGACTAGTTCTTCTCTGTTTTGGTTAGAGATGTTGAGAAGCAAGAGGAGGTGGGAAAACTGGAGAGCTCGCGAAAGCAAGGAATAAAACAATGGAGCTATAAAATCTTGTAAACAAACTGGAGATAGAGAACCAAGCATGGCAAAGAATGGTGCAAGAGAACGAAGCAACAGTTGATTTTTGGAGTTCATTTGATTGTTTTAAATGTAATATGTGCTAAAACACATCAATAATTGGAGTTTAGCCCAATGGTTAAACCATTGGTTTGGGATGCTAGGGACGTGGGTTCGAATCTTAGCTTCCCCTCTCTACTTTTAATTTATTGGCTTTGTTATGGTGGTGACACGTGTCATCACCACATTAATTTGAATAAAAATTTTAAATAATACATATATAGGAGAGAGAAAATAAATAAAAAATAAAAAAAATTCCACGTCAGCAATTCCGTTAGTTTTTAACGACGGGGGACCAAAACTGGAGAACTATGTAACAGAAGGGACGATTTTGCCAAGAAACATAGTTTTAGGACCAAAATAGGAAGACGGTAATAGTTTGGGGACCACCGGTGTAGTTTTCCCAATTTTCTTTTGCATGTCTTGCAGTGCTTTTGTTTTTTTCTGTTTGTTGCCTGCCGCGGCAGCTTCCTACAACCATGTTAGAATTTTACAAATAATTCAAGCAGACAAAGTTTACCAGAAATTCTAACAAATTCAGCAAGTAACAGTAGTGTTTTTTAATTTTTTGGAAATTATAGAAAAATTCTAAGTTTACTTCATGCTTTTCCCCAAAATTAAGTTCTTTTTAACTTGGTGCGAAAATTTAAAGTCGGCTATCCTATCATAGGCACAAGTTCTAACATTTTTTTTTCTTTTCAATTAATTTTTCTAAGGCAAGTACATTATGCAATTTAATATGCACTAAAGTATGCCTAACAAGATGAGTGCTACCCCCCCATACTCGAGATGGGCATTGCCCTCAATGCACAAAATAAAAATAGAAAAATAAAAAGAGAAAAAAATAAAATTGATATAAAAATAGAAAAATAAAGTAAATAAAAGAAAAGAAACTAGAAGTTGGCAGATGGTTGGGAGGAGGCTTGGATCTTTGCAGGAGATAGGCCACAAAGGCCTCTTGGACCTCCCCAACATACTTTATGAAGCTCAGCTGCTGCTGTTTGGTCATTTTGTTACTGTTGATGAGGGTATGCAACAGAGTGAGGACTTCATTTGTTATGGCAGTTTCAGTACTGCCGGGGGCGGCTGGAGTGGCTAGTTGGGAGGTAGAGGGCTGGCTTGGGGTGATGGGCTCTTTCTCTGGGGCCTGCATTATCTGCAGGCGATATTTCCTAGTCTACCCATCATTGGCAGTTGTCATCGCATCTTCTAGGTCGGTTGGGACGTTGAAGTTGGCACAAAGGCTGGTGATGAGTGACAGGAAGTATAGCATGCCCTTCGTCTTGCGAAAGCAGTTGTGGATCTCCTTGCATATGATCTCCCCATCATTGATGGACCGGTTAACCATGATGTTGTGGATGAGTGCAAGGTACTGTCGGTCGATAGTTGAGTTGTGGGAGGTGCACAGCAGACACCTTTTGGTAAAGGTAATCCATAACATAGGCTCGGGCAGCAGGTGGCGGCATTGGACAGAGCCGCCATGCTTTCCTGCCAACCACGACGTGTTGGGCTTGCAAAGCTTGGCCTTGAGTATGTCGTAGTTGGCAGCCGTCAGTGCCTCCCTCCATTCCTCGTGAGGGTTGTCGTCCATCTCTAGGTCGTAGAAGCTGTTGATCACAGTGTCGTTCAGCTTGACAGACTCCCCTAGGACATAGACGAACGACAGCTCTGGGCAGGGATGATGGGCATAAAACTCTCTGAACATGGTGATGTTGGCCATCTCCGACTGCCATGCGAATATTTCCCATCCCTTTTTGCGAATGGTCTCGAACAAGGCGGGCTATAAGCCAAGGTCCCCTGTTTGCTTTGTGTAGTGGAAACCTTGCTCCTCCCAAACTGCTTGCTTGGCAAAGTGATCTATGTATCTCTTATCATCTATGTAACACCCCGGTTTTGGGCTTAGAAGTTTTGGGCGTTGACCGGTTCGGTCAAAGTGTGGTTCGAATATAAAAGGTGATTTTTAGGAAAGCCTAGTTCGGGTTGCATTAAAAATATGGAAAAATGTCCTAAAATCCTCTTTTAATATATATAAGTGAACTGTGAAATCAATTTTGCAAAACGAGGTCTGGAAGGGTGACATTTTGGGTTAGTGACCAAAATGTAATTTTTGAAAACTGCGTGACTGTTTTAAAAAGGATTGAAACTTTGAATCTTTAAGGAGCTATTTACCCAATGGGAGTTTCTCCAGATTTTCTAAATATATTAAATGATTAATTAAAAGGTTTTTAAATATAAACAAAGTGGAGGGAAGATATTTTAGTTTTAACTAACTTTTCTCTCAACTATTTTCTCTCATTTTCTCTCAAGCCAAACATCTTTCTCCAGAGCTTTTCTCTTTGATTTTGTCACCTAAATTCATATTTTCAATTACCTATTGATTGCTAATCATCTCTACAACAAAACATCACCATTTGCTAAGTGGATTTTCAAGATTTTGGTTCTAAAAAGGTAGAAATTCAACTTTAGAGGTAAGAACGTCCTTCTCCTCTGAACTTTAAGTTCTTCACTAAAATTCGTAAGTTCTCAATCCTTGATTTATGGTTTATTAAAGGTTTTACAATTGGAATCTTGATTTTGGCTTTAAAATGCAAGATTTGCTTTATTTTGGTGAAATTTTCGTATGATCTGTTTGGGCAGTGTGTTGAGGTGTTAAATTGATGTTAATTGAATGTTAAATTGATGAATAATTGAGGTTTAATCAATGCAATCCCGAATAGGTTGAATTTCCTAAGTTTTGCTTGAGTTTTTGGTTGTTTTTGGAGTGATCTTGGTGATCTGTTATAGCTGGAGGGTTAAGGACGTGGTTAGATCCTTTTTGAATGTTAATTGATGTTTAAAAATGGTTTGAAGTGATGGATCTTGGCTGGGTTAAGTTTTGGAAGTGTTTGGAGGTGATTTCGGTTGTGTTTGGTAGCCGAAATGATGGATTTGCAATGAGCAGCGAGTTGAGTTGTGTTGCTGGTGCTTTTAGTGCATTATGATGCATTAATCCTCTGATGTTGTGTGCTTGAAACAGAGGAAGTTGATCTGTGAGCATTAGAGGTGTTGTGGAAGGTTTCGGATGCTTGGAAGGCTTGTTGGCTAGCCTTGTTTTGTGTATCGGTGAGTGAAGTTGGGTTTTCAGCTTTTAAACCAAGGTTTGAAGGTTTTGGGAGCTTAGTTTAAGTCTAAACAACTTTGCTAAGCTCAAGAGTAAGTAAATGGATTTTCGCTCTTGGTTGTGTTGTGAATTGGCTTTTTAAGCAATTGTGATTGATGGTTGCAATGCATATGATTTGCATGTTTTAAATTCTGTTTTGAAAGCATATTTTAGCATGGTTTAATGCTGGTTTTGAAAGCCATATGTGAAGGATGCTCGAGGTAAGAGATCCTTGGTTTTGTACATTGAAATTGTGGAATTGATGCATAGTGTTGCATGTTGTTTAATGGCTTTGTGTGATGCTTTAAAACAGTGGAATATTGTTGTTAATAATGCATTTTGGTAAGTGATGGTTAAGGTTACAAAGGTGGTTGAAAGTCCTTGTGTAAGCCTTGTTTATTTAAGAACAACATGGTGTTTAAAAGTCCATGGTTGGTTCTTGGTTAAAGTTCATGGTGGTTATTGCATTTTGATTGTGCTTGTGAATTAATGGATTAATGTGGTAAGATGATTATATTGGCAAGTGATGTAAGTGGTTCTTGGTTTCTTTGATCGGATATAGTTAGCCGGCTATAGGATTGGGTGCACCGTGAACTAAGTCGCCTTGGATGTGGAGTGGTTAAGAGTGAACCGGTAAACTCCATCCAAGTTTCCTAACGAGATGGTTAAGGTCATAATGGTGGATGAGATCCCATCCGAGGACCTTGGTTAAGCAAAGGTAATAATGGTGGTTAAAATTCCATTTGAGGACCTTGTGCTTGTTAAGATCACAATGGTGGTGTAAAGTCCATGTGTGGATCTTGTATAGGGTGTCCCGGATCTCGTTAGTGATGTTATACAACTACCAATCGGTGATGCAAAGGTTGTATGGTGTTTAAAAGTCCATACATGGGAACCTTGTGCATGTTAAGGTTGTATGGTGTTTAAAAGTCCATACATGGGAACCTTGTGAATGTTAAGGTTGTATGGTGGTTAAAAGTCCATACATGGGAACCTTGTGAATGTTAAGGTTATATGGTGTTTAAAAGTCCATATATGGGAACCTTGTGAAAGTTAAGGTTGTATGGTGGTTAAAAGTCCATACATGGGAACCTTGTGAATGGTAAGGTCAAATGGTGGTAAAAAGTCCATTTGGAGACCTTGGATTGGTAGTGTGTATGAAGCGTGGGGACAACGCTTGTGATCCGCGTATCCGATCGGGTGTTGAGTTGAAAAGTGGATTTGGTTATCACTTGGAGGCCAATATGATGTTCTTGAATATAATGAAGCATGAGATGCTTGAAATGATGCATGGTTGCATGAAAAGTGTAAAATGTATTATGAATGCATGTTGACTTGTTGGTTTGAACAAGTGTTGATTATCTATTGAGAATGGTGCATGTGTGCATGAAATCTCTTTAGTGCATTGAAGTCTTGTGGAGACTTGTTTTAAAAGGGCATGTGATGCAATGGTTAATGATGTGGTTCATATGTTGCATTTGTTTAATGCATGTGTTGGATTGTTTGAGTAAATGGTTTAAAAAGGGTTTCTTGCTTTGAAATGACATTCAAGTATGAGAATGGTAAGATGTAAAGTGGAAGTGTTTTCCAAGGTTTGAAATTAGCTTTGCATATGGTGTTTTTGCATGGAATGGCTAATTTGATGGTTTTGCAAGTTTATGTTTTGAAAAGGTTTACTTAGCTTCCTAAGCTAAGGGTTGGTTTTCATGTTTGTGCAAGGCGTGATTTTAAAGCATGTTGATGGTGTTTTGGTTTTGAGCATTCCTCGCTAAGCATTATGTGCTTACGCTCCTTTTTGTCCATCAATGCAGATAATTGAAGTTTGGACAGCGAGAAGCAAGGGATTCAAGGAGGACTCCATTAGAGATGTATGTCTCGGTTAATAGCTATAGTTAATAAAGGCAATGGGGGTAGAATCTCTTATGTTGTTGTTAAAGGAGATTGTGTATGTTGGACAGGTTTGGGTTATGGTTTTGAATCACGTGGATTAATGTTGCAACGTTTGAATCTCCCTATGCTTAAGTTGTATTGCTATGCTTCTTGTTTAAAAGCATGTTTGAGCCTTGAATGAGTTTAATGTGTTGTTGCACCTAGGGTTGGTTATGTATCTGGTTTTGATGCATTTATGTTCCCTATATGTTGAATGACTTGCTGGTGTGATTTGGTGGCTTTTGGAGCATGTTTGGTGGGTCAAAAGTATGTTTAACCAGCAAAGTTGCTGCAGTCTGGGCAACCTGTTTCGGAACAGGTGCTACCGTATCGGAACGGGTGCCTGAAATGGCCTGGGCGTTCCGAAACGGGTGGCACTATTTCGGAACAGTTTGGCTACTGCCAAGCCTCGTTTCGGTACGCGTTGCCGAACGGCCCCGCGTTTCGAAACAGGTTCTCCCTGTTTCGGAACACCTGACCGTTGGGGGCTGACATTGGCGGTTATGTGTTTTGAAATGTTTGCGTTTTGGTCCTGAATCTTGTTTTTGCAATTGGATGAGTTTGAGATGTCCGTTTGAGCTGAAATTTGGCAGTGAAGTATGAAACATGACTACTTTTATATTGGTAACTTTTAATTGGGTGAAGTCCCTGTAATTTTCAGAATTTACAGTTTGGTCCCTAAGGTTGTGTTTTGTACAATTAGGTCCCTGAATGTTCTCTGATGGTTGTGATCTTTGAGTATGATGTTTTTGTGAACACATCTAGGGTTAATGAGCATCTAGACAAGATTAAAAAGGAAAAAAAGGGTCGTTAATCAAGGTTGACTTTCGGGTTGACTTTGGTTTTCCCCGTGTGATCTTCTTAATTCGGGTCGAACGTCTAGGCCGGGTTAAGGGGGTTACATTTGGTGGTATCAGAGCTGTGTTGCGAATGTTTGGGGAAAACGGTAAGTTTTTGTGATATGTGTTTGATGTATATCCTGATGTATGGTTGAAAGCCGGTTGAAACATGTGTTTCTGAGCAAATTGTTGATGTTTTCAAGCATGCTTTATGGTTATGAACCTTCGTTGAGCTCATGTGGTTTATGATGTTGTTGTGAGCTGATGTTATGCATGATGGAAGTGTAATGGGTATGATATGTTAATGTTATGCTGTTGCGAGTGGATGTTGTTTGATGTAAGCATGATCGGATATGTTGTTGATATGCTTGATGTTGTGATATCCATGCTTTTGTTGACTGTTATGTCATGTAAAAGGGGGAGGATTCGGGATACCCATTGCCTTATTAATATAGCTATTGTGTTATGTTGGAGTTGGAGTTTGAATCCTTGCTTAAGCTGGTCTAATTGTTTTGTTTGTTTGTTGTGATTGCTTGTTGTTAATAGTTTGGTGAAATCGGTGAAAGAATGGCAGTTGGGTGAGATGGTTGCTGCCTTGAGGCAGGTTGTTAAGGTGTGGAACTCACCTTTTAATGAAGGTGTTTCGTCTCAGTTTTCTGTGCCTGTAGTTGAGGTGGTAAGGCAGGAGGAAGAGGTTGGTTTTGTGATGAAGAGTTCATCACCTGTTGTTCAGGAGGTGTTGGGAACATCTCAGGCTGTGGGATGTGTGGGTTTGTCGAGGCAGCGTTTGCATGATTTGGGTGTTGTGGAGTATCATGGTTCGACACCTGAGACGTTTGAGGCCTGGTTGGCCAGTGTGGTTCTGATTTTGGATCAGGAAGGTTGTGATTATGCATGTAAGCTGGGAAGTGTTGTCACATTGATGTTGGAGGACGCTTGTGCCTGGTGGACATCTGTGGCGGTGTCATCGCACATCCATGATATTGATTGGGATTTCTTTGTGTCTGCCTTTTATGAGAGGTATCTTGGAGAGAAATTCCCAAGGGTTAAGCAATGTGAAGGTAGTGCAAATCTGGGGCGAGAGTTGCTTGATCAAGGAGTGGAAGCTCAGCTACCGGTATGTAACCGTTGTGGAAGGCGCCATGTTGGAGGTTGTTGGGGCGCAGGTGCTTGTTGGAACTGTGGTTCTAAAGAGCATGTGAAGCGAGATTGTCCTGAAATAGTGAAATCAGCTTCAGTGGTAGCAAAAGGGTCTCTGAAGGGTCGGGGGCACGGCCGAGACAAGGTTCAAAGGTGGCAGGAAGAGCAGAAAGTTGTGAAGAAATTGGGGAATGAAATCTGTTGGAAATGTGGGTCTGCTGGACACATGAGACGTGATTGTTTGAAGTGGCTCGGAACAGCCAAGGTTCTTTACCGCAAGGAGATGGTGGTGATCTCAGGGTGTTAGTTGATGCTGCAGCGGTGCGGCTGGAGAATGATGGTTCTGCAAGGAAGAGAGCTCGTCTGTTGAAGCTTCAGGGCAGTGAGGTGTTTTCAGGTAACCTTGTTTTAGTAACCTAGTTTGGTTTTGGTTTGGGTTTCCTTGTGTTGTGAGTTTGGTCTTGTTGCTAGCATGTTGGGGTAGTAGATGTTGTTGTTTTGAAACATCTTAAACGTGAAGGAGGTTTTAGTGGGTATCTTGTGGTTAATGGTTGCTAGAATGATGGAGTTAGACAAGTTGAAAGTGAAATAGGAGGTTGTTCTTAGACGGACTCTGAGGATGTTATTGGTGTGTGTGAACTGACATACATGCACAGTTAAAATCATTTGTTATATGTTATATTATATATGTACTGGTCCATGCATACATGTGGCATGACATTAGAGGTTTTGCATACATGTACATCAGGCATTGATAGGGCATGTTGGTGACCATGCATACGAACGTTCACACTTGCTAATAACTAATCAAGTCTGTTAGTGTTGTGGTTGGGTTAGGTTGGTGATGGGTTTTTAGAAGTTGTTTTGGTGCTGAGTGTAAGTTAGAGGTAGTGGAGAGTATTAAGCAAGTTGTTAGTAATAGTGAGTGCGGTATAGTATGTTGGTAGAAGGAAAGTGTTTGATGCTTAACGAGTTTAGTGGTGTGGTGGTAAGAAGTTTGCCGATGGAAGTTAGAATCGGTCAAGTGGTTATGAGTAGCTTGTGGAAGAGGTGGTTCCATGGAAGCTAGATGATGTTGCAGGTTAGTGGATGTGTTCTCGGAGTGCCGAGGTATCTTGGCATTGATGTGGTAGTAGAAAGGTTGTTTATTTGGGTGTTGGTTCGTAGCAACCTTCGAGGAGTTGATATGGTGATATGCATGTTTAAGTTGGGCGGTGTTCTTGTAAGGCAAGTGTTGTGGTCAAAGCTTGAAGTGGAAAGGTAATGAAAGATCGAAGGTCATTGTTGGTTGGACGGATTCTTGTGAGAAGTGGTTGACTGGTTGTGAGTAAGTGAATTCTTTTTGGAGATCAGCTGGTGGTGTGTGGAACGGCTAGCGGAGTCAAGGTCGGGGTTTTGTGATGTGATTTTTGGATTTTGGGTGAGTAGTCCTTGTGAGTTGTTATGGTAATGATAGCGGCGGATGTGATGGAATGCCAGCATTCGTTGAGAAGTTTGGGTAAGCAGTTGATGCTTGGGAATGCTTGCTTGTTGTGGAAATCTCTGGAAAAGGTTGAGTAGTTTTGCAAAGGTTTTTAGAAGCAGTGAAGGTTGTGGGTTACATAGTGGCTGAACTGATTGGTTGGAGTCACTATGTGAACAAGTTTCGGGAATAGTGTGTGGTGGTGTTGAGTTTGGGTGGAGTTTTGTGAAGAGGGTGTTCAGTGGTGGTTAAATCCCCTGTGTTGCTTTGCGGTTTGCTTTGAGAAGTGTGGTTGTACTCTTCTCGCCAGTTGAAATTTCGAGGACGAAATTTCCTAAGAGGGGGAGAGTTGTAACACCCCGGTTTTGGGCTTAGAAGTTTTGGGCGTTGACCGGTTCGGTCAAAGTGTGGTTCGAATATAAAAGGTGATTTTTAGGAAAGCCTAGTTCGGGTTGCATTAAAAATATGGGAAAATGTCCTAAAATCCTCTTTTAATATATATAAGTGAACTGTGAAATCAATTTTGCAAAACGAGGTCTGGAAGGGTGACATTTTGGGTTAGTGACCAAAATGTAATTTTTGAAAACTGCGTGACTGTTTGAAAAAGGATTGAAACTTTGAATCTTTAAGGAGCTATTTACCCAATGGGAGTTTCTCCAGATTTTCTAAATATATTAAATGATTAATTAAAAGGTTTTTAAATATAAACAAAGTGGAGGGAAGATATTTTAGTTTTAACTAACTTTTCTCTCAACTATTTTCTCTCATTTTCTCTCAAGCCAAACATCTTTCTCCAGAGCTTTTCTCTTTGATTTTGTCACCTAAATTCATCTTTTCAATTACCTATTGATTGCTAATCATCTCTACAACAAAACCTCACCATTTGCTAAGTGGATTTTCAAGATTTTGGTTCTAAAAAGGGAGAAATTCAAGTTTGGAGGTAAGAACGTCCTTCTCCTCTGAACTTTAAGTTCTTTACTGAAATTCCTAAGTTCTCAATCCTTGATTTATGATTTATTAAAGGTTTTACAATTGGAATCTTGATTTTGGCTTTAAAATGCAAGTTTTACAATTGGAATCTTGATTTTGGTGAAATTTTCGTATGATCTGTTTGGGCAGTGTGTTGAGGTGTTAAATTGATGTTAATTGAATGTTAAATTGATGAATAATTGAGGTTTAATCAATGCAATCCCGAATAGGTTGAATTTCCTAAGTTTTGCTTGAGTTTTTGGTTGTTTTTGGAGTGATCTTGGTGATCTGTTATAGCTGGAGGTTTAAGGACGTGGTTAGATCCTTTTTGAATGTTAATTGGTGTTTAAAAATGGTTTGAAGTGATGGATCTTGGCTGGGTTAAGTTTTGGAAGTGTTTGGAGGTGATTTCGGTTGTGTTTGGTAGCCGAAATGATGGATTTGCAATGAGCAGCGAGTTGAGTTGTGTTGCTGGTGTTTTTAGTGCATTATGATGCATTAATCCTCTGATGTTGTGTGCTTGAAACAGGGGAAGTTGATCTGTGAGCATTAGAGGTGTTGTGGAAGGTTTCGGATGCTTGGAAGGCTTGTTGGCTAGCCTTGTTTTGTGTATCGGTGAGTGAAGTTGGGTTTTCAGCTTTTAAACCAAGGTTTGAAGGTTTTGGGAGCTTAGTTTAAGTCTAAACAACTTTGCTAAGCTCAAGAGTAAGTAAATGGATTTTCGCTCTTGGTTGTGTTGTGAATTGGCTTTTTAAGCAATTGTGATTGATGGTTGCAATGCATATGATTTGCATGTTTTAAATTCTGTTTTGAAAGCATATTTTAGCATGGTTTAATGCTGGTTTTGAAAGCCATATGTGAAGGATGCTCGAGGTAAGAGATCCTTGGTTTTGTACATTGAAATTGTGGAATTGATGCATAGTGTTGCATGTTGTTTAATGGCTTTGTGTGATGCTTTAAAACAGTGGAATATTGTTGTTAATAATGCATTTTGGTAAGTGATGGTTAAGGTTACAAAGGTGGTTGAAAGTCCTTGTGTAAGCCTTGTTTATTTAAGAACAACATGGTGTTTAAAAGTCCATGGTTGGTTCTTGGTTAAAGTTCATGGTGGTTATTGCATTTTGATTGTGCTTGTGAATTAATGGATTAATGTGGTAAGATGATTATATTGGCAAGTGATGTAAGTGGTTCTTGGTTTCTTTGATCGGATATAGTTAGCCGGCTATAGGATTGGGTGCACCGTGAACTAAGTCGCCTTGGATGTGGAGTGGTTAAGAGTGAACCGGTAAACTCCATCCAAGTTTCCTAACGAGATGGTTAAGGTCATAATGGTGGATGAGATCCCATCCGAGGACCTTGGTTAAGCAAAGGTAATAATGGTGGTTAAAATTCCATTTGAGGACCTTGTGCTTGTTAAGATCACAATGGTGGTGTAAAGTCCATGTGTGGATCTTGTATAGGGTGTCCCGGATCTCGTTAGTGATGTTATACAACTACCAATCGGTGATGCAAAGGTTGTATGGTGTTTAAAAGTCCATACATGGGAACCTTGTGCATGTTAAGGTTGTATGGTGTTTAAAAGTCCATACATGGGAACCTTGTGAATGTTAAGGTTGTATGGTGGTTAAAAGTCCATACATGGGAACCTTGTGAATGTTAAGGTTATATGGTGTTTAAAAGTCCATATATGGGAACCTTGTGAAAGTTAAGGTTGTATGGTGGTTAAAAGTCCATACATGGGAACCTTGTGAATGGTAAGGTCAAATGGTGGTTAAAAGTCCATTTGGAGACCTTGGATTGGTAGTGTGTATGAAGCGTGGGGACAACGCTTGTGATCCGCGTATCCGATCGGGTGTTGAGTTGAAAAGTGGATTTGGTTATCACTTGGAGGCCAATATGATGTTCTTGAATATAATGAAGCATGAGATGCTTGAAATGATGCATGGTTGCATGAAAAGTATAAAATGTATTATGAATGCATGTTGACTTGTTGGTTTGAACAAGTGTTGATTATCTATTGAGAATGGTGCATGTGTGCATGAAATCTCTTTAGTGCATTGAAGTCTTGTGGAGACTTGTTTTAAAAGGGCATGTGATGCAATGGTTAATGATGTGGTTCATATGTTGCATTTGTTTAATGCATGTGTTGGATTGTTTGAGTAAATGGTTTAAAAAGGGTTTCTTGCTTTGAAATGACATTCAAGTATGAGAATGGTAAGATGTAAAGTGGAAGTGTTTTCCAAGGTTTGAAATTAGCTTTGCATATGGTGTTTTTGCATGGAATGGCTAATTTGATGGTTTTGCAAGTTTATGTTTTGAAAAGGTTTACTTAGCTTCCTAAGCTAAGGGTTGGTTTTCATGTTTGTGCAAGGCGTGATTTTAAAGCATGTTGTTGAAAAAGGGTTTTCAAATATTGCTTTGGTTTGTCGAATTGAGTTTGCTTTTAAAAGTGGTTTTATGATTTGCTGCATTGATGGTGTTTTGGTTTTGAGCATTCCTCGCTAAGCATTATGTGCTTACGCTCCTTTTTGTCCATCAATGCAGATAATTGAAGTTTGGACATCGAGAAGCAAGGGATTCAAGGAGGACTCCATTAGAGATGTATGTCTCGGTTAATAGCTATAGTTAATAAAGGCAATGGGAGTAGAATCTCTTATGTTGTTGTTAAAGGAGATTGTGTATGTTGGACAGGTTTGGGTTATGGTTTTGAATCACGTGGATTAATGTTGCAACGTTTGAATCTCCCTATGCTTAAGTTGTATTGCTATGCTTCTTGTTTAAAAGCATGTTTGAGCCTTGAATGAGTTTAATGTGTTGTTGCACCTAGGGGTGGTTATGTATCTGGTTTTGATGCATTTATGTTCCCTATATGTTGAATGACTTGCTGGTGTGATTTGGTGGCTTTTGGAGCATGTTTGGTGGGTCAAAAGTATGTTTAACCAGCAAAGTTGCTGCAGTCTGGGCAACCTGTTTCGGAACAGGTGCTACCGTATCGGAACGGGTGCCTGAAATGGCCTGGGCGTTCCGAAATGGGTGGCACTGTTTCGGAATAGTTTGGCTACTGCCAAGCCTCATTTCGGTACGCGTTGCGGAACGGCCCCGCGTTTCGAAACAGGTTCTCCCTGTTTCGGAACACTTGACCGTTGGGGGCTGACATTGGCGGTTATGTGTTTTGAAATGTTTGCGTTTTGGTCCTGAATCTTGTTTTTGCAATTGGATGAGTTTGAGATGTCCGTTTGAGCTGAAATTTGGCAGTGAAGTATGAAACATGACTAATTTTATATTGGTAACTTTTACTTGGGTGAAGTCCCTGTAATTTTCAGAATTTATAGTTTGGTCCCTAAGGTTGTGTTTTGTACAATTAGGTCCCTGAATGTTCTCTGATGGTTGTGATCTTTGAGTATGATGTTTGTGTGAACACATCTAGGGTTAATGAGCATCTAGACAAGATTAAAAAGGAAAAAAAAAGGGTCGTTAATCAAGGTTGACTTTCGGGTTGACTTTGGTTTTCCCCGTGTGAGCTTCTTAATTCGGGTCGAACGTCTAGGCCGGGTTAAGGGGGTTACATTTGGTGGTATCAGAGCTGTGTTGCGAATGTTTGGGGAAAACGGTAAGTTGTTGTGATATGTGTTTGATGTATATCCTGATGTATGGTTGAAAGCCGGTTGAAACATGTGTTTCTGAGCAAATTGTTGATGTTTTCAAGCATGCTTTGTGGTTATGAACCTTCGTTGAGCTCATGTGGTTTATGCTGTTGTTGTGAGCTGATGTTATGCATGATGGAAGTGTAATGGGTATGATATGTTAATGTTATGCTGTTGCGAGTGGATGTTGTTTGATGTAAGCATGATCGGATATGTTGTTGATATGCTTGATGTTGTGATATCCATGCTTTTGTTGACTGTTATGTCATGTAAAAGGGGGAGGAAGATATAATTGAGACTTGAAAATAAATAATTAGCTAGAGAGCAGGGGTGCTAGAATAAGATAGCAAGGGGGTGAAAGTAAAGTGAATGAATGTAGTGAGAAAGATTTAAATAGAGGCTGCCAAGGGGTGACATGGCATTGTTAAATGTCCAATGGTCAAGTTGTCTCGCAAACGCTGCGAGATTTCTGCCTGTTATTTCTGTAGCTATTAGCGGAAAACTAGCCGTTATGCGCTGTCTGCGCTGGGCCGCCCATGGCTGTCTTCGCGGGATGGTGGGCTGGCTCCTTGTTGGGCCTTCTTCTTGTTCTAGCTCTTTTATTCCGAAAGCCTAAAATAAAATAAAGATAATTCAATACTAAAAATAAATTCTGAAAAATAAAAATGTGAAAAATAAATTCAAAATTTAATCATAAGGAAAATAAATTGCAATAAATTAAATTTTATTCCTAACACATAAAAATAAAAATAAAGAAAATAAAGCTAAAATAATTAAGTTATGTTGGGAGTGCATTTGGATGCATCTCCCAGACATAACCACATCCTGAGGTGGTGTTTCTTGTCTTTCCCTCCTAGGGGGTCCTCCTATTCTTTAAGGTGGTGTACTACTGGGTCCTTCAGCCTTCCCTTCGATCTGTCGTGGCAGCTTCTTCCTTGGCCTGTCTTTGTACTGATTTTGGCCGTCTCAGCATCAGAGCATCCTTCCTTTTCCTTTTCTGAGGGTTGTAACACATTTAACTTGATGCTTTGATTGTCTACCCTCATGGTCAGCTCCCCATATTCCACATCTATTAGAGTTCTGCCCGTGGCCAAAAATGGTCGCCCAATGATGATGGGGGCGTTTTCATCGGCCTCACAGTCTAAGATGAGGAAATTAGCTGGAAGAATAAGGTTGCCCACTCGAACTAGGATGTCTTTGATCTTACCCTCCGGTTGTACAAATGAATGATCAACAAGTTTCAACATAATGGAGGTAGGTTTGGCTTGCCCAATTCCTAGTTTGTCGAAGACTGCCTTGGGCATCAAGTTTATGCTAGCTCCTAAGTTGCATTGGGCTTTTGTTTTGTGCTTGCTGCCTATTCTGCATGGTATAACAAAGCTTTCTGGATCTGTTTGCTTGGGTGGCAACTTGTTATGTAGCATGGCTATGCACTCCTCTATTACAACAACTTGTTTTGTGCTTGCTGACTATTCTGCATGGTACAACAACTTGTTCTGAATGGCTTCTATGAGAGGTATGTTTATGTGCACATGCTTCAGAATATCCGAGATTTTCTTGAACTGGTGCTCATGTTTCTGTTGCTTTAGCCTTTGGGGGAAAGGTGCTGGCAGACGAATGTCATCTATACATTCTTTGCATGGAAACTTTATTTGTGGAGGATCATCCGTTTCAGGACAACTACCGGGGCAGATGGTGTGGTGCTGCAGTGGCAGGTAGTTCTTTTTGTGATGGTTGTTTCTCTTCTGGCTTTTCCACTCTAGGCTCATTCAACAGTTTCCCACTCCTGGTTGATATGGCTTTGCACTGCTCATATGTGGGCTTAGCTGTTGTCTCTGTACTGCTGGATGCTGCACCCATTGTCCTGCTGCTATAAACCGCAGTGAACTGCCCAAACTAGGTCATCAGGTTCTTTATCACAGCCTCCTGATTGTTCATCCTCATCTCCGTCCTGTCCATAAACGACTTAGTTTTATCAATAAATTTATTAGTACGAACAATAAATTCACTAGTGCTAAACATAAAAGTTTGAAGAGTTGCTTATAATGAATTATTATTTTCTGGTTGTTGAGCTTGCTATCTAGACTGGTTTTGCTGGTAACCTCCCTGCTGTTGTTGTGGATTGGCAGTAGTTTTAGGATTGCTCCAGGAGACGTTTGGATGATTCTTCCAACTAGGATTGTACGTATTCGTGTTGAGCCTGTTGTTCCTCTCGTATCCTCCCATGAAATTTGCAGATGCAGTACATTCAGAGGAATCATGGTTGCCCCCACACTCATCACATAATGGCTCTACAGCCTTAGTCTCATAGACTTTCCAGCGGGTTTCACCAAGTTTATGACCAGCTCTGTCAGTTTGTCAAGGCGGGCATTGACAGATTCTGAGGCTTCCACTTCGTTCACAATTACTAGCCACCTAACGCCGCCTCGGCGGGCTGTTGGGTACTTATAATCGTTCTTGGCGGCTTGGTTCAAGATCCGCAATGCCTCTTCTGGTGGTCTGTTAAGGATGATTCTATTGGAAGGGGCATCAACCATCATACGAGTTGGGTAGTTCACCCCGTTGTAGAGCATTGACACCTGTGTCCAAGACGGGAAACCATGGAGCGGGCAATTGTTAAGAATCTGTTGGTACCGCTCCCATGCTTCATACATTGGCTCATCATCCCCTTGTCGGAAGGTTGTGATCTTGTTTCTCAATCTGTTAGTGACATTGGATGGGCTGAAACGATCTAGGAAATCCTTACACAGTTCTGTCCATGTGTTGAATGACCCTGCTGGCTGGTTGTTCAACCACTGCTTTGCCCTATCCCTCAGTGAATTGGGGAATAATCTCAGCCTTAGCACATCTTGGTGGACTCCGTGTATTTTGAATGCTCTGCATGTGTCAAGGAATCCTCTTAAGTGCTGTCGAGCATCTTCTGTGGTAGTCTCAACAAATTTCCCTAATGTGTTGATCATGTTGAACATTACATGCTTCAGCTTAAAGTGATCCGCCTCAATCTTTGGTTCTGTCACTGTCGGATTGAACCCTCTGTAGTCATGTTCCAAGTAATACTTGGTGGTTCGAAAGTATTGCGGCTGCCTAGGCGGATTTTGAGGGTTCTGCCTAGGTGGAACTTTCTGATGTTCACTGGGCGGCGAGTCTTGCTACACATCCCTGCCATTCTGAGCATTGTTGGTAGGGTTGTCATTTATTACTTCCATTTTTTCCTCTACTTTTCTCTCTACTTTAGTTTTCCCAAGGGATGTTCTGATCTCTTTTTTGAATTCTCTTGCTCTTCGTTCGATATCGTCGACATAAACAATTTTGCTTTTTGGGTTTGCCCTAGTCATGCACTTAGTAGAGGAACTGTAAAATTCTATTTTTTGATTAAAAATAAAATTAATAAGAACTAAAAATTATATGCAAATAAATAAAGGTGTAGAAATTTAAAAACGAATTTCGCTGTTACCAATCCCCGGTAACGGCACCAAAAACTTGTAGAGCGTTTTAGTGTTCTCTAAATATGAGCACAAGTGCACACTCCTGTCAAGTAATAGTATACAAATATCGTCTCCCATAAGGATTGGACAGCTTGACTCGATTCGTTGTTCTTGCATAAGAAAAGTAAATGCACAAATAAGTTGGTTTGTTTAAGAAGAAAATAAAATAAAACACAAGTAAATAAAAGGGAAAAAATTAGATTGATGGAATGGGCTGGGTTATGCTGTTGTTTAGTTTGAAACTGCATTGAATAAGATAAGTTGCTTTGCGCTGCCAGACTCTCCTGCCTCGGCGGGGGATGGCAGATTTTCTGCTGAGACGCTCTCACTACCTCGGTAGGGGAATGGACTTGTGTCTCGACGAAAAACTCGGCAGAACTACAAGGCTCGGAAGAACACTTTATAAGTGATCCCTTTTATGTCTAAGTTAGAATGCTGTTGATGCCCACTGCAGATAATACCAGTCACTGCGTGAATCGTGCAAAGACAACAATGTTAATCATCCTCTTTTAGATGCCTTAAACCCTAACCTATGTTTAGGCTGGATTGATCAACACCGTTGTTGAGTGCCTAAAAGTCCTATATTTTACCCCTCATTTATCCTTATTTTTGCTGCACTCAAGCATGTTTAACTGCATTTTAGGTTATGTTTTGCATTTACATCACAAATAGATAAAATTGCACAGATGCTGCTGATTCCGGTCACTTTTTGCTGATATCTGTCATGGCAGCATTCAGGGCAGCAAAGGAGCAGAAGCAAATTGCGGAGCTGGAGTGAAGGGCTGACGAACACTGCCTGTCGTGACCGCTGTTGTGGCAAAAGTGGCGACAGTGAAGACACCTGAGGTGGAAAACACGAAGTGGAGATCGAGAGATAGAGGATTTCAAGCCAGACTATCGCGGGCCACTCGCATATTTTTGGAGACTAGAAGTAGAAGGAGCTGTACTGAAGCAGTTCCAGTTGCCACCAAGGACGTTGCCGCCGCAAAATGCCGCCTAGACGGCAATACGCTGACATAGTAAAGATGGGTCTCGTTTGATAGAGGACGTTTTTCTGAGTCCATTGAGCCTAATCTTGCATTTTTCTAAGGCCGGGAGCGGAGCATAGAGCTGATCAAGAATCGATAAGTAAAGTAACTTATCTTTACTTGTTGAACAAGGATTTCTACTCCAAGAAGGATTTCTACTCCAAGAAGAACTTCTACTCCAAGAAGGACTTAGACTAGATCTTTGCCTATATATACCCATGTATGTAAGGGTATAAGGAGACATCACATCCCATACCTCTCATCTCAAAACCTTGAGGGGCATCTCCTAAAGTAACTTAATTTATTTTATTGTAAAATACAACAGTCTATAGATGAGATCATACTTACTCCTTTCGTGAGTTCGACTCTCTTGATACTGAACAAATGGATAGTAATCAACTAATCTTTCGCCTTAATTGAAAACTATGAAGAACATGAAATAAGCAAACTTGAAGCTTTATTACAAAAACAAAATTAAAATCCTAAACAACCGTTCTCACACTAATTACAACATAACCCAAACCCAAAGAGAGTTTTAGAACATAATGGCGGCAAGAAAACCTAAACTATGCCTAAGGAAAAACCTAAGTTGTTTTGAAGTACAATTAGAATGAGTATATATAGGAATTAGCTAGGTCTAGTCCTTCTTGGAGTAGAAGTCCTCAAAGTATCATTTTGCATTAAATGAAACTCTAAATGATGACTTCTTTGAGTTGAATGTGGACTTAATAACGTTGCCTTACTCCGCAAGTAAGCTCGAGTTCCCCCTTCGGCGGTTGTGCCTGCTGCTACAGTCATCAGAAAATTGAGTGGACAACATCGTTAAGATCAGGATTTTCTGCTCTACAGAACGCACTCTAGTTCTCAAATTTCTTATCTTGCTATCCTGGGCAGCAGGTAGGGCGGAGGCAACTACTCGACAGCTGTTGTCTCTGTCTAGTACTACATCAGTACAACTCCTTAGTCTACTGCATCAACATCATTTCCTCAGCTCCTCTCTCCTTCTGTCAGCCTCTAGTACCTAAAACTAAAACTACACTAAAACAATACATTTTCCTTACCAAATAAAAAACAATCAATAAAAAGCATGGCAATGTAAAGAATACTGTTAAATGCAATGCATGAACCTAATTATGCCTAAAATGTACTAAAAAACAACAATAATATGAGATGGAATGTGCATGAAATATAGAACTTATGGACACTTTACAATGATCTGACACATTTAATTCAGGCGATGACCAGAGCTTTTCAAGCTGTCGTTGCTGGAATGCAAGCGCCTGTATCATTTGCTGGGAAAACGAGGTTGTCATTAGAACGCTTATGTATCTTGGGAGGGGTTAAGTTTAGAGGGTTGGCACCCGAGGCATTTGAGGAGTTGATGGCTAGTACTGACCGAATTTTAGAGCACATGGGGTGTAATAAGGCCCGTAAGCCAGGTTGTGTTGTATCTCTATTACAAGGAGATACTTATAGCTGGTGGACCACCGTGATCGCGGGATTGGAACCCGATGATGCGACTTGGGAATTCTTTGAAGATGCTTTTAGGAAGAAGTATTTGGGAGTTAGATACTTGGATGAGAAGAAGCGCAAGTTTATGGCCTTAGATTAGGGCAGTTTGTCTGTGGCAGAGTATGGGGTACAATTTGTGTGGTTAAGTTAGTATGCTTCTAAACTGGTGTCGGACGAGAGGCTTCGCTGCGACCGATTCTGTTACTGATTGTTGCAAGAGGTTAAGACCTTTATGTTTGCTTATGATTACACTGATTTTGGCATATTGGTGACACGGATGAATGACATTGAGTAGAACTTGTGTTTATCAGCTGGTGTGGGAGGTTCTGGCTCTGGAAAGAGAATTGTGGATTCTAGTTCCGGTGGTCGTCTATTTAAGAAGCATCGTGATAGATGGTATCGTCCTGAGTTGAGGTGAGCTGGAGGTAGTGCTAGGCAAGGACCTCAGAGTCAGGGTACCTAGGCTAGGGCACCACATAATACTTGTTGGGTTTGTGGATCGCGTGATCACATGAGGCGAGATTGTCTATGTCTGGCTCGAGAGAGATAAGCTCATGTGGTTTGTTGTTGCTAATTCTTATTAGATTTGTGGATCGAGCAATCATTTGAGATGTGATTGTCCGTTGTTGGCTGGTGGTGGACAAGCCAGGGCACCTATAGTTGCACCATAGAGAGGATCACGTCGTGGTCGGGGATAGTTTCAGCGAACAGACAAGGGTCCAAGGATGGTGGCTCATACTGTTGATTTTCATCCAAAGGGTGGTGGTCATGCGAGGGTGTATGCACATCGTGAGGGACGTAATGACACCGATGTGATTGTGGGTACACTTTGTAATCTTTACAATTGTTATCTTTGGTTGATTCTAGTTCTACGCATTAATATATCTTGCATAAGCATGCATTTTTTCTTACTATACATATAGACGTGTTAAATGTGGGTATGCAAGTAACCAGTTCTTTCAGAGAGATGATTGTTGCGAGGAAGTTGTATAGAAGATATCCTTTAATGGTTTAAGGTTATGTGTTTGCGTTTGATTTGATGGAGTTGTCGTTTCATGATTTTGGTGTAATCTTGGGCATGGGTTGGTTGTCTGAGCATAGGGCTCTTGTTGATTTTGAAACCAAGTGAGTTACCTTGAAACTTGCTGACGATTATGAGGTGGAGGTTGTGGGTGAGAATGTTGCGTTCTTGCCCAATGTTGTTTTGGCTCTAGAAGCGAGTCGAATGATGAAAACTGGTTGTCATGCATTCTTAGCCTATGTCATGAATCCAGGATCGAATGAGGTGCGCGTTCAGGACATTTGCACAATATGTGAGTTTCCAGGTGTTTTTTCGAAGGAATTATTGGGTTTGCCGCAATATAGAGAAGTAGAGTTTGGCATTGAGTTGTATGCAAATACAACACCGGTGTCCATTGCTCCTTATTGCATGGCATCGAAGGAATTGGAGGAGTTAAAGACGCAACTTCAAGAGTTGCTTGATCGAGAGTTTATTCGGCCTAGTGTTTCACCCTGGGGTGCGCTGGTGTTGTTTGTGAAAAAGAATAATGGCACGATGTGGATGTGCATTGATTATCGGTAATTGAACAAGTTGACGATTAAGATTAAGTATCATTTACCAAGGATTGAGGATTTGTTCGATCAGTTTAGAGGTGCTTTGGTGTTTTCTAAGATTGATTTAAGGTTTGGTATTATCAGTTGAAGGTGAAGGATGTGGATGTGCCTAAGATTGCCTTTCATACGAGGTACATGTATTACGAGTTCTTAATGATGTCGTTTGTTTGACCAATGCACCGACTTCGTTCATGGATATGATGAATAAAGTATTCTATGAGTTTTTGGACCAATTTGTAGTTGTGTTTATCGATGATATTCTTGTGTACTCTCGTTCTGCGGAGGATCATGATAAACACTTGCTAATTGTGCTTCAGGCGTTGTTGGATAATCAGTTGTATGCCAAGTGAAGCAAGTGTGAGTTTTGGCTTAAGGATGTTGTCTTTCTTGGGCATGTTGTGTTAGCCGAAGGAATTCAAGTTGACCCACATAAGATCGAGGTAGTGATGAGTTGGAAGCCACCTAAGTCCGTGTCAGAAGTTTATAGTTTCCTTGGGTTGGCCGGTTATTATCATAGGTTTTTGGATGGTTATTCGGGAATTGCTTGTAACATCCTCAACCCAGCTTAGAAAAAAACTGGAGTTAAGAACGTTATTGCAAAGAAAATTGAAACCATAATCAGAAATTTTCAAAATTTTATGTTTAACTAATCATAGGATAACAATATGGTTGCTTATCACTAATAAACTTTCTTTTAATCATTATCACACTGTATAGTCAATATAAACCATATATAACATAGGCCAAGATACAAAGTTACAAGATAACGTTATTTTCTTCATTTAGTACTTTAATGTAGTCATAACAAGAAGCTTTCTAATATACATTTCCATTTAATTAATCACAAGTTCTAAAAGGAGATCGATCCCTTCCTTAAAAAGGATCGACCCTTAAAGTTTTTATTAAACAAATTATAACTTAAACATATTATGAGTTTAACCATACTTAACTAGGATATCTCAAATGTTATGCTACATTGCTCAACCCATGACAACAATTTTATCTATTTTAACAATCATTGAGATATGAATCTACCATTTACTATGAAACAATTTAAGCCTCATATCATATTTAGAACACTATCATTAAAAAACATACAAACTCTATGTTTAAAACGAACATGAGTCTTATTACCCCAATATCATGTATTTACATTTATTCCAGGCTTTAAACTTGAATCATCACATTAAGCACTCAATCAGGACATAGATTTTTAACAACGCATGTCATACATCAAAAACTTAATTCGATCATGTATAACTATAGACCAGAGATTGGTTATGAATTTTTTTCTTATATATTCATGTTCGACCCATGACTATAGTTTCATTTCCCAAATTATCCATATTACTTAGCTAGTTATTTAGACATTGGTTATACTACAAGCAAGTACACAACAATTTTGTAATATATACTATTAACTAAGGACCCATTCGATTATACAAGTTCTTGTCCCATTCTTCACTTCAAGTTTTATCACCTTTCAAGACTTCCATATTAAGGGTGTATCCCATTCACATCAAATCAAACCTATTATTCGAAACTCATACTTCTTGTAGTATATACTATCATTATTTGATCAATATGATTTCTTTACTCCATAGTCAAATTACCAAGTAGAATGCTAATAACACTTAGCTTCTCAAATCTTCTCTCATTCGAACTACATGTTCTAGTTCTGATAGCTAAAATAATGTTCATGTAATTGCATAAGTATACCTTAAACCTCATTCAAAATGCACAATTATACAAATTAGCTTCATGCAATACTAAACATCATTTGATTATACAAATTAATGATTGCTTTACACATATCAATCTAGCGTTCTGCCATCAAAGATAATAATCAAGAAGTCACCTTTATTCTATATCCAGTTAACAGATCCTATTTATAAAAAAATCAAGGGTTCATTCGATCACTCCTGACACCTAGTTCATTTTACATTCAGTCATTGGAAAATTATTCATCAAGCATCCATACATTAACATATTATCATATTTTGATAATTACAAATCGATGGATTGATTAATATACATACACTATAAATCTCAAGAATTCAATTAAATAGCATATGCCTTAAACTACTTACACCAAAGTATCCATCAAATAGAGATTATACACATCATAAGATATAATTCCTATAACAAACGAACAGTGCCACCATCCTAGGAGTAAACTATCTAAGATAGTTTCCAACTCTACGGAAACTTCGTACCAAGACTTGTAATCTCAACCATAATAGAAACAAGCACACTTGATTATCCTGCAATGCATGAAATGGAATGCATTAGGCTTATATAGCCTAAGTGAGGTAGTAATCATGACAAAAAAAGATAATAAACAACCAAGGAACAATAATGATCAACCAAGTATTGTAATTATTTAAGTTAAACGTATGATTCAATATCTCTGTTTATCTCTTCACTAATTTTCAACCTTGATTCAGGAACACGTGTTATCTATGTCCTAATATAACTTATGGATTTTATGATATACAATAGGTTATCCAAACTTCACTATACAATAAGTTGATATTGTCAAAGATCAACTTAGCACATTGAAGTCTTCATGAGACTTGGTAATTATTCACTATCCTCAATTTGTAACGCCTTGGTTTTGGGCCTAAAGGTTTTAAAGGCGATTTAAGGTATGATAAAATCATGAGAAAAAAATTCTAAAATCCCTTTTAAATATATATTGAGGGAAAGTGAAGCTAATTTTGAAAAGTCGACATTTCGGATTGGTGACTAAAATGTAAAAATTGCAAGTTTCCTTTTAATGGCTAAATTGAAGAGAGCCAAAACTTATAATCCTTACGGAGCTATTATGAAACCCCCTCGACCTGGCCTGGCTAATAGACCGAACCGAACGGATCACACGGGGAATATTGACGTAAACGGGGAAGGTTTAACTCAATAAACGACATTTTTTCTTTTTATCTTATCTGGATGCAACTTAGGTTTCTATGTGTTTGTACACAAGTAGCGGATAAAACATCAACACAATCACCATTTAATTATAGCCAAATAAGATTTAGAGACCATTTCGTAAATTTGGTAAATTATAAGGGCTTTTGCCAAATTCAAGTTACCAACCTTTAATTAGGTTCAGTACATGCTTCTCGGTGAAATCTCAGCTCAAAATGACATTTAGAACTCATCCAATTGCATACAAGACATACAGCGACCAAAACGTAAGAAATAGAAACTCAGAGCAATTCAAAAACAGGTTCAACGGTCAAATGTTTCAGAATAGAATGCCACGTATCGGAATTTCCGTTTCAGAACACAGCTGCTCGTTCCGATACGCGGGTTCGTTTCGAAACCCCTCAAGACACGTTTCGGTACGATGGTTCACAGAGGCAAAAAATGTTCCGAAATAGGCCTCACTGTTCCGAAACACCAAGGACATTTCAAGCCACCGTTTCGAAACAAGCAAGGGTGTTTCGAAACACCTGGGCTTGCAATGTTCTAAAAAGTTGGTTTAAGTCACTATATGCCCTCCGAAACCATCCCGAAACATGTCCTAACATATTGACAACTAAATTACATGTCAATGACCACATATACGAAGCATAAGCAACATCATAGCATCATTCTCATAAGCTACAGAACTAAAGGCACGCTTCCTAGAAGTTAAAAGCACAAAAAAGCTAAAATTCAAATGCAAGTATAAAACCAAACTCAAAGGCCATTTACAAGTCCAAATATGCATCTCAAACTTGTATGAAACCAGAAAATACCAAACTAACAACATTCAAAGCATTGGACACCCTCATTGCCCTTATTACAATAGTTCTAAAGCACGACATACTTTTAGCAAAATGTCTTGGTGCGATTCCTTGAAGATGCTGCCTCCAAAAGCCTAATTATCTGCATTGATGAACATAGAGAGCAAAAACATACAAGCTTAGTGAGGGTTGCTCAAAACCACAAACATCATTAATGCACAAAACTGTTTTCCACTCTTTTCAAAACCCTCGTGCCTTTCTTAACAAACCATGCACTTTAACATCAAAATCATTGTATTAAACATCATGCAACATGATCCAATCAAAACCAGCAATTAAACCATTGCTACTCATTTTCCAAGCCTTTCAAGCATAAACACCATTATGCTAAGCTTAAGCTAAAACATGCATGTTTCACAATGTGCATTAACAACCCTTTCACAATAACCCATTTCATTATATTGGCTCACAAGTGATAAGCAACAATCTCAAAAACATATATCAGAAACACGGATTACCAAGGGTTGTCCCACACCCATCATACACTCTATTGGCCTTACAAAGCTCACACACGAGAGCAACCCTCCATCGTTGTGACACTTGTGGTGGAGTATTCGGTACAATCAAAACCCCTCAACACCAGTCATTGGTAGATGTTTAATCCACTAACGAGAGATGAGACAAACACAAGGTTCACACCCGAGAGCTACTCTCAACTGTTGCAACCTTAAACAATCCTCAATCGTTAGGGTAATTGGATGGAGTATTCGATTCAATCACACCCCCTCAACATCCAAGGCGACTTATTTATAGTGCACTCAATCCTATAGCCGAATAACTACATCCGATTTCACTTATAAAACATTTTATTCAACATAACTTGCCAATATAACCCATAACTCATGCACAACTCACTGTTTTTACAAAGCATTCGTGATAAGCCATCAACAAGCATTAAACCACGCTTAAAACCTCATGTATCAACACATGCATACGAGGACCACTTACCTAGTGCATCCTTAAACCACATGGCATCATCATACATAATTTATATTTTAAAAAAACATGCTTTAAAACAATAGGTAAATGCAATTAAAATCAAGTGCAACCAAAGGCTCAAAACTACCACAATCGAGGGAGAAATTTTGATTCACTTACTTTCGAACTTAATAAAGCATTTCAAGCTCTTATTAAGTTCCCAAAACCTTTTCTAAAACGTTTCCACACTGGAAAACTAAATTCCACTCACCGACTCGCGAAACAACGATTGCCGACGCGACTATCGATCTTCCAAAGCCTCCAAAAACACTTCTTTTGCTTCTGGAACAATATCCCATATTTTCAACACACCAAAACATAGGTTCAATGCATCAAAATGCATCCAAAATACCATCACTCACAATAAAGCCCGCAGCTGTGCTCTAAAGCACCAAAACACCCATCTGAAACAACCGAAAACTCAATCGGTAGACCTCTAACTTCAGCCTAAGCATTACCCAACTAATCCAAAGCATTTTAGGCATTAATCAACAACCAAAAACAATCTAAAACCTTCCTTATACCTCCAGCAACTCAAATTCCTCAAGAACACCTCAAAAACTCACCCAAAAACACTTCAAAAACTAAAGATCTCAAGGATTTCGGGATCTATATGATTAAGACTCCACTTCAACACCAAAAACCTTTCAAAACTCATTTAGAAACAATCTCAAACCAGCCATTTGAATCAAACTCCGAAAATCACCTTAAAATCTAGGGTAAACTATACCATTGACCACTGAACTAATTGGGGATTCCTATTTTGACCACCAAACTAACTAATTCGTCAATCAGACCACCAAACTTATAAAATCAACCTATTTTGACCACCGCCGTTAAAAACCTAACGGTGGAGTGACAAAACTGCCACATGGCAATTAACAGTAAATTTTTAAAATTACACATTTGGTCCCTATTATTTACACATTCTTTCAATTTAGTCCTAATTTTAAATGAATAAAATAATATATTATTTAATTAGGTGGTGACACATGTCAACACCTTATTGGGTGACTTTAATTATTTATATATTGGAGGAGGAAAATAAATTAATAAAATCAAATATAAATAATTAAAGTCCTCCAATAAGGTGTTGACACGTGTCATCACATAATTAAATAATTTATTATTTTATTAATTTAAAATTAGGACTAAATTGAAAGAATGCGTAAATAACAGGGATCAAATGTGTAATTTTGAAATTTTCCCGTTAATTGCCATGAGGCAGTTTTGTCACTCCACTGTTAGGTTTTTAACGGTGGTGGTCAAAATAGGTTGATTTTATAAGTTCGATGGTCTGATTGAAGAATTCGTTAGTTCAGTGGTCAAAATAGGAATCCCCTTTAGTTCGGTGGTCAATGGTATAGTTAACCCTAAAATCTATTTTTTAATCAAGATTTCAAGAGTTTAACAATCTAACAACAAAACCTCAATTAAAATCAGTATTAAAGCGTCAAATATCTTTGGAATTTCATTAAAGAAACTAGATTAGAGGGTTAGCGCGAAAATTACCTCCAATCCTTGCTTCTTCTCTAATATGGTAAGAGTTGCTTGAAGAAACTTGAAGGAAAATGGAAGAAATCAATAAAAAAAGATAGGAATCAAAAGATAATTTGAGAGAAAATGATTTCTGGAAAATTAAGAGAAAAGGGAGAGTTGCTGGCTGAAGTGAAAGTTAAAAATGAAAAGCTCGTCAAAAATTTCATTAACCGATTAACTAACTTTCTTTAATTAATTTAATAAAACTTTTTTAATTATTTAATAAACATTTAAAACCTATGAAAAATTAGGGAAAAGACATACTTTCCAAGTAGCTCCCTAAGGATTCTATGATTTTTTACTCTTCTTGAAAAACACATTTTCCAACTTTTAAATCATTACATTTTGGTCACTACAAAAAATGTACTCTTTAGAAAACCCGTTTTGTAAAATTGATTTAAACAACCTCTTAAACATCATTTTAGAGGATTTTATGAATTTTTATCATATTTTTTTATCCCATCCCGAACCTTAATTTCCCTAAACCACCTTTTAAGGTTCAAACAACCGATACTGGTTCCACCGGCTCAACCCGACTCACCAAAATACCTAAGCCCAAAATCAGGGCATTACATATTACACAAAGGTGTTATCAACTATTCCCTTGATTTTGTGTTTTAAATGATTTAATTAAATTGATTTTAATAATATAGTTTTAATAAAAGGGATTTCTAAAAGGATAATCATTTTCTTACGTAACTACTTTTCTCCAAAACTTTTCTCTCAACTTTCCCAGCAGTCAAAATACCTTTTCATCACAAAAATCTCCGTAGAATTATCTCATTTCATCTATTGTTTATTCCTAAATGATGTTCATGGATTTCTACAACAACTAGCTAAAGTTTTCTTGAAGGATTTCTTCAAAACCTTTGCAAATCAAGGGGAAAGCTTGTGTTAGAGGTGATCTTTCTTTTCTCTCCTCTAATCAAGGTTATTTATTTAAATTCACAAGTCTTTGGCTCTCTAGTTTTGTTAATAACATGAATTTGTAATTTAATTGATGAAAATTGCTAAATTAAGCTTTGTGATATGATTTTTCAAGATTTTCATTATGGTACTATTTTGATTGATTTGTGGCTGATTTTAATCATAATTTGGATGGTAAATGATATGGAAATAAAGGTTTTATGAATGTAATCCCGAAATGAGTTGGATCTCTAATTATTAGATTGTTAGATTTTGGGTTTTTGATGTGTTAGTGTGAAATCTGAGTTGCTGGAGGTATAAAGATGTTGTTAGGTTGTTTTTAGATGTTGATTTATGATTAAAATTTTGTGGTAGTGTTAGATTTTTTTCTGAGCTGAGTTTAGGGAGTGATTGAAGGTGATTATGATTGGTTTCAGATGGGTGTTTTGGTGTTTTGGGCAGAGCAATGAGATTATTTAAGTTGCTGGTGATTTTAATGCATTATGATGCATTAATCCTCTGCTTTTGCCTGGTATAAAAAGGGGAGAATACATTTGAAGCAATTGGTCAAGTTCCGGGGGCTTCAGACGCTTAATTTCGCGTCGGCAAATCTTGGTTTCACGAGTCGGTGAGTGAGAACGTGATTTCTAGCTTTGAAACATTTTAAGGGTGGTCTTGGGGACTAAGTGTAAGCTTGAAACGCTTTACTAAGTTCGGAAGTAAGTAAAAGGATTTTCTCCCTCGGATTGTGCTATTATGATTTTGTTGATACAGTTGATGTGAAATGGATATTACCTACTGTTAAAGCATGATTTAAAGTAAACGATTTACTGTTTTTGATATTATATTGGTGAATGATGCACATGGTAAGTGATCCTTGTAAGTATATGCTTATACTTGTATTATGAAGCATGGTATGATGCTTGGAAATGTTGTTTATTCGTATTGCTTTGAAAAAACAGTGAGGTTTATGTTAAATGTGAATTATATTGGCAAGTGATGTTGTGAAATTGCTTTATAAATGAAATCAAATATAGTTAGCCAGCTATAGTATTGATTGCATTATAAACAAGTCGCCTTGGATGTTGAGGGGTTTATACGACGTACTGAATACTCCATCCAAGTACCCTAACGCTTGAGGAAAGTGTATAGTGTCTGTCTCTCATTAGTAGGGTTATACATCTACTGATGAGTGGTGTTGAGGGGCTTATACGGTGTACCGAATACTCCACCACATGTGTCACAACACTAGAGGGTAGCTTCCGTGTGTGAACCTTGAGATGTCGGTGAGAATGTATGAAGTGTTGGGACAACACTTGTGAATCCGTGTATCCAATGTCGTTTTGTGAAATGAACATGTTGATGATCACTTGTGAGCCAATATAATTGATGGTGACTTATGATATGGTTTATGACGCATAATATGTAAATGCATGTTTTACTCTTTAAGCTTTGCATATGGTAGCTATGCATGAGAAGGCTTAAGTTGAGTGTTAGCAATGGATTTGCTGTTGAGTTCATAATAAATGTTGCATGATGTTTAACATGCTATTTTGATTGAGAAAAGTGCATGGTTTTAAAAAAGGCATGATGGCTTTTCAAAGCATGTTTAGTAATTTGAAATGAGATTTCAATGTGCAAATGAAAATGGTTTCCATTCATTGATGGTGTTTTGCTTTTGAGTCTCCTCACTAAGCCTTGTGTGCTTACCATCTCATTTGTGCATCAATGTCGATAATTGAGGTTTTGGAGGAAGCAAGAGGCAAATGAATTCCAAGAGACTTCGCTTTAGAATGTATGTTTCGGTTTAGACTAAAGTAATAAGGGCAATGGGGGATTCGTTGTGTTTTGTGATATTTGAGCAAACTCCCTACTTGAGCATGTGTTTAATGTTGTTTTAGACTTGTAAGTGGCCTATGGTTATTGGTTTGTGCCTTGTTGTGCATTTTGGTATCTTGCTTGGCTTGTATGCTAGGTTGCATGCCTATAGTATACCTTTGATGCAATTTGTCATGATTTGATGTTGAATATGCCATGAATGATTGGAGACTGATGTTTAAATATGTTGTATGCATGTTGGAATGGTTTAGGATGGATTTAAGTGTAAAAAACCAGCAAAAAGTTCCATTAAAAACCCAGGTGTTTCGGTACACTCGAGCATGTACCAAAACAGTGAGCCTGAAATTGCCTAAGGGTTTCGAAACATGGATGGTCTGTTTCGGTACGTTTGCCATTGGAAACCTCTATTCCAAAACACCTCAAAGGGTGTTTCGATACGGGCCCATGTTTCGAGCTCTGTGAACCTGTTTAGGTACGCCTGTTTCGATATAGGGCTAGCTTGTACCGAAATGGCAGGCTGGTATGTTTGTTGATGGAATATTCTGAAGTTCCGATTCTTTGTGTTTTGGTCCCTGAATGTTGTGGATGCAACTCAATGAGCATGAATGATTATTTTGAGCTGAGTTTTGACAGAGACGCATGTAATGTGACTAATTAAAGGTTGGAAACATAAGCATAAGTCCCTATAATTTGGTAAAATTATAAAATGGTCTCTAATTTTGTAATGGAATGCAATTGAGTCCTAAATCGAAGTATGATCAAGTTGTTTAATGTTCCGCTACGACGTTAATCACTTAGGATCATAATGAGCATCTAGACAAGAAAATAAAAAAAATTAGGTCATTTATTGAGGTAAATCTCTCAGTTTACTTCAATATTCCCCGTGTGACCCGTTCAGTTTTGTCTATCATCCAGAACGGGCTAAGGGGGTTACGTTTGGTGGTATCAGAGCCATGTTTCGAAAGAAAGGGGTGATGGTAAGTTATTGGTAAGTTGATGCGATGTAATTCTAAATGAATGATGATGTTTGCTTTGCATGGTGATTGTTATAATCATGTTGTTGTTGAATAAATGATATTGATGCCATGCGTGATAGTTGTGATATATGTGTTGTGGTGGATTCAATAATGTCGATTGCTATGCACGGTGATTGCTTTATGCATGTCGATTGAGATATACTATGTGGAGTAAGCCTTTGAAAGATCGGGATGTTTGTAAGCTAGTTTGGGGTTGTTGAGAAACAAACTCTGTTGTTTGTTATGCACGATGTTCGTGATATGTGCTTTGATTGTTTCATGCTATGATTGGGGAAGTCGGGATACCCATTGCCTTATTACTATAGTTAAAGTGTTTTAAATTGAGATGAAGTTTTGGATCCTTGCTCGAAGCTGACCTAAATGTTTTGTTTTGCTTTGTTAGATTATTTTCATGCCTTAATTATATTAGCACAATAGACCGAGGAGATAGTAGCAATCTGGTATGATTGTTGTTGTCGTTGGGCAAGGAGTAGAGGATTGTGTAGTGTCTCATGGGGGCTTGACGCCTCGATGTAAGAACAACCTGTGTCGGTTGGGCCAGTGTTGGATGACATGACGCTTGGGATAAAGGCGATGTCAGGAGCTTAGGAAGCTGTTAATGCTGGAGTGCATGTGACTACACTAGTTGTTGGACGATTGTGAGCTATTGTTAGAATGCTTACGTAATTTGGAAGAAGTTGAGCTCGTGGGTTGTCACCTGAGGTATCCATGGAGTGGATGGCCTGTACTGATAGGATTATGGAACAAATGGGGTATAATGAGGTCGAAGATTGGAAATGAGATGTATCTTGGTTGTGGAGGTGTAATGCCCCGGTTTTGGGCCTAGGTGCTTTAGGAAAAGGGTGTTTTTCAAAAGGAGTCAAGATCTTAGAATCTTTAGGGAGATTAATTTTGCCTTTGTGTTTCAGAACGAGTATCAAAATGGGCTTTGCAGCTCTGAAATAGGTCAAACCGTTTCAGAACGAAAGCTCTCTGGAATTTTAAACGTTAGACCCGTATCGATACCATCAGGGGTGTTTCGAAATAGGGGTCGTTGGAAGTTAGTTAAGAGCATCTTTAAAGTTGTTTTTCTTTCGTTTTGGTCCAAGCTTGATGTGTTATCAATTGAGTTTGATTGAGGGCTTGTTTTGAGTTGCATTTCAGCATGGATGTATGAAATGAGACTAGTTTGAAAGTGATCACCTCATCATAGGTCCCTATTTTATGCTAGTTTTGCATTTTGGTCCCAGGTTGTTTGGTTGATTGTTCGGTGCTCGTCTTATCGTGTTTTCTTCCGTTGTGTGTTCTTTAAATATAGGGTTTAATTTGAGCATCTAGAAAAGATATTAATCAACGCGTTTAGGGTTGCTAATCGAAGGGAAATATCCGGATCCTGTGTGATCCACTCGATACGATATGGTTCTATGCCGGATCGAGGGGGTTACATCTGTTGGTATCAAAGCCAGGTTCGGAAAGGCTTGCATTTGTTGTCTTGCACCCGGAAAGGTAAGTGAGGTAGGTGCGATTGTTTTTGGTGTTTGCTTGCTTGTTTGAGGTTGCTTGTTGTGTAAGGAACCCATTGCCACATACTATTATCGAGAATTTTTTTAAGATACTTGACCACCTTGAACCCTTGAAGTTGCTGACCCGAATCATTTCCTTTTGTTTTATCTGTTGTTGTTGTAGCATTGCATCTGTATATCATGGCTATACCTAGAAGAGGTCAAGTGGATGGTGAGCCACAGGTTGATCAGGTTTAGGATGTCGGGCATCCACAAGAGGGAGATTTACCTCCTCCTTCTCCTCTTCCGGGTGGTGGAGTAGATGCTCGAGGTAAGGCGCCTCATGTGTAACGCCCCGGTTTTGGGCTTAGAAGTTTTGGGCGTTGACCGGTCTGGTCAAAGTGCTGTTCGAATCTAAGAGGGTGAATTTAGGAAAGCCTAGTTCGGGTTGCATTAAAAATATGGAAAAATGTTCTAAAATCATCTTTTAATATATATAAGTGAACTGTGAAATCAATTTTGAAAAATGAGGTTTGGAAGGGTGACATTTTGGCTAGTGACCAAAATGTAATTTTTGAAAGTTGCGTGACTGTTTTATAAAGGATTGAAACTTTGAATCTTTAAGGAGCTATTATTCCAAAAGTAGTTTCTCCAGATTTTTCTAAGATATTTTGATGATTAATTCTGATTTTCAAGCTAAAGAAAAGTGGAGGGAAAATCATTTTGGCTATTTTGTAACTAATTTCTCATATTTTCCAATTTTTCTTTTCTCTCATTTTCTCTCAACCCAAACACTTTCTCTCCAGAGATTTCCTTCTGATTTTGTCACTCATTTCTCTCTTTTCAATCTTCTTTTGATTTCTAATCATCACATCAACAAAACCTCTCAATTTGCTACTTGATTCATCAAGCTTTTTGGTTCCAAAAGAGGAGAAACTCAAGTTTGGAGGTAAGAACGTCCTTCTCCTCTGAACTTCAAGTTCTTTAATGAAATTCCTAAGTTCTCAATCCTTAATTGATGTTTTATAAATGGCTTTTAAGATTGTTTAATGGATCTTGGCTTAAAATGCAAGATTTGGTGTGTTTTTGATGAAATTTCGTTGGATCTGTTTAAGCAGTGTTTTAAGGTGTTAAAATGATGATTAATGAATGTTAATTTGATAAGGAATTGAGTTTTGATTAATGCAATCCCGGATAGGTTGAATTTCCTAAGTTTAGCTTATGATTCTTGGTTGTTTTTGGAGTGATCTTGTGGATCTGTTGTTGCTGGAGGTATAAGGATGTTGTTAAGCTCTTTTTAGATGTTAAATGGTGTTAAAGGATGTTAGGTTTTGTTAGTTTATGGATGGGCTTTGTTGAGAAGTGGTTTGGATGCATTTTCGGTTGTGTTTAGTGGCCGAAAATGGAGTATGGATGAGAGCAGCGAGTTTAGGTGCTTTCATTGAAGCTATTAATGCATGATGATGCATTAATCTACTGTTTTAATGTGTTAAAACAGGGGAGTCGTCTTTGGATCCAAGTGGTGGTGATCCGGAGGCTTGATTTGGTGCTTCGGCAAGAGGCGAAGTGGAATCGGTGAGTGAAATTGGGTTTTTGGCTTTGAAACCAATGTCTTGGGAGCTTAGTTTAAGTCTAAACAACTTTACTAAGCTCAAGTGTAAGTTTTCGGAAATACTCTCTAGTGGTGGCCATGATTTGATTGTTGTGCAATGTGGTTTATTGCATGTTTTAAATTCTGTTTTAAAAGCATGATTTAGCATGGTTAATGCTGTTTTTGTAAGCCATATGTTGAAGGAAGCTCAAGGTAAGAGTTCCTTGTTTTTGAACATTGATTAAATGTGGTTTGATGCTTTTAAATGCATGATGAATATGGCTTGGTTTAATGCTTTAAAACAGTGGATAAATTGATGATAATGATGTATATTGGCAAGTGATGTATTGAAAAGGTTAAGGTCACTAAGGTGGTTAAATGTCCTTGAGTGAGCCTTGTTTACTTAAGAACATCAAGGTGGTTAAAAGTCCTTGGATGGTTCTTGTTACGGACACAAAGGTGTTTAAAAGTCCTTGTGTGATCCTTTCCAAGGTGTTTAAAAGTCCTTGGGGTCAAGGTGTTTAAAACTCCTTGAGGTGATTTATATCATGGTGTTTAAAAGTCCATGGCCAAGGTGTTTAAAAGTCCTTGGGGTCAAGGTGTTTAAAAGTCCTTGATGTGAAACTTGATGTGGACACAAAGGTGGTTAAAAGTCCTTGTGTGGTCCTTTCTATGGTGTTTAAAAGTCCATAGGCCAAGGTGTTTAAAAGTCCTTGGGGCCAAGGTGTTTAAAAGTCCTTGGGGTGAAAGTTGATGAACTTGTTTTTAAAGAAATGAAATGTATCACTTGTGGCCAATATGACATGTAATGATATGAAGCATGAGATACTTGTTTAAAGATTGCTTTTGAGCATGTGTAAATGATGATTTGAAGCATGATTTATAAAGTGTTTTTATAAATGCATTATTGAATGGTTTTATTGAGCATTCCTCACTAAGCTTTTGCTTACGCTCTCTCTTTGTTTTCTCAAATCAATAATGCAGAACATTAGTGTAACCCCCTTAACCCGGCCTAGACGGTTGGCCCGAATTAAGAAGATTACACGGGGAAAACCAAAGTCAACCCGAAAGTCAACCTTGATTAACGACCCTTTTTTTTAATCTTGTCTAGATGCTCATTAACCCTAGATGTGATCACACAAACATCATACTCAAAGATCACAACCATCAGAGATCATTCAGGGACCCAATTGCACAAAACACAACTTTAGGGACCAAATTGTAAATTCCTAAAACTTTGAGGCCTTAACCAGATTTTAAGTTACCGACTTAAAATTAATCATGTTTCATGCATCTCGGCCAAATTTCAGCTCAAACGGACATCTCAAACTCATACAATTTCACATACAAGATTCAGGACCAAAATGCAAACATTTTGAAACACATAACTGCCACTGTCAGCCCCCAACGGTCAACCGTTCCGAAACGGGAGACAGCCCGTTTCGAAACGCGGGGCCGTTCCGCAACGGGTACCGAAACGGGGGTCGGGCAGTAGCCTTTCCGTTTCGGAACGGTGTCACCCATTTCGGACGCCTGGGCTGCTTCAAGGCACCCGTTCCGAAACGGTTCACCCTGTTCCGAAACACCCTGCACAAAATGCAGAATTTTGCCTACTTAAACATGCAATAGGCCAACCAAACATGCTCCAAACGCTACCAAACTTTACCAGCATGCAAATCAACATATAAGGGACATACTTGCATCAACAATTCAACAAAATAACAACATATATGAAAAGCCCCAATTTCAAGGCTAAGCTTCCAACACAAGCAACCATTTAAACAACATACATCCAATTCAAACTCATAAGCCAAACCATGTTCCAACAACATCAACAACACAAAACCATACTTGTCCGAACATAAACAAACACATACATCAACCCAAGAAATTCTACCCCATTGCCTTTATTAACTATAGCTATTAACCGAGACATACATCTCAAGTGGAGTCCTTCTTGAATCCCTTGCTCCTCGCTGTCCAAACTTCAAGAATCTGCATTGATGGACAAAAAGGAGCGTAAGCACATAATGCTTAGTGAGGAATGCTCAAAACCAAAACACCATCAATGCAGCGAGCCATAAATCACTTTTAAAACAAACTCGATTTGTTTACCAAAGCCATGTTTGAAAACCCCTTTTCAACAACAAGCTCAAAACCATGCATCGCACATACATGAAAACCAACCCTTAGTTTAGCAAACTAAGAAAACCCTTTTCAAAGCACAACTTGCAAAATCAACCATTTAGCCAAACCATGCATAAACACCATATGCAAGCTAAAACAAAACCTTGGAAAACACTCCCATTTCACAACATACCTTTCTTAAACTTGAAAGCCAATTCAAGCAAGAATCTTTTAAAACCATTTCACAAACCAACCAACACATGCATTAAACCAAGGCAATATATATGTACCACAACATCAACATCACATGCCTTTAAAAACAAGTCTTAACAAGACTCCAATGCACTAAAGATATTTCATGCTCACATGCATCATTTTCCAAATGATAGTCAACACTTGTTCAACTTAACAAGTAAACATGCATTCATAAGCATTATACACTTTCCATGCAGCCATGCATCTTTTCAAGCATCTCATGCTTCACATGCAATTATGCATCAATTCAAGCATCTCATGCTTCACATGCAATTATGCATCATTTCAAGCATCTCATGCTTCATCACAATCAAGAACATCATATTGGCCTTCAAGTGATCAACCACATTCACTTTTCAACACAACACCCAATCGGATACGCGGATTCCGAGCGTTGTCCCTACGCTCCATACACCCTACCAATCCAAGGTCTCCCAAATGGACTTTTAAACACCATTTGACCTCAACATCCTAAGGTTCCCATGTATGGACTTTTAAACACCATACAACCTTAGCTTTCCCGAGGTTCCCTTGTATGGACTTTCAAACACCATACAACCTCAACTTTTCCCCAAGGTTCCCATGTATGCACTTTCAAACACCATACAACCTTGACATGCACAAGGTTCCCATGTATGGACTTTCAAACACCATACAACCTTTGCATTCACCGATTGGTAGTTGTATAACATCACTAACGAGATCCGGGACATCCCACACAAGATCCACACATGGACTTAACACCGCCATTGTGATCTCAACAAGCACAAGGTTCTCACATATGGACTTTAAAACACCATATAACCTTTTCTCAACCAAGGTCCTCGAATGGGCAACACCTCCATTATGACCTCAACCATCTCGTTAGGATACTTGAAGGGAGTTTACCGGTCCACTCTTGACCACTCCACCTCCAAGGCGACTTAATTCACGGTGCACCCAATCCTATAGCCGGCTAACTATATCCGATCAAAGAACCAAGAACCACTTACATCACTTGCCAATATAACCACCTTACCACATTAGTCCAATGTTTCACATGCATAACCAATATGCAAAAACCATCATTTACCAACATTAGTTCACTGTTTTAAAGCATTAGACAAAGCCATTGAACAACATGCAACACCATGCATCAAAACCACATTTCCAATGTATAAAACCAAGGATCTCTTACCTTGAGCATCCTCCACATATGGCTTTCAAAACCAGCATTGAACCATGCTAAAATATGCTTTCAAAACAGATTTAAACCATGCAAAACACATGCATTTCAATCATCAACCACAATTGCTTAAAAGCCAATTCCACAATCATAATTCAAGAGCGAAAAATCATTCACTTACTCTTGAGCTTAGCAAAGTTGTTTAGACTTACACTAAGCTCCCAAAAACCTTCAAACCTTGGTTTAAAAGCTGAAAACCCAACTTCACTCACCGATACACAAAACAAGGCTAGCCACCAAGCCTTCCAAACATCCGAAACCTTCCGCAACACCTCAAAAGCTCACGGATCAAACTCCCTTGTTTCAAGCACACAAAAACAGCACATTAATGCATCATTATGCATTAAGAACAGCAGCCACACAACCAAACTCGCTGCTCATCACACAACCAACAAATCGGCTACCAAACACAACCGAAATCACCTCCAAACATTTCCAAAACTTAACCCAGCCAAGATCCATCACTTCTAACCATTTTTAAACATCAATTAACATCCAAAATGATCACAACACGTCCTTATACTTCCAGGTATAATAGATCACCAAAAACACTCCAAAAACAACCAAAAACTCAAGCAAAAACTTAGGAAATTCAACCTATCCGGGATTGCATTAATTAAACCTCAACTTCTAATCAATTTAGCATTCATTTAACATCATTTTGACACTTCAAAACACTGCCCAAACAGATCACACGAAAATTTCACCAAAATCGCCAAATCTTGCATTTTAAGTCAAAATCAAGATTTCAATTGAAAAACCTTTAACAAAACACAAATCAAGGATTGAGAACTTGGGAATTTCAGTAAAGAACTGATAGTTTAGAGGAGAGGGACGTTCTTACCTCCAAACTTGAGTTTCTCCTTTTTGGAGCCAAAAAGCTTGATGAAACAACTTGCAAATTGAGAGGTTTTGTTGATGAGATGATTAGGAATCAAATGAGAGTTGAAATGAGTGATTTGAGTGACAAAATCAGAGAGAAAAGATCTGGAGAGAATGTGTTTGGTTTGAGAGAAAAGATGAGAGAAAATGGTTGAGAGAAAAGTTAGTTAGAATTAGGAAAATATCTTCCCTCCACTTTTCTTTAGTTTAAAAACATTTAATTAATCATTTAATATATTTAGAAAATCTGGAGAAACTCCCATTGGGTAAATAGCTCCTTAAAGATTCAAAGTTTCAATCCTTTTTAAAACAGTCACGCAGTTTTCAAAAATTACATTTTGGTCACTAACCCAAAATGTCACCCTTCCAAACCTCATTTTCCAAAATTGATTTCACAGTTCACTTTCATATATTAAAAGATGATTTTAGAACATTTTCCCATATTTTTAATGCAACCCGAACTAGGCTTTCCTAAATTCACTCTTATATATTTGATCAGCACTTTGACCGAACCGGTCAACGCCCAAAACTTCTGAGCCCAAAACCGGGGCGTTACAATTAGAGTACCTTGAGGCCAGCAAGGAGGGCAAGCATTCAAGTGGAAGTAAAGCTCAAAGTATGGAAGGTTTTCTTAAGTACACTTAGCTTTTGGTAATTTGGCAATGGGGGACCTATGTGTATGTTTTGGGAGATGTTTTGAACTCCCCAAGTATGTTTTAGGTTGTTGAGAATGCTGGTTTTTGTAATTGGCCTTTATATGCTTGAATTGGAAGTTTATGCTTGAGTGGTTGCTTGTGTAGGAAGCATGCCTATAGATTTGGGGCTTTCCATATATGTTGATGTTTTGATGAATTGTTGATGCAAGTATGTCTCATATATGTTGAATAGCATGCTGGTAAAGTTTGGTGGCATTTGGAGCATGATTGGATGTTTAATTGCATGTTTAAGTATGCATTTTGGGGCAATCTATGCAGGGTGTTTTGGAACAGCACCTACCGTTTCGGAACGGGTGCCTTAAACAAGCCCAGGCGTCCGAAACGGGAGGGACCGTTCCGAAACGGATAGGCTACTGTCTGCCCTCGTTTCGGTACGCGTTGCGGAACGGCCCCGCGTTTCGAAACGGGCTGTCTCCCGTTTCGGAACGGGTGACCGTTAGGGGCTGACATTGGCAGTTATATGTTTTGAATTGTTTGCATTTTGGTCATGAATCTTGTGTGTGCAATTGTATGAGTTTGGGAAGTCCTTTTGAGCTGAAATTTCACAGAGAAGCATGAAACCTGATTAATTTCAAGTTGGTAACTTTAATTTGGGTGAAGTCCTTATAATTATCAGAAATTACAATTTGGTCCCTAATGTTGTAATTTGTTCAATTGGGTCCCTGTTTGATCTCTGATGTTTATGATCTTTGAGAATGCTGTTGTATGATCATACCTAAGGATTAATATGCATCTAGACAAGTTTAAAAAGAAAAAAAGGGTCGTTAATCAAGGTTGACTTTCGGGTTGACTTTGGTTTTCCCCGTGTGACTTTCTTAATTCGGGTCAACCGTCTAGGCCGGGTTAAGGGGGTTACATTTGGTGGTATCAGAGCTGAGTTCCTGAGTAATTGGGGATGAATGTGTGCATGATTGAAGTATGTATGCCTTGTATGCTTGTTGATCGAAAGCATGTTTAGTGGCTTGTGATTTGGATGCAATTGAGATGTATGCTGTGATGTAGCATGTCGTGGGTACCCATTGCCAAATAAAAGCTAATGAAATGGTGTTGATTTTGAATGAAATTGAGCTTGAATACTTGGATTGCTTACCTTGCTGGGCCTGACTTCGTTTTATTTGTATTTTGATTGCATGGTAAATGTATGGCACCACGTAGAGAGTTACGAGGTAATGTGCGAGCTACGGCTCCTAATTAGAACGAGAATGAGGAAAACACGGGTAGTGCGGTGTTACCTCCTCCTCCACCTGGTGGTGGTGCTGAGGGTGGAAGAGTTGAAGCTGCAGCTGGTGCTGGAGCTGCTGGACCAGAGGTTGGTCAGGGGCAAGCTATGCCTGATATGTCTATGTTGGTACAAGCTATTGCGGGTGCTTTCCGAGCAGCAGTAACTGGAGCTCAAGGAGCTGGGCATCAGGGAGATGCCGGAGTTAGACTACCTTTGGAGCGTCTGCGCAGTCTTGGTGGGACTGAGTTCAGGGGTATGTCTGCTGAGAATTCTGAAGCTTGGCTGGAGAGTACCAAGCGAATCTTGGGATAGATGAGCTGCACGGATGTGCAAAAGCTGGGTTGTGTTGTGTCCTTGCTGCAGGACGATGTGTATACGTGGTGGACGACCACTATAGCTGGGATGGTTGAAGCTGATGTGACTTGGACATTCTTCCAGAGTGTGTTCAAGCGGAGATATCTTGGTGTTAGATATCTTGTTGAGAAGAAGCGTGAGTTCATGTCTCTTACCCAAGGGGGCATGAGTGTGGCTGAGTATGAAGTGCAGTTTGTACGACTCAGTCAGTATGCACCTGAGCTGGTACCTGATGAGCGGGCAAGGTGCGAGAGGTTCCGTTATGGCTTAGTGACGGATGTGAAAATGTATGTGCTGGCCACCGAGTATGATGATTTTGATGTGTTAGTGGGCCGAGCCAAGGACATTGAGATGAACTTGGGTTTATCTGCGAAGGGTGCTGGCAAGCGAGCTGCTGAGTATAGTTCCGGAGGTGGACGGAACAAGAGGGGACGTGATCAGAAGTATCAGTCTTCAGCTAAGAGAGGTGGTGGTGCACCTGCTAGGGGAGGCAATGCTAGAGCTGATCCGAGTGCTTGTTGGATCTGTGGTTCACGTGGTCACATGAAGCGTGACTGTCCTCGTGCTGTGAGAGAGGTGCAAGCTCCTGTTGTGGAAGCTGGTAATGGGTGCTAGAATTGTGGATCCGCAGACCATTTGAGGCGAGATTGTCCTAGGTTGGCTGGTGATCAGGTGCGTGCTCCTGTTGTTGCTGCACCGCAGAGAGGTCGTGGGCACGGCCGTGGTAATTTCTAGAGAAGGGAGGAAGGTGGCCGAGGAGTAGCTCATGTTGTGGCTATTCAGCCTGAAGGTGGAGGCCAAGCAAGGGTGTATGCTCAGAGGGAAGGGAGGAATGATGCAGATGTGATTGCAGGTACATTTACTTTGCAGTCTTTGTCATTGCTTTCTTTGATAGATTCTGGATCTACGCATTCATACATTTTGCGTGAGCATGCTGAATTGCTTGGTTTGCCTGTTGAGTCTTTGGATGTTGGTGTTCGTGTCACTAGTTCTTTTGGTGAGACTGTTGTGACTCGAAAGCTTTATAGAAGGTGTCCCTTGGTTGTTCAAAAACATGTTTTTCATGTTGATCTTATGGAGTTGCCCTTTTATGGTTTTGATGTAATCCTTGGTATGGATTGGCTTGCTGAGCATCGTGCTGTTGTGGATTGTGAAAACAAGCGAGTTTCGCTTAAGCTTGCGGATGATTATGAAGTTGTTGTGGTTGGTGAGAATGTGAAGTTTCTTGCCAATGTGGTGTCTACCTTGGAGGCGAGCAGGATGCTGAGGCAAGGTTGCGAAGCCTATCTAGCTTTTGTGATGAATCCTAGCTCTAAAGAGTTGAGGGTGCAAGATATCAGAGTTGTGAAGGAGTTTCCTGGTGTTTTTCCTGAGGAGTTGCCTGGGTTACCTCCTAACCGCGAGGTGGAGTTTGGAATTGAGCTGTATGAGAATACAACTCCTGTATCCATTACCCCTTATCGGATGGCACCTAAGGAGTTGAAAGAGTTGAAGACGCAGTTGCAAGAGTTGCTTGATCGTGGTTTCATCCGGCCGAGTGTGTCACCTTGGGGAGCACTGGTCTTGTTTGTGAAGAAGAAGGATGGCACTATGAGGATGTGCATTGATTACCGTCAGCTGAACAAGTTGACTATCAAGAATCGGTATCCTTTGCCGAGAATTGATGATCTCTTTGATCAATTTCGGGGAGCTGCTGTGTTCTCTAAGATTGACTTGAGATCAGGGTATTATCAGTTGAAGGTGAAGGATGGGGATGTGCCTAAGACAGCTTTTAGGACAAGGTATGGGCATTATGAGTTCCTTGTGATGCCGTTTGGGTTGACAAATGCTCCTGCTGCTTTCATGGATATGATGAATCGTGTGTTTCATGAATACCTAGACAAGTTTGTTGTGGTATTCATTGATGATATCCTCGTGTACTCGCGTACTGAGGAGGAGCATGAAGAGCATTTGAGGATTGTTTTGCAGGCTTTGTTGGAGAATCAGCTTTATGCTAAGCTGAGCAAGTGTGAGTTTTGGCTTAAGGAGGTGGTGTTTCTTGGGCATGTGGTTTCTGCCGATGGGATTCGTGTCGATCCTCAGAAGATTGAGGCGGTGATAAATTGGAAGGTTCCTAGGTCTGTTCATGAGGTCCGTAGTTTCCTTGGTTTGGCGGGATACTACCGTAGGTTTGTGGATGGTTTTTCCAAGATTGCTGCTCCTTTGACGAAGCTGTTGCAAAAGGATGTTAAGTATGAGTGGACGGAAGCGAGACAGCAGGCTTTTGAGAAGCTTAAGGCGGCTTTGACGCAAGCTCCTATCTTGGTTCAGCCTGAATCAGGGAAAGAGTTTGTGGTTTACAGTGATGCATCCTATGTTGGTTTGGGGTGTGTGCTGATACAGGAGGGTAAGGTGGTGGCTTATGCATCGCGGGAGTTGAAAGTGCATGAGCGCAATTACCCTACGCATGATATTGAGCTGGCTGCAGTGGTTTTTGCTCTGAAGATCTGGAGACATTATCTGTATGGTGAGAAGTGTACGGTGTATACAGATCACAAGAGTTTGAGGTATCTGATGTCTCAGAAGGAGTTGAATCTTAGGCAGCGGCGTTGGTTGGAGTTGCTCAAGGATTATGATCTGACGATTGAGTATCATCCTAGAAAAGCTAATGTTGTTGCGGATGCCTTGAGTAGGAAAGTAGCTGTTGAGCTGAGGGCTATGTTTGCTAGCTTGAGCATATCGCAAGATGGTGGTCTTGTTGCTGAGTTGCAGGTGAAACCATCTTTGGTTCAGTTGATCAAGGATAAGCAGTTGCTGGATGATTCCCTGGTGTCTCATGTTCAGGATATCGCGGAGGGTAGACCTTCGGATTTCTGCTTTAATGATGATGGTGTGTTGTGTTTTGGGAGTCGGATAGTAGTGCCTGCTGATGCTGAGTTGAGGCGTGCTATTCTGACCGAAGGTCATAGTGGTCCTTTTGCTATGCACCCTGGTAGTACTAAGATGTATCGTGATCTTCGTGATGAGTACTACTGGGTGGGTTTGAAGAAAGATGTTACGAAGTTTGTTAGCAAGTGTTTGGTATGTCAGCGAGTTAAGGCTGAGCATCAGTTTCCTTCGGGGTTGTTGCAACCGTTGAAAATCCCTGAGTGGAAGTGGGAAAGGGTTACCATGGATTTTGTATCTGGTTTACCTTTGTGTCCCTCGAAGAAGAATTCAGTGTGGGTGATTGTGGATCGCCTAACGAAGTGTGCGCATTTCTTGCCTGTGCATACCACGTTTTCTTTGGATAAGTTGGCAGAGCTGTACATTGCTGAGATTGTGCGGCTGCATGGTGTGCCTAAGTTGATTGTGTCGGATAGGGATCCGAGGTTCACATCGCGTTTCTGGCAGTGTTTGCATCAAGCTCTGGGTACAAGGTTGCATTTCAGTACATCCTATCATCCTCAGTCGGATGGTCAGTCTGAGCGAGTTATCCAGATTTTGGAGGATATGTTGAGGTGCTGCGTGATTGAGTTCCAAGGTTCTTGGGAGAAGCATCTGCCTTTGGTTGAGTTTGCTTATAACAACAGCTATCAGGCAAGTATACAGATGGCACCTTATGAGGCTTTGTACGGGAGGAAGTGTAGGACTCCTCTTTGTTGGGCTGGAACTGGTCAAAAGTTGGTTTCGATGCCGGCTTTGTTGAAAGGGACCACAGAGAAGGTAAAGCTCATTTGTGAGCGGTTGAAGGCTGCCTCTGATCGGCAAAAGTCTTACGCGGATTTGAAGCGTAAGGAGATAGAGTATGCGGTGGGTGATCGTGTGTTCTTGAAGGTTTCGCCTTGGAAGAAGGTGATGCGGTTTGGCCGGAAGGGCAAGTTGAGCCCTAGGTACATTGGACCATATGAGGTGGTTGAGCGTGTGGGTCCTGTTGCATATCGGTTGAGGTTACCTCAGGAGTTGGAGAAGATTCATGATGTGTTCCATGTTTCTATGCTCCGGAGGTATAGATCTGATCCTTCGCATGTGATGCCTGTGGAGGAAGTGGTTTTGAATCCATAATTGACCTACGATGAGGAACCGGTGAAGGTTCTGGATTCGGATAGCAAGGTTCTTCGTGGCAAGACCATTGAGTTGGTGAAGGTGCTGTGGAAGCATCGAGGTGTTGAGGAAGCCACGTGGGAGCGGAAGGAAGACATGCTGAAGCAGTTTCCTTATCTCTTTCCTTCAGGTAAATTTCAGGGATGAAATTTCTTAAGGGGGGGAGAGTTGTAACGCCCCGGTTTTGGGCTTAGAAGTTTTGGGCGTTGACCGGTCTGGTCAAAGTGCTGTTCGAATCTAAGAGGGTGAATTTAGGAAAGCCTAGTTCGGGTTGCATTAAAAATATGGAAAAATGTTCTAAAATCATCTTTTAATATATATAAGTGAACTGTGAAATCAATTTTGAAAAATGAGGTTTGGAAGGGTGACATTTTGGCTAGTGACCAAAATGTAATTTTTGAAAGTTGCGTGACTGTTTTATAAAGGATTGAAACTTTGAATCTTTAAGGAGCTATTATTCCAAAAGTAGTTTCTCCAGATTTTTCTAAGATATTTTGATGATTAATTCTGATTTTCAAGCTAAAGAAAAGTGGAGGGAAAATCATTTTGGCTATTTTGTAACTAATTTCTCATATTTTCCAATTTTTCTTTTCTCTCATTTTCTCTCAACCCAAACACTTTCTCTCCAGAGATTTCCTTCTGATTTTGTCACTCATTTCTCTCTTTTCAATCTTCTTTTGATTTCTAATCATCACATCAACAAAACCTCTCAATTTGCTACTTGATTCATCAAGCTTTTTGGTTCCAAAAGAGGAGAAACTCAAGTTTGGAGGTAAGAACGTCCTTCTCCTCTAAACTTCAAGTTCTTTAATGAAATTCCTAAGTTCTCAATCCTTAATTGATGTTTTATAAATGGCTTTTAAGATTGTTTAATGGATCTTGGCTTAAAATGCAAGATTTGGTGTGTTTTTGATGAAATTTCGTTGGATCTGTTTAAGCAGTGTTTTAAGGTGTTAAAATGATGATTAATGAATGTTAATTTGATAAGGAATTGAGTTTTGATTAATGCAATCCCGGATAGGTTGAATTTCCTAAGTTTAGCTTATGATTCTTGGTTGTTTTTGGAGTGATCTTGTGGATCTGTTGTTGCTGGAGGTATAAGGATGTTGTTAAGCTCTTTTTAGATGTTAAATGGTGTTAAAGGATGTTAGGTTTTGTTAGTTTATGGCTGGGCTTTTTTGAGAAGTGGTTTGGATGCATTTTCGGTTGTGTTTAGTGGCCGAAAATGGAGTATGGATGAGAGCAGCGAGTTTAGGTGCTTTCATTGAAGCTATTAATGCATGATGATGCATTAATCTACTGTTTTAATGTGTTAAAACAGGGGAGTCGTCTTTGGATCCAAGTGGTGGTGATCCGGAGGCTTGATTTGGTGCTTCGGCAAGAGGCGAAGTGGAATCGGTGAGTGAAATTGGGTTTTCGGCTTTGAAACCAATGTCTTGGGAGCTTAGTTTAAGTCTAAACAACTTTACTAAGCTCAAGTGTAAGTTTTCGGAAATACTCTCTAGTGGTGGCCATGATTTGATTGTTGTGCAATGTGGTTTATTGCATGTTTTAAATTCTGTTTTAAAAGCATGATTTAGCATGGTTAATGCTGTTTTTGTAAGCCATATGTTGAAGGAAGCTCAAGGTAAGAGTTCCTTGTTTTTGAACATTGATTAAATGTGGTTTGATGCTTTTAAATGCATGATGAATATGGCTTGGTTTAATGCTTTAAAACAGTGGATAAATTGATGATAATGATGTATATTGGCAAGTGATGTATTGAAAAGGTTAAGGTCACTAAGGTGGTTAAAAGTCCTTGAGTGAGCCTTGTTTACTTAAGAACATCAAGGTGGTTAAAAGTCCTTGGATGGTTCTTGTTACGGACACAAAGGTGTTTAAAAGTCCTTGTGTGATCCTTTCCAAGGTGTTTAAAAGTCCTTGGGGTCAAGGTGTTTAAAAGTCCTTGAGGTGATTTATATCATGGTGTTTAAAAGTCCATGGCGAAGGTGTTTAAAAGTCCTTGGGGTCAAGGTGTTTAAAAGTCCTTGATGTGAAACTTGATGCGGACACAAAGGTGGTTAAAAGTCCTTGTGTGGTCCTTTCTATGGTGTTTAAAAGTCCATAGGCCAAGGTGTTTAAAAGTCCTTGGGGCCAAGGTGTTTAAAAGTACTTGGGGTGAAAGTTGATGAACTTGTTTTTAAAGAAATGAAATGTATCACTTGTGGCCAATATGACATGTAATGATATGAAGCATGAGATACTTGTTTAAAGATTGCTTTTGAGCATGTGTAAATGATGATTTGAAGCATGATTTATAAAGTGTTTTTATAAATGCATTATTGAATGGTTTTATTGAGCATTCCTCACTAAGCTTTTGCTTACGCTCTCTCTTTGTTTTCTCAAATCAATAATGCAGAACATTAGAGTACCTTGAGGGCAGCAAGGAGGGCAAGCATTCAAGTGGAAGTAAAGCTCAAAGTATGGAAGGTTTTCTTAAGTACACTTAGCTTTTGGTAATTTGGCAATGGGGGACCTATGTGTATGTTTTGGGAGATGTTTTGAACTCCCCAAGTATGTTTTAGGTTGTTGAGAATGCTGGTTTTTGTAATTGGCCTTTATATGCTTGAATTGGAAGTTTATGCTTGAGTGGTTGCTTGTGTAGGAAGCATGCCTATAGATTTGGGGCTTTCCATATATGTTGATGTTTTGATGAATTGTTGATACAAGTATGTCTCATATATGTTGAATAGCATGCTGGTAAAGTTTGGTGGCATTTGGAGCATGATTGGATGTTTAATTGCATGTTTAAGTATGCATTTTGGGGCAATCTGTGCAGGGTGTTTCGGAACAGCACCTACCGTTTCAGAACGAGTGCCTTAAACAAGCCCAGGCGTCCGAAACGGGAGGGACCGTTCCGAAACGGATAGGCTACTGTCTGTCCTCGTTTCGGTACGCGTTGCGGAACGGCCCCGCGTTTCGAAACGGGCTGTCTCCCGTTTCGGAACGGGTGACCGTTAGGGGCTGACATTGGCAGTTATATGTTTTGAATTGTTTGCATTTCGGTCCTGAATCTTGTTTGTGCAATTGTATGAGTTTGGGAAGTCCTTTTGAGCTGAAATTTCACAGAGAAGCATGAAACCTGATTAATTTCAAGTTGGTAACTTTAATTTGGGTGAAGTCCTTATAATTATCAGAAATTACAATTTGGTACCTAATGTTGTAATTTGTTCAATTGGGTCCCTGTTTGATCTCTGACATTTATGATCTTTGAGAATGCTGTTGTATGATCGTACCTAAGGATTAATATGCATCTAGACAAGTTTAAAAAGAAAAAAAAGGGTCGTTAATCAAGGTTGACTTTCGGGTTGACTTTGGTTTTCCCCGTGTGACTTTCTTAATTCGGGTCAACCGTCTAGGCCGGGTTAAGGGGGTTACATCATGGTTGCCAGGGACAGGCTGGAGCTGATATGATCCCGTTGATTCAGGCTATTGCTGGGGCTTTCCAGTCTGCTATGGCTGGGTTGCAGTTGGCTACAACGTAGCATGGATAGAGGGATGGGTTGCCCCTTGAGAGACTCCGTAGTTTGGGCAGAGTAGAGTTCTGTGGGTTATCCCCCGAGGGAGTCGAGGCATGGCTAGCGAGCACTACTAGGATTTTGGGTCAGATGGAATGCAGTGATGCACGAAAGCTTAGTTGTGTGGTATCTTTGCTTTAGGGTGACAAGCATGTTTGGTTGACTACGATCACCACGGGTATGGCCACTGCCGATATCATTTAGGGCAAAGATATCAGGATGAGAAGAAATGTAAGTTCATGGCTCTGGTTCAGTTAAGCCTGACCATTTCTGACTATGAGATCCAGTTCGTTAGACTGAGTCAGTATGTGACCGAGCTGGTTCCCAGTAAGAGGGAACGTTGCGAGAGGTTTTGGTATGGATTGACCGAAGAGGTAAAGACTTACTTGTTGGTTGTTGATTATAAGGATTTTGATGTGTTGGTCGCCCGACCCAAAGATATAGAACATAGTATTAGTTTGTCTGCTAGAGGAGGCAGGTCCAGTTCAGGGAAACGGCCTACGGAGTGGAATCGTGATCGTGCCAATGAGCATAAGGACAAGAGGCAGCGTTTTGACCACAAACGTAGGGGTGGTAACCCCGGGCGTGGCCATCAAGGCCAAGGTTTTGCTCACCGTGCACCTGAGTGTACAAAGTGTGGTAGATCTCATCCGGGAGAATGTTGGGGAAATTATGGTACGTGCTGGCATTGTGGATCGAAGGATCATCTCAAACGAGATTGGCCCCAACTAGCTAGAGGTGGTCAGGCTCCGGCACGAGCTGCCGAGTACCAGCGAGGTCGTGGGCACAGCCGAGGGAACTTTCAACCACGAAATGATGGTTAGAGGAATGTGGCGCATGTAGTCGCAGTTCAGCCCGAGGGAGGTGGACCAACGAAGGTGTATGCACACCGAGTTTGCAGGAACGACACTGATGTTATCGCAGGTAATTTAATGTTACAGTCTCTGACATTGCTTTCGTTGATTGATTCTGGCTCTACAGATTCTTATATTCTGAGTGAGCATGCTAAGTTGTTGGACATACCGTGTGAGATTCTTGATGTGGGCATGAGTGTGACTAGTTCATTCGGCGAGACAATTGTGGTCATAAAGATGTATCAGAGGTCTCCGTTGATGGTTTAGGGTCACGTGTTTCCAATTGACATGATGGAGTTGTCGTTTTACGGGTTTGATTTGATTTTGGGAATGGATTGGTTCGTAGAACACAAGGCAAAGGTATATTTTGAGACTAAACGAGTGAGATTGCGGCTATTAGAAGATTACGAGGTTGTAGTGGTTGGTGAGAACGTTAAGTTCTTATCCAATGTTGTTTCTGCTTTGGAGGCTCAAAAGATGATGGATCAGGGATGTTAAGCATACTTAGCCTAAGTGATGAATCCGAATATGAGTAAAGTTTGACCAAAAGACATTATAACAGTTTGTGACTTCCCCGAGGTATTTCTAGAAGAGTTGACTGGTTTTCTGCCGGAAAGAGAAGTCGAGTTCGCTATTGAGTTATATTATAATTCTGCTCTCGTATCGATTGCTCCGTATTAGATGGCTCCGGAAGAGTTGAAAGAACTAAAGACTCGGCTTCAGAGAAGCTAGAAAAGTGTTTTGGCTCGGTTTTTGTTTTCACTAGTGAGTGGAAATGTTTTTAATGCCTTAACAAGGTTAAAGAAGCATTTTGGGAGTTTGGGATGTGTCGTTAGGCCAATCCAAGCTCAAGAGTAAGTTTTGAGTTATTTGGGTATTTCGCCATTTTACAAGTTGATCATGTTTTGATCATGAACATATCATTTTTAATGATCTTTTTCCATTGTTGTTGTGCATCAATGAATGTTGATTTTTTCCCATGAGAATATCATGTGATTTATGAAAATGTTGCTTGAGTTCATGCTATGCATGGGCTTGTGTTTAAGGTATTTGGGACGTGTTTGGGGAGGTGTTTATCCCCGGTGTAAAATAGTGGAATGAGATGTTGCGATGAGTATATTGACACATGTGGATCTTCATATCAGATAGATTGATCGATCAATAGGATGTGAAGTGCACTATATATATAAAATTCGCGCGTGAGGTAAATTCTTTGGTTTCACAATAGGGGTTGTGTTATTGTGATGCGAGTGATAGGGGTTGTGCTATCACCAACGGGCAATGCGGTTTGTGGCATCCCGACTGAAGTGAGATTGTGGTGAAGGTTGTTTCACCATGTAGCTTGATGGGGTTTGTTCCATCAAGGTGTCCGCTTATCCGAGCAACGTGTCAATGATGTCGGTATACTCATTCACTTATGGTTTTAATATGAGTTTGGTAAACTCATATGGTTGTGTTATATGCTTGGAGCATGTGAGGTTAAATGGAGACGATAGGCTTGGTTTGCATATGTGGTTAACTTATGGGATATGCATGGTTGATGCATGTGTTGTGCATATGGCATGTGTTGTTGCAATTGCTTATACTTGATTTAAGTATGGTGTGTTTGAAAGGAAATGATTTGCGATAGTGATTTTAGGAATTTGTTTAGGTTTCCAAAATGAAGTTGGTTTTCAAAACTGCATTGTTGTAGCTTTGTTTTGAGCCCCGCTCAGTAAGCTTCGTAGCTTACGCTCTCTTTTCCAACAATGTAGATCCGTAGACTATCTTGGAAGGAAACAATACAAGGGAAGTGATCAAAGTGTCCGCTTCAAGCTCAATTACGATTTTATTTAGATAGTAGTGTGGGTGGCATTCGGGATAAATCTTGTTGTATGTTTTGGGAGTGTTTTGTAGACTCCTTGTGATTCAAGCATGTTTGTTATGTCTTGGTTGGCATGTTTTTACCTTGAGCATAATGGTTTTGGCTTTCTATCTTGTTTTGCTTAGTTCATGGATTGTGTTGTTTCTTATATTGTCGTTTGATAATCGTGAGTTTGTTCTCTTGCTTAAATGTAAGTTTGGTTGTTTATTATTGGTGTTTGTATGCTTATCTTGTTGTTATCTTGATGCATGCGTTGATTGGAACCACGGGGAAACAACCTTGGAGATGCTTGATCTGTAGATTTTTCTGTTCAGCTGCAGGGTGTTTCGAAACAGGCCTTCACGTTTCGAAACGACCCTTAATTTGGCCATTGTGTTTTGGAACGACTATCAGAACGGGCTTTGCAGCCCCGAAACAAGTCAAACTGTTTCAAAACGAAAGCTCTCTAGAATTTTAAACGTTAGACCCGTATCGATACCATCAAGAGTGTTTTGAAACGGGGGTCATTGGAAGTTAGTTAAGAGCATATTTAAAGTTGTTTTTCTTGTGTTTTGGTCCAAGCTTGATGTGTTATCAATTGAATTTGATTGAGGGCTTGTTTTGAGTTGCATTTCAGCATGTATGTATGAAATGAGACTAATTTCAAAGTGATCACCTTAATTTCATCATAGGTCCTTGTTTTATTCTAGTTTTACATTTTGGTCCCTAGTTGTTTGGTTGATCGTTCGGTGCTCATCTTGTCGGGTTTTCTTCCGCTGTGTGTTCTTGAAATATACAGTTTAATTCGAGCATCTAGAAAAGATATTAATCAACGCGTTTAGGGTTGCTAATCGGAGGGAAATCTCTGAAATTATCTTCGATTAGTCGCGTGTGATCCGCTCGATTCGGTCTGGTAGCTAGGCCGGGTCGAGGGGGTTACATTGAGCTCGCCCTCTTTGAAAAGATCCACAGCAAGGGCTGGGAGATATTCGCAGAACAACCGGAGGTGGCAAACATCACGCTTGTCCGGCAATATATGCCCACCACCCCCGCCCTGTGCCACTGTTCGTATTTTTCTGAGGGGAACCCGTCAAGCACAACGCGGTAGTTATAAACAGCTTCTATGGGCTCGAGATGGACGACAACCCTCAAGAAGAATGGGGGCCGTAACTGACGGCTACCGACTATGACAAAATCAAGGCCCGACTGTGCAAACCCAACACACCGTGGTTGGTAGGAAAACATGGCGACTCCGTGCAACGCCGTCGATTACTGCAGGAGGCGATGCTATGGAACACATTCGTTAAACGACGCCTGCTTCTCACCTCTCATAATTCCACCGTGGATCGGCTACTTCTTGCTCTCATTCACTCCATCATGATTAACAGACCGATCAACGTTGGGGAAATCATCTGCAAGGAGATCCACAATTGCTTCCGAAAATCAAAGGGCCAACTTTACTTCCCATCTCTCATCACGGGCTTGTGTGCCAATTTCAACGTCTCATCAGATCAAAAGAACGAGATGACGTCTGCCAAAGAGGGCTGGACCAGAAAGGTCCGCCTGTAGATGATGCAAGCACCGGAAACGAAGCAGATTACACCATCGCAACCCTCCGCCGCCCAGCCAGCTACACCGGCAGCCCCAGGCAGTACTGAAGCTGCCCTGAATCAAGACGTCATTGCCCTACTCCACACTTTGATAGAAAGCAACAAATGGATAGAGCGGAAGCAATTGACGTTTATGAAATACGCGGGGGAGGTCCAAGAGGCCTTTGTGGTTTATCTTCCTCAGAAATTCCCCAATGACGGCCACTCCCTACCCACCTTCCCTGAATACCTAGCTGCCATAGCTGATCCCAGAGACACCACACCATCAGAAGTAGCTGCCCGCCACATCACCTTTCGCTGCCAGATGCCATCTCCGACGCCACTATCCATCCTACTCTGCCACCTTTGCTTCTATCACGGTGGCCAACACTTTCAAGAGGCATCAACAACATTCTCTCCAGCCTGCACAGCAGAAACGGTGGCAGACAACTCCCACTCCAACAAGGTTGAGCAGCAGACTGTAGCAATAGCGGCACCCATGGCAACATAGAACCCTCCGGCAGAACCAATGGCAGAGGCAACAAGGAAGAGAAAGCGGCACATCATCTCAGCCGAGCCAGAGAAAGAGGAGTCTGAATCTGAGCTAGAACATAGTGAAGCTCCTCGCTCCACTCTTAAGAGTGTTGAGCCGCCGCTAACAGCAAAAATATCACCTGCCAAGTCTGCCGCTCGGACATCTGCTAGTCGCCGCATTGTCATCCAGTCTTCATCTTCCTCCTCTGCCGTAAAGACCCCCAGCTTCTTCTCAGCCCTCCGCCAACTTCTAGCGTTATTTCTTTTCTTTTCTTTCTTGCTTATTTTTATGTTTTAATTATCTTACTTGTATTTATTTTTTTGTTTTTCTATTATACTTTATTTTGTGCATTGAGGACAATGCTCGTCTCGAGTTTGGGGGGTTAGCACTCATTTTGTTTAGGCATATTCTAGTACATATAGGTTGCAAAATGTACTCGCCTTAAAAAATTAATCAGAAGAAAAATTTTTCACAGCAATTAAAAAGAACTTAATTTTGGTGAAAGCATGAAGTAAACTTAGAATTTTTCTATTAATGCCAAAAATTAAAAACACTTCTGTTACTTGCTGAATTTGTTAGAATTTCTGGTAAACATTGCATGCTTGAATTATTTGTAAAATTCTAACATGGTTGCAGGAAGCTGACGCGGCAGACAACAAACAGAAAAAGAAAAGCATTGCCACGACAGGAAAGAAAATTTTATGATGTCTTTCCCTAGAGGTGCCCGAAACCGACTCTAGGAAGAATCATGTTTAAGGACACTTCGCTGCTATCAAAGTCCATGAATCTAAAAATCCTTGAAGTGACAGACAAATTAGCATGAGTGAATGAAAGTCTTTACTGGATGACTCCGCTCAAAGGGTTCGGGGTTTTGTAGTATGCTCCTATCTTATTTTCAGACCTAGAGAGTAGTTGTGATGAGCTGAAGCCCTTACTGCCATGATTAAATAACTGTGCGTGTTTTTGCTGCCTCGGCAGCAACCTTATATACCATAACAGTATCTTTGTTTATTTAGAGTATTCTGCATATTCGGCCTGTACACAGTTTCTGCACACACTGCACTGGCATTATAGTTTAATCTTGAGGTAATTTATGCTCTTCTCCTTTCATTAATTTAATGATAGGTGCTAAAACCTTGAGGTGATAAATCATGTTTAAAACATGTTTTTTCTTTTTGATTAGTTCAAAGGGCAAGTATGTTTAGGTTTGCATTGCTTGAGGACAAGCAATAGTTCAAGTTTGGGGGTGTATAAAGTGCTCATTAGTCCTATATTTTATATGCATTCCATCTCATATTATTAATATTCTTAAGTACATTTTAGGCAGATTTAGGCGCATACATGCATTATTTACAATATTCTTTACTTTGCCATACTTTTATTGAATATCTTTAATTTGGTAAGGAAAAGGTGTTGTTTTAGTTTAGTTTTCATTTCAGGGCTAGAAGTTGTTAGGAGGAGGATAGACCATAGGAGAGGATGCAGAGGTAGCAAACCAGGCAGCTATACTGATGTAGTTCCAGATAGAGAGAAGTACTGCCGAGTAGCCGTCGTCGCCATACCTGCCGCCTAGGGCAGTAAGGTGAAAAATTGGAAAATTGGAGTGCGGTCTGTTGAGCAAAAAATCCTGATTCCAATGATGCCATCCACTCAATTTTATTACGCCTAGAGCAGCAGACAGAGCCGCTGAAGGAGGAGATCAATATGACTATCGGTGCAAGGGAAGAAGATGGAGTCCATATTTAACTCAAAGAATTTAGAATTAAAGGTTGCATTTAATGCAAAAACTATTTTGAAGACTTGTACTCCAAGAAGGACTTGGCCTAGCTAATGCCTATATATACTCGACATATGTTGCAATTGTATACATCTTTAGTTTTCCTTTGGGCATAGTATAGGTTTTCTTACCGCCATTATGTTCTAATTTTTCTCGTGGGTTTGGGTTATGTTATAAACTAGTGTGAGAACGATTGTTTAGGAATTAAGTTTGTATTTGCAATAAAACTTCAAGATTTTCTTATTCCATGTTCTTCATAGTTTTCAATTAAGTTCGAAAGATTAGTTGTTATCTATCTATTTGTTCGGTATCGAGAGAGTCGAACTCATGAAAGGGATAAGTACGATTCTCATCTTAATTAGTTGTTGATCAATCCAGCCTAGACATAGGTTAGGGTTTAAGGCGACTAAGAGAGGACGAACCAAGGTTGTTGTCTATGCAAGATTCACGTCATGACGAGTATCATCTATAGTGGGCAACAACAACATTCTGACTTAGACATAAGCGAGATCATTATCGAAGCGTTCTGCCGAGCCTTGAAGGATTGTCGAGTTTTCCGCCGGGCCATCCATTTGTTCCACTGCCAAGGAAGCGAAAGCGTCGAAGCAGCTAATCTTCCATTGATAACTACATGAATATCCTTGTTCTCATACCTTTTTGCTATATCATTTCTCTGTTCTTGAGCCAATACCATAGCATTTAGACTGCATTTAGGCTGCATTTTCTTCTTCTGGGTACATCTTCTCTTTTGCTGGTTATTAGTCCATTTTGAGGGGTACTACTCAGAAGGTTGGTTTTGGGTTTGATGATGTGCATGAAAAGGAGACTAGCAGTGAAAGTTGGCACCGAGAATTGCTATAGCATAGTGGAAGTGGATATTTGTCAACACGTGAGAAGCACGTGAGCTACAGAAGCACGTGAATATGCAGAAAAGGACAACCTGGCATGTGCAGCAGCTGGTACCCACTTGCAGACTGTCCTCCTTGTCCCCTCGTGGCAGAGCTTATCAGTGGATATTCTGTGGGATTTTCAAGGAATCTTTAGGGCACAAAACCATATAGCCTCCACTATATAAAGTGGTAGAGAAGCTTGGAAGACACATACGATAGACAAGAGAGAGAGGCAGAAGAGAGCAAAAAGAGAGAAAGTTGCAAGGAGAGAGAAGCGTTCACCTTCATCTTCTCCACTTGGAGTCCTCCATCGTTGAAGCTCCAAGGAGTGGCCTCGCCACCCTCGAGAGAGGCGGTGGGCCTAAGACAGTCGGGCAATCCATGGCGGAGAGGGAGTTCACCTTTCTTTCTGTCGCTTTAGCATTTCCTGTTTATATCTTTATGTTTTGGGATGTTATCACAATGATACGTTGGATGATATTGCCCAACCACGAACTGTTTTAGGTAGCTTGGGTTTGATAGATGATTTTATTTTGAGTACTTTTTAATGCATGATAGTTTAGATTAGTTCATGCATTAAGGACACCGAATCCCTTAAGTTTCGGGGTGTTGGTATTAATAGTTAGTATTTTGCTTTAGCATATTGTCACAGACCAACTTCCCACGACCAAGCAAGCTGCACCCATGGGTGCTTACCTTAGCACACCACATCCGTCACCCAACCGAGAGACCCGAGTAGATGTCAACACCACACACCAAGGGGCCATGCACAACGCCCTTTGTGGTGTCTGCACCCGAGAGAGTCGAGCTGGGGCACTTCCAGCGCACCATGGGGCCAAGTCAAGCACCCCATGTGTTGTCCACGAGAGTAGGACCTGAGGTGGCACACTGCACGCGCTCGAGGGGGCCTTGCCAAGCACCCTCCATGTCGCCCAAGCCATGAAGCCCGAGTCTGCACCCGACGTGCACACTGAGGGGCCTAGGGGAAACCCATCTGAGTTGCCCACACCCCTAGGGCTCGATTTAGCACCAAGCATGCTACCAAGGGGTTTTGGACACAAGAATCGGGCCATGCCAAGCCCAATCCGCCCAAGAGACCAAGACCCTTGTTGTGTTGTCATCCTTTAACCAACACACATGGAAAGATCGGTCCAACAAGTGGAGAATTTCTTGTGGGGGCTCGAGCAGTACTTCAAAGCATCGTGCATCACCAAGGATGCCAACAAGGTAAGTACTGCGTCAATATATTTAACTGATAACGCTTTACTTTGGTAGAGGCGCATGTGCTCCGACGAGAAACATGGAGGCACTAGTGTTCGAACGTGGGATGAATTCCAAACGAAGTTCAAGAACCAGTTTCTACCCCAGAGATGCCGAGAGAGAGGCGCGATCCAAGCTTAGACATCTTAAGCAAGAGGGATCAATCCGAGATTACGTTTGGGAGTTTAGCGAGTTGGAACTCTAAATATCCGATCTAAGTGAGAAAGACACCCTATTCCACTTCATGGATGGGCTAAAGTCATGGGTAAACACCGAGCTAGAGAGGAGAGACGTGAAAGAACTCTCCAAGGTGATTGCCGTTGCCGAATCATTAAAGGATCATAGTGCTGATCGAAACAAATCACCCAAGTCCAAGCCACGATCGAGTGAAAGGGAGGATTCATTGAATGGTAGGGGTAAGCCATCGAATGACAAGTCCTATCGATTAACGAGGCCTTGGGAGAGGAAGGACCGAGGTCCATTGAACTGACATCATTGCAAGGGGCCACATTTCATTCGAGATTGCCCGAAAAAGACGAACCTTTCCGCCATCTGAGTAAGAGATGGAAAATAGGACGATTTTGCCCAACTTGGTTCCATCATGAGTTCGCCTCAAGCCAAGAGTGGCCGTAAGAAGAAGGGACTTATGTTCGTGGACATGAAAGTTTTCGGTAAGGAGGTGAGAGCGCTTGTCGACATCGGTGCATCTGAGTTGTTCGTGTCTGAGCAAGCGGCCCAACGGCTAAACCTTCGAGTTGAGAAGGTAAGTGGATGGATAAAGACTGTCAATTCTAAAGAAGAACCTATTGCGGGAGTTGCAAACGGAGTGGATCTTCGGATTGGAGATTGGTACGGTAAAGCATCCATCAAGGTAATCTTTTTAAATGATTACGATTTTGTTTTGGGCTTATCTTTTCTTGAAAGGATTGGCACGCTTGTCTTGCCCAAAAGGGATGTGTTATGTATTTTAGATCCCTGCCAACAATGCATTGTGCCAATGAAGCAAGTTGCGGACAAGAACAACAAGGCGTTGGCAACAATCCATTTCTTCGAGGAAGCACCCAAGACAAGAGTCAACAATGACGAGGACATGGTAGAGTCCATGGAAGTCCACGAGGCAATGGGGCAAGTCCTTGATAAGTCCGAGGACGTAGAGGTATTCGAAGTCCATACATTCGCAAGTGCCAACACCATCGAAGGAATTCTCTTAGAGAATGGAGTTCCGGTTGCTCGAGATAGTCGAGTGCTCAATGAGTCCGAGAAGAGGTACTCGGATCTTGAGAAAGAAGTGATTGCCGTAGTGCACTCCCTACACACGTGGAGACATCGATTACTTGGGTCATGGTTTGTTTTCTATTCCGAGAATATATTGAATAATTATTTTCTAACCCAAGAAAATTTGTCTTGTAAGCAGGTTCGTTGGCAAAGAATTCTTGCAAAATTTGACTGCACATGGAAGTGCAACCCAAGGTTGTCGAATGACGTAGCCAATGCCTTAAGCTGATGGTACAAGGTGGGGCATGCTAGTCGTCCGCCAATGAGAGAGGTGGACAATGAGAATAAAGACGAGAAGCCTTTGGAGTTGCCAAAGACTTTCCCACCAAGGAGCAAGGTGGTTCGTGAGATGGAGTTCCCATCCGAGTTTGAAGAAGTAGATCGAGTTCCCAAGGAAGAGGGGCTAGCACTTTTCTACGAAGAGTTGCAAGCCGAGTTTGACGAGTGGTCAAATTCCATGGACGAGTGGCATGAGCCCATGGAACCGAGCCAAAGCACCATAGCGAAAGTGATGCCCAAGCACATTGACGAGGGGCCAAGCCATGCCAACAACACTTGCCTTGGGTATCGACAAGGCAAAGTGGATCGAGCCGACAAGGACCTTGTGTCCAAGGTATGTGATCCAATTTTTCAAAATTCGGGTCTAACTTGTTGTGGTTCTGTCCACAGGTTGTTTGCTAGGCCAAGCGAGGAATCGAGTGATAAGGTGGTTGGAGCAAGACGAAAGCCTCCAACACTCATCCAAGCCGAGGGACAAGTGCTAGAGAGCACCGAAGTGGGGCTATTCCACGACCCTACCATCATCACTTGCCTTGAGTATCGACAAGGCGTAGTGAAGCCACCCGACGAGGACATTATGTCCATGGTAAGCGAGCCAAACTCTTATGAAAATTCAAGTCTATCTTGCATTGTTTCCACTCACAGGTTGTTTGGGAGATCAAGCAAGGAGCCGAGTCAAACCGTGGAGAAAGTAGGTAAGAAGGCCTACGAGATGGAGTTACCATCGAGAGATCAAGCCATAATCCCTAAGCCATTCGACGAGGATGTCGATGGTCGAAAGTGGAGCAAGACGAGCCAAGCACAGAGCAAGACGAACGTCTCTTTTGACGAGGAGGCACCACCCATCGAGACGCACTGAGAGCCAAGGCAAGAAGGCCTTGAACTTTGCATGAGAGTTCCCTTAACCAAGGGGGAACATGACGAGGAGCCGAGGCCGTTCGAGGACGAGACGACCAAGACTCATCATCGCCTATCCACGAGTGCGTCGATAGATTCAGTGGGAGAGAATGTCACAGACCAAATTCCCACGACCGAGCAAGCTGCACCCATAGGTGCTTACCTTAGCGCACCACATCCTTCACCCGACCGAGGGACACGAGTAGATGCCAACACCACACACCAAGGGGCCATGCGCAATGCCCTTTGTGGTGTCTGCACCCAAGAGAGTCGAGCTGGGGCACTTCCAGCGCACCATGGGGCCGGGTCAAGCACCCCATGTGCTGCCCTCGAGAGTAGGACCCGAGGGGGCACGCTGCACGCACCCGAGGGGGCTTTTCCAAGCACCCTCCATGCCGCCCAGGCGATGGAGCCCGAGTCTACACCTGACGTGCACACCAAGGAGGCTGAGTCTGCACCCGACGTGCACACTGAGGGGCCTAGGGGAAGCCCATCTGAGTTGCCCACACCCCTAGGGCCTGATTTAGCACCAAGCATGCTACCAAAGGGGTTTTGGACACAAGTATTGGGCCATGCCAAGCCCAATCCGCCCAAGAGACCAAGACCCTTGTTGTGTTGTCATCCTTTGACCAACACACATGGAAAGATATCATCCATGGAGCCATATTCAAGGAATGTCTTCCTTGCCAACAAATATGTGATGTCATAGCTTTGTAACTTAGGAAACTTTGTTTATATGAGAGTGTTGCCATATGTAGGAGGATAAGATTCATCCATAGCCCTTGGATTGAATCACCCTTAGCCGTTAGATCGAGAGGGCCAAGGCTATAAATAGAGCCTTCCTCACCCCTTGTAAATTCATCTTCCATTCTTTGTAAATCATTCTTGAGTAAAGAGTTTGGTGATTTTCTCTTCACCTTGTCTTTTTTCTTTGCCTAGCCATCATCATCACCTTTCCAAACCTTCCGCCCACTAGTTTAAGCCTTAAGTGCTTAACTTTCAAGAAGGCTGACTTAGTCGTCATCTAAGATCGATGCCTAAGGCCGCACGAATTAGCTTGCCAAAACCTAGCCTCGTGACAATATGCATAGTTGGAAAGAATAAAATTTTTACTATGGCATTCTGTTTAGTCTAGAGACAGCCTATGAATATATCTATGATGTCTGATGACAAAAATTTAAAGGCTTGAACTAGTTAAAAAAACACAACTAGTTGAGATCTGTAGAACTGACCTTAGGATTTAGTTGTTAAATTTTTTTACACAGTTGCTCTCTTTCTATAAGTAAGTTCATTAGAAAAATATTTTTAGGGAAGGACCCCAGTGAACTCTAGTATGTAAACTCTAGAGATTTAAAAAAAGAAAGAAAGATGTCCCCGTGCTAAAACGAATGTATAAATGCTACATCATATCTGTAGAAGGACACTCCACTTTGCTATAGCATACTACAATAAAAAAAGAAGAACAAATAAGAAATAAAGTTTTGCTATAGCATACGAGTGAATGAAAGTTGTCACGGGATGACTCTACCTACTAGCTCGGGGTGAGAGGTTTGCTCTCTGCTCTTCTAGAGCTAAGGATGGTAGGTGTGATGAGCTGACACCCTTCGTAGAAGAAACCATATATCTTTGGGAGTCTGAAAATTAGAAAAGAGCTAGAGAGCATGGCTAGGGTATAACTAGGGAGCTTCCTTAAAAATTTGTCTTACTAGCTTAAGTATAAGAGGAACGCAGCCACGCACACACACACTCAACTTAGTCCTAATGAATGTTCTTTAGGATCTCACTTCTAGTTGTTTATATTTTAATTGCCTATGCCATTTCTGAGGACTGAGATATTGCCATAGCAACTCTCTAGGGTAAATCTTTTCCATTGTATTTCTTTTGTCATGTTCTACTCATTGCTTGAGGACAAGCAATAGCTTAAGTTTCGGGGTGTGGTAACTGCATGAATATCCTTGTTTTCATACCTTTTTGCTATAACATTTTCCTATTCTTCAGCCCATGCCATAGCATTTGGACTACATTTAGGATACATTTTCTTCTTCTGGGTGCATCTTCACTTTTACTGGTTATTAGTCCTTGTTGAGGGGTACTACTCAGAAGGTTGGTTTTGGGTTTGATGATGTGCAGGAAAAGAGTCTAGCAAGAGAAAGCTGGCGTCGGGAATTCCTATAGCATAGTGGAAGTGGATATTGGTCAACACGTGAGAAGCACATGAGCTACAGAAGCACGTGAATATGCAGAAAGGGACAACCTGTCATGTGCAGCAGCCGGTACCCCCTACAGACTGTCCTCCTTGTCCTCTTTTGGTAGAGCTTGTCGGTGGATATTCCTTGGGATTTTCAAGGAATCTTTAGGGCACAAAACCCTAGAGCCTCCACTATATAAAGAGGGAGAGAAGCTTGGAAGACACACATGATAGACAAGAGAGAGAGGTGGAAGAGAGCAAAAAGAGAGAAAGTTGCGAGGAGAGAGAAGGGTTCACCTTAATCTTCTCCACTTGGTGTCCTCCATCGTTGAAGATCCAAGGAGTGGCCTTGCCGGCCTCGAGAGAGACGGTGGGCCTAAGACAGTCGGGCAGTCCATGGCGGAGAGGGAGTTCACCTTTCTTTATGTCGCTTTAGCATTTCCTATTTATATCTTTATCACTTGGAATGTTTTCACCATGATACATTTGATGATATTGCCCAGCCAAAAACTGTTTTAGGTGGCTTGGGTTTGATGGATGATTTTATTTTGAGTACTTTTTAATGCATGATATAGCTTTTTCAGTGTTTATCTCGTTCTATTCTTTGCTTATGTGTTTTATTTCCTTAAAGTTGTAAGAGCCCTCAAGAGTTGGTCGTTCTTTAAGTGTTTGTTGAGGTTAGTAATCGAGTGAACTAGCCTTAGAACCCTCATAAGCAATGGAGTAGATGTCGAGAGGCAGACTCTAACCTACCTTAGAGATAAGTGATAGGTTTCAAGGGCTAAAAAGTATAGTTCGTGAAGGGTAGGGGAGTGTTAAGAGTTTACGCTGAGAGGTATGGATGTAGCATTTCTGACTCCCAGTTTCCTGGCTAGAGATAGTTTAGGAACACTCTTAGTAAATCTTGCCAAGCATAGAAGACAAGTGAAGAGCCTTATTATCGTTAAGAAGCTTAGTTTAGGTTGTCCATCATTCCCAGCCAGTCATTCCGTATTGAGTTTTGCATACGAAATGGGTCTTGTTCATCATATTGCTATCGCATCTTTCTTTGCGCAGTTTTGCTTCAGCATTATTTTACATCATCTCTTTTACTATAACATTGTCATATGCAAAAAGTTCAATCAATATTGTTACAGCAAACCGTGATTACCTCCAATTCGAATAAGTTGTCCAATCCCTGTGGGAGACGATATCTTTTATACAATAGCTTGACAAGAGTGTTCACTTGCGCTCATATTTAGAGAACACCCAAATGCTCTACAGTCGTATGCTGAACTAGGTTGTGTGTTGATGCAAGGTAGGAAGGTTGTGGCATATGCATCGAGGCAATTGAAGGTGCATGAGCATAACTATCCTACTAATGATCTAGAGCTTGCTGCAGTTGTGTTTTCTTTAAAGATTTGGAGGCATTACCTTTACGGTGAGAAGTGTGTGGTCTATACGAATCATAAGAGTTCGAAATATCTAATGTCTCAGAGAGAGTTGAATCTTAGCCAACAAAAATGGTTGGAGTTGCTCAAAGATTACGACTTGACGATAGAGTATCACCCTGGAAAGGCCAGTGTTGTGGCCAATGCTTTGAGTAGGAAAGTGGTTGTAGAGTTGAGGGAGTTGTTTTCTTGATTGAGTCGGAGATGGTGGAATGATAGCTGAGTTATAAGTGAAACATTCCTTGATTCAGTTGATAAAGGAGAACTAGTTGCTTGATGATTCTCTAGTGCCTCATGTTCATGATTTAGCGAATGCTAATGCAACTGATTTTTGTTTCAATGATGATGGTGTTTTATGCTTTAAAAGCCGAATAGTTGTGTCGGAGGATGTTGAGTTGAGGCGCAATATTTTGACTGAGGCACATAGCAGTCCTTTTGCTATGCATCTTGGTAGTACAAAGATGTATCATGGATTGAAAATGAGTACTATTGGGTTGGGTTGAAAAAGGATGTTGCTGAATTTGTGAGCAAGTTTATGGTTTGCCTGCGTGTGAAAGCTGAGCATCAGTTTCCTTCCGGGTTGTTGCAACCTTTGAGAATATCGGAATGGAAACTGGAGAGGATTATGATGGATTTTGTGTCCGGTTTGCCTTTGACCCTGTCAAAGAAGAACTTCATTTGGGTGATTGTAGATCACCTTACGAACTGTGTGCAATTCATAGATGTGCATACCACGTATACGTTGGATAAACTGCAGCGTTGTACATTGTTGAGATAGTGCATTTGCATGGTTTTCCTAAATCTATAGTGTCAGATAGGGATCTGAGGTTCACAAAGAGGTTTTGGGAATTCTTGCATATAGCTTTGGGTACACAGCTTAATTTCAGTACCTCGTATCATCCTCAGAAAGATGGTTGTTGCGTGTAAAAGAGTCCTATTGCAAATAGTGCAAGTGTACACGACGCAAGTAGTAAAGTGATAATGGGAGTATCAGATATCGTCTCCACATGGACTAGAAATAACTTTATCCTAGAATTGCTGTAGAAGAGAGAGAAAGAGATTAAATTGATTGTAAAGTAATCTTGAGAAACAAGTAAAGTAAAAGATAAAAGAATTTGGTTTAAGAAATAGGCCGGTATTGATTTGCTCGATAGTGCAGGTGTTGCACTGTAAGAGAACTTATGTTCTGTCGTCATCCCTGTCACGGCAGCACCTGTCGCGGCAGCGATCAAACAACTCTGCACTTCAAGTTTGACAAGAATCCTTGCTATGACTTGTCCTATCCCTAGGCCCAAGTTCTATGATGGACACTTCTTAGATTATACCTCTCGGCGTAAATCGAAGGGTGAACACCAATGTTGTTGAATTCTTCCTTAGCCACTTAACCTCGTACTTATCCCTAAGCCGAGATGGTTTAACCATAAACTGGAAAACACATATTTATTTCGTTCGTATGCTTGACTTTCCCCGATATCAAACAAAAGGATAACCTCACAATGCTCTCCCGATACTCTTGCGAGATATGAAAACTAGAATAAATAAACTTGAAGTTTTATTGCTTGAACATAAAATTCCTAAAACAATACAATCCTTGCAACTACTTTACAGAATCAACCCTTAGCCCTAGGGGGAATTTTGAACATGATGGAGAAGGGAAAATGACAAGGGTTTTGGGGAAGATGGCTAGGACTGAGATATCCTTCCCTAGGTCAAATTACATGCCTTTATATAGGCCTTGGGTCCAAGTTTTCTAATATGGCAAGAATACAAGTTTAAACTAAAGTACAAATCTATTAAAGATTAAATCTTCTGAGTAGATTCCTTTAATTCGTCCTCTTTTCTTGCTTTGGGTTTCTTTCTTGGACTTTGGGCTTTGCCTTAATTCTGCCTCAGGGCTCAGGAAAATATAAGAGTGGTTCACGACATACCGACTTGAAATCTTCTATCTTTCGAGCTCCACTTCACTCTTCCACCTCACAAATGCTGTCGTCATGGCTGCCCTAGCAGTGGCCACGGCATCGTTTGCTCCTCGACTCCAGTCCTGTGATCCAGCTCTGCTCCTTTACTGCCCTGAGTCTGCCACAACAGATACCTGCAAAAGTGACCATAATCAGTAGCAACTGTGCCATTTTATCTAATTGTGATGTATATGAAGAAATTTATCCTAAATGCAATGAAATATGCTTGAATGCAGTAGAAGTATTGGTAAATGAGGGGTAAAATATAGAACTTTTATACACTCAAGAAACCCCCAAACTCAAGTTCTTGCTTGCCCACAAGCAAATATGACCTAACTAAAAGATAAAAACTTTTTGGTTTGGCTTAATTTAGTGAACTTTTCATTACCTACCACACATTCCCTATCAAGAGCAATGCCTTGTTGGGCGTTTCTGGATTTATTCGGAACCATGCTATAGTTCTTCTGCAGTGTGTGCATGTTTTGTGAACTGCATCTTTTATGGAGGCAATTCTTAGGCTCTTTAGTTTTTTTCTAACTTAAGCTCAAAGAGAAATCTCCCTAAAATCAGTGCAAGGCAGTTTTGCAAGCAATGAGTCTGAATTCTTTCTTTCCTTTATTCATTTCCTAGAGCCAGTGATAGGCACCTCTAGGGGCAATCTCAAGTGGGTAAACATTCCTAGTTCCAGTGCACTATAGAAGTCTAGATAGCATAAGAGTCACCAAGAGTGTTTTACAGATCAGAATTATAGCAAGGCTCTAAACAGTTCCTAAAACTTCCTAAAGGCACTGTCACGACAGAGTATGTCGCGACAGGTAAGTTTAGTTCACAAACTTAAGCAAAAATTTTGTTTTTATTTTTATTTTTTTAACACAAAAATAAACTTAAAAATAAAATAATAATTAGACACGAATTTAAGATACAACTAACAACTTCATTAATGGAGGGATGCCACCCCCAAACTCGAGGGTTGCATTGCCCACAATGCATGACAAAAAGAAAAATAAAAACAGAAAAGCAAAATACATCACAAAAATAAATAAAACAACAAAGACAACAAAAAATCAGAAATAAACTTAATTTGAGGAGCTGTCATCGCTGCTGCTGCTGATTTGGAGCTGCCGGTGGGTAGTGACTTTCATGGCAGGGGCTGGCAGTGTACTGGGGGAAGCAGAGGCCATCTTCTTCTTTGCTTCCCGAGGTGGCTGGACACGTGTTGGTGAGATGTGTGGGGGTTGGTCCAGAACCTCGATATCATCATCGGGGCTGCTGATGTTGCTGCTGCTGGGAGATACGCCTTGGCCGGAGGGTCCTTCGATAGTCTCATTGAGCTTCTGCCTCTTCATCGGAGGGTAGTCCTTGGAGATGTCTCGGGTAACTGATGGCTCGGAGTCAAAATACTTCCAGGAGGAAGAGGAGGAGAACCCTTTTTTCTACTCTAGCAGTGGCAGACTGTTTGCCGCCTTCGCATGTCGTGGCATGTGTAGGTGTGGAAGTATTAGATGAAGTTCTGGGGCTTGCGGCAGGGGTAGGTGTGGGGGCAGCAAAGAAGTGTTCTGGGAAGGAGGGGAATGGCACATGGGTAAAATGTAAATCATTTTGAATGAAATTTACCGTTGCAGCAGTGAAGTCCCTCATGAAGCCCATCAGTCCGAGCTGACGTTACTCCATCCTTTTCAGCGTCGACAAAATCTGGGCGGAGGTGTTTGCTGGGGGTAATGCTGCCGTCTGTTGTTGCTCTGATGCAACAGGTTCTAGGCAGCTGGGGCCTGCCGTCGGCTCTATCGTGGCATAGGGGTTGATGTATGATAGAGGGGTGGCAGCCTTTAACTCCATTAGACTGTAAATATTCCGCTGCGTCCATCCCTTTCCTTGGACCTTTACGTCATCCTCAATTTCTGGTACATTATGGCCCCGGCAGATGGTGGTGATGAGGTAGGGGAAGACGAGGGGACCCGACGGTCGGAGGGCACATTCAAGGATTCTATCTCGGATGTAGCGGCCTACATTAATTTGCCTCTCGTTTAAAATAGAATGAACAAGGGCTAACCTTGGTCTGTCGACAATGCTGTTGTGAGAGGATGGCATGATTCGCTTCTTGACAAAGTGATTCCACAGTTTGGCTTTTGGAGTCAGCTGGGTTCTCCTTACGGTCCATCGGTGTTTAGGGTCATCATTCCACTACGTCCCTTCTTCTGTGATTCCTGCCATGACAGCGTCATAGTCTGCCGGCGACGAACTATTTACGAACTTTTTGTGGGAGTCCTCCTTCTTGCTCACATACAATCCGTATAGTGTGTTGATGTACGCAGGCTCGAGAGAGAGTTGCTTGCCTCGAACGGTTACTGTCATGGCCTCCTTGCTGTCGACGGCAACATAGAACTCTCGGACGAGGGTTATATTCATCTCCTCGGGTTGGGCAGCAAATTGCTGCCATTTGAGGGCCTGGATTTTCTTGGCTATGAAGCTCTCTAGCCCTAGATCTCTCGTTGGTTGTGTGTAGATGAACCCTCGTTCCTCCCACATGTCCCTCTTTCGAAAGGAACTGTAGTACCTCGTGGTAGATTCGGTGGAGGCGAAACGGTTGGGAATGGCATTGTGACTCGGGTTGATACTGTCGTGGCAGAAGTGGAGGTAACGCTGCGGCGAGTTTGTCTGCTAGCCATTTGCAAGGATTGTAGAAAAATGAGAAGAATTTTTTTTGAGATCTAAAACGGAGAAAGCAGGTTTAGATAATGTTAATGAGATGGAAAATGAATAGTTAGTGGGGGTTTATATAGAACAGGGATTTTCTGTCCGTTGGGTCTGTAACGGCAGGCGTGAGTAATGGGGTCAGCTATTACACGGTTTCTGACGCGTTTGTCACACGTTTCTGTGTCTGCTGCGCGTCTGTTACGTGTTTGCGTGTGTCGCGACAGCTCCTTGACAGGTTGTCTTCTCCGCGTCTGTCGCGACAGCTGGTGACAGGCTGTTACGGTAGACTCGTCCGTTGGGCTTTTTGGGCTGTTGTAAATGTGGTGGGCTGGTTCATTCCTTCTCTTTGCTTGCTTCATTTATTTTCTAAAAATAATTAAATAAACTAAATTAAAAAATCTTGACTTCTAAAATAAATAAATAAATCTTAATTCCTAATAAATAAATTAAATAAAATAAAAACTAAGTTAAATTAGGGATGCCTTGAGGAGCATCTCCTAAAGTAACCACTTCATGCATCCTTGGGGCTTCAGTCCCCTGATAATGCTTGAGTCTCTGTCCGTTGACCTTGAACTGGTGCCCATCCTTTAGGGATTTGATTGTAATGGCACCATGGGGGAAACTTGGACAACCTGGAAAGGATCAGACCACCTAGATTTAAGCTTTCATGGGAAAAGCTTCAACCTAGAGTTTAACAACAACACCTACTGTCCTGGGCAGAACTGTCGTGGCAGCAGCTTCCTGTCGTGCCACTTCTTTGTTTTGTCCTTGTAGATCTTGGCATTGTCGTAGACCATTGCTCAAATTTCCTCAATTTCATTCAAGTCTAGTAGCCTTTTATGTCCTGCCTTATCTCAGTCCATATTTACTGCCTTGATAGCCCAGTAAGCTATGTGTTCTATCTCAATAGGTAAATGACAAGTTTTCCCATAGATGAGTCTATAGGGTGACATCCCCAATGGTTTTTTGAACGCTGTTCTATAGGCCCATAGTGCATCATTGAGATGTACAGACCAAATCGTTCGAGTGGGTTTAACCATTTTCTCAAGTATTTTCTTTACTTCTCGGTTGGATATCTCGGCTTGCCCATTGATTTGAGGGTGGTATGATGTTGCAATCCAGTGCTTTACTTCGTATTTTCTCAAGGCAACATCAATTACCCTGTTGTCGAAATGTCTTCCCTCGTCACTAATTATCGCCCTTGGGATGCCAAATCTGGAGAAGATGTTCTTTTGAAGAAATCTTTGAACAGTTTTGGCGTCATTTTTTTAGTGGCAATCGCTTCTACCCACTTGGACACATAATCCACTGCCAGTAGGATGTACAGGTTCCCACAAGATGTTGGGAATGGTCCCATGAAGTCGATTCCCCAAACATCAAAGATTTCGACCACTAATATGTTCTGCAGTGGCATCCCATGCCTTCTCGATATGTTCCCAGACCGTTGGCACTTGTCATAGCCTTTGTAAAAGGCTTGTGCATCTTTGAACAATGTGGGCCAATAGAGACCGGATTGCAGAACCTTAGCAACGGTTTTATTTTCCACCTAAGTGTCCTCCATATGGGGAAGCATGGCAGTGGTGAAGCACAACTTCCTGTTCATCCTGTGGCACGCATCTTCTAATAATCATATCTGCACATTGTTTGAAAAGAAGAGGTTCGTCCCAATAATAATGTTTTGCATCATTTTGGAACCTCTTCCTCGCTTGGTAATTAGGTTCAGGAGGTAGTACCCCACTAACAATCTAATTAACAAAATCAGTGTGCCAAGGGATTTCAGAAAGCTTACCTGCCACAATGGATGTCGCGGCAATGCTGGTGGTAGCAAACAACTCCTCATCTGGGAAGGTCTCCAATATGTTGGTCCTATCTATAGATTGACTCTTCCCCATTTCCAGTGTTGACAAGTGGTCTTATACTTGGTTCTTTGTTCCCTCTTTACCCTTGTTATCAATGTCAGACTCTTGCAGCAGCATAATCCAACGTATCAATCTTGGTTTTGCATCTTTTTTTGTGAACAGATACTTCAGTGCTGAATGGTCTGTCTGGACCACCACCTTTGTTCCAAGTATGTACGGACGAAACTTGTCGATTGCGAACACCACTGCTAACAGTTTCTTCTTTGTTGTGGTGTAGTTGACTTGGGCATCATACAGTGTTTTGCTGGCATAGTAAATCATATGGAAGAGCTTATCCTTCCTCTGCCTTAGTGCTGCCCCGACAACATAGTCACTGGCATCACACATTATCTCAAATGGAAAACTCCAATCCAGTGGCTGTACGATCGGGGCTGTTACCAGCTTCTCCTTCAAAATCCTAAATGCCTCAGTACCTTCAGCATTAAAATCAAAGGGACGATTCTGCTCCAATAGGTGGCATAAGGGCTTGGTAATCTTCGAAAAATTTGGAATAAATCGTCGATAAAACCTGGAATGCCCTAACAAACTTCGGATCCCTTTGACTGTGTTGGGTGGCGACAGCTTTTCTATGACTTCTATTTTGGCTCTGTCCACCTCTATGCCGCGGCAGCTCACTTTGTGGCCTAGTACTATCCCTTCATCCACCATGAAGTGGCATTTTTTCCAGTTCAACACCAGGTTCGCCTTTTCGCATCTTTCAAGAACCTTCTGCAAGTTGCCTAAACAACCTTCAAAACTGTCTCCAAAGACGGAAAAGTCGTCCATAAAAATCTCTCGGAAATCCTCCACCATGTCGGAGAATATTGCCATCATACTCCTTTGGAAGGTTGTTGGTGCATTGTAGAGCCCAAATGGCATTGTCCGAAAAGCATAGGTGTTGTACGAGCATGTGAAGGTAGTTTTCTCCTGATCCTCCGGTGCAATTGCTATCTGATTGTAACCTGAATAACCATCAAGAAAACAATAGTAAGGTTTCCTCGCTAATCTATCAAGCATTTGATCAATAAAGGGTAAGGGGAAATGATCTTTCCGGGTAGCTTTGTTAAGCTTCCTGTAATCCATACAAACCCTCCAACCGGTCACATTCCTGGTTGGGATTAGCTCGTTTTCTTCGTTGGTTACCACGGTTATGCCTCTTTTTTTGGGTACACATTGCACCGGGCTCACCCACTTGCTATCCGAGATGGCGTATATGATTCCGGCGTCGAGCCATTTGATAATCTCTTTTCTCACCACTTCTCGCATAGCCTCGTTCAAACGTCTCTGGGCATCAATAGTTGGCTTATGATCATCCTCCAAGAGAATCTTGTGCATGCATAATGTCGGACTGATGCCTTGGATATCAGCTATAGTCCATCCAATGGCCTTCTTATGCTACTGTAGCATTCTGATTAGCTGCTGCTACTGTTTCTGCATTAACTTGGAAGAGATGATTGCAGACAACGTATCATTTAAGCCAAGAAAAACATATTTAAGCTGCCCTAGCAGTGGCTTAAGATTTAGAACAAATGGCTTTTCAATCGAAGGCTTTTGGATTATATGTTCATTCAAGGTATAATTAAGAGGCTTGAAGAACTTACCTGGATGATTGCTTATCCAATTTACCTCCTCGGGACCTTCAGTGTTGGATATTTCTGAGTCGGAGGAGTCACTGTCGGCGTTGCTGCCGTGACAGTCATCCAGGTGACTGTTGTGGCAGTGACAAATCTTTCTGTCATGGCAGCTGGATCTGATGCAGGGTTGCCCAAGGATTACTTTAGAGATTGCCTTGCACTCGTCTTTTGCATCAACATGTTTAATTTCTTGGAGAACATTGAGTTTGATTTCTTGATAATTCATTCTCATGGTCAGTTCTCCTTTCTTCACATTGATCACAATTCTGCCTGTGGCTAGGAAGGGTCGCCCCAGGATGATCGGTGCGTTTTCATCTGCTTCACAGTCTAAAACAAGAAAGTCAGCAGGAAAAATAAATTTATCCACTCTTACCAGAATATCTTCGATCTTCCCTTCTAGTTGTACGTAAGAGCGGTTCGCCAGCTGCAGCATGACTGTCGTGGGCCGTGTTCGTCCAATACCTAATTTCTGAAACACATATTTGGGCATTAGATTTATGCGAGCACCAAGATCACAAAGCGCCTTACCCACGAATTTGTCGCCAATTATGCACGGTATGATGAAGCTCCAAGGATCCTTCTTCTTCTAGGGTGGATGCCTGTGCAAGATAGTCATGCATGCTTCTGTCATCTTCTCCGTCTCGAATTCACCAAGTCTGGACCTTTTCGACATCACGTCTTTGAGAAATTTCGTATAACCGAGCATCTGCTTGATGGCCTCTAACAACGGTATGTTAATGTGCATCTGCTTAAAATTATCATAGATCTTTTTGAGGTGGTACTCCTATTTCTGTTTCTGTAACCGCTGTGGAAAAGGAGGTGGAGGACGATAATCTTCAAGACGTCCTTCACATGGTCTTCAAATATGAGGAGGTTTAGGATCTTCAGCAACCCTCTTGTCATCTTCTACCCCGTTGTTATGCCTTCCTTCACCATTGCTTCTAGTTGTTCCTCAAGATAGTCGTTTCTTGCTATCAAGAGTCGGACTCGGTTCCTGAGTTGGTACGTGCATTCTATTTAAGGGTCTAGTTCGTACTTAGATTCTTTGCCTCCTCTATATCTGCGCATAAGCAAACAGAAAATTTTGTGAAAAGCACACGGTAAATAATACCACTAAAAACAGAAAATTAAAAATAAAAGTGCAATAAGAGTAAGGGTAAAGACATGTTGCCAGTCCCCCGGCAATGGCGCCGAAAACTTGTTGTGTGTAAAAGAGTCCTATCGCAAATAGTGCAAGTGTACACGACGCAAGTAGTAAAGTGATACTGGGTGTATCGGATATCGTCTCCACAGGGATTGGAAATAACTTTATCCTGGAACTGCTGCACAAGAGAGAGAAAGAGTAAATTGATTGTAAAGTATTCTTAAGAAACAAGTAAAGTAGAAGATAAAGCAATCAGATTTAAGAAATAGGCCGATATTGATTTGCTAGATAGTGTAGTTGTTGCACTGTAAGAGAACATCTGTTCTGTCGTCGTCCCTGTCGCGGCAGAAGTCTGTTGATGTCGCGGCAGCAATCACAAAACTCTGCACTTCATGTTTGGCAAGAATCCCTGCTATGACTTGTCCTACCCCTAGGCCCAAGTTTTGTTGATGGACACTTCTTAGATGATACCTCCTGGCGTAAATCAAAGGGTGAGCACCAATGTTGTGGAATTCTTCCTTAGCCACTTAACCTCGTACTTATCCGTAATCCGAGATGGTTTAACCATAAACTGGAAAACATGTATTTATTCCGTTCGTATACTTGACTCTCTCGATATCAAACAAATGGATAACCTCACAATGCTCTCCCGATACTCTTGCGAGATATGAAAACCAGAATAAATGAACTTGAAGTTTTATTGCTTGAACAGAAAATTCCTAAAACAGTACAATCCTTGCAACTACTTTACAAAATCAACCCTTAGCCCTAGGGGAATATAGAACATGATGGAGAAGGGAAACGACAAGGGTTTTGGGGAATATGGCTAGGAATGAGATATCCTTCCCTAGGTCGAATTACATGCCATTATATAGGCCTTGGGTCAAAGTTTTCTAATATGGTAAGAATACAAGTTTAAACTAAAGTACAACTCTATTAATGATTAAATATTCTGAGTAGATGCCTTTAATTCGTCCCCTTTTCTTGCTTTGGGTTACTTTCTTGGACTTTGGGCTTGGCCTTAATTCTGCCTCAAGGCTCGGGAAAATAAAGGAGTGGTTCATGACATACCGGCTTGAAATCTTCTATCTGTCGAGCTCCACTTAACTCTTCCACCTCACCAATGTTGTCGTCATGGCTGCCACGACAGTGGCCACGACAGCATTTGCTCCTTGACTCCAGTCATGTGATCCAGCTCTGCTCCTTTGCTGCCCTGAGTCTGCCACAGCAGATACCTGCAAAAGTGACCATAATCAGTAGCAACTGTGCCATTTTATCTAATTATGATGTATATTAAGAAATTTATCCTAAATGCAATGAAATATGCTTGAATGCAGCAGAAGTATGGGTAAATGAGGGGTAAAATATAGAACTTTTATACACTTAACAATGGTTAGTCTGAGCGAGTTATCCACGTGCTTGAGGATATGTTGAGGTGTTGTGTTATAGATTTCCAAGGTTTTTGGGAAAAACAGTTGCCTTGGTGGAGTTTTCCTATAATAATAGTTTTCAAACGAGTATACAAATGGCTCTGTATGAAGCTTTGTATGGAAAAAAGTACAGAACGCCTCTTTGTTGGGCAGGGGCGGGGAAAAGTTGGTTAAATGAAGTTTTGATTAAATGAAGTTTTCATTAGAGTTTAATCTTTTTAGGAGATCTACTTTGATTCCAAGTTGTACTCTAGTCCCTTAACCAACTTTGAGTAGGCCAAGGCTTATATATACATCATCTTAGTCGACTAGAGGGGATATCGAGAGTTCTTGGACTACACCCTAGTTTTCCATTCATCCATCTTGTTCTAAACTTTTCCTAGGGATAAGGGTTGGTTTTGTTGAGTAGTTGTGAGAGATTGTTTGTATTCGTTTAGGTTTTTAGTGTTTGCAATAAAATTTCAAAGTTTGTTTACTCTTGCCTTGATTCTTGTTTGCAATCAAATCAGGAGAGGAGAGAGCAGTTATCAATTTGTCTAATATGGGGAGTTAGACGCATGAAATGAGTAAACACAGTTTTATCCAACTTTGGGTGAAACTACTTCGGCTTAGGGATAAGTTAGAAGTTCAACGGCTAAATGAGGCTTAAGAATTGATTGGCGTTCATCCTTAGATTCACGCTAGGAGGTATTATCAAGACATGTTCGCCAATAGCACTTCAACTTATGGATAAGGAGGAGTCATTGAAGGAAGCCTTGCCGAACTTTGAAGCATCACTCAGTCGCCCGTGCAGCACATCACTCTCTGCCACGGCGGGTTATCTGTCAAAGCATCACCTTGACAGCTGAATCGATTTTGTAGCACTTTAACCAAGACAACACATTCAAAATCCAAACTACGACACATTCCAATACCGACCCATTCTCTCAATATATATTCTCAATCCTTTAATTTACTTGCTTTTAGTTTTAATCAATTCAAATCAAATCCCAATCAATTTTGTTTTTACTTTTCCTTATGTTGGAATTTAATCACCGAAGCAACTTCCAATCACTATGGAGACGATATCTTAAATACTATAATTTGACAAAAGTGTATACTTGCACTCGATTTACGGAACTCCTTTACACTCTACAAGTTTTTGGCACCGTTGCCGGAGATTGGCAGTGGCGACTTCGTCTGTACTTTCTTGCACTTTTCCCTTATTGCACTTAATTTACAGTTTTAGTTTTTCTTTATCATTATAATATTTTTACAGTTTCTTAGTTCTTGTTTATGACCAGAGCACATCCAATGTCTAAACCCCTGTTTATCGACGAGATCGAACGCACAACATGGAAACTCCAAAGAGCGGCACGTGAGACGTTAGAAGTAGCAAAAGCAGTAGGAGCGGCAGAAGCAGCAATAATTTGCAACGGAAGGGGCATAGATGGTGCAATTGACAATTATAATGTCAATAATGTCGTTGTCATAGATGCAGGGGAAGATGAAGGGCGACAAGAATAATAACCACCACCTATCCCACCTGGCCGGCAATGTCGAGTCCGTACCACTCGAGACTACATGGAGGAAGACATAGACATCCTTGACTCTGCAGTCCTAGAACCAGATATCAATGTCAAAAATTTTGAACTCAAACCGGTTGTGTTCAATATGATCGATAAATTGGGACAATTTGGGGGCACAATAAATGAGGATGCTCGACAGCACATGAAGTCATTTTTAGAGATTTGTAAATCTTTTAGAATTCAAGGATTACCTCCGGATGTTCTGAAATTGCGATTATTTCCCTATTCACTAAGGGATAGGGCGAAAACTTGGTTAAATAGCCAGACTGCTGGTTCTGTTGAGTCATGGACAGACTTGTGTCGTGATTTTAGCTCGTTTTAATCCTCGAAATGCTATTGATCGTATACGTAGAGAGATTACCTCTTTTCGATAGGCTGGTGACCAGGCGATGTAAAAAGCATGGGAACGCTACAGAGAACTTCTGCACAAATGCCCGCTCCATGGACTGTCGCTTTGGAGGCAAGTATCTCTGTTCTACAATGGTGTTAATCAACCCACAATGATGATGCTTGATGCATCAGCAAATTGCATACTCCTTTATCAGGCACTAGAGGAGGGAATGAGGATTCTAAACAAGTTGGCCAAACACAATTATCAGTTTTCGTCTGCCTGTCGTGGCGACATTAGACGATAGACCACAATGAATGAGTTGGAAGCATCGAAGTGCGTTTATACATGTATAGATAAACTGACCATATTGGTTGAAAACATGATCAAACCAACGTGAAGATCACATGAGGTAAAAGCAGTGGAAGCTTTCTGCGATGAATTTGGTGGAGATCATGACTCTTCTGAATGTACAGAATCTGGAAATTTCATGGGAACCTACAACTAGAATAGTACATTAAGGACAAATACGTACAATCCGGGTTGGAGGAAACATCCAAACTTCTCATGGAGGAACCCTAACACTGTAGAAAATCCTACCAATTAGAATACGGGATATCAGAGGAACCCGCCTCGACAACATACGCAACAACAACAACCAACAACAAACAATTCTCTAGAGGCTACTTTAAATACTTTTATGTCTCATACTAGTGCCTATATTTCTAATTCTGATAAGTTTGTTAACAAGGTTAATGCTTTCATGGACAGGACTGAAATGCGGATGTAGAACCAGGAAGCATCATTGAAAACACTAGAAACTCAAGTGGGTCAATTTGCACAAATTTTAAATACACGACCTGTATGAGGTTTACCTAGTGATACTAAGGTCGCTAGAGGAAAAACCCATGGGCAATGTAAAGCAATCACCACTAGAAGTTGAATTAGCTTGCAGGAACCAAAGGGTCAGGCAACAAAAGAGAAAGCACTAATAGAGCAATCTACCCAATCTACAACACCCGCCTAGAAGGATGCAGTGGCAGGTCCTGATACCGCGGTAACTCCTAACACATCTGAATTGGCCAAACAACCACCACCATTCCCACAAAGGCTAAAAAGGCAAAAGCAAGATTACCAGTTCAAGACATTTCGAGATATCTTGAAACAGGTTCAATGAACCTGCCTTTGGCGGAACTCAATGAACATATATCTAATTATGCCAAGTTCCTTAAGGAAATAGTTTCTAAGAGAACACGGATCATTGAGTTTGAAACAATGGGAGTTACAGAGGGATGCATGACCATGATGCACAATAAAGCCCCACTAAAGAGAAAAGATTCGGGTAGTTTTATCATTCCGTGTGCAATTGGCAACAATTATACTGGGCATGCATTATGTGATCTAGGGGCAAGTATCAACTTGATGCCGAAATATGTTTTTTTTAGAAACTAGGGATAGGAATGGATCACCCTACTATTGTCATGCTCCAACTGGCTAACAGGTCTTATGTTCAACTAGAATGGAAAATCGAAGACATACGGTTAAGAGTCGATAAGTTTATTTTCCCTGCTGATTTTCTGGTTTTAGATTGTGAAGCAGATGAATGGGCGCCTATTATACTTGGAAGACCATTCCTAGCTACTGGAAGGACACTTATTGAAGTCGAAAGATGAGACCTTACAATGAGGGTAAACGATCAACAAATAAAACTGAATGTTTTCCAAACCTTAAAACATAATGACGACTCAAAAGCATGTAAAATGCTTCATACCACATCTAAGTTTGAGTTCGACGATGATGAACCATGCCTGGGTACATACTGCCTCGGTAGTGATTCTGGTGACTGCCTTGGCAGTCACTTCAAGAACTGCCCTAACACCCGCCTCGGTGGCCAGAGAAGAGAAGCTGAAGATGAGGAAGAGATAAATGAGTAGGATGAAGTACAGTGGATGGCAACAAGGCCATGTAAGTATTTTGAACCTTTATATTACACTGATAAGGGAGGTAAAGTTCACAAACCATCTATTGAAGAACCCCCTATCCTTGAGTTAAAACCCTTACATGAGCAACTCAAATATGTTTTCTTGTGACCCGATGATACGTTGCCCGTAATTATCTCTTCCAAGTTGCAGGCTGAACAAGAACTCAAGTTGATAGACCTGTTGCGGTGGCATAAGAGGACAATAGGATGGACCATTGCCGATTTTAAAGGAATTAGCCCAGCAATTTGCATGCACAAGATCCTGTTAGAAGAAGACCGTAAACCTACTGTCGATGCTCAAAAAAGGCTAAATGAGGTAATGCGAGAAGTTGTCAAAAAGGAGAACATCAAGTGGCTCGACGCAAGCATCATCTATCATATACCCGACAGTGAGTGGGTAAGCCCAGTACAATGTGTACCCAAGAAAAGAGGAATCACCGTGGTAAGTAATGAAAATAATGAGCTAATCCCAACAAGGACTGTGACCGGTTGGAGGGTTTACATAGACTAAAAAGGATCATTTTCCTTTACCTTTTATTGATCAAATGCTTGACCGCCTTGTTGGCAAACCATTATATTGTTTTCTTGATGGCTATTCAGGGTATAATCAGATTGCCATAGACCCCCAATATCCAGAAAAGACCACCTTTACATACCCCTACGACACATATGCATTTAGGAGAATGTTGTTCGGGTTGTGTAACGCACCAGCCACGTTACAGCGCTACATGATGGCCATATTTTCCGATATGGTAGAAGATTTCCTGGAAATATTCATGGATGATTTCTCTGTCTTCTGTAGCAACATCGAAAGCTACCTCAGGAACTTAGAAAAGTTGCAAACGAGATGGGAGGAATCTGATTTAGTGCTAAACTGGGAGAAGTGTCATTTTATGGTGGATGAAGGGATAGTCCTCGGTCACAAAATATCTGTCAAGGGGATTGAGGTCGACAAAGAAAAATTGAAGTGATCGAAAAACTAACGCCGCCGACCTCTGTCTAGGGCATTAGAGCTTTTTAGGACACGAAGGTTTTTATAGACGCTTTATTGAAAAAATTTCAAAGATTACTAAACCTATGTGTACTTTGCTTGAACAGAATAAAACCTTCAAGTTTGATTACACATGCATTGAAGCATTCGAGGCACTGAAGAAGAAGCTATACTCAGCCCCTATTGTAGTCCCACTCGACTAGACCCTACCCTTTGAACTAATGGGCTATGCCAGTGATAATACCGTAGGAGCCGCCCTTGGGCGGAGAAAGGGCAAGACATTCCATGTGATTTATTATGCCAGTAAAACCCTAAATTCTGCCGAAGTCAACTACACCACCACCGAGAAAGAACTATTAGCAGTGTTTTTTTCCCTTTGACAAATTTCGACCATACTTAATAAGAACAAAGGTAATTGTCCACACAGATGATTCAGCTCTTAAGTACCTATTTGCAAAAAAAGATTCTAAGCCATGGTTGATTTGCTATATTATATTACTACAAGAGTTCGATGTTGATATCAAGGATAGAAAGGGTACAGAAAACCAAGTTGCCGACCACCTGTCACGCCTGGAACAGGGCGGCGGCACCACCAACAATGCAAAAATCCAAGAAGAATTTCCAGGTGAGCAAATGCTTCTAGCATCAACCATTACAGAGAGGATTGGTGCGACATTGACTAATGCGCATGCCGCCGCGGCAGACACATCGGCTGCAACTATTCCTTCAACACATTGGTATGCTGATATTTTGAATTATTTAGTTACTGGTGTTTTACCTTATAACCTTAACTATCAAGGAAAGAAGCGGTTCCAACGTGATGCTAAGCATTATTTTTGGGACGAGCCTGTTTTGTTTAAACATTGTAGAGATCTTATAACATGCAGTGCTCTACCAATGCCATGCCGCCCCTTGTGGAGGACATTTTGGAGGTACACGAACATCAGCAAAATTACTTAAATCCGGTTTCTATTGGCACACTCTTTACAAAGATGCCCAAGCTTTTTACAAACAATGTGATAGATGCCAAAGAATCGGCAATATTTCAAGGAGGAACGAGATTTCATGGGACCTTTCCCATCATCATGTGGTAACTTATACATCCTCCTTGCTGTCGATTACGTGTCCAAATGAGTTGAAGTTTTGGCAACTCCCAAAAATGATGCCAAAACTGTCCACCGATTCCTTCACAAGAACATATTCACCAGGTTTGGAATCCCAAGGGCAATAATTAGTGACGAAGGTAAACATTTCGATAACAAGCTCATCGCTGAAGCTTTACAAAGACTTGGTGTCTGCCACAAGGTTGTCGCAGCGTACAATCCACAAACTAATGGGCAGGCCAAAATTTCAAACAAAGAATTGAAGAACATCCTAGAGAAGGTAGTCAACCAAACTAGGAAAGACTGGTCCTTTAGACTGGATGATGCACTATAGGCATATCGGACAGCATTCAAAACCCCTCTAGGTATGTCACCCTATAGACTTGTGTATGGAAAATCTTGTCATCTACCTGTCAAGATCGAACACAAGGCCTACTGGGCGATAAAAGCTGTCAATATGGATTGAGACCAAGCTGGAAAAAGAGACTTCGAGATCTTAACGAGATAGAAGAATTTAGAAGGGAAGCATACGAGAATGCCAATCTTTAAAAATAAAAAATAAAAAATGGCATGATAACAATATCTTGCCGCGGTAGTACCTCCCAGGGCAGCTAGTATTACTGCTCAACTCTCGCCTGAAGCTATTTCCTGGAAAGCTGAAGTCCAGATGGTCAGGGCCCTTTGAAGTTGTCAAAGCATTCCCACATGGTGCAGTCATGATCAAATCTACCAAGGATGGGCATGAATTTAAAGTGAATGGGCAGAGGTTAAAGCACTACACAAGACCTAATGTTCCAAGAGACAAGGAAGTGGTCATGTTAGGGGGTGCATCCAAATGCTCTCCTAATTCAGCCTTAATTTTTCTTTTCTGTTTTTTTTTAATTTTTAGGAATTAGATTTAAATTTCATGCATTTATTTTTCAACCACGTTATTTGTTGTGTTTAGGTATTAGATTTAATTTTAGCATGCATTTAATTTTTAAGCACTAATAATTTTATTTCAGCTTATTTTAGGAGAAACAAAGCTCAAGGGAAGGGAAAAGAATCAAGCCCAACCCATCAACTATTCAAGCCCAACCCATCAACTATTCAAGCCCGCCCTTGAAGCCTATCGCGACATACACAGCCGCAGGCATTGCTTCCTACCAAAACTAACCGTTGCAGAACAAGTCGTTCCGTTCCAACGGCTATCTGCCCATGCAACGGTAGAAATGCTTCACTAAGAAACTCTTCACTCCAATTTAAACCCACTAATTTTTTCACTATTCACTATTCTTTACTCTCTTTTACGCTTTGTTTCACAAGATTTCCTCTATTTTCAGATTAATTTCAAGACCCTGACAACTCCCTCCCAAAACAAAAGATGGCAAGAACTCCCTACCGCCAAACCGCCACCGAGGCCGACTCCGATTCTTCTCTCTACAAATTTGCCACACCTGAAGTAAAAGCGCGACACAAAAAAATTCAAAGAGCGAGCTGTGTGGAAAGAACAAGGGTTTTTTATGAGATAGAAAAGAGAAACTTTGGGCTCGATAACTTCATCTTCAACAAGATCGAGCACCAAAGATGGCACATTTTTGCCCAACAGCCAAAACAAGCGAACCAAACCCTAGTTCGTGAATTCTACGCCCACGGGCCGACAACAGAAGACCCAAACATGAATGTTAGAGGGTGGCGTGTCGAGATTGATGCCAACAGAATTAATGCCTTCTATGGCACTCACATCGGCCATGATGAACATCAAGAGTTCTTGGACTCCTTGACGACAGAAAAGTAGGAGGAGATCAAACAGGAGCTCTGCATCCCGGGCATAGTGTGGAACGTGGGAAAGAATATGGGAACGGTGAACAGAAGAAACTTTCTCCCAGAGGCAAAGTTGTGGAACACATTCGTCAAAAGACGAATCCTGTCCACATCGCACAACTCGACAGTCGAAAAGCCCCGCCTAGCACTTATTCATTCTATACTCCATAATCGAAAATCTATCTTTGTAGAAAGAAAGGTAGGGGCCAGCTCTATTTCCATAGCTTGATAACAGAGTTGTTCAGCAAAGTATTCGTCCCCACCGATCCCAACGACAGCATGACGTCTAAGCGTACAGGGTTTACGAGGGAGATTATCTTGAGAAAGATTGAAATCCAAGAAGCCAACCTGGAAAACTATGTTGAGGCAACAGAGATGTGAAACCAACAACCATACCACCAGCTCGCCTCTGCAACCACGATCGGCAGCTTTGTAGCTCAGTTGGATCGGATGGAAAGACACCAACTCATATTAGTGGCATACATCAGAGACTTCAACACTGCCGCAATTGCAGTTCTCAAGGAAAAATTCTCGGTCGCCCAGTTCCCAGAATTCCCCACCGAGATCCATGCCCAGATGGCTCCAGCTGCCTCTCTGTCGCCCCTTCTACCTCGATATCACGAAATGTAGCTGACTCAGCCACTCCAAGCAGCCAAGTCTCCACGACACCACGAGATGCCTCTGATACTAGGGAACCAACTACCAAAACAATAGAAGTCCTCTCCATCTCAGATGACCGTATTGACATCGCAGCCGCCCCAATCAGAGAAAAAAGACAACCATCACAGGCAGCACCCGCCGCAACAACACCATCCGAATCTTCCTTCCTCAACTCTTTATCAATAAATTTGATGTGACAAGACACGATTTGGTCCGTCACAAAGAAGCTCGAAACCGCATACTCCTCAGCCAAAAAGAGGAAAGCATACAACACCGAGGAGATATGCTCGGACAGCGAGGACGATAGTGAAAAGGAAGTTACAAATATTAACCAACCAACACTAACATCACGGAAGCAGCCGCCGATGGTGGCCAAAAGACTCAAAGTAGAAGCTCAAAGGCGGATGATACTTAACGATGATGAAGAAGACGACACCTCCTCCCATTCGGTAGAAATCTAAGCTATCATCTTCCTTTTTTATTGAATCTATGTTTTTTAGTATGTGTGCATGCATTGAGGACAATGCTCCTCTCGAGTTTGGGGGAAAATTAGTCCTAAATTTTTTCTATCTTCTATATTTATTTTCTGTTTTCATTACATGTAGTTGCATAGTTAGAAGCATATCGAACATAGTGTAACTGCCTTTATTTAACATGGAAGGAAAATTTTTAGTTTGAAAAAAAATTGAGTAGCCTTTACCTACCAAGGCAGATTTGTAACACCCCAATTTTGGGCTTGGAAGTTTAGGGACTGAACCGGACTGGTCTGTTTTACGGTTCGAATATAAAAGGTGGTTTTAGGGAAAGAATAGTTCGGGATGCTTTAAAAATATGGAAAAATATCTAAAAATCCTCTTTTAATATATATAAGAGAGTGGTGAAATCAATTTTGCAAAATAAGGTTTGGAAATACTACATTTGGTGTAGTGATTAAAATGCGATTTTTGAAAAGTTTAGTGATGACTGTTTTGTAAGGATTGAAACTTTGAATCTTTAATGAGCTAATTTACCCAAAAATGTTTTCTCCAGATTTTTCCTTAATTTGAGTGAATTAATTAATGTTTTAATTAATTATAAAAGAAGAGAAACTACCTTTTGGAAAAATCATAACTACTTTTTCCTAAAATTTTCTCATTTCCTTTTCTCTCAAAATTCCATCATCCAAACACTTTTCTCCATCAACTTTTTCATTGATTTTCACTTCAATTGATGAGATTTCTATCATCAGTTAGTTCCTAATCAATCTTACATCAAATCCTTTTGATTTCCTCATTGAATTTTCAAGGAAATTGGCTAAAATCAAGGAGAAATCACCCTTTAGAGGTAAGATTGTTCTTCTCCTCTAAATACTCAGTTCTTTACTGAAATTCCCAAGTTGTCAATCCTTAATTTAAGTTTTGTAAATGGTTTTAATGATAGGAACTTGATTTTGGCTTTAAAACTCAGGATTTGGAAGAAATCTTGAAGAATTTCGTTGTGATTGTTTGGGCTCTATTTTGAGATGATTCTTAACTGCATTTTGGATGTCTAATGATGTGTAAATGAGGTTTTATCAATGCAATCCCGAATAGGTTGTATTTCCTAAGTTTTTGCTTATGAAAATGGTGGTTTTTGAGGTGATCTTGGTGTTCTGTTATAGCTGGAGGTATAAGGACGAGTTTAGGTATATTTTGGATGTTGATTGATGTTTAGAAATGGTTAGAAGTGATGGATCTTGGCTGGGTTAAGTTTTGGAAGAGTTTGGAGGTGATTTCGGTTGTGTTTGGTAGCCGAAATGATGGTTTTAGGTAGAGCAGCGAGTTTAAGTGTGTTGGCTAAAGATTTCAATGCATGATGATGCATTAATCCTCTGCTTTGATGTGTTTAAAATAGGGGAGACATCTTCGGACACTTGTGGAGTTGATCCGGAGGCTTGATCGGCGTTTCGGTAAGCGTGCGAAACGTAATTGGTGAGTGGAGTTGGATTTCCAGCTTTGAAATGATTATTTGAAGGTTGTCAGAGCTTAGTTTAAGTCTAATCAACTTAGCTAAGCTCAAGAGTAAGTTTTCGGAAAAACTCCCTCGAATGTGCTATAAAGTAGCATGATGCATTAGTTGTAAATTGCATGTTTAAATTCTGTTTTGAAAGCATGTTTTAGCATGGTTAATGCTGGTTTTGAAAGCCATGTGTTAAAGGATGCTCAAGGTAAGAGATCCTTGTTTTTGCATGTTGTTAATGTGGTAATGCTGCATAGTGATGCATGGTGATTAATGGCTTTGTTTAATTCTTAAAAACAGTGGATTAATGATGTTATTTGATGTATATTGGCAAGTGATGAATTGGTTTTAAAGTACTTGAATCGTATATAGTTAGCCGGCTATAGGATTGGGTGCACCGTGAATAAAGTCACCTTGGATGTTGAGGGGTTGTGATTGTACCGAAAACTCCATCCAAGTATCCTAACGAGAGAGGTAAGATCACAACGGTGGTTAAAAGTCCGTGTGTGGATCTTAGTAAGGTCACAATGGTGGTTAAAAGTCCATGTGTGGACCTTGTGTTATGTGTCTCGTACTCTCGTTAGGAAGTTATACAACTACCGATGAGTGATGTGGAGGGGTTGTGATTGTACCGTAAACTCCATCACGGGTGTTGAGGGGTTGTGATTGTACCGTAAACTCCACCTTATGTTGTTCGGTAGTGTGTATGAAGCGTGTGGGACAACGCTTGTAATCCGCGTATCCGATTGTGTTTTGTGTTGTAAAAGAGTATGAATTATCACTTGAAAGCCAATATGTTGAATTGATGTAATGAAGCATAAGATGCTTGTAAAGTATGCAATGTTGCATGAAAAGAGTTAAGCTTGTGTTTTTAAGCTTATTGAAAATGTTTTCTAAAAAGGGCATTATTGTGTTGTTTTCTTTAGAGCAAGTCTCACTAAGCTATTGTGCTTACGCTCTCTCTTTTGTACCAATAATGCAGACAATTGAAGTGTTTGAGGGCAACAAGGAAGCTAAGAGTCCAAGGGAAACTAAGCTCATGTATGGTGATGTTTTCATACACTATTAGTTTTGGTAATTTGGCAATGGGAACCTAAGTGTGTTTTTGGGAGATGTTTTGGACTCCCTAGTTTGTGGCATGACGCTTTGATGTTTTGGATTTGTAATTGGCCTTTTAATGCTTGTTTTGGAGATTGGTTGATTGCTTGGTTTTGGATAATAGGAAGCATGCCTATAGATATGTGGAATTCCACGACTGATGTAATGAATGTGTTTGGGAGTTACAAACATGCTCTATATATGTATGGTGACTTGTTGGCATGATTAGGAAGTCATTTGGTTGTGTTTGAGTGGATTTTTGTATGAAAAACTAGTAAAATCTGCAGCTTCTGGGCAAATCGTATCGGAATGGGCACTAGCATTTCGAAACGGGGGCCTGTAATGGCCTTCGTGTTTCGGAACGGCTAGAGGCTGTTCCGAAACGTTTTGGCTACTGTCAAGCCCTGTTTCAAAACCAGTCTCGAAACGAACCCGTGTTTTGAAACGGTCAACACCGTTTCGAAACAGGTGACCGTTGGGCACTGATTTGAATGGTGTAAAGGTTTGCAAGCTTTACGTTTTAGTCCCGAATGTTGTAATTGCAATTGCTTGAGTTTAAGATGTCCGATTATGGTGAAATTTGACAGGGAAGCATGTAATGTGACTAATTTAATATTGGTAACTTAAAAATCAGTTAAGACCTTCTAATTTCCAGAATTTACATTTTGGTCCCTAATAATTGTATTTTGTGTAATTGAGTCCCTTATATGAATCCGATCGCTGTGCTAATTACGTAAATGTTTCTCAAGTGTTCTCTTAGGGTTAATGTGCATCTAGAAAAGATTTAAAAGAAAAAAAAGGTCATTAATCAAGGTTGACTTTCGGGTTGACTTTGGTTTTCCCCGTGTAATCTTCGTAGTTCGGGTCAACCGTCTAGGCCGGGCTAAGGGGGTTACAAGATTACCCGCCGAAACAGCAACCTTAGAATAACTTTGGAAGTATTTAGAATCCATCTATGTTCTGAACTTAAAGAAACACCCTTTGTGACTGGTTTTATTTTAGGACTTCTGGGAATCTTAGGTAATTCACTTAGTAAACTTTGGTAGAACTTCAAGTAATTAGAAACAAACTATATTCTAGAGGTGCCCAAAACTGGCTCTAGGATAGGCTAGAGGTGCCCGAAACCAGCTCTAGTAATATATATATATATATATATATATATAAGATACCTAACATTGGCTCTATTAACTTTGAAGAAACCCAAGGGAATTAAGGAGTTTTACTGGAATTTACTTAGAAGCCGACGAATCATTCTTTTCATAAGACCCGCACACAGTGACAAGAAACATTGTTCGGTTCCGGGAAAGTCCATTGTCATTTGAAGGGTTGTTGTCAAGTGTGTAGTTGCACGGTATGTAAACGTCGGTCAAGGTATTTTTAAGCTAAGTTTTATTACGATTTTAAGTTTTAGCATATTACTATTAGATTGCATTGCTTGAGGACAAGCAATAGTTTGAGTTTGGGGGCGTGTTAAGTGTGCAAAAGTACTAGATTTTAGCCCAAGGATAGCTCAATTATTGTTAGACTTAAGCCCATTTTAGTTTCATAATTAGGTAAAATACTCAAAAACTACATAGATTAGATACTCTGCCCAACTTGATGAATTTCACTATTTTTCTCTATAAAAGATACTGCTCAGGTAACTGTTTTACTGAATGCAGATTCCCGCCTAGATAGACGATGCCTAGGCAACAAGGAGGGTAGAAGGAAGGAGCTGAACAATCGATGGACGATGCTGATGTAGTTGCTGGAGAACTTATCAGACTAAGCTATAGAGGAAAACCCCAGAATAAGGAGCCCTGCTGAGCCATTCACACAAATACAGACCTCTACCTAGGTAGTAGATGGTGTGCCACCGAGGTAGCATCCCAAGGCAGTTGAAAACATGAAACTGGTATGCGACTGAAAGAACACATCAAGCCTGATTTTTAGAGACCACTTGCACGCATATTGGAGCCCAAAAGCCCAAGAAAAGCCACGGTCAAAGCTTAAGGAATTTGATGTCAACCGGGAGTCAAGCATGGATTAATTGAAGATTTCATTAGAATTTAATATTTTAAGGAGATGTACTTTAATTCCAACTTGTACTCTACTCCCTTAACCAACTTCGAGTAGGCCAATGCTTATATATAATGCATCTTAGTCGACTAGAGGGGATATCGAGAGTTCTTGGACTAAACCCTAGTTTTCCATTCATCCATTATGTTCTAAACTTTTCCTAGGGCTAAGGGTTGGTTTTTGTTGAGTTGTTGTGAGAGATTCCTTGTATTCGTTTAGTTTTTTAGTGTTTGTAATAAAATTTCAAGGTTTGTTTACTCTTGGCTTTATTCTTGTTTGCAATCAAATCACGAGAGGAGAGAGCAGTTATCAATTTGTCCAATATTGGTGGAGTTAGACGCATGAAACGAGTAAACACGGCTTTATCCAACTTAGGGTGAAACTACTTCGGCTTAGGGATAAGTAAGAAGTTCATCGGCTAAATGAGGCTTAAGAATTGGTTGGTGTTCATCCTTAGATTCACACCCGGAGGTATTATCAGACGTGTTCGCCAATAGCACTTCAACTTAGGGATAAGATGGAGTAATTGAAGGAAGCCTTGCCGATCTTTGAAGCATCACTCAGTCGCCCAGGCAGCACATCACTTTCTGCCGCGATGAGTTATCTGCCAAGGCATCACTTTGACAACTAAGTTAATTTTGCAACACTTTAACCAAGACAACACATTCAAAATCCACACTACGACGCATTCCAATACCGGACCATTCTCTCAATATGAATTCTCAATCCTTTAATTTACTTGCTTTTAGTTTTAATCAATTCAAATCAAATCCCAATCAATTGTGTTTTTACTTTTCCTTGTGCAGGAATTTAATCACTGAAGCAACTTACAATCCCTGTGGAGACGACATCTTAAATACTATAACTTGACAGAAGTGTACACTTGCACTCGATTTAGAGAACTCCTTTACGCTCTACATTAACTGCAAATTATATTGGCAAGTGATGTTGTGAAATTGGTTTATAAATGAAATCAAATATAGTTAGCTGGCTATAGGATTGAGTGCACTATAAACAAGTCGCCTTGGATGTTGATGGGTTTATACGGCGTACAAAATACTCCATCAAAGTACCATAACGTTTGAGGAAAGTGTATAGTGTCTCGTCTCTCGTTAGTGGGGTTATACATCTACCGATGAGTGGTGTTGAAGGGTTTATATGGTGTACTGAATAATTCACCACAAGTGTCACAACGGTGGAGGGTTGCTTCTGTGTGTGAACCTTGAGATGTCGGTGAGAATGTATGAAGTGTTGGGACAACACTTGTGAATCCGTGTATCCGATGTGGTTTTGGGAAATGAACATGTTGATGATCACTTGTGAGCCAATATAATTGATGGTGTGTTATGATATGGTTTATGATGCATAATATGTAAATGCATGTTTTACTCTTTAAGCTTTGCATATGGTAACTATGCATGAGAAGGCTTAAGTTGAGTGTTAGCATTGGATTTGTTGTTGAGTTACTGTAACACCCCAATTTTGGGCTTGGAAGTTTAGGGTCTGAACCGGACCGATTTAACTTACGATTCGAATATAAAGGTGGTTTTTAGGGAAAGCCTAGTTCGGGATGCATTAAAAATATGGAAAAATATCTAAAAATCCTCTTTTATTATATATAAGAGAGTGGTGAAATCAATTTTACAAAATGGGGTTTGGAAATACGACATTTCAAGTTAGTGACTAAAATGTAATTTTTGAAAAGTTGGTGACTGTTTTAAAAGGATTGAAACTTTGAATCTTTAAGGAGGTAATTTACCCAAGGGAGAGTTTCTCCAGATTTTTCTTAAATTTTAAAGACTCATTTAATGTTATTTAATAAAAAGAAACGAGGGAAAATAGATATTTTAGTTTCATAACTAACTTTTGCCAAAATTTTCCCATTTCATTTTCTCTCAATTTTCCCTCAGCCAAACACATTTCCACAGCCACTTTCCCTTTGATTTTCACACCTAAAGTTGAGATTTCAATCTCTAAATGATTTCTAATCATTTCTACACCAAATCCTCATCATTTGCTTATTGAATTTTCAAGGATTTTGGCTCTAAACAAGGAGAAACTCACATTTAGAGGTATGAACGTCCTTCTCCTCTAAATACTCAGTTCTTTACTGAAATTCCCAAGTTCTCAATCCTTAAATTGAGTTTTATTAAAGGTTTTAATGTTGTGTTCTTGATTTTGGCTTAAAATGCAAGATTTGGATTTAATTTTGAAGAAATTCGTAATAGATGATTGGGCTCTGTTTTGAGATGTCTTTTTGATGTATTTTGGATGTCTAAATAATGTGTAATTGAGGTTTAATCAATGCAATCCAGAATAGGTTGATTTTCCTAAGTTTTGACTTGAGAAAATGGTGGTTTTTGGGGTGATTTTGATGTTCTGCTATAGCTGGAGGTATAAGGACGTGATTAGGTCCTTTTTGGATGTTAATTGATGTTTAAGAATGATTGGATTTGATGGATCTTGGCTGGGTAATGTTGTAGAGGTGTTTGGATGTGATTTCAGTTGTGTTTGGTAGCCGAAATGTGAGTTTTGATGAGAGCAGCGAGTTTAGGTGTTGTCGTTGAAGATTTTAATGCATGATGATGCATTAATTCACTGCTTTGATGTGTTTAAAACAAGGGAGACATCATCGGATCCTTGTGGTGTTGATCCGGAGGCTTGATCGGCGTTTCAGCAAGCTTGCGAAACGGAATCGGTGAGTGAAGTTTGGTTTTCAGCTTTGAAACCATTCTTGGAAGGTTATGGTAGCTTAGTTTAAGTCTAAACAACTTAGCTAAGCTCAAGAGTAAGTTTTTCGGAGAAACTCTCTTTTTGATGAACCATGAGATGGTTGAATGCAATGTGTTTATTTTGCATGTTTAAATTCTGTTTTGAAAGCATATTTTAGCATGTTTAATGCTGGTTTTGTAAGCCATGTGTTGAGGGATGCTCAAGGTAAGAGATCCTTGTTTTGGACATTGATAAATGTGGTTTGATGCATGGTAATGCATGATTATGTAATGGCTTTGTTTAATGCTTAAAAACAATGGATTAATGATGGTAAATGATGTATATTGGCAAGTGATGTGTTGGTTTAAAAGTACTTGAATCGGCTATAGGATTGGGTGCACCGTGAACAAAGTCGCCTTGGATGTTGAGGGGGTTGTGATTGTACCGTAAAAATGCCTAAGATCATAATGGTGGTTAAAATGCCATGCGAGGATCTTGTGTTGTGTGTCCCGTGTTCTCGTTAGTGATGTTATACAACTACCAATGAGTGATGTGGAGGGGATTGTGATTGTACCGTTAAACTCCATCACGAGTGTTGAGGGGTTGTGATTGTACCGGTAAACTCCACCTTGTGTGTTGGTAGTGTGTATGGAGCGTATGGGACAACGCTTGTAATCCGCGTATCCGATTGTGTTTTGAGTTGCAAATTGTAACCCCCTTAACCCGGCCTAGACGGTCGACCCGAATTAAGAAGATCACACGGGGAAAACCAAAGTCAACCCGAAAGTCAACCTTGATTAACGACCCTTTTTTTTCTTTTTAATCTTATCTAGATGCACTTTAACCCTAGGTATGTTCACAAGATAACCGTAATCAGACATCATAACAATTAGAGAACATTCAGGGACCCAATTGCACAAATTAAGACTGTAGGGACCAAAATGTAAATTTTGGAAAATACAAGGACTTAACCCACTTTTAAGTTACCAATATTGAATTAGTCATATTTCATGCTTGTCTGTCAAATTTCAGCTCAAACGGACATCACAAACTCAATCAATTGCACAAACATGATTCAGGACCAAAATGCCAACAAAACAAAACATATAACCAACAATTTCAGTGCCCAACGGTCGGGTGCTCCGAAACAGGGAGACCCGTTCCGAAATGCGGGACCGTTCCGCAACAGGTTCCGAAACAGTGCCTGGCAGTGGCACTTCCGTTCTGGAACGGCTGCATCCGTTTCGGAACGCCCAGGCCATTTCAGGCCCCTGTTCCGATACGGTAGCACCTGTTCCGAAACAGGCTGCCCAGATTGCAGAAAAATAGCTGGTTTATTGCACAATTAACCTATCAAAAACATGCTTCAAAGACAACCAAACTTTACCAACAAGTCATACAACATTCAAGGAACATAATTGCCTCAACCAAACATCAACATGGCATCAATTATGAAAATCCTCAATTCTATAGGCATGCATCCTATTTAGCAAACCATTCAAGCATCAAACCATTAATTCAAACCCATAATGGCCAATTACAAGAACCAACAATGTTAACAACATTTACACAACTTAGGGAGTCCAAAACGTCTCCCAAAACAACAACATAGGTTCCCCATTGCCAAATACCCAAAAGCTAATAGTTTGAGAAAATGTTCACCATACATGAGCTTTGTTCACCACTTGGATTCTTCACCAACTTGCTGCCCTCAAATGCACTTTAATGCTCTGCATTATTGGTTTAAGAAAAGAGAGAGCGTAAACATATGCTTAGTGAGGAATGCTCAATAAAACCACACAATAATGCATTTACAAAACACCTTTATAAATCATACTTCAAGACAACAATTGAACATGCTCACAAGCATTCAAAAGCAAGCAATTCATGCTTCAATCTTTATCAAGTCATATTGGCAACAAGTGATACATTCAACATAAGATTTACATATGGACTTTCAAACACCATTGTAATCTTATAAATTCCAAGGACCACACATGGACTTTTAAACACCATTGTGTCCTTAACCCATGGACTTTTAAACACCATGACAAGGACCACACAAGGACTTTTAAACACCTTTGTGTCCTCAACAAGAACCATCCAAGGACTTTTAAACACCTTGATGTTCTTAAGTAACAAGGCTTACACAAGGACTTTTAAACACCTTGAACCTTAACCAAGAACCAACCATGGACTTTTAAACACCATGTTGTTCTTAACAAGAATCATCCAAGGACTTTTAAACACCTTGATGTTCTTAAATAACAAGGCTTACACAAGGACTTTTAAACACCTTGAACCTTAACCAAGAACCAACCATGGACTTTTAAACACCATGTTGTTCTTAAATAAACAAGGCTCACACAAGGACTTTTAAACACCTTTGTGACCTTAACCATCACTTGCCAATAATCATCATTAACAACCATATTCCACTGTATTAAAGCATTTAACAAAGCCATAAACATCATGCATCTTTAAGCGTCAAACCACAATAGAACAATGTTCAAAACAAGGAACTCTCACCTTGAGCTTCCTCCTACACATGGCTTATAATCTCAGCAAATACACATGCTAGATATGCTTTAAAAACAGAATTTAAGACATGCAAACAATCACATTGCACCCAACCATCACATGGTTCCTTAACAAGAGAGTTTTCCCGAAAACTTACTCTTGAGCTTAGAAAAGTTGTTTAGACTTAGACTAAGCTCCCAAACCTTCGAAACATTGGTTTCAAAGCCGAAAACCAAAATCCACTCACCGATTCCGTTTCGCCTCTTGCCGAAACACCAATCAAGCTTCCGGATCAACACCACTAGGATCCAAAGATGACTCCCTTGTTTTAAACACATCAAAACAGCAGATTAATGCATCATCATGCATTAATACCCTCAATGAAAGCATCAAAACCCGCTGCTCTCATCCACACACCATTTTCGGCTACCAAACACAACCGAAAATGCATCCAAACAACTCCTCAACACTACCCAGCCAAGATCCATCAAACCTAAGCATCCTTAAACATCAAATAACATCCAAAAAGGATCTAACCACGTCCTTATACCTCCAGCTATAACAGATCAACAAGATCACTCCAAAAACAACCAAGAACACAAGCTAAACTTAGGAAATTCAACCTATCCGGGATTGCATTGATTAAAACTCAATTCCACGTCAAATTAGCATTCAATTAACATCAATATGACACCTCAAAACACAGCCCAATCAGATCATACGAAAATTTCATCAAAATCAATCAAATCTTGCATTTAAAAGCCAAGATCAAGAACAAATCAATAAAACCTTTTATAAAACACAATTTAAGGATTGAGAACTTGGGAATTTCAGTAAAGAACTTAAAGTTCAGAGAAGAAGGACGTTCTTACCTCCAAACTTGAGTTTTCTCCCTTTTTGGAACCAAAATCTTGAAAATCCACTTAGCAAATGGTGAGGTTTTGTTGAAGAGATGATTAGAGATCAAAAGAGAGTTGAAATGTGATATTTATGTGACAAAATCTGAGGAAAAGCTCTGGAGAAAAATGTGTTTGGTTTGAGAGAAAAGATGAGAGAAAATGGAAAATGGAAAAGTTAGTTGGAAAATGATAAAATATCTTCCCTCCACTTTTCTTTTATTTAAAAACCTTTAATAAATCATTTAATATCTTAGAAAAATCTGGAGAAACTCCCATTGGGTAAATAGCTCCTTAAAGATTCAAAGTTTCAATCCTTTTTAAAACAGTCTCACAGTTTTCGAAAATTACATTTTGGTCACTAGCCAAATTGTCACCCTTCCAAACCTCATTTTACAAAATTGCTTTCACAGTTCACTTATATATATTAAAAGAGGATTTTAGAACATTTTTCCATATTTTTAATGCAACCCGAACTAGGTTTTCCTAAATTCACTCTTATATATTCGAACCGCGATCCGACCGAACCGGTCCGAATCCCAAAACTCCTAAGCCCAAAACCGGGGCGTTACAACTCTCCCCCCCTTAAGAAATTTCGTCCTCGAAAGTTACCTGAAGGAAAGAGATACGGAAACTGCTTCAGCATGTCATCCTTCTGTTCCCACGTGGCTTCCTCAACACCACGGTGCTTCCACAACACCTTCACCAACTCAATGGTCTTGCCACGAAGAACCTTGCTATCCGAATCCAGAACCTTCACCGGTTCCTCATCATAGGTCAAATCTGGGTTCAATTCCACTTCTTCCACAGGCATCACATGTGAAGGATCTGATCTATACTTCCAAAGCATAGAAACATGAAACACATCATGAATCTTCTCCAACTCTTGAGGTAACCTCAACTTGTACGCAACAGGACCCACACGTTCAATCACCTCGTATGGTCCAATGTACCTAGGGCTCAACTTACCCTTACGGCCAAACCTCATCACCTTTTTCCAAGGCGAAACCTTCAAAAACACACGGTCACCCACCGTATACTCAATCTCCTTACGCTTCAAATCCGTGTAAGACTTTTGCCGATCAGAAGCCGCCTTCAAACGCTCACAAATGAGTTTCACCTTCTCGGTGGTTCCTTTCAACAAAGCCGGCATCGACACCAACTTCTGACCCGTTTCAGCCCAACAAAGAGGTGTCCTACACTTCCTCCCGTACAAAGCCTCATAAGGTGCCATTTGAATACTTGCCTGATAACTATTGTTATAAGCAAACTCTACCAAAGGCAAATGTTTCTCCCAAGAGCCCTGAAACTCAATCACACAGCACCTCAACATATCCTCCAAAATCTGGATAACACGCTCGGACTGACCATCCGACTGAGGATGATAAGATGTACTGAAATTCAACCTTGTACCCAAAGCTTGATGCAAACACTGCCAGAACCGCGATGTAAACCTCGGATCCCTATCCGATACAATCGACTTTGGCACACCATGCAGCCGCACAATCTCAGCAATGTACAGCTCCGCAAGCTTATCCAAGGAGTACGTAGTATGCACAGGCAAGAAATGCGCACACTTCGTCAGGCGATCCACAATCACCCACACCGAATTCTTCTTCGACGGTGACAAGGGTAAACCAGATACAAAATCCATGGTAACCCTTTCCCACTTCCACTCAGGGATTCTCAACGGTTGCAACAACCCTGAAGGAACCTGATGCTCAGCCTTAACTCGCTGACACACCATGCACTTGCTCACAAACTCAGCAACATCCTTCTTCAAACCCACCCAATAGTACTCATCACGAAGATCACGGTACATCTTAGTACTACCTGGGTGCATAGCAAAAGGACTACTATGACCTTCAGTCAGAATAGCACGCCTCAACTCAACATCATTGGGCACCACTACCCGACTCCCAAAACACAACACACCATCATCATTAAAACAGAAATCCGAAGGCCTACCCTCCGCGATATCCTGAACATGAAGTACCAAGGAATCATCCAACAACTGCTTTTCCTTGATCAACTGAACCAAAGATGGTTTCACCTGCAACTCAGCCACAAGACCACCATCACGCGAAATACTCAAACTGGCAAACATAGCCCTCAACTCAACAGCTACCTTCCTACTCAAGGCATCCGCTACAACATTAGCTTTTCCAGGGTGATACTCAATCGTCAAATCATAATCCTTGAGCAACTCCACCCAACGTCGCTGCCTAAGATTCAACTCCTTCTGAGACATCAGATACCTCAAACTCTTGTGATCCGTGTACACAGTACACTTCTCACCATACAAGTAATGTCTCCAGATCTTCAAAGCAAAAACCACCGCAGCCAACTCAATGTCATGCGTAGGATAATTGCGCTCATGCACCATCAACTGCCGCGATGCATAAGCCACCACCTTACCCTCTTGCATCAGCACACATCCTAAACCAACGTAGGACGCATCGCTATACACCACAAACTCTTTCCCTGATTCAGGTTGAACCAAGATAGGAGCTTGCGTCAAAGCCGCCTTAAGCTTCTCAAAAGCCTGCTGTCTCGCTTCCGTCCACTCATACTTAACATCCTTCTGCAACAACTTCGTCAGAGGTGCAGCAATCTTAGAAAACCCATCCACAAACCTCCGGTAGTATCCCGCCAAACCAAGGAAACTACGAACCTCATGAACAGACTTAGGAACCTTCCAATTCATCACCGCCTCAATCTTCTGAGGATCAACACGAATTCCCTCGGCAGAAACCACATGCCCAAGAAACACCACTTCACTTAACCAGAACTCACACTTGCTCAGCTTAGCATAAAGCTGATTCTCCAACAAAGCTTGCAACACAATCCTCAAATGCTCTTCATGTTCCTCCTCAGTACACGAGTACACAAGGATATCATCAATGAACACCACAACAAACTTATCCAGGTATTCATGAAACACACGATTCATCATGTCCATGAAAGCTGCAGGAGCATTTGTTAACCCAAACGGCATCACAAGAAACTCGTAATGCCCATACCTCATCCTGAAAGCTGTCTTAGGCACATCCACATCTTTTACCTTCAACTGGTAATACCCTGATCTCAAGTCAATCTTAGAGAACACAGCTGCTCCACGAAATTGATCAAAGAGATCATCAATCCTCGGCAAAGGATACCGATTCTTGATAGTCAACTTGTTCAGCTGACGATAATCAATGCACATTCTCATAGTGCCATCCTTCTTCTTCACAAACAAGACCGGTGCACCTCAAGGCGACACACTCGGCCGAATGAAACCACGATCAAGCAACTCTTGCAACTGCGTCTTCAGCTCTTTCAGCTCCTTAGGTGCCATTCGATAAGGAGTAATGGACACAGGAGTTGTATTCTCATACAGCTCAATCCCAAACTCCACCTCGCGATTAGGAGGTAAACCAGGCAACTCCTCAGGAAACACGCCAGGAAACTCTCGCACAATCCTGATATCTTGCACACGCAACTCCTTAGAGCTAGGATTCATCACAAAAGCTAGGTAAGGTTCACAACCTTGCCTCAGCATCCGGCTCGCCTCCAACGTGGACACCACATTGGCAAGAAACTTCACATTCTCACCAACCACAACCACCTCATAATCATCCGCAAGTTTCAACGAAACTCGCTTATTCTCACAATCCACCACAGCACGATGCTCAGCAAGCCAATCCATACCAAGGATCACATCAAAACCATAGAAAGGTAACTCCATAAGGTCAACATGAAAAACATGATCTTGAACAACCAAAGGACATCTTCTATAAAGCTTTCGAGTCACAACAGTCTCTCCAAAAGAACTAGTGACACGCACACCAACATCCAAAGACTCAACAGGCAACCCAAGCAATTCAGCATGCTCACGCAAAATGTAAGAGTGCGTAGATCCAGAATCAATCAAGGAAAGTAATGACAAGGATTGCAAAGTAAAAGTACCTGCGATCACATCCGCGTCAGTCCTCCCCTCCTGCTGAGCAAACATTCTAGCCTGGCCACCACCCTCTGGCTGTACAGCTACAACATGAGCCACACCCCGACCACCTTCCTCTCTCCGCTGGAAATTACCACGGCCGCGCCCACGGCCTCTCTGTGGTGCTGCAACAACAGGAGCACGCCCTTGGCCACCAGCCAACATAGGACACTCTCTCCTCATATGATCCGCAGATCCACAATTCCAGCACACATTACCAGCAGCTACAACAGGAGCTTGCACCTCCCTCACAGCACGAGGACAATCACGTTTCATATGGCCTTGCGAACCACATATCCAACAAGCACTCGGATCAACTCTAGCGTTGCCTCCCCGAACAGGCGCACCACCACCTCGCTTAGCTGAGGACTGATACTTCTGATCACGTCCCCTCTTGTTCCGTCCACCACCGGAACTATATTCAGCAGCTCGCTTACCAGCACTTGATCCAGCACTTCTAGCAGATAAACCCAAGTTCATCTCAATATCCTTTGCTCGGCCCACCAACACATCAAAATCATCATACTCGGTAGCCAGCACATACATCTTTACATCCATCACTAAACCATAACGGAACCTTTCACACCTCGCTCGCTCATCCGGAACCAGCTCAGGTGCATATTGACTGAGTCGAACAAACTACACTTCATACTCAGCCACCGTCATGCTCCCCTGGGTAAGAGACATGAATTCCCTCTTCTTTTCATCTAGGTACCTCACACCCAGATACCTTCTCTTGAACACATTCTGAAAGAATGTCCAAGTTACATCAGCTTCCGCCATCCCAGCGATAGTGGTTGTCCACCACGTATAAGCATCCTTCTGTAGCAAGGATACTACACAACCAAGCTTCTGCACATCAGTGCAACTCATCTGACCCAAGATTCTCTTGGTACTCTCTAACCAAGCCTCAGAACCTTCAGCAGACATACCCCTGAACTCAGTCCCTCCCAGACTGTGCAAATGCTCCAAGGGTAGTCTAACTCTAGCATCTTCCTGATGCCCAGCTCCACAAGCTCCAGCTACCGCTGCTTGAAAAGCACCAGCTATAGCTTGAATCAGCACCGTCATGTCAGGAACAGCTTGCCCCTGACCAGCCTCAGGTCCAGCAGCCTCAGCACCAGCACACATCTCAATTGCAACATCCATACAATTCACTCAACATGCTTTCACCCAACAAGCATACAAAGCATACATACTTTAAGCATTCACATAAACATTCCCAATTACTCGAGAACTCAGCTCTGATACCACCAAATGTAACCCCCTTAACCCGGCCTAGACGGTCGACCCGAATTAAGAAGATCACACGGGGAAAACCAAAGTCAACCCGAAAGTCAACCTTGATTAACGACCCTTTTTTTTCTTTTTAATCTTATCTAGATGCACGTTAACCCTAGGTATGTTCACAAGATAACCGTAATCAGACATCATAACAATTAGAGAACATTCAGGGACCCAATTGCACAAATAAAGACTGTAGGGACCAAAATGTAAATTTTGGAAAATACAAGGACTTAACCCACTTTTAAGTTACCAATATGGAATTAGTCATATTTCATGCTTGTCTGTCAAATTTAAGCTCAAACGGACATCACAAACTCAATCAATTGCACAAACATGATTCAGGACCAAAATGCCAACAAAACAAAACATATAACCAACAATTTCAGTGCCCAACGGTCGGGTGTTCCGAAACAGGGAGACCCGTTCCGAAACGCGGGACCGTTCCGCAACAGGTTCCGAAACAGTGCCTAGCAGTGGCACTTCCGTTCTGGAACGGCTGCATCCGTTTCGGAACGCCCAGGCCATTTCAGGCCCCTGTTCCGATACGGTAGCACCTGTTCCGAAACAGGTTGCCCAGATTGCAGAAAAATAGCTGGTTTATTGCACAATTAACCTATCAAACATGCTTCAAAGACAACCAAACTTTACCAACAAGTCATACAACATTCAAGGAACATAATTGCCTCAACCAAACATCAACATGGCATCAATTATGAAAATCCCCAATTCTATAGGCATGCATCCTATTTAGCAAACCATTCAAGCATCAAACCATTAATTCAAACCCATAATGGCCAATTACAAGAACCAACAATGTTAACAACATTTACACAACTTAGGGAGTCCAAAACGTCTCCCAAAACAACAACATAGGTTCCCCATTGCCAAATACCCAAAAGCTAATAGTTTGAGAAAATATTCACCATACATGAGCTTTGTTCACCACTTGGATTCTTCACCAACTTGCTGCCCTCAAATGCACTTTAATGCTCTGCATTATTGGTTTAAGAAAAGAGAGAGCGTAAGCATATGCTTAGTGAGGAATGCTCAATAAAACCACACAATAATGCATTTACAAAACACCTTTATAAATCATACTTCAAGACAACATTTGAACATGCTCACAAGCATTAAAAAACAAGCAATTCATGCTTCAATCTTTATCAAGTCATATTGGCAACAAGTGATACATTAAACATAAGATTTACATATGGACTTTCAAACACCATTGTAATCTTATAAATTCCAAGGACCACACATGGAGTTTTAAATACCATTGTGTCCTTAACCCATGGACTTTTAAACACCATGACAAGGACCACACAAGGACTTTTAAACACCTTTGTGTCCTCAACAAGAACCATCCAAGGACTTTTAAACACCTTGATGTTCTTAAGTAACAAGGCTTACACAAGGACTTTTAAACACCTTGAACCTTAACCAAGAACCAACCATGGACTTTTAAACACCATGTTGTTCTTAACAAGAATCATCCAAGGACTTTTAAACACCTTGATGTTCTTAAATAACAAGGCTTACACAAGGACTTTTAAACACCTTGAACCTTAACCAAGAACCAACCATGGACTTTTAAACACCATGTTGTTCTTAAATAAACAAGGCTCACACAAGGACTTTTAAACACCTTTGTGACCTTAACCATCACTTGCCAATAATCATCATTAACAACCATATTCCACTGTATTAAAGCATTTAACAAAGCCATAAACATCATGCATCTTTAAGCGTCAAACCACAATAGAACAATGTTCAAAACAAGGAACTCTCACCTTGAGCTTCCTCCTACACATGGCTTATAATCTCAGCAAATACACATGCTAGATATGCTTTAAAAACAGAATTTAAGACATGCAAACAATCACATTGCACCCAACCATCACATGGTTCCTTAACAAGAGAGTTTTCCCGAAAACTTACTCTTGAGCTTAGCAAAGTTGTTTAGACTTAGACTAAGCTCCCAAACCTTCGAAACATTGGTTTCAAAGCCGAAAACCAAAATCCACTCACCGATTCCGTTTCGCCTCTTGCCGAAACACCAATCAAGCTTCCGGATCAACACCACTAGGATCCAAAGATGACTCCCCTGTTTTAAACACATCAAAACAGCAGATTAATGCATCATCATGCATTAATACCCTCAATGAAAGCATCAAAACCCGCTGCTCTCATCCACACACCATTTTCGGCTACCAAACACAACCGAAAATGCATCCAAACAACTCCTCAACACTACCCAGCCAAGATCCATCAAACCTAAGCATCCTTAAACATCAAATAACATCCAAAAAGGATCTAACCACGTCCTTATACCTCCAGCTATAACAGATCAACAAGATCGCTCCAAAAACAACCAAGAACACAAGCTAAACTTAGGAAATTCAACCTATCCGGGATTGCATTGATTAAAACTCAATTCCACGTCAAATTAGCATTCAATTAACATCAATATGACACCTCAAAACACAGCCCAATCAGATCATACGAAAATTTCATCAAAATCAATCAAATCTTGCATTTAAAAGCCAAGATCAAGAACAAATCAATAAAACCTTTTATAAAACACAATTTAAGGATTGAGAACTTGGGAATTTCAGTAAAGAACTTAAAGTTCAGAGAAGAAGGACGTTCTTACCTCCAAACTTGAGTTTTCTCCCTTTTTGGAACCAAAATCTTGAAAATCCACTTAGCAAATGGTGAGGTTTTGTTGAAGAGATGATTAGAGATCAAAAGAGAGCGAAATGTGATATTTATGTGACAAAATCTGAGGAAAAGCTCTGGAGAAAAATGTGTTTGGTTTGAGAGAAAAGATGAGAGAAAATGGAAAATGGAAAAGTTAGTTGGAAAATGATAAAACATCTTCCCTCCACTTTTCTTTTATTTAAAAACCTTTAATAAATCATTTAATATCTTAGAAAAATCTGGAGAAACTCCCATTGGGTAAATAGCTCCTTAAAGATTCAAAGTTTCAATCCTTTTTAAAACAGTCTCACAGTTTTTGAAAATTACATTTTGGTCACTAGCCAAAATGTCACCCTTCCAAACCTCATTTTACAAAATTGCTTTCACAGTTCACTTATATATATTAAAAGAGGATTTTAGAACATTTTTCCATATTTTTAATGCGACCCGAACTAGGTTTTCCTAAATTCACTCTTATATATTCGAACCGCGATCCGACCGAACCGGTCCGAATCCCAAAACTCCTAAGCCCAAAACCGGGGCGTTACACAAATGGTTATGGATTATCACTTGAAAGCCAATATGACATGATGATGTAATGAAGCATGAGATGCTTGGTTTGTATGCATAGATGCATGATAAATGTTGTTTTGAAATTAAAGGCCTTGGAAAGGTGTTTTTACAAATTGCATTATTGTGTTGTTTCATTAGAGCATTTCTCACTAAGCATGTGTGCTTACGCTCTCTCTTTCTTGAACCAATAATGTAGAGCATTGAAGTGCTTAAAGGGCAGCAAGGAGGTCAAGGATCCAAGTGAAAGTCTAAGCTCATGTATGGTGACTATTTTCACAACACTATTAGCTTTTGGTATTTGGCAATGGGAACCTAGATTGAGTTTTTGGGAGATGTTGTGGACTCCCTAAGTTTGGTTTAATGCCTATGATGATGTTTGAAACATGTAAATGGCCATTTGGTATTTGTTTTGGGGATTTGATGATTGCTTGCTTTTCATTATAGGATGCATGCCTTTAGACTTGTGATTTTCCTAAACGATGCTATGATTGAGCTTTGATGATGTAAATATGTTCCTTAATTACTTGATGACTTGTTGGCATGATGTGGAGGTCATATGAGCGTGTTTGGTGGGTCGAAAGAGTGTAAAACAGAATTTTCTGCTGTTTCTGGGCAGGGTGTTTCGAAACACCCTTGCCTGTTTCGAAACAGGTGCATATTTTGGCATGGGTGTTTCGAAACGGGCTAAGGTGTTTCGAAACACTTTGGCTACTGCCAAGGGGTGTTTCTGAACGGCCTAGACCCGTTTCGGAACACTTGACCGTTGGGCACTGATTTGAATGGTTTTGAGGTTTGCAAGCTTTACGTTTTAGTCCTGATTTTTGTATGTGCAATTGATTGAGTTTGAGAGGTCCGTTTGAGATGAGATTTGGTAGAGAAGCATGAAACATGATTAATTTCATAATGGTAACTTAAAAATTGGAAAAGTCCTCTTAATTTTCAGAATTTAAAAATTGGTCCCTAAATTCGTATGTTGTGCAATTGAGTCCTTAATTGTTTTCCGATTGCTGTGATTTTTGAGTATGCTTATCTGAAGAGTACACCTAAGATTAATATGCATTTAGACAAAGTTAAAAAGAAAAAAGGGTCGTTAATCAAGGTTGACTTTCGGGTTGACTTTGGTTTTCCCCGTGTAATCTTCGTAGTTCGGGTCAACCGTCTAGGCCGGGCTAAGGGGGTTACATTTGGTGGTATCAGAGCTGAGTTCTCGAGTATTTGGGAATGGTTATGTGGGTTATATGTGTATGATTGCTTGTATACTTGTTGAGTGAAAGTATGATGTATGAATGGTAAAAATGTTGCAATTGTGGTGTATGCTGTGGTGAAGCATGTTAGAGGGACCCATTAGCATATCAAAGCTAATGAAATGATTTGTTTTAAATTGGAAATGAGCTTGAGTACTTGGATTGCTTACCTTGCTGAGCCTGACTATGTTTATTACATTTGTGAATGCATTGTATAGTGAATGGGACCTCGTAGAGAGACGAGGATTAATACGTGAGCTATGGCTCAAAATGAGAATGAAGAGAATGCAGAAAATGTAGTGGATTTACCTCCTCCACCCGATGGTGGTGGTGCTGGGGGTGAGGGAGCTGGTGCTGGGGTCGCTGGACCTGAAGCTGGGCAGGGGCAAGCTGCTCCTGACATGACAGTGCTGATTCAGGCTATTGTTGGGGCCTTTTAGGCGGCGGTAGCTGGAGCTCATAGAGCTGGGCATCAGGGAGATGCTAATGTTAGACTACCTCTGGAACGCTTGCGCAGTCTAGGAGGGACTGAGTTTAGGGGTTTGTCTGCTGAGGGTTCCGAGTCTTGGTTGGAAAGTACCAAGAGAATTTTGGGACAAATGAACTGCAATGAAGTGCAGAAGCTGGGCTGTGTAATATCATTGTTGCATGACGATACGTATACCTGGTGGACAACCGCTGTCTCCGGAATAGAGGATGTTGATGTGACTTGGACGTTCTTTCTGAACGCGTTCAAGAGGAGGTATTTGGGTGTGCGGTACCTGGATGAAAAGAAAAGGGAATTCATGTCTCTTACTCAAGGGAGCATGTCAGTGGCTGAGTACGAGGTTCAGTTTGTCCGACTCAGTCAGTACGCACCTGAGCTTATCCCTGATGAGCGGGAGAGGTGTGAACGTTTCCGTTATGGTTTGGTGACGGATGTAAAGACCTATATGTTGGCTGCTGAGTACACTGACTTTGATGTGCTGGTTGGTAGAGCAAAAGACATTGAGTTGAATTTGAGTTAATCTTCTAGAAGAGTTGGTCCTAGTGCGGGCAAGCGAGTTGCTGAGTATAGTTCCGGTGGCGGACGGAACAAGAGAGGACGTGATCGGAAGTATCAGTCTTCAGCTAGGCGTGGTGGTGGGGGGGGGGCAAGGTGCGCCTGTCCAGGTAGACAGGGCGAGAGCTGATCAGAACACATGTTGGGCATGTGGATCATGTGGTCATCTGAGGCGTGATTGTCCTCGAGCAGCGAGGGAGGTACAGGCTCCTGTTGTGGTGACCGGTAATTCGTGTTGGAATTGTGGTTCGGCGGATCACATGAAGAGAGAGTGTCCTCTGTTGGCCGGTGGTGGTCAGGGACGTGCTCCTGGAGTTGTTGCACCACAGAGAGGTCGTGGGCGCGGCCGTGGTAATTTCCAGCGTAGAGAGGATGGTGGAAGGAATGTGGCTCATGTGGTAGTTGTTCAGCCTGAGGGTGGTGGCCAGGCCAGAGTGTATGCTCAAAGGGAGGGGAGGAATGACACGGATGTGATCGTAGGTACTTTCACTTTGCAATCATTGTCATTACTTTCCTTGATTGATTCTAGATCTACACACTCATACATATTGTGTGAGCATGCTCAATTGCTTGGTTTGCCTGTTGAGTCTTTGGATGTTGGTATGCGTGTAGCTAGTTCTTTTGGCGAGACTGTTGTGACTCGAAAGCTTTATAGAAGATGTCCCTTGGTTGTGCAAGACCATGTTTTTCATGTTGATCTTATGGAATTGCCTTTCTATGGTTTTGATGTAATCCTTGGTATGGATTGTCTTGTTGAGCATCGAGCTGTAGTGGATTTTGAGAATAAGCGAGTTTCGCTGAAGCTTGCGGATGATTATGAGGTAGTGGTGGTGGGTGAGAATGTGAAGTTTCTTGCCAATGTGGTGTCCACATTGGAAGCGAGCCGGATGCTGAGGCAAGGATGTGAAGCCTACCTAGCCTTTGTGATGAATCCTAGCTCTAAAGAGTTGCGTGTGCAAGATATCAGGACTGTGCGAGAGTTTCCTACTGTGTTTCAGGAGGAGTTGCCTGGATTGCCTCCTAATCGCGAAGTGGAGTTTGGAATTGAGTTGTATAAAAACACAACTCCAGTGTCCATTACTCCTTATCAAATGGCACCTAAAGAGTTGAAAGAGCTGAAGACGCAACTTCAGGAGTTGCTTGATCGTGGTTTCATTCGGCCGAGTGTGTCACCTTGGGGTGCACCGGTCTTGTTTGTGAAAAAAAAGGATGGCACTATGAGAATGTGCATTGATTACCGTCAGCTTAACAAGTTGACTATCAAGAATCGGTATCCATTACCGAGAATTGATGATCTTTTTGATCAGTTTCGGGGAGCAGCTGTGTTCTCTAAAATTGACTTAAGGTCAGGGTATTATCAGCTGAAGGTGAAGGATGTGGATGTGCCAAAGACAGCCTTCAGGACGAGGTATGGGCATTATGAGTTCCTTGTGATGCCGTTTGGTTTGACGAATGCTCCTGCAGCTTTCATGGACATGATGAATATAGTGTTCCATGAATACTTGGATAAATTTGTTGTGGTGTTCATTGATGATATTCTCCTGTACTCTCGTACTGAGGAAGAGCATGAGGGGCATTTGAGAATTGTGTTGCAGGCTTTGTTGGAGAATCAGCTTTATGCCAAGCTGAGCAAGTGTGAGTTCTGACTTAGAGAAGTTGTGTTTCTTGGTCATGTGGTCTCTGCTGAAGGAATTCGTGTTGATCCTCAGAAGATTGAGGCAGTGATGAATTGGAAGCCTCCTAAGTCTGTTCATGAAGTTCGTAGTTTCCTTGGTTTGGCGGGGTACTATCGGAGGTTCGTGGATGGGTTTTCAAAGATTGCTGCACCTTTGACAAAGTTGTTGCAGAAGGATGTTAAGTATAAGTGGAGGGAAGCGAGACAACATGCTTTTGAGAAGCTTAAGGCAGCTTTGACGCAAGCACCTATCTTGGTTCAACCTGAATCAGGGAAAGAGTTTGTGGTGTATAGTGACGCGTCCTACGTTGGTTTGGGATGTGTGTTGATGCAAGAGGGTAAGGTGGTGGCTTATGCATCGCGTCAGTTGAAGGTGCATGAGCGCAATTATCCTACGCATGACATTGAGTTAGCTGCGGTGGTTTTCGCTTTGAAAATTTGGAGACATTACCTGTATGGCGAGAAGTGTACTGTGTACATTGACCACAAGAGTTTGAAGTATCTGATGTCTCAGAAAGAGTTGAATCTTAGGCAACGACGTTGGGTGGAGTTGCTTAAGGATTACGATTTGACGATCGAGTACCATCCGGGTAAAGCTAATGTTGTAGCGGATGCCTTGAGTAGGAAGGTAGCTGTGGAGTTGAGGGCTATGTTTGCCAGTTTGAGCATTTCTCGTGATGGTGGTCTTGTGGCTGAGTTGCAAGTGAAACCATCCTTGATTCAGTTGATTAAGGAAAAGCAGTTGTTGGATGATTCCTTGGTGCCACATGTTCAGGATATTGCAGAGGATAGGCCATCAGATTTCTGCTTTAATGATGATGGAGTTTTATGCTTTGGAAATCGGATAGTAGTGCCCAATGATGCTGAGTTGAGGCGTGCTATTCTGGCTGAAGCTCATAGTAGTCCTTTTGCTATGCACCCTGGTAGTACTAAGATGTACCGTGATCTTCGTGATGAGTACTATTGGGTGGGTTTAAAGAAGGATGTTGCTGAGTTTGTAAGCAAGTGCATGGTATGTCAGCGAGTTAAGTCTGAGCATCAGTTTCCTTCAGGGTTGTTGCAACCGTTGAGGATTCCTGAGTGGAAGTGGGAGAGGATTACCATGGACTTCGTGTCTGGTTTGCCTTTGTCCCCATCAAAGAAGAATTCGGTGTGGGTGATTGTGGATCGCCTGACGAAGTGTGCGCATTTCTTGCCTGTGCATACTACGTACACTTTGGATAAGCTTGCGGAGCTGTACATTGCTGAGATTGTGCGGCTGCATGGTGTGCCAAAGTCGATTGTGTCGGATAGAGATCCCAGGTTTACATCGCGTTTCTGGCAGTGTTTGCATCAGGCTTTGGGTACACGGTTGAATTTCAGTACATCTTATCATCCGTAGTCGGATGGACAGTTTGAGCGTGTTATCCAGGTGTTGGAGGATATGTTGAGGTGCTACGTGATTGAGTTTCAGGGTTCGTGGGAGAAACATTTGCCTTTGGTGGAGTTTGCCTATAATAATAGTTATCAGACAAGTATTCAAATGGCACCTTTTGAAGCTTTGTACGGGAGGAAGTGTAGGACTCCTCTTTGTTGGGCTGAAACAGGTCAGAAGTTGGTTTCGATGCCTGCTTTGTTGAAAGGAACCACCGAGAAGGTGAAGCTCATTTGTGAGCGATTGAAGGCAGCATCTGATCGGCAGAAGTCTTACGCGGATTTGAAGCGTAAGGAGATTGAGTATGCGGTGGGTGACCGTGTGTTTTTGAAAGTTTCGCCTTGGAAAAAGGTGATGAGGTTTGGCCGAAAGGGTAAGTTGAGCCCTAGGTACATTGGACCATACGAGGTGATTGAGCGTGTGGGTCCTGTTGCGCAAGAGTTAGAAAAGATTCATGATGTGTTTCATGTTTCTATGCTTCGGAAGTATAGATCGGATCCTTCTCATGTGATGTCTGTAGAGGAAGTGGAGTTGAATCCGGATTTGACCTATGATGAGGAACCGGTGGAGATTCTGGATTCGGATAGTAAAGTTCTTCGAGGCAAGACCATTGAGTTGGTAAAGGCGTTGTGGAAGCATCGTGGTGCTGAGGAAGCCATGTGGGAACGGAAGGATGACATGTTGAAGCAGTTTCCGTACCTTTTCCCTCCAGGTAAATTTCGAGGACGGAATTTCTTAAGGGGGGAGAGTTGTAACACCCCAATTTTGGGCTTGGAAGTTTAGGGTCTGAACCGGACCGGTTTAGATTACGATTCGAATATAAAGGTGGTTTTTAGGGAAAGCCTAGTTCGGGATGCATTAAAAATATGGAAAAATATCAAAAAATCCTCTTTTATTATATATAAGAGAGTGGTGAAATCAATTTTACAAAATGGGGTTTGGAAATATGACATTTCAAGTTAGTGACTAAAATGTAATTTTTGAAAATTTGGTGACTGTTTTAAAAGGATTGAAACTTTGAATCTTTAAGGAGCTAATTTACCCAAGGGAGAGTTTCTCCAGATTTTTCTTAAATTTTAAAGACTCATTTAATGTTATTTAATAAAAAGAAAAGAGGGAAAATAGATATTTTAGTTTCATAACTAACTTTTGCCAAAATTTTCCCATTTCATTTTCTCTCAATTTTCCCTCAGCCAAACACATTTCCACAGCCACTTTTCCTTTGATTTTCACACCTAAAGTTGAGATTTCAATCTCTAAATGATTTCTAATCATTTCTACACCAAATCCTCATCATTTGCTTATTGAATTTTCAAGGATTTTGGCTCTAAACAAGGAGAAACTCACATTTAGAGGTATGAACGTCCTTCTCCTCTAAATACTCAGTTCTTTACTGAAATTCTCAAGTTCTCAATCCTTAAATTGAGTTTTATTAAAGGTTTTAATATTGTGTTCTTGATTTTGGCTTAAAATGCAAGATTTGGATTTAATTTTGAAGAAATTCGTAATAGATGATTGGGCTCTATTTTGAGATGTCTTTTTGATGTATTTTGGATGTCTAAATAGTGTGTAATTGAGGTTTAATCAATGCAATCCCGAATAGGTTGATTTTTCTAAGTTTTGACTTGAGAAAATGGTGGTTTTTGGGTTGATTTTGATGTTCTGCTATAGCTGGAGGTATAAGGACGTGATTAGGTCCTTTTTGGATGTTAATTGATGTTTAAGAATGATTGGATTTGATGGATCTTGGCTGGGTAATGTTGTAGAGGTGTTTGGATGTGATTTCGGTTGTGTTTGGTAGCCGAAATGTGAGTTTTGATGAGAGCAGCGAGTTTATCTGGGCATCATTCAAGGTCTTGCTGGCATAGTATATAATATGGAAAAGTTTCTCCTTCCGCTGCCCTGGCAGCATAGTCACTGGCATCACACAAGATCTCGAATGGTAAACTCCAGTCTGGTGGTTGTACTATTGAGGTTGTTACTAACTTCTCCTCCAGTGTCCTGAATGCTTCAGTACATTCAATGTTAAAGTCAAAGGCCCTATTTTGTTCCAAAAAGAGAAACATGGGTTTAGTAATTTTAGAAAAATTGGAAATAAATCTACGATAAAACCTGACGTGTCCTAAGAAACTTCGTATGCCCTTGACTGTTTTGGGTGGTGGCAGTTTTTCAATAATTTAAATCTTTGCTCTGTCCACTTCTATGTCGCGGTAGGAGACCTTGTGTCCCAACACTATGCCATCATCCACCATAAAGTGGCATTTTTTCCAGTTTAATACAAGGTTAGCTTCCTCGCATCTTTCAAGCACATTCTTCAAATTTCCTAGGCAATCGTTGAAATTGTCTCCAAAGATGGAAAAGTCATCCATGAATATTTCCAAGAAATCTTCCACCATGTCCGAGAATATTGCCATCATACATCACTGAAACGTTACTGGAGCATTGTATAGTCCAAATGGCATTCTTCGGAAGGCATTTGTTCTGTATGGGCATGTGAAGTTTGTTTTCTTCTGGTCTTCTGGTGCAATTGCGATATGATTGTAACCTGAGTAACCATCTAGAAAACAATAGTAAGGCTTCCCCGCTAATCTATCTAACATTTGATCAATAAAGGGTAAGGGGATGTAGTCCTTTCGGGTAGCTTTATTAAGCTTCCGGTAGTCCATACAAACCCTTCAACCGGTCATAGTCCTTGTTGCGATTAGGTCGTTGTCCTTGTTGGTTACTACTTTTATGCCTCCCTTCTTGGGTAAGCATTGCACTGGGCTCAGCCACTTGCTATCCAAGATAACATAGATAATTCCAGCATCAAGCCACTTGATGATCTCTTTTCGTACCACCTCTCGCATAGCTTCGTTTAGTCTTCATTGAGTATCAATCGCCGGCTTATGGTCATCCTCCAAGAGGATTTTGTGCATGCATATTACCGGACTGATGCCTTGGATGTTAGCAATGGTCCATCTAATTGCCTTCTTATGCTGCTGTAGCATCCTGATCAGCTACTGTTCCTATTCCTGCATCAACTTAGAATAGATGATTACGAGCAATGTATAATTAATTCCAAGAAAAACATATTATAGTTGCCATGGCAGGGTTTGAGATCTAAAACAGGTGGTTTGTCAATGGAAGTCTTTTGGATCACATGTTCATTTGATGTATAATTCAAAGGCTCGAAGAACTTACCTCGACGTGTGCCTATCCATTTTTCCTCCTCAGAACCTTCAGTGTCAGATTCTTCATTGACTAAGGAGTCGCTATCGTCAACGCTGTCATGACTGCGGTGGCAGTGACCAAATTGTCTGTCGTGACAGCTTGATCTGATGCAAGGTTGGTCTACGATTTCTTCTGATATTTCCTTGCATTCTTCCTCTGTATCAGCTTGTTTAATAGCTTGGAGAACATTGAGCTTTATCTGCTGGTCATTGACTCTTATAGTTAATTCTCCCTTCTCTACATCGATCACTATTCTCCATATGGCTAGGAAGGGTCACCCAAGGATGATCGGTGCGTTTTCATCAGCTTCACAGTCTAAAACTAGAAAGTCAGCAGGAAATATAAACTTATCCACTCTTACCAAAGTATTTTCAATCTTTCCTTCCGGTTGGACGTAAAAGCGGTCTGCCAGTTGCAGCATGACTGTTGTGTGTCTTGCTTTTCCAATACCTAGCTTCTAGAATACAGATTTGGGAATTAGATTAATAATAGCACCTAGATCAAAAAGTGCCTTACCCAAAAAATTATCACCAATTATGCATGGTATTATGAAGCTCACAGGATCCTTCTGCTTTGGGGGTGGACGCTTATGAAGGATTGCCATGCATCCTTCTGTCATCATCATAGTTTCAAACTCCCCAAGTCTGGATCTCTTGGACATTGCATCCTTAAGGAACTTTTCATAACCAGGCATCTGCTTAATGGCTTCTAACAGCGGAATGTTGATGTGTACTTGCTTAAAAACATCATAGATTTTCTTAAGCTGGTACTCCTGTTTCTGTTTTTTAACCGCTACGGAAAAGGGGGTGGAGGATGGTAGTCATCGAGGAGTGCTTCACATGGGAATCGGATTTGAGGAGGCTCACATTCTGGAGTTTCCTCTGTCTGCTCCTCAGTTTCTTCTGCTGTCGTGATAGGGGTGGCGACAGCAGGCTGTTTCACTTCTGCCGGGGCAGTGTTCTCGGCAGGTGTTTGTAAGGTCAATTCCTTAACGGATGATTCTTTAACTATCGGTGCTTGTAATTGTTTCCCACTTCTCGTTGTAACAGCCTTGCACTACTCATGTGTGGGTTTTCTAGTGACCTCAGTATCACAAGGGAATCCTCCATTCCGCCTTGGTTTGATGAACTGTGAAACCTGACCCATCTGTGTCTCTAGGGATTTTATGGTAGCCTCATGGTTTGTCATTCTCATCTTTGTCTTATCCATAAAGGATTCAGTTTTCTTAACAAAGTGATCCATGTTTGCCATATATGCTCCTGTTTGAGACATGAAGGTTGCCAGGGTCTGTTCCATTATGTTCATTGTGGCTGCCGGCTGTTGGTGTGGCTGCTGCTGTTGTGGCTGTCGTGACAAGATTCTAGGGGCCCCTTGGTTCTGGTTATTCTGGACTGGAGGGTTCAATGCATTTTTGGGTTACTCCAGGAAAATTTGGGTCCTTTCTCCAGTATGGGTTGTAGTTGTTGGAATCATAGCTTATGTTCTTGTTATATTTTCCAACATACATCCTTTCTTCCAGCTGTAAGGGACACTCATCCGTACTCTGGTTTCCACTGCAAGTTTCACACACATCTGCGGCAGAGAATACGTCCTTAGATTCCTTCCGCTGCAAGTTTTCAACTATCTTAGTGAGGTGTGCAATTTGATTTTTCACTGAGTTGTCAGATTCATATTCCTTTACAGATACTCCTCGTCTACCTCCTCTTCGAGCTGCGGGGAACTGCTCATCGTTCTTAGCTAACTTTTTCAACACCAACATGGCATCCTATGGTTTCTTTTCCAATAACAAGCCATTTGCTGCTGAGTCTATCCTCATCCGAGTGTGTGCAGTAGCAGCATTATAGAATTTGACAACCTGATTCCACACAGGGAATCCATGCATCGGGCAGTTTCGTAAGAGAGTTGTAAATTAGTCCCATGCCTCGTGCATTGGTTCATCATCTTCCCGTTGAAAAGTAGCAATCTCGTTATGTAATCTTTCAGATAAGAGGGAAGGATTAAAATGAGAGAGAAATTCACGACAAAGGTTCGCCCAAGTTCTTATAAAACCCGGCGTTAACTTGTTCCACCAGGTTTTCGCTCTATCCCTCAATGAATAAGGAAATAGCCAGAGTCTTAGTACTTTCGGGCTTATTCCTGGTGATCTGAATGATTTACGGATCTCCTGGAAGGTTTTCAGGTGTTCACGCGCGTCCTCTGTAGCAGAACCACCAAATTGTCTGACGGAGTTTATCATGCTAAACATCAAAGGTTTCAGTTCAAAGTGTTCAACTTCCACATCTGGCAGCGTAGTTTCCAGTTCAACATGGTCATTATCCATGTATTCTCGGCAAGTTTGTCGTGTTGCTGGGGCAGCAGGTGGCGACCGATTGTTTTGGGCATCATTAGGAGGTTCAACATCAACCCTAGGGTTGTTGTTGTCATCTTCCCCATTGTGTTGTCTTCCATTCAACATTGCTTCCAGTCTTTCCTCAAGATAGTTGTTTCTTTCTATCAAGAGTCGGGCTTGGTTCCTGAGATGATATGTCCGATCGACTTCTGGATCTAATTCGCACTCAGGTTCTTTACCATGTCTTGATCTGTGCATAAGCAATAGATAAACCTTGTGAAAAGCATAGGGAAAATAAAACAACTAAAAACAAAAATAAAAGAAATAAAAACAAAAATAAAAGGGTGTAGTTATAAGAGGTAAAGGTATGTTGCCAGTCCCCGGAAATGGCGCCAAAAACTTGTTGCGTGTAAAAGAGTCTATCGCAAATAGGTGCAAATGTACACGTCACAAATAGGTTCCTGAGATGATATGTCCGATCGATTTTTAGATCTCCACAGGGACTGAAAATACTTCTATCCTTAGATTGATGTACAAGAAAAGAAATAAGTTTAATAAAATGTTTGGAGAAATCTTAAGAATAAGTTCAAGTAAAAGATAAAGTAATCAGATTGAGAAAAGAGGCTGATATTGAATTGCTCAGTATTGCAGGTGTTGCAATGTTCAGAAGGCTTTCTATTGCGTCTGTCGTCGTGCTTGTCGCGGAAAAGGTCTGTCGATGTCGCGGCAGCGATCAACAACTCTGTACTTCAAGTTCAGCAAGAATCCCTGTTGTCACTTGTCCTATCCCTAGGTCCAAGTTCTTTCGGTGAACACATCTTACATGATACCTTCCAGCGTGAATCGAAGGGTGAACACCGATGTTCGTGAATTCTTCCTTAGCTACTTAACCTTGTACCTATCCCTAGGCCAAGATGGTTTAACCATAAACTGGAAAACACGTAATCACTCCGTTCGTATACTTAACTCTCCCGATACTCTTATGAGATGTTGAAACCAGAGTAAAAAACTTGAAGCTTTTATTACTTGAACATAAAAAATCCTAAGAACAATACAATCCTTACAACTACCTTACAATATCAACCCTTAGCCCTAGGGGATGTTTAGAACATGATGGAGAGAGAGAAACGACTAGAGTTTTGAGGGAAGATGGCTAGGAGCTTGATATAATTTGCCTAGTCAAATTACAAGCATATATATAGGCCTTGGTCTTGGGTTTTCGTAATAGCCGAGATTACAAGTTTGAATTAAAGTACAACTCTATTAAAGACTAAATCTCTGAGTAGATGTCTTTTAATTCGCCTTATCTTCTTGATTTAACTTTTTCCTCAAACTTAGGACCAGGCCGTCCTTGTGCTTCTGGGCTCCAACAGTTATGCAAGTGGTTCACGAAAATCAGGCTTTAAGTGCTCTATTGATCGAACTCCACTTTGCATTTTTCCTCACCATGGTCTTTACTGTCGCCTCTTTTGCCACGGCAGCGGTCACGACAACAATGTAGCAGACAGTCTCCCTCACTTCTTCACTCCAGCTCTGCAACTAACTTCTGCTTCTTTGCTGCCATGGATGCTGCCACGACAAACACCTGCGAAAATAACCCAAACTCAACAGCATCTGTGCAATATTTTTCCATTTGTGATATTTATGTAAAATCTATGCTAAAATGTAATTAAACATGCTTGAGTGCATCAATAATATGGAAAATAAGGGCTAAAATAGAGAACATTTATGCACTAAACAAATAGATGAATCCACAATTACCCTTAGCTTCCATTAACTCTTATCTTCTACTCTTCCTTGTCAAGGCATGTGTCGCAACCCTTTCGAGCCCGACTTTTTAGAACATTGAAAATACGGTGTCACCACCAATCTTTTTGAAAAAGTGTGAATGGATCATTATACAACGAGTCTATTTTAATAAATTGTATTATTTATTAAAATAACGTTTTTGGTCTCCGAAAACCAGAAAACAGGTTTAGGGGTCGGTTACGCGTGGAGGAAGGGTTAGCACCCCCACAACGCCAAAAATTAGTACCTTACTGATTTCAAAAACGTTTTCAAAATTGGAATTTGTAAGTTCACAAAAGTTTCAATTTTATTTGTTCGTTTAATGAATATAAGTCTATTTTAACGGTCCTATCGCCTGAGAAATGAACTCCAATTACCGCCAACACTTCTGGCGCTACCTCGTCATTCCCGTTTGATAAGAAACCGTTTTGATTAAGTTTTCACTTTTAACAAACCAAAGAAATGATTAGGTGAAGAAAGTTTATCAACAAACATGTCTCTAATCTAAGCTCGAAAATCCTAATCATTAAGCTTCGAACATATATACACATATACAAGAAAGTTAAATGTATTAAAGTTCTTATTAAAACTGAATTAGCAATTAAACCTTTAAGAAAATGTCTACATATTGTTTAAAGTCTTCATTAGGTTTAAAGTTTAATTTAAGTGTGCATTATTTCTTATCTGAGTAAAACTTTTCTACAAACAAGGCTCTAATCTATTGTTTTTTGTGACTTATTCCTAAAGGTTTAACCCTAAACTAAACAAATTAAGCAAATAACGTACTTAAAACATAAATGCACAAAATAAATAAACAAATAATTAAAAACTGAATTAAATGATTAAGTACATGAATTTAAAAAGAAAAGAAAAGGAAAAAAACCTTTTTTATTATTTTTTAAAAGAAAACAAAACAAAAGAATATATATAACTGAATTTGGTGTTCAAATTGAAAGAAAGCCAAAATACGAAGGTTAAATTAAAATAAAAGGATGAGATTGGATGAAATATAAATAGGGTGACTTGCAGCGCGAGATCCATAAATGAAAACGGATATGAGCGGATCTTCAATCGGGTCTGGATCGGGTCGCCATGTTGTATAAAACATAAAAAAGAAATAAAAACATTTTATTTCATTTTCCCCAAAAACAGAGAGTGTCTCCTCCCTTTCCCCTGAAACATATCGTGTCGGTAAACGTAAATCGACGCAAGCCAAACTCATTAATGGTCGTAAAAGCCTTTTTCTAATTCCTTTTTGAATAAACTTTTGGAGAGTAACTAAAGAAACCTTCAGTTTATATTTTGGAGTTAACTTCCAAGAGCCCAAAAGCTTATTTTCGAAAACATCTTTCCAGATCCAGACATGCAACGAGACACCGCAACTATCATCAGAGTTGTGGCCTCGGTCGTCACGCACGGCGGTGCTTATTCGACGGTCAGGTAAAAAAAGAAACTTTAAATTTCCATTTAAGCATGCATGCATACGTATGTAAAATGAAAATAATTACTAGAAAAAAAGCTTGATTTATTCCTTTGAAGTGCTAAAGGAAATTGTTGCTTTCTTTTTCGAATGCTCTTTGCGTATAATTTCAGTGTATTTTCGTATGTATCGTGTGTTTTGCACAAGAAATTTATAAGGGTTTTATAGTTACAAGAATGCTTGGGTTTCAAGCACAAATCCTATATTTTCTCCCCCGATTTCTCTCTCATTTGATGTTGTTTCAACTCTGATTTTAAGTCGTTTGCCACTGAATCGAGATTTGTCCCCTGTTTTGATCTAATTACAGCTTTCATTTTGACATAGTGTCAATTTAAGGACTAAGCCTTCTGTCATTTTGCTATGTTTTAGGGGTTTAACCCCTTTTATTTCTTTTTTAGTTTCAAGTAATTGCTAGTGACAACAAATCTGTCGGTGGCAGCAATCGAAATGACGAAAGACGACCTGAGATCTGCCGGAGAAGATGAAACGCTCGCTGAAAGTTGAAAAGAGGGGCGCATGTCTACCACGCGCGAGTGACAATCCGCGTTTCTTGCTCTAGAGTATTCTGAGCCGTTAGATCGTGACCTGATCTAACGGTCATGAGATGGTGTGACGCTACATCTTCTTCGCGCACGATCCACGTGAGTGCCTCAGATCAATCTGGGCCATTGATCAACCCTTGATCCCACAGTTGAGAACGTACGGCGCTTGCTCTTCCCTTTCTAGGGTTTGTTGCACACGATCTGTGTTGTTGGATCAATCCCTGATCCAACGGCTCCCTATTGGCTACACATAAAACGAACAAGAGGGATTAGGGTTCTGGTCTTGATAAAGAAATTGGCTAAACTGGCCCTAATTGTATACACCCTTTGTTTAGTTTTTGTAATGTACTCTAAAAATGGACCAAATGCTTTATTTATGTAATTTTAAAAACAAAGGGTTTTGAATAAAATGGACATTTTCTATTCTTTTGGGTTCCATATAATAATGATACTAATATTCAAATAATAATAATACATTACATATTTTTATCCCAATTGGCTAGCAATCGGGCCTAATAGGCCATCTAATAAATTAACTTACACTTTAGTCTAACCATTTATCTAAGCCTTTATTAATAAATTGGGACACAAAGCCTCACAATTCAATGAATTCTCAAACTTTTGCTTTTGGGTTTCATGTCAACTAAAAGAAAGACGTAAAAAATGAAGATGATACATATAATACAAAAATTAAAACAAAGTGAAGTGAAAATCAGTGACAACAGCTACCCCTCTTTGATCATCTCTGTGAAACAAGAGTAGAACAAAGAACAAAAGGAAATTGTTTTTCACCAATTACCAAACCATCAAAACTTCGACGAACTGGTAGGCTTTGTTCTCCTTTTGCTCGAACGAATAAGCAGATTTCATTCTCCGAACGCCCGAATGGATAGGCGGGTTCCATTCCTCAATTACCGTAAGGGATAGGCAGGTTCCATTCTCCAAATGCCTGAACAAACAGGCGAGTTCTGTTCTCCTTATGCTTGAATAGGTAAGAGGGTTCCATTCTTCAAATGCCCGAACATATAGGCGGGTTATTTTGCTGAAAGGTCATTCGTGTAACTGAAAAATGCGAAATACAATGCAATTATGATGTGCATACCCCTAGAGATGCCTAAAACATGAATGCATGTCAAGCTTCATGTTCTTAATTATTTTTTCAAAATTAGTTCTTTTGCCAGCATAGAAGGAACTAAAGCTCTGATGAACATGGATTGTTATCATCTCAAACATTTTCTTAACTCTTGTAAAATGCTAGACATCGATTCTGGCTCAACTAATATGAGTTAATTTTCACTTCTTCATACGGAGTCAGACTTTACACAATGTAGATAGGATCACAACAAGTAGGAAAGCTAGCCACATGCCAACTTTCTTGTTTGTTAAAATTCCATCGATCATTCCTCAGAAGATAATCTTCAACATTTCTTGTTATTAACTTCAGAGATTAGGTGAAATTAGAGTTCACCAAAACACCACAAGGCCACAACAAGGGTTTAGCGCCATAACTTCTTTTTTTATTCAAAACATTTATGATCTTTTGTATACTCAATCCAGTTATCTTGTACTCTTGGTTAGAAGGACTGACTTTATCCTCATATCCCATTCTTTGTACCTTTTTGCTTCATTGAAAAAACTTGATTCATATATGCTAACATCCCTAGATCTGCTATCACTGTAGTTGATTCATCCATATTCAGAGACAAGCATTTTTGAGTGCTTCTATAGCATGAATGGTGATCCTTAGGTTAAGTTTTGTCATCTCCAATATCTGTAAAATTGTTCTCATTGTCATGGAAGAAAGACTGGTGATCAAGAAGACACCCATATTCTGTGAAACGTTGCTGAAAGGCACTGAGACACTTGTAAGACTATTGATATTGGCATTATATGCCCCAAGTTCTGATCTTAGCCATGAAACGCCTCCTAGTCCCTGTACTTTTCAAAACTTTCTCAAAGTAATGCTAAAAAATATTTTGCAGATTTCATTGATGTCAAACCTATTAATTCTCATTTCAAAGTAAGATTCTTATAGGAAAGAAAACATGCAAAGAAGAAAGGTCCATGAGGCAAAATTTTATTAATATTGTGGCAAAACATTAGAAAGTTTACAAGGAAGGAATGGGAAAAAATATTCAGATATCAACAATCCAAACTTCTCCAGTCAAAACACCGGAAGAAATCTTGAATGCCATATTTGCTAAGGAGTCTTTGAGAATGACGATGATGCATAAATTCGTGAAGATCCAAAAACTACCTTGCAAATATGACAATACAAATTACCTTAGCCGCCTTTTGCAGGTTTTTGTAATGTGCTCATAAGTCTTATATTTTGTATGCATTCCATCTCATATTATTGCTACTCTTAAGTGCATTTTAGGCATATTTAGGTACATGCATGCAATGTTTACAATATTCATTACTTTACCATGTTTCTATTTAATATTTTTGATTCGGTAAGAAAAGATATTGTTTTAGTTTAGTTTTAGTTTTAGATGCTAGAAGCTTTCAAGGGGAGGAGAAATCGAAGGAGCGGATGCTGAGGTTGCAAACCAAGGAGCTGTACTGAAGCAGTTCAACACAGAGAGAGATGATGCCGAGTAGTTGTCGCCACCATATATGCCGCCCAGGGCAGCAACATGAGGAATTGGTAAATTGGAGTGCGATCGGTAGAGCATAATTTGCTGAGTCCATTGAGCCAATCCACTCAATTGACTGATGACGGAAACAGCAGACAGAGCTGCCAAAGGAGAAGATCAAGGCTTGCTTGCGGCACAAGGCAACGACAAGAGAAGTCCAAATTAAAGTCAAAAAAGTCATATTTAAAGCCTGCATTTAATGCAAAAGCTACTTTATCATGAGGAAGACTTCTACTCCAAGGAGGACTTAACCTAGGCCATGCCATATATATACTTGATCATATTTTGTATTTTTGACAAAAAGAGGAGAGAATTTCTTAGTCAGCGATAGCTTATGTTTCTCTTGTGCTTCCTGGTCGCCGCTATTTTCTAATTTCTGTTAGGGTTTGGGGTGTGTTGTAGAGTAGTGTGAGATTGGTTGTTTAGGATTAAAGATTGTATTTGCAATATGAATTCAAGGTTTGCTTATTTCATGTTCTTCATTGTTTGCAATTAAGTTCGAAATATTGATTGTGAGCAATCCATTTGTTTGGCATCGAGAGAGTCAAACTCACGAAAGAAGTAAGCACGGTCTCATCCATACCAGGAGTTGATCAATCCAACCTAGACATAGGATTGGGTTTAAAGCGGCTAAGAGAGGACGAACAAAAGGTTGATGTTCATTGCACGATTCACGCCGACGAGTATTATCTGCAGCGGGCATCAACAATATTCTGACTTAGACATAAGTTGAATCACTTCAGAAGAGTTTCGCCGAGCCTTGAAGGACTACCAAACTTGTCATCGGGCCATTCATCCATTCCGCCTGTTGAGGCAGCGAAAGTTGTTGAAGCTCCAATCTGCCATCATCCGTCGAGGCAGCACAGGCTGGAAGCGCAATACATCTTAACCTATTCAACACAGTTTCACACTACGAAGCAGCATAACCTGGCCCATTATATCAACCTGATCTCTTCCTTAAATTACTTGTGTTTATTTACTTTTCTTTTAAACAAACTGAAATTTAATTGTGCATTCAAATATTCTCTGTGTAGGTATCTACATTCGAATTTGGTTGTCCAATTCTCATGGGAGACGATATCTTTTATACTATAACTTGACAAGAGTGTGCACTTGCGCTCATAATTGGAGAACACCCAAACGCTCTACAAGTTTTTGACTTCGTTGCCGGGGATTTGCAACAGTAAATTCATCTTTATTTTTCTGCACTTTTATTGCATTTAATTTCAGTTTTCTTGTCTAGTGTATGACCAGAGCCCACCCGTCGTCCGAAATCGTTTACATAGACGAGATCGAACGAAAAGCCAAAAAACTAAAGAAAGAAGCAAGAGAAGCCCTAAAAAATCTAAGGAAAAAGGAAAAGCAGAGACAACCATGCAAACGGCCAAGAGAACAACCCTGTCAACAAAGCCCGAGACGGCTTGGACAGGCAGCAAGATCCAGCGCATGGGCAGCAGCCTCCATTTCAGCCCAGGAAGCAAAAATATGTGTGCACCACTAGGGACTACTTGTAGCACGGTTTCATAGGATTTTATCCAACTTCGGCAGAGCCTGAAATTGAAGCAGATCACTTCGAGCTGAAACGAGTGATGTTCAACATGATAAACACATTGGGGGCAATTTGGAGGAACTTCCACAGAAGATGCTTGCTAAAACTTGAGGGGGATCCTTGACATTTGCAAATCTTCTAAGATACATGGAGTCCATCAAGATGTGCTTAAGCCTAGACTATTTCCCTATTCATTGAGGGATAGGGCAGAACAGTGGTTGAATAACCAACTGACAAGATCGTTTAGCACTTGGACGGAGTTGTGCAAGGACTTCCTAGATCGTTTCATCCCTTCAAACATAACAGAAAAGTTAAGAAACGAGATCACTACCTTCCAAAAAGGGGATGATGAACCGATGTATGAAGCGTGGGAACGGTACCAACATATGCTAAACAACTGCCCGTTTCACGGTTTTCCAACATGGACTCAAGTATAAATGTTCTACAATGGAGTCAATCAACCGACGAGAATGATTCTTTACGCTTCAACCAATGGAATCATCCTGGACAGACCACCAGTGGAGGCACTACAGATTCTGAACATAATCGCGAAAAGCAACTACAAATTCCCTACAGCCCGTCGTGGCGGCGTGAGGCGGCTAGATGTTGTGAATGAAGTTGAAACCACTAAATATGTCATTGCCCGCTTGGATAAACTGACACAGTTGGTGATGAATATGGCCAAATCCACTGAGAAAACATACAAGGTTAAAGATGTGAAGCCATTCTATGACGAGTGTGGGGGCAACCATGATTCCTCCGAATGCAATGAATCTACCAATTTCATGGGAACATATTAGAGGAACACCAGGCCCAACACCAACACGTACAATCTGGGCTGGATAAAGCATCTAAACTTCTCATATAGTACCTCTAACACGGCTACAAATCCAACCCAGAAACCAGGAGGATATCAGCAGAACCTGCTCTGGCAGCAGCCTCAGCAGCAACAAAATACGAACAATAATTCACTTGAATCTACTTTACATACTTTTATGTCTCGTACTAGTGATTTTATTGTTCATACTAATAAATTTATTGACAAGGCTGAGTTATTCATGGATAGGACTGAGATGCGGTTGCAAAATCAGGAGGCAGCAATCTAGAACCTGGAAACCCAGTTCGGGCAGTTCACTCAGATCATAAACAATAGGTCAATGTGTGCATCATCCAACAACAAAGAGGATATAGCAAAACCCACTTATGAACAATGTAAAGAAATAACGACAAGAAGTGGGAAACAATTGGGTTATCCCAGAGTTGAGCAGCCAAAGGAACAACAACCAGAACAGCCCGCCATGGCAGCATCACAAACTAAGGCCCAGGCAGAAAACAACAGCCCTAAAAGAAATGACCCTGAACCCCCACATATCGGATTTCCCTATATGGAATGCATCCAGGACATTCGTCTGTTTTCGCCCTTCCCCCAAAGACTCAAATAGCAAAAGCAAGAGCACCAGTTCAAGAAATTTCTAGAGATACTTAAGTAGGTGCACATCAACATCCCACTCGTGGAAGCCAAACAAAACATGCCAAATTATGCAAAATATTTGAAAGATATAGTTTCCAAGAGAAGGAGAGTCGAGGAATTCGAGACGATAGCTATCACTGAAGAGTGCATGGCAATGCTGCAATACAAGGTGCCCCCCAAGAGGTTAGATCTAGGCAGCTTTGTTATTCCATGCAAGATAGGCATCAACCATGACATGAGAGCTCTATGTGACTTAGGAGCTAGTATAAACCTGACGCCCAAGGATGTTTTCGGCAAATTAGGAATTGGGAAAGCAAAACCAACTTCCATCATGCTCAAGTTAGCTTACCATTCCTTTGTGCAACCGGAGGGAAAAGTCGATGACATCCTTGTACGAGTGGGCAACTTCATTTTCCCAGCTGACTTCCTTATCTTGGACTGTTAGGCAGACAAGAACGCCCCCATTATTCTTGGGCGACCATTCTTGGCCACGAGCAGAACATTAATAGATGTAGAGAATGGGGAGCTAGTAATAAGGGTAGATAAGCATAGCATAAAGCTAAATGCCTTACAACCTATGCACCCAGCTAAGGAAAAAGAAGGATGCAAGTACACACAGGCTTCCAAAATCAACATAGAGACAGAGCATGGTAGCAGACGCCAGGGCAGAACTAGGGACCCCAAGGAACAAGAGGACCCACCAGGAAGAAAAGCAAACAATCTCCGGAAGTGGTTATGTTTGGGAGATGCATCTCAACGCACTCCCAACATAACTTAACTTATTTTTAATTACTAAGTTAATTACTAAGGACTAGATTTTATTTTTAGCTACGTTGTTACTATTTATTCCCGTCTCACAACTATTTATCCAGATTCAGACCCTAAAGAATCAAGCCGCCGTGCACAACAGAGGGCAGCACTGCTCAGCTAGCTCCCACAACCTGCAATTGACGGCATAGCAGATAACTCCTCCGAATCATCTCCACCATCTGACAACAACTAAGTCTAAGTTTTCTTTCCCTGTCTCATGTTTATTTGTCAGTTTCAATTCTATTTTTTTCTGTGCATTGAGGGAAATGCCCATCTCGAGTTTGGGAGGGATTAGCATTAATTTATTGTTTAGGCATTCTTAGATCATATAGTTGTATATGTACTTTCCTTTAAGTTAATCAAAAGAAAAAAATGTTAGAACTTGTGCCTATGATAGGATAAACCGATCTTAATTTTTCGCACCATTAAAATTAATTTTGGGGAAAAGCATGAAGAAAACTCAGAATTTTTCTATAATTGCCAAAAATCATAAACACTACTGTTACTTGCTGAATTTCAGTGAATTTCTGGTAAACACTGCCTACTTGAATTATTTATAAAATTCCAACATGGTTGCAGGTTGCTGTCGCGGAAAACAACAAATAGAAAAAGAAAAGCACTGCCACGGCAACAACAAAAAAATATATATACTATTTTAGCCTAGATGTGCCTGAAACATTCTCTAGGAAGAATCATGTGCCAAGGACACTCCGCTGCTATCAAAGTCCATGTATTTGAAAATTTTTGAAGTGACAGACAAATTAGCATTAGTGAATGAAATTCTTCACAAGATGACTCTACTCAATGGGTTCGGGGTTTTGTAGTTTTCTCCTATCTTAATTTTAGACCTAAATAGTATTTGTGATGAGCTAAAGCCCTTACTGCCATGATTTCAAATTGTGCTTAATTGTGCTGCATCGGCAGCAACCTTATATTACCTTGAAAACATCTTTGTTTACTTAGAATATTCTTTTGATTTAGCCTATACATAGTTTCTACACACATTGCACTGGCATTATAGTCTAATTCTAAAGTAATTCATGTTATTTTCCTTTCACTAATCTAATGATAGGTGCCACGGCCTTGAGGTGTGGAATCAAGTTGAAAACAGGTTTTACTTTCTTATTAGTGAAAGGGCAAGTATGTTTCGGATTGCATTGCTTGAGGACAAGCAATAGTTTGAGTTTGGGGTGTGTAAAGTGCTCATAAGTCTTATATTTTGTATGCATTCCATCTCATATTATTTAAACTCTTAAGTGCATTTTAAGCATATTTAGGTACATACATGCATTGTTTACAGCATTCTTTACTTTACCATGTTTCTATTGAATATCTTTGATTTGGTAAGAAAAGATATTGTTTTTATTTACTTTTAGTTTCAGATGCTAGAAGCTGTCAGAATGAGGAGAAATCAGAGGAGCGGATGCTGAGGTAGCAGACCAAGGAGCTGTACTGAAGCAGTTCAACACAGAGAGAGATGACGCCGAGTAGTTGCTGCCGCCATATCTGCCGCCCATGGCAGCAACTTGAGGAATTGATGAATTGAAGTGCGATCAGTAGAGCATAATTTGCTAAGTCCATTGAGCCCATCCACTGAATTGACTGATGCTGGAAACAGCGGACAGAGACGCCAAAGGAAAAGATCAAGGATTTCTTGCGGCACAAGGCAACGACTGGAGAAGTCCAAATTAAAGTCAAAGAAGTCAGATTTAAAGGTTGCATTTAATGAAAAAGCTACTTTATCATGAGGAAGACTTCTACTCCAAGGAAGACTTGATCATATTTTGTATTTTAGACAAAAAGAGTAGAGAATTTCCTAGTCGGCAATAGCTTAGGTTTCTCTTGTACTTCGTTGTCGCCGCTATGTTCTAATTTCTCTTTGGGTTTGGGTTGTGTTGTAAGGTAGTGTGAGAATGGTTGTTTAGGATTAATGTTTGTATTTGCAATAAGAATTCAAGGTTCGCTTATTTCATGTTCTTCACTATTTGCAATTAATTTCGAAAGATTGATTGGGAGCAATCCATTTGTTTGGCATCGAGAGAGTCAAACTCACGAAAGAAGTAAGCATGATCTCATCCATACTAGGTGTTGATCAATCCAGTCTAGACATAGGTTTAGGTTTAAAGCGGCTAAGAGAAGACGAACCAAAGGTTGTTGTTCATTGCTCGATTCACGTCGATTGTATTATGTGCAATGGGCATCATCAATATTCTGACTTAGACGTAAGCTGAATCTCTTTAGAAGTGTTTTGCCGAGCCTTGAAGGACTGTCGAACTTGCTGTCGGACCATTCATCCATTCCATTTGCCAAGGCAGCGAAAGTTGTTGAAGCACCAATCTGTCATCGTCCTTCGAGGTAGCACAGTCTTGCAGCACAATACATCTTAACCTATTCAACGCAGCTTCACACTACGAAGCAGGATAACCTGGCCAATTCTATCAACCTGATCTTTTCCTTAAATTACTTGTGTTTATTTACTTTTCTTTTAAACAAACTAAAATTTAATTATGCATTTAAATATTCTCTATGCAGGGATTTACATTCGAATTTGGTTGTCCAATCCTCATGGTTGACGATATCTTTTATACTATAACTTGACAATAGTGTGCACTTGCGCTCATAATTTGAGAACACCCAAACGCTCTACAGTTTTCAACTGAGATCCCCTTTGATTTCAAAACACCCTTTACGGGTTTTCATTTTGAACCCTCCTCTTTTCTCTTTTTCTTCTTCTTTTCTTTTCTTTTCTTTCATTTCTTTCTTCTTCTTTTTTTCTTATTCTTCCTTCAAGTGTAGTACTTCTTGACTGAATCCAAGTTTATCGAGCTCTGAAACTTATCTCCATCCATTTCGACTAAGATCAATGTTCCGCCTGAAATTTTTTTTTGTTACAATGTAAGGCCCTTCCCAATTGGGCATCGATTTTCCTCATGGATCGCTTTGAATTGGCAGCTTCTTCTTTAATACCAGGTCACCTTCTTGGAACTCTCTAGGGAGAACCTTCTTTTTATGAGCCCTTATCATTCTTCTTTGGTACATTTGACCATGGCATAAGGCTTTCAACCTCTTTTCTTCGATTAAATTCAACTGATCATATATTTCCCGAACCCATTCAGTTTCATCTAACTTAGCCTCCATCAGGACACAAAGTGATGGAATATCAACTTCAATTGGTAGCACTGCCTCTACTTCATACACTAACGAGAATGGAGTTACCCAGTAGATGTTCGTACCGCATGTCGGTAAGTATATAAAGCGAACGATAACTTTTAATGCCAATCCTTTTCGGTGCCAGTCATTTTCGCAACTATCTTCTTGATATTTTTATTTGCAGCCTCTACTTCTCCATTCATCTTCGGGCGATACACCACCGAATTATAATGCTTAACGTTAAATTGTTCACAAACCCCAACGATCATTTTGTTATTCTGGTTGGAAGCATTATTGGTGATTATGCTCTCTGGTAAACCATATCGACAAATGATCTCCTTCTTTAAGAATTTACAGACTGTAGATCTATTGTGTAACGCCCCGGTTTTGGGCTCAGAAGTTTTGGGCGTTGACCGGTTCGGTCAAAGTGCTGGTCGAATATATAAGAGTGAATTTAGGAAAGCCTAGTTCGGGATGCATTAAAAATATGGAAAAATGTTCTAAAATCATCTTTTAATATATAAAAGTGAACTGTGAAATCAATTTTGGAAAATGAGGTTCGGAAGGTTGACATTTTGGCTAGTGACCAAAATGTAATTTTTGAAAGTTCGGGGACAGTTTTATAAAGGATTGAAACTTTGAATCTTTAAGGAGCTATTATTCCAATAAGAATTTCTCCAGATTTTTCTAAGATATTTTAAGGCTTTATTCTGATTTTAAAGATTATGAAAGAGGAGGGAAATCATTTTTACCATTTCTTAACTAACTTTTCATTTTCTCTCCATTTTCCTTTTCTCTCATTTTCTCTCAACCCAAACACAATTCTCCAGATTTTTCTTCTCTGATTTTGGCATCTAAATCTCTCATTTCAACTCTCATTTGATTCCTAATCATCTCATCAACAAAACCTCTCAATTTGCAAGTTGTTTCATCAAGCTTTTTGGCTCTAAAGAGGAGAAATTCAAGTTTGGAGGTAAGAACGTCTCTCTCCTCTAAACTATCAGTTCTTTACTGAAATTCCCAAGTTCTCAATCCTTGGTTTGTGTTTTGTTAAAGGCTTTTCAATAGAAATCTTGATTTTGGCTTAAAATGCAAGATTTGGTGATTTTGGTGAAATTTTCGTGTGATCTGTTTGGGCAGTGTTTTGAAGTGTCAAAATGATGTTAAATGAATGTTAAATTGATTAGAAGTTGAGGTTTAATTAATGCAATCCCGGATAGGTTGAATTTCCTAAGTTTTGCTTGAGTTTTTGGTTGTTTTTGGAGTGTTTTTGGTGATCTGTTATACCTGGGAGTATAAGGACGTGTTTGTGATCATTTTGGATGTTAAATGATGTTTAAAAATGGTTAGAAGTGATGGATCTTGGCTGGGTTAAGATTTGGAAATGTTTGGAGGTGATTTCGGTTGTGTTTGGTAGCCGAATTGTTGGATTTGTGTCGAGCAGCGAGTTTGGTTGTGTGGCTGCTGTTCTTAATGCATAAAGATGAATTAATGTGCTGTTTTTGTGTGCTTGAAACAGGGGAGTTTGATCCGTGAGCTTTAGAGGTGTTGCGAAAGGTTTCGGATGCTTGGAAGGCTTGGTGGCTAGCCTTGTTTTGGTTATCGGTGAGTGAAGTTGGGTTTTCGGCTTTTAAACAAAGGTTTGAAGGTTTTGGGAGCTTAGTTTAAGTCTAAACAACTTTGCTAAGCTCAAGAGTAAGTAAATGGATTTCTTACTTGATTTGTGATATGAATTGGCTTTTTAAGCAATTGTGGTTGATGATTGAAATGCATGTGTTTTGCATGGTTTAATTCTGTTTTGAAAGCATATTTTAGCATGGTTTAGTGCTGGTTTTGGAAGCCATATGTGAAGGATGCTCAAGGTAGGAGATCCTTGGTTTTATACATTGAAAATGTGGTTTTGATGCATGGTGTTGCATGTTGTTCTATGGCTTTGTCTAATGCTTTGAAACAGTGAATTAATGTTGGTAAATGATGGTTTTTGCATGTTGGTTATGCATGTGAATCATTTGATTAATGTGGTAATGGTTTTGCATTATGGTTATGCATATGGAACGTTGGACTAATATGGTAAGATGGTTATATTGGCAAGTGGTGTAAGTGGTTCTTGGTTCTTTGATCGGATATAGTTAGCCGGCTATAGGATTGGGTGCACCGTGAATTAAGTCGCCTTGGAGGTGGAGTGGTCAAGAGTGGACCGGGAAACTCCCTTCAAGTACCCTAACGAGATGGTTAAGGTCATAATGGAGGTGTTGCCCATTCGAGGACCTTGGTTGAGCAAAGGTTATATGGTGTTTAAAAGTCCATATGTGAGAACCTTGTGCTTGTTGAGATCACAATGGCGGTGTTAAGTCCATGTGTGGATCTTGTATAGGGTGTCCCGGATCTCGTTAGTGATTTCTACAACTACCAATCGTTGAATGCAAAGGTTATATGGACGTGTTGCCCATATATGAGAACCTTGTGCATGTCAAGGTTGTATGGTGGTTAAAAGTCCATACATGGGAACCTTGGGGAAGAGCTAAGGTTGTGTGGTGTTTAAAAGTCCATACATGGGAACCTTAGGATGTTGAGGTCATAATGGAGGTGTTGCCCATTCGAGGACCTTGGATTGGTAGGGTGTAGGGAGCGTAGGGACAACGCTCGGAATCCGCGTATCCGATTGGGTGTTGAGTTGAAAAGTGAATGTGGTTGATCATTTGAAGGCCAATATGATGTTCTTGATTGTGTGAAGCATGAGATGCTTGAATTGATGCATAATTGCATGTGAAGCATGATATTCTTGAAAGGATGCATGGTTGCATGGAAATTGTATAATGCTTGTAAATGCATGTTTACTTGTTAAGTTGAACAAGTGTTGATTATCATTTGATAAATGATGCATGTGAGCATGATATACCTTTAATGCATTGGAGTCTTGGAAGACTTGTTTTAAAAGGCATGTGATGATGTTAGTATGGTTTATATTTTTGCCTTGGTAAATGCATGTGATGGATTGCTTGAGTAATGGTTTTAAAAAGGTTTCTTGCTTGAAATGGCTCTCAAGTTTAAGAAAGGTATGTTATGGAATGGGAGTGTATTCCAAGGCTTTGTTTTAGCTTTGCATATGGTGTTTATGTATGGTTTGGCTAAATGGATGATTTGTAAGTTGTGCTTTAAAAAGGTTTTCTTAGCTTGCTAAGCTAAGGGTTGGTTTTCATGTATTGGCATAAATGAGCTTGGTTTGGAAAGTTTGTGCTTAAGTGGTTGCTTGTGTAGGAAGCATGCCTTTAGATTTGGGGCTTTTTATATATGTTGTTATTTTGTTGAATTGTTGATGCAAGTATGCCTCTTTTATGTTAAATTGCATGTTGGCAAAGTTTGGTAGCGTTTGGAGCATGTTTGGTTGGCCTATTGCATGTTTAAATAGGCAAATTTCTGCATTTTGTGCAGGGTGTTTCGGAACAGGGTGAACCGTTTCGGAACGGGTGCCTCGAAGCAGCCCAGGCGTCCGAAACGGGTGACACCGCTCCGAAACGGAAAGGCTTCTGCCAGACCCCCGTTTCGAAACGGGCTATGCCTGTTTCGGAACGGCCCCGCGTTTCGAAACGGGCTGTCTCCCGTTTCGGAACGGTTGACCGTTGGGGGCTGACAGTGGCAGTTATGTGTTTCAAAATGTTTGCATTTTGGTCCTAAATCTTGTATGAGCAATTGTATGAGTTTGAGATGTCCGTTTGAGCTGAAATTTGGCCGAGATGCATGAAATATGATTAATTTTAAGTTGGTAACTTAAAATCTGGTTAAGGACTCAAAGTTTTCAGAATTTACAAATTGGTCCCTAAAGTTGTGTTTTGTGCAATTGGGTCCCTGAATGATCTCTGATGGTTGTGATCTTTGAGTATGACGTTTGTGTGATCACATCTAGGGTTAATGAGCATTTAGACAAGATTTAAAAGAAAAAAAAGGGCCGTTAATCAAGGTTGACTTTCGGGTTGACTTTGGTTTTCCCCGTGTAACTTTCTTAATTCGGGTCAACCGTCTAGGCCGGGTTAAGGGGGTTACATTTGGTGGTATCAGAGCTGTGTTGCGAATGCTTGGGGAAAACGGTAAGTTGTTGTGATGTGTGCTTGTTGTTTACCCTGATGTGTGGTTGAATGTTGGTTGAAACACGTGTTTCTGGGCATGATGCTGGTGTTTCTGAGCAAATTGTTGATGTTTCTGAGCATGTTGCTGATGTTTTCAAGCATGTTTTATGGTCATGAATCTTGGTTGAGTTTATGTGGTTTGTGCTTAGGTTAAGCTGATGCTGTGAGTTGGTGTTATGCATGATGAAAGTGCTGTGAGTATGTTATGTAATAATATGCTGTTGCAAGTGGATGTTGTTTGATGTAAGCATGATCAAGGTGTATTGTTTGATATGCTTGATGTTGTGATATCCATGTTGTGTTGACTGTTATGTCATGTAAGGGGAGGATTCGGGATACCCATTGCCTTATTAATATAGCTATTGTGTTATTTTGGAGTTGGAGTTTGAATCCTTGCTTAATGCTGGTCTAACTGGTTTGTTTGTTTTTTGTGATTGTATGTTTGTTGTTGTTAGTAGTATGGCAAAGTTGATGAAAGAATGGCGGTTGAGTGAGATGGTTGCTGCCTTGGGGCAGGTTGTTAAGGCGTGGAATTCACCCTTTCGAGGAGGTGTTTTGTCTCAGTTTTCTGTGCCTGGGGTTGAGATGGTAAGGCAAGGGAAAGAAGCTGGTTCTGTGGTTAAGAGTTCATCATCTGATGTTCAGGAGGTGTTGGGAACATCTCAGGCTGTGGTAAAGGTAAAGTCAGTGGATGTGCTGGCTGTGGGATGTGTGGGTTTGCCGAAGCAGTGTTTGCTTGGTTTGGGTGCTGTGGAATATCATGGTTCTTCACCGGAGATGTTTGAGGCCTGGTTGGCCAGTGTGGTTCTGATCTTGGATCAGGAAGGCTGTGATCTTGCTTGTAAGCTGGGGAGTGTTGTTTCTCTGATGTTGGAGGATGCATGTGCTTGGTGGACATCTGTGGCGGTGGCGTCACATATTCCTGATATTGATTGGGATTTCTTTGTATCTGCCTTTTGTGAAAGGTATCTTGGAGGGAAGTTTCCAAGGGTTGAGCAATGTGACAGTGGTGCTGTTGTGGAGCAAGTGTTGCTTGGGCAAGGAGTGGAAGTTCAGCCACCGGTGTGTGACCGTTGTGAAAGGCGTCATGTTGGACGTTGTGGGGGCGCAGGTGTTTGTTGGAATTGTGGTTCCAAAGTGCATGTTAAGCGTGATTGTTCTTTAGGGGTGAAGTCGGCTTTGGTGATAGCCAAAGGATCTCAGAAAGGTCGTGGGCACAGCCGAGGCAAGGTTCAGAAGTGGCAGAAAGAGCAGAAAGTTGTGAAGAGTGTGGGAAAGGAGAATTGCTGGAAATGCGGGTCTGCTGGACACATGAGACGTGATTGTTTGATGTTGGCTCGGAACAGCCAAGGTTCTTTACCGCAAGGAGTTGGTGTTGACCCTAGTGTGTTAGCTAGTGCTGCAGTGGTGCGGCAGGAGGATGATGGTTCCGCAAGGAAGAGAGCTCGTCTGATGAAGCTTCAGAGAGGTGTTGTGTTTTCAGGTAACCTTGTTTAGTAATCTTTTCTCTAGTTACCTTAGTTTGGTTTCTATTGGTTTTCCTTGCGTGGTAAGTTTAGTCTTGTTGCTAGCATGTTTGGGGTAATGGTTGTAGTTTGGAAATGTCTTTGATGTGAAGAGGGCTTTGTGAGAATCTTGTGGTTAATAGTTGTTGGTATGGTGGAGTAGTTAAGTTAGAAGTGGGGTAGGAGGTTGTTCTTAGACGGATTTGAGGATGTTATTGGAGGGTGTGAACTGACATTCATGCACAGTTAAAATCATTGTTATATGCTATATTATATATGTTGGTCCATGCATACATGTGGCATGACATTAGAGGTTTTGCATACATGTACATCAGGCATTGATAGGGCATGTTGGTGATCATGCATACGATGTTCACACTCGCTAATAATTAATCGAATCTGTTAGAGTGGTGGTTGGGTTAGGTTGGTGATGGGTTTTTAGAGGTCGTGTTGGTGCTGAGTTGAAGTTAGAGGTAATGGAGTTTGTTAAGCTAGTTGCTAGTAATAGTGAGGGTGGTATAGCCTGTTGGTAGAAGATTGGTGTTTGTTGCTTTATGAGTTTAGTGGTTTGGTGGTGAGGGGTACCAGTTGAGGTTAGAATCGATCAGGTGGTTTGATAGCTAAGTGGGAGTGGTAGTTCCTTGGTGCTAAGTGAGGTTGCAGTTTGGTGGTTGTTTTTCCAAGTGCTGAGGTAGCTTAGCATTTAAGTTGAAGTGGAAGGATCATGAAGGATCGAAGGCTTGTGTTGTTTGGAAGGATTCTTATGAGAAGTGGTTGGCTGGTTGTGTGTATGTGAATTTCTTTTGAGGTCAGCTGGTGGTGTATGGAGCAGCTGGCGGAGCCGAGTTGATGGTTGTGATGTAATTTTGGTTTGTGGGTGAGTAGACCTGGTGAGTCGTGGTGGTAATGTTAGCAACAGTTGTGGAGGTTTATCAGCTTTTGTTGAGGAGTTTGGGTAAGCAGTTGATGCTTAAGAATTCTTGCTTGTTGGGAAGATTCTTGGAAGAGGTTTGAGAGTTGCAAGAGTTTTGGAAGCAGAGAAGTTTGTATGGTGGTTGAATTGGATTGGTTAGAGTCCCTGTGTGAACCAGTCTTGGAAGTTGTGTGTTACAGTAGTGTGTGCTGTGAAAGCTAAAGTTCTTTTTGGTTGAAGTTGGGGCTGTGTACAGTCTGGAGATGTGGAAGGTTAAGTTGTGGCTATCTTTGAGTGTTCTGGGTTTGTGAACAGCATGTACTGGTGTTGGGTTCAGTGGAGTTTTGTGTGGAAAGTGTTTAAGTGTTGGTTGAGGGTTTTGTGTTGCCTTGTGTGTGTTTTGAGAAAGTTGTTGTTCTCTTTTCGCCGGTTGAAATTTCGAGGACGAAATTTCCTAAGGGGGGGAGAGTTGTAACGCCCCGGTTTTGGGCTCAGAAGTTTTGGGCGTTGACCGGTTCGGTCAAAGTGCTGGTCGAATATATAAGAGTGAATTTAGGAAAGCCTAGTTCGGGATGCATTAAAAATATGGAAAAATGTTCTAAAATCATCTTTTAATATATAAAAGTGAACTGTGAAATCAATTTTGGAAAATGAGGTTCGGAAGGTTGACATTTTGGCTAGTGACCAAAATGTAATTTTTGAAAGTTCGGGGACAGTTTTATAAAGGATTGAAACTTTGAATCTTTAAGGAGCTATTATTCCAATAAGAATTTCTCCAGATTTTTCTAAGATATTTTAAGGCTTTATTCTGATTTTAAAGATTATGAAAGAGGAGGGAAATCATTTTTACCATATCTTAACTAACTTTTCATTTTCTCTCCATTTTCCTTTTCTCTCATTTTCTCTCAACCCAAACACAATTCTCCAGATTTTTCTTCTCTGATTTTGGCATCTAAATCTCTCATTTCAACTCTCATTTGATTCCTAATCATCTCATCAACAAAACCTCTCAATTTGCAAGTTGTTTCATCAAGCTTTTTGGCTCTAAAAAGGAGAAATTCAAGTTTGGAGGTAAGAACGTCTCTCTCCTCTAAACTATCAGTTCTTTACTGAAATTCCCAAGTTCTCAATCCTTGGTTTGTGTTTTGTTAAAGGCTTTTCAATAGAAATCTTGATTTTGGCTTAAAATGCAAGATTTGGTGATTTTGGTGAAATTTTCGTGTGATCTGTTTGGGCAGTGTTTTGAAGTGTCAAAATGATGTTAAATGAATGTTAAATTGATTAGAAGTTGAGGTTTGATTAATGCAATCCCGGATAGGTTGAATTTCCTAAGTTTTGCTTGAGTTTTTGGTTGTTTTTGGAGTGTTTTTGGTGATCTGTTATACCTGGGAGTATAAGGACGTGTTTGTGATCATTTTGGATGTTAAATGATGTTTAAAAATGGTTAGAAGTGATGGATCTTGGATGGGTTAAGTTTTGGAAATGTTTGGAGGTGATTTCGGTTGTGTTTGGTAGCCGAATTGTTGGATTTGTGTCGAGCAGCGAGTTTGGTTGTGTGGCTGCTGTTCTTAATGCATAAAGATGCATTAATGTGCTGTTTTTGTGTGCTTGAAACAGGGGAGTTTGATCCGTGAGCTTTAGAGGTGTTGCGGAAGGTTTCGGATGCTTGGAAGGCTTGGTGGCTAGCCTTGTTTTGGTTATCGGTGAGTGAAGTTGGGTTTTCGGCTTTTAAACAAAGGTTTGAAGGTTTTGGGAGCTTAGTTTAAGTCTAAACAACTTTGCTAAGCTCAAGAGTAAGTAAATGGATTTCTTACTTGATTTGTGATATGAATTGGCTTTTTAAGCAATTGTGGTTGATGATTGAAATGCATGTGTTTTGCATGGTTTAATTCTGTTTTGAAAGCATATTTTAGCATGGTTTAGTGCTGGTTTTGGAAGCCATATGTGAAGGATGCTCAAGGTAGGAGATCCTTGGTTTTATACATTGAAAATGTGGTTTTGATGCATGGTGTTGCATGTTGTTCTATGGCTTTGTCTAATGCTTTGAAACAGTGAATTAATGTTGGTAAATGATGGTTTTTGCATGTTGGTTATGCATGTGAATCATTTGATTAATGTGGTAATGGTTTTGCATTATGGTTATGCATATGGAACATTGGACTAATATGGTAAGATGGTTATATTGGCAAGTGGTGTAAGTGGTTCTTGGTTCTTTGATCGGATATAGTTAGCCGGCTATAGGATTGGGTGCACCGTGAATTAAGTCGCCTTGGAGGTGGAGTGGTCAAGAGTGGACCGGGAAACTCCCTTCAAGTACCCTAACGAGATGGTTAAGGTCATAATGGAGGTGTTGCCCATTCGAGGACCTTGGTTGAGCAAAGGTTATATGGTGTTTAAAAGTCCATATGTGAGAACCTTGTGCTTGTTGAGATCACAATGGCGGTGTTAAGTCCATGTGTGGATCTTGTATAGGGTGTCCCGGATCTCGTTAGTGATTTCTACAACTACCAATCGGTGAATGCAAAGGTTATATGGAGGTGTTGCCCATATGTGAGAACCTTGTGCATGTCAAGGTTGTATGGTGGTTAAAAGTCCATACATGGGAACCTTGGGGAAGAGCTAAGGTTGTGCGGTGTTTAAAAGTCCATACATGGGAACCTTAGGATGTTGAGGTCATAATGGAGGTTTGCCCATTCGAGGACCTTGGATTGGTAGGGTGTATGGAGCGTAGGGACAACGCTCGGAATCCGCGTATCCGATTGGGCGTTGAGTTGAAAAGTGAATGTGGTTGATCATTTGAAGGCCAATATGATGTTCTTGATTGTGTGAAGCATGAGATGCTTGAATTGATGCATAATTGCATGTGAAGCATGAGATGCTTGAAAGGATGCATGGTTGCATGGAAATTGTATAATGCTTGTAAATGCATGTTTACTTGTTAAGTTGAACAAGTGTTGATTATCATTTGATAAATGATGCATGTGAGCATGATATACCTTTAATGCATTGGAGTCTTGGAAGACTTGTTTTAAAAGGCATGTGATGATGTTAGTATGGTTTATATTTTTGCCTTGGTAAATGCATGTGATGGATTGCTTGAGTAATGGTTTTAAAAAGGTTTCTTGCTTGAAATGGCTCTCAAGTTTAAGAAAGGTATGTTATGGAATGGGAGTGTATTCCAAGGCTTTGTTTTAGCTTTGCATATGGTGTTTATGCATGGTTTGGCTAAATGGATGATTTGTAAGTTGTGCTTTAAAAAGGTTTTCTTAGCTTGCTAAGCTAAGGGTTGGTTTTCATGTTTTGGCATAAATGAGCTTGGTTTGGAAAGTTTGTGCTTAAGTGGTTGCTTGTGTAGGAAGCATGCCTTTAGATTTGGGGCTTTTTATATATGTTGTTATTTTGTTGAATTGTTGATGCAAGTATGCCTCTTTTATGTTAAATTGCATGTTGGCAAAGTTTGGTAGCGTTTGGAGCATGTTTGGTTGGCCTATTGCATGTTTAAATAGGCAAATTTCTGCATTTTGTGCAGGGTGTTTCGGAACAGGGTGAACCGTTTCGGAACGGGTGCCTCGAAGCAGCCCAGGCGTCCGAAACGGGTGACACCGCTCCGAAACGGAAAGGCTTCTGCCAGACCCCCGTTTCGAAACGGGCTATGCCTGTTTCGGAACGGCCCCGCGTTTCGAAATGGGCTGTCTCCCGTTTCGGAACGGTTGACCGTTGGGGGCTGACAGTGGTAGTTATGTGTTTCAAAATGTTTGCATTTTGGTCCTGAATCTTGTATGAGCAATTGTATGAGTTTGAGATGTCCGTTTGAGCTGAAATTTGGCCGAGATGCATGAAATATGATTAATTTTAAGTTGGTAACTTAAAATCTGGTTAAGGCCTCAAAGTTTTCAGAATTTACAAATTGGTCCCTAAAGTTGTGTTTTGTGCAATTGGGTCCCTGAATGATCTCTGATGGTTGTGATCTTTGAGTATGACGTTTGTGTGATCACATATAGGGTTAATGAGCATTTAGACAAGATTTAAAAGAAAAAAAGGGTCGTTAATCAAGGTTGACTTTCGGGTTGACTTTGGTTTTCCCCGTGTAACTTTCTTAATTCGGGTCAACCGTCTAGGCCGGGTTAAGGGGGTTACATATTGACATTTGCATATGAGGCCTCTTCAACCCACTTTGTGAAGTAGTCGATAGCTACAAAAATAAAGCGATGCCCATTTGACGCTTTTGGATGAATCTGCCCAATAACATATATGCCCCACATGGAGAAAGACCAGTGAGATGACATGACATGGAGCGATTGAGGAGGCGTATGGATCTTATCAGCATAAATTTGACACTTGTGGCATTTGAAAGAGCAATTAATGCAATCTCCTTCCATGGTTGACCAATAATATCCGAACCACATAATCCTTCTAGCCATGGTGAAGCCACTAGGGTGAGTTACACAGACTCCCTCATAAGTCTCCTCTAAAATCAAATGAACTTCTTTTGTGTCCACACGTCTTAAAAGTACCTAATCTCGACTTCTTTTATAAAGGACTTCTCCATCAAGAATGTACCATGATGCCATTTTTCTAATCATCTTCTTTTCATTCTTTGTAGCCTAAGATGGGTATTGCTGAAATTTTATATACTGCGAAATGTCATGATACCACGGAAAGACGTCTACTTCTTCCTCTATGTCGTAACAATGAGTTGGAGAATCTAACATTTGCAACTTGATGGGCATTATCTTAGAGTAGCTAAAGCATCATCCATCTGGTTTTCTTCTCTAGGGAGGTTTAAAAGTGATCGTGTAACACCCCAAATTTGGGCCTAGATGTTTAGAGTCTGAATCGAATCGGTCTGGGAATCTGTTCGAATCTTAAAGGGGGGTTTAGGGAACACCTAGTTCGGGATGTTTTAAAAATATAGAAAAATAGATAAAAATCCTCATTCATTATATAAAAAGAGAATGGTGAAGTCAATTTTACAAAATAAGGTTTGGAAATACTACATTTCGGTGTAGTGACCAAATCGTAGTTTTTGCAAAGTTTAGTAGTGACTGTTTTGTAAAGGATTGGAACTTTGAATCTTTAAGGAGCAAAATTTACCAAAAATGTTTTCATCAAATTTTTCCTTAATTTGGGTGATTTAATTAATGATTTAATTAAATAAAATAAAGGTGGAAACTACCTTTGACTTTTAATAACCACTTTTATCTAATTTTCTCTCATTTCATTTTCTCTCAAAATCCTATCAACCAAACACTTTTTCTCCAGCAAGTTTACTTTGATTTCCAATTCATTTGATGAGATTTCAACCACTCTTTGATTCCTAATCAATCCTTCAACAAATCCACTTGATTTCTACATTGATTTTTTAAGAAAACTTACCCAAATCAAGGAGAAATCATCCATTAGAGGTAAGCTTCGTCCTTCTCCTCTAATGATCAGTTCTTTACTGAAATTCTCAAGTTGTCAATCCTTTATTAATGTTTTTAAAGTGGTTTTAGTGTTAGAAACAAGAAATTGGCTTGAAACTCAAGATTTTGGAAGAGATCTTGAAGATTTCCGTGGTGATTGATTGGGCTCTGTTTTGAGATGGTTTTCTAAAGTATTTTGGATGTTAAATGATGTTATAAATGAGGTTTTATCAATCCAATCCCGAATAGGTTGTTTTCATAAGTTTTTGCTTGTTAAAATGGTGGTTTTTGGGGTGTTTTTGGTGTTCTGCTATAGCTGGTGGTATAAGGACGTGGTTGTGTTGGTTTTTGATGTTAATTGATGTTTAGAAATGATTATAAGTGATGGATCTTGGCTGAGTTTGTTTTTGGAAGAGTTTGGAGGTGATTTCAGTAGTGTTTGGTAGCTGAAATGTGGTTTTTGTGTAGAGCATCGAGTTTAGTTGTGTGGCTGATGATTTCAATGCATGATGATGCATTAATCCTCTGCTCTTATGTGTTTAAAACATGAGAGACATCTTTGGAAACTTTTGGAGTTGATCCGGAAGCTTAGATAGCGTTTCGGCAAGCAAGCGAAACGTAATCGGTGAGTGCGTTTGGTTTCAGAAGTCCTTGAGGGACAAAGAATCAAGGTTTGGGGATTTAGGAAGGGTTTGAAACACCTTCCTAAGTCCGGAAGTAAGTATTGGCTAGATTGCTCTCTAGAATGTGCTGATAGCCCCTTAAATGCTTTTACATGCTCATGGTTTTAAATTGATAAAGTCCTACTATTTTTATGCATGAATTATAGCATGAGATGATGCTTGAAATGATTTCATATAGTAACATGTTGCATAATGGAGATTTGAGCTTTTATGTTGAAGCATAGCAATTGTTATGATTTTTAAATGAGATGAGAACGTTGAGTTTTAATGCATGAGAAACAGTAGGTGATATGATGTTTTAACATAATATATTGGCATAGATGTTGAGATACTTACCGGATATAATTGATCGATCAATAGGATGAGAGTGCACTATAAACTAAAAATTCGTACGTGCTCTTTGGTTAAGCCAAAGGGAGAGAACCGATGATGGGCATTCCATCGGGTAGGACTTGGTGAAATAACCAAGCTCTGTGGCGATGAGAGATTCCACCATGTGAGTACGGTGATGAGAGATTCCACCGGAAACTATGTTGCTAGACGAGTGAGTATGGTGATGAGAGATGCCACCGGAAGTGTCTATTGAGATGTCCGCATATCCGAGTAATAAATAGATGTGAAATGCCAATATAAAATATGTTATGGTTTTTGATTCACATGTACCTTGTTGTAATGGTTTATGCTATGAGAAATGCATATGTGGTTTAAAAGCTTTGATCAAAGTGTTTTCAAGAAGTGCATTATTGAGTTGGTTTTCTTTAGAGCATGTCTCACTAAGCATTTGTGGTTACGCTCTCTTTTACCAATAATGCAGATAATTGTTGAGTATGTAAAAGTTCTATATTTTACCCCCTATTTAACCCATATTTCTGTTGCATTCAAGCATAATTCATTGCATTTAGGATAGATTTCATTCATACATCACAATTATATTAAATGGCACAGTTTCTACTGAAATTGGTTACTTTTGCGGGTAGCTGCTATAACAGACGCAGGGCAGTGGAGAGGCATAGATGGAACACTGGACTGCATCCGAGAAGAAGGATGCTGCCATGGCCGCTGTCGTGGCAGCCAATGACGACAACAACAATAAAGGGGAGAAGTGAAGTGGAGCTCGAAAGAAAGAGGAAATTAAGCCAGACTATCGTGGAGCACTCTTATATTTTTCTGAGCCCTAGATAAGAATGGAGGCCAAGCCCAAAGTTCAAGGAAGAAATTCCAAGCAAGAAGGAAGGACGAATTAAAGACATAAACTCTGAAGACTTAGTCTTTAATAGAGTTGTACTTTAGTTTAAACTTGTATTCTTGCCATATTAGAAAACTTGAGCCCAAGGCGTATATAAAGGCATGTAATTCGACCTAGGGAGGGATATGATATTCTCTAGCCGTCTTCTCCTAAACCCTAGTCGTTTCCCCCTTATCATCATGTTCTAAACTTCCCCTCGGGATAAGGGTTGATTCTGTAAAGTAGTTGCAAGAATTGCATTGTTTTAGGATTTTTATGTTCAATAAAATAGACTTCAAGTTTGCTTATTCTGGTTTTCAACATCTTGCAAGAGTATCGGGAGAGCATTGTGAGATTACACATTTACTTAATATCGGGAGAGTTAAGTATACGAAAGGAATAAGTACGAGTTCTCCAGTTTATGGTTGAACTATCTCGGACCTAGGGATAGGACGAGGTTAAGTGGCTAAGGAAGAATTCAGCAACATCGGTGTTCATCCTTCGATTCACGCCGGCAGGTATCATCAAAGACGTGTTCATCGACAGACTTGGACCTAGGGATAGGCCAAGGCATAGCAGGGATTCTTGCCAAGCTTGAAGTACTAAGTTGTGTGTTCGCTGCCGCGACAACAACAGACCGCTGCCGCCGCAGGTGCTGCTGCGACAGGCGCTACGACAGAACAGAGAAGTTTTAGACAGTGCAAACATCTGCACTACGGAGCAGATCAATATCGGCCTATTCTTTACTCTAAATATTTTCATCCTTTATTTCCAGTCTTCTTTATTATCTTGTGACAAACAATTAAACTATCCTTTTTTTTCCTTCTTGTGCAGCAATCCAAGGTTAAAGCTATTAGCCCAGTCCCTATGGAGACGATATCTGATACTTACGTATCACTTTACTACTTGCGTCGTGTACACTTGCACTATATTGCGATAGACACTTTTACACGCAACAAGTTTTTGGCGCCGTTCCCGGGGACTCGCAACATAACTTTACCCTTCTTTACTGCACTTTTTAATTTTTTTTGTTTTTACTTGGATTGTTCAACCTGTGCTTTTCACAAGGTTTTCTGTTTATGCGCAGATCGAGACGAAAGGAACTTGAGTATCAAATAGATCCTGAAATCGAACGTTCGTGCAATCTTAGGAACCAACTCTGACTCGTATTAGCTAGAAACGAATACCTTGAAGAATAGTTAGAGGCCATGAACAACCAAGGGAATCCCCAAGGTCCTGAAGATCCTGTTGGAGATAGAAGGAACGGACAACTTGCCGATCCTCCTGCCGCTGCCGCACGCCGATCATGCCGAGACTACATGATCAATGATCATGTGGAACTAGAGACCACTCTGCCAGATGTGGAAGCTGAGAATTTCGAGCTGAAACCTGTCATGTTAAGCATGATTAATTCTGCTGGCCAATTTAGTGGTGCTACTACAGAGGATGCTAGGGAGAATCTGAAAATGTTCCAAGATATTTGTGGTTCGTTTAGACTACCAGGAGTAAATCCGGAGATACCGAGGCTTCGGTTATTTCCTCATTCATTGAGGGACAGAGCTAAAACTTGGTGGAACAAACTAACGCCGGGTTCAATACGAACTTGGGCAGATTTAACTCGTGAATTTTTGTCTCGCTTTAACCCTTCCCATTTATCTGAGCGATTACGTAACAAAATTGGTACTTTTCAACAGGAAGACGACGAGCCAATACACGAGGCATGGGACAGATTTACCACTCTTCTGAGGAATTGCCCGATGCATGGATTCCCTGTTTGGAATCATGTAATCAAATTCTACAATGGTGCCAACCTACAGACTCGTATGAGAATCGATTCAGCAGCCAATGGGTTGTTGTTAGATAAAAATCTAGAGGACGCCATGGTAGTGTTAAAGAATTTGGCTAAGAATGAAGAGCAATTCCCCACATCGAGGAGAGGTAAACGAGTACTAGCTTTGAAGGATTACGAAGCCGATAATTCTCTGAAGAGACAAGTTGCATATCTCACAAAGGCAGTAGAGAACTTGCTGAAAAAGGATTCTCAACCTACTTATGCTGTAGAAGAGGTATGTGGAACTTGTAGTGGGAATCATAGCTCGGATGACTGCCCGATACAGCTAGAAGAAGGGATGTATGTTGGAAATTACAACAAGCAGAACTACAATTCCAACAACTACAATCCCAACTGGAGAAAGGATCCCAAATTCTCTTGGAGCAACCCTAACAATGCCCTAAATCCTCAAGCACGGAACACTCAAAATCAGGGGGGACCTAGACTTCTGACTCGGCAGCAACCGCAACAACCACCAGCAGCCACGACTAGTATATTGGAGCAGACTTTGGCTACGTTTATGTCTCAAACAGGAACTTACATCGAGAATATGAATCACTTCGTCAAGAAGACTGAGTCATTCATGGATAAAACAGAGATGCGGATGACTAACCATGAAGCTACTCTAAAATCACTGGAGACACGGACGGGTCAGGTTTCCCAGCATATTAAACCGAGGCAGAATGGAGGATTCTCTAGCGATACTGAAATTGCTAGAAAACCCACACACGAGCAGTGTAAAGCGATCACAACTAGAAGTGGGAATAAATTATCAGGGCCAGAGAAGGAAGCTGAACCAGTTAAACAACCAGCCCTAGAATCGACAGCCGAGAACGCTGCCCCGACAGACGACAAACTGCCTGCTGCCGATGCACCTGTCACGACAGCAGAAGGGGAAGAGGAGAAGGATGAACAACCTAAGCCTCCTCAGATCCGAATGCAATAGGAAGGACGTATTACAGACTATCGTCCTCCACCTCCTTTTCCTCAGCGATTACAAAAGTTGAAACAGGAATCCCAGCTTAAGAAGATCTATGATATTTTTAAGCAGGTCCACATCATCATTCCGTTGTTAGATGCTATCAAGGAGATGCCTGGTTATGCCAAATTTCTCAAGGATGATATGTCAAAGAAATCCAGACTTGTAGAATTTGAGACGGTTAAAATGACAGAAGGATGCATGACTATTCTGCACAAGCATCCACCCCAGAAAAAGAAGGATCCTGGGAGTTTCATAATACCGTGCATAATCGGAGATAAGTTTGTGGGTAAGGCACTTTGTGATCTAGGTGCTAGTATTAATTTAATACCAAAATCTGTATTTCAAAAATTAGGTATTGGACGAGCACAACCCACAACAGTTATGCTGCAGCTGGCAGACCGCTCTTACGTGCAACCAGAAGGAAAAATTGAAGATATTCTGGTAAGAGTGGATAAATTTATTTTTCATGCTGACTTTCTTGTTTTAGATTGTGAAGCAGATGAGAATGCACCAATCATCCTGGGGCGGCACTTCTTAGCCACAGGAAGATCAATGATTGATGTAGAGAAGGGAGAACTCACTATGAGAGTGAATGATCAAGAGATCAAGCTGAATGTTCTCCAAGCAATAAAGCACTCTGATGCAGAAGAAGAATGCAAGGCTATCACTGAAGTTATCCTTGATCAACCCTGCATCAGGTCGGACTGCCATGACACCAAATTTGGCCACTGCCCCAGCAGCCATTTAGAATACTGTCACGGCAGCGACGACGACAGCAGCTCCTCAGACTCTGACATATCTGATACTGAAGATCATGAGGAGGTAAATTGGATAGGCAATCGTCCAGGTAAGTTATTCGAGCCCTTAAATTATACCTCGAATGAACATATCATCCAAAAGCCATCAACTGTAGAGCCACCTATTCTAGATCTTAAGCCCCTGCCAGGGCAACTTAAATATGTTTTTCTTGGATTAAATGATACGTTGCTCGTAATCATCTCTTCCAAGTTGATGCAGGAACAGGAACAACAGTTGATAGAGATGCTACAGCAGCACAAAAGAGCTATTGGGTGGACGATAGATGATATCCAAGGCATCAGTCCGGCACTATGCATGCATAAAATCCTCTTAGAGGATGATCACAAGCCGACCATTGATGCCCAGAGACGTTTAAATGATGCTATGCGAGAAGTAGTCCGAAAGGAAATTATCAAATGGCTAGATGCTGGGATAATTTATGCCATCTCGGATAGTAAGTGGGTGAGCCCGGTGCAGTGTGTTCCTAAGAAAGGAGGAATAACCGTGGTAACCAACGACGAAAATGAGTTAATCTCAACCAGGACTGTGACCAGTTGGAGGGTTTGTATGGATTACCAGAAGCTTAACAAAGCTACCCGGAAGGACCATTTTCCCCTGCCTTTTATTGATCAAATGCTTGATAGATTAGCGGGAAATCCTTACTACTGTTTTCTTGATGGTTACTCAGGTTACAACCAAATAGCCATTGAACCGGAGGATCAAGAGAAAACGACCTTGTAACACCCCAATTTTGGGCTTAGAAGTTTAGGGTCTAAACCGGTCCGGTCTGAGAAACGGTTCGAGTATAAAAGGGAGTTTTAGGGAAAGCCTAGTTCGGGATGCTTTAAAATATATATAAAACTATCTAAAAATCCTCATTTAATATATATAAGAGAATGGTGAAATCAATTTTACAAAATAAGGTTTGGAAATACTACATTTCGCTGTAGTGACCAAATTGCGATTTTTTGCAAAGTTTAGTACTGACTGTTTTGTAAAGGGTTGAAACTTTGAATCTTTAAGGAGATAATTTACCCAAAATGTTTTCATCAGATTTTTCCTTAATTTGGGTGATTTAATTAATGATTTAATTAAATATAAGAAATGTGATAAACTACTTTTGACTTTCATAACTATTTTTCTCAAATTTTCTCTCATTTCTTTTTCTCTCAAAATCCTATCAACCAAACACTTTTTCTCCAGCAAAATTCACCTTGATTTCCACTTCATTTGATGAGATTTCCATTACTCATTGATTCCTAATCAATCTTGAAACAAATCCATTTGATTTCTACATTGTATTTTCATGGAAATTTGCCCAAATCAAGGAGAAATCATCTTTTAGAGGTAAGATTGTTCTTCTCCTCTAAATACTCAGTTCTTTACTGAAATTCCCAAGTTGTCAATCCTTTATTTAAGATTCATGAATGGTTTTAATGTTAGAAATAAGATTTTGGCTTAAAACTCAAGATTTTGGAAGAGATCTTGAAGATTTTCGTAGTAATTGATTGGGCTATATTTTGAGATGGTTATCTAATGTATTTTGGATGTTAAATGATGTTAGAAATGAGGTTTTATCAATCCAATCCTGAATAGGTTGTTTTTCCTAAGTTTTTGCTTCTGAAAATGGTGGTTTTGGGGTGTTTTTGGTGTTCTATTATAGTTGGAGGTATAAGGACGGGTTTAGGGTTGTTTTTGATGTTAATTGATGTTTAGAAATGTTTAGAAGTGATGGATCTTGGTTGGGTTAAGTTTTGGAAGAGTTTGGAGGTGATTGCGGTTGTGTTTGGTAGCCAAAATGTTGGGTTTAGGTAGAGCAGTGAGTTTTGGAGTGTTGGCTGAAGATTTCAATGCATGATGATGCATTAATCCTCTACTTTTATGTGTTTTAAACATGGGAGACATCTTCGGACACTTTTGTAGTTGATCCGGAAGCTTAATTGGCGTTTCGACAAGCAAGCGAAACAAAATCGGTGAGTGCGATTGGGTTAGAAGTCCATGAGGACAAAAATACAAGGTTTGGGGATTTAGGAGAGGTTTGAAACACCTTCCTAAATCCGAAAGTAAGTATGGGTTTGATTTGGTCTCTCTAAAGTGGTGTTTGCCCCTAAAATGTTTTTATATGCTCATGGTTTGAGATTGATAAATTCCTACCGTTTTTATGCATGATTTAGAGCATGAGATTATGCTTGTAGAGATGTCATGAGATGGCATGTTGCATTGTATAGATTTGAGCTTTTGGTTTGAAGCAAAGTATGATTTATGATTTAAAATGTGGTGAGAAAACCTTTGAGTTATATTGCATGAAAAACAGTAGGTGTGATGATGTTTTAACACATTATATTGGCATAGATGTTGAGAAACTTATCGGATATAATTGATCGATCAATAGGATGAGAGTGCACTATAAACTAAAAATTCGTGCGTGCTCTTTGGTTAAGCCAAAGGGAGATATTCCCATGATGGGCATTCCATCGGGTAGGACTTGGTGAAATACCCAAGCTTGGTGGCGATGAGAGATTCCGCCATGTGAGTACGGTGATGAGAGATTCCACCGGAAGCTATGTTGCTAGACAAGTGAGTACGGTGATACGAGATTCCACCAGAAGAGTCTAGTGTAGAAATGTGTCTGCATATCCGAGTATTAATGAGATGTTAAATGCCAATATAAATGATGAAATGGTTTTTGTTACACATGTACCTTTGATGAAATGATTTATGCTATGAGTTATGCATATGTGAGTTGTTTAGAAATGCTTTGACAATACAAGCATGTAAATGGCCTTGCCATGAGATTTGTATTGGTTTTAATGCATGAGATAGAATGGAGGTACATGTGGTTTCAATGAGTATTGCTTTGAAAGTTTTCCAAGCATGAGGAAGAGATGAGCATGTGGTTTGAAAGCTTTGATGAAAGTGTTTTCTAAATGTGCATTATTGTGTTGGTTTTCTTTAGAGCATGCCTCACTAAGCATTTGTGCTTACGCTCTCTTTTACCAATAATGCAGATAATTGAGGTGTTTTCGGGCATCAAGGAAGCTAAGTTCATCCAAAGAAGTCCAAGCTCATGTATGGTGAAGTTTTCATACACTTTAGTTTTGATAGATTTGCAATGGGAAACCAAAATTTGTTTTGGGGATGTGTTAAACTCCCTAAGGTTGTGGCATGTTTGCTTTGGCTAGATTGACTTGTAAATGGCCTTAATTTGTTGAGATTTTAGGGGCTCGATTCGATCAACCAATGTTGCTCACCAAGTGGTGGAGAGGTGGATTTTTTGGTGGAAGGGTTGTGGAAGCTAAAATGTAAATTGATACAATGATTTATAGTGGTTCAACCTTCTAACCAAGGTCTACATCCTCTACCTTAGCTCCCGACTAAGGATTTCCAATTAATCCACTATTGATTCGTCCCCTTTTGTAGGCTTAGGAGGTAATCCTTACACATAATCAAGCTTTCTACCCAAAGCCTTGATTGAAACCCTTTCTTACAAAGAGAAACAAGAAGCAAACTTAAAACCCTCTAATAGGTGTTTGTTTGCACAATTAAGCACTCACCCAAAACCTAAAACACTTGAGCAAATTTGACAATTTTGGCTCACTAGTGTTTGTCTATAAAATAAATGACAATTTAAGCTCTAAGACAATTCTTGATCATTTGATGTTTGAAAATATGAGCATTAGCCTTTACTTGATGCTTGGAGGTCCCTTTTATACTCCTTGATGAGTTTATAGCCGTTGCTAGCCCTTGGGATTGAATTGGAGCGTTGAGGACTTTATTCCCACCATAAATGCAGTTCTGCAGCTCCCCGTTTCGAAACCCTCTTTAAGTAGAAAGAGTCGTTGCAGTCTGACGTGGACCCGTATCGAAACGCTTTTGTCTGTTTCGAAACACCCGTTTCGAAATGCCTAGTCCCGTATCGAAATGACTTGCATTTGAATGTTAGTTGGGAAATAGTTGTTGGGGTTTATGACCGTTGTGGTCAGTGCCACGTAGGCGTATCGAAACGGCATGGCCCGTTTCGAAACACTGGGCAAAAATCTCATCCAGGGAATGCCCGTTTCGATACGAGTATCGAAACGTTTTTGCTACTGGAATTCCCGTATCGAAACGCCCTAATGTGTTTCGAAACGCCTGGACAGTTTTGTGAAGTTTGGCTTTGAAAATCATGTAAAACCCTTTTAAAAATTTCCCTAAACATAATTTCAAGTTGTTTGGACTTTGGAAATGTTTTAAATACTTTTTAAATCAGTCAAAAACATTTTTCAGTTATTATATCAAAACATTAGTTCTATAATCTCCCCCTTTTTGATATAATAAAACTCACTTGAAAATTTGTTTGGGATTCTCCCCCTTTAACTTTAAAAATGTGAATAAGAGATGGAAGATATGAATTCAAAAAAAGCCCCCCCTTATTCATTTGAAAATTCAATTTTTCAAACCATTTCTCCCCCTTTTTTATATAAAAAAATTAAAAACATTAAGTTCAAAATAACAATAGAGGTAAAAATTGACAAAAATAAGAATTTGGTTTTAAAATGGCTACCCCTTACTCAAAGCATCAATAAAATGTTAGTTCAACATTTATGATAATCTAGTTGAATAAAATAAAAATAAAACAAATAAATGCAAAAACAACTAGATTTTTACCAACACTTGAACCCAAAGGGAGGATGTCAAGCCTTCCTTCTTCAAGTGTTCTTTCTTGTGTGCATGGAGCTCCCCCTCAATGTTTGACTTGTTGAACATCTCCATCACACCTAGCAAAAGACAATCAAGTAATTTTTGGTATCCAAATTGCTTTGGATCCATGAACGTTAGTAGCACAAATTTTAGTCCCCTTAGGAATCCATTTTTCAATGTCATCCTTTTTAATTGAAGTGGTTAGTCTTTTTGGGACCCAAACACTTCTATAACATTTTCCTTTTACAAATCTAGGGCCACTAGATTGTCTTACATAAAAATTTGATTTTCCAATGTTGTTTTTGTAACGCCCCGGTTTTGGGCTTAGGAGTTTTGGGATTCGGACCGGTTCGGTCGGATCGCGGTTCGAATATATAAGAGTGAATTTAGGAAAACCTAGTTCGGGTCGCATTAAAAATATGGAAAAATGTTCTAAAATCCTCTTTTAATATATATAAGTGAACTGTGAAAGCAATTTTGTAAAATGAGGTTTGGAAGGGTGACATTTTGGCTAGTGACCAAAATGTAATTTTCGAAAACTGTGAGACTGTTTTAAAAAGGATTGAAACTTTGAATCTTTAAGGAGCTATTTACCCAATGGGAGTTTCTCCAGATTTTTCTAAGATATTAAATGATTTATTAAAGGTTTTTAAATAAAAGAAAAGTGGAGGGAAGATATTTTATCATTTTCCAACTAACTTTTCCATTTTCCATTTTCTCTCATCTTTTCTCTCAAACCAAACACATTTTTCTCCAGAGCTTTTCCTCAGATTTTGTCACCTAAATATCACATTTCAACTCTCTTTTGATCTCTAATCATCTCTTCAACAAAACCTCACCATTTGCTAAGTGGATTTTCAAGATTTTGGTTCCAAAAAGGGAGAAAACTCAAGTTTGGAGGTAAGAACGTCCTTCTTCTCTGAACTTTAAGTTCTTTACTGAAATTCTCAAGTTCTCAATCCTTAAATTGTGTTTTATAAAAGGTTTTATTGATTTGTTCTTGATCTTGGCTTTTAAATGCAAGATTTGATTGATTTTGATGAAATTTTCGTATGATCTGATTGGGCTGTGTTTTGAGGTGTCATATTGATGTTAATTGAATGCTAATTTGATGTGGAATTGAGTTTTAATCAATGCAATCCCGGATAGGTTGAATTTCCTAAGTTTAGCTTGTGTTCTTGGTTGTTTTTGGAGTGATCTTGTTGATCTGTTATAGCTGGAGGTATAAGGACGTGGTTAGATCCTTTTTGGATGTTTTTTGATGTTTAAGGATGCTTAGGTTTGATGGATCTTGGCTGGGTAGTGTTGAGGAGTTGTTTGGATGCATTTTCGGTTGTGTTTGGTAGCCGAAAATGGTGTGTGGATGAGAGCAGCGGGTTTTGATGCTTTCATTGAGGGTATTAATGCATGATGATGCATTAATCTGCTGGTTTGATGTGTTTAAAATAGGGGAGTCATCTTTGGATCCTAGTGGTGTTGATCCGGAAGCTTGATTGGTGTTTCAGCAAGAGGCGAAACGGAATCGGTGAGTGGATTTTGGTTATCGGCTTTGAAACCAATGTTTCGAAGGTTTGAGAGCTTAGTCTAAGTCTAAACAACTTTGCTAAGCTCAAGAGTAAGTTTTCGGGAAAACTCTCTTGTTAAGGAACCATGTGATGGTTGGGTGCAATGTGATTGTTTGCATGTCTTAAATTCTGTTTTTAAAGCATATCTAGCATGTGTATTTGCTGAGATTATAAGCCATGTGTAGGAGGAAGCTCAAGGTGAGAGTTCCTTGTTTTGAACATTGTTCTATTGTGGTTTGACGCTTAAAGATGCATGATGTTTATGGCTTTGTTAAATGCTTTAATACAGTGGAATATGGTTGTTAATGATGATTATTGGCAAGTGATGGTTAAGGTCACAAAGGTGTTTAAAAGTCCTTGTGTGAGCCTTGTTTATTTAAGAACAACATGGTGTTTAAAAGTCCATGGTTGGTTCTTGGTTAAGGTTCAAGGTGTTTAAAAGTCCTTGTGTAAGCCTTGTTATTTAAGAACATCAAGGTGTTTAAAAGTCCTTGGATGATTCTTGTTAAGAACAACATGGTGTTTAAAAGTCCATGGTTGGTTCTTGGTTAAGGTTCAAGGTGTTTAAAAGTCCTTGTGTAAGCCTTGTTACTTAAGAACATCAAGGTGTTTAAAAGTCCTTGGATGGTTCTTGTTGAGGACACAAAGGTGTTTAAAAGTCCTTGTGTGGTCCTTGTCATGGTGTTTAAAAGTCCATGGGTTAAGGACATAATGGTGTTTAAAAGTCCATGTGTGATCCTTGGAATTTATAAGATTACAATGGTGTTTGAAAGTCCATATGTAAATCATATGTTGAATGTATCACTTGCTGCCAATATGACTTGATAAAGATTGAAGCATGAATTGCTTGTTTTTGAATGCTTGTGAGCATGTTCAAATGTTGTCTTGAAGTATGATTTATAAAGGTGTTTTGTAAATGCATTATTGTGTGGTTTTATTGAGCATTCCTCACTAAGCATATGCTTACGCTCTCTCTTTTCTTAAACCAATAATGCAGAGCATTAAAGTGCATTTGAGGGCAGCAAGTTGGTGAAGAATCCAAGTGGTGAACAAAGCTCATGTATGGTGAACATTTTCTCAAACTATTAGCTTTTGGGTATTTGGCAATGGGGAACCTATGTTGTTGTTTTGGGAGACGTTTTGGACTCCCTAAGTTGTATAAATGTTGTTAACATTGTTGGTTCTTGTAATTGGCCATTATGGGTTTGAATTAATGGTTTGATGCTTGAATGGTTTGCTAAATAGGATGCATGCCTATAGAATTGGGAATTTTCATAATTGATGCCATGTTGATGTTTGGTTGAGACAATTATGTTCCTTGAATGTTGTATGACTTGTTGGAAAAGTTTGGTTGTCTTTGAAGCATGTTTGATAGGTTAATTGTGCAATAAACCAGCTATTTTTCTGCAATCTGGGCAGCCTGTTTCGGAACAGGTGCTACCGTATCGGAACAGGTGCTACCGTATCGGAACAGGGGCCTGAAATGGCCTGGGCGTTCCGAAACGGATGCAGTCGTTCCGGAACGGAAGTGCCACTGCCAGGCACTGTTTCGGAACCTGTTGCGGAACGGTCTCGCATTTCGGAACGGGTCTCCCTGTTTCGGAACACCCGACCGTTGGGCACTGAAATTGTTGGTTATATGTTTTGTTTTGTTGGCATTTTGGTCCTGAATCATGTTTGTGCAATTGATTGAGTTTGTGATGTCCGTTTGAGCTGAAATTTGACAGACAAGCATGAAATATGACTAATTCCATATAGGTAACTTAAAAGTGGGTTAAGTCCTTGTATTTTCCAAAATTTACATTTTGGTCCCTACAGTCTTAATTTGTGCAATTGGGTCCCTGAATGTTCTCTAATTGTTATAATGTCTGATTACGGTTATCTTCTGAACATACCTAGGGTTAACGTGCATCTAGATAAGATTAAAAAGAAAAAAAGGGTCGTTAATCAAGGTTGACTTTCGGGTTGACTTTGGTTTTCCCCGTGTGATCTTCTTAATTCGGGTCGACCGTCTAGGCCGGGTTAAGGGGGTTACATTTGGTGGTATCAGAGCTGAGTTCTCGAGTAATTGGGAATGTTTATGTGAATGTTTAAAGTATGTATGCTTTGTATGCTTGTTGGGTGAAAGCATGTTGAGTGAATTGCATGTATGTTGCAATTGAGATGTGTGCTGTGATGAAGCATGTTGTGGGTACCCATTGCCAAATCAAAGCTAATGAAATGAAGTTGTTTTAATTGAAAATGAGCTTGAGTACTTGGATTGCTTACCTTGCTGGGCCTGATTTTGTTTATTTGCATTGTGATTGCATAGTTAGAGTATGGCACCTCGTAGAGAGTTGAGGAGTAATGTGCGAGCTACGGCTCAGAATGAGAATGAAAATGAAGAGAATGTTGAGAGTGCTGTCTTACCTCCTCCACCTGGCGGTGGTGGTGATGGGGCTGAAGAAGCTGGAGCTGCAGCTGGTGCTGAGGCTGCTGGACCTGAGGCCGGTCAGGGGCAAGCTGTTCCTGACATGACGGTGCTGATTCAAGCTATAGCTGGTGCTTTTCAAGCAGCGGTAGCTGGAGCTCGTGGAGCTGGGCATCAGGAAGATGCTGGAGTTAGACAACCCTTGGAGCGTTTGCGCAGTCTGAGAGGGACTGAGTTCAGGGGTATGTCTGCTGAAGGTTCTGAGGCTTGGTTAGAGAGTACCAAGAGAATCTTGGGTCAGATGAGTTGCACTGATGTAACGCCCCGGTTTTGGGCTTAGAAGTTTTGGGCGTTGACTGGTTTGGTCAAAGTGCTGTTCGAATCTAAAAGGGTGAATTTAGGAAAGCCTAGTTCGGGTTGCATTAAAATTTTGGAAAAATGTTCTAAAATCATCTTTTAATATATATAAGTGAACTGTGAAATCAATTTTGGAAAATGAGTTTTGGAAGGGTGACATTTTGGCTAGTGACCAAAATGTAATTTTTGAAAGTTTTGTGACTGTTTTAGAAAGGGTTGAAACTTTGAATCTTTAAGGAGCTATTATTCCAAAAGTAGTTTCTCCAGATTTTTCTAAGATATTTTAAGCTATATTCTGATTTTAAAACATATCAAAAGAGGAAGGAAAGCCATTTTGGCCATTTTGATAACTAACTTCCTATTTTCTTTTCTCTCATTTTCTCTCAACCCAAACACTTTCTTTCCAGAGAATTGTTTCTGATTTTCTCACCTAAATCTCTCCTTTCAACTCTCTTTTGATTCCTAATCATCATATCTACAAAACCTCATCATTTTCTACTTGATTCATCAAGGTTTTTGATTCCAAAAAGAGGAGAAACTCAAGTTTGGAGGTAAGAACGTCTTTCTCCTCTAAACTATCAGTTATTTACTGAAATTCCAAAGTTTTCAATCCTTAATTGACGTTTTATTAAAGGCTTTTAAGTTGTGAAATGGATCTTGGCTTATAATGCAAGATTTGGTGATTTTTGATGATTTTCGTTTGATCTGTTAAATCTGTGATTGGAGATGTGTTTTTGATGTTATTTGAACTCTAAATTGATAAGGAATTGAGTTTTGATTGATGCAATCCCGGATAGGTTGGGTTTCCTAAGTTTAGCTTGTGATTCTTGATTGTTTTTGAGGTGATCTTGTGGACCTGGTGTTGCTGGAGGTATAAGGATGTTATTAGGTTCTTTTTAGATGTTAAATGATGTTAAAGGATGTTAGGTTTTGATGGTTAATGGCTGGGCTTTGTTGAGAATTGGTTTGGATGCATTTTCGGTTGTGTTTGGTGGCCGAAAATGGAGTGGGGTGCGAGTTTAGGTGCTTTCATTGAGGATATTAATGCATGATGATGCATTAATCTACTGTTTTGATGTGTTAAAACAGGGGAGTCATCTTTGGATCCAAGTGGTGGTGATCCGGAGGCTTGATTGGTGCTTCGACAAGAGGCGAAGTGGAATCGGTGAGTGAAATTGGGTTTTCGGCTTTGAAACCAATGTCTTGGGAGCTTAGTTTAAGTCTAAACAACTTTGCTAAGCTCAAGTGTAAGTTTTCGGAAATACTCTCTAGTGGTGTCCATGGTTTGGTTGTTGTGCAATGTGGTTTATTGCATGTTTTAAATTCTGTTTTGAAAGCTTGATTTAGCATGGTTATTGCTGATTTTGTAAGCCATATGTTGAAGGAAGCTCAAGGTAAGAGTTCCTTGTTTTTGAACATTGATTAAATGTAGTTTGATGCTTTGAAATGCATGATGAATATGGCTTGGTTTAATGCTTTAAAACAGTGGATTTAATGATGAAATGATGTATATTGGCAAGTGATGTTTTGAAAAAGGTTAAGGTCACCAAGGTGGTTAAAAGTCCTTGAGTGAGCCATGTTACTTAAGAACATCAAGGTGGTTAAAAGTCCTTGGATGATTCTTGCTAAGCTCCCTAAGGTGGTTAAAAGTCCTTGAGTGAGCCTTGTTACTTAAGAACATCAAGGTGGTTAAAAGTCCTTGGATGGTTCTTGTTAAGGACACAAAGGTGGTTAAAAGTCCTTGTGTGGTCCTTGCCATGGTGTTTAAAAGTCCATGGGCCATGGTGTTTAAAAGTCCATGGGCCAAGGTGTTTAAAAGTCCTTGGGGCCAAGGTGTTTAAAAGTCCTTGGGAAGAACACAAAGGTGGTTAAAAGTCCTTGTGTGGTTCTTGGAAATTATAAGATCACAATGGTGTTTAAAAGTCCATGTGTGAGTCTTATGTTGATCTTGTTTTTTTTTTAAAGATGAAATGTATCACTTGTGGCCAATATGACATGTAATGATATGAAGCATGAGATGCTTGTTTAAAGTTTGCTTGTGAGCATGTTAAAGTGTATCTTGAAGCATGATTTATGAATGAGTTTTATAAATGCATTATTGTGTGGTTTTAAGGAGCTTTCCTCACTAAGCTTTTGCTTACGCTCTCTTTCGTTTTCTTAAACCAATAATGCAGAACATTAAGGTGATTTGAGGGCAGCAAGGAAGGCAAGCAACCAAGGGAAAACTAAGCAACCAAGGGAACATTAAGTTGATGCAAACATGTCTCTTGTATGATGAATTGCATGCTGGTAAAGTTTGGTGGCATTTGGAGCATGATTGGTTGGTCAATTGCATGTTAAAGTAGGTAAAATTCTGCATTTTGTGCAGGCCGTTTCGGAACAGTGCCTGCCGTTTCGGAACGGGTGCCTCGAAGCAGCCCAGGCGTTCGAAACGGGCAACACCGTTCCGGAACGGATATGCTACTGCCCGACCCCGTTCCGGTACGCGTTGCGGAACGGCCCCGAGTTTCGAAACGGGCTGTCCCCCGTTTCGGAACGGCTGACCGTTGGGGGCTGACAGTGGCATTTATATGTTTCAGATTGTTTACATTTTGGTCCTGAATCTTGTATGTGTAATTGTATGAGTTTGGAATGTCCTTTTGAGCTGAAATTTGGCTGAGATGCATGAGACATGATTAATTTCAAGATGGTAACTTTAATTTGGGCTAAGTCCTCATATTTATCAGAATTTACAATTTGGTCCCTAAAGTTGTAAATTGTTCAATTGGGTCCTTGTTTGATCTCTGATGTTTATGATCTTTTAGTATATCGTTTGTATGATCATTTTTAGGGTTAATGTGCATCTAGATAAGTTTTTAAAAGAAAAAAAAAGGGTCGATAATCAAGGTTGACTTTCGGGTTGACTTTGGTTTTCCCCGTGTGACTTTCTTAATTTGGGTCAACCGTCTAGGCCGGGTTAAGGGGGTTACATTTGGTGGTATCAGAGCTGAGTTCTCGAGTAATTGGGAATGTGTATGTGAATGTTTGATGTATGTCTGCTATATATGCTTGTTGAGTGAAAGCATGTTGAGTAGTATGTGAGTTTGATGCAATTGAGTTGTATGTTGTGATGAAGCATGTTGTGGGTACCCATTGCCATATCAAAGCTAAGAAATGATGTTGCTTTTAAATGAAATTGAGCTCGAGTACTTGGATTGTTTACCTTGCTGGGCCTGACTTTGTTTATTTGCATTGTGATTGCATGGTTAAAGTATGGCACCACGTAGAGAGTTGAGAAGTAATGTGCGAGCTACGGCTCCGAATGAGAATGAAAATGAAGAGAATGCGGGTAGTGCGGTGTTACCTCCTCCTTCACCTGGTGGTGGTGGTGCTGGGGCTGAGGAAGCTGGGGCTGCAGGTGGTGCTGGAGCTGCTGGACCTGAGGTTGGTCAGGGGCAAGCTATGCCTGACATGATGATGTTGGTACAAGCTATTGCGGGTGCTTTCCGAGCAGCAGTAGCCGGAGCTCAAGGAGCTGGGCATCAGGGAGATGCTGGTGTTAGACTACCTTTGGAGCGCTTACGCAGTCTTGGTGGGACTGAGTTTAGGGGTATGTCTGCGGAAGGTTCTGAAGCTTGGTTAGAGAGTACCAAGAGGATTTTGGGCCAGATGAGTTGCACTGATGTGCAGAAGCTGGGGTGTGTTGTATCCTTGCTGCAGGATGATGCGTATACGTGGTGGACGACCACTATAGCTGGGATGGCTGAAGCTGACATAACTTGGACATTCTTTCTGAATGTGTTCAAGAGGAGGTATCTTGGTGTGAGGTACCTGGATGAAAAGAAGCGAGAGTTCATGTCTCTTACCCAGGGGAGCATGAATGTGGCTGAGTATGAAGTACAGTTTGTGCGACTCAGTCAGTATGCACCTGAGCTGGTACCTGATGAGCGGGCAAGGTGCGAAAGATTTCGTTATGGTTTAGTGACGGATGTGAAGATGTATGTGTTGGCCACCGAATATGATGATTTTGATGTGTTGGTGGGTCGAGCCAAGGACATTGAGATGAACTTGGGTTTATCTGCGAAAGGTGCTGGAGCAAGTTCGGGTAAGAGAGCTGCTGTGTATAGTTCCGGAGGTGGACGGAACAAGAGGGGACGTGACCTGAAGTATCAGTCCTCAGCTAAGAGGGGTGGTGGTGCACCTGCTCGGGGAGGCAATGCTAGAGCTGATCCGAGTGCTTGTTGGATTTGTGGTTCACGGGGTCACATGAAGCGTGACTGTCCTCGTGCTGTGAGGGAGGTGCAAGCTCCTGTTGCGACAGCTGGTAATGGTTGCTGGAATTGTGGATCTGCAGACCATTTTAGGCGAGATTGTCCTAGGTTGGCTGGTGATCAAGTGCGTGTTCCTGTTGTTGCTGCACCGCAGAGAGGTCGTGGGCGCGGCCGTGGTAATTTCCAGAGGAGAGAGGAAGGTGGTCGTAGAGTGGCCCATGTTGTGGCTATTCAGCCTGAAGGTGGAGGCCAAGCGAGGGTGTATGCTCAGCGTGAGGGAAGGAATGATGCGGATGTGATTGCAGGTACCTTTACTTTGCAATCCTTGTCATTGCTTTCTTTGATAGATTCTGGATCTACGCATTCATACATTTTGCGTGAGCATGCTGAATTGCTTGGTTTGCCTGTTGAGTCTTTGGATGTTGGTGTTCGTGTCACTAGTTCTTTTGGTGAGACTGTTGTGACTCGAAAGCTTTATAGAAGGTGTCCCTTGGTTGTTCAAGAACATGTTTTTCATGTTGATCTTATGGAGTTGCCCTTTAATGGTTTTGATGTAATCCTTGGTATGGATTGGCTTGCTGAGCATCGTGCTGTTGTGGATTGTGAAAACAAGCGAGTTTCGCTTAAGCTTGCGGATGATTATGAAGTTGTTGTGGTTGGTGAGAATGTGAAGTTTCTTGCCAATGTGGTGTCTACCTTGGAGGTGAGCAGGATGCTGAGGCAAGGTTGCGAAGCCTATCTAGCTTTTGTGATGAATCCTAGCTCTAAAGAGTTGAGGGTGCAAGATATCAGAGTTATGAAGGAGTTTCCTGGTGTTTTTCCTGAGGAGTTGTCTGGTTTACCTCCTAACCGCGAGGTGGAGTTTGGAATTGAGCTGTATGAGAATACAACTCCTGTGTCCATTACTCCTTATAGAATGGCACTGAAGGAGCTGAAGACGCAGTTGCAAGAGTTGCTTGATCATGGTTTCATCCGGCCGAGTGTGTCACCTTGGGGAGCACCGGTCTTGTTTGTGAAGAAGAAAGATGGCACTATGAGAATGTGCATTGATTACCGTCAGCTGAACAAGTTGACTATCAAGAATCGGTATCCTTTGCCGAGAATTGATGATCTCTTTGATCAATTTCGGGGAGCTGTTGTGTTCTCTAAGATTGACTTGAGGTCAGGGTATTATCAGTTGAAGGTGAAGGATGTGGATGTGCCTAAGACAGTTTTCAGGACAAGGTATGGGCATTATGAGTTCCTTGTGATGCCGTTTGGTTTGACAAATTCTCCTGCTGCTTTCATGGACATGATGAATCGTGTGTTTCATGAATACCTGGACAAGTTTGTTGTGGTGTTCATCGATGATATCCTCGTGTACTCGCGTACTGAGGAGGAGCATGAAGAGCATTTGAGGATTGTGTTGCAGGCTTTGTTGGAGAATCAGCTCTATGCTAAGCTGAGCAAGTGTTTGGTGTGTCAGCGAGTTAAGGCTGAGCATCAGGTTCCTTCAGGGTTGTTGCAACCGTTGAAAATCCCTGAATGGAAGTGGGAAAGGGTTACCATGGATTTTGTATCTGGTTTACCTTTGTCTCCCTCGAAGAAGAATTCTGTTTGGGTGATTGTGGATCGCCTAACGAAGTGTGCGCATTTCTTGCCTGTGCATACCACGTTTTCTTTGGATAAGTTGGCAGAGCTATACATTGCTGAGATTGTGCGGCTGCATGGTGTGCCTAAGTCGATTGTGTCGGATAGGGATCCAAGGTTCACATTGCGTTTCTGGCAGTGTTTGCATCAAGCTCTGGGTACAAGGTTGCATTTCAGTACATCCTATCATCCTCAGTCGGATGGTCAGTCTGAGCGTGTTATCCAGATTTTGGAGGGTTCTTGGGAGAAGCATCTGCCTTTGGTTGAGTTTGCTTATAACAACAGTTATCAGACAAGTATACAAATGACACCTTATGAGGCTTTGTACGGGAGGAAGTGTAGGACTCCTCTTTGTTGGGCTGAAACTGGTCAAAAGTTGGTTTCGATGCCGGCTTTGTTGAAAGGGACCACAGAGAAGGTAAAGCTCATTTGTGAGCGGTTGAAGGCTGCCTCTGATCGGCAAAAGTCTTACGCGGATTTGAAGCGTAAGGAGATTGAGTATGCGGTGGGTGACCGTGTGTTCTTGAAGGTTTCGCCTTGGAAGAAGGTGATGAGGTTTGGCCGGAAGGGTAAGTTGAGCCCTAGGTACATTGGACCATACGAGGTGGTTGAGCGTGTGGGTCCTGTTGCGTACAAGCTGAGGTTACCTCAGGAGTTGGAGAAGATTCATGATGTGTTTCATGTTTCTATGCTCCGGAAGTATAGATCTGATCCTTCGCACGTGATGCCTGTGGAGGAAGTGGAATTGAATCCGGATTTGACCTATGATGAGGAACCGGTGAAGGTTCTGGATTCGGATAGCAAGGTTCTTCGTGGCAAGACCATTGAGTTGGTGAAGGTGCTGTGGAAGTATCGAGGTGTTGAGGAAGCCACGTGGGAGCGGAAGGAAGACATGCTGAAGCAGTTTCCTTATCTCTTTCCTTCAGGTAAATTTCGGGGACGAAATTTCTTAAGGGGGGGAGAGTTGTAACGCCCCGGTTTTGGGCTTAGAAGTTTTGGGCGTTGACCGGTTTGGTCAAAGTGCTGTTCGAATCTAAAAGGGTGAATTTAGGAAAGCCTAGTTCGGGTTGCATTAAAATTATGGAAAAATGTTCTAAAATCATCTTTTAATATATATAAGTGAACTGTGAAATCAATTTTGGAAAATGAGTTTTGGAAGGGTGACATTTTGGCTAGTGACCAAAATGTAATTTTTGAAAGTTTTGTGATTGTTTTAGAAAGGGTTGAAACTTTGAATCTTTAAGGAGCTATTATTCCAAAAGTAGTTTCTCCAGATTTTTCTAAGATATTTTAAGCTATATTCTGATTTTAAAACATATCAAAAGAGGAGGGAAAGCCATTTTGGCCATTTTGATAACTAACTTCCTATTTTCTTTTCTCTCATTTTCTCTCAACCCAAACACTTTCTTTCCAGAGAATTGTTTCTGATTTTCTCACATAAATCTCTCCTTTCAACTCTCTTTTGATTCCTAATCATCATATCTACAAAACCTCATCATTTGCTACTTGATTCATTAAGGTTTTTGATTCCAAAAAGAGGAGAAACTCAAGTTTGGAGGTAAGAACGTCCTTCTCCTCTAAACTATCAGTTCTTTACTGAAATTCCTAAGTTTTCAATCCTTAATTGACGTTTTATTAAAGGCTTTTAAGTTGTGAAATGGATCTTGGCTTATAATGCAAGATTTGGTGATTTTTGATGATTTTCGTTTGATCTGTTAAATCTGTGATTGGAGATGTGTTTTTGATGTTATTTGAACTCTAAATTGATAAGGAATTGAGTTTTGATTGATGCAATCCCGGATAGGTTGGGTTTCCTAAGTTTAGCTTGCGATTCTTGATTGTTTTTGAGGTGATCTTGTGGATCTGGTGTTGCTGGAGGTATAAGGATGTTATTAGGTTCTTTTTAGATGTTAAATGATGTTAAAGGATGTTAGGTTTTGATGGTTAATGGCTGGGCTTTGTTGAGAAGTGGTTTGGATGCATTTTCGGTTGTGTTTGGTGGCCGAAAATGGAGTGGGGATGAGAGCAGCGAGTTTAGGTGCTTTCATTGAGGATATTAATGCATGATGATGCATTAATCTACTGTTTTGATGTGTTAAAACAGGGGAGTCATCTTTGGATCCAAGTGGTGGTGATCCGGAGGCTTGATTGGTGCTTCGACAAGAGGCGAAGTGGAATCGGTGAGTGAAATTGGGTTTTCGGCTTTGAAACCAATGTCTTGGGAGCTTAGTTTAAGTCTAAACAACTTTGCTAAGCTCAAGTGTAAGTTTTCGGAAATACTCTCTAGTGGTGGCCATGGTTTGGTTGTTGTGCAATGTGGTTTATTGCATGTTTTAAATTATGTTTTGAAAGCATTATTTAGCATGGTTATTGCTGATTTTGTAAGCCATATGTTGAAGGAAGCTCAAGGTAAGAGTTCCTTGTTTTTGAACATTGATTAAATGTAGTTTGATGCTTTGAAATGCATGATGAATATGGCTTGGTTTAATGCTTTAAAACAGTGGATTTAATGATGAAATGATGTATATTGGCAAGTGATGTTTTGAAAAAGGTTAAGGTCACCAAGGTGGTTAAAAGTCCTTGAGTGAGCCATGTTACTTAAGAACATCAAGGTGGTTAAAAGTCCTTGGATGATTCTTGCTAAGGTCACTAAGGTGGTTAAAAGTCCTTGAGTGAGCCTTGTTACTTAAGAACATCAAGGTGGTTAAAAGTCCTTGGATGGTTCTTGTTAAGGACACAAAGGTGGTTAAAAGTCCTTGTGTGGTCCTTGCCATGGTGTTTAAAAGTCCATGGGCCATGGTGTTTAAAAGTCCATGGGCCAAGGTGTTTAAAAGTCCTTGGGGCCAAGGTGTTTAAAAGTCCTTGGGAAGAACACAAAGGTGGTTAAAAGTCCTTGTGTGGTTCTTGGAAATTATAAGATCACAATGGTGTTTAAAAGTCCATGTGTGAGTCTTATGTTGATCTTGTTTTTTTTAAAAGATGAAATGTATCACTTGTGGCCAATATGACATGTAATGATATGAAGCATGAGATGCTTGTTTAAAGTTTGCTTGTGAGCATGTTAAAGTGTATCTTGAAGCATGATTTATGAATGAGTTTTATAAATGCATTATTGTGTGGTTTTAAGGAGCTTTCCTCACTAAGCTTTTGCTTACGCTCTCTTTCGTTTTCTTAAACCAATAATGCAGAACATTAAGGTGATTTGAGGGCAGCAAGGAAGACAAGCAACCAAGGGAAAACTAAGCTCAAGTATGGAAAGGTTTTATCGAACACATTTAGCTTTTGGTGTATGGCAATGGGGGACCTTTGTGAATGTTGTTTGGAGATGTTTTGAACTCCTTGAGTATGTTTAATGTCGCTATTAATGCTGGTTTTGTAATTAGCCTTTACATGTATGGATTGGAGGTTTTATGCTTCAATAGTTGCTTGTGTAGGAAGCATGCCATTAGATTTGGGGCTTTTCATATGTGATGCTAATATGTTGATTGGTTGATGCAAACATGTCTCTTGTATGATGAATTGCATGCTGGTAAAGTTTGGTGGCATTTGGAGCATGATTGGTTGGTCAATTGCATGTTAAAGTAGGTAAAATTCTGCATTTTGTGCAGGCCGTTTCGGAACAGTGCCTGCCGTTTCGGAACGGGTGCCTCGAAGCAGCCCAGCCGTTCGAAACGGGCAACACCGTTCCGGAACGGATATGCTACTACCCGACCCCATTCCGGTACGCGTTGCGGAACGACCCCGAGTTTCGAAACGGGCTGTCCCCCGTTTCGGAACGGCTGACCGTTGGAGGATGGCAGTGGCAGTTATATGTTTCGGATTGTTTACATTTTGGTCCTGAATCTTGTATGTGCAATTGTATGAGTTTGGAATGTCCTTTTGAGCTGAAATTTGGCTGAGATGCATGAGACACGATTAATTTCAAGATGGTAACTTTAATTTGGGATAAGTCCTCATATTTATCAGAATTTACAATTTGGTCCCTAAAGTTGTAAATTGTTCAATTGGGTCCTTGTTTGATCTCTGATGTTTATGATCTTTTAGTATGTCGTTTGTATGATCATTTTTAGGGTTAATGTACATCTAGATAAGTTTTTAAAAGAAAAAAAAAGGGTCGATAATCAAGGTTGACTTTCGGGTTGACTTTGGTTTTCCCCGTGTGACTTTCTTAATTCGGGTCAACCGTCTAGGCCGGGTTAAGGGGGTTACAACTGATGTGCAGAAGCTTGGCTGTGTAGTATCCTTGCTACAGAAGGATGCTTATACGTGGTGGACAACCACTATCGCTGGGATGGCGGAAGCTGATGTAACTTGGACATTCTTTCAAAATGTGTTCAAGAGAAGGTATCTGGGTGTGAGGTACCTAGATGAAAAGAAGAGGGAATTCATGTCTCTTACCCAGGGGAGCATGACGGTGGTTGAGTATGAAGTGCAGTTTGTTCGACTCAGTCAATATGCACCTGAGCTGGTTCCGGATGAGCGAGCGAGGTGTGAAAGGTTCCGTTATGGTTTAGTGACGGATGTAAAGATGTATGTGCTGGCTACCGAGTATGATGATTTTGATGTGTTGGTGGGCCGAGCAAAGGATATTGAGATGAACTTGGGTTTATCTGCTAGAAGTGCTGGATCAAGTGCTGGTAAGCGAGCTGCTGAATATAGTTCCGGTGGTGGACGGAACAAGAGGGGACGTGATCAGAAGTATCAGTCCTCAGCTAAGCGAGGTGGTGGTGCGCCTGTTCGGGGAGGCAACGCTAGAGTTGATCCGAGTGCTTGTTGGATATGTGGTTCGCAAGGCCATATGAAACGTGATTGTCCTCGTGCTGTGAGGGAGGTGCAAGCTCCTGTTGTAGCTGCTGGTAATGTGTGCTGGAATTGTGGATCTGCGGATCATATGAGGAGAGAGTGTCCTATGTTGGCTGGTGGCCAAGGGCGTGCTCCTGTTGTTGCAGCACCACAGAGAGGCCGTGGGCGCGGCCGTGGTAATTTCCAGCGGAGAGAGGAAGGTGGTCGGGGTGTGGCTCATGTTGTAGCTGTACAGCCAGAGGGTGGTGACCAGGCTAGAATGTTTGCTCAGCGAGAGGGGAGGAATGACGCGGATGTGATCGCAGGTACTTTTACTTTGCAATCCTTGTCATTACTTTCCTTGATTGATTCCGGATCTACGCACTCTTACATTTTGCGTGAGCATGCTGAATTGCTTGGGTTGCCTGTTGAGTCTTTGGATGTTGGTGTGCGTGTCACTAGTTCTTTTGGAGAGACTGTTGTGACTCGAAAGCTTTATAAAAGATGTCCTTTGGTTGTTCAAGATCATGTTTTTCATGTTGACCTTATGGAGTTACCTTTCTATGGTTTTGATGTGATCCTTGGTATGGATTGGCTTGCTGAGCATCGTGCTGTGGTGGATTGTGAGAATAAGCGAGTTTCGTTGAAGCTTGCGGATGATTATGAGGTGGTTGTGGTTGGTGAGAATGTGAAGTTTCTTGCCAATGTGGTGTCCACGTTGGAGGCGAGCCGGATGCTGAGGCAAGGTTGTGAAGCTTACCTAGCTTTTGTGATGAATCCTAGCTCTAAGGAGTTGCGTGTGCAAGATAACAGGATTGTGCGAGAGTTTCCTAGCGTGTTTCCTGAGGAGTTGCCTGGTTTACCTCCTAATCGCGAGGTGGAGTTTGGGATTGAGCTGTATGAGAATACAACTCCTGTGTCCATTACTCATTATCGAATGGCACCTAAGGAGCTGAAAGAGCTGAAGACGCAGTTGCAAGAGTTGCTTGATCGTGGTTTCATTCGGCCAAGTGTGTCGCCTTGGGGTGCACCGGTCTTGTTTGTGAAGAAGAAGGATGGCACTATGAGAATGTGCATTGATTATCGTCAGCTGAACAAGTTGACTATCAAGAATCGGTATCCTTTGCCGAGGATTGATGATCTCTTTGATCAATTTCGGGGAGCAGCTGTGTTCTCTAAGATTGTCTTGAGGTCAGGGTATTACCAGTTGAAGGTGAAAGATGTGGATGTGCCTAAGACAGCTTTCAGGACGAGGTATGGGCATTACGAGTTTCTTGTGATGCCGTTTGGGTTAACAAATGCTCCTGCAGCTTTCATGGACATGATGAATCGTGTGTTTCATGAATACCTGGATAAGTTTGTTGTGGTGTTCATTGATGATATTCTTGTGTACTCGCGTACTGAGGAGGAACATGAAGAGCATTTGAGGATTGTGTTGCAAGCTTTGTTGGAGAATCAGCTTTATGCTAAGCTGAGCAAGTGTGAGTTCTGGTTAAGTGAAGTGGTGTTTCTTGGGCATGTGGTTTCTGCCGAGGGAATTCGTGTTGATCCTCAGAAGATTGAGGTGGTGATGAATTGGAAGGTTCCTAAGTCTGTTCATGAGGTTCGTAGTTTCCTTGGTTGGCGGGATACTACCGGAGGTTTGTGGATGGGTTTTCTAAGATTGCTGCACCTCTGACGAAGTTGTTGCAGAAGGATGTTAAGTATGAGTGAACGGAAGCGAGACAACAGGCTTTTGAGAAGCTTAAGGCGGCTTTGACGCAAGCTCCTATCTTGGTTCAACCTGAATCAGGGAAAGACTTTGTGGTGTATAGCGATGCGTCCTATGTTGGTTTAGGATGTGTGCTGATGCAAGAGGGTAAGGTGGTGGCTTATGCATCGCGGCAGTTGAAGGTGGATGAGCGCAATTATCCTACGCATGACATTGAGTTGGCTGCGGTGGTTTTTGCTTTGAAGATCTGGAGACATTACTTGTATGGTGAGAAGTGTACTGTGTACACGGATCACAAGAGTTTGAGGTATCTGATGTCTCAGAAGGAGTTGAATCTTATGCAGCGACGTTGGGTGGAGTTGCTCAAGGATTATGATTTGACGATTGAGTATCACCCTGGAAAAGCTAATGTTGTAGCGGATGCCTTGAGTAGTAAGGTAGCTGTTGAGTTGAGGGCTATGTTTGCCAGTTTGAGTATTTCGCGTGATGGTGGTCTTGTGGCTGAGTTGCAGGTGAAACCATCTTTGGTTCAGTTGATCAAGGAAAAGCAGTTGTTGGATGATTCCTTGGTACCTCATGTTCAGGATATCGCGGAGGGTAGGCCTTCGGATTTCTGTTTTAATGATGATGGTGTGTTGTGTTTTGGGAGTCGGGTAGTGGTGCCCAATGATGTTGAGTTGAGGCGTGCTATTCTGACTGAAGGTCATAGTAGTCCTTTTGCTATGCACCCATGTAGTACTAAGATGTACCGTGATCTTCGTGAAGAGTACTATTGGGTGGGTTTGAAGAAGGATGTTGCTGAGTTTGTGAGCAAGTGCATGGTGTGTCAGCGAGTTAAGGCTGAGCATCAGGTTCCTTCAGGGTTGTTGCAACCGTTGTGAATCCCTGAGTGGAAGTGGGAAAGGGTTACCATGGATTTTGTATCTGGTTTACCCTTGTCACCGTCGAAGAAGAATTCGGTGTGGGTGATTGTGGATCGCCTGACAAAGTGTTCGCATTTCTTGCCTGTGCATACTACGTACTCCTTGGATAAGCTTGCGGAGCTGTACATTGCTGAGATTGTGCGGCTGCATGGTGTGCCAAAGTCGATTGTATCGGATAGGGATCCGAGGTTTACATCGCGGTTCTGGCAGTGTTTGCATCAAGCTTTGGGTACAAGGTTGAATTTCAGTACATCTTATCATCCTCAGTCGGATGGTCAGTCCGAGCGTGTTATCCAGATTTTGGAGGATATGTTGAGGTGCTGTGTGATTGAGTTTCAGGGCTCTTGGGAGAAACATTTGCCTTTGGTAGAGTTTGCTTATAACAATAGTTATCAGGCAAGTATTCAAATGGCACCTTATGAGGCTTTGTACGGGAGGAAGTGTAGGACACCTCTTTGTTGGGCTGAAACGGGTCAGAAGTTGGTGTCGATGCCGGCTTTGTTGAAAGGAACCACCGAGAAGGTGAAGCTCATTTGTGAGCGTTTGAAGGCGACTTCTGATAGGCAAAAGTCTTACGCGGATTTGAAGCGTAAGGAGATTGAGTATACGGTGGGTGACCGTGTGTTTTTGAAGGTTTCGCCTTGGAAAAAGGTGATGAGGTTTGGCCGTAAGGGTAAGTTGAGCCCTAGGTACATTGGACCATACGAGGTGATTGAACGTGTGGGTCCTGTTGCGTACAAGTTGAGGTTACCTCAAGAGTTGGAGAAGATTCATGATGTGTTTCATGTTTCTATGCTTCGGAAGTATAGATCAGATCCTTCACATGTGATGCATGTGGAAGAAGTGGAATTGAATCCGGATTTGACCTATGATGAGGAACCGGTGAAGGTTCTGGATTCGGATAGCAAGGTTCTTCGTGGCAAGACCATTGAGTTGGTGAAGGTGTTGTGGAAGCACCGTGGTGTTGAGGAAGCCACGTGGGAACGGAAGGATGACATGCTGAAGCAGTTTCCGTATCTCTTTCCTTCATGTAAATTTCGAGGACGAAATTTCTTAAGGGGGGGAGAGTTGTAACGCCCCGGTTTTGGGCTTAGGAGTTTTGGGATTCGGACCGGTTCGGTCCGATCGCGGTTCGAATATATAAGAGTGAATTTAGGAAAACCTAGTTCGGGTCGCATTAAAAATATGGAAAAATGTTCTAAAATCCTCTTTTAATATATATAAGTGAACTGTGAAAGCAATTTTGTAAAATGAGGTTTGGAAGGGTGACATTTTGGCTAGTGACCAAAATGTAATTTTCAAAAACTGTGAGACTGTTTTAAAAAGGATTGAAACTTTGAATCTTTAAGGAGCTATTTACCCAATGGGAGTTTCTCCAGATTTTTCTAAGATATTAAATGATTTATTAAAGGTTTTTAAATAAAAGAAAAATGGAGGGAAGATATTTTATCATTTTCCAACTAACTTTTCCATTTTCCATTTTCTCTCATCTTTTCTCTCAAACCAAACACATTTTTCTCCAGAGCTTTTCCTCAGATTTTGTCACCTAAATATCACATTTCAACTCTCTTTTGATCTCTAATCATCTCTTCAACAAAACCTCACCATTTGCTAAGTGGATTTTCAAGATTTTGGTTCCAAAAAGGGAGAAAACTCAAGTTTGGAGGTAAAAAGTCCTTCTTCTCTGAACTTTAAGTTCTTTACTGAAATTCCCAAGTTCTCAATCCTTAAATTGTGTTTTATAAAAGGTTTTATTGATTTGTTCTTGATCTTGGCTTTTAAATGCAAGATTTGATTGATTTTGATGAAATTTTCGTATGATCTGATTGGGCTGTGTTTTGAGGTGTCATATTGATGTTAATTGAATGCTAATTTGATGTGGAATTGAGTTTTAATCAATGCAATCCCGGATAGGTTGAATTTCCTAAGTTTAGCCTGTGTTCTTGGTTGTTTTTGGAGTGATCTTGTTGATCTGTTATAGCTGGAGGTATAAGGACGTGGTTAGATCCTTTTTGGATGTTTTTTGATGTTTAAGGATGCTTAGGTTTGATGGATCTTGGCTGGGTAGTGTTGAGGAGTTGTTTGGATGCATTTTCGGTTGTGTTTGGTAGCCGAAAATGGTGTGTGGATGAGAGCAGCGGGTTTTGATGCTTTCATTGAGGGTATTAATGCATGATGATGCATTAATCTGCTATTTTGATGTGTTTAAAACAGGGGAGTCATCTTTGGATCCTAGTGGTGTTGATCCGGAAGCTTGATTGGTGTTTCGGCAAGAGGCGAAACGGAATCGGTGAGTGGATTTTGGTTTTCGGCTTTGAAACCAATGTTTCGAAGGTTTGGGAGCTTAGTCTAAGTCTAAACAACTTTGCTAAGCTCAAGAGTAAGTTTTCGGGAAAACTCTCTTGTTAAGGAACCATGTGATGGTTGGGTGCAATGTGATTGTTTGCATGTCTTAAATTCTGTTTTTAAAGCATATCTAGCATGTGTATTTGCTGAGATTATAAGCCATGTGTAGGAGGAAGCTCAAGGTGAGAGTTCCTTGTTTTGAACATTGTTCTATTGTGGTTTGACGCTTAAAGATGCATGATGTTTATGGCTTTGTTAAATGCTTTAATAAAGTGGAATATGGTTGTTAAGGATGATTATTGGCAAGTGATGGTTAAGGTCACAAAGGTGTTTAAAAGTCCTTGTGTGAGCCTTGTTTATTTAAGAACAACATGGTGTTTAAAAGTCCATGGTTGGTTCTTGGTTAAGGTTCAAGGTGTTTAAAAGTCCTTGTGTAAGCCTTGTTATTTAAGAACATCAAGGTGTTTAAAAGTCCTTGGATGATTCTTGTTAAGAACAACATGGTGTTTAAAAGTCCATGGTTGGTTCTTGGTTAAGGTTCAAGGTGTTTAAAAGTCCTTGTGTAAGCCTTGTTACTTAAGAACATCAAGGTGTTTAAAAGTCCTTGGATGGTTCTTGTTGAGGACACAAAGGTGTTTAAAAGTCCTTGTGTGGTCCTTGTCATGGTGTTTAAAAGTCCATCGGTTAAGGACACAATGGTGTTTAAAAGTCCATGTGTGGTCCTTGGAATTTATAAGATTACAATGGTGTTTGAAAGTCCATATGTAAATCTTATGTTGAATGTATCACTTGTTGCCAATATGACTTGAGAAAGATTGAAGCATGAATTGCTTGTTTTTGAATGCTTGTGAGCATGTTCATATGTTGTCTTGAAGTATGATTTATAAAGGTGTTTTGTAAATGCATTATTGTGTGGTTTTATTGAGCATTCCTCACTAAGCATATGCTTACGCTCTCTCTTATCTTAAACCAATAATGCATGTTTGATAGGTTATTGAATGTTGAATGTTGTATGACTTGTTGGAAAAGTTTGGTTGTCTTTGAAGCATGTTTGATAGGTTAATTGTGCAATAAACCAGCTATTTTTCTACAATCTGGACAGCCTGTTTCGGAACAGGTGCTACCGTATCGGAACAGGGACCTGAAATGGCCTGGGCGTTCCGAAACGGATGCAGCCGTTCCGGAACGGAAGTACCACTGCCAGGCACTGTTTCGGAACATGTTGCGTAACGGTCCCGCGTTTCGGAACGGGTCTCCCTGTTTCGGAACACCCGACCGTTGGGCACTGAAATTGTTGGTTATATGTTTTGTTTTGTTGGCATTTTGGTCCTGAATCATGTTTGTGCAATTGATTGAGTTTGTGATGTCCGTTTGAGCTGAAATTTGACAGACAAGCATGAAATATGACTAATTCCATATAGGTAACTTAAAAGTGGGTTAAGTCCTTGTATTTTCCAAAATTTACATTTTGGTCCCTACAGTCTTAATTTGTGCAATTGGGTCCCTGAATGTTCTCTAATTGTTATGATGTCTGATTACGGTTATCTTGTGAACATACCTAGGGTTAACTTGCATCTAGATAAGATTAAAAAGAAAAAAAAAAGGGTCGTTAATCAAGGTTGACTTTCGGGTTGACTTTGGTTTTCCCCGTGTGATCTTCTTAATTCGGGTCGCCCGTCTAGGCCGGGTTAAGGGGGTTACAGTTTTTCTTTTCAAGCTCTTTGGAAATCAAATCTTTTTCTTCTTGAACTTTTTGAAGCAAATTTTGTAAATCAAAACATTTTAATTCACACTCTTCGAGTTTTGCTTCAAGTTCAAGTTTGGTTTTAGAAATCAAATCATTTTGAATTTTCAACTTTGAAATCAATTTATTGTTCTTCAAAATGTGATTTTTAAAGTCTAAAACCAAATCATCATAGGCATCTTGTAATTCATCAAAAGAATAAGAACATGAAGTAGATGAATTAGAAGTTACCCTTGAATCTTCTTCGATGGCCATAAGGCAAATTTTGGCTTGTTCATCGTCGGTGGAGTCCTCATCACTCCAAGTAGCCACGTGTGCCTTCTTCTTATGGCTTGAAGTGCTTACCCTCTCCTTTTTCTTGGATTCTCGTTCAAGCTCCCTCAAAGCTTTCTTCATGAACGGGGCACACTTCTTGAAGAGATGAACTATCTCTTCATCTTCATCCCCCTCTTCACTTGAGTAGACATGATGACAAGTGGAGGACTTGAGAGCCATTACACTTGCATTGATGCCTAGCCCTTTGATTTTCTTCTCTCCCATAGCTCTAATTTCTTCCCTCTTCTTCTCATCCTCTTTGTTCTTCTTCATGATTTGATGAGTAAGGAGTGACCCCATGAGTTTATCAAGCTTCAAAGTCTTCCAGTTTTTGGCTTCGATGATGGCGGTCCTCTTTGAGTCCCAAGACTCGGGAAGTGAGTAGATGAGCTTTCGAACAAGCTTTTCCTCCGGGATGGCTTCTCCATAGCCTTTGAGACCATTGGTGATAGTGGAGAACCTATCAAACATCTTCTCGATGTTCTCTTCCGGATCCATTTTGAAGTTCTCATACTCTAAGGTTAGGAGCCCAATCTTTGTCTCTTTGACTTCATCGGTCCCCTCGTATGTGACTTCAAGCTTGTCCCATACCTCATTGGCACTCTCACAAGAAGACATCTTCTCATCGATGGTTGGGCCAAAAGCACAAAACAAGATGTGTAAGGCTTTGCAATTTAGCTCCATCTTCTTGTGATCGTCGGCACTCCACTCCGCTTTGCTTCTTTGAGGCACGAACGGACCTTCTTCAACTATATCCCATAATCTGTAATCTCTTGATTTGATGAAGAACTTCATCTTTGTCTTCCAATGGGCATAGTGGGTTCCGTCAAAGAAAGGCGGTTTGTCGATTGATTGTGCTATTTGAGCCGGTTGATGAAATAGTGATCGAGCTTGCCGGATCTTCTCAATAGGATGTGAATCCCCTTCGATTGAGCCAAGCTCTGATACCAATTGTTGAGATTTTAGGGGCTCGATTCGATCAACCAATGTTGCTCACCAAATGGTGGAGAGGTGGATTTTTGGGTGGAAGGGTTGTGGAAGCTAAAATGTAAATTGACACAATGATTTATAGTGGTTCAACCTTCTAACCAAGGTCTACATCCACTACCTTAGCTCCCCACTAAGGATTTCCAATCAATCCACTATTGATTCGTCCCCTTTTGTAGGCTTAGGAGGTAACCCTTACACACAGTCAAGCTTTCTACCCAAAGCATTGATTGAAACCCTCTCTTACAAAGAGAAACAAGAAGCAAACTTAAAACCCTCTAATAGGTTTTTGTTTGCACAATTAAGCACTCACCCAAAACCTAAAACACTTGAGCAAATTTGACAATTTTGGCTCACTAGTGTTTGTCTATACAATAAATGACAATTTAAGCTCTAAGACAATTCTTGATCATTTGATGTTTGACAATATGAGCATTAGCCTTCACTTGATGCTTGGAGGTCCCTTTTATACTCCTTGATGAGTTTATAGCCGTTGCTAGCCGTTGGTATTGAATTGGAGCCGTTGAGGACTTTAATTCCCACCATAAATGCAGTTCTGCAGCTCCCCGTTTCGAAACGCTCGAACCCGTTTCGAAACACTCTTTAAGTAGAAAGAGACGTTGCAGTCTGACGTGGACCCGTATCGAAACACTTTTGTCCGTTTCGAAACACCCGTTTCGAAATGCCTAGTCCCGTATCGAAACGACCTGCATTTGAATGTTAGTTGGGAAATAGTCGTTGGGGTTTATGACCGTTGTGGTCAGTGCCACGTGGGCATATCGAAACGGCATGGCCCGTTTCGAAACGCTGGGAAAAATCTCATCTAGGGAATGCCCATTTCGATACGAGTATCGAAACGTTTTTGCTACTGGAATTCCCGTATCGAAACGCCTGGACAGTTTTGTGATGTTTGGCTTTGAAAAACATGTAAAACCCTTTTAAAAACTTCCCTAAACATAATTTCAAGTTGTTTGGACTTTGGAAATGTTTTAAATACTTTTTAAATCAATCCAAAACATTTTTCAATTATTATATTAAAATATTAGTTCTACATAATTGCTTGTGTTGAGGTTTGATTGCCTATTTGGATTTTGATATTAGGAAGCATGCCTCTAGACCAATGAGTTTTCATGTTTGATGCTATGATCATGTTTGTGTGTCCCAAATATGAACCTTGTATGTGTGTCGGCTTGTTGATATGATTAGAGAGTCCTTGGTATGTGTGTCGGCTTGTTGATATGATTAGAGAGTCCTATAATGGCCTTCGTGTTTCGAAACGATTGGAGGCTGTTTCAAAATGTTTTGGCTACTGGAGTGTCGTGTTTCGGAACAAGTTTCGAAACGAGAGAGTGTCTTGCCCTAGCGTTTCGATACGGAAGGTAGGTGTTTCGGAACTGGTGACCGTTGGTCACAGATTTGAATTGTTTTGAGGTTTGCATGTTTTACATTTTAGTCCTAAATGTTGACATTGCAATTGCTTGAGTTTGAGATGTTCAATTAAGATGAAATTTGGCAGAAAAGCATGTAACATGACTAATTTCATATTGGTAACTTTAAAATCAATGAGGACCTTCTAATTTACAGAAATTACAAATTGGTCCCTAAATTCGTGTAAGGTGCAATTCAGTCCCTATTTGAAATCCGTTCGTTGTGTCATTTACAATTGTATCTCGTGAGTACTCACTTAGGGTTAACATGCATCTAGACATGGTTAAAAAGAAAAAAAGGGTCGTGAATCAAGGTTTACTTTGGTTTTCCCCGTGTAACCTTCGTAGTTCGGGTCAATCGTCTAGGCCAGGATAAGGGGGTTACATTTGGTGGTATTAGAGCTTGGTTCTTGTATAATTGGGGTCTATTATGTGGATGTTGTTTGTGTAATTGCATGATGTGCATTTGGGTGAAAGAATGTTGTGTGAATAGTTATGTATGATATCAATTGTGATGATTTTGTGATATTATGCTATGTTTGGAGTGTGATAGGGGATCCCTTTGTCAAGTCAAAACTAATAAAAGGAAATGTTTTCGAAAATGAGCTTGAGTACTTGGATTACTTACCTTATTGTGCCTAATTGTGTTATTGCATTTTTGTTCAGTGCATTGTTTTCCATTTAATGGGGCCACGTAGAGAGATGAGGATAAATACAAGAGCTATGGCTCGGAATGAGAATGAGGAGAATGCTGAGAATTTTGAAGATCTACCTCCTCCCCTGGTGGTGGACCACCCGGTGGTGGTGGTGCTGGAGCTGGTAATGATGGTGCTGGTGCTGGGGTTGCTAGACCCGAGGGTGCACAGGGGCAAGCTGCTCCAGACATAACCCTGTTAATTTAGGCTATTGCTGGAGCTTTTCAGGCGGTAGTAGATGGAGCTCATTTAGCTGCGCATCAGGATGATGCCAATGTGAGATTGTCTTTGAAACGTCTTCGTAGTCTGGGAGGGACTGAGTTTAGAGGTTTATCTCCGGAAGGATCTGAGTCTTGGTTGGAGAGCACGAAGAGGATTTTTGGTCAGATGAACTGCAATAATGTGCAGAAGTTGGGTTGTGTTGTATCACTGCTGCATGGTGATGCTTATACGTGGTGGACGACCATTATTTCTGGGATGGATGATGCTGAGGTGACTTGGACGTTCTTCCTGAATGCGTTCAAGCGGAAGTATCTGGGTGTGCGTTACCTAGATGAGAAGAAAAGAGAATTTATGTCTCTTATGCAAGGTATCATGTCTGTAGTCGAGTATGAAATTCAGTTTGTCCGCCTTAGTCAGTATGCACCTGAGCTAATCCCTAATGAGCGGGAGAGGTGTGAACGATTCCGTTATGGGTTGGTAACGGATGTGAAGACTTTTATGCTTGCGGATCATTATACAGATTTCGATGTCTTGGTCACTAGGGCCAAGGACATAGGGTCTAACCTTGGTCTAACTAGTCGAGCGGGTGGATCTAGCTCTGGGAAGCGAGCAGCTGAACGTGATTATGGGAGATATCGCAACATGAGGCATAAGGATCGGAGGCCGCAGTATGATGCTAGGCGTGGGGGTTGTAATCCTGGGAGAGGTCAGCAAGGACCTAATGCTGTTCTGAGGACACTTGAGTGTAACCGTTGTGGTAGACGTCATGGTGGCGAGTGTTGGGGTAACCTTGGGACATGCTGGAATTGTGGGAACCGTGGACATTTGAAGAAGGATTGTCCTCAGCCTTTGAGAGAGGGACATGCTCCGGTGAGAGCAGCTGAGCCACAGAGAGGTCGTGGGTGCGGCCGTCGTAATTTTCAGCGCAGAGATGATGGTGGCAGGAATGTAGCTCATGTTTTGGCCGTTCAACCTGAGGGTGGCGGTCAGGCTCGATTGTATGCCCATCGTGAGGGAAGGAATGATACGGATGTGATCGCAGGTACATTCACTTTGCAATCCTTATCATTACTTTCTTTGATTGATTCTGGATCTACACACTCATACATATTGCGTGAACATGCTCAAATGCTTGGTTTACCTGTTGAGTCTTTGGATGTTGGTATGCGTGTGACTAGTTCCTTTGGTGAGACAGTTGTAACGCGAAAGTTGAATAGAAGATGTCCCTTGAAAGTGCAAAACCACGTTTTTCTTGCTGATCTCATAGAATTACCATTTTATGGCTTTGATGTAATCCTTGGTATGGATTGGCTTGTTGAGCATCGAGCTGTAGTGGATTTTGAGAGCAAACGAGTTTTGTTGAAACTTGCGGATGATTATGAAGTGGTGGTGGTAGGTGAGAATGTGAAGTTCCTTGCCAATGTGGTGTTTACATTGGAAGCGAGTCGAATGCTAAGGCAAGGTTGCGAGGCTTACCTAGCTTTTGTGATTAATCCTAGTTCAAAGAAGTTGCGCGTTCAGGATATCAGAACTGTACGGGAGTTCCCTGGAGTATTCCCGGGGGAGTTACCCGGATTGTCGCCTAGTCGAGAGGTGGAGTTTGGAATTGAGCTATATGAAAACACAACTCCGGTGTCCATTGCTCCCTATCACATGGCACCTAAGGAGCTAAAGGAGTTGAAGACGCAACTTCAGGAGTTGCTTGACCGTGGCTTCATTTAGCCTAGTGTGTCACCTTGGGGTGCACCGGTCTTGTTTGTGAAGAAGAAGGATGGCACTATGAGAATGTGAATCGATTATCGTCAGCTGAACAAGTTGACTATCAAAAATAGGTATCCTTTGCCGAGGATTGATGATCTTTTTGATCAGTTTTGGGGAGCGGCTGTGTTCTCCAAGATTGACATAAGGTCAGGATACTATCAGCTTAAGGTGAAAGATGTGGATGTGCCAAAAACAACCTTTAGAACGAGATATGGGCATTATGAATTCCTTGTAATGCCGTTTGGCTTGACGAATGCTCCTGCAGCTTTTATGGACATGATGATTAGAGTGTTCCATGAATACTTGGACAAGTTTTTTGTGGTGTTCATCGACGATATCCTTGTGTACTCTCGTACTGAGGAGGAGCATGAAGGTCATTTGAGGGTTGTCTTGCAAGCACTTTTGGAAAATCAGCTTTATGCTAAGTTGAGCAAGTGCAAGTTTTGGTTGAAGGAAGTTGTGTTCCTTGGTCATGTGGTTTCGGTTGAGGGGATTCGTGTTGATCCTTAGAAGGTTGAGGCGGTGATGAATTGGAAGCCTCCTAAGTCTGTTCATGAAGTCCGTAGTTTCCTTGGGTTGGAAGGATATTACCGGAGGTTTGTGGGTGGATTTTCAAAGATTGTCGCCCCTCTGACGAAGTTGTTGCAAAAAGATGTTAAGTATGAGTGGACGGAAGCAAGACAACAAGCTTTTGAGAAGCTTAAGGCAACTTTGACGCAAGCTCCTATTTTGGTTCAACCTGAATCAGGAAAAGAGTTTGTGGTGTATAGTGACGCATCCTACGTTGGTTTAGGGTGTGTGCTAATGCAAGAGGGTAAGGTGGTGGCTTATGCATCGCGACAGTTGAAAGTGCATGAGCGCAATTACCCTACGCATGATATTGAGTTAGTTGCGGTAGTTTTTGCTTTGAAGATCTGGAGACATTATCTTTATGGTGAGAAGTGTATTGTGTACACGGATCACAAAAGTTTGAAGTATTTGATGTCTCAGAAAGAGTTAAATCTTAGGCAGTGACGTTGGGTGGATTTGCTTAAGGATTACGATATGACGATCGAGTACCATCCGGGAAAAGCTAATGTTGTGGCGGATGTATTGAGCAGGAAAGTAGCAGTAGAGTTAAGGGCTATGTTTGCTAGTTTGAGTATTTCGCGAGATGGAGGTCTTGTGGCTGAATTACAAGTGAAACCATCTTTGGTTCAATTGATAAAGGATAAGCAGTTGTTGGATGATTCTTTGGTGCCACATGTTCAAGATATTGCTGAGGATGGACCATCGGATTTTTGTTTTAATGATGATGGAGTTCTATGTTTCGGAAGATGGATAGTATTGCCGAATGATATGGAGTAGAGGTGTACTATTCTGATCGAAGCTCATAGTAGTCCTTTTGCTATGCACCCTGGTAGTACAAAGATGTATCGTGATATGAGGGATGAGTACTATTGGGTGGGTTTGAAGAAAGATGTTGCGGAATATGTGAGTAAATGCATGGTTTGTCAGCGGGTTAAAGCTGAGCATCAGTTTCCTTCAGGGTTGTTGCAACCGTTGAGGATTCCTGAATGGAAGTGGGAAAGAATCATCATTGACTTTGTGTCTGGTTTACCTTTGTCGCCATCGAAGAACAATTCGGTATGGGTGATTGTGGATCGCCTTACGAAATGTGCACATTTCATACCTGTTCGTACTACGTATACCTTGGATAAGCTTGCAAAGTTGTACATTGTTGAGATTGTGCGTTTGCATGGTGTACCAAAATCTATAGTGTCGGATAGGGATCCGAGGTTTACATCGCGATTTTGGGAGTGTTTGCATCAAGCGTTGGGTACGCGGCTGAATTTCAATACGTCTTATCATCCACAGTCGGATGGACAGTCTGAGCGTGTTATCCAAGTGCTTGAGGATATGTTGAGGTGCTGCGTGATTGAGTTTCAAGGCTCTTGGGAGAAGCATTTGCCTTTGGTGGAGTTTGCCTATAATAATAGCTATCAGGCAAGTATTCAAATGGCTCCTTATGAAGCCTTGTATGGGAGGAGATGCAGAACTCCTCTTTTCTAGGCTGAAGCAGGTCAGAAGTTAGTCTCAATGTCGGCTTTGTTGAAGGGAACCACCGAGAAGGTGAAGCTCATTTGTGAGCGGTTGAAGGCAGCTTCTGATCAATAGAAGTCTTACGCAGATTTGAAGCGTAAGGAGATTGAGTTTGCGGTGGGTGAATGTGTGTTCTTGAAGGTTTCACCTTGGAAGAAGGTGATGAGATTTGGCCGGAAGGGTAAGTTGAGCCCTAGGTATATTGGACCGTACGAGGTGATTGAACGTGTGGGTCCTGTTGCTTATAAGCTGAAGCTACCACCAGAGTTAGAGAAGATACATGATGTGTTTCATGTATCCATGATTCGGAGGTATCGGTTGGATCCTTCGCATGTTATGCCTGTAGAGGAACTTGAGTTGAATCCAGATTTGACCTATGATGAGGAGCCGGTTGAGATTCTAGATTCGGACAGTAAAGTTCTTCGAGGTAAGACCATTGAGTTGGTTAAGGTGTTGTGGAGACATCGTGGTGTTGAGGAAGCCACATGGGAAAGGAAATATGACATGAAGAAGCAGTTTCCTTATCTTTTTCCTCAAGGTAAATTTCGAGGATGAAATTTCTTAAGAGGGGGAGAGTTGTAACACCCCAATTTTGGGCTTAGAAGTTTAGGGTCTGAACCGGACCGGTCTAAGAAATGGTTCGAATATAAAAGGGAGTTTTAGGGAAAGCCTAGTTCGGGATGCTTTAAAAATATAGAAAAATATCTAAAAACCTCATTTAATATATATAAGAGAATGGTGAAATCAATTTACAAAATAAGGTTTGGAAATACTACATTTCGTTGTAGTGACCAAATTGCGATTTTTTGCAAAGTTTAGTAGTGACTGTTTTGTAAAGGGTTGAAACTTTGAATCTTTAAGGAGATAATTTACCCAAAATGTTTTCATCAGATTTTTCCTTAATTTGGGCGATTTAATTAATGATTTAATTAAATAAAAGAAATGTGATAAACTACTTTTGACTTTCATAACTACTTTTCTGAAATTTTCTCTCATTTCTTTTTCTCTCAAAATCCTATCAACCAAACACTTTTTCTCCAGCAAAATTCAGCTTGATTTCCACTTCATTTGATGAGATTTCCATTACTCATTGATTCCTAATCGATCTTGCAACAAATCCATTTGATTTCTACATTGTATTTTCATGGAAATTTGCCCAAATCAAGGAGAAATCATCTTTTAGAGGTAAGATTGTTCTTCTACTCTAAATACTCAGTTCTTTACTGAAATTATCAAGTTGTCAATCCTTTATTTAAGATTTATGAATGGTTTTAATGTTAGAAACAAGATTTTGGTTTAAAACTCAACATTTTGGAAGAGATCTTGAAGATTTTCGTAGTAATTGATTGGGCTTTGTTTTGAGATGGTTATCTAATGTATTTTGGATGTTAAATGTTGTTTTTCCTAAGTTTTTTCTTGTGAAAATGGTGGTTTTGGGGTGTTTTTGGTGTTCTGTTATAGCTGGTGGTATAAGGACGGATTTGGGGTTGTTTTTTATGTTAATTGATGTTTGGAAATGTTTAGAAGTGATGGATCTTGGCTGGGTTAAGGTTTGGAAGAGTTTGGAGGTGATTTCAGTTGTGTTTTGTAGCCGAAATGTTGGGTTTTGGTAGAGCAGCGAGTTTTGGAGTGTTGGCTGAAGATTTCAATGCATGATGATGCATTAATCCTCTGCTTTTATGTGTTTAAAATAGGGGAGACATCTTCGGACACTTTTGGAGTTGATCCAGAAGCTTAATTGGCGTTTCGGCAAGCAAGCGAAACGAAATCAGCGAGTTCGATTGGGTTAGAAGTCCATGAGGACAAAAATACAAGGTTTGGGGATTTAGGAGAGGTTTGAAACACCTTCCTAAATCCGGAAGTAAGTATGGGTTTGATTTGGTCTCTCTAAAGTGGTGTTTGCCCCCAAAATGTTTTTACATGCTCATGGTTTGAGATTGATAAATTCCTACCGTTTTTATGCATGATTTAGAGCATGAGACTATGCTTGTAGAGATGTCATGAGATGGCATGTTGCATTGTATAGATTTGAGCTTTTGGTTTGAAGCAAAGTATGATTTATGATTTAAAATGTGGTGAGAAAACCTTTGAGTTATATTGCATGAAAAAAAGTAGGTGTGATGATGTTTTAACACATTATATTGGCATATATGTTGAGAAACTTACCGGATATAATTGATCTATCAATAGGATGAGAGTGCACTATTAACTAAAAATTCGTGCGTGCTCTTTGGTTAAGCCAAAGGGAGATATTATGATGATGGGCATTCCATCGGGTAGGACTTGGTGAAATACCCAAGCTTGGTGGCGATGAGAGATTCCGCCATGTGAGTACGGTGATGAGAGATTCCACCGGAAGATATGTTGCTAGACAAGTGAGTACGGTGATGCGAGATTCCACCGGAAGAGTATAGTGTAGAAATGTGTCCGCATATCCGAGTATTAATGAGATGTTAAATGCCAATATAAATGATGAAATGGTTTTTGTTACACATGTACCATTGATGAAATGATTTATGCTATGAGTTATGCATATGTGAGTTGTTTAGAAATGCTTTGACAATACAAGCATGTAAATGGCCTTGCCATGAGATTTGCATTTGTTTTAATGCATGAGATAGAATGGAGGTACATGTGGTTTCAATGAGTATTGCTTTGAAAGTTTTCCAAGCATGAGGAAGAGATGAGCATGTGGTTTGAAAGCTTTGATGAAAGTGTTTTCTAAATGTGCATTATTGTGTTGGTTTTCTTTAGAGCATGCCTCACTAAGCATTTGTGCTTACGCTCTCTTTTACCAATAATGCAGATAATTGAGGCGTTTTCGGGCATCAAGGAAGCTAAGTTCATCCAAGGAAGTCCAAGCTCATGTATGGTGAAGTTTTCATACACTTTAGTTTTGATAGATTGGCAATGGCAAACCAAAATTTGTTTTGGGAGATGTGTTAAACTCCCTACGGTTGTGGCATGTTTGCTTTGGCTGGATTGACTTGTAAATGGCCTTAATTGCTTGTGTTGAGGTTTGATTGCCTATTTGGATTTTAATATTAGGAAGCATTCCTCTATACCAATGAGTTTTCATGTTTGATGCTATGATCATGTTTGTGTGTCCCAAATATGTACCTTGTATGTGTGTCAGCTTGTTGATATGATTAGAGAGTCCTTGGGATGTGTTTGAATGGGTTTTTGGGTGAAAAACCAGTCCTTGCTACAGTTTCTGGGCAAACCGTATCGAAACACCCTCTAGTGTTTCGAAACGGGGGCCTATAATAGCCTTCGTGTTTCGAAACGATTGGAGGTTGTTTCGAAACGTTTTGGCTACTGGAATGTCTTGTTTCGGAACAAGTTTCGAAACGTGAGAGTGTCTTGCTCTAGCGTTTTGATACGACAGGTAGGTGTTTCGGAACGGGTGACCGTTGGTCACAGATTTGAATTGTTCTGGGGTTTGCATGTTTTACTTTTTAGTCCTAAATGTTGAGATTGCAATTGCTTGAGTTTGAGATGTTCAATTAAGATGAAATTTTGCAGAGAAGCATGTAACATGACTAATTTTATATTGGTAACTTTAAAATCAATGAGGACCTTCTAATTTACAGAAATTACAAATTGGTCCCTAAATTCGTGTAAGGTGCAATTGAGTCCCTATTTGAAATCCGTTCGCAGTGTCATTTACAATCGTCTCTCGTGAGTACTCACTTAGGGTTAACAAGCATCTAGACATGGTTAAAAAGAAAAAAAGGGTCGTGAATCAAGGTTGACTTCCGGGTTGACTTTGGTTTTCCCCGTGTAACCTTCGTAGTTCGGGTCAACCGTCTAGGCCGGGCTAAGGGGGTTACAGACCTTCACTTGCCCGTATGGTACTTATGGTTTTCGAAGAATGCCATTTGGACTTTGCAACGCACCAGCAACTTTTCAGAGGTGTATGATGGCAATATTCTCTGACATGGTGGAGGACTTCCTGGAGATATTCATGGACGATTTCTCTGTCTTTGGAGACAATTTCGAAAGCTGCCTAAGCAACCTACAGAAAGTGCTCGAGAGATGCGAGAAGGCGAACTTGGTATTAAACTGGGAGAAATGTCACTTCATGGTGGATGAAGGGATAGTCCTAGGCCACAAAGTAAGCTGCCGTGGTATAGAGGTCGACAGGGCAAAAATTGAGGTAATTGAAAAGCTGCCACCACTCACCACAATTAAGGGAATTCGAAGCTTTTTAGGGCATGCTGGTTTCTATCGAAGATTTATAGACAATTTTTTTAAGATCACCAAGCCGGTATGCCATCTTTTAGAGCATAACCGTCCCTTCGACTTCAACACTAAATGTACTGAGGCATTCAAAGTTCTGAAAGAAAAGCTGGTAATAGCCCCGATAGTACATCCACCATATTGGAAACTACCATTTGAGATCATGTGTGATGCTAGTGACTATGCTGTTGGGGCAACACTTGGGTAGAGGAAGGACAAGCTCTTTCATGTTATATACGATGCCAGCAAAACATTAAACGACGCCCAAGTAAACTACACCACAACGGAGAAGGAAGTGTTAGCTGTGGTGTTCTCAATTGACAAGTTTCGTTCATACATACTTGGGACGAAGGTCATAGTCCACAAAGACCACTCTGCACTAAAGTACATGTTTTCCAAAAAGGATGCGAAGCCTAGACTGATACGTTGGATTCTGCTACTGCAAGAGTTCGATCTTGAGATCAATGATAAAAATGGGACAGAGAACCAAGTTGCAGATCACTTGTCAAGATTAGAGAAGGGAAAGAGTCTCTCAACATATGAGACACACATACTGGAGACCTTCCCTGACGAGCAGCTGTTCGCTGCCATAAGCACTACCGCGACAGCCATGACGGCACGTAAGTTTTCTGAACTCCCCTGGTATGCTGATTTCATTAATTATTTAATTAACGGAATATTTCCTCCTGACCTTAACTATCAAGCTAGGAAGAGGTTCCAAAATGATGTTAAACATTATTATTGGGACGAACATCTTCTTTTCAAAATGTGTGCAGATCAGATCATCAGGAGGTGTGTACCACAGGATGAGCAGGAAGTTGTGCTTCATCACTGCCATGCTTCACAATATGGAGGACACTTAGGTGGTAACAAAACTGCTGCCAAAGTTTTGCAGTCTTGTTTTTATTAGCCTTCACTGTTTAAGGATGCTCAGGCGTTCTACAAAAGCTGTGGAAAATGTCAACGGACTGGAAATATCTCAAGGAGACATGAGATGCAATTGCAAAACATTCTCGAAGTCGAAATCTTCGACGTTTGCGGGATTGATTTCATGGGACCCTTCCCAGCATCATGTTGGAACCTTTATATCCTCCTGGCAGTGGACTACGTGTCCAAATGGGTAGAAGAAATCGCCACACAGAAAAATGATGCCAAGACTGTTCAGATGTTTTTGCACAAGAATATATTTTCCATATTTGGCATTCCCAAGGCGATCATCAGTGATGAAGGGAGGCATTTTTATAAAAGGGTTATAGCTGCTGCCTTAAAGAAATATGGTGTCAGGCATCGAACCGCAATAGCTTACCACCCTCAGACCAATGGAAAGGCTGAAATATCCAACAGAGAGGTAAAGAACATTCTTGAAAAGATGGTTAAGCCAACTCGAAAGGACTGGTCTCTACATCCTCAATGATGCACTCTGGGCCTACAGAACAACATTTAAAACTCCATTGGGAATGTCACCCTACCGGCTGATTTATGGAAAAACATGTCATCTACCTGTTGAGATTTAGCACAGAGCATATTGGGCCATCAAGGCAGTGAATATGGACTTGGGAAAGGCAGGACAGAAAAGGCTACTTGACTTGAATGAGATTGAATAAATTCGAGCAATGGCCTATGACAACGCAAGGATTTACAAGGACTAGACAAAGCAATGGCATGACAAGAAGCTGCTGCCACGACAGTTCTGCCCAGGGCAGCTTGTGTTGTTGTTTAACTCTAGGTTGAAACTCTTCCCATGGAAGCTGAAATCTAGGTGGTCTGGCCCATTCCAAGTGGTGCAAGTTTTTCCTCATGGTGCCATCACGATCAAATCTTTAAAAGACGGGCACCAATTTAAAGTCAACAGACATAAACTAAAGCACTATCAGGGGACTAAAGCCCCAAGAATACAGGAAGTGGTTAATTTAGGAGATGCCCCTCCTGGCATCCCTAATTTAACCTAATTTTATTTTATTATTATTTATTATTTATTTATATATATATTAGGTAATTAAAATTATTTTATTTTTAAGAACGAAGTTTTTATTTTATTTTTAGGAAATAAAGGAGACAAGAAGAAGAGGAGAAGTGAATTTAGCCCACCATCTTTCCATCAGCCAAGGAGCCCAAAATAGGAGCCTATCGTTACACCTGTCGTGACAGACGCGGAAAATCCAGCCTGTCAACACGCTGTCGCGACAGACACGCTAACGTGTAACAGACGCGCAGTAGACACGGAAACACGTGACAGACGCGTCAGAAACCGCGTAACAACTGGCCCCATTATTCGCGCTTGTCGTTACAGCTACAACGGGCAGCAAACTCCTCATCTATATAAACCCCGTTTTACTATTCATTTTTCACTCACTTTTACTTTCTCTACTTGTTTCCTCTCTAGAATTTCATTTGCTTTCATTTTCCTTCTACAGTCCTTTGCAACCATTAGTACCAGAAACACCCGACGCAGTGCTGCCTCAGGATCTGCCACAGCAGCAGCCACTCCCAGCTCCTTCCAGGTCAGAGATATGTGGGAAGAGAAAGGGTTCATTTACAGCCAACGAACGGAGAATCTGGGGTTCAAACCATTCATAGCCCGTAAAATTAGAGCTCTACAGTGGCAGATGTTTGCCGAGCAGTCAGAAGAGATGAACATCACATTAGTTAGAGAATTTTATGCTGCCATCGACATCAGAAAGGCGACAGCAGTGACGGTTCGTGGGAAGGAAGTACCATTTGAGCCAGAATACATCAACACCCTTTATGGATTCTACGTCGGCAGAAGGGAAGACGACCACCAAAGATTCGTGGAGAGCTTGGAGGCAGCAGATTATGATGTTGTCATGGCAGAACTCACCGAGGAAGGCATCGAATGGAATACCGATCCCAAACATCCAAGGACGGTGAAAAGAGTTCAACTCACCCCCGAAGCCAAGCTGTGGAACGCATTTGTAAAAAAAGGATTATGCCCTCCTCACACAACAGCACGGTAGATCAACCAAGGTTAGCTCTCGTCCATTCAATTTTAAACGAGAGGCCTATTAATCCTGGTAGATACGTTCGAGAGGGAATTTTAGATTGCGCGTACCGGCCATCGGGACCACTCGTCTTCCCCTACCTCACAACAACCCTCTGTCGTGGCCACAACGTACCTGAAGCTGCCAAGGATTTGAGAATTCGTGGAAAAGGATGGATGGAGAGGAACATCCTTAGCTTGATGGAGCTGAAGGCTGCAATGCCAATATCTAGCTATAACCCTTCTTTCGCGGCAGGTGAGCCGACAGAGCCCATCCAAACAGAGCCTGTCGCCACAAAACAAAGGCAGCCCACTGCAGCAGCTCCCCCAGCAGACTCCTCAACCCAAATCCTTGTTGCCCTGCAGAAAATGGAGGAATGACAACTGGGCCTGATGAGCTTCATTCGGGACTTCACAACAGCAACGGTACATTTCATTAAAACCAATCTTAATTTTCCTGATGTACTATTTCCTGCCTTCCCCGACCATTATTTTGCTACCCCCACACCTGCCTATACCCCTACCCCTGCTGCCACACCGAGAACACCATCTGCCGCGTCCACCCCGACCCCGGCCACGTTAGCTGCAAGCGGCAGCCACACTGCCACAGCATATGCCAGGGGAGAGAAGAGAAAAGAGCCCATGTCCGACCTCGATAGGTATTTAGCTGGCTTCTCCTCCTTCTCTATTTGGGGGGAATCCGTTGACGAGTCCTTAATCAAGAGGAACCTGTCCAAGGAGTTCACCCCGGTGAAACGGCAGAAACCAAACACCGGAGTCGGACCATCTGACCAAGGAAAATCTGACAGCGGCAGCAGCAGCAGTAGCAGCTCCTCCGAGGAGGTTCAGGTGTTGGAGTAACCACCCCATATCTCATATACCCGCATCCAGCCTCCGAGGGAAGCCAAGAACAAGAACACCTCTGCCTCTCCCAGCCATCTTCCAGTACCGACAAGGAACGTCTTTGCCCGCCGGCAGATTCGGATCAGCAGCAGCAGCGACGACAACGCTTAAAATTTAAGTTTCTTTTTTTTATATTTGCTTTCTGTTATTTTGTTATAATTGTGATGTCAATTTTATTTTCTTTTTATCATTCTGTCATTTGCATTGAGGGCAATGCAACCCTTGAGTTTGGGGGTGGCATCCCTCCATTAATGAAGTGTCTTTAAGTTTAAAAATTGTGTCTATTATTTAGTTTATTTTTGCTTTAAAAAAATTGAAAATTTTGATTAAGTCTTTGAACTGAACTTACCTGCTGTGACATCCTCTGTCGTGGCAATGCCTTTAGGATAGTTTTGGGAGCAGTTTAGAGACTTACTATAGTTCTGATTCTTAAACACCCTTTGTGACTTTTATATTGTCTAGAACTCTACTGGTAAACTAGAATAGGGAAAAGCTTAACACTTGAGTAGCCTCTAGAGGTGCTTAACACTGGCTCTAGGAAAAGAAGTTAAGAAATAGCAGACTCAATACACCTAGAGGTGCTCGAAACCGACTCTAGGAAGTTAGCTAGAGGTGCCTAAAACCGGCTCTAGCCAAACATAAACTAAGAAAAGAGAATCGAATCTAAATAAAAACTAAAGGAGCCTAAGAATTGCCTCCAAAAAGATGAAAGTTGGCATAAAATTCATGTTAGAAGCTTAGCTATTCTAGTTGTAACCCCCTTAGCCCGGCCTAGACGGTTGACCCGGACTACGAAGATTACACGGGGAAAACCAAAGTCAACCCGAAAGTCAACCTTGATTAACGACACTTTTTTTCTTTTTAAACTTGTATAGATGCACATTAACCCTAGGCATTCTCTTGAGATAATCATACTCAAAAATCACAGCAATCGGAAAACAATAAGGGACCCAATTGCACAAAATACGAATTTAGGGACCAAATTGCAAATTCTGAAAATTAAGAGGACTTTACCAATTTTTAAGTTACCATTATAAAATTAGTCATGTTTCACGCCTCTCTGCCAAATTTCATCTCAAACGGACATCTCAAACTCAAGCAATTGCACATACAAGAATCGGGACTAAAACGTAAAGCTTGCAAACCTCAAAACCATTCAAATTTTATGCCCAACGGTCAAGTGTTCCGAAACGGGTCTAGGCCGTTCAGGAACACCCCTTGGCAGTAGCCAAAGTGTTCCGAAACGGGTCTAGGCCGTTCAGGAACACCCCTTGGCAGTAGCCAAAGTGTTCAGAAACGGGTCTAGGCCGTTCAGGAACACCCAGGCCAAATCAAGGGCCTGTTTCGAAACAGACAAGGGTGTTTCGAAACACCCTGCCCAGAAACAGCAGATATGCCTGTTTTAACACCTTTAAACCCCATCAAACATGCTCCAAACCATTCCACAATAAATCAACAACATGCCAAGCATCATACCTACCAATTTGCATCAAAATCTAGATACAAAACCACCCCTAGGTGCACCAACTCATTCAACACATCCAACACTCAATCATGCTTTTAAAACAAGAAGCATAGCATAACGACTTAAGAATAAGAAGATTCAAACGTTGCAAGCGTTAAACCACATAGTTCAAAATCATAAACCAAACTTGTCCAACATACACTATCTCATTAAACATCAACATAAGAGATTCTCCCCCCATTGCCTTTATTATCTATAGCTATTAACCGAGACATACATCTCAAGTGGAGCTCTCCTTGAATCCCTTGCTTCTCACTGTCCCAACTTCAAATATCTGCATTGATGGACAAAAAGGAGCGTAAGCACATAATGCTTAGTGAGGAATGCTCAAAACCAAAACACCATCAATGCAGCGAGTCATAAAACCTCTTTTAAAAGTAAACACAATTCGATAAACCAAAGCAATGTTTGAAAACCCCTTTTAACAACATGCTTTAAATCATGCATTGCTCGAACATGAAAAACCAACCCTTAGCTTAGAAAAGCTAAGTAATTCACTTCAAAGCACAACCTTGCAAAACCAACAATTTAACCATTCCATGCATGAACATCATATGCAAAGTTAAATACAAGATCCTTGGAAAACACTTCCACTTCACATTATACTTTTCTTATACTTGAAAATGATTTCAAAGCAAGAAATCTTTAAAAACCACTTACACCCTCAATTCTATCTCATGCATTAAGCAAATGCAATACATGAACCACAAAATCAACATTTGCATTACATGCCTTTTTAAAACAAGCCCTCACAAGACTTCAATGCACCAAAGAGATTCCATGCACACAATGCAACATTCTCAATAGAAGATAAACACTTGTTCAAGCTAACAAGTAAAACATGCATTAATAGAACATTACACACTTCTCATGCAACCATGCATCATTTCAAGCATCTCATGCTTCATCATATTCAAGAACATTATATTGGCTTCCAAGTGATAATTCACAAACCATCATAACACAAGACACAATCGGATACGCGGATTACAAGCGTTGTCCCCACGCTTCATACGCACTACCAATCTCAAGGTCCCCAAATGGAATTTAAACCACCATTATGACCTTACCATACACATGGTCCTCATATGGACTTTTAAACACCATATGACCTTAACATTTACAAGGTCCTCAAATGGAATTTTAACCACCATTATGACCTTACCATCACTCATTGGTAGTTGTATAACATCACTAACCTGATCACGGGACATACACACAAGATCCACACATGGACTTTACACCACCATTGTGATCTTACCATACACAAGGTCCTCAAATGGAATTTTAACCACCATATGACCTTAACACAAGACCCACCCATGGACTTTTAACCACCATGGTGTTCTTAACCATCTCGTTAGTGTACTTGGATGGAGTCACCGGTACAATCACAACCGCTCCATATCCAAGGCGACTTTATTCACGGTGCACCCAATCCTATAGCCGGCTAACTATATCCGATTCAAGTAACCAAGAACCACTTACATCACTTGCCAATATAACCAATTTACCACATTAATCCATTGTTTTACAAGCATAACCAAAATGCCAATACCACCAATTACCATCATCAATCCACTATTTTTGAAGCATTACACAAAGCCATTAAACAACATGCAACACTATGCAACAACTCCACAATTCCAATGAACAAAACCAAGGATCACTTACCTTGAGCATCCTTCACACATGGCTTTCAAAACCAGCATTAAACCATGTTAGAATATGCTTCCAAAACAGAGTTTAAAACATGCAAATCACATGCGTTGCATCCAACAATCACAAGTGCTTTAAAAACCAATTCATAACACAACCAAGAGAGAAATTTCATTTACTTACTATTGAGCTTAGCTAAGTTGTTTAGACTTAAACTAAGCTCCCAAAACCTTCAAACCTTGGTTTTAAAGCTGAAAACCCAACTTCGCTCACCGATACACAAAACTACGCTAGCCGATAAGCCTTGTAAGCATCCGAAACCCTCCAACGCTACCTCTATTGCTCACGGATCATTCTCCCATGTTTCAAGCACATAAAAACAGAGGATTAATGCATCATTATGCATTAAAAACACCAGCAACACACCTAAACTCGCTGCTCTTTGCAAATCCAACATTTCGGCTACCAAACACAACCGAAATCACATCCAAACACTTCCAAAACTTAACCCAGCCAAGATCCATCACTTCTAACCATTTTTAAACATCAATTAACATCCAAAATGATCCCAAACACGTCCTTATACCTCCAGCATTAACAAAACACCAAGATCACCCCAGAAAACCACCATTTTCACAAGTAGAAACTTAGGAAAATCAACCTATTCGGGATTACATTGATTAAACCTCAATTTCTCATCAAATATACATCCATTTTACATTAAAAACACATCTCAAAACAGTACCCAACCATTTCATACGAATTTCATCACAAATTAACCAAATCTTGCATTTAAAGCCAAGATCAAGAACACAATTGTAAAACCTTTAATAAAACACAAATCAAGGATTGAGAACTTGGGAATTTAAGTAAAGAACTGAGAATTTAGAGGAGAAGGACGTTCATACCTCTAAACTTGAGTTTCTCCCTTTTTGGAACCACAATTCTTGAAAATCCAATAAGCAAATGCTAAGGTTTTGTTGTAGAATTGATTAGAGATCAAATGAGGAATGAAATCTAATCTTTAGTTGTCAAAATCAGAGAGAATTTTGCTGGAGAAATGTGTTTGAGTTGAGAGAAAAGTTGAGAGAAAAGAAAATGGAAATTTAGAGAAAAGTTAGTTAAAATGCCAAAATATCTTTTCCCTCCTTTTGCACTTAATTAAAAACCATTAATTAAATTGATTAATATTCAGAAAAATCTGGAGAAACTCTTTTGGGTAAATAGCTCCTTAATGATTCAAAGTTTCAATCCTTTTTAAAACAGTCACCCAGTTTTCAAAAATTACATTTTGGTCACTAACCCAAAATGTCACTCTTCCAAACCTCATTTTGTAAAATTGATTTCACCTTTCTCTTATATATAATAAAAGAGGATTTTAAGACATTTTTCCATATTTTTAATGCAACCCGAACTAGGCTTTCCTAAATTCACCCTTTTATATTCGAACCGCAACCCGACCAGTCCGGTCCAAACCCAAAACTTCTAAGCCCAAAATTGGGGTGTTACACTAGTAAACTAAGGGAGTCTAGGCATATAATTGTTCACAAAACACGCACACACTACACGAGAATTATAGCAAGGTTCTGAATGAATCCTGAATTATCCGACAAGATGTTGCTTACAATAGGGAATGCATGGTAGGTAATGAAAAGTTCACTGTTTTATGCCAAAGAAAAAAAGTTTTTATTTATTTTCTAGGTCTTAATTTCTTGAGGGCAAGCAAAAACTTTAGTTTGGGGGTGTGTTGAGTATGTAAAAGTTTTATATTTTACCCCCTATTTAACCCATATTTTTGCTGCATTCAAGCACAATTCATTGCATTTAGGATAGATTTCATTCATACATCACAATTATATTAAATGGCACAGTTTCTACTGAAATTGGTTACTTTTGCAAGTAGCTGTTGTAACAGACACAGGGCAGTGGAGAGGCAGAGCTGGAACACTGGACTACATCCGAGAAGAAGGATGCTGCCATGGCCGCTGCCGTGGCAGCCGATGACGACAGCAACAATATAGGGAAGAAGTGAAGTGGAGCTCGACAAAAAGAGGAAATTAAGTCGGACTGTCGTGGAGCACTCTTATATTTTTCTGAGCCCTAGATCAGAATGGAGGCCAAGCCCAAAGTTCAAGGAAGAAATTCCAAGCAAGAAGGAATGACGAATTAAAGACATAAACTCTGAAGATTTAGTCTTTAATAGAGTTGTACTTTAGTTTAAACTTGTATTCTTGCCATATTAGAAAACTTGAGCCCAAGGCCTATATAAAGGCATGTAATTCGACCTAGGGAGGGATATGATATTCTCTAGCCGTCTTCTCCTAAACCCTAGTCGTTTCCCCCTTCTCATCATGTTCTAAACTTCCCCTCGGGCTAAGGGTTGATTCTGTAATGTAGTTGCAAGGATTGCATTGTTTTAGGATTTTTCTAATCAATAAAATAGACTTCAAGTTTGCTTATTCTGGTTTTCAACATCTTGCAAGAGTATCAGGAGAGCATTGTGAGATTACACATTTACTTAATATCGGGAGAGTTAAGTATACGAAAAGCATAAGTACGGGTTCTTCAGTTTATGGTTGAACTATCTCGGACCTAGGGATAGGACGAGGTTAAGTGGCTAAGGAAGAATTCAACAACATCGGTGTTCATCCTTCGATTCACGCCGGGAGGTATCATCAAAGACGTGTTCATCGACAGACTTGGACCTAGGGATATGCCAAAGCATAATAGGGATTCTTGCCAAGCTTGAAGTACTGAGTTGTGTGTTCGCTGCCGCGACAAAAACAAACCGTTGCCGCAGTAGGTGATGCCGCGACAGGCGCTACGACAGAACAGAGAAGTCTTAGACAGTGCAAACACCTGCACTACGGAGCATATCAATACCGGCCTATTCTTTACTCTGAATATTTTCATCCTTCATTTCCAGTCTTCTTTATTATCTTGTGACAGACAATTAAACTATCCTTTTTTCCTTCTTGTGCAGCAATCCAAGGTTAAATCTATTAGCCCAGTCCCTGTGGAGACGATATCCGATACTTACGTATCACTTTACTACTTGTGTCGTGTACACTTGCGCTACATTGTGATAGACACTTTTACACGCAACAATAATAGAGGTGTTTTCGGGCATCAAGGAAGCTAAGTTCATCCGAGGAAGTCCAAGTTCATGTATTGTGAGTTTTCGTACACTTTAGTTTTGATAGATTGGCAATGGGATACCAAGGATTGTATTTGGGAGTTGTGTTAAACTCCCTAAGGTTGTGGCATGTTTGTTCTGGTTTGCTTGGATTTTACTGGCCTTAATTGCTTGTTTTGAGGTTGGATTGCCTATTGGGTTTTGATACTAGGAAGCATGCCTCTAGACTAATGAGATTTTGTGTTTGATGCTATGATTATGCTTGAGTGTTCCAAATATGTTCCTTATATGTATGTAGACTTGTTGGTATGATTAGAGAGTCGTTGGGATATGTTTGAATAGATAAATGAGTGAAAAACCAGCATTTGCTGCTGTTTCTGGGCAAACTGTATCAAAACACCCTCTAGTGTTTCGGAACGGGAGCCTGTAATGGCATTCGTGTTTCGAAATGGTGGAGGCTATTTCGGAACGATTTGGCTACTAGAATGCCATGTTTCAGAACTGGTCTCGGAACATACCCGCGTATCGAAACAGTCAACACTGTTTCGATATGGTAGGTGGGTGTTCTGAAACGGGTGACCATTGGACACAGATTTGAATTGTTTTGATGTTTGCATGCTTTACATTATAGTCCTAAATGTTGAGATTGCAGTTTCTTGAGCTTGAGATGTCTTTTAAAGTTGAAATTTTGGCAGAGTAGCATGTAACATGACTAATTTCATAATGGTAACCTTAAAATCAATGAAGTCCCTCTAATTTATAGAAATTACAATTTGGTCCCTAATCTTGTGAGAAGTGCAATTGAGTCCCCATATGCTATCTGATTGCTGTTCCTTTCTCAATCGTGTTTCGTGAGTACTTACTTAGGGTTAACAAGTATCTAGACAAGATTAAAAGAAAAAAAAGGGTCGTGAATCAATGTTGACTTTCGGGTTGACTTTGGTTTTCCCCGTGTAATCTTCATAGTTCGGTTCAATCGTCTAGGTCGGGCTAAGGGGGTTACAAATCGCATCGAATTCTTTGGTTAATTCAAGGACCAATGTGTAATATACTACAAAATTTACATCTTTCCTCTCCCATTCACCGCGTATATGATAAATGACCAGTGCTGAATCCCCATAAATCTTCAAATTTCGGATCTTTCTTTCAATGGCCTCTCTCAGACCTAATATGCATGCCTCATACTCTACAATATTATTGCTGCAAAAGAATTTCAAACGGTAAGTGAGAGGGTAATAATCTTCTTCTGGCGAAACCAAAACTGCCCCAATACCTCGCCCTAAAGCATTTACTGCACCAGCAAAGTTCATGACCCAGGATTCTGTTAGGGGCTCATCAGTTTTTGAGATACACATCAGATCTCTATCAGGGAAATTAAAATTCCATGCTTCATATTCATTCTGGGCACGACTTGCCACAAAATCGGCTATGGCACTTCCTTTCACCGCTTTCTGACTTATATACTAAATGTCGTATTCTGAAAGCAACATCTATCATCGCGCTAATCTTTGTGATAAGGATGGGGCTTCCATCATGAAATTCAATGGACCCAGCTTCGAAAACAACCATGTAGTATGATACAACATATAATCCCTAAGCCTTTTATTAGCCCATACCAAAGCCTAACATAGCTTTTCAATTGACGAATATCTTGTTTCACAATCAGTGAACTTCTTACTCAAGTAGTATATTGCCATTATTTTCTTCCAGTTTCATCAAGTTGCCCCAATACTTAGCCCATAGAATTTTCATACATCGTCAAATAGAGTATCAATGCCTTTCTAGAAACAGACGGTATAAACATCGGGGGTTGGTTAACTGCTCCTTGATCTTTTCTAAGGCTGCCTGACATTCTTCATTCCATTAAACATGGGTTATTCTTTCTAAGCAACCTAAATATTTGGTCGCATTTATCTTTTAATTGGGAGATAAAACGGGCTATGTAATTTAACCTTCCCAAGAAGGCCGGAACTTATTTATGTGTTAGGGGTGGTGGGAGATCTTGTATGGCCTTTATTTTATCACAATCAATCTTTATTCCCCTTCTGCTTACAATGAAGACCAACAACATTCCAGACATGACCCTGAATTTGCACTTGGTAGGGTTGAGCTTTAACTGAAACTTTCTCAACCTTTGGAAAAGCTTTTCTAGATTCACCAGATGCTCTTCCTCAGTTCTAGATTTGGCAATCATATCGTCAACATAAACATATATCTCCGTGTGCATCATGTCATGGAAAAGGGTAACCATGGCTCTTTGATAAGTCGCCCTTACTTTTTTCAAACCAAAGGGCATCACTTTATAGCAAAAAGTTTCCCAAAGCGTCAAAAAGATAGTCTTTTGTATATCTTCTAGGAACATCTTAATTTGATTATACCCAAAAAATACATCCATGAAAGAGAAAAAGGAATGACCAGATGAATTTTCTACCAAGGTATCGATATGTGGGAGTGGCAAGTTGTCTTTGGGGCCTGTCCTATTGAGATCCCTGTAGTCAACACACATCTGTACTTTTCCGTCTTTCTTTGGGACTCGAACAATGTTAGCTACCCATTCTGGATATTTGGCTACCTCGAGGAATCCTGCATCATATTGCATATTTACTTCATCTCTGATCTTTAAAAGCGTATTGGCCTTCATCCTTCTAAGCTTTGCCTTCATAGGCTCACACTCTACCTTTATGGGAAGCCGATGCATGACAATGTTTGTGTCAAGGCCAAGCATATCCTGATACGATCAAGCAAAGATATCTTTAAATTATTTTAGAAGCTCAATCAAGCATTGTCGTGTCCTGACTGTAAGAGTGGTGCCAATCTTCACGTCACGCTTCTCATCTTTAGTGCCAAGATTCAAAATTTACAATTCTCCTTTGTAGGGAAGAATCTGCTTTTCTTCTCCCTCTACCATTCTGAGCAAGTCATTGGGCAAATTATATTCTTCCTCATCATCAACATTTCCATCTTCTTTCAAGCATAGAGGTAGCTCAAAATTAACTTTTGAGTCTGACTCGGAGTCATTTGTATTGTTGATATCTAAAGACCTACAATGAAAAGGGTGACAAATATATCCCAAAAGCAAAAAATAAACAAATGGATGAAATAGTTTCTTTTAGGGTTTGTTTACATTTTTTAGGTTTACATTTTTTATTGTCTTCTGTTTTTTTGTTTTGCTTTGCGAAAGAAAGTTTGCCACACAAAATTATTGGTAAATATGCATCTTTTATTGAAATTGAAATCAGAGTTTACATAGACCCTTTTACATAAGATCTCTAATTGCTCTTAGGCCTAGAGGCAAAAGAGTTGGTTTTGAGAATTACTATGAGACTTTTTTAAAAACTTCAGGGACTACTTCAGCGGTCTAGTTGTTCAGCTCAACACTTGGGCGAATTTGGGACAAGTACTCATTCTCACCTTCTTCCGTATCCAAGACCACGTTGATTCTCAAATTCTCAAAAGCCCCACATAATTCATTCTTTCCTGTCTCCACCTCATCAAACTTGGCATTGGGATCCAGAAAACCTTTAGATTGGAAATTGTGACTCAAAGGTGGGTATGTCATTGGTTCCCATTCAATCTCCTCTCCCTTCAGCTTTACCTTCTTTCTTTCATGCTGCTTCCTAATCTCTGCTTTCCTTTGCAATTTATTGGGCTTAAATCCTAAACCAAATTGGTCCTTTTTTGCTGGGATAACCACATGACACAACCTTCCCTTGTGATTCTTCCCAAATCTTTTTCCTACTTCAGCTGCTTTTCCTAACGTTTGCTTTACCTACATCTTCACGCAGCTTGATAATTTTAGCTCAGGCACCTTATTCTCTTCGGTGACAAAGGTTGCACTGACTAGCTCTAGTATCCTGAAGTGACACTTGAGCGAACCCTCATCAATCTCGATGTAGGGCGCATCATTAGCTATTGATGCAATGATCTCCTCCTCTGCCCCGACAGTCACCAACTGTCCATCGATCACAAATTTTAGCATCTGGTGATGGGTTGATGGCACTGCGCCTACTGTGTGGTTCCATGGGCGCCCAAGCAAGCAGCTATAACTAGGCTTTATATCTATAACCACAAAATCTACTTTGAAGGTGGATGGTCCAATTTGTAAGGAAACTTCAATCTTCCCTATCACATCTCTTTGTGTCTCATCAAAAGCTCGAACTATATTTTGATAAGCTCTCATGTGAGAGTTGTCCATGGGAAGTTTCTTTAGTGTGGCTAACAAGATTACATTCAGGGCTAACCTATTGTCAATAAGCACGCCCGGTAACATATATCCTTTGCACCTTGTAGAGATATGCAGGTGTGTATATGATCCCCTTCCTTCTACTGGAATTTCCTCATCATTGAAAGATATTAAATTGTTAACATCAATATAGTTGACCAACATATCAATCTTGTCGATCGTGATCTCCTTTGACAAAAATGTCCTGTTTAGAATTTTCAACAAGGCATCCCGGTGACCCTCATAACTTAAAAACAATGACAGCATAGGAATTCGGGCCAGAAGTTTGTGTAGGTACTCCACCATGCTGTACTCGTTGTGGTTGAGTAATTTTAGAAACTCTTGGGCCTCTGATTCTTTTATGCGCTCATGAATTACAGGTGGCGTTTCTTGAAAGAAATCATTTTCTCCTTTTACATTTGGTTTGCTAGCAGCCTTCCTCCACGCTGCATCTCTGTCTTCAACTGTCAGTGGGGAGTAGAGTCTTCCACTTCTCGTGATATGGCTTAATTCATTAATGGGTTCTTATTTTCCTATGTCTTCAGCCGACAAGTTCCCTGGGACTGTTACTGTGCAGGCATAGTTCCAAGGAACTTCTCTGTTATCCTTATTACCAAGTGCGGGGTCACACCCCTAGCTGGTTCACTAACATTATTCTTGTTCATAATCAACAAAGGCTTCTTTCCATAATAACTCTTTTTAGAGGATGACTCCTTTGATGCACATACATCCATTGTTTGCCCTTCATTACCTTTCTCAAAAAATTCTAATTCTTTGTTGTTGATTTTCCCTTGGACCAGTTGCTTAAACTCCAAGCAACATTCAATCTCGTGTCCTTATTCCTGATGGTATTCGCAATACAATCCTTCAACTCTCAACTCCTCCACTCTTCCTTCCAGGACCCCAGCTTCCATCATTGGGATCCATACCCATTTCATGGGTGCTTTGACTTCAGCAACATGTTCTTTGACCATTTTGACTTCCTCTGCAATGACTGCATTTATTCTAGCCTTCTAGTGGTTTGGCAGTGGATTTCCTTTTTCTTCAGATGTTTCAAACGAAAACATGCCTGATTTTCTTATATCATTTACCGCCCTCTTGAATGCAGTGCAGTTCTAAATGGTATACCTATTAACTCTAGCATGATATTCACATTAGGCCTTCTCGTCGTACCACGGTGGGTACAGTGGCGAGAATAGAGGAACATGTCTTAGAAACACCATATGGGATTTGACGAACTCGGCAAATAACTCCGCATACATCATGTGGATAAGAGGAAAATAGGGTATTGAGTTCCCTTGATATCTCCACTCTCCTTTCGGAGAATTCGCAACTGCCGGAGCCGCAGCTGAGGTATTGGGCTTGATAAAAACCATGCCCATTGAACAGCTAGGATTGTAGACATTAGTGGCATTGACTTCATTATCTCTCTTTTTATAAGTCTTTTTTTTCCTCGCTATCCATATTTCCACTTTTTCATGGCTGCTAGGATTAGTTCTCCGTTCATTCATATCCGCAAAACTCTTGGTAGCATGATTAAGCATGCGGTTATAGAAAGGACCTTTCAGAGTTTGTATGAACATCAGAGTAATTTCATTTTCTAGCAACGACAGATGAACTTGTGCAGGTACATCCCTCAATCTTTTCGTGTATTGTCAAAGACTCTCATGATGTTTTTTCTCCATCCCTTGATAGACCAAACGGGTTGGAACCATGTCTGAGACATGTTTGTACTGCTCACTGAAGGCTCTGGACAAATCTTTTCATGATTTGATATTTACCCGACTCATTTGTGTGTACCAGCGTGCAGCTGATCCTACCATAATACCTTGGAAGTAGTGAATGAGTAGCTTCTCATTGTCAAGATACATTGACATCTTTCTGCAATACATGGTTAAATGTGCTGATGAAAATGAAGTTCCATTGTATTTCTCGAAATCTGGAATCTTGAATTTTGGTGGCACCACCAGGTCTGTTACTAAGCTCAGGTCCTTGGCATGCATTTCGCCATGAATACTTACTTCTTGGAAGGATTTAATCTTGCCCTCAAGCTTCTCATACCTATCTTCCCACTTCTTCTCAACTTTAGCTTTATCAGCAATTTCAACGAGGTTAGGTACCTCGTAGTTATTAGATTTTCCATTCGGGATATGAGTAGAGGATTCAACAAAGTAGACAAGGGTTTTGGCCTTGGAAGCTACCTCCTTCCCAAAGGTCAATCCATGAAATCGTGGTAGAGTGTCAGTACCTCCTCCTACCTCAGCTGCATCTGGATCCTTGAACCCCAATGTAAAGTGTCCAAAAGTCCTATATTTCATGCACTTTCCAACTCTTTTTATTACTATTTTAAGCACATTTTAGGCATAATTAGGGTCTGCATAGCATTTTACAGTATTTCATTGTTCTGCCTTACTTTTATAACTTATCATTTATTTGGTGAACAAGAGGTACTGCTTTAGTGTATTCTTGCTTATAGGTACTAACAGCTGAACGAGGGAACCGAGGAACGGAGGACACAACGCTGAGAAGCAAACCCAGGAGCTGTACTGAAGCAGTTCCAGCTGAAGATAAGTTGTTGCCGAGAACCTGCCAAGCAAAGCTGCTGCAACCCTTGCTGTCTGCGACAGCTGACTATGGAAGTTTGGAGAATCGGAGCGCGATTTTTAGAGCTAAAACTCTTGATTTTATCTCCGACGTTCATGTGATTTTCCGACGTTTGTAGAAGCGGCTAGGGCTGCCGAAGTGAAATTCCCAAGCTTACTTGCAGGCTAAGGAGAACGAGGAATAGTCCATATTCCAAGCAAAGAAGTCAGTATTTAATGCTACATTAAAGAAGAAAAGCTACTTTCGAGGACTTCTACTTCAAGGAGGACTTGACCTAGTTTTGAGTCTATAAATACCCATTGTACTTCTAGTTTAAATCATCCTAGGTTTTCTATAGACTTTTCTTGTGCTCTTCTCTGCCGCCATGTTCTAAATCTCCATGGGGTTAGGGTTATGACGTAACTAGTGAGAAATGATTGTTTTAGGTTTTTGAGTTATTTCTTCAATAAAATATTTCAAGTTTACTTAATCCATTGTTCTTCATTCTTTCAATCTTTCCACACCAGTCGTTTGAGAGAATCTATTTTTCGGGCACGAAAGTGCAAGGCTCACGAAGGGTTAAGTACGGTCACAACGGGAGCCGTGACTAACTTGGTTCCACACTAGTCCACAAGTTTCAACGGCTAAAAGGGATTACTAGCCGAGTTGATTGATTTGGTTCCACACTAGTCCTCAAGTTATCAATCTCGAGTATCCTAACCTAGAAATATAAGGGATCACGGTCGACTATCCTGCCAAACTTGGAGTATCTGCCAGACTTGCCGCCAAGACGTATTTCCATTCCACCTGCCGAGACAATACACACCCCTGCAGTGGCAGTGACCTGCTGCGGCCGCGTGATAGGGTCGTAGTTTGCCGCCCGCTGTACCCGCCAAGACAGCATATCGTGGCAGCAAAGGATAACTCATGCCTAATTCAACGCAGTTTTAACACTAAATGGCAGCATAACCCTGCCTGCTCTATCAACCTGATTCACCTCTTCTCTTTTACTTGTGTTTTATTTACTTTTCAATCTCAACCAATCATTCACTTGTATTTTTACTTTACCTTTGTGTAGTAACTAAAGAACGAGACAAGTTGTCCAATCCTCGTGGGATTCGACATCTTATATACTATAACTTGACATAAGTGTGAACTTGCACTCCCACATAAAAGGGAACACCTACACGCCCTGTAGGTTTTTGGCACCGTTGCTGGGGATTGGTAACATCGAAATTCGTTTTTCAATTTCTGCACCTTTTTATTTTTTTCCTTTATTTTTAGTTTTTAATCGAAAAAAGGGAGATATTTTACCGTGTCCTTTGCAAGTGTATGACCAGGGCTAACCCTAGCGGAAACTTCATTATTTACGACGATCTTGAGCGTGAAACTAGACGAATCAAGAGGAGATAAGGGAAGCCTTAAAGAGCAAAGACAAAGGCAAAGCAAAGGAAGAGATCATGGTAAACGAGGACCCCCTAGTTGATTCCATGAATGGCAGGGGCGGGCAGCCACATTTGCTGCCCAGAGGACCACAAGTACAGTAGAGGCAAGATCTCCCTGATCTACCCCAAGTGCAGACAACTAGAGACTACCTTGAACATGACTTTCAAAGGTTAGAGCCAATAGTAACGGAACCAGAGATAGGGGCTGATCGTTTTGAACTAGAGCCTGTCATGTTAAACATACTAAACACACTAGGGCACTTCAGAGGAACTGCCACAGAAGATGCTCGGCAGCATCTACGAGGATTCCTGGACATTTGCCGAGCGTTCAAGATTCACGGTGTACACCAGGACGTATTGCGGCTAAGGATATTTCCCTATTCACCGAGTGATAGGGTAAAACAGTGGTTGAATAACCATTCAGTCGGATCTTTAACTTCATGGGCAAAGCACTGCAAGGACTTTCTAGACTGATTCAGCCCATCCAATGTCACAGATAGGCTACGGAATGAGATCATAGCTTTTAGACAAGAGGATGACGAGCCAATGTACGAGGCATGGGAATGGTACCAACAAATGTTAAACACCTATCCGCTTCATGGTTTACCAGCTTGGACTTAGGTATCTATATTCTACAATGGGGTTAACTACCCAACTCGGATGTTGATAGATGTGTCGGTCAATGGGATCATCCTAGACAGATCTCCAGAAGAAGCACTACGGCTGCTCAACAGAGCAGCTAAAAACGATTATAAATACCCAATAGCCCACCGAGGTGGCACAAGGCAGCTAGCTATTGTAAATGAGGTGGAAGCCTCCGAATCTGTTAATTCCCACCTCGACACGCTGACGGAGCTGGTAATAAAGATGGTGCAATCCCCAGGGAAGGTCCATGAAGTAAAAGCTATTGAGACTTTATGTGGCGAATGTGGGGCCAACCATGATTCCTATGAATGCACTGCATCTGCAAACTGCATGGGAGGATATGAGAGGAATAGCAGGCCAGCCCAAAACACATACAATCCAAACTGGAGAAACCATCTCAACTTCTCCTGGAGCAACCTAAAGACAACAGAAAATCTACAACAGCTACAGGGAAGTTACATGCAAAATCAGTCCCGGCAGCAGACTCAGCAGCCATAGCACAATAGTTCACTAGAAGATACTCTCAATAACTTCATGAAACAAACTGGTGAATTTATTGTTTATACAAATAAATTTATTGAAAACACTGAGTCTTTCATGGACAAGACGAAGAGGAAGATGAACAACTAGGAGGCAGCTATTAAGAACCTGGAGACCCAGTTTTGGAAGTTCACCGAAACCTACCATAGCTGGACCATGGGAGCTTCATCCAGCAGCCCGCCAGAAGCAGCCAAGCCCACTTTTGAACATTGCAATGCCATAACTACAAGAAGTGAGAAGCATATGGATGAACCGAGGATGGAAGAGCAGTTATGAACTCTGCCAGAACATATAAGTAAGCTTGCCCCAGCAGCACCCATATTAGCCGCCCCCGATAGCAAGACCGACTCCAGCAGCCCCAGTAGTAGAAAATGAAACCAACCCTGAAAAGGATGATCCTCCCCGAAATAAGCCCCCAAGCAAGGAGCAAATAGATGACATCTGGATGCCAACTCCAGTCCCCTAAAAGCTCAAACAACAGCAGGAGGAGCACCAATTCAGAAAATTCTTGGACATTCTGAAAAAGGTGCACATTAACATACCTCTAATAGAAGCTATACAAAGCAAGCCCAACTACGCCAAGTATCTCAGAGAAATAGTTTCTAAGAAGAGAAGGATAAGGGAATTCGAGACGGTGGCCGTAACTGAAGAGTGCATGGCTATGCTACATAACAAGTTACCGCCCAAGTAGACAGATTCGGGCAGCTTTTTTATACCATGCAGGCTAGGCAGCAAGCATGAGACTAGGGCCTTGAGTTATTTGGGAGCCAATATAAACCTAATGCCTAAGGCCTTCTTCGAAAAACTAGGTATTGAACCTGCAAAACCAACCTTCGTAATGCTTAAACTTGTCGATCACTCATTTGTGCAACCAGAGGAAAATATTAAGGACATACTAGTCAAAGTGGGCAGCCTAATTCTTCCTGTCGATTTCCTCATCTTGGATTGTGAGGCTGATGAGAAATCCCCCATCATTCTCGGGCAACCCTTCTTGGCCACGGGAAAAACGTTGATAGATGTGGAACTCAGGGAACTTACAATGAGGGTAGAAGATCAAACCATAAGTATGAATGTGTTGCAACCCTCGGAGTAAGGAAAGGAAGGCTTGGATGAAAGAGCTGTCAAGATAAGTGTAGAAACAGACCAGGGCAGCATATGCCATGACAGACCTCGAGGCAGATTGAAGGACCCCATTAAACAAAAACTGAAGGAACAAGAGGACTCCCCAGGAGGGGAGAAAAAGCTAAACCACCTCATGAAGTGGTTATGTCTAGGAGATACACCCAAATGCACTCCTAACATAACTTAATTTTTATTTATTTATTTTTATGCATTAGGAATAAAGTTTATTTTATTTAAGGACTAGATTAATTGTCAGTATTTAATTTTTCAGATTTTATTTAATTATTTTTATTTGAGGATCGAGAATAAAAGAGTAGGATTAAGAGGGAAAGACCATCAAAAAGCCTGCCAACCATCCTGTCGAGTCAGCAGCCAGCGCAGCGAAGTGTAATGGCTAGTTGGCTGCCAACGGCTACGAAAATAACGGGCAGAAAAATCTGTAAAGTGCACGAGGAAATCGGATCGTTGATCATTTAATGCCGCCCTGGCATTTCTCGGCAGCCCCTATATAAACCACTCAATCATTTCATTTTACTTCACTCCCACTTTCTTACTAGCTTCTATCTTATTCTTCAGCTCTTTCATAATATTTCCTTTTTATTTTTATTTAGAATACAACCGATCACATGGCTTCAACATCTACCCAAAAACCCACGTACAGCAGGTTTTGCTTCAAGGCAGACGAGGCGAGATATAGAGCACAATTTTCCAAGTAGGCCGTTTGGGAGGAACAATGCTTCCATTATACGAAGCAAACAGGAGACCGAGGTCTAGAGCCCGCCTTATTTCGAACCATCCATTACAAGGGATGAGAGATGTTCACTCAGTAGCCTGATATAGCGAACATCACTATAGTCAGGGAATTTTACTCACATCAGCTCTGCTCAGACAATCCATTCGTCTACGTCCATGGAGAGGCAATCAAACTCAACCCTCCTGTCATCAACAACTATTATGGCCTTGATATGAACGACAACCCACACGAGGAATGGAGGCAATCACTGACGGCTGCCCACCTTAAGGAGATCAAGGCAAGAATCTGCAAGCCCAACACACAATGGCTAGGGGAAAACATGTGGGATCTGTCCAGCACCGCCACCTGCTGCCTGAAGCTATTTTGTGGAATACGTTTGTGAAAAGGAGCATGTTGCCCACATCCCACAATTCAATAGTTGATCGGCCGCGCCTAGCGTTAATTTACAGCATCTTGATGAACTGGACGATTAACGTGGAAGAAAATCATCTACACGGAAATATACAACTGCTTCAAGAAGAAGAAGGGCGGGTTGTACTTCCTCTCCCTCATCACAGGTCTCTACACCAATTTCTGAGTCCCGACAGAGCCCACAAATGAGTTTACAACTGCTAAGGAGGGCTGGACCAAAAAGGTCCACATTCAGATGATGCAGGATATGGAGAAAGAACCAGCAACGCCCAGTCAGCCCTCCATCGCACAGTTTGAAATGCCAGCTGATCTCGGTAGTACTAACGTTACCCCAGATAGAGAGGTCCTCCCGCAGCTCCACACACTCCTCGAACACACAAAACGAATAGAGCTGCAGAAGTTGGCTTTCATGAACTACGTGAGGGAGGCCCAAGAAGCCCTTGTGGCTTATTTCCTGCAGAAATTCCCTGGTGACGTGCCCACCATGCCGCCCTTTCCTGATTAGCTTGCATCAGCAGTAAGAGCACGAAGAACTTAACCTATCGCCACCGCCCGCCAGACAGATCATCAGGTGCCCTCTCATATGCATTCTCCGCAGAACTCAACTGCCACCCCATCAAACACAGTGGTAGATTCCCCCGAGAGGCACCAGCTGAATCTCTCTTCAGCCTGCACAAACAATACAGTGGCAGACTCCTCCTTATCATAGGAGATTAAGCAGCCGCCGCTGGAACCAGAAACAGTAGTAGTAGCAACAACAACAACCATCCCAATGGAATTCATTCCTCCGGCAGCACCCATAGAGGAAGGGACAAGGAAGAGGAAGCGGCACATAATAGCAGAAGAACATATGGACCTCGAGACAGATTCAAAAGGAAGTGACGCATCTCCCGCTGTTCCCCCTGTCGAGCCTCCAGAAGAGCCACATCAGACACTAAAGCAAGTCCAGCCGCCGCGGAAAGCAAAGACCTCTCCTACTCGAACCACCGACAAGGCATCTGCCTAAAGCTGCTTCGTCGTCCGAACATCCTCCTCCTCCTCAGCTAACTAGAATCCAACCTCCTCTCAACCCTCAGAAACTTTTAACTTCTTTTCTTTTCTATTATTATTATCTTTTTCTGTTTTCTTTTTATTATCTTTAACATGTATTTTTTTCTTATTTTATGTTTTGTGCATTGAGGGCAATGCCCATCTCAAGTTTGGGGGGATAGCTCTCGCATCATGTGTAGGCATTTTTAGTTGCATATAGGTTGCATTTTACTTGCCTTAGTAATCATCGGAAAAGAAAAGTTTGTTATGACTTGTGCCTATGATAGGATAGTCGTTTACTTTATTTTCGCACCTAATTAAAAATTGAACTTAACCTTGGGAAAAAGCTTGAAATATGATTTAGATTTTTTTCCTTTCCGCCTGAAAATGTTGAATATCTCTGTTACCTACTGAATATGAATAAGATTTGATGTACACTGCCTGCTTGTTTTCTTTGCAAAATTCTAACGATAATTGCAGGTAGCCGCCAAGGACAGCAAAAGAAACAGAAAAATGCATAACTGCCAAAGAAAGCAAAATAAAAAAAAACAAAGAAAAAAAGTGTTGTGTTACCCTAGAGGTGCCCGCAACAGGCTCTAGGAAGAATCATGTGCGAGGACACTCCGCTGCTATCAAAGTCCATAAATCTTAAAGCCTAAAAGCGACGGACAAATTAGCATGAGTGAATGAAAGCCTTCACGAGATGACTCTACTCCAAGGGTTCGGGGTTATGTAGTTTTCTCCTATCTAAATGTCAAACCTTGAAGAGTAGTTGTGATAAGTCGAAGCCCTCAATGCCTTGATTAAAAAAAATAATATGTTTAATTGTCCTAACTCAACAGTAACCTTTAAATTACAACAGTATCTTTGTTTAATCTTTTATTATGTGTATTCAGCTTATTTACATATTTGCAAACATCACACAGGCATTAGGAATTTAATTCTGAGATGTTTTCTTGCTTATTTCTCTTCATTAAGTTATATGTATATAGGTGCCACGACCTTGAGGCAGAAAATCAGGTTAAGAACATGTTTTTCTTTCTGGCTATTATTAGAGCAAGTACTTCAGGTTGCATTTCTTGAGGACAAGCAATAGTTCGAGTTTGGGGGTGTGTAAAGTGTCCAAAAGTCCTACATTTCATGCACTTTCAAACTCTTATTATTAATGTTTTAAGCACATTTTAGGCATAATTAGGGTCATGCATAGCATTTTAAAGTATTTCATTGTTCTGCCTTACTTTTATAACTTATCATTTATTTGGTGAACAAGAGGTATTGTTTTAGTGTATTCTTGCTTGTAGGTACTAACAGCTAAACGAGGGAACGAAGGAACGGAGGACACAATGCTAAGAAGACCCATGAGCTGTACTAAAGCAGTTCCAGTGAAGATAAGTTGCTGGCGAGAACCTGCCGAGCAAAGCTGTTGCCAACCTTGCTGTCCGCGGTAGCTGACTATGGAAGTTTGGAGAACCGGAGCGCAATCTGTAGAGCTAAAACTCATAATTCTATCGCCGGCGTTCATTTGATTTTCTGATGTTTGTAACAGCGATTAGGGCTGCCGGAGTGAAATTGCCAAGCTTACTTGCGGGGTAAGGAGAACGAAGAATAGTCCATATTCCAAGCAAAGAAGTCAGCATTTAAAGCTACATTAAAGAAGAAAAGCTACTTTAGAGGACTTCTACTTAAAAGAGGACTTGACCTAGTTTTGAGTCTATAAATACCCATTGTACTTCTAGTTTAATTCATCCTTGATTTTCTATAGACTTTTCTTGTGCTCTTCTCTGCCGCCATGTTCTAAATCTCCATTGGGTTAGGGTTATGTTGTAACTAGTGAGAAATGGTTGTTTTAGGTTTTTGAGTTATTTCTTCAATAAAATAATTGAAGTTTACTTAATCCATTGTTCTTCATTCTCTCAATCTTTCCACACCAGTCGTTTGAGAGAATCTATTTGTCGGGCACGAAAGTGCAAGGCTCATGAAAGGGTTAAGTACGGTCACAACGGGAGGCGTGACTAACTTGGTTCCATACTAGTCCACAAGTTTCAGTGGCTAAAAGGGATTACTAACCGAGTTGATTGATTTGGTTCTACACTAGTCCTCAAGTTATCAATCTCGAGCATCCAAACCTAGAAATAAAAGGGATCACTGTCGACTATCCTGCCAAACTTGGAGTATCTGCTAGACTTACAGCCAAGACATATCTCCATTTAACCTGCCGACACAGTACACACCCATGCAGTGGTAGTGACCTGCTGCGGCCGCGTGACAGGGTCGTAGTTTGCCGCTCGCCGTGCCCGCCGAGGCAGCATATCGTGGTAGCAAATGATAACTCATACCTAATTCAACGCATTTTTCACACTAACTGGCAGCATAACCCTGCCTGCTCTATCAACCTGATTCACCTCTTCTCTTTTACTTGTGTTTTATTTACTTTTCAATCTCAACCAATCATTCACTTGTGTTTTTACTTTAGCTTTGTGCAGGAACTAAAGAACGAGACAAGTTGTCCAATCCTCGTGGGATTCGACACCTTATATACTATAACTTGACAAGAGTGTGCACTTGCACTCCCACATAAAAGAGAACACCTACACGCCCTACACCCTGCATGGCCGTGATCGAGCTAATTATCTTTTGATGAACTGACTCGATTTGTTGTTTCAAGTCGGTCTCTATCTTTTCCAGCTTGTCTTGAGTGTTGTTCTGATTTGCTTCCAGAGTTGTCAATCATTCTTCAGTGTTCATGGCTCAAGTTTGGTCATATGTATCGTACTTATGAGTTGTTTTAATTATTTTGAATGTTATGTCAGTTTTTATATTAAGTTAGTTTTTATCATGTATGAATGTATGCACAAACAACAAATTAATCTTTATGCAAAAGACTAAATCACTGAGTAAATGTCTTTTAATTCGCCTTATCTTCTTGCTTTGACTTTTCCTCAAACATAGGGTAAGGCCTTCCTTGTGCTTCTGGGCTCCGACAGTTATGCAAGTGGTCTATAAAAATCAGGCTTTGAAAGTTCTATCGATCGAACTCCATTTCGTATTTTCCATCACCATGGTCTTTACTGTCGCCTCCTGTACCACAACAGATGCCACGACAGTGTTGAGGTAGGTTGTTTCCTGCAATCCTTCACTCCAGCTCTGCTATTGTCTTTTGCTCCTCTACTGCCTTGGATACTGCCACGACAGGTACCTGTAAGAATAGACCAAAATCAACAGTATCTGTGCAATATTTTCCCATTGTGATGTTTATGCAAAATCTATCCTAAAATGCAACTAAACATGCTTGAGTGCATCAATAATATGGGTAAAAGATGGTTAAAATATAGAACATTTATGCACTCAACAAGCTACTTTGCAATTATGCCTTTTCCCTAATTTGGCATGTGTTCTAAATGTTTATTAAATAATTAAAATGGTTTTATTTAATTAATTAATGAGAGTTAGTTATTCGGTTAACAAAATTTTTGACGAGCTTTTCATTTCTCACTTTCACTTTAGCCAAACACTCTCCCTTTTCTCTCAAATCCTCTCTTGATTCCTATCTTCTCTTTATTGATTTCTTCCATTTTCCTTCAAGTTTCTTCAACCAAATCTTGCCAAATTAGAGAAGAAGCAATTATTGGAGGTAATTTTCATGCTAACCCTCTAATCTAGGTTCTTTAATGAAATTCCAAGGATATTTGACTCTTTAATACTGATTTTGATTGAGGTTTTGTTGTTAGACTTATAAACTCTTGAAATCTTGATTAAAAAATGGATTTTAATGGGATTTTTGGAGTTTGATTTAAACGGATGGTTTGAGATTGTTTCTAAATGAGTTTTAAAAGGTTTTTGGTGTTCAAGTGGACTCTTAATCATATAGATTTCGAAATCCTTGAGATCATTAGTTTTTGAAGTGCTTTTGGGTGAGTTTTTGAGGTGTTTTTGGATGTTGATTAATGCCTAAAATTCTTTGGATTAGTTGGGTAATGGCTGTGCTAAGGTTAGAGGTCAATCAATTGGGTTTTGTATTGTTTCGGATGGGTGTTTTGGTGCCTTAGAGCAAGGCTGCAGAATTTCTTGTGGGTGCTGGACTTTTGGATGCATTTTAATGCATTGAACCTCTGTTTTAATGTGTTGAAAATAGGGATAATATTCTGGAAGCAAACGAACTGTTTTTTGAGACTTCAGACGATCGGTAGTTGCGTCGGCAAGCGTGGTTTCGCGAGTCAGTGAGTGGAACTTGGTTTTCCAGTGTGGAAACCATTTAGAAAAGGTTTTGGGAACTTAGTAAGATCTTGGAACACTTTACTAAGTTCGGAAGTAAGTAAAGTGAATTTTACTCTCAGATTGTGCTAGTTTTGGACCAATGGTTGCACTTGATTTTACTTGCATTAATCTACTATTTTAAAGCATGTTTTGAATGTATAAAATGTGTATGATGATGCCATGTGATTTAAGGATGCACTAGGTAAGTGATCCTTGTATGCATGTGTTGATGTCTGAGATTTGAAGCATGGTTTAATGCTTGATTTATGGCTTATCATGAATGCTTGTAAAAACAGTGAGTTATGCTTGAGGTATGGGTTATATTGGAAAGTGATATTGAATAAAATGTTTTATAAATGAAATCAGATATAGTTAGCCGACTATAGGACTGAGTGCACTATAAACAAGTCGCCTTAGATGTTGAGGGGGTTGTGATTGTACCAAATACACCATCCAAGTAGCCCTAACGATTGAGGATTGTTTAAGGTTGCAACGGTTGAGGGTAGCTCCCGGGTGTGAACCTTGTGTGTGTCCCGTCTCTCGTTAGTGGGTTATACATTTACCAATGAGTGGTTTTGAGGGGTTGTGATTGTACCGTGTTGAGTGTGTAAAAGTTCTATTATTTACACCATTTTTAACCCATATTTCTGCTGCATTCAAGCATCATTGCATTGCATTTAGGTTAGTTTACAGCAAAACATCACAAAATGAATAAAAGCACGGATTCTACTGAAAAAGGGTTGATTTTGCAGGTTGCTGCCATCACTGACGAAGAAGGTGGGTGCAGGGCAGAGAAGCAGAAGAGCTAAACTGGACAAGCAGATGATGAGGACGATGCTGCCATGGATTTGCCGTGACAGCAGAGGAGGACAGCAAGTTAGCGGAGGAAAAGCAAAGTGGACCTCGATAGATAGAGAAAATTATGCTCGTCTATCGTGGGAAAACCATATATTTTTCCAAGCCCCGGATCAAAAGATATGTCAAGCCAAAGCTCAAGGAGAGGAAATCCCATGAAACAAGGAGGCGGCTGAAAAGTAGGATACTTGAAGATTAAAGTCTTTATTAGAATCTTACTTTTAATTAAAGTTGTAATCCTTGTTATCTTAGAATTCTTGAGCCCAAAGCTTATTTAAGGGCATAGATTTTAACCTAGGAGAGATAATACCCCATAACCGATAACCAAACCCCTCTGTCGTTTACCCGTCGTCGACATGTTCTAAAAAACCCCTAGGGCCACGGGTTGATTTGTAAAGTAGTTGCAAGGGTTGTTTTGTTTTAGGATTTTCCAAGTTCAATAAAATAAACTTCAAGTTCTCTTATTTTGGTTTTAATATCTTGCAAGAGCATCGGGAGAGCATTGTGAGGTTATCTATTTACTTAGCATCGGGAGAGTTAAGTATACGAAAGAAATAAGAGCGAGATCTCTAGTTTATAGTTGAACTATCTTGTGCCTAGGGATAGGGCAAGGTTAAGTGGCTAAGGAAAAATTCATACACATCGGTGTTCATTCTTCGATTCACGCCGGGAGGTATCATCAAAGACGTGATCATCGACAGACTTGGACCTAGGGATAGGCCAAGGCAGATCTGGGATTCTTGCCAAACTTGAAAGTACTGAGTTGGTGTGTTTGCTGCCGCGACGACCAACAAACAGCTTCCGCGACAGGCGCGACGACAGAACTGGAGTTCCAAAGCAATACAATACATGCACTACTGAGCAATTCAATACCAGCCCATTCTCTCTATCTTGATTACTCTACTCTTTTATTTACATTTTCTTTATTATTCTCGTGACAAACTTCTCAATTATTTCCTTTGCTTTCGTGCAGTCAACTAAGGTGAAGCTATTAGCCCAATCCCTGTGGAGACGATAATCCGATACTTCGTATCACTTTACTACTTGCATCATGTACACTTGCACTACAATTGCGATAGACTCTTTTACACGCAACAAGTTTTTGGCGTCGTTGCCGGGATTGGCAACATAACTACACCTTTCTTTTATTGCACTTTTCGTTTTCGTTTTTGTTTTTTTCTTTTAATTTTTCTTTTTCTATTTTTTCGTTAGTACTTTAAACTCTTGCTTTTCACAAGGTTATCTTGTTTATGCACAGATCTAAAAGAGGTGAAGATCCTGAGTATCCATTAGATCCGGAAGTTGAACGTTCATTCAATCTTAGGAATCGACTTCGTTACGTGCTAGCCAGGAACGAGTACCTTGAAGAACAGTTAGAGACAATGGCATACCAAGGAGATAATCTTGTTGCTAGAGATGGAGCTGTTATACCGCCTGTCGGCGACCCGCCTGCAGCAGCCGGACGACGGTCATGCCGTGACTACATGCTGAACGATCATGTAGAGCTGGAGACCACGCTGCCGGATATTGAAGTTGATAACTTTGAGCTTAAACCTGTCATGTTTAGTATGATCAACAATGCCGGACAGTTTAGTGGTGTTGTGACAGAAGATGCTAGGGAGCATCTCAAAATGTTCCAGGAAATCTGTGGTTCGTTTAGACTGCCAGGAGTTAATCCGGAGATACTGAGGCTTCGGTTATTTCCCCACTCATTGAGGGACAGAGCTAAAACTTGGTGGAATAAACTTACGTCGGGTTCAATTATGACTTGGGCAGATCTATCTCGTGAATTTTTATCTCGTTTTAATCCTTCGCATTTATCTGAGCGATTACGTAATGAAATTGCTACTTTTCAGCAGGAAGATGACGAGCCGATGCACGAGGCCTGGGACAGATTTACTACTCTTCTTCGGAACTGCCCAATGCATGGATTCCCCGTCTGGAATCAGGTAACTAAGTTCTATAATGCTGCTAACCTACAAACTCGTATTCGAATTGATTCTGCAGCAAATGGGCTATTATTGGATAAAGATCCAGACGAGGCATTGCAAGTTTTGAAAAATCTGGCCAAGAATGAGGAACAGTTTCCGACCGCAAGAAGAGGGTGTAAACGGGTACTTGCTGTCAAGGACTATGAAGCCGACAGCACGTTGAAATCACAGGTAGCATTCCTTACTAAAGCAATGAAAAGGTTACTGAATGATGATGGTCAACAGGGGTTTGCTGTAGAGGAAGTATGTGATATTTGTGAGGGAAATCATAGTCGGGATGAGTGCCCAATACAAGTAGAAGAGGGAAAATATGTTGGAAATTACAACAAGCCGAATTACAACTCCAACAATTATAATCCCAATTGGAGGAAGGATCCCAAATTTTCCTAGAGTAACCCCAATAACGCCCTAAATCCTCAAGCACATAATCAGAATCAGGGAGGACCTAGATTGCTGACGCGACAGCAACTACCGCCGCACCTGCCGCCGCAGCAGCAACAGCAGCCACCAGCTGCCACGAGCAGTATACTGGAACAGATTCTGGCCACCTTTATGTCTCAGACAGGTACTTATATTGAGAATATGAATCAGTTTGTCAAGAAGACAGAGAATTTCATGGATAAAACAGAGATGAGGATGACAAATCATGAGGCTACTTTGAAATCTCTGGAGACACAAATGGGCCAGGTTTCTCAACATATTAAGCCGAGGCAGAATGGAGGATTCCCTAGTAATACTGAAAATGCTAGGCCACCCACACATGAACAGTGTAAGGCAATTACTACTAGGAGTGGGAAGAAACTGCCAGGGCCGAAAAAAGAAGTTGAAACAGGAAAGGAACCAGCCTTGGACCAACCTGCCGAGGAAGCTGCCCCGACAGGTAATAAATAGACTGTTGCCGATGAGCCTGTCACGACAGCAGACGCGACAGAGGAGAAAAATGATGAACCCAAAGCTCCTCAGATTCGTATGCAGTGGGAAGGACGTATTGCTGACTATCGTCCTCCGCCACCTTTTCCTCAACGGATACAACAAGCTAAGCAAGAATCTCAACTTAAAAAGATTTATGATATTTTTAAGCAGGTTCATATTAATATTCCGCTGTTAGATGCCGTTAGGGAGATGCCCGGTTACGCCAAATTTCTCAAAGATGTCATGTCAAAGAAATATAAACTTGGGGAATTTGAAACGGTAAGGATGGCAGATGGTTGCATGAGTATTCTTCATCGGCAGCCACCCCAGAAAAAGAAGGATCAGGGGAGCTTCATCATACCTTGTGTAATCGGAGACAAATATGTGGGTAAGGCACTTTGTGATCTTGGTGCTAGTGTTAATTTAATGCCAAAGTCTGTTTTTCAGAAATTAGGTATTGGAAAGGCGCGGCCCACGACAGTAACTCTACAGCTGGCGGACCACTCTTATGTTCATCCAGAGGGAAAGATTGAAGATATTCTGGTAAGAGTGGATAAGTTTTTTTTTCCTGCTGACTTTCTTATTTTAGATTGTGAGGCAGATGAAAACGTACCAGTCATCCTTGGGCGACCCTTCTTAGCCACGGGAAGATCACTGATTGATGTGGAGAAAGGAGAACTCACCATGCGAGTAAACGATCAAGAGATTAAGTTGAATGTTCTCCAAGCGATGAAACATGCTGATTTGGGTGAGGAATGCAAGGCCATCATTGAAGTTATCCTTGATCAACCCTGCAATTTGTCGAGCTGTCATGACAGCACTGATGACAGCACCGACGACAGTAACTCCTCTGACTCCGATACATCTGATACTGAAGATCAAGAGGAGGTAAACTGGTTAGGCAATCATCCAGGAAAGTTATTCGAACCTTTGAATTATACTTTGGATAACCATTTAATCCAAAAGCCATCTACTATTGAACCACCTGCCTTAGAACTGAAGCCCCTGCCAGGGCAGCTTAAATATGCTTTTCTTGGTTCAAATGATATGCTGCCCGTAATCATCTCTTCTAAGCTGCCGCAGGAACAGGAACGACAGCTAATCGGCATGCTAAGGCAGCACAAAAGGGCAATTGGATGGACGATCGCTGACATTCAAGGCATCAGTCCGGCGTTATGCATGCACAAAATCCTCCTAGAGGAAGATCATAAGCCGACTATTGATGCCCAAAGGGGGCTAAACCATGCGATGAAAGAGGTGGTGCGTAAAGAGATAATTAAGTGGTTAGATGCTGGTATTATTTACGCCATCTCCGACAGCAAATGGGTGAGCCCGGTGCAATGCGTTCCAAAGAAAGGAGGAATGACTGTGATAACCAACGAGAACAACGAGTTAATCCCAACCAGTACTGTGACCGGTTGGAGGGTTTGTATGGACTATCGGAAGCTTAACAAAGCTACCCGAAAGGACCATTTTCATTTACCCTTTATTGATCAAATGCTTGACAGATTAGCGGGTAAACCTTATTATTGTTTTCTTGATGGTTATTCAGGTTATAATCAAATTGCTATTGCACCAGAAGATCAAGAAAAGACGACTTTCACATGCCCCTATAGAACATACGCTTTTAGGAGGATGCCGTTTGGACTATGTAATGCACCTGCTACCTTCCAAAGGTGCATGATGGCCATATTCTCTGATATGGTAGAGGACTTCCTTGAGATTTTCATGGATGATTTTTCCGTCTTTGGAGACGATTTTGAGAGCTGCCTCGGCAACTTACAAAAGGTACTTGAAAGATGTGAAAAAGCAAATCTTGTTTTGAATTGGGAAAAATGCCACTTTATGGTGGATGAGGGGATAGTCCTTGGCCATAAGATTAGCTGTCGTGGGATAGAAGTCGACAGGGCTAAAATAGAAGTAATTGAGAAGCTACCGCCACCGACCACAGTCAAGGGCATTAGGAGTTTTTTAGGGCATGCTGGTTTTTATCGAAGGTTTATTGCTAATTTCTCAAAAATCACCAAGCCCCTATGTCATCTCTTAGAGCAGAACCGACCCTTTGACTTTAATGAAGAATGTACTGAAGCATTCAAGGTTCTGAAGGAAAAACTGGTAATAGCCCCCATAGTACAGCCACAAGACTGGACACAGCCATTTGAGATTATGTGTGATGCTAGTGACTATGCTGTCGGGGCAGCACTTGGGCAGCGCAGAGATAAGTTGTTTCATGTCATATATTATGCCAGCAAGACATTGAATGACGCCCAAGTGAACTACACCACCACAGAAAAGGAGCTATTAGCTGTGGTGTTCTCCATTGACAAGTTTCGTTCTTACATACTTGGGACGAAAGTGATAGTGCACACAGACCATTCTGCCCTCAAATATATGTTCGCGAAAAAGGATGCAAAGCCTCGATTGATACGGTGGATCCTGCTATTGCAAGAATTCGACCTTGAGATCAAGGATAAAAAAGGGACAGAAAATCAGGTGGCAGGTCACTTGTCAAGGTTGGAGAAGGGACAGAGTCTGCCAATCGATGAGACAAATATACTGGAGACCTTCCCAGATGAGCAGCTCTTTGCTGCCGCAATTGCTGTCGCGACAGCCATGGCGGCAGGTAAGTATTGTGAACTCCCCTGGTATGCTGATTTCGTTAATTTTATAGTTAGCGGAATACTTCCTTCTGATCTTAATTATCAAGCCAGGAAGAGGTTCCAAAATGATGTTAAGCACTATTATTGGGACGAACCTCTTCTTTTCAAACTATGCGCAGATCAGGTTATAAGGAGGTGTGTACCACAAGAAGAACAAGAAGACATTCTCCATCACTGCCATGCTTCACAATATGGAGGTCACTTAGGAGGCAATAAAACTGCTGCCAAGGTGCTGCAGTCAGGGTTCTACTGGCTGACACTGTATAAAGATGCACAGAACTTCTACAAGAACTGTGACAGGTGCCAGCGGACAGGTAACATCTCGAGGAGAAACGAGATGCCACTGCAGAACATCCTGGAAGTCGAGATCTTCGACGTTTGGGGGATTGATTTTATGGGACCTTTTCCATCTTCATGTGGAAATCTATACATCCTCCTAGCAGTGGATTATGTCTCTAAGTGGGTTGAAGCCATCGCCACTCAAAAGAATGATGCCAAGACAGTCCAAAAGTTTTTGCACAAAAACATTTTTTCTATATTTGGCATCCCTAAGGCGATTATCAGTGATGAATGGAGACATTTTGACAATAGGGTTATTGCTGCCGCCTTGAAGAAATATGGTGTCAAGCACAGGATAGCGACAGCATACCACCCACAGACCAATTGACAAGCTGAGATATCCAATAGGGAAGTTAAGAACATTCTTGAGAAGATGGTTAAGCCAACTAGGAAAGATTGGTCTTTACTCCTTAATGATGCATTATGGGCATATAGGACAGCCTTTAAGACTCCATTGGGCATGTCTCCATACCGATTGATCTATGGAAAAACCTGTCACTTGCCTGTCGAGATAGAGCACAAAGCATATTGGACAATCAAGGCAGTAAATTTGGACTTGGACAAGGCAGGCCAGAAAAGGATGTTAGATCTGAACGAGCTTGAGGAAATACGGACAATGGCCTACGACAATGCAAGAATCTACAAGGAGAAAACTAAGAAGTGGCATGACAGGAAGTTGCTACCACGACAGTTCTGCCCAGGGCAGCTTGTGTTGTTGTTCAATTCTAGACTGAAACTCTTCCCAGGAAAGCTAAAGTCTAGATGGTCTGGCCCGTTCCAAGTGATACAAGTTTTTCCCCATGGTGCCATCACAATCCAATCATTAAAAGACGGGCACAAATTCAAAGTCAACGGACAACGCCTCAAGCATTATCAGGGGACTGAAGCCCCAGGAATACAGGAAGTGGTTACTTCAGGAGATGCCCCACAAGGCATCCCTAATTTCACCTAAATTTTATTTTCATTTATTTTATTACTTAGTATTATTTATTAGGAAATTAGGTTTATTTTATTTAAATAATGTTTTTATATTTTCTGTTTTCAGCAAATAAAGGAGTCAAGAAGAAAAGAAGAAGTGACCCCAGCCCACCATCCATCCATCAGCCCAACAGAGCCCATTTATTGAAGCCTGTCGTTCCAGCTGCCGTCGCAGACACGGATAAGACAGGCTGTCAACAGACTGACACGGCAGACGCAAAAACGTGTGGCAGACGCGTAACAGACGCATAAATGCGTGTCAGACGCGTTAGACACGCCAAATCTCAACAGTCGCCCCGTTATTCACGCTTGCCGTTACAGCATTAAACGGACAGCAACTCGACCGCTATAAAACCCCGTTCTCATTTCCATTTTCATCACTTCTACTTATTCTTACTTGCTTTCTCATCTCGTTTTTCTTTGTTTTCTTTACTTTCACAACCCTTGCTACTAAAATGTCTTCTAGACAGACCCGCCGTGGTGCTGCCTCAGCCTCTTCATCAGCAGCACCCACACCGTCGGCCTTCGCCACCAAGGAATTATGGGAAGAAAGAGGTTTTATCTACATCTGCAAGGCTCCGAACATGGGGCTTCGACCATTCATCGCACGGGCAATACGAGCTCAACTATGGGAGCAATTCGTAGAGCAGCCGGCAGAATTAAACGACACGTTGGTAAGGGAGTTTTATGCTACCATCAACAACAAAACGGCAACATCCGTCACTGTCCGAGGGGTCAAGGTACCATTCACAGCTGACAGCATCAACCACATGTATGGCCTATATTTTGGTCCAAACGACGATGCCCATCAGCAATTTTTGGACACCCTCGACGCTGCTGCCTACGGAGCTGTCATGGCAGAAGTAACAGAGGAAGGAACGACATGGAACACAAGCAAAAAGAACCCCAACTCTGTCAAAAGGGGGCAGCTCCTCCCAGAAGCAAAGCTATGGAACGCTTTCATCAAAAAGCGTATCCTGCCGTCCTCTCATCACACGACAGTAGACCAGCAGCGGCTCGCCCTCATTCATTCGATCATGAACGACCGGCCTATCAACGTGGGCCGCTATATGAGGGACAGCGTCTTGGACTACGCATTTCGCTCCACCTCCCGCCTTTGCCTACCATTCATGATCACTTCTCTTTGCCGCTGCGCTGCTGTCCCTGAGGCCACCACCGACAAACTAGTCCAGGGCAGAGGATGGACTGACAACAACATAACCAGCCTCATGGAGCTGATAGTCGCTACCCCACTCTCCTCTTTCAACCCGGCTGCTTCCCCAGCAGAATCATCCGAGGAACCTGCCCATGAACCTGCCACAGCAGCCGCCCAGACCAACCAATCTGCCCAGATCCTTGCTGCAATACAACGGGTGGAAGACAAACAAATGGGGCTGATGACATTCATCCGGGATTTCGCCAACTCGACGGTAAATTTCATTACCAACACTTTAAATTATCACGATGTTAGTTTCCCCACCTTCCCTGCCCACTATTTCCACGTCCCCTCCCCTGTCCACACACCTACGCCACCTGTCTCCCCCCATGCACACTCTGCTGCTTCCACCCCATCACCTACCCAGCAAGCAGCTGGCAGTCCAACGGCCGAAACCTCCGCCCGGGGAGCGAAGCGACCTGCCTCAAATGACATCGAGACAGACCCTCCTATTAGGAGGAATTTGGGGAAGGACTTCACGCCTGTCAAGAGGCAGAAACGTGTGACAGACAGAAAACTAATGCCCAAAGCCAGCACCACCACCAGCAGCACTTGGGATAGTGGCAGCAGCTCAGACATCCAGGTCGTGGAACAACCTACCCAGCCTGCCCCACAACCCAGACGCCGCCGCCAGATCCGTGTCAGCAGCAGCAGTGAAGACAGCGATTGAAATTTAAGTTTTTATTTTCTTTTTCTTGCTGTCTGCTTATTTATATTTTGTGATGTATCTGCCTTCATTCTACCTGTCATTTGCATTGAGGGCAATGCAACCCTCCATTTTAATGGAGTCTTAGTACATCTTTTTAATTAATTGTTGTGTCTTTTAAGTTCTCTTAAAAAAAACAGAAAAGATTAAACTGTTGGCTTAAAACTGTGAAGTTACTTGCCTGTCATGACAGCTCTGTCGTGGCAGCATCTTTAGGACAGATTAAGGAGAAGTTTAGAGCCTTTCTATAGTTCTAAAAACTTAAACACCATTGTGACTCTTATACTGCTTAGATTTCTTTTAGCCAAACTAGAATAGGAAGCTTAGCACTTGAATAGCCCCTAGAGGTGCCTAACACTGGCTCTAGGAAAGAAGTTTAGCAAAATAGACTCAATAGCCCTAGAGGTGCCCGAAACCGGCTCTAGGAAGTTAGCTAGAGGTGCCCAAAACCGGCTCTAGTGAAACTTTAGCTTGAAAAATATAAAGCAAAGTCAAAACAGAAAATCAAAGAAGCATGAAAATGTGCCTTCAAAAAGATAAACTTTGGCATAAAAATTCAAGTTAAGAGTTGAATATTCTAGTGAAACTAAGAGAGTCTTGGCATATAACTGTTCACAAGCATACACACACTGCACGAGAACTATAGTGAGATTCTGGACAGATACTAATCTTTCCGACAGGTTGCTGCCGCCACAGAGAATGAGCGACGGGTAAGGGACAGTCACTGTTTGAAGGCCAACACAAAAATATTCATTTTTCTTTTAGGTCTTAATTGCTTGAGGGCAAGCAAAAACTTGAGTTTGGGGGTGTGTTGAGTGTGTAAAAGTTTTATTATTTACACCCTTTTTAACCCATATTTCTGCTGCATTCAAGCATCATTGCATTGCATTTAGGTTAGTTTACAGCAAAACATCACAAAATGAATAAAAGCATGGATTCTACTGAAAAAGGGTTGATTTTGCAGGTTGCTGCCATCACTGACGAAGAAGGCGGGCGCAGGGCAGAGAAGCAGAAGAGCTGAACTGGACAAGCAGATGATGAGGACGATGTTGCCATGGATCTGCCGTGACAGCAGAGGATGACAGCAAGTTAGCGGAGGAAAAGCAAAGTGGAGCTCGATAGATAGAGAAAATTATGCTCGTCTGTCGTGTGAAAACCATATATTTTTCCAAGCCCCGGATCAAAAGATATGTCAAGCCAAAGCTCAAGGAGAGGAAATCCCATGAAACAAGGAGGCGGCTGAAAAGTAGGATACTTGAAGATTAAAGTCTTTATTAGAATCTTACTTTTAATTAAAGTTGTAATCCTTGTTATCTTAGAATTCTTGAGCCCAAAGCTTATATAAGGGCATAGATTTAACCTAGGAGAGATAATACCCCATAACCGATAACCAAACCCCTCTGCCGTTTACCCGTCGTCGACATGTTCTAAAAACCCCCTAGGGCCACGGGTTGATTTGTAAAGTAGTTGCAAGGGTTGTTTTGTTTTAGGATTTTCCAAGTTCAATAAAATAAACTTCAAGTTCTCTTATTTTGGTTTTAATATCTTGCAAGAGCATCGGGAGAGCATTGTGAGGTTATCTATTTACTTAGCATCGGGAGAGTTAAGTATACGAAAGAAATAAGAGCAAGTTCTCTAGTTTATAGTTGAACTATCTTGTGCCTAGGGATAGGGCAAGGTTAAGTGGCTAAGGAAGAATTCATACACATCGGTGTTCATCCTTCGATTCACGCCGGGAGGTATCATCAAAGACGTGATCATCGACAGACTTGGACCTAGGGATAGGCCAAGGCAGATCTGGGATTCTTGCCAAACTTGAAAGTACTGAGTTGGTGTGTTTGCTGCCGCGACGACCAACGGACAGCTGCCGCGACAGGTGCTGCCAGCGACAGGCGCGACGACAGAACTGGAGTTCCTAAGCAATACAATACCTGCACTACTGAGCAATTCAATACCAGCTCATTCTCTATATCTTGATTACTCTACTCTTTTATTTACGTTTTCTTTATTATTCTCGTGACAAACTTCTCAATTATTTCCTTTACTTTCGTGCAGTCAACTAAGGTGAAGCTATTAGCCCAATCCCTGTGGAGACGATAATCCGATACTTCGTATCACTTTACTACTTGCATCGTGTACACTTGCACTACAATTGCGATAGACTCTTTTACACGCAACATACCGAATACTCCACCACGGGTGTCACAATGATGGAGGGTCGCTCTCATGTGTGAGCGTTGAAATGCTGGTAGAGTGTATGAAGGATGTGGGACAACCCTTGGTAATCCGTGTATCCGATATATGTCTTTGAGATTGTTGTTTATCACTTGTGAGCCAATATAATGAAATGTGTTATTGAGGAAAATGATGTTAATGCATATTTTGAAAGATGCATGTTTTTGGTTTAAGCTTAGCATAATGGTGTTTATGCTTGGAAAGCTTGGAATATGAGTAGTAATGGTTTAATTGTTGAATTTATATCAATCATGATGCGTGTTGTTTAATACAATGAGATTGATGAAAAAATGTATCTTTTGTCAAGAAAGGCATAATGGTTTCGAAAGAATGTAAAATGGTTTTGAGCATTGATGACGTGTGTGGTTTTGAGCAATCCTCACTAAGCTTGCATGCTTATGCTCTATTTGTTCATCAATGCAGATAATTAGGCTTTTGGAGGCAGCATCTTCGAGGAATCTTACCAAGACATTTGCTAAAAGTATATTGTGCTTTTGAAGTAGTGAAATAAGGGCAATGGGGATGTCCAATGCAATGAATGTTGTTAGTTTGGTATTTTTCTGGTTTTGTGCAAGTTTGAGATGCATATTTGGACTTGTAAATGGCCTTTGAGTTTGGTTTTATGCTTGCATTTGGATTTTAGCATTTTGTTGCTTTTAACTTCTAGAAAGCATGCCTTTAGTTCTGTAGCTTATGAGAATGATGCTATGTTGTTGCTTATGCTTCGTATATGTGGTCATTGATGTGTAATTAAGTTTCCAATATGTTAGGGCTTGTGTCGGGATGGTTTCAGAGGGCATAAAGTGATTTAAACCAGCTTTTTAGAACATTGCAGGCCCAGATGTTTCGAAACACCCTTGCATGTTTCGAAACGGTGGCCTGAAATGGCCTTGGTGTTTCGGAACAGTGAGGCATGTTTCGAAACATTTTGCCTCTGTGAACCATCGTACCGAAACGTGTCTTGAGAAGTTTCGAAACGAGCCCGCGTATCAAAATGGTCAACTGTGTTTCGAAACGATCGTTCCGATACTGGGCAATCTATTCAGAAACGTTTGACCGTTGGACCTGTTTTTGAATTGTTCTGAGTTTCTGTTTCTTACGTTTTGGTCCTTATTTGTCTTGTATACAATTGGATGAGTTCTAAATGTCATTTTGAGCAGAGATTTCACCAAGAAGCATGTAATGACCCTAATTAAAGGTTGGTAACTCGAATTTGCTAATAACCCTTATAATTTATGAAAATTACAAAATGGTCCATAAACCTTAATCGGCTTTAATCGAAGGGCGTTTATGTTGGTGTTTTATCTGTTGCTTTTGAACGTACACATGGGAACCTAAGTTGCATCTAGAAAAGATATAAAAAAATTAAGGGTCATTTATTGAGGAAAACCTTCCCGGTTTACTTTAATATTCCCTGTGTGATTCGTTCGGTTCGGTCTATCGGCGAGGCTGAGTCGAGGGGGTTATAGACCAGATTCAACACCCTAGGCTTTCTACATGGCTCTACTGGGGTTGGCTTTAGATTCACAAACTTGGTTTGGTTCTTAAAGGGGTACCCGAGCTGTCCTTGTTGTTCCCTACTAAGGGTAGCAAGGCCCTCGATTCTCACCCATTATAGGCTTCAAACGAATCGAGTTCAACTCAGGAGGACTCACCACTTATGCCTTCTCGAAGAATCGATATTCTTACGAAGACAAAGGTCATAAGTCTCGAAGGTAGTTGCTAGGCTCATACGGAGAATCAATATTCTGACATGAGCAAAGCGTGTTCCCCCCACTTAAGCGAACATGACAAAACTCGAGTATAGAGCATTTTTAAAACCATTTTAGAATGCGTAAAATAGAATTATATTCATTAAACGGGTGAATGAATTGAACCTCATGTGAACTTGCAAATTCCATTATTTAAAAAAAAAACTTTTTGAAATCAATTTGTGGCATGACCCTCTTTTGTTTTTATTTTTTAACAAAAAAAAAACACGTCCCCAGCGGAGTCGCCAAGCTGTCGCAACCCCTTTGAGCCCGACTTTTGAAAACTTTGAAAACACGTAGTCGCCACCAATATTTTTGAAAAAGTGTGATTGGATCACTTTAAAATGGGGTTATTTTAATAAAACGTTTTATTTTTTAAAATAACATTTTTGGTCTGCGAAAACTAGAAAATATTTTTGGGGGTCGATTAAGCATGGGGAAGGGTTACCAACCCTACATCGCCCAAAAATTGATATCTTATTGATTTCAAAATCATTTTCAAAATTGGAATTTGCGAGTTGATAAAAGTTTCGATTTTATTTGTCCATTTAATGGATATAAGTCTATTTTAACGGCCCTATCGCCCAAGAAATGAACTCCAATCACCACCAACACTTCTGGCGCTAACTCGTCATTCCCGTTTAATAAGACACCACATTGATTAAGTTTTCACATTTTAACAAACCAACGAAATGATTAGGTGGGTTGTCGTTTTTTAAAATTTGGTGTTTAAACCCTATGGATTATCTAAATTCATTTTATTTGTTAAACTTATGATATTTAAAGTGTATTTTAATTCAAAAGGTGAAGAAAATTTTTCAACAAACATGTCTTTAATCTAAGCTCGAATATCCTAATCCTAAAGCTTCGAACATATATACACATATACAAGAAAGTTAAATGTATTGAAGTTCTTATTAAAACCGAATTAGCATTTAAACCTTTTAAGAAAATGTCTACATATTTTTTAAAGTCTTCATTAGGATTAAAGTTTGATTTAAGTGAGCATTATTTTTTATGTGAGGAAAACTTTTCTACAAACAAGGCTCTAATCTAAGGTTTTTTGTGACTTATTGCTAAAGGTTTAACCCTAAACTAAACAAATTAAGAAAATAATGTATTTAAAACATAAATACACAGATTAATTAAAAAATAATTAAAAAACTAAATTAAATGAATGGATACATGAATTAAAAAAAGAAAAAAAAAACCTTTTTATTATTTTTTTAAAAGAAAACAAAAGAATATATATATAAACTGAATTCAGTGATAAATTGAAAGAAAACCAAAATACGAAGGTCAAATTAAAATAAAAGGACGAGATTGAATGAAATATAAATAGGGTGACTTGCGGTGCGAGATCTATAAATAAAAAGGAATATGCACGGATCTTCAATCGGGTCTAGATCGGGTTGCCAAGTTTGTATAAAAAAGAAATAAAAAAAAGCATTTTATTTCATTCTTTCCAAAAACAGAGAGTGCCTCTCCAAGAAAAAAAAAACTTGCTTTATTCTTCTGAAGTGCCAAATATAATTTTTTCTTGCTTTTTCGAATGTTCTTTGGGTATAATTTCAGTGTATTTTCGTATGTATCATGTGTTTTGTATAATAAATTTACAAGGGTTTTTTAGATACAAGAGTGCTTTGGTTTCAAGCACAAATCCCAGATTTCCTCCCCCGATTTGTCTCTGATTTGATGTTGTTTCGGCTCTCATTTTAAGTCGTTTTCCATTGAATCGATATTTGGCCTCTATTTCGATCTGATTGCAGTTGTACTTTTGCCATATCATCAATTTAGGGATTAAGCCTTTTGTTTCTTTTTGTGTTTTCAGTAATTGCAAACGGTAAAAAATCTGTTGGTGGGAGCAATCGAAACGAAGAAAGACGACCTGAGCTCTACCGGAGAAAATGAAACGCTCGCTAGAAATCGAAAAGACGGACGCGTGTCTACCACGCACGAGTGACAATCCCCATGGCTCTGGAGTATTTTGAGCCGTTAGATCTTGACCCGATCTAACGGTCATGAGATGGTGTGGTGCTACATCTTCTCTGTGCATGATCCACGTGATTGCCTTAGATCAATCTGGGCCATTGATCAAGCCTGGATCCCACGGTTGAGAACGTGCGGTGCTTGCTCTTCCCCTGGTAGGGTTTGCTGCACATGATCCGTGTTGTTGGATCAATCCCTAATCCAACGGCTCCTTGTTGGCTGTGCACGAAACGAACAAGAGGGATTAAGTTTTCAGTCTTGATAAAGAAATGGGCCAAACTGGCCCTAATTGTATGGACCCTTTGTTTGATTTTTGTAATGGACTCTAAAAAATGGACAGGATGCTTTATTTATGTAATTTTAAAAACAATGGGTTTTGAATAAAATGGACAGTTTCTATTCTTTCGGGTTCCATATAATAATGATACTAATATTCAAATAATAATAATAATATTCAAATAATAATAATAATAATACATTACTTATTTTTATCCCAATTGACTAAAAATCGGGCCTATTAGGCCATCTAATTAAATAAACTTACAATTTAGTCTAACCATTTATCTAAGCCTTTATTAACAAATTGGGCCACAAAGCCTCACAATTCAATGGATTTCTCAAATTTTTGCTTTTGGGTTTTATGTTAACTAAAAGAAAGACGACAAAAATGAAGATGATATAGATAATAAAAAAATTAAAACAAAGAGAAGCGAAAACCAATGACAACATCATGTACCTCACACCAATTAACAAATCATTAAAACCAATTTGATTCATTTATCAACAATCCAATTCTTCTTTTATATATATATATATATATATATATATATATATATATATATATAGGATTAGGATTAACTTACACGGTGTAAAACTCAATTACTTTTACACAGTTTTTAGACCGTTGGATGATGGTTATTAATGGCTCGAATTATTTCTTACATTTTTTTCCAAGTGATAATCTTCACAATTTTTACTTTTAATCTCATACATTCATTTCCCTTATCCAGTGGTCCTAGATTAGTGTAAAACCAAATGAGTTTTACACCATGTAACTTGATCTCATCCTATATATATATATATATAGGGTTAGGATCAACTTACATTGTGTAAAACTCTTTAAGTTTTACACGTTTTTTGGATCGTTGGATGGGGGAAATGGATGGTTGAGATTAACTCCGTGTTTTTAATTCCCAAGTGATAATCTTCACATATTTTACCGTTAATCTCATCTATTCGTTTCACTCATCCAACGATCCAAAAAATGTGTAAAACTTAGAGAGTTTTACACAGTGTAATTTGATCATATCCCATATATATATATATATATACGTCCAACACATACACACACAAATACATGCTCAAAATAGCCCTTATATTCATGTATGTACACATAAAAAACACTCTCAATTACATGTATATATAATTACATGTTCAAAATAGCCCACATACTTTCATATCTAATCAAAATTGTCCAATTAAACATATATACACATATACTCATGAAAAGAGTCTATATGCCTCCGTATATACATAAAACTATCCAGCAAACTTTTATATGCGTATAAAACAGACCAAATACATGTTTGCATAATTTATACATCAAAACAGTCCCTTAACATACTGGAATTTGCAAGACAGCCCCTTCTTTAATTTAGACGGTTTCAAAACAGTTTCTAAGACAGCCCCTTACATTATATGGAAACCGAAACAGATTTCAAACACTACTTCAAACCTACCCACATTATCATTCGAATACTCAAGCTTTCCCAACAATCAAATTTCATTCTTTAATGACTTTTCACTCTAATGTATGCTATCATTTCACTCAAATTCAAATCATAGATTTAGCCTAATTAACCATTATAACTTTGCAAGTATAAATGTTTGCAAAATAGCACCCTTAAAGTGAACTTACAAAACAGTCCATTATAGTAGAAAAAACAGTCTCGTTTTGCTTGTAAAATTGGTCCTTCAATTGAACTTATAATATCAGCTAATACTTATTGCAAAAACAGTCCATATACTTACAATAGCACCCCTAATTTATTTGAAACAGTTCATACTTTATATAAACATGTTTATATACATAAAAAAAATGTTCCTAACGTAATTTTATGCATTCAAAACAGACCCTAATTTCTTTATACACATATAATCAGGTTCAAGTAGCCCCTTTTTTAATCTTATGTATGCATAACTTCTCCAAAAACTTTCATAGCAACTCAAAACAGTCCCTAGCATGCCTTTGTATATTAAAAACAGCCCATACACTTGCATACATTCTTATCTATATCAAACAGTCCCTGAACTATTTCTATAGTCTCTATTTACATTCGAGTTTATTCAAAGCTGGGAAATTCTTATATGTGCACATTTATTCACTCTAAACAGTCCATTTTTGTTTACACTTAAGCCTAACCAATCCGTTATACTACATGCATAACTTTACGTATCAAGCAATCTCCAATTACTTATAACAGAGCATTTGAAAGTGTTCATACAAATATATTCATCAATTAATAGCAACAATAGCTCCTAATTCAAATTCAAGCATTACATGCTCACACAATTTAGGACATAACCGAATGCATCACACTCAACTACCTTAAATTTCATTATTAAACAATCCAAAGTATATTTCTATGCTCCATCCAAACATGTTCTTACACCTCAAATCAAATTCTTTTTTACAACTATTGTCCATGTGATCAAAATTCAAGTTCTAAGCACTTCTACTCAAACAGAAAAATCAATTCGAACCATTCATTTATACTAATGACTTTAATACTTAAAATCAAACAATGATATCATAAATTTATCACAAGATTTCATGGTTACGGTCATCTGCCACACTAGATGCAAGGTAATCCTTAAACATACAATTCTCATGAAGCATTTCGAGTAGATTAAACAAAAGAATGAGACTACTTACTCTCTTCCATGGAATACTCAATCAAGGACTCAAAGATTACCAAAATTCTGCATCTCAAGCTTTCATTTCCATGGCTATCAACCCTCCCTCCTTCTCTCTAAATTTTCGGTTAAAGATGGAGGAAGGAGACACAAAGGAATTGTCTCTCCAAATGGTCGATCTCCCCCCTCCATCTTGCACATGTCCTTTCCCTCAAATGCCATGTGTATAATCTCCTTGGATCTTTTAATTTTTCATGCAAATCTTGAATTCTAATTAATAATCAATTTATTCCTTAATAATTAGCCATAAGGTTCCTTCAACTTAAAATTCGTTCACTTTCCTAATGATCAATTTAATATGTGTCAAGCACATAGTATCATACATATAATTAATAAGATATATATACTTATAAGCCCACTTTTGGGGTATTACAATTCTCCTCCGCTTAAAAAAGAAATTCATCCTCGAATTTCTTCGATGATAACAACTTAGAGATAACAATCTGAGAACATTTCCATATATTCTAAGAATCAAACAAAGCAAACTATTTGTATTGGTTACCAATTGCCAATACAAAACAAAAATTTAAACTCATAGCGATGTGAGCACAATTATGCCACCCAACGATGTAACTTCAAACTTTCAGGGAAGTTTGTTTTTTTCATTTGTTACATACTGATGTGTAACATTTCTTATACTTATATTATTTATATTAGTGTGTTTACTATGTATATAGTATGTTTGGTGTGTTTTGACTTAGTTTGATATAACTTATGGTGTGTTTATATTTGTTTGTGTGCTAATGAATATGGTTGCAAGTGTTTACGACTTGTATTAGTGTTTCCATTAAGTTTACAATACTTTGATGGAAGTTTATTACCTTTTGACGTAGGTACGTAGGAGGACACTAGCTCAAGTGAGCATATGCAGCTCAACTCCAGCTCAAGTGAGTGTATGCAGCTCATCTCCAGCTCATCAGAGTGTATGCAGCTCGGTCCCAACTCAGGAGAGTGTAACCATCTCACTTTCAGCTCATCACACTTTCAGCTAGTTCATTTCAGCTCAGCTCATTTTCAGTCAGCTCAATTTTAGCTCCACTAGCTCAACTTCAGCTGACAAATCCAAAAGTAGCTGAATTGCGTCCTACAAATCGGGGAGTGTACCAGTGCACGCGGGGCAGCAAAGGTGGCATCCGAGCATGTGACCAATGTCTGTTAACATGTGCCATGCACGAATCGACCTAAAGATGACCATATGCAGATTTGCTTTGCCATTCAAAGATGACGCATAATTGGAGTGTAGAATTTCATTTAAAACACACGTGGGAATTCATTTGCTTTCACAAATAAAATTACATGCAGCCGCTCCACTTTGCAAATCACATGCAGCCGGGATATGCCTTTATTCACATGTGCGGGAAGCATTCAATTTCAGAGAGAGAATGAAGCACATTTGCAACATTTGGTGTTGTGGCTTTGGAATTCAAAGCCATGCATATTCAACACATGAAAATACAAATCAGCGACAGAGAATGGATAAACAAATTGTTTCTGCCATTTGAATTTTGAAATTCAAAGAAAACATGCACATTAAACATGTGCTTTATCATAGTGGCGCCTAAATTTGAATGCATGGCTGGAATTTGTTTCAAAGGAGCAGCACATTTAACATGTGCTATTTTGACATGGCTAAACAGTTCTGACTTGCATGGTTAGGAAAAAATGCCGCCATTTGGGTTGTGTAACACCCGTGTTTTAGGGTTGGGAGTTCGGTGTGTGTATGTTGGGTTCGAGTCGTCCGAATCGGTTTAATTTAATTAGACCTTGGTTTTATTTTAAATGAGCATAAAATCCTAGTAATGGCAATTTTATAAATAAGTTAAAATAAGGAAGACAAACTTTTTCAAACAAAAAGAAAAAAAAAGGGACATCTTCTTCCTCATTTCACTTCAACGTGAAAACCCCAAACCCCTCCCAAAAACACTATTCCATTAAGGTATTTCACCATTTCAAGGGATTTTCGCAAGGTAACTTCGTTTTTGATTTCTTCTCCTAATTCCAAGCATTTCCATGGTTTTAGATTTCAAAACCATCATCATTTTTGTTTTTCAAGTTTTTCAAGTTTGAAGAAAGTATGAAACTTTAATGGGTTTTCAACTTGTTTTTGGTTTGTTTAGTTAAGTTTTGAGTTCACCTTACCTTAATACACCTCATATTTTGAAATGAAGGGATTTTGACAAAAATCCCGAAATGGGTCTTGGGGGCATTTTTGAAAGTGTCAAAACTTGAATTTTTTGTGTTGTTTTGTGTTGGGTTGAAGGGCTGATGGTATTGGGTTGTTAGGAAGGTATTTTGGAAGTCTTTAAAGGTCATTTGGGTGTTGGAAATGGTAGATTTCAGCTGGGTGTTAGTGGAGTACGAAAATGTAAGTTTGGTGGTTAACTTGGGTTTGAAATTATGAAGTTTTGGCTTGTGATTGTGAGTTGAGTTTGTGGCTGAGTTTGTCAATGAATTGGTTGAGTAATACCTTGTCTTTTGATTGGTTGGAAGCAAGAGGAAACATCGGAGAAGGTTCGGGATCGATTCCGGAAATTTCGGAGGCTTGAGAGGCTTTTGCTTGGTTTGCTTAAGGAAGGGTGGTGAGTGAAACTTTCAAACTTGTTTTAAATTGGTTCAAGTGTGTACTTGAGGTTTTGAGATGTGCTTGGTAGGCCATTCCAAGGTTGAAGTTAAGTTGGAAGCTTAACTTCTTGTGTGTTTATAAGCTTTAAATGTTTATGGTTATTATATTCTTGTGAAGCATGAATTGTGTATGTATGAGTATACATTGATGTGTGTGAAAATGGATGTATGATATGAACGATGGTTGTCATGATGTGGTTTAAAAGTATGATTGACACTAGTTCACTTACCGAGTATAAATGATCGATCATTAGGATTAGTGTGCACACGGTTGAGTCAAATTCGCGCGTGGCCTTGGTGGCGTTAAGCCATCAAGGAGGAGTACAGTGATGTAATATTCCACCGGAAATGTTTATATTATACGTGATGATGAGTGGAATCCCATCCGTAGGGCATGTGATGATGAGTGGAATCCCATCCATGCGAGGTCCGATGATGATTGTAATCCCACCAAGGTAATGTTGTTGTTGAGTGTAATCCGCATATCCGAGTAAACTGATAGTGGTCAATGTACTTGATCTTATGGTTATGTTGTTAGATAAGTGCTTTATCTTGTTGAGCTTAATATGAAGTAAGAGGCCAAATTATTGTCTCTTGTGTTGCTAGCTAGATTACTATTTTGATGCTTATGCATGTTTGTGTGTGATGTTAAGGATGATATGCTTAAACCCTACTTTGTCGTTGTTGTTGGTTTTAGAGCATCCTCACTAAGCTTCTAGCTTACGCTCTCGTTTTCGACAATGCAGATCATTAGCGTGGAGTTAGCAAGGAGCAAGGAAAGGGGAATTCCAAGCTTTTGTAGTTGCTCAAGTATGGTTTAGTAAATAAAGTAGTAGTTTAGCAATGGGGCTGCTATGTGTTGTATGAGCGTTGCATGACTCATAAATGTTGAATGTTGTTTATGCTATGCTTTGGATTTGTAAACCATGTTATGTTTTGGTCAAATTCTTGTGATGAGAGGCTATGCCTTTGGATGCTATATGTGTTTGCGAGCATGAAACCTTGTATGTGGCAATATGTGCCTTTTTGGCTTTTAAGCTTTTGTGTATGCTTGAAATGCAATATCTATCTTTATATGAATACCTTGTTGGAAATGTCTCGTTGATCACCTAAATTGCTCTACTTGTTAGCTCTTGGTTGCTAGATGATGTATGGTGTGTTGTATGTGATTAGGAGAGTCATAAATTGCATTTAGAGTTGAGTTTCGTGTCGTTTTGCTGCAATTTGGAGTCTTGCAGTGCAGGGCATATCGATACGCCTAAGGGACGTATCGATATAGTCCTACACTTTGGGGCACAAAATTGGCTTAGGGTACCGATACTCGGGGGTGTATCGATACGCCCAAAACTTACTGGAATTCTGAGATTTTCACGAGTCTTAGGCGTATCGGTATGGGCTCTAAGCGTATCGGTACAGTTTTGTCTCGTTGATCGTGAGATGTTGACCGAGGAGGGTGTATCGATACGTCCAAGGGCTGTATCGATACGGTCTCCTTGAGTTGACTGAAGGCAGTTGACTTGGTCAAGGCATATCGATACCCTTGACTGGTGTATCGATACGGCCTGTGGTGTAAGATTAAAATGGGTTGTTTAACATGTTGCTTTGGCTTGGTTGCTTTTGTTTCGTGATGTTTTCTGCTGTCGTGATCACTTAAGAAATAAGTATGCCTTTAGACAAGATATAATTAAAAGAAATTTTTCTAGGGTTGCTAACCGAGGTGGGACCTTAACGGTTTTCACATCGGTTTTCCCAGTGTAGCCTACTCGGACCGGTCAGTCGACCAGACTAGGACGAGGCGATTACATTTGTTGGTATCAGAGCCCGAGGTTACCGAGACCTCAGGTAGGTAAGTGAGGTAAGTTTGAAGTGTTATGTAATTGTATTGCTTCGGTGTATGCTTTGCCATGTATGCTTGTTTTTTGTTCATTCGTACGGTGTTTGGAAGCATGATTGTTGTGTCTGGTGTGGTGTCGGGTTCCCATTGCTACTATTACTTAATTTGAAAAAGTTTTATATGGGAAGATACTTGAACACGGTTGGACCCTTGCCTTTGCTAACTTAATCCTTTTATGTTTGTTTGTTGTAGTTGTTATCTTGCTAGCTGTGAAATGAGACCAAGAGGGAGGCCTAGGATGGTTCAACCGAAACCATGGGCAGCAGCTCCAGGAGTTGAGCCAGTTGGTGAGGCGCAGGCTCCTCAACCTCAACCTTCTCCTTCTCATCCTCACCAAGAAAAGGGAGGCGAGGCGGGAGCCGAGGGTGTAGAACCTCAAGTTGGCCAAGGACTGGCTGGGATAGATTTAGCTCCCCTAGTTTAGGCGATAGCTGGGGATTTTCAGGCTGCAGTGGCTGGGGGTCAGGCTGTGGCACACCCCAGGGAGAGGGTACTGGTTTGCCATTAGAGAGACTCGGCAGTTTGGGAGGCGAAGAGTTCAGAGGGTCGACACCCGAGAGGTCTGAGACTTGGTTTGAGAAGACCGTCCGTATTCTGGCACAGATGGGATGTACCGGGGAACGCAAGCTAGGGTTTGTTATATCTCTGCTTCAGGGTGACGCCTACACTTGGTGGGTCACCATCACCACAGGTATGGTAGAGGCTGAGATCACTTGGGAGTTTTTCGAGTCAGCTTTCCGTAAGAAATATCTGGGTCCCCGATATCTCGATGAGAAGAAGAGGGAATTTATGGCTTTGGTACAGGGGAGTATGTCAGTGACGGACTATGAGATCAGATTTGTCAGGCTGAGTCAGTATGCATCTGAGCTTGTTCCTACTGAGGAGGAACGTTGTAACCGATTCCGCTATAGGTTGAACCAAGAGATCAAGAGGTACACTTTAGCTGCTGACTAGATAGATTTTGATGTCTTGGTCACTAGGGCCAAGGACTTAGAGCACAGTTTGGGCTTGACCAAACGATCTGGTGGTTCTAGTTCTGGAAAGAGATCTAATGACTTAGATAGAGGTGATGCCAAGAGGCATCAGGACAACAGGCATCACTATGACCATAGACGTGGTGGAGGTAACCACGGTAGGGGCCATCAGGGCTAGAGGGCTGGTGGGCGGTTGCCCACGTGTGCTAGTTGCGGGAGGAATCACATCGGTGAGTGTTGGGGGAATTTCCACTCGTGTTGGAGCTGTGGAGCTAGGGATCATATTAGGCGTGACTGTCCACATCAGGTGGGGCAAGCACCAGTTCAGGCTCAGGCTCCTGCTAGAGCTAATGACTTTCAGAGAGGCCGCAGGCGCGGTAGAGGTAACTTCCAGTCAAGAAATGATAGCCAGAGAAACATAGAGCATGTAGTTGCAGTCCAGCCAGAGGGCGGAGGCCAGGCCAGAGTTTACACTCAACCTGAGGGTCAGCACGACACATATGTGATTGCAGGTAACTTCTCGATATAGTCTTTGGGTTTGCTTTCTTTGATTGACTCCGGGTCTACACATTCATATATATTGAGTGAGCATGCAAAGATGTTGAAATTGCCTTGTGAGGTATTAGAGGTAGGAGTTAGTGTTACTAGTTCATTCGGGGATACAGTTGTAGTTAGAAAGATGTACAGAAGGTGTCCGCTAATGGTTCAGCGGCATGTGTTTCCAGTGGATATGATGGAGCTATTGTTTTATGGCTTTGATGTGATTTTGGGTACGGACTGGCTCACTGAGCATAAAGCTAGGATAGACTTTGAGACTAAGAGGATTTCTTTGAAACTCGCGAATGACTATGAGATAGTGGTGGTAGGTGAGAACGTGAAGTTCTTATCGAATGTAGTTTCAGTTTTAGAGGCTAAGAGACTAGTTGAGATGGGTTGCGAAGCGTATTTGGCCTATGTGATGAATCCAAACATGAGTGAGGTTAGAACTCAAGATATTCGGACAGTTTATGACTTTCCAAAGTGTGTTTCCGGAAGAATTGCCGGGTTTACCGCCAGACAGAGAGGTAAAGTTTACTATAGAAACTTATTCAGATTCAGCTCCTGTTTCGATTGCTCCGTATCGTATGGCACCGAAAGAACTGAAAGAGTTGAAGACTCAGTTGCAAGAGTTGACAGATAAAGGCTTTATCCGACCGAGTTCTTCGACTTGGGGCGCTCCAGTTTTGTTTGTAAAGAAGAAAGACGGAAGCATGAGAATGTGTATAGATTACAGACAGTTGAATCAGTTAACAGTGAAGAACAAGTATCTATTGCCGAGAATTGATGACTTGTTTGACCAGTTGAGAGGGGCATCAGTCTTTTCGAAAATTGACTTGAGATCCGGTTACTACCAATTGAAGGTAGGGGAGGTTGATGTACCGAAGACGGCCTTTAGGACTAGATATGGTCACTATGAGTTTTTAGTCATTCCTTTTGGGTTGACTAACGCACCGGCTGCTTTCATGGATATGATGAATAAGATCTTCCATCAGTACCTAGATCAGTTTGTAGTTGTCTTCATAGATGACATTTTGGTGTATTCGCGTACCGAGGAAGACCACGACCGACACTTAAGGCTAGTTTTGCAGACCTTGATAGAAAATCAGTTGTATGCAAAGTTGAGTAAGTATGAGTTCTGGATCCGAGAGGTAGTCTTCTTAGGGCACGTAGTGTCTGTCGATGGGATTAGAGTTGATCCGAAGAAGATAGAAGCTATTGTTGAGTGGAAGTAACCGGAGTCAGTAACAGAGGTTCGTAGCTTTCTAGGCATAACTGGATACTATAGAAGGTTCTTAGAAGGTTTCTCAAAGTTAGCCGCTCCATTGACACAGTTACTTCAGAAGAGTGTTCAGTTTGAGTGGACAGATGCAAGACAACGAGCCTTTGAGAAGTTGAAAGAAGCTTTGACCCAAGCACCGATCTTGATTTAGCCAGAGTCAGGGAAGGAATATGTAGTTTACAGTGATGCTTCCTATGTAGGCCTAGGTTGTGTTCTCATGCAAGATAAGAGAGTGGTGGCTTATGCCTCGAGACAATTGAAGACTCACGAGCGTAACTATCCGACCCATGATATAGAGTTGGCTGCAGTTGTGTTTGCTCTAAAGATTTGGAGACATTACTTGTACGGTGAGAAGTGCACAGTGTACACAGATCACAAGAGTTTGAAGTATATCATGACTCAGCGAGAGTTGAATCTCAGACAACGTAGGTGGTTAGATTTGCTAAAGGACTATGATCTTACGATTGAGTACCATCCGGGTAAGGCCAATGTAGTGGTCGATGCTTTGGGTAGAAAAGTAGCTGTAAATTTGAGAGCCATGTTTGCTAGATTGAGCTTGTCCGGAGATGGTGGCTTGGTGGCCGAGCTTCAGGTCAGACCTACTCCAGGTCAGTTGATTAGGGAGAAACAGCTCTTAGATAGACCTTTGGCACCTCACGTGCAAGACATAGCCGAGGGTAGACCTTCAGACTACAGTTTCAATATCGATAGGGTCTTGTGTTTCAGAAATAGGGTAGTTGTGCCAGAAGACAGTGACTTGAGACATACGATCTTGACTGAAGCGCACAGTAGTCCGTTTGCTATGCATCCTGGAAGTACGAAGATGTATCGAGATTTGAAGAATGAGTACTTTTGGGTTGGTTTGAAGAGAGATGTAGCCGACTTCGTGAGTAAATGTATGGTGTGTCAGAGAATGAAGACGAAACATCATGTTCCCTCAGGTTTGTTGCAATCGTTGAGAATTCCGGAATGGAAATGGGAGAATATCACCATGGATTTTGTTTCGGGCTTGCCTTTGACTCCTACGAAGAAGAACTCAGTTTGGGTTATAGTAGACAGTTTCACGAAGTGTGCTCACTTCTTAGCAGTCAATACGACTTATACCTTAGATAGACTGGCCGATCTGTACATTGGTGAGATTGTTAGACATCATGGTGTGCCAAAGTCGATTGTGTCCGATAGAGATCCGAGGTTTACAGCTCAATTTTGAGAGTGTTTGCATACAGCTTTGGGTACCCGTTTGAATTTCAGCACGTCATATCATCCTCAGACAGATGGTCAGTCTGAGAGGGTTATACATATTTTGGAGGATATGTTGCGTTGTTGCATCATTGATTTTCAGGGTATGTGGGAGAAGCACCTGCCTCTAGTTGAGTTTGCTTACAATAACAGTTTTCAATCGAGCATTCAAATGGCTCCGTATGAGGCCTTGTATGATAGGAAGTGTAGAACTCCAGTTTGTTGGGCTGAAGTGGGACAGAAGTTGTTACCTATGTCAGATTTGCTTAAGGGGACAACAGATAAAGTGAAATTGATTTGCGATCGCTTGAAGGCGGCTTCGGATAGACAGAAGTCCTGCACCAACTTGAAGAGGAAGGATGTTGAGTTTTCAGTGTGTGAGAAGGTGTTCCTAAAAGTGTCTCCGTGGAAGAAAGTGATGAGATTTGGCAGGAAAGGGAAGTTGAGTCCGAGGTACATAGGACCGTATGAGATTGTGAAAAGGGTTGGTCCAGTTGCTTATCAGTTGTGTTTGCCATCCGAGCTAGAGAAGATACACAATGTGTTTCATGTTTCGATGCTCCGTAAGTATAGGTCAGACCCATCACATGTTATGCCTGTTGAAGAGATTGAATTGATGTAACCCCCGTAGCCCGGCCTAGACGGTTGACCCGAACTACGAAGATTACACGGGGAAAACCAAAGTCAACCCGAAAGTCAACCTTGATTAACGACCCTTTTTTCCTTTTTAATCTTGTCTAGATGCACATTAGTTCTATATGTGATCACTCAAACACCATACTCAAAGATCACAAACATCAGAGATCAAACGGGGACCCAATTGAACAAATTACAATTTTAGGGACTAAATTGTAATTTCTGAAAACTTTGAGGCCTTAACCAGATTTTAAGTTACCAACATAAAATTAATCATGTTTCATGCATCTCGGCCAAATTTCAGCTCAAACGGACATCTCAAACTCATACAATTGCACATACAAGATTCAGGACCAAAATGCAAACATTTTGAAACACATAACTGCCACTGTCAGCCCCCAACGGTCAACCGTTCCGAAACGGGAGACAGCCCGTTTTGAAACGCGGGGCTGTTCCGCAACGGGTACCGAAACGGGGGTCGGGCAGTAGCCTTTCCGTTTCGGAACGGTGTCACCCGTTTCGGACGCCTGGGCTGCTTCAAGGCACCCGTTCCGAAACGGTTCACCCTGTTCCGAAACACCCTGCACAAAATGCAGAATTTTGCCTACTTAAACATGCAATAGGCCAACCAAACATGCTCCAAACGCTACCAAACTTTACCAGCATGCAAATCAACATATAAGGGACATACTTGCATCAACAATTCAACAAAATAACAACATATACGAAAAACCCCAATTTCAAGGTTAAGCTTCCAACACAAGCAACCATTTAAACAACATACTTCCAATTCAAACTCATAAGCCAAACCATGTTCCAACAACATCAACAACACAAAACCATACTTGTCCGAACATAAACAAACACATACATCAACCCAAGAGATTCTACCCCATTGCCTTTATTAACTATAGCTATTAACCGAGACATACATCTCAAGTGGAGTCCTTCTTGAATCCCTTGCTCCTTGCTGTCCAAACTTCAAGAATCTGCATTGATGGACAAAAAGGAGCGTAAGCACATAATGCTTAGTGAGGAATGCTCAAAACCAAAACACCATCAATGCAGCGAGCCATAAATCACTTTTAAAACAAACTCGATTTGTTTACCAAAGCCATGTTTGAAAACTCCTTTTCAACAACAAGCTCAAAACCATGCATAAACACCATATGCAAGCTAAAACAAAACCTTGGAAAACACTCCCATTTCACAACATACCTTTCTTAAACTTGAAAGCCAATTCAAGCAAGAATCTTTTAAAACCATTTCACAAACCAACCAACACATGCATTAAACCAAAGGCAACATATATGAACCACAACATCATCATCACATGCCTTTAAAAACAAGTCTTAACAAGACTCCAATGCACTAAAGATATTTCATGCTCACATGCATCATTTTCCAAATGATAATCAACAGTTGTTCAACTTAACAAGTAAACATGCATTCACAAGCATTATACACTTTCCATGCAACCATGCATCTTTTCAAGCATCTCATGCTTCACATGCAATTATGCATCAATTCAAGCATCTCATGATTCACATGCAATTATGCATCAATTCAAGCATCTCATGCTTCATCACGATCAAGAACATCATATTGGCCTTCAAGTGATCAACCACATTCACTTTTCAACTCAACACCCAATCGGATACGCGGATTCCGAGCGTTGTCCCTACGCTCCATACACCCTACCAATCCAAGGTCTCCCAAATGGACTTTTAAAGACCATTTGACCTCAACATCCTAAGGTTCCCATGTATGGACTTTTAAACACCATACAACCTTAGCTTTCCCGAGGTTCCCATGTATGGACTTTCAAACACCATACAACCTCAACTTTCCCGAGGTTCCCATGTATGGACTTTCAAACACCATACAACCTCAACTTTTCCCCAAGGTTCCCATGTATGGACTTTCAAACGCCATACAACCTTGACATGCACAAGGTTCCCATGTATGGACTTTCAAACACCATACAACCTTTGCATTCACCGATTGGTAGTTGTATAACATCACTAACGAGATCCGGGACACCCTACACAAGATCCACACATGGACTTAACCCCGCCATTGTGATCTCAACAAGCACAAGGTTCTCACATATGGACTTTTAAACACCATATAACCTTTGCTCAACCAAGGTCCTCGAATGGGCAACACCTCCATTATGACCTCAACCATCTCGTTAGGATACTTGAAGGGAGTTTACCGGTCCACTCTTGACCACTCCACCTCCAAGGCGACTTAATTCACGGTGCACCCAATCCTATAGCCGGCTAACTATATCCGATCAAAGAACCAAGAACCACTTACATCACTTGCCAATATAATCACCATACCACATTAGTCCAATGTTTCACATGCATAACCATAATGCAAAAACCATCATTTACCAACATTAATTCACTGTTTTAAAGCATTAAACAAAGCCATTGAACAACATGCAACACCATGCATCAAAACCACATTTTCAATGTATAAAACCAAGGATCTCTTACCTTGAGCATCCTTCACATATGGCTTTCAAAACCAGCATTAAACCATGCTAAATATGCTTTCAAAACAGATTTAAACCATGCAAAACACATGCATTTCAATCATCAACCACAATTGCTTAAAAGCCAATTTCACAATCATAATTCAAGAGCGAAAATTCATTCACTTACTCTTGAGCTTAGCAAAGTTGTTTAGACTTACACTAAGCTCCCAAAAACCTTCAAACCTTGGTTTAAAAGCTGAAAACCCAACTTCACTCACCGATAACCAAAACAAGGCTAGCCACCAAGCCTTCCAAGCATCCGAAACCTTCCGCAACACCTCCAAAGCTCACGGATCAAACTCCCCTGTTTCAAGCACACAAAAACAACACATTAATGCATCATTATGCATTAAGAACAGCAGCCACACAACCAAACTCGCTGCTCATCACACAACCAACAATTCGGCTACCAAACACAACCGAAATCACCTCCAAACACTACCAAAACTTAACCCAACCAAGATCCATCACTTCTAACCATTTTTAAACATCAATTAACATCAAAAATGATCACAAACACGTCCTTATACCTCCAGGTATTACAGATCACCAAAAACACTCCAAAAACAACCAAAAACTCAAGCCAAACTTAGGAAATTCAACCTATCCGGGATTGCATTAGTTAAACCTCAACTTCTAATCAATTTAGCATTCATTTAACATCATTTTGACACTTCAAAACACTGCCCAAACAGATCACACAAAAATTTCACCAAAATCGCCAAATCTTGCATTTTAAGCCAAAATCAAGATTTCAATTGAAAAGCCTTTAACAAAACACAAATCAAGGATTGAGAACTTGGGAATTTCAATAAAGAACTTGAAGTTCAGAGGAGAAGGACGTTCTTACCTCCAAACTTGAGTTTCTCCTTTTTAGAGCCAAAAAGCTTGATGAAACAACTTGCAAATTGAGAGGTTTTGTTGATGAGATGATTAGGAATCAAATGAGAGTTGAAATGAGTGATTTGAGTGACAAAATCAGAGAGAAAAGATCTGGAGAGAATGTGTTTGGTTTGAGAGAAAAGATGAGAGAAAATAGTTGAGAGAAAAGTTAGTTAGAATTAGGAAAATATCTTCCCTCCACTTTTCTTTAGTTTAAAAACATTTAATTAATCATTTAATATATTTAGAAAATCTGGAGAAACTCCCATTGGGTAAATAGCTCCTTAAAGATTCAAAGTTTCAATCCTTTTTAAAACAGTCACGCAGTTTTCAAAAATTACATTTTGGTCACTAACCCAAAATGTCACCCTTCCAAACCTCATTTTCCAAAATTGATTTCACAGTTCACTTTTATATATTAAAAGATGATTTTAGAACATTTTTCCATATTTTTAATGCAACCCAAACTAGGCTTTCCTAAATTCACTCTTATATATTCGATCAGCACTTTGACCAAACCGGTCAACGCCCAAAACTTTTGAGCCTAAAACTGGGGCGTTACAATTGAATCCAGATTTGACTTATGACGAGGAACTAGTTGAGATCTTAGCTTCAGACAGCAAGGTGTTGAGGGGTAGATCGATTGAGTTAGTAAAACTGTGGTGGCAACGTCGAGGGGTGGACGAGGCCACTTGGGAGAGGAAGGAGGATATGGAAAGGAAGTTTCCTTATCTCTTTCAGTCAGGTCATTTCGGGGACGATATTCCTTAAGTGGGGGAGAGTTGTAACACCCGTGTTTTGGGGTTGAGAGTTCAGTGTGTATGTTGGGTTCGAGTCGTCCGAATCAGTTTAATTTAATGAGACCTTGGTTTTATTTGAAATGAGCCTAAAATCCTAGTAATGACAATTTTGTAAATAAGTTAAAATAAGGAAGACAAGCTTTTTCAAACAAAAAGAAAAAAGGGGCCATCTTCTTCCTCATTTCACTTCAACGTGAAAACCCCAAACCCCTCCCAAAAACACTATTCCATTAAGGTGATTCACCATTTCAAGGAATTTTCGCAAGGTAACTTCGTTTTTGATTTTTTCTCCTAATTCCAAGCATTTCCATGGTTTTAGATTTCAAAACCACCGTCATTTTTGTTTTTCAAGTTTTTCAAGTTTGAAGAAAGTATGAAACTTTAATGGGTTTTCAATTTGTTTTTGGTTTGTTTAGTTAAGTTTTGAGTTCACCTTACCTTAGTACACCTCATATTTTGAAATGGAGGGATTTTTACAAAAATCCCGAAATGGGTCTTGGGGGCATTTTTGAAAGTGTCAAAACTTGAATTTTTGGTGTGGTTTTTTGTTGGGTTGAAGGGCTGATGGTATAGGGTTGTTAGGAAGGTGTTTTGGAAGTCTTTAAAGGTCATTTGGGTTTTGGAAATGGTAGATTTCAGCTGGGTGTTAGTGGAGTACGAAAATGTAAGTTTGGTGGTTAACTTGGGTTTGAAATTATGAAGTTTTGGATGCTATATGTGTTTGCGAGCATGAAACCTTGTATGTGGCAATATGTGCCTTTTTGGCTTTTAAGCTTTTGTGTATGCTTGAAATGCAATATCTATCTTTATATGAATGCCTTGTTGGAAATGTCTCATTGATCACCTAAATTGTTCTACTTGTTAGCTCTTGGTTGCTAGATGATGTATGGTGTGTTGTATGTGATTAGGAGAGTCGTAAATTGCATTTAGAGTTGAGTTTCGTGTCGTTTTGCTGCAATTTGGAGTCTTGCAGTGCAGGGCGTATCGATACGCCTAAGGGCCGTATCAATACGGTCCTACACTTTGGGGCACAGAATTGGCTTAGGGTACCGATACTCGGGGGTGTATCGATACGTTCAAAACTTATTGGAATTCTGAGATTTTCACGAGTCTTAGGCGTATCGGTACAGGATCCAAGCGTATCGGTACGGTTTTGTCTCGTTGACCGCAATATGTTGACCGAGGAGGGTGTATCGATACGCCCAAGGGCTGTATCTATACGGTCTCCCTGATTTGATTGAAGGCAGTTGACTTGGTCAAGGCGTATCGATACCCTTGACTGGTGTATTGATACGGCATGTGGTGTAAGGTTAAAATGGGTTGTTTAACATGTTGCTTTGGCTTGGTTGCTTTTGTTTCGTGATATTTTCCGCTGTCGTGATCACTTAAGAAATAAGTATGCCTTTAGACAAGATATAATTAAAAGAAATTTTTCTAGGGTTGCTAACCGAGGTAGGACCTTAACGGGTTTCACATCGGTTTTCCTCGTGTAACCTACTCGGACCGGTCAGTCGACCAGACCGGGACGAGGGGGTTACAGTTTGGTTATTTGTTTTAATTTTTAATTTCAAACGGCTGAAAGACAACCACTCAATGTATAACCGGCCAACTTCTCTTTGTATTATATATAGGCCGAATTTCATTTGTAAAAGGTTAGAAATTTTGGAAATAAAATTTGTTTGAGAGAGTTTCTCTTGTTCGGTTCTTTTTAGAACTATTTTTTGACATTTCAGACTTTGTTTTGATTTGTCAAATTTACTTGAAACTTCGTGTTCCTAGATCGCTATCTAGTGGGTCCAAGTCCTCCGACGTAAAACATATTCGATTCGGGTTTGCTCAGTAGATTGTGCAGGTTCTTTCGAGCTTTTCGTCTTTGACGTTAGACAGATTCGATTCGAGTTCGTTCAGCAGATTGTTCGAGTTCTTTCGAGTTTAACGTTGCCAAACTTTCTCTGATTTTCCAGCAACATTTCTGCCACAATTTGGTCACCGAATCAGCCTTGAAAGCTCGTTCAAGCCTTCATCTTTGTTCGATTCCAAATTCGTTCAGAAATTCCTACACCTTATTCTTTCTTTCCTTTTTGTTTTCTTCTATATTTTCTTGTTATTTTGATCCTAAAACAATATCCATTTTGGTTTTTTTGCAGAGATATACTTGCTACTATCCTAGATGCGTTACAGACAAGGAACGTTGTTTTTGAAGCAACGTACCCCCCTTTTATCATATGGTATCAGAGCCAGGTTGCATTTTAGCACTTTTTACACTACCATACATCAAAAAATATATATACAAAAGTCAAAAAAATTCTAGAAAAAAAGTCAAAGTCAAAGGTTTGACTAGAAAAGTCAAAGTAAAAAAAAAGCGAGAAAAAAAATTCAAAAAAATCAAAAAAAAATCAAATTCGAATATTCAGTGTATTTTACATCCTAAAGTGTTGTTTTGTTCGAAAAATTATGAAGGGTGCTCAATTATGCCATGAAATGCTTCGAAATCACCTGAAACAACTTGTTCTTGTTTGTTCGGTGATAGGATCGTTGTAAGCATTTCTTTGCAGTAAGTTGTTTCCTTTTCCTTCATTTTTTTATCAGCCTTTATTTATTTTGTTTCATCACCAATTTCCAGCCTTCTTATTATTATTTTTTTAGCCTTTTTTATTTTTATTTCACCTAACAGTCCCTATTTGTCCTTTAACCATTTGTTTGTTTACCTACTATATTATCTTGTAAGTTTGACACAGTTAACAAGTCCAAAAGATCAAGTTAGTTCTTTAAAGAACTGATTGCGAGAGATCGAGTGGAAAAGGCAAACAAAGCATGTGAGAACAGAAGGGGAGACAAAAAGAGACATTCAAGTATTCTCCCGAGTGAAACACGAGCGTTTGAGTGCAATTGTTGAGCGATCTTTCCTTGGAGCGATCTGTGAGATTTTTGTTGAGTGAGCAGTGAGGTCCATTTTTTATTTATTTCACTAACATGTATATATTGTGTGTTTTTTTTTGTTTTTATTTGCTTGTTTGTTTTCTTTGTGTGAAAATGACAGGTTCTGATGAATGACCACAACCAGACTTGCAAATGCAAGCCTTAGAGCGGATGATGCAACGGTGATTGCTAATGCATTGAAACCTATACATTCTCAATTGGGTAGATTAGATGGGGGTGGTTCCCATTCTGTCCATGAAGAGATAAATGATGACAATGTGCAGACATTGGCTACTGGTGAAGCACTTGTTGGCAAGAGAAGTCTGAATGATCAGCCATCGTAGGATGAATCACAACAAAACAACCTCTTCCATACGAGATGCAACGTGAACGGTAAGGTATGTATTGTGATTATTGATAGTGGTAGTTGTGCTAACGTTACTAGTACTCTCATGGTTGACAAGTTAGGACTGAATACGACCACGCATCCCAATCTGTACAAGTTACAATGGTTGAATGATGGTGTTGAAATCAAAGTTACCGAACAAGTTGTTATACCATTTTTCATTGGTAAATACAAGGATGAGGTAACTTGTGATGTTTGTTCTATGGATACTTGTCATTTGTTGTTAGGAAGACCGTGGCAGATTGATAAGAGAGTTTTGCATGATTGTTACACCAATCGATACACTTTTACTCATGAGGGCAAAAAGGTAACTTTGGCACCTATGACTCCAAGTGAAGTATATGAAGACGAAGTTCGTTTGAAAGCGAGTACTGCAGCTTGGAAGGCCAACAAAGAGAAGAATGAATGCAAAAAGAAGAAAGCAAATTCACATGTATTATCTGATTCGACATTTTCTTCTATTTCTTCTTCTAAATTGCAGGTTAATAAGGTGATGCCATGTGAAGTTTACAAGGTTGCTACTGTTGGTATGTCTAGTGCATCTATGTCCATTCCAGAAATTCAGGAACCTTCTGTACCACGGTTTGGCATTCCTTTCCATTGTACTATTGATTTTTCATTTTTATATGATGATTTCTTTGGTTGTACATTGGATTGTGAACAACCTTCTGTTGTGATTCTGGATGATCGTCAAGATTTTTGTTGTTCTTTGGAGTTGCCTTTGTATATCATTGTTTGCATGATTACGAATGTGCAACGGGCATTGTCTGACTTTATGTTGTGCATTATTCGGAAAGGTACAAGAAAGAAGGCATTTCCATTTATGTTCTTTGTAAAAGAACTTGATTCGAGAGGATGGTATATGTGTCGAGCCAGACGACTGAGGAAGTTCCCTGCTAAGAGAAAGTCGAAATTGTTCCCTTTTGTAATAAGGGTCGATTTGGGGACAAATCGCATTAAAGAAGGGGGGTGATGTGAGCACAATTATGTCACCCAACGATGCAACTTCAAACTTTCAGGGAAGTTTGCTTTTTTCATTTGTTACATACTGATGTGTAACATTTCTTATACTTATATTATTTATAGGGTAAACTACATAAATGACCACCATACTATTGGTAAAGTCGCGATTTGACCACCTTACTTTTTTCGAAGCAATAAAACCACCAAATTATTTAATTGGTTGCAATGTGACCACCAGCCGTTAAAAACTAACGGAAGCAGTGACGTGGCAGTTAATAAAATTGGTATAATTACACATTTGGTCCCCGCTATTTGTACATTTTATCAATTTGGTCCTAATTTTAATAAATAAAATAATTTTATTATTTAATTAGGCTACGACATGTGTCGCCGTATTATTGGAGGATTTTATTTATATATTTTTAATTTAATAATTTTTATTTTGCTCCTCAAATCAGGTGGTGACATGTGTCATCAGATTGAAGGAGCAAAATTAAAGAAACAAGCACTTTGCCCCCAATAGGAATTAAACCCAGGTTAACTGGGTTGAGAGTGAGCACGCTTACCACTAGGCAAAAGCAATCCTTGCGATGCATTGTACAAAATCCAATATATATCTTAGTGTTTTGTTTGCTCGAATGATCAAGAGGATTGATAAAAAATGATTCAGTTTAATGAAACTCCATAGATAAATGGTTGAAAACAAAACAAAATAGAATAAGGGGTTTGGGGAAGGACCTTCAAAAGAAGCAAGTAACGAAAAGCCATGTATCTATGGAAGCTATCCATGTTGTCGAGAACTCGAACTCTGCCGACAATGATCAGCTTCCCGTCTTTGTTGATCCATGGTTTGTTGGTGAAGTAACGGAAGGCGTAATCTTGAATATGGAAGTATTTGATGGGGTTCCGGAGTGAAGAACCGACTTGGTATGTGGACTCGGGTGGTTAATGTGATGCGTGAGCCATCATCGCCGCTATCATGGCGTTCACCACCATGTCTGCTTGTATCTGCATATGCATATGCAGATGTTGATGAATAGAGGCACGCAGGGGGGTTGGTCTTAAAATGGATTGAAGGATAAACACCGAGTGAACTCACCACATCTACTATGGAGTCCAGGTTGCCGAGGAAGAATGTCAAAATCCCCTTGGCATAAGCAACATCTAGGCTATCAAAGGTCCTATTGTAAAGAGGATGAGGTAGAATAATGAGTTAAAAGTAAAACGATGGAGCAATATAAATGAAGTGAATGGATCAACCTGGTTCCTTCGACCCAGCCGGGGAAGGGCTCTTTGTAAGTGCTGGTGATGATGGTGGGGCGAAGTATTACAGTGGGTATAACGCCTTTCAATTCGAGCGAACAAAACACTAAGATATATATTGGATTTTGTACAATGCATCACAAGGATTGCTTTGGCCTAGTGGTAAGCGTTCTCACTCTTAACCCAGTCAACTTGGGTTCGATTCCTATTGGCGGCAAAGTGTTTGTTTCTTTAATTTTGCTCCTTCAATCTGGTGACACGTGTCACCACCTGATTGTAGGAGAAAAATAAAAATTATTAAATTAAAAATATATAAATAAAATCCTCCAATAATACGGCGACACGTGTCGTAGCCTAATTAAATAATAAAATTATTTTATTTATTAAAATTAGGACCAAAATGATAAAATGAACAAATAGCGGGGACCAAATGTGTAATTATACCAATTTTATTAACTGCCATGTCACTGCTTCCGTTAGTTTTTAACGGCTGGTGGTCACATTGCAACCAATTAAATAATTTGGTGGTTTTATTGCTTCGAAAAAAAGTAAGGTGGTCAAATCGCGATTTTACCAATAGTATGGTGGTCATTTATATAGTTTACTCTTATTTATATTAGTGTGTTTACTATGTATATAGTATGTTTGGTGTGTTTTGACTCAGTTTGATATAACTTATGGTGTGTTTATAATTGTTTGTGAGCTAATGAATAAGGTTGCAAGTGTTTACGACTTGTATTAGTGTTTCCATTAAGTTTACAATACTTTGATGGAAGTTTATTACCTTTTGACGTAGGTACGTAGGAGGACACTAGCTCAAGTTAGCATATGCAGCTCAACTCCAGCTCAAGTGAGTGTATGCAGCTCATCTCCAGCTCACCAGAGTGTATGCAGCTCGGTCCCAGCTCAAGAGAGTGTAACCAGCTCATTTTCAGCTCATCACACTTTCAGCTAGATCATTTCAGCTCAGCTCATTTCCAATCAGCTCAATTTTAGCTCCACTAGCTCAACTTCAGCTGACAAGTCCAAAAGTAGCTGAATTGTGTCCTACAAATCAGGGAGCGTACCAGTGCACGCGAGGCAACCAAGGTGGCGTCCGAGCATGTGACCAACGTCTGTTAACATGTGCCATGCACAAATCGACCTAAAGATGACCATGTGCAGATTTGCTTTGCCATTCAAAGATGACACATAATTGGAGTGTGGAATTTCATTTAAAACACACGTGGGAATTCATTTGCTTTCACAAATAAAATTACATGCAGCCGCTCCACTTTGCAAATCACATGCAGCCGAGATATGCCTTTATTCACATGTGCGGGCAGCATTCAATTTTAGAGAGAGAATGAAGCACATGTGCAGCATTTGGTGTTGTGGCTTTGGAATTCAAAGTCATGTATATTCAACACATGAAAATACAAATCAGCGGCAGAGAATGGATAAACAAATTGTTTCTGCCATTTTAATTTTGAATTTCAAAGAAAACATGCACATTTAACATGTGCTTTATCCTAGTGGCGCCCAAATTTGAATGCATGGCTGGAATTTGTTTCAAAGGAGCAGCACATTTAACATGTGATATTTTGACATGGCTAAACAGTTCTGACTTGCATGGTTAGGAAACAATGCCACCATTTGGGTTGGTTATTTGTTTTAATTTTTAATTTCAAACGGCTGAAAGACAGCCACTCAATGTATAACCGGCCAACTTCTCTTTGTATTATATATAGGCCGAATTTCATTTGTAAAAGGTGAGACATTTTAGAAATAAAATTTGTTTGAGAGAGTTTCTCTTGTTCGGTTCTTTTTGGAACTATCTTTTGACATTTCAGACTTTGTTTTGATTTGTCAAATTTACTTGATACTTCGGGTTCCTAGATCGCTATCTAGTGGGTCCAAGTCCTTCGGCGTAAAGCATATTCGATTCGGGTTTGCTCAGTAGATTGTGCAGGTTCTTTTGAGCTTTTCGTCTTTGACGTTAGACAGATTCGATTTGGGTTCGTTCAGCAGATTGTTCGAGTTCTTTCGAGTTTAACATTGCCAAACTTTCACTGATTTTCCAGCAACGTTTCTGCCACAATTTGGTCACCGAATCAGCCTTGAAAGCCCGTTAAAGCCTTCATCTTTGTTCGATTCCAAATTCGTCCAGAAATATGCTTGCTACTATCCTAGATCCGTTACAGACAAGGAACGTTGTTTCTGAAGCAACGTACCCCCTTTATCACATAGGTGGCACAATAGATATATGGAGACGCAGTGAGTCCGTGTTTAGTCTGACCCTTTATCACATAGGTGGCACAATAGACATATGGAGACGCTGTGAGTCCGTGTTTAGTCCGAGAATCGACTAAACCATGCTCTGATACCAATTTGTAAAATCCTCAACCCGACTTAAAAGAAAAACTGGAGTTAAGAACGTTAGTGCAAAGAAAACCGAAACCAGAACCAGAAAATTTGAAAACTTTTTGTTTAACTAATCATAGGATAACATGTGGTTGCTTATCACTAATAAACTTTCTTTTAATCATTATCACATTGTATAGTCAATATAAACTATATATAACATCGGCCAAGATATAGAGTTACAAGATAACATTTTTTTCTTCATTTAGTACTTTAATGTAGTCATAACAAGAACCCTTCCGATATACATTTCCATTTAATTACTCACAAGTTCCAAAAGGGGATCGATCACTTCCTTAAAAAGGATCGACCCTTATATTTTTTATTAAACATATTATAACTTAAACATATTACAAGTTTAACCATACTTTACCAGGATATCTCAAATATTATAGTACATTGCTCAACCCATGACCACAATTTTATCTATTTTAACAATCATTGAGATATGAATCTACCATTTACTATGAAACAATTTAAGCCTCTTATCATATTTAGAACATTGTCATTCAGAAACATACAAATTCTTTGTTTAAAGCAAACATGAGTCTTATTACCCCAATATAATGTATTTTCATTTATTCCAAGCTTTAAACTTGAATCATCACCTTAAGCACTCAATCAGGACATAGATTTTTAACAACGCATGCCACATAGCCAAGAATTAATTCGATCATGTCAAACTCTAGACCAAATATTTGTTATGAATTTATTTCTTATATATTCAAGTTCGACCCATGCCTATAACATCATTTCCCCAATTATCCATATTACTTAGCTAGTTATTCAGACATCGGTTATACTACAAGAAAGTACACAACAATTTAGTAACATATACTATTAACTAAGGACCCATTCGATTATACAAGTTCTTGTCTCATTCTTCACTGCAAGTTTTATCACTTTTTAAGATTTCCATATTAAGGGTGTATCCCATTCACATCAAATTAAACCTATTATTCAAAATTCATACTTCTTGTAGTATATACTATCATTATTCGATCAATATGATTTCTTTACTCCATAGTCAAATAACCAAGTAGAATGCTAATAACTCTTAGCTTCTCAAATCTTCTCTCATTTGAACTACATGTTCTAGTTCTGATAGCTAAAATAATGTTCATGTAATTACATAAGTATACCTTAAACCTCATTCAAAATGCACAATTATACAAATCAGCTTCTTGAAATATTAAACATCAATTGATTATACAAATTAAGGATTGCTTTACACATATCAATCTAGCATTAGGCCATCCAAGATAATAATCAAGAAGTCATCTTTATTCTATATCCCGTTAACAGTTCCTATTTATAAAAAAAAATCTGGGATTCATTCGATCACTCATAACACCTAGTTTATTTTACATTCATTCATTTTAAAATTCTTCATCAAGCAACAATACATTAACATATTATCATATTTTGATAATTACAGATCAATGGATTGATTAATATGCATACACTATAAATCCTAAGAATTCAATTAAATAACATATACCTTAAACTACTTACACTAGAGTATCCATGAAATAGAGATTATACACATCATAAGATATAATTCCTATAACAAACGAGCAGTGTCACCATCCTAGGAGTAAACTATCTAAGATAGTTTCCAACTCTACGGAAACTTCAAACCAAGACTTGTAATCTCAACCATAATAGAGACAAGCACACTTGATTATCTTGCAATGCATGAAATGGAATGCATTAGGCTTATACAACCTAAGTGAGGTAGTAATCATGATAGAACAAGATAATAATCATCCACGGAACAATAATGATCAACCAAGTATTGTAATTATTTAAGTTAAACATATGATTAAATATCTTTGTTTATCTCTTCACTAATCTTCATGCCTGATTCAGGAACACATGTTATCTATGTCTTAATATAACTTATGGATTTTATGATATATAGTAGCTTATACAAGCTTCATTATACAATAAGTTAATCTTGTCAAAGATCAACTTAGCACATTGAAGTCTTCATGAGACTTGGCAATTATTCACTATCTTCGAATCTTTATGAAAACTTATCAAAACTTTCAGAGCTTTTTAAAGCTTATCAGGGCTTCCAGCACTTTCAGAGTTTATAGAGTTTACCGGTCTTATCAGGGCTTTCAGAGCTTTTTCAAAATACTCTTAATGTTCTTTCTGAGTTCTTATTTGATTTCTCATTAAGTTCATGTCTTTTACTTGTTTTTCTTGGATCACACATTTGTTCATAATTAACGTTGGTCTGAGTTTGACCATATAGGTCCAGACAATACTTAGTCCAAAGCACATAACAATGGCTAATATCAGAAATATATCACAAGTGAATGGGGCGTCCCCCGAGCCGTAGCTTATGGACCGTAGTCCCAGACAGACCAACTATTACATCAGAGTGTCCAAGGTGTAACCCCTTTAGCCCCGCCTAGCTGCCAGACCGAACCAAATGGGTTACAGTGGAAAGTCGAAGAAAAACCCGTTAAGGTTTCACTCTGATAAGCAACCCTATTTTTTTATTTTTTTTCTAAATGCCATTAACATCCTATATGATAGGGACTCGCAGCGGAAGAAAACAAGAACGACATCAATTAAGGGATTCAAGCATCAAGGGTCCAAAATGCAAAACTAAGAAGATTTAGAGTCCTAGCATGAAATTAAGGTTACCAATCTTCAATTAGTCATATTTCATGCCCGCATGCTAAAATGCAGCTTAAAACAACCATCCAAACTCATTACAACAATTACATACAAACAGTGACCAAAACGTAAGAAAACAGAACTTCAAAAGATTCCAATAACTAACAAAACTGTCAGTTGTATCAGTACGGGTTGCCCTATACCGATACAGACGTATCAAAACAGATTCGAAGGGCTCAAAACACTAGCTCGTATTGGAACACCCTCGGGGGCATTTTGGAACCAAGGTTTCCAGTAGCAAAATCTACCGGAACAGACCTTAGCGTTTCGATACCATAAGGCTATTTCAGGTACCCCGTATCAATTAAGGCTCGACCGTATTGGTATGCTTGACCTACAATTGCACATTTTGCTGGTTTATTGTAATTTAGCACATAAGGACCCTTCAAACAAGGCATAAACACGCATACAACTCAAATATACCACAAAACCTCAACAAGCATGGCAACAACATCAACATAGCACGAACAAACATAGCAAGATTCTAGATGTAAGCAACTTAAGCATAAACAATTCACAAAATTGTCAAAATTCAAACTGAACCATACTTCAACATGAATAGGTATTTTACAAGTCTAAAAAGGCATCATAAAAATGTCTCAACATAGGGAGTCTCAAAACAAAACCTACCAAAGCTTAAAGGTCTTATCCCATTGCTAACATACTATTATTGAATGCCAAAACCATACTTGAGCAAAAGAAAACTTCTTGGACCACTCATTGCCTCCTTGCTGCCGCAAATGGTCTACGAATCTGCACTGTTGGAAAATAGAGCGTAAGCAAGAATGCTTCGTGAGTGGTGCTCAAAACATCATCAACAACAATGCAATTTTAAAACCATTTTATTATATTTGAAATACAAACCATTCTACAAATCATTTCACAATGTAGATCTCCAACACAACATATGCTTGACCACAATTCAAAGCATAACATCCACATCTACATGGGAACATATATCTCAAGCTTAACAACCACATCAACACAATAAAGCATATGGAATAACTTGAGTTACATGAGTATATTGACATTATAGAACTTTTACTCGAATATGCGGATAACGTTTGATAGAATGCCCATCATTGTAATCAAGACAACTAGACCACTTCTGGTGGAATGCCCATCATCGTACTCACAACGTCTAGCAAAAATAAGCTTCCGGTGAAATGCCCATCAATGTACTCCTCCTTAGTGGAATCTGTCATCACTAAGGCCAGGCGCGAATTTTAAAATCATAGTGCACTTTCATCGTATTGGTCAATCAATTATATCCGGTAATAAAAATCTCAACAAGGCTAACACTTGCCCACTATTTCTCATGGCCACAACACATTATTTCACATCCCATTTCATATCACATTTCCATGCATAGCATGAACTCAAACACATATACCTCATGAACAACTATCATTTAACAAGTGGGATCATATATAAAACAAGTACATATCTCAAAATGCATGAAAACAGTGGTATACAAGATAAGCACATAACATGAACATGCTTTTCAAAAACAAGGTAAAATAAGCCGAAGTCAAAGGCGAAACAACCAAACTTACTCTTGACTTTAGATTGACCTTTCAAGCTCAATCTAAATCCCCAATATCTTGTCCTCAACCATGTTAAGGCTTAATAAAATAGTTTCACTCACCAGCTATACCCAAAAGCTAGCCGATCACATAATCAAGCTTCCATATCACCCGGTATCGTGTCCAAAGTACCCAAAACAGATTCCCCTCCTTCTAACCAATCCAAAAGAGAGCATTAGAGTGTCTTCAAACCCTCAAACTTGTAGCAACTCAAAAACTCAACATCTAGCAACAAACATCCATCGATTCATAACCAAAAATAAACGAAAACATCAATAGATCGGCTCTAAGAAACTTCCAACTTAAACCCATCAAAGTTATAATCAAAACACATCTTCAAATATCTAAAAACATCAACCCAATAACAAGGAACCACCAGCCACGAATTTTCCATAAACCTAAGCCAAAATCTCAAGATTTTCAACTTCAAACAACACCCACACACCTAGTTTCGGGTTTTGTGTAATCAAACCATTATCCCAAAATTATTTAATATCAAAAACATAACTAAAATCATTCTCAACCCCAACAAAACAGAACCCATACGAAAATTCCACAAATCCACTTTAAAAAGCTCATTTTAGCCCATTTCCATTAATCACATTGAACGACTATTAAATAAACATTAAAAAGGAACCGAGAACGTGGAAATTTCAATAAAGAACCTTACATTAGAGGAGAAAAACTTGGCTCGCCTCTAATGGTGGATTTCCCCCCTTTTTCCAAATGAAAACTTTGAGATAACTATAGAAAAACAATAGGTTTTAGAGATAAAGTTTAATGATGCAAAAACAATGTAATGGAGGGTTTACCTTTGAAATCCTGATTGAAGAAGTTTGTTTGGATGAAAAGAGTTTGAAGGAAAATGAGTAGAGAAAGATAACGTGAAAAAGGATGAGGGCTTTTCAAATTCACTTTTATTTTAATTAAAACACTTTTAAAATTATTTTTAGAAATAAAAATATTTAGGGGAAAATATGAAATTAGACTTGGCTAAATAGCTCCTTAAAGATTTAATGTTTTGATCCTTTTACAAAACAATCACCAAAATAGTTTTGAAACGTTACATTTTAGTCACTAGACAAAAATGTCATACTACCGAGACTCATTTTCCAAAATTGATTTCACACACACATTTTATATAATAGATAAGGATTTTAGATAAATTTTTCACATTTTTAAAAACATTTGAAAATGGTTTTTTCCTGAACTCACCCAAATTTACCCGAAACTCCAAAACCGGTTCGATTAACCCCAAGACCTTTACCAAAACTGATCATTTCCTGAAAATGTTGGGAAATTGAACTTAATATTGGGAAAAGTATGAAATATAACTTAGAATTTTTTTTGCCTGAAAATGTAAGCATATATGTTACTTGCTGAATATGTTAGAATATTTGATGAACATTTCCTGTTTGTTTTTAGAATTGTTTGCAAATTTCTAACGATGATTACAGGTAGCCGTCGAGGCAGGCAAAAGAAAAAGAAAAAGAAAGTACTGCCACGACAGCAAGATAAAAAACAAAGAATAAAGATGTAATACCCTAGAGGTGCCCGAAACAGGCTCTAGGAAGAATCATGTGCGAGGACACTCCGCTGCTATCAAAGTCCATGAATCTGAAAGCCTTAAAGTGATAGACAAATTAACATGAGTGAATGAAAGCCTTCACGGGATGACTCTACTTCAAGGGTTTGGGGTTTTGTAGTTTTCTCCTATCTCAATGTCAGATCTAGAAGAGTAGTTGTGATAAGCTGAAGCCCTCACAGCCATGATTAAAAATAATGTGCTTAATTGTGTTGCCTCGGCAGCAAACCTTTAAATCACAACAGCATTTTTGTTTATTTATTTATTCTGCGTATTCAGTTTGTTTACAGATGTGCACACACCACACATGCATGAAATATTTAAATTCTGAGTTATTTTCTTGCTTATTTCTCTTCAGTAAATTTTATATATAGCTGTCACAGCCTTGAGGAAGAAAATCGAGTTAAAAGCTAATTTTTCTTTCTAATTATTACTGGAGCAAGTACTTTAGGTTGCATTGCTTGGGGACAAGAAATAGTTCAAGTTTGGGGGTGTGTAAAGTGTCCAAAAGTCCTATATTTCATGCACATGCCAACTCCTATTATTACTGTTTTTTTAAGCACATTTTAGGCATAAGTAGGGTCATGCATAGCATTTTTCAGTATTTTATTGTTTTGCCTTACTTTTATAACTTATCATTTATTTGGTGAACAAGAGATATTGTTTTAGTGTATTCTTGTATGTAGGTACTAACATCTGAACGAGGGAACCGAGGAGCGGAGGACACAATGCTGAGAAGTGAACCCAGGAGCTGTACTAAAGCAGTTCCAGCAGAAGTTAGTTGCTGCCAAGCCCTGCCGAGTAGAGTTGATGCCGACCTTGCTGCCCTCGGCAGTTGACTATGGAAGTTGGGAGAACCTGAGCACGATCTGTAGAGCAAAAACTCCTGAATCTATCGACGACGTTCATTTGATTTTCCGACGTCTGTAGCAGCGACCAGGGCTGTTGAAGCAAAAGTGTCAAGCTTACTTGCAGACCAAGGCAAACGAGATAGAGTCCATATTCAAAGCAAAGAAGTCTACATTTAAAGCTATATTACTGAAGGAAAGCTAATTTTGAGGACTTCTACTTTAAGGAGGACTTAACCTAGTCTTGAGTCTATAAATACCCATTGTACTCCTAGTTCAAATCATCCTAGGTTTTTTATAGACTTTTCGTGTGTTCTTCATCGCCACCATGTTCTAATTTCCATTGGGTTAGGGTTATGTTGTAACTAGTGAGAAATAATTGTTTTAGGGTTTTGAGTTATTTCATCAATAAAATATTCCAAGTTTACTTAATCCATTATTCTTCATTCTTTCAATCTTTTTACACCAGTCATTTGAGAGAATCCATTTGTCGGGCACGAAAGTGCAAGGCTCACGAAAGGGTTAAGTACGATCACAACATGCTGAGGCGTGACTAACTTGGTTCCACACCAGTCCACAAGTTTCAGCGGCTAAGAGGGATCACCAACCGAGTTGACTAATTTGGTTCCACACTAGTCCTTAAGTTAGCATCTCGAGCATCATAACCTAGAAATAGGAGGGATCACTATCGACTATGCTGCCGAACTTGGAGTATCTGCAAGACTTGGCGCCAGGACTTCTTTCCGTTCCACCTGCCGAGACAGTACACCCCTGTAGTGGTAGTCACCTGTTGCAGCCGCATGACAGGGTCGTAGTTTGCCGCTCGCCATACCCACCAAGCCAGCATATCGTGGTAGGACAAAATAACTCATACCTATTACAACGTAGTTTTCACACTAAGTGGCAACATAACCCTGCATGCTTTATCAATCTGATTCATTCTCCTTTATTCCTTGTGTTTTTATTTACGTTCTATCCAAGCCAACCATTCACTTGTGTTTTATTTTACCTTGTGTACGAACTATGAAACAAGATAAGCTGTCCAATCCTCGTGGGATTCGACATCTTTTATACTATAACTTGGCAGGAGTGTGCCTTGCGCTCTCACAAAAAGGGAACAACTACACGCCTTACAAGTTTTTGGCGTCGTTGCCCGGGATTGATAACATCAAATTTTTTTTTCAATTTATGCACTTTTTATTTACCTTTTATTTTATTTTTATTTTTAATCGAAAAAAATATTTTACCGTGTCCTTTGCAAGTGTATAACCAGGGCTAACCCTAAAGGAAACTTCATTATTTACGATGATCTTGAGTGTGAAACGAGAAGAATTAAGAGGGAGCTCAGGGAAATCTTAAAAAACAAAGACAAGGGCAAAGCAAAGCAAAGCAAAGGAAGAGACCATGGTAAACGAGGACTCCCCAATTGATGCCTTGATTGGAAGGGGCGGGCAGCATGACTTGCCGCCAGAGGACCACAAGAACAGCAGAGGCAGGATCCCCTTGATCCACCCCAAGTGCGGACAACTAGGGACTACCTGGAACATGATTTTCAAAGGTTCGAGACAATAGTGACTGAACCAGAGATAGGATCGAATCATTTTAAACTGAAGCTCGTCATATTCAACATGATAAACACACTATGGCACTTCGGAGGGACTACCACAGAAGATGCTCGATAGCTTTTACGAGGATTCCTGGACATTTTTTGAGCATTCAAGATACATGGGGTTGACCAGGACGTACTACGGCTGAGACTATTTCCCTATTATTGAGGGATAGGGCGAAACAGTGGTTAAATAAACAGCAAGCCGGATCTTTTAATTCATGGGCGGTGGTCTGCAAAGACTTTCTAGACTGATTCAGCCCATCCAACGTCACCGATAGTGTAACACCCCAATTTTGGGCTTAGAAGTTTAGGGTTTGGTAGGACCGGTCTGAGAAACGGTTCGAATATAAAAGGATGTTTTAGGGAAAGCCTAGTTCGGGATGCTTTAAAGAAATAGAAAATATCTAAAAATCCTCTTTTAATATATATAAGAGAGTGGTGAAATCAATTTTACAAAATAAGGTTTGGAAATACTACATTTCGGTGTAGTGACCAAAATGCGATTTTTGAAAATTTTAGTGGTGACTGTTTTGTAAGGATTGAAACTTTGAATCTTTAAGGAGCTAATTTACCCAAAAATGTTTTCTCCAGATTTTTCCTTAATTTGGGTGATTTAATTAATGTTTTAATTAAATAAAAGAAAAGGGAAACTACCTTTTGGATTTTCATAACTACCTTTTCCTAATTTTCTTTCATTCATTTTTCTCTCAAAATCCCATCATCCAAACACTTTTTCTCCAGAAACTTTTGCATTGATCTTCACTTCAATTGATGAGATTTCTATCATATATTGGTTCCTAATCAATCTTGCATCAAATCCTTTTGATTTCCTCATTGAATTTTCAAGGAATTTGGCCCAAATCAAGGAGAAATCATCATTTAGAGGTAAGATTGTTCTTCTCCTCTAAATACCCAGTTCTTTACTTAAATTCCCATGTTCTCAATCCTTAATTTAAGTTTTATAAATGATATTAATGTTAGAAACATGATTTTGGCTTAAAACTCAAGATTTTGGAAGAGATCTTGAAGAATTTCGTTGTGATTGTTTGGGCTTTGTTTTGAGGTGGTTCTTTAATGTATTTTGGATATTAAATGATGTTAGAAATGAGGTTTTATGAATGCAATCCCGAATAGGTTGTGTTTCCTAAGTTTTTGCTCAAGAAAATGGTGGTTTTGAGGTGTTTTTGGTGTTCTGTTATAGCTGGAGGTATAAGGACGAGTTTAGGTTCGTTTTAGATGTTAATTGATGATTAGAAATGATTAGAAGAGATGGATCTTGGCGGGGTTAAGTTTTGGAAGAGTTTGGAGGTGATTTCGGTTGTGTTTGGTAGCCGAAATGTTGGGTTTAGGTAGTGCAATGAGTTATGGAGTGCTGGCTAAAGATTTCAATGCATGATGATGCATTAATCCTCTGCTTTGATGTGTCTAAAACAGGGGAGACATCTTCGGACACTTTTGGAGTTGATCCGGAGGCTTGATCGACGTTTCGGCAAGCAAGCGAAACGTAATTGGTGAGTGGAGTTGGTTTCCAGCTTTGGAACAATTATTTGGAGGTTTTGGGAGCTTAGTTTAAGTCTAAACAACTTAACTAAGCTCAAGAGTAAGTTTTCGGAAAAACTCCCTCGGATGTGCTAAGATATGGTTTGATGCATTAGTTATGAAATGCATGTTTAAATTCTGTTTTGAAAGCATGTTTTAGCATGATTAATGCTGGTTTTGGATGCCATGTATTGAAGGATGCTCAAGGTAAGAGATCCTTGGTTTGACATATTATAAATTTGGTTATGATGCATGGAGTTGCATGATGATAAATGGCTTTGATTAATGCTTTAAAACAGTGAATTGTTGATGGTATTTGATGTATATTGGCAAGTGATGAAAAGGTTTTAAAGTTCTTGAATCAGATATAGTTAGCCGGCTATAAGATTGGGTGCACCGTAAGTAAATTCGCCTTGGATGTTGAGGTGTTGTGATTGTGTCGTAAACTCCATCCAAGTACCCTAACGATTGAGGTAAGATCACAACGGTGGTTAAAAGTCCGTGTGTGGATCATGTGTTATGTGTCCCTTACTCTCGTTAGAGGAATTATACAACTACCGATGAGTGGTGTTGAGGGGTTGACATTGTACCGTTATACTCCACCACGGGTGTCACTACGATGGAGGGTTGCTCTCGTGTGTGAACCTTGTGTAGTCTGGTAGTGTGTATGAAGCGTGTGGGACAACGCTTGTAATCCGCGTATCTGATTGCGTTTTGTGTTGAAATGGTTATGAACTATCACTTGAAAGCCAATATAATGTGTTTAAATGTAATGAAGCATGAGATGCTTGAAAATGATGCAAGGTAGCATGAGAAAGTGTTGAGCATGTGGTTTTAAAACTTATTGAAAGTGTTTTCTAAAAATGCATTATTGTGATGGTTTTAGTTAGAGCTTGTCTCACTAAGCATTTGTGCTTACGCTCTCTTTTACCAATAATGCAGATAATTGAGGTGTTGAAAGGCATCAAGGAAGCTAAGTGTGTCCAAGGGAATCCAAGCTCATGTATGGTGATGTTTTCATACACTATTAGTTTCGATAATGTGGCAATGGGAAACTAAGTCTTGTTTTGGGAGATGTATAAAACTCCCTAAGGTTGTGGCATGTGTGCCTTGATTGATTTGAATTGTAAATGGCCTTTAATGCTTGTTTTGAAGTTTGTTTGCCTATTTGGTTTTGATAATAGGGAGCATGCCTCTAGACGTGTGGAATTTCATGTTTGATGCTATGAATGTGTTTAGGGGTTCTAAACATGCACCTTATATGATTGATGACTTGTTGACATGATTAGGGAGTCATTAGATGGTGTTTTAATGGGTTTATGCATGAAAAACCAGCAAAATCTGCAGTTTCTGGGCAAACCGTATCGAAACACTCACTGGGTTTCGAAACGGGGGCCTGTAATGGCCTTCGTGTTTCGAAACGGCCGGAGGCTGTTTCGAAACAGGTGATCATTGGGCACTGTTTTTGAATGATGTTGAAGTTTGCAAGCTTTACATTTTAGTCTCGAAAGTTGTGTTTGCAATTGTATGAGTTTGGGATGTCCAATTATAGTGAATTTTGGCAGGGAAGCATGAAACATGACTAATCTAATATTGGTAACATAAAAATTAGTAAAGACCCTCTAATTCACAGAATTTACGTTTTGGTCCTTAAAATTGTATATTGTGCAATTGAGTCCCTTTTTGAAATCCAATCGTTGTATTTTTCTCTATCATATCCCGTGAGTACTCACTTAGGGTTAATGTGCATTTAGACAAGATTAAAAAGAAAAAAAGGGTCGTCAATCAAGGTTGACTTTCGAGTTGACTTTGGTTTTCCCCGTGTAATCTTCGAAGTTCGGGTCAACCATCTAGGCCGGGCTAAGGGGGTTACAAATAGGCTACGGAATGAGATCACAACTTTTAGACAAGGGGATGATGAGCTGATGTATGAGGCATGGGAACAGTACCAACTAATGTTGAATAACTGCCCGCTACATGGTCTACCGGCTTGGACTCAGGTATCTATATTCTACAACGGGGTTAATTACCCAACTCGGATGATGATAGATGCCTCAGTCAATGGGATCATCCTAGACATACCTCTAGAGGAAGCATTGTGGCTACTAAACATAGCCGCCAAAAATGATTACAAATACCCAATAGCCCGCCAAGGCGGCCAGCCACAGCAAATGAGGTTGAAGCCTCAGATTTCGTAAATGCCCGCCTCGACACTCTAACGAAGCTGGTGATGAAGATGGTGCAATACACAGGGAAGGTCCATGAAGCAAAAGCTTTTGAGCCATTCTGTGGCGAATATGGAGGCAACCACGATTCCTCTGACTGCACTACATCTGCAAACTACATAAGAGGATATGAGAGGAATAGCAGGCCTGTCCAGAACACCTATAATCCTAACTGAAGAAACCATCCCAACTTCTCCTAGAGCAACCCAAAGACAACTGCAAATCCGCAACAGTTACAGGGAGGATACCAGCAGAATCAGTTATGGCAGCAAACTCAACAGCCAGAACACAATAATTTACTAGAAGCAACTCTGCAAACCTTTATGAAACAAACTTTTGAATTTATTGTTTATACAAACAAATTTATTGAGAAAACTGAGTCTTTTATGGACATGAAGAAGATGAAGATGAACAACCAGGAGGCTGCCATTAAGAACATGGATACACAATTCGGGAAGTTCACCGAAATCTACCACAGCCGGACTATGGGAACATCATCCAGTAGCCCGCCAGAAGCAGCCAAGCCCACGTATGGACATTGCAAGGCTATATCTACAAGAAGTGGGAAGCAGCATGATGAACCAAGGATGGTAGAACAGCCAGGAATTCAGCCGAAACAGACAAGTAAAGCTGCCTCAGCAGCACCAATACTAGCCGCTCCAGCAGCAACACCAGCCGCCCCAGCAGCAGAACATAAAAGCAAGGATGATCCTCCCCGGACTAAGCCCCCAAGCAAGGAGCAAAAAGAGGACATTCGTTGGCCAGCACCATTCCCCCAAAAGCTCAAGCAACAGCAGTAGGAGCACCAATTCAGAAAATTCCTGGATACTCTGAAAAACGGTGCATATCAATATACCTCTGGTAGAAGCCATAGAAAAAATGCCAATCTATGCCAAGCATCTCAGAGATATGGTTTCTAATGAGAAGAGCATAGGGGAATTCGAGACAATGGTCGTTACTAAAGAGTGCATGGCTATGCTGCATAACAAGTTGTCGCCCAAGTAGACAGATCCGAGCAGCTTTGTTATACCATGCAGGCTAGGCAGTAAGCACGAGACCATAGCCTTATGTGACTTTGGAGCCAGCATCAACCTGATGCCATAGGCCGTCTTTTACAAACTAGGTACTGGACCTGCAAAACCGACCTCCGTTATGCTTAAACTTGCTTATCACTCTTTTCTGCAATTGGGGGGAAAGATTGAAGACATACTGGTAAAGGTGGGCAACTTAATTCTCGCTGCCGACTTCCTCATCTTAGATTGTGAGGCCGACGAGAAAGCCCCTATCATCTTGGGGTGACCCTTCTTGGCCACGGGCAAAATACTGATAGATGTAGAACTCGGGGAACTTACAATGAAGGTAGAGGATCAGAGCATAAGGATGAACGTGCTACAACCCTCAGAGGAAAGAAATGAATTCCCAAATGCAAGAGCTGCCAAGATCAGAGTGGAAACAGCCTAGGGCAGCAGCTGCCGCGACAGGCCTAGGGGCATACTTAAAGACCCCATAACGCAACACCTTAAAGAACAGGAGGACCCATCAGGAGGGGAGAAAAAGATAAACCACCTCATGAAGTGGTTATGTTTGGGGGATGCACCCAAATACACTCCCAACATAACTTAATTTTTATTTTATTATTTTTATCTTTATTTTTTATGCATTAGGAGTTGAGTTTATTTTATTTTAGGATTAGATTAATTTACATAATTTTAGAAATTATTTGATTATTATATTAATTTTATTTTTATTTTAGGTTCAAGAATAAAAGAGCAGGATCAAAAAGGAGGCCCAGCAAGAAGCTCGCCCACCATCCTGCCGAAACAACAGCCAGCACGGCAACTAATAAATGCTAGTTGGCCATCAACGGCTAGCTACCAACGACTCCGAAAATAACGGGCAAAAAAATTAGTAAAGTGTGCTGAAAAATCAGACCGTTGAGCATTTAATACCGCTCGGGCACTTCTCGGCAGCCCCTATATATACCTCTCACTCACTTCATTTTACTTTACTCTTACCTTCTTGTTGTCTACTATTTGATTCCCATGTTCTCTCACAACTTTCATTTCTAGTTTCAGTTAAAGCACAACCATTCACATGGCTTCAACATCAACCCAAAAACCCATCTACAAGAGGTTTTGCTTCAAGGCGGACGAGGAGAGATATATAGAAAGATTCTTCAAGATGGTAGTATGGGAGGAACAAGGCTTCCATTACACGCAGCAAACGAGAGACCGAGGTCTAGAGCCCACCTTGTTCCGAACCATCCACTACAAGGGATGGGAGATGTTCACTCAGCAGCCTGTTATAGCGAACATCACTATAGTCAGAGAATTCTACTCTCATCAGTCTTGCCAGGAGAAACCTTTCATCTACGTCCGCAACGAGCTAGTCAAACTCAATGCTGCTGTCATAAACAGCTACTACGACCTCGATATGAACGACAACCCGCACGAGGAATGGATGCAGTCACTGACGGCTGCCCACTATGAAGAAATCAAGGCCAGAATCTGTAAGCCCAACACACCATGGCTGGGGGCAAACATGTGGGATCTATACAACGTCGCCACCTGCTGCCTGAGGCTATGTTATGGAACACCTTTATAAAACGGCGTCTGCTGCCCTCATCCCACAACTCAACAGTTGATCGGCCGCGCCTCGCCTTAATTCACAGTATCCTGATGAACCGACCGATAAACGTATGGGAAATTCTTTGCACGGAAATATACAACTGCTTCAAGAAGAAGAAAGGCAGGTTGTACTTCCCATCCCTCATCACAGGTCTCTGCACTAACTTTCGAGTCCCGACAGAGCCCACAGACGAGCTTACAACTGCCAAGGAGGGCTGGACCAAAAAGGTTCGCATTCAAATGATGCTGCTTTAGACAAAGAAATCCTCCCGCTTGTGCACACACTCCTGGAAAACACAAAACGGATAGAGCAGCAGTAGTTGGCCTTCATAAACTATGTGGGGGATGCCCAATAAGCCATGGTGGCCTATTTCCTGCAGAAATTCCCCGACGATGTGCCCACCATGCCACAATTCCCTTCGGAGCTTGCAGCAGTAGCACAAGAACAAAGAACTCCACCAACCGCCGATATCTGCCAAGCAGACAACCAAGTGCCCTCTCATACGCATTCCCCGCACTACTCAGCCGCCACCCCATCCAACACAGTGGCAGACTCACCTGGGAGGCACCAGCAGAACCTCTCCCCAGCCTGCACAACCAACACAGTGGCAGACACCTCCTCATCAGAGGAGATTTAGCAACCACCGCCGGAGCCAGAAACAGCAGTGGTGGCAACAACAACAGCCATCCCAATGGCATTCATCCCTCCGGCTGCACCCACGGAGGAAGGAACCAGGAATAGGAAGCGGCACATAATAGCTGAAGAACCTGTGGACCTCGAGACGGAGTCAGACGTGAGCGACGCATCTCCCGTCGTTCCCACTCCCGAACCGCAAGAAGAGCCATAGCATACGCTGAAGAGAGTCCAACCGCCGCGGAAGGCAAAAACATCACCTGCTAGAACTGCCGCCAAGGCATCTGTCGGTTGTCGCTTCATCATCCATACCTCTTCCTCCTCCTCAGCCGAAAAAATCCAACCTTCTCCCACCCCTCAACAAACCTTTAGTTATTTTTTTCCTTTCTTTTAATTTTTGTTTCCCTTTATTTTTATCTTTAACTTGTTTTATCTTGTATATTGTATTATATATGTTTTAACTTGTATATTGTATTTTATATGTTTGTTGCATTGAGGGCAATACCCATCATTTATAGGCATAATTTGTTGCATATAGGTTGCATTGTACTTGCCTTAATAATAATCGGAAAAGAAAAGTTTGCTATGACTAGTGCCTATGATAGGATAGCCGATTAATTTACATTAGCACCTAACCAAAATTGAACTTAATCTTGGGAAAAAGTATGAAATATGACTTAGATTTTTTGTGTGTGAAAATGTAAGCATATTTGTTACTTGTTGAATATATTAGAATATTTGATGAACATTTCCTATTTGTTTTTAGAATTCTTTGCAAATTTCTAACAATGATTACAGGTAGCTGCCGAGGCAGACAAAAGAAAAAGAAAAAGAAAGTACTGCCATAACAGCAAGATCAAAAACAATGAATAAAGTTGTAATACCCTAGAGGTGCCCGAAACAGGCTCTAGGAAGAATCATGTGCGAGGACACTCTGCTGCTATCAAAGTCCATGAATCTGAAAGCCTTAAAGTGACGGACAAATTAGCATGAGTGAATAAAAGCCTTCACGGGATGACTCTACTCCAAGGGTTCGGGGTTTTGTAGTTTGCTCATATCTCAACGTCAGATCTGGAAGAATAGTTGTGATAAGCTGAAGCCCTCACTGCCATGATTAAAAATAATGTGCTTAATTGTGTTGCCTCGGCATCAAACCTTTAAATCACAACATCATCTTTATTTATTTATTTATTTATTTTGCGTATTCAGTTTGTTTACAGATGTGAACACACCACACAAGCATGAGAAATTTAAATTATGAGTTATTTTCTTGCTTATTTCCCTTCAGTAAATTTTATATATAGGTGTCACGGCCTTGAGGAAGAAAATCGGGTTAAAAGCTATTTTTTCTTTCTAATTATTATTAGAGCAAGTACTTTAGGTTGCATTGCTTGAGGACAAGAAATAGTTCGAGTTTGGGGGGTGTAAAGTGTCCAAAAGTAGGGTCATGCATAGCATTTTTCAGTATGTTATTGTTATGCCTTACCTTTATAACTTATCATTTATTTGGTGAACAAGAGATATTGGTTTAGTGTATTCTTGTATGTAGGTACTAACAGATGAACGAGGGAACCGAGGAGCGGAGGACACAATGCTGAGGAGCGAACCCAAGAGCTGTACTGAAGCAGTTCCATCAGAAGTTAGTTGTTGCCAAGCCTTGCAGAGTATAGTTGCCGCCGACCTTGCTGCCCTCGGCAGCTAACTATGGAAGTTGGGAGAACCGGAGTACGATCTGTAGAGCAAAAACTCTTGAATTTATCGCCCACGTTCATTTGATTTTCCGACGTCTATAGCAGCGGCTAGGGCTGCCGAAGCAAAACTCTAAAGCTCACTTGTGGACCAAGGCAAACAAGATAGAGTCCATATTCCAAGCAAAGAAGTCGGCATTTAAAGCTATATTAAATAAGGAAAGCTACTTTAGAGGACTTCTTCTCTAAGGAGGACTTAACCTAGTCTTGAGTCTATAAATACCCATTGTACTCCTAGTTCAAATCATCCTAGGTTTTTTATAGACTTTTCTTGTGCTCTTCACCGCCGCCATGTTCTAATTTCCATTGGGTTAGGGTTATGTTGTAACCAGTGAGAAACGAATGTTTTAGGGTTTTGAGTTATTTCTTCAATAAAATATTCCAAGTTTACTTAATCCATTGTTCTTCATTCTTTCAATCTTTCTACACCAGTCGTTTGAGAGAATCCATTTGTCGGGCACGAATGGGTTAAGTACGGTGACAACGTGCTGAGGCATGACTAACTTGGTTCCACACTAGTCCACAAGTTTCAGCGGCTGAGAGGGATCACCAACCGAGTTGACTAATTTGGTTCCACACTAGTCCTCAAGTTAGCATCTCGAGCATCATAACCTAGAAATAGAAGGGATCACTATCGACTATGCTGCCGAACTTGGAGTATCTGCCAGACTTGGCGCCAGGACTTCTTTCCGTTCCACCTGCCGAGACAGTACACCCCTGCAGTGGTAGTGACCAGCTGCGGCTGCATGATAGGGTCGTAGTTCGCCGCCCGCCATACCCGTCGAGGCAGCATATCGTGGCAGCACAAAATAACTCATACCTATTACAACGCAATTTTCAAACTAAGTGGCAGTATAACCCTACCTACTTTTTCAATCTGATTCACCTCTCCTTTATTCATTGTGTTTTTATTTATGTTCTATCCAAACCAACCATTCACTCGTGTTTTATTTTACCTTGTGCAGGAACTACGAAACAAGATAAGATGTCCAATCCTCGTGGAATTTGACATCTTTATACTATAACTTGGCAGGAGTGTGCACTTGCGCCCTCACAAAAAGGGAACACCTATATGCCCTACACTGCGCTCAACCTGCTATGACTCATTTTGCTGGTTTATTGCAATCTTAACCCATAAACCCCCCCAATCAAGACATAAACATGCATACAACTCAAACATATCACAAAAACTCAACAACCATGGCAACAACATCTACATAGCATGATCAAACGTAGCAAGATTCTAGATATAAGCAACTTAAGCATAAACAAATCCACAATATGGTCAAACTTCAAACCAAACCATACTTCAACATGAATAGGTACTTTGCAGTCTAAAAAGGGCATCATAAACATGTCTCAACACAGGGAGTCACAAACATAACCTCCCAACAACATAAAGGTCCTATCCAATTGTTATTCATACTATTATTAAACACCAAAACTATACTTGAGCTTAGAGCAACCTCTTGGACACCTCCTTGCTTGCTTGGTATCCCGAATGGTCTACGAATCTACATTGTTGGAAAAAGAGATCATAAGCTAGAAAGCTTAGTGAGCGGTGCTCAAAACCACTACAACAACAATGCAGTTTTAAAACCATTTAATACATTTGAAAACCAAAACCATTCTTTAAATCATTTCATAAGAAAACTTTCTAACGACATTCTCATATGCATTTTATACTTGAACTACAATTCAAGGTATAAGATCATATCCATACACACATATATCATAACTCATGCAGCTTACCAATGCATAAACAACCACAACTTACCCATCTTGTGGCATATCCCATAGATTCTCAATATGATACATGACAAGCTCAAAAGCTTCACAACATCTTTCATGCAAACATAACATAATGATCAACTTTAACACATGAGTATATTGACATCTTTAACAATTTTACTCGGATATGTGGATAGCTTTGGATGGAATCTCGCATCACCGTACTCATAACAACATCAAGGCTTCTGGTGGAATCTCACATCACCATACTCAAAATGTCTAGCAAAATATAAGCTTTTGGTGGAATCTCACATCACCGTACTCATCCTTAGTAGAATCTAACATCACTAAGGCCACGCGCGAATTTTACCATTATAGTGTACTCTCATCATATTGATCGATAAATTATATCTGGTAATAAGAATCTCATCAAGTTTCAATATACTCATCACGGCCATCACTTACTCACTGTTATTCAAGGCCATAAACACAACATTGTTCATCCCATTACCATAAACACATTTCCATGCATAGCATATACTCAACACATCTTACCTCAATAGGAACATCATTTACAACATGGGATAACATTTATACATGAGCAATATGCATGATAACAATGGAATGTAACATCAAACAAGATCAAAATGTAAATAGCCGAAAACAAGGCGAAAACCATTAAACTTACTCTTGAGCTTTGATTGGCCTTTTAAGCACAATCTAAACCCCAAAAAATGTCCTTAACCAAGTTAAGGTTTTTAAAACAGTTCCACTCACCAGAAACACACAAACGCTAACCGAAACACCGAATCAAGCCTCTGAATTACCAAAAATCATGTCCGAAGTTTCAAACCCAAATCCTCTACTTCTAAACAATTTAAAACAGAGCATTCAAGCTTATACCAGCCCTTAAACTTGCAGCAACTCAGAAATCAAACATCTAGCAACATTCTATCATCGATTCGTATCTGAAATTAACCAAAAACATCAATAAATCAGCTCAAAACAAAACCCAACTAAAACCCAGAAAGGTTATCTTCAAATCACATCTAAAAACATCAACCCAATAACAAGGAACCACCAGCCACTGATTTTCCACAAACTTAAGCCAAAATCTCAAGATTTTCAACTTCAAACATCACCCACACACCTAATTTCGGGTTTTGTGCAATCAATCCATTATTCCAACATTATAAAACATCAAAAACATATTTTTTAACATCCACAAACCCAACAAAACAAAACCCAATGAAAATCTCATCAAACACCTCTTTTTTCAAATAAAAAGCAATAGAAACCAAGAAGAAACAAATGGGTTTTGCAAATATTTCATCAATAACAAGTTTGATAAAGAGGAAATCAAAGTAAAGTAGTGATTACCTTTAGAATCTTGAAAGGAGAAGTTGTTTGGATGAAGGGAAAATGGATAAGAACTTAGGAAAGAAAACAACGTGATGTTTTGTCTAAAGGTGATAGCTTTTTTCCCTAAAATCCTTTTTATTATTTAAAAACCCTTTTAAAATTATTTTTACCAAAATAATATTCTCCTAAAATAATTTGCACCGATTTTTGTCATCATTTAAAGCATTTAAATTCATTTATTTAAAATAACCTCGAAACTAGCCTAAATCGAACTAACTAACCCGAACCAGTCTTAAACCAAATTCAGTTACCTTCCGGACGCTAACTCGGGGCGTTACAACTCTCCCCCGCTTAAGAAATTTAGTTCTCGAAATTTACCTAGCGGAAATAGATGCGGAAACTGTTTCCTCATGTCATCCTTTCGTTCCCAAGTGGCTTCCTCCACACCTCGTTGTCACCACTTAACCTTGAGCAACTCAATGGTTCTACCACACAACACTATGTTGTCCGAAGCCAAGATTTCGACTGGGTCTCCATCATAAGTCAAATATGGATTCAATTCAATCTCTTCGACATTCATAACATGTGACAGATACGATTTATACCTCTGAAGCATCGAAACATGGAATACATCATGAATCTTCTTTATTTCGGATGGAAATCTCAACCTATATGCAACATGACCAACTCGTTTGATTATCACATAAGGACCAATGAATCTCGGACTCAACTTACCTTTCCTCCCAAATCTCATCACCTTCTTCTAAGGTGAAAATTTCAAGAACACTTTGCCGCCCACGACATACTCTATTTCTCTACGTTTCAGATCTGCATACGAATTTTTCTGATCCATAGCTGCCTTCAAACGGTCACATATCAACTTCACTTTCTCGATAGTACCCTTGAGCATATTCGGCAACGATAATAACTTTTGTCCCGCTTCGGCCCAACAAAAAAATGTTCTACATTTTTTGCCATACAAAGCTTCGTAAGGTGCCATCTTAATACTTGTTTGGTAGCTATTGTTATAGGCAAACTCTACTAACAGTAGATGCTTCTCCCATGAACCTTGATAATCAGTAATGCAACATATTAACATGTCTTCTAAAACTTGTATGACTCTTTCTGACTGACCATCGGTCTAGGGATGACATGAAGTGCTGAAACTCAACCGAGTACCCAAAGCACTATGCAAACTCTCCCAAAATATAGGTGTGAACCTCGGATCTCTATCAGACACAATCAATTTAGGTACACCGTGAAATCTCACAATCTCACTGATGTACAAATCAGCCAACTTATCTAATTATAAGTAGTATTAACAGCCAAGAAATATGCACTTTTCGTAAGACGGTCAACTATTACCCAAACAAAATTCTTCTTAGAAGGTGTCAAGGGCAAACCTGATACGAAATCCCTGGTAATTCTTTCCCACTTCCATTCTGGAATTCTCAACTGTTGCAACAACCCAAAAGGAAACTGATGTTCGACTTTAACACGCTGACAAGCCAAACACTTACTTACAAAATCAGCAACATCTTTCTTCAAATCAACCCAATAATATTCATCTTTCAAACTTCGATACATCTTTGTACTACCCGGATGCATAGCAAATGGGCTACTGTGAGCTTCAATAAAAAATTGTACGCCTCATATCAACATCATTTGGTACAACTATCCTATTTTTGAAACATAGAACGCCATCATCACCAAAGTTGAAATATGTGGGTCTACCTTCCGCAATATCTTGCACATGAGGTGCCAAATGTTTTATCTTGCAACTGTTTCTCTCGAATCATCTGAACTAATGAAGGTTTTACTTGCAATTCCACCACTAATCTGCCATCATGAGACAAACTTAGCCTAGCAAACATTGCTCACAACTCAACTACCACTTTTCTACTCAAAGCATCGGCTATTACATTGGCTTTACCCGAATGGTACTCAATTAAAAGATTGTAATCTTTAAGCAATTCTACCCATCTATGCTGCCTAAGGTTCAACTCCTTTTGCGGCATCAAATATTTAAAACTCTTATGATCCGTATAAACTGTACATTTCTCACCGTAGAGATAATGTCTCCAAACTTTCAAAGCAAGCACCACTGTGGCCAACTCTATGTCATGTGTAGGATAGTTGCGCTCATGAACCTTCAACTGCCTAGATGCATAGGCTACTACTCTTCCTTCTTGCATTAACACACAACCTAAGCCAAGATAAGACGCGTCACTATAAGTGACATACTCTTTCCCTGTCGCAGGCTGAACCAAAACGGGAGCTTTCGTTAAAGCTTCTTTCAATTTCTCAAAAGCTTGTTGTCTTGTTTCTGTCCACTCGAAACAAACATCTTTTTGCAACAGTTTTGTCAAATGAGCAGCAACCTTAGAGAATCCATCCACAAAATGTTAGTAATAAGCTGCCAAGCCCAAGAAACTATGTATTTATGTCACCGATTTTGGTTGTTTCCAATTCACAACTGCCTCAACCTTTTTAGGATTCACTCTGATTCCCTCGGCTGATACTATATGCCCCAAGAATACTACTTCCTCAATCCAGAATTCACACTTGCTCAACTTAGCATATAGCTGATTATCTAGCGAATTCTGCAATACCAAACGCAAAAGTCTATCGTGGTCTTGCTCAGTACGAGAATGTATCAGAATATCATCAATAAACACTACCACAAACTGATCTAAAAATTCATGATATACCATATTCATCATATCCATAAATACAACCGGTGCATTAGTCAAACCAAAGGACACTTTTGGAGTTGATCCGGAGGCTTAATCAGTGTTTCGGCAAGCAAGCGAAACGAAATCGGTGAGTGCGTTTGGGTTTGAAGTCCATGAGGACAAAAATACAAGGTTTGGGGATTTAGGAAAGGTTTGAAACACCTTCCTAAGTCCGGAAGTAAGTATGGCTTGTTTTGATCTCTCTAACGTGGTGTTTGGCCCCAAAATGCTTTTACATGCTCATGGTTAGAGATTGTTAAATTCCTACTATTTTTATGCATCTTTTGGAGCATGAGATTATGCTTGTAAAGATGTCATGATATGGCATGTTGCATTGAATAGATTTGAGCTTTTGGTATGAAGCAAAGTATGATATATGATTTGAAATGTGGTGAGAAAATGCTTGAGTTTTATTCCATGAAAAACAGTAGGTGTGATGATATTTTAACACATTATACTGGCATAGATGTTGAGAAACTTACCGGATATAAGTGATCGATCAATAGGATGAGAGTGCACTATAAACTAAAAATTCGTACGTTCTCTTTGGTTAAGCCAAAGGGTGATTTTCCGATGATGGGCATTCCATCGAGTAGAACTTGGTGAAATACCCAAGCTTTGTGGCGATGAGAGATTCCGCCATGTGAGTACTGTGATGAGAGATTCCACCGGAAGTTGTGTTGCTAGACAAGTGAGTACGGTGATGTGAGATTCCACCGTAAGAGTCTAGTGTAGAAATGTGTCCGCATATCCGAGTATTAATGAGATGCTAAATGTCAATATAAATGATGACATGGTTTTTGTTGCACATGTACCTTGATGAAATGATTTATGCTTTGAGATATGCATATGTGTTTTGTTTAGAAATGCTTTGACAATACAAGCATGTGAATGGCCTTGCCATGAGTTTTGCATTGGTTTTAATGCATGAGATAGAATGAAGGTACATGTGATTTCAATGAGTTTTGCTTTGAAAGTTTATCAAGCATGAGAAAGAGATGAGCATGTGGTTTAAAAGCTTTGATGAATGTGTTTTCTAAAATTGCATTATTGTGTTGGTTTCATTAGAGCATGCCTCACTAAGCAATTATGCTTACGCTCTCTTTTACCAATAATGTAGATAATTGAGGTGTTTAAGGGCATCAAGGAAGCTAAGTTTGTCCAAGGGAATCCAAGCTCATGTATGGTGAAGTTTTCTTACACTATTAGTTTTGATAAATTGGGAAAGGGAACTTAAGATGTGTTTTGGGAGATGTGTTAAACTCCCTAAGGTTGTGGCATGTTTGCCTTGGTTGGTTTGAATTGTAAATGGCCTTAAATGTTTGATTTGAAGTTTGATTGCCTATTTGGTTTTGTTAATAGGAAGCATGCCTCTAGATTTGTGAGTTTTCATGTTTGATGCTATGAAGGTGTTTAGGAGCTCTAAATATGTACCTCATATCTTTGATGACTTGTTGGTATGTTTGGGAGTCCTTTGGTTGTGTTTGAATGGGTTTATGCATGAAAAACCAGCAATTTCTGCAGTTTCTGGGCAAACCGTATCGAAACACTCTCTGGCGTTTCGAAACGGGGGCATGTAATGGCCTTCGTGTTTCGAAACGGTTGGAGGCTGTTTCGAAACGTTTTGGCTACTGGAGAGTCGTGTTTCGGAACAAGTTTCGAAACGGGGGAGTGTTTTGCCTACCGTTTCGATACGGCTGGTGGCTATTTCGAAACAGGCGACTATTGGTCACAGATTTGAATTGTTCTGAAGTTTGCATGTTTTACATTTTAGTCCTAAAAGTTGAGATTGCAATTGCTTGAGCTTGGGATGTCCAATTAAATTGAAAATTGGCAGAGAAGTATGTAACATGACTAATTTCATATTGTAACTTTAAAGTCAGAAAGGACCCTCTAATTTTTAGAAATTACATTTTGGTCCCTAAATTTTTATATTGTGCAATTGAGTCCCTTTTTGGAATCCGATCAGTGTGCCTTTCTCTATTGTATCTCATGAGTACTCACTTAGGGTTAACAAGCATCTAGACAAGATTAAAAGGGAAAAAAGGGTCGTGAATCAAGGTTGGCTTTCGGGTTGACTTTGGTTTTCCCCGTGTGATCTTCGTAGTTCGGGTCAACCGTCTAGACCGGGCTAAGGGGGTTACATTTGGTGGTATCAGAGCTTGGTTCTCATATGATTGGGGTTTGTTATATGGACGATGTATGTGTGATTGCATGATGTGCCTTTTGGGTGAAAAAATGTTGTGTGAATGGTGATGTATGATTTCAATTGTGATGTTTTTTGTGATTTTGTGCTATGTTGGAGTGTGATATGGGATCCCATTTCCAAGTCAAAACTAATGAAAGGAATTGTTTTCAAAAATTAGCTTGAGTACTTGGATTACTTACCTTATTGTGCCTAATTGTGTTATTGCATTTTTGTTCAGTGCATTGTTTTCCTTTTAATGGGGACACGTAGAGAGATGAGGATGAATACAAGAGCTATGGCTCAGAATGAGAATGATGAGAATGCTGAGAATGTTGTGGATTTACCTCCTCCTCCTGGTGGTGGACCACCTGGTGGTGATGGTGGTGCTGGAGTTGGAAATGCTGGTGCTGGTGCTGGGGTCGCTGGACCTGAAGGTGTGCAGGGGCAAGCTGCTCCTGACATGACGGTGTTGATTCAGGCTATTGCTGGAGCCTTTCAGGCAGCAGTATTTGGAGCTCATAGAGCTACGCATCAGGATGATGCCAATGTGAGATTGCCTTTGGAACGTCTTCGCAGTCTAGGAGGGACTGAGTTCAAAAGTCTATCTTCGGAAGGATCTGAGTCTTGGTTGGAAAGCACCAAGAGGATTTTGGGTCAGATGAACTACAATAATGTGCAGAAGCTGGGTTGTGTGGTGTCACTGCTGCATGGTGATGCTTATACGTGGTGGACGACCACTATCTCTGGGATGGAAGATGATGAGGTGACTTCGATGTTCTTCCTGACTGCATTTAAGCGGAAGTATCTGGGTGTGCGATACCTAGATGAGAAGAAAAGAGAATTTATGTCTCTTGTGCAAGGTAGCATGATGGTGGCTGAGTAAGAGATCCAGTTTGTCCGCCTCAGTCAGTATGCACCTAAGCTGATCCCTAATGAGTGGGAGAGGTGCGAACGATTTCGTTATGGGTTAGTAACGGATGTGAAGACTTTCATGCTTGCGGCTGACTATACAGATTTTGATGTCTTGGTCACTAGAGCCAAGGACATTGAGTCAAATCTTGGGTTGACTAGCCGAGTGGGTGGATCTAGCTCCGGGAAGAGAGCGGCTGAACGCGATTATGGTAGAGATCGCAACAAGAGGCATAAGGATAGGAGGTCGCACTTTGATGCTAGGCGCGGGGGTGGTAACCCTGGGAGAGGTCAGCAAGGACCTAATGTTGTTCTGAGGACACCTGAGTGTAACCTTTGGGTTTAGACGACATGGTGGTGAGTGTTGGGGTAACCTTGGAACATGCTAGAATTGTGGGAACCCTGGACATTTGAAGAAGGATTGTCCTCAGCCATTGAAGGAGGGACAGGCTCCAGTGAGAGCAACTGAGCCACAGAAAGGCCGTGGGCGCGGTCGTGGTAATTGTCAGCGCAGAGATGATGGTGGCAGGAATGTAGCTCATGTTGTGGTCGTTCAACCTGAGGATGGCGGTCAGGCTCGAGTGTATGCCCATCGTGAGGGAAGGAATGATACGGATGTGATCGCAGGTACCTTTACTTTGCAATCCTTATCATTAATTTCTTTGATTGACTCTGGATCTACACATTCATACATATTGCGTGAACATGCTCAAATGCTTGGTTTACCTGTTGAGTCTTTGGATGTTGGTATGCGTGTGACTAATTCCTTTGGTGAAACGGTTGTAACACAGAAGTTGTATAGAAGATGTCCCTTGAAAGTGCAAAACCATGTTTTTCTTGTTGATCTCATGGAATTGCCATTCTATGGTTTTGATGTAATCCTTGGTATGGATTGGCTTGTTGAGAATCGGGCTGTAGTGGATTTTGAAAGCAAGCGAGTTTCGCTGAAACTTGCGGATGATTATGAAGTGGTGGTGGTTGGTGAGAATGTGAAGTTTCTTGCCAATGTGGTGTCTACATTAGAAGCGAGTCGGATGCTGAGGCAAGGTTGCGAGGCTTACTTAGCCTTTGTGATGAATCCTAGTAAAAAGGAGTTGCGCGTTCAGGATATCAGAACTGTTCGTGAGTTCCTGGAGTGTTTCCGGAGGAGTTACCTGGATTGTCGCCTAGTCGAGAGGTGGAGTTTGGGATAGAGTTGTATGAAAATACAACTCCAGTGTCCATTGCTCCCTACCGCATGGCACCTAAGGAGTTGAAGGAATTGAAGACGGAGCTTCAGGAGTTGCTTGATCGTGGCTTCATTCGGCCAAGTGTGTCACCGTGGGGTGCACCGGTCTTGTTTGTGAAGAAGAAGGATGGCACTATGAGAATGTGCATCGATTATCGTCAGCTGAACAAGTTGACCATCAAGAATCGGTATCCTTTGCCGAGGATTGATGATATTTTTTATCAGTTTCGGGGAGCGGCTGTGTTTTCCAAGATTGACTTAAGGTCAGGATATTACCAGCTTAAGGTGAAAGATGTGGATGTGCCAAAAACAGCCTTTAGAACGAGGTATGGGCATTATGAGTTCCTTGTAATGCCGTTTGGTTTGACGAATGCTCCTGCGGCTTTCATGGACATGATGAATAGATGGTTCCATGAATACTTGGATAAGTTTGTTGTTGTGTTCATTGACGATATCCTTGTGTACTCTCGTACTAAAGAAGAGCATGAAGGTCATTTGAGGGTTGTCTTGCAAGCGCTTTTGGAAAATCAGCTTTATGCTAAGTTGAGCAAGTGTGAGTTTTGGTTGAAGGAAGTTGTGTTCCTTGGTCATATGGTTTCGGCTGAGAGAATTCGTGTTGATCCTCAAAAGATCGAGGCGGTTATGAATTGGAAGCCTCCTAAGTCTGTTCATGAAGTCTGTAGTTTCCTTGGGTTGGCAGGATATTACCGGAGGTTTGTGGATGGATTTTCGAAGATTGCTACACCTTTGACGAAGTTGTTGCAAAAAGATGTCAAGTATGAGTGGACAGAAGCAAGACAACAAGATTTTGAGAAGCTTAAGGAATCTTTGACGTAATCTCCTATCTTGGTTCAACCTGAATCAGGAAAAGAGTTTGTGGTGTATAGTGACGCATCCTACGTTGGTTTCGGGTGTGTGCTAATGCAGGAGGGTAAGGTGGTGGCTTATGCATCGTGACAGTTGAAGGTGCATGAGCGCAATTACCCTACGCATGATATTGAGTTAGCTGCGGTGGTTTTTTCTTTGAAGATTTGGAGACATTATCTTTATGGTGAGAAGTGTATTGTGTACACGGACCACAAGAGTTTGAAGTATTTGATGTCTCAAAAAGAGCTGAATCTTAGGCAACGACGTTGGGTGGAGTTGCTTAAAGATTACGATCTGACGATCGAGTACCATCCGGGAAAAGCTAATGTTGTGGCGGATGCCTTGAGCAGGAATGTGGCGGTTGAGTTAAGGGCTATGTTTGCCAGCTTGAGTATTTCGCAAGATGGAGGTCTTGTGGCTGAATTGCAAGTGAAACCATCTCTGGTTCGGTTGATAAAGGATAAGCAGTTGTTGGATGATTCGTTGGTGCCACATGTTCAGGACATCGCTGAGGATAGATCATCGGATTTTTGTTTTAATGATTATGGAGTTCTATGTTTTGGAAGTAGGATAGTAGTGCCGAATGATCTGGAGTTGAGGCATACTATTCTGACCGAAGCTCATAGTAGTCCTTTTGCTATGCACCCTGGTAGTACAAAGATGTATCGTGATTTAAAGGATGAGTACTATTGGGTGGGTTTGAAGAAAGATGTTGCAGAATATGTGAGTAAGTGCATGGTTTGTCAGCGGGTTAAGGCTGAGCATCAGTTTCCTTCAGGGTTGTTGCAACCGTTGAGGATTCCTGAGTGGAAGTGGGAAAGAACTACCATGGACTTCGTGTCTGGTTTGCCTTTGTCGCCATCGAAGAAGAATTCAGTGTGGGTGATTGTGGATCGCCTTACGAAGTGTGCGCATTTCTTGCCTGTGCATACAACGTATACCTTGGATAAGCTTGCTGAGTTGTACATTGCTGAGATTGTGCGTTTGCATGGTGTACCAAAGTCCATAGTGTCGGATAGAGATCCGAGGTTCACATCGCGTTTTTGGGAATGTTTGCATCAAGCTTTGGGTACGCGGCTGAATTTCAGTACTTCTTATCATCTGCAATCGGATGGTCAGTCTGAGCGTGTTATTCAAGTGCTTGAGGATATGTTGAGGTGCTGCGTAATTGAGTTTCAAGGCTCTTGGGAGAAGCATTTGCCTTTGGTGGAGTTTGCTTATAACAATAGCTACCAGGCAAGTATTCAAATGGCACCTTATGAAGCCTTGTATGGTAGGAAGTGTAGGACTCCTCCTTGCTGGGCTGAGACGGGTCAGAAGTTGGTCTCGATACCGGCTTTGTTGAAAGGAACCACCGAGAAGGTGAAGCTCATTTGTGAGCGGTTGAAGGCAGCTTCTGATCGACAGAAGTCTTACGCGGATCTGAAGCGTAAGGAGGTCGAGTTTGCGGTGGGTGACCGTGTGTTTTTGAAGGTTTCACCTTGGAAGAAGGTGATGAGGTTTGGTCGTAAGGGTAAGTTGAGCCCTAGGTATATTGGACCATACGAGGTGATTGAACGTGTGGGTCCTGTTGCTTATAAGCTGAGGTTACCACAAGAGTTGGAAAAGATACATGGTGTGTTTTATGTCTCTATGCTTCGGAGGTATAGATCGGATCCTTCGCATGTTATGCCTGTGGAGGAAGTGGAGTTGAATCCAGATTTGACCTATGATGAGGAGCCGGTTGAGATTCTGGATTCGGACAGTAAAGTTCTTCGAGCTAAGACCATTGAGTTGGTTAAGGTGTTGTGGAGGCATCGTGGTGTTGAGGAAGCCACGTGGGAAAGAAAAGATGACATGAAGAAGCAGTTTCCTTACCTTTTTCCTCTAGGTAAATTTCGAGGACGAAATTTCTTAAGAGGGGGAGAGTTGTAACACCCAAATTTTGGGCTTAGAAGTTTAGGGTCTGAACCGGACCGGTCTAAGAAACGGTTCGAATATAAAAGGAAGTTTTAGGGAAAGCCTAGTTCGGGATGCTTTAAAAATATAGAAAAATAACTAAAAATCCTCATTTAATATATATAAGAGAGTGGTGAAATCAATTTTACAAAATAAGGTTTGGAAATACTACATTTCGGTGTAGTGACCAAATTGCGATTTTTGCAAAGTTTAGTAGTGATTGTTTTGTAAAGGATTGAAACTTTGAATCTTTAAGGAGCTAATTTACCCAAAATGTTTTTCTCCAGATTTTTCCTTAATTTGGGTGATTTAATTAATGATTTAATTAAATAAAAGAAAGGTGAAAACTACTTTTTGATTTTCTTAACCACCTTTCTCTAATTTGCTCTCATTCCTTTTTCTCTCAAAATCCTATCATCCAAACACCTTTTCTCCAGAAAAATTTACATTGATTCTTACTTCAATTGATGAGATTTTCAACAACCATTGGTTCCTAATCAATCTTGCAACAAATCCTTTTGATTTCCACATTGCATTTTCATGGAATTTTGCCCAAATCAAGAAGAAATCATCTTTTAGAGGTAAGATGGATCTTCTCCTCTAAATACTCAGTTCTTTACTGAAATTCCCAATTTGTCAATCCTTTATTAAAGTTTTATAAATGGTTTTAATGTTAGAAACAAGATTTTGGCTTAAAACTCAAGATTTTGGAAGAGATCTTGAAGATTTTCGTTGTAATTGATTGGGCTCTGATTTGAGATAGTTCTCTGATGTATTTTGGATGTTAAATAATGTTAGAAATGAGGTTTTATCAATCCAATCCCGAATAGGTTGTGTTTCCTAAGTTTTTGCTTATGAAAATGGTGGTTTTTGAGGTGTTTTTGGTGTTCTGTTATAGCTGGAGGTATAAGGACGAGTTTAGAGTTGTTTTTGATGTTAATTGATGTTTAGAAATGATTAGAAGTGATGGATCTTGGCTGGGTTAAGTTTTGGAAGAGTTTGGGGGTGATTTCAGTTGTGTTTGGTGGCCGAAATGTTGGTTTTAGGTAGAGCAGCGAGTTTGTAACACCCCGGTTTTGGGCTTAGAAGTTTTGGGCGTTGACCGGTTTGGTCAAAGTCCTGTTCGAATCTTAAGAGGAAAAATTAGGAAAGCCTAGTTCGGGTTGCATTAAAAATATGGAAAAATGTTCTAAAATCATCTTTTAATATAATTAGATGAACTGTGAAATCAATTTTGAAAAATGGGTTTTGGAAGTATGACATTTTGGCTAGTGACCAAAATGTAATTTTCGAAAGTTTGGTGGCTATTTTATAAAGAGTTGAAACTTTGAATCTTTAAGGAGCTATTAATCCAAAGATGATTTCTCCAGATTTTTCTAAGATATTTTAAGTCTATAATCTGATTTTAAAACATATTAGAAGTGGAGGGAAAATTTATTTGGCATTTTCTCAACTAACTTCTCATTTTCTTTCTCTCTTTTTCTCTCAACCCAAACACTCCATTTCCAGAGTTTTGTTTCTGATTTTCTCACCTAAATTCCTCCATTCAACTCTCATTTGATTGCAAATCATTGTATCTTCAAAACCTCTTCAATTGCTTCTTGTTTCTTCAAGGATTTTCATTCCAAAAAGTGGAGAATCACAAGTTTGGAGGTAAGAACATCCTTCTCCTCTAAACTATCAGTTCTTTACTGAAATTCCCAAGTTATCAACTCTTGATTGATGTTTAATTAAAGGCTTTTGAGTTTGGAATTGTATCTTGGCTTATTATGCAAGATTTTGATGATTTTTGATGATTTTCGTTAGATCTGAGTAATCTGTGATTTAAGAGATGTTTTTGATGTTAAATGATCTCTAAATTGATAAGGAAATGAGTTTTGATCAATGCAATCCCGGATAGGTTGTGTTTCCTAAGTTTAGCTTAAGATTCTTGAATGTTTTTGTGGTGATCTTGTGGATCTGTTGTTGCTGGAGGTAAAAGGATGTTTATAGGTTGTTTTTAGGTGTTGTATGGTGATGATGGATGTGAGGTTTTGCTGGTTTATGGCTGGGCTTTGTTTAGAAGTGGTTTGGATGCAATTTCGGTGGTGTTTGGTGGCCGAAATTGGTGTATGAATGAGAGCAGCGAGTTTGAGTGCTTTCATTGAAGCTTTTGATGCTTGATGATGCATTAAACCTCTGCTTTAATGTGTTTGATCAGGGGAGGCATCTTTGGATCCAAGAGTTGTTGATCCGGAAGCTTGAATTCGTGCTTCGACAAGTGGCGAAGTGGAATCGGTGAGTGAAATTGGGTTTTCGGCTTTGAAACCAATGTCTTGGGAGCTTAGTTTAAGTCTAAACAACTTGGCTAAGCTCGAGTGTAAGTTTTCGGAATTTTCTCTCTAGTGGTGGCCATGATTTTGTTGAGATGCGAGATGATAATTTGCATGTTTTACATACTGTTTTGGAAGCATGTTTTAGCATGGTTTTTGCTGTTGATATAAGCCATATGTTGAAGGTAACTCTAGGTAGGAGTTCCTTGCTTTTGTACATTGAAATGTTGTGGTATAATGCTTTTAAATGCATGATGAATATGGCTTGGTTTTATGCTTAAAAACAGTGATGTAAGTGATGAAAATGATGTATATTGGCAAGTGATGTTTTTAAAATGTTAAGGTCACTAAGGTGGTTAAAAGTCCTTGAGTGAGCCTTGTTACTTATGAACATCAAGGTGGTTAAAAGTCCTTGGATGGTTCATGTTGTGGACACTAAGGTGGTTAAAAGTCCTTAGGTGATCCTTCTCTATGGTGTTTAAAAGTCCATAGGCCAAGGTGTTTAAAAGTCCTTGGGATCAAGGTGTTTAAAAGTCCTTGATGTGATTCATTCATGGTGTTTAAAAGTCCATGGCCAAGGTGTTTAAAAGTCCTTGGGATCAAGGTGTTTAAAAGTCCTTGATGAGATACTTTCTATGGTGTTTAAAAGTCCATAGGCCAAGGTGTTTAAAAGTCCTTGGGGCCAAGGTGTTTAAAAGTCCTTGGGAAAGTTGTTGAACTTGTTTTAATAAATGGAATGTTTCACTTAAGCCAATATGACATGTTAAGAATATTGAGAAGCATGAGATGCTTGTTTTAATGTTTATATTGAAGCATGAGATTGCTTGTTAAGAATGCTTTTGAGCATGTGAAAAGGTTGATTTAAAGCATGTTTTGTAAATGTTTTGAATTGCATTATTGAATGGTTTTTAAGAGCTTCCCTCACTAAGCTTTTGCTTACGCTCTCTTTGTTTTCTGAATTCAATAATGCAGAGCGTTAGAGTACCTTGAGGGCAGCATGAAAGGGCAAGCAATCAAGTTCAAGTGAAGCTCAAAGTATGAAGGTTTTATAAATGCATTTAGCTTTTGAATGTTTTGGCAATGGGGGACCAATGTGTATGTTTTGGGAGGTGTTGGAGACTCCCCAAGTATGATATAAGTTGGTGTGTTTGCTGGTTTTGGTTTGGAACCATTTATGCTTGTTTTGCAAGTTTGGTGTTTGAATGTCTAGCTTGTGTAGGAAGCATGCCTTTAGAATTGGGGCTTTTTGCTTATGATGATGTTGGGATGAATTGTCGATGCTATTATGTTGTTTTTATGTTGAATTGCATGTTGGCAAAGTTTGGTGATGTTCGGAGCATGTTTGGATGTGTAATTGCATGTTTAAAGTGATGTTTTGAAGCAATCTGGGCAGGGTGTTTCGGAACAGCACCTACCGTTTCGGAACGGGTGCCTTAAATGAGCCCAGGCGTCCGAAACGGGAGGGGCCGTTCCGAAACGGAAAAGCCTCTGCCAGACCCCCGTTTCGAAACAAGCTAAGCCTGTTTCGGAACGGCCCCGCGTTTCGGAACAGGCTGTCTCCCGTTTCGGAACAGTCGACCGTTGGGGGCTGACAATGGCAGTTTTATGTTTTGAAAAGTTTGCGTTTTGGTCCTGAAACTAGTTTGTGCAATTGTATGAGCTGTGGATGTCCTTTTGAGCTGAAATTTCACAGAGAAGCATGAAACCTGATTAATTTCAAGTTGGTAACTTCAATTTGGATTAAGTCCTTTAATTTATCAGAATTTACAATTTGGTCCCTAATGTTGTAAATTGTTCAATTGAGTCCCTGTTTAACCTCTGATGTTTGTGATCTTTTGGTATGATGTTTGTGTGATCACCATTAGGCTTAATGTGCATCTAGACAAGTTTAAAAAGAAAAAAAAGGGTCGTTAATCAAGGTTGACTTTGGTTTTCCCCGTGTGACTTTCTTAATTCGGGTCAACCGTCTAGGCCGGGTTAAGGGGGTTACATTTGGTGGTATCAGAGCTGAGTTCTCGAGTAATTGGGAGTGTTTGTATGCATGATTGAAGCATGTTTGCTTTGTATGCTTGTGGTTTGAAAGCATGTTCAGTGGCTTGAGATGTTGATACAATTGAGTTGTATGTTGTGATGTTGCATGCTGAGGGTACCCATTGCCAAACAAAAGCTAATGAAATGAAATTGATTTTGAATGAAATTGAGCTTGAATACTTGGATTGCTTACCTTGCTGGGCCTGACTTGTTTTATTTTGTATTGTTGTTGCATGGTAAAAGTATGGCACCACGTAGAGAGTTAAGAGGTAATGTGCGAGCTACGGCTCCCAATGAGAATGAGAATGAAGAGCACGCTGATAGTGCTGTGTTACCCCCTCCTCCGCCTGGTGGTGGTGATGGAGGTGCGAGAGCTGAAGCTGCAGCTGGTGCTGGAGCTGCTGGACCAGAGGTTGGTCAGGGGCAAGCTATGCCTGACATGACGATGTTGGTACAAGCTATTGCGGGTGCTTTTCGAGCAGCAGTAGCTGGAGCTCAGGGAGCTGGGCATCAGGGAGATGCTGGAGTCAGATTGCCTTTGGAGCGTCTGCGCAGTCTTGGAGGGACTGAGTTTAGAGGTTTATCAGCTGAGAGTTCTGAGGCTTGGCTGGAAAGTACCAAGCGTATCTTGGGTCAGATGAGTTGCACGGATGTGCAAAAGCTGGGCTGTGTTGTGTCCTTGCTGCAGGACGATGCTTATACATGGTGGACGACTACCATTTCTGGAATGGCTGAAGCTGATGTTACCTGGACATTCTTTCAGAATGTGTTTAAAAGAAGATATCTGGGAGTGAGATATCTGGATGAGAAAAAGCGGGAATTCATGTCTCTTACCCAAGGGAGCATGAGCGTAGCTGAGTATGAGGTACAGTTTGTACGGCTCAGTCAGTATGCACCGGAGCTGATACCTGATGAGAGGGCTAGGTGCGAGAGGTTTCGTTACGGTCTTGTGACGGATGTCAAGATGTATTTGTTGGCCACCGAGTATGTTGATTTCGATGTGTTGGTGGGCCGAGCAAAGGATGTTGAGATGAACCTGAGTTTGTCTGCTAAGGGTGCTGGCAAGCGAGCTGCTGAGTATAGTTCCAGTGGTGGACGGAACAAGAGGGGACGAGATCAGAAGTATCAGTCCTCAGCCAGGAGAGGTGGTGGTGTGCCTGCTAGGGGTGGCAGTGCTAGAGCTGATCCTAGTGCTTGTTGGATCTGTGGTTCCCGTGGTCACTTGAAGCGTGATTGTCCTCGTGCTGAGAGAGTGGCACAAGCTCCTGTTGTGACAGCTGGTAATGCTGGTGGAAATGGGTGCTGGAATTGTGGCTCTGTGGACCACATCAGGCGAGATTGTCCGAGGTTGGCTGGTGAGCAGGTGCGTGCTCCTGTTGTTGCTGCACCGCAGAGAGGTCGTGGGCGCGGCCGTGGTAATTTCCAGAGGAGAGAGGAAGGTGGCCGTGGGGTAGCTCATGTTGTAGCTATTCAGCCTGAAGGTGGAGGCCAAGCGAGGGTGTATGCTCAGAGAGAGGGCAGGAATGATGCAGATGTGATTGCAGGTACCTTTACTTTGCAGTCCTTGTCATTGCTTTCTTTGATTGATTCTGGATCTACGCATTCATATATTCTTCGTGAGCATGCTGAATTGCTTGGTTTACCTGTTGAGTCTTTGGATGTTGGTGTTCGGGTCACTAGTTCTTTTGGTGAGACTGTTGTGACTCGGAAGTTGTATAGAAGGTGCCCTTTGGTTGTTCAAGAGCATGTCTTTCATGTTGATCTTATGGAGTTGCCCTTCTATGGTTTTGATGTGATCCTTGGTATGGATTGGCTTGCTGAGCATCGTGCTGTTGTGGATTGTGAGAATAAGCGTGTTTCGCTTAAGCTTGCGGATGATTATGAAGTTGTGGTGGTTGGTGAGAATGTGAAGTTTCTTGCCAATGTTGTGTCTTCTTTGGAGGCGAGCAGGATGCTGAGGCAAGGTTGCGAAGCTTATCTAGCTTTTGTGATGAATCCTAGCTCTAAGGAGTTGAGGGTGCAAGATATCAGGGTTGTAAAGGAGTTTCCTGGTGTTTTTCCTGAGGAGTTGCCTGGTTTACCTCCTAACCGCGAGGTGGAGTTTGGAATTGAGCTGTATGAGAATACAACTCCTGTGTCCATTACTCCCTATAGAATGGCACCTAAGGAGCTGAAGGAGCTGAAGACGCAGTTGCAAGAGTTGCTTGATCGTGGATTCATCCGGCCGAGTGTGTCGCCTTGGGGTGCTCCTGTCTTGTTTGTGAAGAAGAAGGATGGCACTATGAGAATGTGCATTGATTACCGTCAACTGAACAAGTTGACTATTAAGAATCGGTATCCTTTGCCGAGGATTGATGATCTCTTTGATCAAATTTCGGGGAGCTGCTGTGTTCTCTAAGATTGACTTGAGGTCAGGGTATTATCAGTTGAAGGTGAAAGATGTGGATGTGCCTAAGACAGCTTTCAGGACAAGGTATGGGCATTATGAGTTCCTTGTGATGCCGTTTGGGTTGACAAATGCTCCTGCTGCTTTCATGGACATGATGAATCGTGTGTTTCATGAATACCTGGACAAGTTTGTTGTGGTGTTCATTGATGATATCCTTGTGTACTCGCGTACTGAGGAGGAGCATGAAGAGCATTTGAGGGTTGTTTTGCAAGCTTTGTTGGAGAATCAGCTTTATGCTAAGCTGAGCAAGTGTGAGTTCTGGCTAAGGGAGGTGGTTTTTCTTGGGCATGTGGTCTCAGCTGAGGGGATTCGTGTTGATCCTCAGAAGATTGAGGCGGTGATGAGCTGGAAGGTTCCTAAGTCTGTTCATGAGGTCCGTAGTTTCCTTGGTCTGGCGGGATACTACCGAAGGTTTGTGGATGGTTTTTCCAAGATTGCTGCTCCTTTGACAAAGTTGTTGCAGAAGGATGTTAGGTATGAGTGGACAGAAGCGAGACAACAGGCTTTTGAGAAGCTGAAGGCGGCTTTGACGCAAGCTCCTATCTTGATTCAGCCTGAATCAGGGAAAGAGTTTGTGGTTTACAGTGATGCATCCTATGTTGGTTTGGGGTGTGTGCTGATGCAGGAGGGTAAGGTGGTGGCTTATGCATCGCGGCAGTTGAAAGTGCATGAGCGCAATTACCCTACGCACGGTATTGAGCTGGCTGCAGTGGTTTTTGCTCTGAAGATTTGGAGGCATTATCTGTATGGTGAGAAGTGTACTGTGTACACGGATCACAAGAGTTTGAGGTATCTGATGTCTCAGAAGGAGTTGAATCTTAGGCAGCGGCGTTGGTTGGAGTTGCTCAAGGATTATGATCTGACGATTGAGTATCATCCTGGAAAAGCTAATGTTGTTGCTGATGCCTTGAGTAGGAGGGTAGCTGTTGAGTTGAGAGCCATGTTTGCTAGCTTGAGCATATCGCGTGATGGTGGTCTTGTGGCTGAGTTACAGGTGAAACCATCTTTGGTTCAGTTGATCAAGGATAAGCAGTTGTTGGATGATACCTTGGTGTCTCATGTTCAGGATATCGCGGAGGGTAGACCTTCGGATTTCTGTTTCAATGATGATGGTGTGCTGTGTTTTGGTAGTCGGATAGTAGTGCCCAATGATGCTGAGTTGAGGCGTGCTATTCTGACTGAAGGTCATAGTAGTCCTTTTGCTATGCACCCTGGTAGTACTAAGATGTATCGTGATCTTCGTGATGAGTACTATTGGGTTGGTTTGAAGAAGGATGTTGCAGAGTTCGTGAGCAAGTGTTTGGTGTGTCAGCGAGTCAAGGCTGAGCATCAGTTTCCTTCTGGTTTGTTGCAACCGTTGAAAATCCCTGAATGGAAGTGGGAGAGGGTTACCATGGATTTTGTATCTGGTTTACCTTTGTCTCCGTCAAAGAAGAATTCGGTTTGGGTGATTGTGGATCGCCTGACGAAGTGTGCACATTTCTTACCTGTGCATACTACGTTCTCTTTGGATAAGCTGGCAGAGCTGTACATTGCTGAGATTGTGCGGCTGCATGGTGTGCCTAAGTCGATTGTGTCGGATAGGGATCCGAGGTTCACATCGCGTTTTTGGCAGTGTTTGCATCAAGCTCTGGGTACAAGGTTGCATTTCAGTACCTCCTATCATCCTCAGTCGGATGGTCAGTCTGAGCGAGTTATCCAGGTTTTGGAGGATATGTTGAGGTGCTGCGTGATTGAGTTCCAAGGTTCTTGGGAGAAGCATCTGCCTTTGGTTGAGTTTGCTTATAACAACAGTTATCAGGCGAGCATACAGATGGCACCTTATGAGGCTCTGTATGGGAGAAAGTGTAGGACCCCTCTTTGTTGGGCTGAAACTGGTCAAAAGTTGGTTTCGATGCCGGCTTTGTTGAAAGGGACCACAGAGAAGGTGAAGCTCATTTGTGAGCGGTTGAAGGCGGCCTCTGATCGGCAGAAGTCTTACGCGGATTTGAAGCGTAAGGAGATAGAGTATGCGGTTGGTGACCGTGTGTTCTTGAAGGTTTCGCTTTGGAAGAAGGTGATGAGGTTTGGCCGAAAGGGCAAGTTGAGCCCTAGATACATTGGACCGTATGAGGTGGTTGAGCGTGTGGGTCCTGTCGCGTATCGGTTGAGGTTACCTCAGGAGTTGGAGAAGATCCATGATGTGTTCCATGTCTCTATGCTTCGGAAGTATAGATCTGATCCTTCGCATGTGATGCCTGTGGAGGAAGTGGTTTTGAATCCGGATTTGACCTATGATGAGGAACCGGTGAAGGTTCTGGATTCGGATAGCAAGGTTCTTCGTGGCAAGACCATTGAGTTGGTGAAGGTGCTGTGGAAGCATCGCGGTGTTGAGGAAGCCACGTGGGAGCGGAAGGAAGACATGCTGAAGCAGTTTCCTTATCTCTTTCCTTCAGGTAAATTTCGAGGACGAAATTTCTTAAGGGGGGGAGAGTTGTAACGCCCCGGTTTTGGGCTTAGAAGTTTTGGGCGTTGACCGGTTTGGTCAAAGTCCTGTTCGAATCTTAAGAGGAAAAATTAGGAAAGCCTAGTTCGGGTTGCATTAAAAATATGGAAAAATGTTCTAAAATCATCTTTTAATATAATTAGATGAACTGTGAAATCAATTTTGAAAAATGGGTTTTGGAAGTATGACATTTTGGCTAGTGACCAAAATGTAATTTTCGAAAGTTTGGTGGCTATTTTATAAAGAGTTGAAACTTTGAATCTTTAAGGAGCTATTAATCCAAAGATGATTTCTCCAGATTTTTCTAAGATATTTTAAGTCTATAATCTGATTTTAAAACATATTAGAAGTGGAGGGAAAATTTATTTGGCATTTTCTCAACTAACTTCTCATTTTCTTTCTCTCTTTTTCTCTCAACCCAAACACTCCATTTCCAGAGTTTTGTTTCTGATTTTCTCACCTAAATTCCTCCATTCAACTCTCATTTGATTGCAAATCATTGTATCTTCAAAACCTCTTCAATTGCTTCTTGTTTCTTCAAGGATTTTCATTCCAAAAAGTGGAGAATCACAAGTTTGGAGGTAAGAACGTCCTTCTCCTCTAAACTATCAGTTCTTTACTGAAATTCCCAAGTTATCAACTCTTGATTGATGTTTAATTAAAGGCTTTTGAGTTTGGAATTGTATCTTGGCTTATTATGCAAGATTTTGATGATTTTTGATGATTTTCGTTAGATCTGAGTAATCTGTGATTTAAGAGATGTTTTTGATGTTAAATGATCTCTAAATTGATAAGGAAATGAGTTTTGATCAATGCAATCCCGGATAGGTTGTGTTTCCTAAGTTTAGCTTAAGATTCTTGAATGTTTTTGTGGTGATCTTGTGGATCTGTTGTTGCTGGAGGTAAAAGGATGTTTATAGGTTGTTTTTAGGTGTTGTATGGTGATGATGGATGTGAGGTTTTGCTGGTTTATGGCTGGGCTTTGTTTAGAAGTGGTTTGGATGCAATTTCGGTGGTGTTTGGTGGCCGAAATTGGTGTATGAATGAGAGCAGCGAGTTTGAGTGCTTTCATTGAAGCTTTTGATGCTTGATGATGCATTAAACCTCTGCTTTAATGTGTTTGATCAGGGGAAGCATCTTTGGATCCAAGAGTTGTTGATCCGGAAGCTTGAATTCGTGCTTCGGCAAGTGGCGAAGTGGAATCGGTGAGTGAAATTGGGTTTTCGGCTTTGAAACCAATGTCTTGGGAGCTTAGTTTAAGTCTAAACAACTTGGCTAAGCTCGAGTGTAAGTTTTCGGAATTTTCTCTCTAGTGGTGGCCATGATTTTGTTGAGATGCGAGATGATAATTTGCATGTTTTACATACTGTTTTGGAAGCATGTTTTAGCATGGTTTTTGCTGTTGATATAAGCCATATGTTGAAGGTAACTCTAGGTAGGAGTTCCTTGCTTTTGTACATTGAAATGTTGTGGTATAATGCTTTTAAATGCATGATGAATATGGCTTGGTTTTATGCTTAAAAACAGTGATGTAAGTGATGAAAATGATGTATATTGGCAAGTGATGTTTTTAAAATGTTAAGGTCACTAAGGTGGTTAAAAGTCCTTGAGTGAGCCTTGTTACTTATGAACATCAAGGTGGTTAAAAGTCCTTGGATGGTTCATGTTGTGGACACTAAGGTGGTTAAAAGTCCTTAGGTGATCCTTCTCTATGGTGTTTAAAAGTCCATAGGCCAAGGTGTTTAAAAGTCCTTGGGATCAAGGTGTTTAAAAGTCCTTGATGTGATTCATTCATGGTGTTTAAAAGTCCATGGCCAAGGTGTTTAAAAGTCCTTGGGATCAAGGTGTTTAAAAGTCCTTGATGAGATACTTTCTATGGTGTTTAAAAGTCCATAGGCCAAGGTGTTTAAAAGTCCTTGGGGCCAAGGTGTTTAAAAGTCCTTGGGAAAGTTGTTGAACTTGTTTTAATAAATGGAATGTTTCACTTAAGCCAATATGACATGTTAAGAATATTGAGAAGCATGAGATGCTTGTTTTAATGTTTATATTGAAGCATGAGATTGCTTGTTAAGAATGCTTTTGAGCATGTGAAAAGGTTGATTTAAAGCATGTTTTGTAAATGTTTTGAATTGCATTATTGAATGGTTTTTAAGAGCTTCCCTCACTAAGCTTTTGCTTACGCTCTCTTTGTTTTCTGAATTCAATAATGCAGAGCGTTAGAGTACCTTGAGGGCAGCAAGAAAGGGCAAGCAATCAAGTTCAAGTGAAGCTCAAAGTATGAAGGTTTTATAAATGCATTTAGCTTTTGAATGTTTTGGCAATGGGGGACCAATGTGTATGTTTTGGGAGGTGTTGGAGACTCCCCAAGTATGATATAAGTTGGTGTGTTTGCTGGTTTTGGTTTGGAACCATTTATGCTTGTTTTGCAAGTTTGGTGTTTGAATGTCTAGCTTGTGTAGGAAGCATGCCTTTAGAATTGGGGCTTTTTGCTTATGATGATGTTGGGATGAATTGTCGATGCTATTATGTTGTTTTTATGTTGAATTGCATGTTGGCAAAGTTTGGTGATGTTCGGAGCATGTTTGGATGTGTAATTGCATGTTTAAAGTGATGTTTTGAAGCAATCTGGGCAGGGTGTTTCGGAACAGCACCTACCGTTTCGGAACGGGTGCCTTAAATGAGCCCAGGCGTCCGAAACGGGAGGGGCCGTTCCGAAACGGAAAAGCCTCTGCCAGACCCCCGTTTCGAAACAAGCTAAGCCTGTTTCGGAACGGCCCCGCGTTTCGGAACGGGCTGTCTCCCGTTTCGGAACAGTCGACCGTTGGGGGCTGACAATGGCAGTTTTATGTTTTGAAAAGTTTGCGTTTTGGTCCTGAAACTAGTTTGTGCAATTGTATGAGCTGTGGATGTCCTTTTGAGCTGAAATTTCACAGAGAAGCATGAAACCTGATTAATTTCAAGTTGGTAACTTCAATTTGGATTAAGTCCTTTAATTTATCAGAATTTACAATTTGGTCCCTAATGTTGTAAATTGTTCAATTGAGTCCCTGTTTAACCTCTGATGTTTGTGATCTTTTGGTATGATGTTTGTGTGATCACCATTAGGCTTAATGTGCATCTAGACAAGTTTAAAAAGAAAAAAAAAGGGTCGTTAATCAAGGTTGACTTTCGGGTTGACTTTGGTTTTCCCCGTGTGACTTTCTTAATTCGGGTCAACCGTCTAGGCCGGGTTAAGGGGGTTACAGAGTTTAGGAGTGTTTGCTGAAGATTTCAATGCATGATGATGCATTAATCCTCTACTTTGATGTGTCTAAAATAGGGGAGACATCTTCGGACACTTTTGGAGTTGATCCGGAGGCTTAATCGGCGTTTCGGCAAGCAAGCGAAACGAAATCGGTGAGTGCGTTTGGGTTTGAAGTCCATGAGGACAAAAATACAAGGTTTGGGGGATTTAGGAAAGGTTTGTAACACCTTCCTAAGTCCGGAAGTAAGTATGGCTTGTTTTGATCTCTCTAAAGTGGTGTTTGGCCCCAAAATGCTTTTACATGCTCATGGTTAGAGATTGTTATATTCCTACTGTTTTTATGCATGTTTTGGAGCATGAGATTATGCTTGTAAAGATGTCATGACATGGCATGTTGCATTGAATAGATTTGAGCTTTTGGTATGAAGCAAAGTATGATATATGATTTCAAATGTGGTGAGAAAACCCTTGAGTTTTATTGCATGAAAAACGGTAGGTGTGATGATATTTTAACACATTATATTGGCATAGATGTTGAGAAACTTACCAGATATAATTGATCGATCAATAGGATGAGAGTGCACTATAAACTAAAAATTCGTACATGCTCTTTGGTTAAGCCAAAGGGAGATTTTCCGATGATGGGCATTCCATCGGGTAGGACTTGGTGAAATAGCCAAGCTTTGTGGCGATGAGAGATTCCGCCATGTGAGTACGGTGATGAGAGATTCCACCGGAACTTGTGTTGCTAGACAAGTGAGTACGGTGATATGAGATTCGATCGGAATAGTCTAGTGTAGAAATGTGTCCGCATATCCGAGTATTAATGTGATGCTAAATGCCAATATAAATGATGAAATGGTTTTTGTTACACTTGTACCTTGATGAAATGATTTATGCTATGAGATATGCATATGTGTTTTGTTTAGAAATGCTTTGACAATACAAGCATGTGAATGGCCTTGCCATGAGTTTTGCATTGGTTTTAATGCATGAGATAGAATGAAGGTACATGTGATTTCAATGAGTTTTTCTTTGAAATTTTATCAAGCATGAGAAAGAGATGAGCATGTGGTTTAAAAGCTTTGATGAAAGTGTTTTCTAAAATTGCATTATTTTGTTGGTTTCTTTAGAGCATGCCTCACTAAGCAATTATGCTTATGCTCTCTTTTACCAATAATGCAGATAAATGAGGTTTTTAAGGGCATCAAGGAGGCTAATTTTTTCCAAGGGAATCCAAGCTCATGTTTGCCTAAGGTTTGTTCAAGGGAATCCAAGCTCATGCTAAATGCCAATATTATTGTGTTGTTTTCATACACTATTAGTTTTGATAAATTGGCAAAGGGAACTTAAGACTTGTTTTGGGAGATGTGTTGAACTCCCTAAGGTTGTGGCATGTTTGGCTTGGTTAGATTGAATTGTAAATGGCCTTAAATGTTTGATTTGAAGTTTGATTGCCTATTTGGTTTTGTTAATAGGAAGCATGCCTCTAGATTTGTGAGTTTTCATGTTTGATGCTATGAAGGTGTTTAGGAGCACTAAATATGTACCTCATATGTTTGATGACTTGTTGGTATGTTTGGGGAGTCCTTTGGTTGTGTTTGAATGGGTTTATGCATGAAAAACCAGCAATTTCTGCAGTTTCTTGGCAAACCGTATCAAAACACTCTTTGGCGTTTCGAAACGGGGGCCTGTAATGGCCTTCGTGTTTCGAAACGGTTGGAGGCTGTTTCGAAACGTTTTGGCTACTGGAGAGCCGTGTTTCGGAACAAGTTTCGAAACGGTGGAGTGTTTTGCCTACCGTTTCGATACGCCTGGTGGCTGTTTCGAAACAGGCGACCGTTGGTCACAAATTTGAATTGTTCTGAAGTTTGCATGTTTTACATTTTAGATCTAAAAGTTGAGATTGTAATTGCTTGAGCTTGGTATGTCCAATTAAGTTGAAATTTGGCAGAGAAGCATGTAACATGACTAATTTCATATTGGTAACTTTAAAGTCAGAAAGGACCCTCTAATTTTCAGAAATCACATTTTGGTCCCTAAATTTGTATATTATGCAATTGAGTCCCTTTTTGGAATCTGATCGCTGTGCCTTTCTCTATCGTATATCGTGAGTACTCACTTAGGGTTAAAAAGCATCTAGACAAGATTAAAAGGGAAAAAGGGTTGTGAATCAAGGTTGACTTTCGGGTTGACTTTGGTTTTCCCCGTGTGATCTTCGTAGTTCGGGTCAACCGTCTAGGCCGGGCTAAGGGGGTTACAAAATGTGCAAAGGTGTAGAGCCAGAATCAATCAAAGAAAGCAAAGTCAAAGACTGTAAAGAGAAATTACCTACAACCACATATGTGTCATTCCTGCCTTCATGATGAGTAGCCAATCCCAAACTTTTTTCTATATCCTTGGCCCTATTGACCAAAACATCAAAGTCCATATAGTTTGAAGCTAACATATAGGCCTTTACTTCATTTATCAAGCCACATCGAAAGCGATCGCATCGTTCCCTCTCAGTGGGAACCAGCCTAGATGCATACTGACTCAATCGTACAAATTGTACCTCATACTCGGATACTATTATACTGCTTTGTACCAAAGCCATAAACTCTCTCTTCATTCATATTCTCAAAATTCTCAGCTCCCTGATTACCCACTCCAGGCTCTTGCCTTGGTCTCATCCTTACAAGAGATGCAATTTAACAATAACAAACATAAACAACAGAAATGATTTGGGTCAGCAAAAAGCAAGGATTCCAAGATGCTCAAGTCTTTTAATCAAAACCATTTTCACTAATAGTATTATAGCAATGGGTGCCTTTATCTACCCTCCAAACAATTTTAAACCCAAGAACATGCTCACAAACACTGTGCATTACAATCAACAACCAAAACATCACAAAACTTACCTCACCTACCTTCCCAACATTCGCAAACATGGCTCTAATACCAACAAATGTAACCCCCTTAGCCCGGTCTAGCGGCCCGGCCGAACTAAACGGGTTACACAGGGAAAATCAAAAGAAAACCTGCTAAGGTTTCACCCCGGTTAGCAACCCTATTTTTTAAAACCTTTTCTAAACGCCATTAAACATCCTATGATAGAGACTCGCAGCGGAAGAAACCAAAACGGAGAAAGGAACATCAACAAGGCACCTCGAACAACAAGGTACCAAAATGTAAAACTAATAACATTTAGGTTCCTAGCATGAAATTAAAGTTTTCAATCCTCAATTAGTCATATTTCATGGATATATGCCAAAATGCAGCTTAAAACAACCATTCGAATTCATTACAACGATTACATAACAAATAGGGACTAAAATGTAAGAAAATAGAACTTCAGAAGATTCTAATAACTAACAAAACAACTGGCCGTATCGATATAGGTTGCCCTGTACCAATACGGGCGAATCGAAACAGATTTGAAGTGCTCAGAATGGACCTTAAACGTATCGATACACTTAGGCCATTTCAGATACCCCGTATCGATACGCTCGACCTTCTATGACACATTTTGCTGGTTTATTGCAATCTTAACACATAAAAATCCTCCAATCAAGACATAAACATGCATATAACTCAAACATACCATAAAACCTCAATAACCATGGCAACAACATCTACATAGCATGATCAAACGTAGCAAGATTCTAGATATAAGCAACTTAAGCATAAACAAATCCACAATACGGTCAAACTTCAAACCAAACCATACTTCAACATGAATATGTACTTTACAAGTCTAAAAAGAGCATCATAAACATGTCTCAACACAGGGAGTCACAAACATAACCTCCCAACAACATAAAAGGTCATATCCCAATGTTATTCATACTATTATTAAACACCAAAACCATACTTGAGCTTAGAGCAACCTCTTGGACACCTCCTTGCTTGCTTGCTACCCCGAATGGTCTACGGATCTACAATGTTGGAAAAAGAGAGCGTAAGCTAGAAAGCTTAGTGAGCAGTGCTCAAAACCACTACAACAACAATGCAATTTTAATACATTTGAAAACCAAAACCATTCTTCAAATCATTTCATAAGAAAACATTCTAACGACATTCTCATATGCATTTCATACTTGAACTATAATTCAAGGCATAACATCATATCCGTACGCACGTATATCATAACTCATGCATCTTACCAATGCATAAACAACCACAACTTACCCATCTTGTGGCATAACCCATAGATTCTCAACATGATACATGACAAGCTCAAAAGCTTCACAACATCATTCATGCAAACATAACATAATAATCAACTTTAACACATGAGTATATTGACATCTTTAACAATTTTACTCGGATATGCGGATAGCTTCTGGTGGAATCTTGCATCACCGTACTCAGAACAGCATCAAGGCTTCCGGTGGAATCTCACATCACCGTACTCAAGATAGCTAGACCACTTCCGTTGGAATCTCATATCACCGTACTCAAAGCATCTAGCAAAATATATGCTTCCGATGGAATGTCAAATCACCGTACTCCTCCTTAGTGGAATCTAACATCACTAAGGCCACGCGCGAATTTTACCATTATAGTGCACTCTCATCCTATTGATCGATCAATTATATATGGTAATAAGAATCTCATCAAGTGTCAATATACTCATCACGGGCATCACTTACTCACTTTTATTCAAGGCCATAAACACAACATTGCTCATCCCATTAACATAAACACATTTCCATGCATAGCATGTACTCAACACATCTTACCTCAATAGTAACATCATTTACAACATGGGATCACATGGGATAACATTTATACATGAGCAATATGCATGATAACAGTGGAATGTAACATCAAACATAAACATAATCATGGTCAAACAAGATCAAAACGTAAATAGTCGAAAACAAGGCGAAAACCATTAAACTTACTTTCAAGCTTAGATTGGCCTTTCAAGCACAATCTAAACCCCCAAAAACTTTTCCTTAACAAAGTTAAGGCTTTCACGAGCAACACACAAACGCTAACCGAAACACCGAATTAAGCCTTTGGATCACCCAAAATCGCGTCTGAAATATCCAAACCCGGATCCCCTGCTTCTAAACAATTCAAAACAGGGCATTAGAGCTTATACCAGCCCTTAAACCTGCAGAAACTTAGAAATCCAAAATCTAGAAACATTTGCTCATCGATTCGTATCCGAAATTGACCGAAAACATCAATAAATCAGCTCAAAATGAAATCCAACTAAAACTCAGCAAGATTATCATCAAAATCACGTCTATAAGCATCTAAAAACGTCAACCCAATAACAAGGAACCACCAGCCACTGATTTTCCACAAACCTAAGCCAAAATCTCAAGATTTTCAACTTCAAACATCACCCACACACCTAGTTTCGGATTTTGTGTAATCAAATCATTATTCCAACATTATAAAATATCAAAAACACATTTATTAACATCCAAAAACCTAGTGAAACAAAACCCAGCAAAAATTTCATCAAACACCTCTTTTTTAAATAAAAATCTTTAGAAACCAAGAAGAAATAAATGGGTTTTGCAAAGATTTCAACAATAATAAGTTTGATAAAGAGGAAATCAAAGTAAAGTAGATATTACCTTCGGAATCTCTAAAGGAGAAGTTGTTTGGATGAAGGGAAAATGAATAAGAGCTTAGGAGAGAAAATAATGTGATGTTTTGTTTAAAGGTGATAGCTTTTTCCCTAAAATCCCTTTTTATTATTGAAAAACCCTTTTAAAATATTTTTACCAAAACAATATTTTCCTAAAATAATTTGCACCCCTTTTGTCATCATTTAAAGCATTTAAAGTCATTTATTTAAAATAACCCTGAAACTAGCCTAAACCGAACTAACTAACTCGAACCAATCTTAAACCAAATCCAGTTACCTTCCGGACCCTAAACTCAGGGCGTTACAGTGTGTCAACGAGTGAAGGTTGAGCATCAGTTTCCTTCCGGGTTGTTGCAATCGTTGAGGATACCAAAATGGAAGTGAGAGAGAATCACCTTGAATTTTGTGTTTGGGTTGCCGTTGACACCAATTAAGAAGGATTCCATTTGAGTGATTGGTGATCGGTTTACGAAGTGTGCATATTGTTGGGTCACGTCGGAATACCCTGTGGCACAGCAGAAAAATTAATCCGACGTAATCCAGCCAAGATCCATGTACAGGAACGAATCCGGGGTGAAAAGATGAAGAGTTACATTTTAAAACTCTGGAAACTGGAAAACCGACGGTATGTCGGAATAACCATGTGAAGTAAAACCGGAATCATCACAGGTTCGCAACGACCTCTACGGAGTCCACCTGAACAAAACGAACAAAGTTTCTGCCTCCCTAACACTTAGGGAGAAATTTCGACAGGTTGAACACCTTCCAGGGAGAAGTCGAAATCCCTTCAGGGATTATTGAGGGAGTTAGAAATCGACCAGGGGTTCTTCCGGGACTTGGATTCGAACTAGGAAATCTCCAGGTATTTTCCAGGGGCAAGAAGAACACCAGAAAAATATCGAACAGCTTCTTAGAAGAAATCTGGGACTTGTCAAAAATTCCAGAGGGGAATTCCCAGGGATATGTCAAAATTTGCAAGGACGAATAGGGATGATTTGGTTGCTAGCCCTTGTCCCTTTAAATAGTATTCAGAGACTTAATTCTAGTTGAATTCCTTAAATCCATGTTCAACCAAAATTCATAGAATCTAATTCTACTTGAAATTGGTTTATATTAAATATACATTATATTTAATAATATTAAATGAAATATATATTTAATTATGTAGAATCTAATTCTACATAAAATATGGATTTAAATATACATTATATTTAATCCAAATATATATTTTTTATTATATAGAATCTCATTCTATCTTTACTTGGATTTAAATATATTTAAATATATATTTTTAATTATGTAGAATCTAATTCTACATAAACTTGGAATTAAATATACATTATATAAATTCCAAATATATATTTAAATTTCTATAATCTTATTCTATAATATTTAAGTCTCTAAATATTTTCCATACTCTAAATAATATTTGATAAATACAATATTTATCCAATATTATTCCCATTTAAGGGAGTTGTTGATTTCCCTTATCTCATAGGGGATTTTCGGCAACCTCCCTAAAATAGGGAGTATGGTTTCCAATTTTTTATTCGTTTAATTCGAAGGGTGTGACCCTTGTAGGTTCATGCAACGTTAGCAACAAAATTAGAATTGTTCTAATTTTACAAACAATGAGTGGCATCTAGCAATACATCATTGCTACCTAAGTTGCATGAAGTCATGGTTTGACTTTCCTAATTCATGAATAAACTTCCTTTATGTATTTCATCCTTTTGTCCTTTATATCTTAGTTGAACACAAGTCATGGGTTAGTCACACTTGCGTTGTCCATCTAGTGTTTCTTGATGTCTTGAGTAGATTATGATAAACGAATCTCTATGATATCTCATATAATAATATTCGAGCATGGCCATGCATTTTCTAATCTCACTCAATCAAGTGGCCGAAGATACTTCTCCCATTATGTACGAGGGATAAATCCTTTCTTGATCAACCATATTTCACTACATAGGTCATCACGTATCCAATCATCAGTCTTTATAATGTAGTCAGTTACGACACACATTTGACTATGTCAAAATACGTAAATCTTTATGTTGATCTCAAGTCTGAGGATTATACATATGTTTATCATGAGCAATGTTGTGACTGACACATAATTACCCAAGAAACATGCTCATAGCGGGTCAATCCAGTATGTTGTTCTCTAATAAATACTTATGTGTTGATTTTGACATCTCTATGTCAATGACAACGCTTGTCATCAACCACATATTAGTCTTTATATATTATCACTGTTCATACCCGTAATAATATTCGACTAAGGATCCTATTTAACAATAATCGTATTATTGTATGGGCATTATTATCCAATGGTTAGTTTGATTCACAGAAACATACCAAATGATAATAATGGCAATGTCATTACTTGATAAATCTAGTAAAATAGTATGTTTATTCAATCATCATATGATTGGTCTTTGGGCATACTCCAACAATCTCCCACTAGCACTAAGACCAATCATTCTCGTATCTAATATGACAAGGCTTAGTGTAATTGACATGCTTATGCTGTGTCAAAAGCTTTGTCAGAGAGTTGACAAAGTTATCAACTTTGTGCGTATGTTGCATACTTTCACATCTCCAAGATGTAAGTACTTTAGAACATGTTTGGATTTATTGATGAGATCTAGGTTTTATTTGGTTACGCAAAGGTTCCATCATAACAGAGTTATGTAGCATCTAATATGTTGGGAACAACCCTTAGTTCAGAAGTGAACCCTTTAGATCCAAACATCCTTCTTTATTGTTATGTCGACTGTAATACATTCAGCCTATGTTGTAGAGTTAGATACTGTCTCATGTTGCTAACTCGCAGTATCTTTTATTAATGCAAAACGGATTGCGATCTTTAGTTCCTTTTGCTGAGTATGTCATCTACATACAATACTTAGGAAAGTAACAATGCTCTCACTAGCTCTTTTGAAAACAAGACTACCCTTTCTTTCTAGATAAACATAACATTTTGATTGTATCTTCTGAAACGAATATCCCAACTTCGAGAAGCTTGCCTTAGTCTACGGATAGACCTTTGTAGCTTACATACCTTCCAAGTGTTTACTGGAGTGACAAAACCTTTTGGATGTGTCATGTACACATCTGTTTCAAGTTTTCCCTTAGGAAAGTGGTTTTGACATTCCTTTATTTGATTCCATAATCATCGTATGTAACTACTTGCAAGTGAGATTAAGATGGATTAAACATAGCTACAAGGAAGATGTTTTATCATAGTCTATACTATGAAGTTTTTCGAAAACTTTTAGCGACGAATCATCCTTTGTATGTTTTATCATCCATGTCACTTTTTCCTTTTTGAAAAACTCATCCATACCTCTTAGGTTTTACCCTTGTAGGTAACCAAAGTCTATACTTGGTTTTAGATATGGATTCCATCTCATATCTCATGGCTCTTAGCAATTTCTCGAATTTTGGGCTCACCATTGCTTTCTGATAAGACCTAGTCTTTATCTTGATCTGAAAAGAAGAGTGTTTCCATGTACGGATAGTGAGAAATCCATATTTCTCAAGTATATGGTATTCTCTTAAGGATCAACACAATGGTTGTGTTTTGTTCCAATGTTCCTTGATCATTTGTGGAACATTCTCAATCTTTGGTTCATAAATTTGTTGTCTAAAATTTCTTCACATTCCAAATTCCATTTTTTTCTTTTGTGAGAGGTAATCTCTTTCGAGAGAAACTCTCGTTTGAGCAACAAACATTTTGTTCTCGTTGAAAAATGAAATCCCTTAGTGATAAGTATTATCTTTCGATATAAACTATCGTTTGAGCAACAAATATTTTGTTCTCGTTAAAGTTGAAGAAATAATATCCCTTTGTGAGAATTAATCTCTTTCAAGATAAACTCTCGTTTGAGAAATAAACGCTTTGTTCTCGTTAGGATAAACAACAAATGTAGTTTTTAAGGTTCGAACTTTGTAAACATTTTAACATGTAAGTAACCTGAAAACTTCAAAGGTATTCTAGAACAAATCTTAGTACATATCTTATATGACGTTTCAAAAAAACGATTAAGTATGAGAGTTGTTTTTCTAGTGTGTAAAGAAGCCGAAAATGACTTGTTCTGAATCAAAACATGTCTAACATATTTGATTCTCTTTCAAAGACTTTTCGTTCCACTTGTGGGATTTAATTATGGGACAATCCCATATTCTTTGAAAGTTCATCAAACTTTAAATATTCTTGAATTTGATCTCATCAAATTACCTTAATACTTTTATGAGTTTGAGATTAGTCATTTGTTTTATTTATCTTATAAATATTATTGATTTGATTAGTTTAAAGATCATTGATTCGTTGTGCCATAAGAGGTTAAAAGAATAACATTTATTTAAATAATCTCAAAATTAAAATATCTTGTTCTTACAAGATAACTAAAACTTAGGCACAAAATAATAATCTTAAAAACTAAAACAAATCTATTTAAGCAAAAACACATGTCCTAATGGATGATGTAGCAACTCTTGCTTTATTTCCATTCGTAGGTCCATGTCTATTATGATGCCTTCTCTTTAGAAGCCTCTGAGGTTGATGCCTCACTCGTTTTTGCTTTCTTGACTTCTTGTAGGTGTGTGGGGCAGTTTCTCTTCCAATGTCCGGTCTTTCCACAATGGAAACATTTTTCATCCTTCTTGATTCCCTTCTTAGGTTTCAATGCTTCCTTTCCATCGGTTTTGGTCTTACCATCACCTTTAGACTTTGCTGTCGATTAACCTTTCTTCTTGCCCTTGCGGACCATCAGAACAGGTTTAGGTCCTACCTTCTTCAGGTTGATTTCAGCAGTTCTCAACATGCCGAGTAATTGTGGCAGCGTCTTGTTAATTTCATTCATATTGAAATTAAGGACAAACTGATTGAAACTATCCGGCAACGATTGCAGGATGACATCAGTAGCTAATTCGTCTTTCAGTGGAAAGTCGAGCTTCTCCAACGTTTGGATGTAGCCCGTCATTTTGATGACATGAGCTCCTACGGGAGATCCCTCACTCATTTTGCATTGAAACAGAGCTTTAGAGGTCTCGTACCTCTCTTGACGAGCTTGCCCTTCATAAATCTCCTTGAGATTTTGAATCATATCATAAGCTACCATGTCCTCATGTTGCTTCTAAAGCTCAGGGGTCATGGAGGCAAGCATAAGACAACCGACATCCAGCATGTCATCCATGTGTTTCTTAAACTTGTCTTTGTCAGCTCTGGAAGCAGTGGCAACCAGTTCATCAGGAACATGTTCTTCAATGACATATTCCTTCTTTTCATGTTTGAGAACAATTCTCAAATTGCGGAACCAATCAAGGAAGTTTATGCCATTGAACTTATCCTTCTCATGGATAGATCGCAGAGATAGAGTATTATTTGCCATTAATTATACAACAAAGAAAATATGCTACATAAGTTTTACTAAATTTTAAAATTTATAGATAGGTCTTTACTATAAATTTACTCCCACTATTTTCTTCAAAATTAAAAACCCTCTAGTTTTAATTTCGGAAAAACGTTTCGATAGTTTTTCTAGTGAGTGAGGATCTGTATTTCACCATTCCTAAATCAGCTTTGGCTAGTCTTTTAGGAAATGGTTATTTAGGTAAGTAACACCTTACTAATTACATCTCATGCAATTCCTCATCTTTTGGCGAACAACTCTTGTTCTTTAAATCATCTTATGATTATCCAAAACTTTTAACCACTAGGTTTTCTAATCCTATTAGAACAACCCAGCTAAGTCAATACCAATATCTCAACCGGCGAATATCACTAGCTTATTCTCCGCGTTTAACTAAGATAGATAAATGTGACATTGCTTTGGCAAAGCTCGCATTATATCGATCGAAGCTTTAACGAGGGTAAATATTGGATGATTAAAATATACTTAGAATTATAGTAAGGGATTTACTTAATTATCTCATCATTTTAACATTGATCCTATCAATAGAACTATGTTTAATCATGCTTATAAAACATCCATTGCATCACATACAAGGTAAATATAAGCGGTAAATAAATATGCAATGATTATAGCCCTTCTTAACCTAAGGCGACCCGTCCCAAGCCAATGGGAGGACCATTCTACTGAAGATAGAATATGCTTCTGAAACGCCTGGTTCACCAGGGAAGGCCCACCACGCTGCTATGTTGGTTCTTGCTTTATCTCCATGAGTATTTATAATTTTCAGAAACTCGCGTTACATGCGAGGGAGTGAGATGAGAAGAGATGTACAATAGAAGATAGAGAAAGGCACGACACGCAGGCCGTATTTATAAAAACCAAAACTATAAAGGCTATGGGCTATAACCATGCAAAACAAACATCGTGCAATCAAACATGCATTTCAAACATCGTGCGAACAAAGTAACGACGTGTTTACGGAGTTTTAAACTGATTATCCCTATGTTGCGATTAATGGGCCAAAGAAGGATCACGAGGTTTCATAAACCATTTGCGTTAACGAACAAATGCACCAGGTAGGTCAACATGAAAGAGAGGTGGCGCACTAGGCACACTTAAGTACCATGTCTTTGATGATGCCAATCCTAGACATGCATTTTTCATAACGTCTAACCATAACTCTTATGGATTCACCGTGAAAGATAGTTTGATAACTTTTATCAAATTAGAAGCCCTTTCAGATATTTCATAAATCTATGAAACTATGAACAACTACTTGTTCTCTAGACTAACTATTAGTCTCAACATGTTAACATTCAACATTGAAGCAACCTAACATAGTTATGATTAACTCTTAATCATTCAGTGATAATCGAAATAAGTCTTTATTAGGTGTGATACGATAAACGATAAATATCTAAATCGAATCAAACAACATGCATCTAATACATAAACATCACCCAAGAATTTAAATCTGAATTCGTATGATACAAGTGGCTCTGATACCACTATTGGGTCACGTCGGCACGCCCCGTGGCGCAGCAGAAAAATTAATCTGCCGTAATCCATCCAGAATCCATGTACAGGAACGAATCCGGGGTGAAAAGATGAAGAGTTACCCTTTAAAACTCTGGAAACTGGAAAACCGACGGTAGGTCGGAATAACCACGTCAAGTAAAACCGGAATTGTCACAGGTTCGCAACGACCTCTACGGAGTCCACCCGAACAAAACAAACAAAGTTTTCACCTCCCTAACACTTAGGGATAAATTTCGACAGGTTTGAACACCTTCCAGGGAGAAATCGAAATCCCTCCAGGGATTCTTGGGGGAGTCAGAAATCGACCAGGGGTTCTTCCGGGACTTGGATTCGAACTAGGAAATCGCCAGGTATTTTCCAGGGGGAAAGAGGAACACCAGAAAAATATCGAACAACATCTCTGAAGAAATCTGGGACTTGTCAAAAATTCCAGAGGGGAATTCCCAGGGATATGTTGAAATTTGCAAGGAGGAATAGGGATGATTTGGTTGCTAGCCCTTGTCCCTTTAAATAGTATTCATAGACTTAATTCTAGTTGAATTCCTTAAATCCAAGTTCAACCAAAATTCATAGAATCTAATTCTACTTGAAATTGGTTTATATTAAATATACATTATATTTAATAATATTAAATGAAATATATATATTTAATTATGTAGAATCTTATTCTACATAAAACATGGATTTAAATATACATTATATTTAATCTAAATATATATTTTTTTATTATATAGAATCTCATTCTATCTTTACTTGGATTTAAATATATTTAAATATATATTTTTAATTATGTGGAATCTAATTCTACATAAACTTGGAATTAAATATACATTATATAAATTTCAAATATATATTTAAATTTCTAGAATCTTATTCTATAATATTTAAGTCTCTAAATATTTTCCATACTCTAAATAATATTTGATAAATACAATATTTATCCAATATTATTCTCATTTAAGGGAGTTGCCGATTTCCCCTATCCCATAGGGGTTTTTCGGCAACCTCCCTAAAATAGGGAGTATGATTTCCAATTTTTTGTCCGTTTCATTCGAAGGGTGTGACCCTTGTAGGTTCATGCAACGTTAGCAGCAAAATTAGAACTGTTCTAATTTTACAAACAATGAGTGGCATCTAGCAATACATCATTGCTACCTAAGTTGCATGAAGTCATGGTTTGACTTTCCTAATTCTTGAATAAACTTCCTTTATGTATTTCATCCTTTTGTCCTTTATAACTTAGATGAACACAAGTCACACTTGCATTGTCCATCTAGTGTTTCTTGATGTCTTGAGTAGATTATGATAAATGAATCTCTATGATATCTCATATCATAATATTCGAGCATGGTCATGCATTTTCTAATCTCACTCAATCAAGTGTCCGAAGATATTTCTCCCGTTATGTAGGAGGGATAATCATTTCTTGATCAACCATATTTCACTACATAGGTCATCACGTATCCAATCATCAGTCTTTATAATGTAGTCAGTTACGACACACGTTTGACTATGTCAAAATACGTAAATCTTTATGTTGAAATCATGTTGATCTCAAGTCTGAGGATTATACATATGTTTATCATGAGCAATGTTGTGACTGCCACATAATTACCCAAGAAACATTCTCATAGCGGGTCAATCCAGTATGTTGTTCTCTAACAAATACTTATGTGTTGATTTTGACATCTCTATGTCAATGACAACGCTTGTCATCAACCACATATTAGTCTTTATATATTATCACTGTCCATACCCGTAATAATATTCGACTAAGGATCCTATTTAACAATAATCGTATTATTGTATGGACATTATTATCCAATGGTTAGTTTGATGCACAAAAACATACCAAATGATAATAGCGGCAATGTCATTACTTGATAAATCTAGTAAAATAGAATGTTTATTCAATCATCATATGATTGGTCTTTGGGCATACTCCAACACACATTTTGTGCTAGTGCATATGACGTATACCTTGGAAAGGTTGCCATATCTGTAAGTTGCGGAGATCGTGCGTTTACACGGAGTGCCTAAGTCCATCTTTTCAGGTAGGATCCACAGTTTATGGCGAGGTTTTATGAGTGCTTGCATCGGGCTTTAGGTACACATTTGAATTTCAGTACTTCGTATCATCCTCAAATGGATGGTCAGTCTGAATGTGTGATTCAAGTCATGGAGGATATGTTGAGGTGTTGCATCATTGAGTTCCTAGGAACCTGGGAAAAAACAGGTGCCTTTGGTGGATTTTTCTTATAATAATATTTATCAGGCTAGTATTAAAATGGCACCGTATGAGGCCTTGTATGGTAGGAAGTGTCGTACGCCCTTGTGTTGGGCTAAGACTGGGGAAATGTATGTTTCTATGCTGGATGTGTTGAAAGGCACAAATGAGAAAGTGAACCTCATTTGTACTGTGGTGAGAAGTCTCGGGTCACTTAGATTTAGGCTCAAGGTCCAGGCTTGAAGGGTACTTTGCCACCAAACTTTAACAAGCTCTTCATGCTCAACAACATTGGTCTCGAAACAAACCAGTTGAGTGGAAAGATGTGATCTTTTAGTGGCCTATCCAATTTGCAGTATGCTTATTTAGATTACAACAATTTTAATTCGATTTCAGCTAATTTCTTTGATGGTTTAGATGATTTGGAAGTGTTGGCATTGGATTAAAACAATTTTAATGCAACAAGTGGCCGGTCATTCCCCAAGGCTTTACAAAACTCATCTCAATTGACTAAACTTCTTGTATGAGTTGTAATTTGATGGGTTCATTGCTAGATTTTCTTGGTTTCATGCATTCCTTGACTAACTTGAAGCTTTCTGGCACTAGTTTCTTTGGTAAAATTCCAAGGATCTTTAATGACAGTTCTTTGCAGATGTTTTGGCTGAACAGGAATCAATTCACTAGACCAATTAATGTAGTGGCAACAACGGAGTCCCTCATAATTCTATGGTTCCATGAGAAAGAAAAGAAAAGAGCATATATCAATCAAAAAATTATTTCATAACCACAGGAAAGCAAACAAAAATAAAGCAAGGAAAAATAAACAAGAAAAGAAGAAGAAAATAGAGAAAGAAAGGAAGTTAGCATGTCACATCAGCATTTTTAACGGAAGTTAACAGGAGGGACCAAAATGAAAGCAGGCTAAAATTTGGGTGATCATAATAAAATTTTTAAAATTCTAGTGACTAAAATGAACGTGACCTAAATGTTCAGTGACCATTGGTGTACATGACCCAAAATTTTATTACAATATAACATAGCCATTAAATAATCAAAACAGACTTGTAGAACAAGGCATTGTTTTTCAGGTTTTTTCTTTCAACTTCAAATTTGTCAAGTTTTTTTTCCAACCTTCTTACTTCATCCATATTCACCAATTTCTGCAATTCGACATTCTGAATTTGAATTTCCCTATTTTCAGCCAACAACATTTGAACCTGATTTTTCAATTCTTCAACATCGATCGAATTTCCCTAATTTTCAATCCATTTAAAGAAAACACAATGGCTCTACAAATGTGCAAAATAAATTCAAAATAACACATGAATTGAATCACTAGAACAGTAAACCCAACTTATTACTTAATACCTCGGGGCCTCTAGCACATCCATAAAACCTCTTCCCTTTGCTCCGTGGTACAGTTGAAGTGCAAACTGGTGATTGCAATCAACAATAACAGTGAACAATGTTTACTTCAGCACGTGATTTAGAACTTCCACTAGACATCGTCGAAGGAAAACTTAACTCAAACATTTAAAATTGCATTGCGAAAAGATGGAAAAAGAGAGGATTATAAGAACAATGGAATTTAGAATATGTTTTCTAGGACAAAACGCTAACTGAGTAACTTCAATAATATCTTCCATTACATCATCGAGTCTAAAAAAAGGACTTTGAAAAACAATTTGTAAACACAAACAACTAAGCTGATTCATCAATTGACTCAGAAGCCTGACATTTTGGTATAACCACGATAAATGATTGGTTAAAAGAAAAATCAGATATCTCCTCCCCAAATGCTATAATTGAGTTATTTGACTATACATGTATATAGCACATATATAAAGGACACCAACATCACACCACACACAAATTGACTACACTCACCTAATCTAAATTATTGTATTTTGATATAAATTCTCTAGTTCTTAAACCTTCCTTTTTCGATCTTGTGATTCCTCTAATTCATCTTCTATAGCAATGAACATATACATACATTACAATCACACTTTAGAAGTATAATTAATCTTTGGGTAAACTACACGAAATGCCACTAAACTTTAACCTTTGTATCGAACATAAAACTAAACTATAAAATGATACTATTGTACCACTGAACATTTTTTGTTATTATTATACCATTGAACTATGTTTCTTATCCAAGCACTCGACAGTTAAACTATAACAAACCGTTAAATCCAAAATGACGTCGTTTTTGTATAGTTTCTTTAATGCTTAAAATAGGCCAAAACGATGTCGTTTTGCTAGTAAAAAAAATTAAGGAAAAACTACGTTTGAGGAAGATTGAACCAAAAACCTCAATGGTGAAAGGTTTACACCAAACCACCAAGCCAACTTAAAGACTTGATATAATCTTAACAAAAAATAGTATATAAATAATACTACAGTTGAACTTAGCTTCATTTATCTCATGCTATAATTTTGTAATATTTATAATATAATTTTATAAATATATTAACTTTATAAATAAATAATATTTATAATTTATATTACAAAACTAAAATATTGTTTATAATATATACAATTAAACCCTAAACCATACATGTAACCAACTAAACTATAAACCCTAAATTCCATATATATAATTAAATCTAAAATCTAAAACCCCAAAACCTAAATATATATAATTAAATCACAATTCTCAAACCTAAAACCTTAAAATTAAAATATTATTTACAATATATATTAAGAGTTGTAATATAAATTATAAATGATATTTTAGTTTTAGGGTTTATGATGTAGGATTTAGTTATATATATATATGGTTTAGTTACATATATAGTTTAGGGTTTATGATTTATTTATATATGTGGTTTAGGGTTTGGGGTTTAGTTACATATATGGTTTAGGGTTTGAGTTTTGAGGTTTAGGGTTTAATTATTAGAGGTGGGCAAAAATACCCGACCCGGTTGACCCGACCCGATGACCCGAAATTAAAAATACCTGGTAATTCTCTAAAAAAAATACTCGACCGGTCCGGGTACCCAACCCGAGAATTTTCCCAGGACACGGGCCGTGATTTTTAACTTACCGGGTACCCGACCCGATAATATTTAATATATATTATTTTTATTTTCAATTATATTTTTATTTTAAGTTTCTTAATATTTTTACTCTAAAACTAAATTTAAATCTCTATTTTTTTATGTTTGTATTATATAGTTTTAAGTTTTAAGTTTGAAATTTTTTAAAAATATTTGTGTTTAATATATGATTTTTTTTAAAATTTTAGAATAAAAAATTAAAAACAGGCGGGTACCCGGGTGTTTCAGGTACCCGAAACTCGGGTACCTAGATGAGATGAGCCGGGACAAGGGCCGAAGATTGGGGTACCCGAAACCCGGGTACCCGACAATTTCCACCCTTATTAATTATATATATTATAAATTAGTTTTATAATATAAATTATAAATTATATTTATTTATAAAGTTAATATATTTATAAAATTATATTATAAATATTATAAAACTATATAATGATATAAATGAAATTAAGTTCAATTGCAGTATTATTTATACACTATTTTCGTTAGAATTATATCAAGTCTTTAAGTTGGTTTGGTGTAAACCTTTCATCTTAGAGGTCTAAGGTTCAATTCTCCTCAAATGCAATGTTTTCTTAATTTTTTACTAACAAGACGACGTCGTTTTGGCCTATCTTAGGCATCAAAGCAACTATACCAAAACGACATCGTTTTGGAATTAACGATATGTTATAGTTTAACAGTCGAGTACTTGGATTGAACAAAAAAACAAAGTTCAGTTGTATAATAATAGCAAAAAAATATGTTTAGTGGTACAATAGTATCATTTTATAGTTCAGTAGTATGTTCGATACAAAGGTTAAAGTTCAGTGGCATTTCGTGTAGCATTGCTATAGAAGATAAATTAGAGGAATCACAAGATCGAAAAGGGATGTAACCCCCTTAGCCCGGCCTAGACGGTTGACCCGAACTATGAAGGTTACACGGGGAAAACCAAAGTCAACTCAGAAGTCAACCTTGATTCACGACCCTTTTTTTTTCTTTTTAATCGTGTCTAGATGCTTGTTAACCTTAAGTGAGTATTCACGAGATACGATAGAGAAAGGCACAGCGATTGGGTAACATATAGGGACTCAATTGCACAATATACAAATTTGGGGACCAAATTGTATTTTTTGTAAATTAGAAGGTCTTCTTTGATCATAAGATTACCAATATGAAATTAGTCATGTTACGTGCTTCTCTGCCAAATTTCATCTTAATTAGACATCTCAAGCTCAAACAATTGCAATCTCAACATTTAGGACTAAAATGTATAACATGCAAACTTCAGAACAATTCAAATCTGTGACCAACGGTCACCCGTTTCGAAACACCTACATGCCGTATCGAAACGCTAGAGCAAGACGCTCTCCCGATTCGAAACATTTTCCGAAACACGGCACTCCAGTAGCCAAAACGTTTTGAAACAGCCTCCAATCGTTTCGAAACACGAAGGCCATTATAGGCCCCCGTTTCGAAACACTAGAGGGTGTTTTGATACGGTTTGCCCAGAAACTACAGCAAGGACTGGTTTTTCACCCAAAACCCATTCAAACACATCCTAAGGACTCTCTAATCATACCAACAAGTCAGGATACATATAAGGTACCTATTTGGAACACACAAACACACTCATAGCATCAAACATGGAATCTCATTAGTCTAGAGGCATGCTTCCTAGTATCAAAATCCAAATAGGCAATCAAACCTCAAATCAAGCAATTAAGCCCATTTACAAGTCAATCCAGACGAAGCAAACATGCCACAACCTTAGGGAGTTTAACACATCTCCCAAAACAAAACATGGTTTCCCATTGCCAATCTATCAAAACTAAAGTGTATGAAAACTTCACCATACATGAGCTTGGACTTCCTTGGATGAACTTAGCTTTCTTGAAGCCCAAAAACACCTAAATTATCTGCATTATTGGTAAAAGAGAGCGTAAGCACAAATGCTTAGTGAGGCATGCTCTAAAGAAAACCAACACAATAAAGCACATTTAGAAAACACTTTCATCAAAGCTTTACAACCACATGCTCATCTCTTTCTCATGCTTGGAAAACTTTCAAAGCAATACTCATTGAAACCACGTGTACCTTCATTCTATCTCATGCATTAAAACCAATGCAAAACTCATGGCAAGGTCATACCCATGCTTGTATTGTCAAAGCATTTCAAAACAAATCTCATATGCATAACTCATAGCATAAATCATTTCATCAAAAGTACATGTGTAACAAAAACCATTTCATCATTTATATTGGCATTTAACATCTCATTAATACTCGGATATGTAGACACATTTCTACACTAGAATCTTCCGTTGGAATCTCGCTTCACCGTACTCACCTGTCTAGCAACATAGCTTCCGGTGGAATCTCTCATCACCGTACTCACATGGCGGAATTTCTCATCGCCACCAAGCTTGGGTATTCCACCAAGTCCTACCCGATGGAATGCCCATCATCGGAATATCTCCCTTTGGCTTAACCAAAGAGCACGTATGAATTTTTAGTTTATAGTGCACTCTCATCCTATTGATCGATCAATCATATCCGGTAAGTTTCTCAACATCTATGCCAATATAATGTGTTAAAATATCATCACACCTACTGTTTTTCATGCAAAATAACTCAAACGTTTTCTCACCACATTTGAAATCATAAATCATACTTTGCTTCAAACCAAAAGCTCAAATCTATTCAATGCAACATGCCATCTCATGACATCTCTACAAGCATAATCTCATGTTCTAAATCATGCATAAAAACAGTAGGAATTTATCAATCTCAAACCATGAGAATGTAAAAGCATTTTAGAGGCAAACACCACTTTAGAGAGACCAAATCAAACCATACTTACTTTCGGATTTAGGAAGGTGTTTCAAACCTCTCCTAAATCCCCAAACCTTGTATTTTTGTCCTCATGGACTTCTAACCCAATCGCACTCACCGATTTCGTTTCGCTTGCTTGCCGAAACGCCAATTAAGCTTCCGGATCAACTCCAAAAGTGTCCGAAGATGTCTCCCCTGTTTTAGACACATAAAAGCAGAGGATTAATGCATCATCATGCATTGAAATCTTCAGCCAACACTCCAAAACTTACTGCTCTACCTAAACCCAACATTTCGGCTACCAAACTCAACCGAAATCACCTCCAAACTCTTCCAAAACTTAACCCAACCAAGATCCATCACTTCTAAACATTTCTAAACATCAATTAACTTCAAAAACAACCCTAAACCCGTCCTTATACCTCCAGCTATAACAGAACACCAAAAAGACCTAAAAAACCACCATTTTCACAAGCAAAAACTTAGGAAAATCAACCTATCCGGGATTGCATTGATTAAACTTCAATTACACATCATTTATACATTCAATAAACATCAAAAAGACATCTCAAAACACATCCCAATCACTTAGTACGAATTTAATCAAAATTAAATCCAAATCTTGCATTTAAAGCCAAGATCAAGAACACAACATAAAAACCTTTATTAAAACTCAAATCAATGATTGAGAACTTGGGAATTTCAGTAAAGAACTGAGTATTTAGAGGAGAAGGACGTTCATACCTCTAAATGTGAGTTTCTCCTTGTTTAAAGCCAAGATTCTTGAAAATTCAATAAGCAAATGGTAATGATTTGATGTAGGAATGATTAGAAACCAATTGGAGATTGAAATCTCATCTTTAGGTGTTAAAATCAGAGGGAAAATGGCTGGGGAAATGTGTTTGACTGAGAGAAAATGAAGAGGGAAAATTTTGAGAAAAGTTAGTTATGAACTTCCAAAATATCTATTTCCCCTTTTTCCTTTTATTAAATATCATTTAATAAATGTTTAATATTAAGAAAAATCTGGAGAAAACTCTTCTTGGGTAAATTAGCTCCTTAAAGATTCAAAGTTTCAATCCTTTTAAAACAGTCACCAACTTTTCAAAAATTACATTTTAGTCACTAACTTGAAATGTCACATTTCGAAACCTCATTTTGTAAAATTGATTTCACCACTCTCTTATATATAATAAAAGAGAATTTTAAGATATTTTTCCATATTTTTAATGCATCCCGAACTAGGCTTTCCCTAAAAACCACCTTTTATATTCGAACCAAAATTCGACCGGCCCGATTCAAACCAAAAACCTCTAAGCCCAAAATTGGGGTGTTACAACTCTCCCCCCCTTAAGAAATTTCGTCCTCGAAATTTACCTGAAGGAAAGAGGTACGAAAACTGCTTCAACATGTCATCCTTTCGTTCCCACGTGGCTTCCTCAACACCACGATGCTTCCACAACACCTTTACCAACTCAATGGTCTTGCCTCGAAGAACTTTACAATCCAAATCCAGAATCTTCACCGGTTCCTCATCATAGGTCAAATCCGGATTCAACTCCACTTCCTCCACAGGCATCACATGCGAAGGATCCGATCTATACTTCCGAAGCATAGAAACATGAAACACATCATGAATCTTTTCTAACTCTTGCGGTAACCTCAACTTGTACGCAACAGGACCCACACGCTCAATCACCTCGTATGGTCCAATGTACCTAGGGCTCAACTTGCCCTTTCGGCCAAATCTCATCACCTTTTTCCAAGGCGAAACTTTCAAAAACACACGGTCACCCACTGCATACTCAATCTCCTTACGCTTCAAGTCCGCATAAGACTTTTGCCGATCAGAAGCTACCTTCAAACGCTCACAAATGAGCTTCACCTTCTCGGTGGTTCCCTTCAACAAAGCTGGCATAGAAACCAACTTCTGACCCGTTTCAGCCCAACAAAGAGGAGTCATACACTTCCTCCCGTACAAAGCTTCATAAGGTGCCATTTGAATACTTGCCTGATAACTATTATTATAGGCAAACTCCGCCAAAGGCAAATGTTTCTCCCAAAAACCCTGAAACTCAATCACGCAGCATCTCAACATATCCTCCAACACCTGAATAACACGCCCAGACTGTCCATCCGACTGTGGATGATATGAAGTACTGAAATTCAACCGTGTACCCAAAGCCTGATGCAAACACTGCCAGAAACGCGATGGAAACCTCGGATCCCTATCCGACACAATCGACTTAGGCACACCATGCAGCAGCACAATTTCAGCAATGTACAGCTCCGCAAGCTTATCCAAGGTATACGTAGTATGCACAGGCAAGAAATGCGCACACTTCGTTAGGCGATCCACAATCACCCACACCGAATTCTTCTTCGATGGCGACAAGGGCAAACCAGACACAAAGTCCATGGTAACCCTTTCCCACTTCCACTCAGGAATCCTCAACGGTTGCAACAACCCTGAAGGAAACTGATGCTCAGCCTTAACTCGCTGGCAAACCATGCACTTGCTTACAAACTCAGCAATATCTTTCTTTAAACCCACCCAATAGTACTCATCACGAAGATCACGGTACATCTTAGTACTACCAGGGTGCATAGCAAAAGGACTACTATGACCTTCATTCAGAATAGCACGCCTCAACTCAGCATCATTGGGCACTACTATTCGACTCCCAAAACATAAAACCCCATCATCATTAAAGAAAAAATCCGATGGCCTACCCTCCGCAATATCCTGAACATGTGGCACCAAGGAATCATCCAACAACTGCTTTTCCTTAATCAACTGAACCAAGGATGGTTTCACTTGCAACTCAGACACAAGACCACCATCACGCGAAATGCTCAAACTAGCAAACATAGCCCTCAACTCCACAGCTACCTTCCTACTCAAGGCATCCGCTACAACATTAGCTTTACCCGGATGGTACTCGATCGTCAAATCATAATCCTTAAGCAACTCCACCCAACGTCGTTGCCTAAGATTCAACTCTTTCTGAGACATCAGATACTTCAAACTCTTGTGGTCCGTGTACACCGTACACTTCTCACCATACAGGTAATGTCTCCAGATTTTCAAAGCAAAAACCACCGCAGCTAACTCAATGTCATGCGTAGGATAATTGCGCTCATGCACCTTCAATTGTCGTGATGCATAAGCCACCACCTTACCCTCTTGCATCAACACACATCCCAAACCAACGTAGGACGCATCACTATACACCACAAACTCTTTCCCTGATTCAGGTTGGACCAAGATAGGAGCTTGCGTCATCGCTGCCTTAAGCTTCTCAAAAGCCTGTTGTCTCGCTTCCGTCCACTCAAACTTAACATCCTTCTGCAACAACTTCGTCAAAGGTGCAGCAATCTTGGAAAACCCATCCACGAACCTTCGGTAGTATCCTGCCAAACCCAGGAAACTACGGACTTCATGAACAGACTTAGGAGGCTTCCAATTCATCACTGCCTCAATCTTTTGAGGATCAACACGAATCCCCTCAGCAGAGACCATATGACCAAGAAACACTACTTCTCTAAGCCAGAACTCACACTTGCTCAGCTTGGCACAAAGCCTGTAGCACAACTCTCAAATGCCCTTCATGCTCCTCCTCAGTACGAGAGTACACGAGGATATCATCAATGAACACCACAACAAATTTATCCAAGTATTCATGGAATACTCGATTCAACATGTCCATGAAAGCTGCAGGAGCATTCGTCAAACCAAACGGCATCACAAGGAACTCATAATGCCCATACCTCGTTCTGAAAGCTGTCTTTGGCACATCTACATCCTTCACCTTCAACTGATAATACCCTGACCTTAAGTCAATTTTAGAGAACACAGCCGCTCCCCGAAATTGATCAAAAAGATCATCAATTCTCGGCAATGGATACCGATTCTTGATAGTCAACTTGTTAAGCTGACGGTAATCAATGCACATTCTCATAGTGCCATCATTCTTCTTCACAAACAAGACCGGTGCACCCCAAGGTGACACACTCGGCCGAATGAAACCACGATCAAGCAACTCCTGAAGTTGCGTCTTCAACTCTTTCAACTCTTTAGGTGCCATTCGATAAGGAGTAATGGACACTGGAGTTGTGTTTTCATACAGCTCAATCCCAAACTCCACTTCGCGATTAGGAGGCAATCCAGGCAACTCCTCCGGAAACACACCAAGAAACTCTCGCACAGTCCTGATATCTTGCACACGCAACTCCTTAGAGCTAGGATTCATCACAAAGGCTAGGTAAGCTTCACAGCCTTGTCTCAGCATCCGGCTCGCTTCCAAGGTAGACACCACATTGGCAAGAAACTTCACATTCTCACCAACCACTACTACCTCATAATCATCCGCAAGTTTCAACGAAACTCGCTTATTCTCAAAATCCACAACAGCGCGATGCTCAACAAGCCAATCCATACCAAGGATTACATCAAAACCATAGAAGGGCAATTCCATAAGATCAACATGAAAGACATGATCTTGCACAACCAAAGGACATCTTCTCTAAAGCTTCCGAGTCACAACAGTCTCACCAAAAGAACTAGTTACACGCATACCAACATCCAAAGACTCAACAGGCAAACCAAGCAATTGAGCATGCTCACGCAATATGTATGAGTGTGTAGATCCAGAATCAATCAAGGAAAGTAATGACAAGGATTGCAAAGTAAAAGTACTTGCGATCACATCCGTGTCATTCCTCCCCTCCCTCTGAGCATACACTCTGGCTTGGCCACCACCTTCAGGCTGAACAGCTACAATATGAGCCACATTCCTTCCACCATCCTCTCTACGCTGGAAGTTACCACGGCCGCGCCCACGACCTCTCTATGGTGCAACAACTACAGGAGCACGTCCCTGACCACCACCGGCCAACAAAGGACACTCCCTCCTCATGTGATCCGCCGAACCACAGTTCCAGCAAGAGTTACCGGTCACCACAACAGGAGCCTGAACCTCCCTCGCTGCTCGAGGACAATCACGCCTCAGGTGTCCACGCGACCCACATGTCCAACATGTGTTTGAATCAGCTCTCGCCCTGTCTCCCTGAACAGGTGAACCTTTCCCTCCACCACCTCGCCTAGCCAAAGATTGATACATCCGATCACGTCCTCTCTTGTTCCGTCCGCCACCGAAACTATACTCAGCAACTCGCTTGCCCACACTAGGACCAGCACCTCTAGAAGATAAACTCAAATTCAACTCGATGTCCTTTGCCCTTCCAACCAGCACATCAAAATCAGTGTACTCAGCAGCCAGCATATAAGTCTTCACCTCCGTCACCAGACCATAACGGAAACGTTCACACCTCTCCCGCTCATCAGGAACAAGCTCAGGTGCGTACTGACTGAGTCGGACAAACTGAACCTCGTACTCAGCCACTGTCATACTCCCTTGAGTAAGAGACATGAATTCCCTTTTCTTCTCATCCAGGTATCGCACACCCAGATACCTTCTCTTAAACGCGTTCAGAAAGAACGTCCAAGTCACATCAGCATCCTCCATTCTGGAGATAGTGGTTGTCCACCAGGTATACGCATCGTCATGCAACAATGATATCACACAACCCAGCTTCTGCACATCATTGCAGTTCATCTGTCCCAAGATTCTCTTGGTACTTTCCAACCAAGACTCAGAACCTTCAGCAGACAAACCCCTGAACTCAGTCCCTCCAGACTGCGCAAACGTTCTAGAGGTAGTCTAGCATTAGCATCACCCAGATGCCCAGCTCCTTGAGCTCCAGCTACCGCCGCACGAAAGGCTCCAGCAATAGCTTGAATCAACATTGTCATGTCAAGAGCAGCTTGCCCCTGCCCAGCTTCAGGTCCAGCGACCCCAGCACCAGCATCAACACCAGCTCCTTCACCCCCAGCACCACCACCACCAGGTGGAGGAGGTAAATCCACCACGTTTTCAGCAGTCTCCTCATTCTCATTTTGAGCCATAGCTCGCGTATTAACCCTCGTCTCTCTACGAGGTCCCATTCACTAAACAATGCAATCACAATGCAATAAACAAAGTCAGGCTCAGCTAGGTAAGCAATACAAGTACTCAAGCTCATTTCCAACTAAAAACAAATCATTTCATTAGCTTTGATTTGGCAATGGGTCCCTCTAACATGCTTCACCACAGCATACACCACAATTGTAACATTCTTACAATTCATACATCATACTTTCACTCAACAAGCATACAAAGCAATCATACACATATCACCCACTTAACCATTCCCAATTACTCAAGAACTCAGCTCTGATACCACCAAATGTAACCCCCTTAGCCCGGCCTAGACAGTTGACCCGAACTACGAAGATTACACGGGGAAAACCAAAGTCAACCCGAAAGTCAACCTTGATTAACGACCCTTTTTTATTTTTAATCTTGTCTAAATGCATAATAACCCTAGGTGTATTCTTGTAAAGAACATACTCAAAAATCACAGCAATCGGATAACATTTAGGGACTGAAATTGCAAATTCTGAAAATTTAGAGGACTTAGCCAGTTTTAAAGTTACCAACATGAAATTAATCATATTTCATGCTTCTCTGTCAAATTTCATCTCAAACGGATATCAAAAACTCAACCAATTGCATATACAAAGATTGGGACCAAAACGTACGAGTTTCAAAACATTTAACCATCAAATTCAGTGCCCAACGGTCGAGTGTTCCGAAACGGGGAAGATCCGTTCCGAAATGCGGGACCGTTCCGAAACTTGTTGCCGAACAGGGCTTGGCAGTGGCAAATCCGTTTCGGAACAGCCCTACCTGTTTCGAAACGCCAAGGCCATTTCAGGCCATCTGTTCCGAAACAGTAGCACCCGTTCCGAAACGAGATGCCCAGAATTGCAGAATTTTGCTGGTTTAACAAGCATTTGACCCATCAAACACATTCCGATGACACTCAAATCGTACCAGCAAGTCATCAAACACTTAAGGAACATATTAGCATCAACTAAACACAATCATGGCATCATTCAAGGAAAAACCCAATTCTATAGGCATGCATCCTATCTTGAGACCATGCAACCATCAATTCACCAAAACCAAATACCAAAAGGCCATTTACATGTTCCAACATCATCAAAAGCATTAACCAAACTTAAGGAGTCCAAAACATCTCCCAAAAACACAATTTAGGTTCCCATTGCCAAATGCCAAAAGCTAATAGTGTTAGGAAAACATTCACCATACATGAGCTTAATGCACTTCAATGCTCTGCATTATTGGTTTAAGAAAGAGAGAGCGTAAGCACATAGCTTAGTGAGGAATGCTCAATTAAAACATCACAATAATGCATTTGCAAAAACACCTTTTCAAGGCCTTTAGTTTCAAAACAACATTTATCATGCAATTATGCATACAAACCAAGCATCTCATGCTTCAAATCATCATCATGACATATTGGCTTACAAGTGATAATCAATAACATTTACAACCCAAAAACACAATCGGATACGCGGATTACAAGCGTTGTCCCATACATTTCATACACACTACCAATATCAAGGTGGAGCATGGTACAATCACAACCCCTCAACACCCGTGATGGAGACTATGGTACAATCACAACCCCTCAACATCACTCATTGGTAGTTGTATAACATCACTAACGAGAACACGGGACATACAACACAAGATCCACACATTGACTTTTAACCACCATTGTGATCTTAACACAAGATCCTCTCATGGACTTTTAACCACCATGATGATCTTAACCATCTCGTTAGTATACTTGGATAGAGTTTACGGTACAATCACAACCCCTCAACATCCAAGGCGACTTTATTCACGGTGCACCCAATCCTATAGCCGGCTAACTATATCCAATTCAAGTACTTTAAAACCAACACATCACTTGCCAATATACATCATATAACATCATTAATCCATTGTTTTAAAGCATTTAACAAAGCCATTAATCATCATGCATTACAATGCATCAAACCAAATTTATCAATGTTCAAAACAAGGATCTCTTACCTTGAGCATCCTTCAACACATGGCTTACAAAACCAGCATTAAACATGCTAAAATATGCTTTCAAAACAGAATTTAAACATGCAAATAAAACACATTGCATTCAACCATCTCATGGTTCATCAACAAGAGAGTTTCTTCGAAAAACTTACTCTTGAGCTTAGCTAAGTTGTTTAGACTTAAACTAAGCTCCTATAACCTTCCAACATTGGTTTCAAAGCTGAAAACCAAACTTCACTCACCGATTCCGTTTCGCAAGCTTGCCGAAACACCGATCAAGCCTCCGGATCAACACCACAAGGATCCGATGATGTCTCCCCTGTTTTAAACACATCAAAGCAGTAGATTAATGCATCATCATGCATTAATATCTTCAACCAAGACACCTAAACTCACTGCTCACATCAACACTCACATTTCGGCTACCAAACACAACCGAAATCACATCCAAACACCTCTACAACCTTACCCAGCCAAGATCCATCAATTCCAATCATACTTATACATCAATTAACATCCAAAAAGGATCCAATCACGTCCTTATACCTCCAGCTATAGCAGAACATCAAAATCACCCAAAAACCACCATTAACTCAATCAAAAACTTAGGAAAATCAACCTATCTGGGATTGCATTGATTAAACTTCAATTACACATCATTTATACATTCAATAAACATCAAAAAGACATCTCAAAACACAGCCCAATCACTTAGTACGAATTTAATCAAAATTAAATACAAATCTTGCATTTAAAGCCAAGATCAAGAACACAACATAAAAACCTTTATTAAAACTCAAATCAAGGATTGAGAACTTGGGAATTTCAGTAAAGAACTGAGTATTTAGAGGAGAAGGACGTTCATACCTCTAAATGTGAGTTTCTCCTTGTTTAAAGCCAAGATTCTTGAAAATTCAATAAGCAAATGGTAATGATTTGATGTAGGAATGATTAGAAACCAATTGGAGATTGAAATCTCATCTTTAGGTGTTAAAATCAGAGGGAAAATGGCTGGGGAAATGTGTTTGGCTGAGAGAAAAGGGAGAGAAAATGAAGAGGGAAAATTTTGAGAAAAGTTAGTTATGAACTTCCAAAATATCTATTTCCCCTTTTTCCTTTTATTAAATATCATTTAATAAATGTTTAATATTAAGAAAAATCTGGAGAAAACTCTTCTTGGGTAAATTAGCTCCTTAAAGATTCAAAGTTTCAATCCTTTTAAAACAGTCACCAACTTTTCAAAAATTACATTTTAGTCACTAACTTGAAATGTCACATTTCGAAACCTCATTTTGTAAAATTGATTTCACCACTCTCTTATATATAATAAAAGAGAATTTTAAGATATTTTTCCATATTTTTAATGCATCCCGAACTAGGCTTTCCCTAAAAACCACCTTTTATATTCGAACCGAAATTCGACCGGCCCGATTCAAACCCAAAACCTCTAAGCCCAAAATTGGGGTGTTACAACTCTCCCCCCCTTAAGAAATTTCGTCCTCGAAATTTACCTGAAGGAAAGAGGTACGGAAACTGCTTCAACATGTCATCCTTTCGTTCCCACGTGGCTTCCTCAACACCACGATGCTTCCACAACACCTTTACCAACTCAATGGTCTTGCCTCGAAGAACTTTACAATCCAAATCCAGAATCTTCACCGGTTCCTCATCATAGGTCAAATCCGGATTCAACTCCACTTCCTCCACAGGCATCACATGCGAAGGATCCGATCTATACTTCCGAAGCATAGAAACATGAAACACATCATGAATCTTTTCTAACTCTTGCGGTAACCTCAACTTGTACGCAACAGGACCCACACGCTCAATCACCTCGTATGGTCCAATGTACCTAGGGCTCAACTTGCCCTTTCGGCCAAATCTCATCACCTTTTTCCAAGGCGAAACTTTCAAAAACACACGGTCACCCACTGCATACTCAATCTCCTTACGCTTCAAGTCCGCGTAAGACTTTTGCCGATCAGAAGCTGCCTTCAAACGCTCACAAATGAGCTTCACCTTCTCGGTGGTTCCCTTCAACAAAGCTGGCATATAAACCAACTTCTGACCCGTTTCAGCCCAACAAAGAGGAGTCCTACACTTCCTCCCGTACAAAGCTTCATAAGGTGCCATTTGAATACTTGCCTGATAACTATTATTATAGGCAAACTCCGCCAAAGGCAAATGTTTCTCCCAAGAACCCTGAAACTCAATCATGCAGCATCTCAACATATCCTCCAACACCTGAATAACACGCCCAGACTGTCCATCCGACTGTGGATGATATGAAGTACTGAAATTCAACCGTGTACCCAAAGCCTGATGCAAACACTGCCAGAAGCGCGATGTAAACCTCGGATCCCTATCTGACACAATCGACTTAGGCACACCATGCAGCCGCACAATTTCAGCAATGTACAGCTCCGCAAGCTTATCCAAGGTATACGTAGTATGCACAGGCAAGAAATGCGCACACTTCGTTAGGCGATCCACAATCACCCACACCGAATTCTTCTTCGATGGCGACAAGGGCAAACCAGACACAAAGTCCATGGTAACCCTTTCCCACTTCCACTCAGGAATCCTCAACGGTTGCAACAACCCTGAAGGAAACTGATGCTCAGCCTTAACTCGCTGGCAAACCATGCACTTGCTTACAAACTCAGCAACATCCTTCTTTAAACCCACCCAATAGTACTCATCACGAAGATCACGGTACATCTTAGTACTACCAGGGTGCATAGAAAAAGGACTACTATGACCTTTAGTTAGAATAGCACGCCTCAACTCAGCATCATTGGGCACTACTATTCGACTCCCAAAACATAAAACCCCATCATCATTAAAGCAAAAATCCGATGGCCTACCCTCCGCAATATCCTGAACATGTGGCACCAAGGAATCATCCAACAACTGCTTTTCCTTAATCAACTGAACCAAGGATGGTTTCACTTGCAACTCAGCCACAAGACCACCATCACGCGAAATGCTCAAACTAGCAAACATAGCCCTCAACTCCACAGCTACCTTCCTACTCAAGGCATCCGCTACAACATTAGCTTTACCCGGATGGTACTCGATCGTCAAATCATAATCCTTAAGCAACTCCACCCAACGTCGTTGCCTAAGATTCAACTCTTTCTGAGACATCAGATACTTCAAACTCATGTGGTCCGTGTACACCGTACACTTCTCACCATACAGGTAATGTCTCCAGATTTTCAAAGAAAAAACCACCGCAGCTAACTCAATGTCATGCGTAGGATAATTGCGCTCATGCACCTTCAACTGTCGTGATGCATAAGCCACCACCTTACCCTCTTGCATCAACACACATCCCAAACCAACGTAGGACGCATCACTATACACCACAAACTCTTTCCCTGATTCAGGTTGAACCAAGATAGGAGCTTGTGTCAAAGCTGCCTTAAGCTTCTCAAAAGCCTGCTGTCTCGCTTCCTTCCACTCAAACTTAACATCCTTCTGCAACAACTTCATCAAAGGTGCAGCAATCTTGGAAAACCCATCCACGAACCTTCGGTAGTATCCTGCCAAACCCAGGAAACTACGGACTTCATGAACAGACTTAGGAGGCTTCCAATTCATCACTGCCTCAATCTTTTGAGGATCAACACGAATCCCCTCAGCAGAGACCACAGGACCAAGAAACACTACTTCTCTAAGCCAGAACTCACACTTGCTCAGCTTGGTATAAAGTTGATTCTCCAACAAAGCCTGTAGCACAACTCTCAAATGCCTTTCATGCTCCTCCTCAGTACGAGAGTACACGAGGATATCATCAATGAACACCACAACAAATTTATCCAAGTATTCATGGAATACTCTATTCATCATGTCCATGAAAGTTACAGGTGCATTCGTCAAACCAAACGGCATCACAAGGAACTCATAATGCCCATACCTCGTTCTGAAAGCTGTCTTTGGCACATCTACATCCTTCACCTTCAACTGATAATACCCTGACCTTAAGTCAATTTTAGAGAACACAGCCGCTCCCCGAAATTGATCAAAAAGATCATCAATTCTCGGCAATGGATACTGATTCTTGATAGTCAACTTGTTAAGCTGACGGTAATCAATGCACATTCTCATAGTGCCATCCTTCTTCTTCACAAACAAGACCGGTGCACCCCAAGGTGACACACTCGGCCGAATGAAACCACGATCAAGCAACTCCTGAAGTTGCATCTTCAACTCTTTAGGTGCCATTCGATAAGGAGTAATGGACACTGGAGTTGTGTTTTCATACAGCTCAATCCCAAACTCCACTTCGCGATTAGGAGGCAATTCAGGCAACTCCTCCGGAAACACACCAAGAAACTCTCGCACAGTCCTGATATCTTGCACACGCAACTCCTTAGAGCTAGGATTCATCACGAAGGCTAGGTAAGCTTCACAGCCTTGTCTCAGCATCCGGCTCGCTTCCAAGGTAGACACCACATTGTCAAGAAACTTCACATTCTCACCAACCACTACTACCTCATAATCATCCGCAAGTTTCAACGAAACTCGCTTATTCTCAAAATCCACAACAGCGCGATGCTCAACAAGCCAATCCATACCAAGGTTTACATCAAAACCATAGAAGGGCAATTCCATAAGATCAACATGAAAGACATGATCTTGCACAACCAAAGGACATCTTCTATAAAGCTTCCGAGTCACAACTGTCTCACCAAAAGAACTAGTTACACGCATACCAACATCCAAAGACTCAACAGGCAAACCAAGCAATTGAGCATGCTCACGCAATATGTATGAGTGTGTAGATCCAGAATCAATCAAGGAAAGTAATGACAAGGATTGCAAAGTAAAAGTACCTGCGATCACATCCGTGTCATTCCTCCCCTCCCTCTGAACAATACACTCACGCTTGGCCACCACCCTCAGGCTGAACAGCTACAACATGAGCCACATTCCTTCCACCATCCTCTCTACGCTGGAAGTTACCACGGCCGCGCCCACGACCTCTCTGTGGTGCAACAACTCCAGGAGCACGTCCCTAACCACCACCGGCCAACAAAGGACACTCCCTCCTTATGTGATCCGCCGAACCACAGTTCCAGCACGAGTTACCGGTCACCACAACAGGAGCCTGAACCTCCCTCGCTGCTCGAGGACAAGCACGCCTCAGGTGTCCAAGCGACCCACTTGTCCAACATGTGTTCGGATCAGCTCTCGCCCTGTCTCCCTGAACAGGCGCACCTTGCCCTCCACCACCTCGCCTAGCCGAAGACTGATACTTCCGATCACGTCCTCTCTTGTTCCGTCCGCCACTGGAACTATACTCAGCAACTCGCTTGCCCACACTAGGACCAGCACCTCTAGAAGATAAACTCAAATTCAACTTGATGTCCTTTGCCCTTCCAACCAGCACATCAAAATCAGTGTACTCAGCAGCCAGCATATAAGTCTTCACCTCCGTCACCAGACCATAACGGAAACGTTCACACCTCTCCCGCTCATCAGGAACAAGCTCAGGTGCGTACTGACTGAGTCGGACAAACTGAACCTCGTACTCAGCCACTGTCATACTCCCTTGAGTAAGAGACATGAATTCCCTTTTCTTCTCATCCAGGTATCGCACACCCAGATACCTCCTCTTGAACGCATTCAGAAAGAACGTCCAAGTCACATCAGCATCCTCCATTCCGGAGATAGTGGTTGTCCACCAGGTATACGCATCGTCATGCAACAATGATATCACACAACCCAGCTTCTGCACATCATTGCAGTTCATCTGTTCCAAGATTCTCTTGGTACTTTCCAACCAAGACTCAGAACCTTCAGCAGACAAACCCCTGAACTCAGTCCCTCCCAGACTGCGCAAACGTTCTAGAGATAGTCTAGCATTAGCATCACCCAGATGCCCAGCTCCTTGAGCTCCAGCTACCGCCGCCCGAAAGGCTCCAGCAATAGCTTGAATCAACATTGTCATGTCAGGAGCAGCTTGCCCCTACCCAGCTTCAGGTCCAGCGACCCCAGCACCAGCATCAACACCAGCTCCTTCACCCCCAGCACCACCACCACCAGGTGGAGGAGGTAAATCCACCACGTTTTCAGCATTCTCCTCATTCTCATTTTGATCCATAGCTCGCGTATTAACCCTCGTCTCTCTACGAGGTCCCATTCACTAAACAATGCAATCACAATGCAATAAACAAAGTCAGACTCAGCAAGGTAAGCAATCCATGCACTCAAGCTCATTTCCAACTAAAAACAAATCATTTCATTAGCTTTGATTTGGCAATGGGTCCCTCTAACATGCTTCACCACAGCATACACCACAATTGTAACATTCTTACAATTCATACATCATACTTTCACTCAACAAGCATACAAAGCAATCATACACATATCACCCACTTAACCATTCCCAATTACTCGAGAACTCAGCTCTGATACCACCAAATGTAACCCCCTTAGCCCGACCTAGACAGTTGACCCGAACTACGAAGATTACACGGGGAAAACCAAAGTCAACCCGAAAGTCAACCTTGATTAACGACCCTTTTTTATTTTTAATCTTGTCTAAATGCATAATAACCCTAGGTGTATTCTTGTAAAGAACATACTCAAAAATCACAGCAATCGGATAACATTTAGGGACTCAAATTGCAAATTCTGAAAATTTAGAGGACTTAGCCAGTTTTAAAGTTACCAACATGAAATTAATCATATTTCATGCTTCTCTGTCAAATTTCATCTCAAACGGATATCAAAAACTCAACCAATTGCATATACAAAGATTGGGACCAAAACGTAAGAGTTTCAAAACATTTAACCATCAAATTCAGTGCCCAACGGTCGAGTGTTCCGAAACGGGGAAGATCCGTTCCGAAACGCGGGACCGTTCCGAAACTTGTTGCGGAACAGGGCTTGGCAATGGAAAATCTGTTTCGGAACAGCCCTACCTGTTTCGAAACGCCAAGGCCATTTCAGGCCACCTGTTCCGAAACAGTAGCACCCGTTCTGAAACGAGATGCCCAGAATTGCAGAATTTTGCTGGTTTAACAAGCATTTGACCCATCAAACACATTCCAATGACACTCAAATCGTACTAGCAAGTCATCAAACACTTAAGGAACATATTAGCATCAACTAAACACAATCATGGCATCATTCAAGGAAAAACCCAATTCTATAGGCATGCATCCTATCTTGAGACCATGCAACCATCAATTCACCAAAACCAAATACCAAAAGGCCATTTACATGTTCCAACATCATCAAAAGCATTAACCAAACTTAAGAAGTCCAAAACATCTCCCAAAAACACAATTTAGGTTCCCATTGCCAAATGCCAAAAGCTAATAGTGTTAGGAAAACATTCACCATACATGAGCTTAATCCTCCACTTGGATTCTTGACCTCCTTCCTGCCCTTAATGCACTTCAATGCTCTACATTATTGGTTTAAGAAAGAGAGAGCGTAAGCACATAGCTTAGCGAGGAATGCTCAATTAAAACATCACAATAATGCATTTGCAAAACCACCTTTTCAAGGCCTTTAGTTTCAAAACAACATTTATCATGCAATTATGCATACAAACCAAGCATCTCATGCTTCAAATCATCATCATGTCATATTGGCTTACAAGTGATAATTAATAACATTTACAACCCAAAAACACAATCGGATACGCGGATTACAAGCGTTGTCCCATACGCTTCATACACACTACCAATATCAAGGTGGAGCATGGTACAATCACAACCCCTCAACACCCGTGATGGAGACTATGGTACAATCACAACCCCTCAACATCACTCATTGGTAGTTGTATAACATCACTAACGAGAACACGGGACATACAACACAAGATCCACACATGGACTTTTAACCACCATTGTGATCTTAACACAAGATCCTCTCATGGACTTTTAACCACCATGATGATCTTAACCATCTCGTTAGTATACTTGGATGGAGTTTACGGTACAATCACAACCCCTCAACATCCAAGGCGACTTTATTCACGGTGCACCCAATCCTATAGCCGGCTAACTATATCCGATTCAAGTACTTTAAAACCAACACATCACTTGCCAATATACATCATATAACATCATTAATCCACTGTTTTAAAGCATTTAACAAAGCCATTAATCATCATGCATTACAATGCATCAAACCACATTTATCAATGTTCAAAACAAGGATCTCTTACCTTGAGCATCCTTCAACACATGGCTTACAAAACCAGCATTAAACATGCTAAAATATGCTTTCAAAACAGAATTTAAACATGCAAATAAAACACATTGCATTCAACCATCTCATGGTTCATCAACAAGAGAGTTTCTTCGAAAAACTTACTCTTGAGCTTAGCTAAGTTTTTTAGACATAAACTAAGCTCCCATAACCTTCCAACATTGGTTTCAAAGCTGAAAACCAAACTTCACTCACCGATTCCGTTTCGCAAGCTTGCCGAAACACCGATCAAGCCTCCGGATCAACACCACAAGGATCTGATGATGTCTCCCCTGTTTTAAACACATCAAAGCAGTGGATTAATGCATCATCATGCATTAATATCTTCAACCAAGACACCTAAACTCACTGCTCACATCAACACTCACATTTCGGCTACCAAACACAACCGAAATCACATCCAAACACCTCTACAACCTTACCCAGCCAAGATCCATCAATTCCAATCATACTTATACATCAATTAACATCCAAAAAGGATCCAATCACGTCCTTATACCTCCAGCTATAGCAGAACATCAAAATCACCCCAAAAACCACCATTAACTCAATCAAAAACTTAGGAAAATCAACCTATCAGGGATTGCATTGATTAAACTTAAATTACACATCATTTATACATTCAATAAACATCAAAAAGACATCTCAAAACACAGCCCAATCACTTAGTACGAATTTAATCAAAATTAAATCCAAATCTTGCATTTAAAGGCAAGATCAAGAACACAACATAAAAACCTTTATTAAAACTCAAATCAAGGATTGAGAACTTGGGAATTTCAGTAAAGAACTGAGTATTTAGAGGAGAAGGACGTTCATACCTCTAAATGTGAGTTTCTCCTTGTTTAAAGCCAAGATTCTTGAAAATTCAATAAGCAAATGGTAATGATTTGATGTAGGAATGATTAGAAACCAATTGGAGATTGAAATCTCATCTTTAGGTGTTAAAATCAGAGGGAAAATTTTGAGAAAAGTTAGTTATGAACTTCCAAAATATCTATTTCCCCTTTTTCCTTTTATTAAATATCATTTAATAAATGTTTAATATTAAGAAAAATTTGGAGAAAACTCTTCTTGGGTAAATTAGCTCCTTAAAGATTCAAAGTTTCAATCCTTTTAAAACAGTCACCAACTTTTCAAAAATTACATTTTAGTCACTAACTTGAAATGTCACATTTCGAAACCTCATTTTGTAAAATTGATTTCACCACTCTCTTATATATAATAAAAGAGAATTTTAAGATATTTTTCCATATTTTTAATGCATCCCGAACTAGGCTTTCCCTAAAAACCACCTTTTATATTCGAACCGAAATTCGACCGGCCCGATTCAAACCCAAAACCTCTAAGCCCAAAATTGGGGTGTTACACAACTTCCTTCAACCAAAACTCGCACTTGCTTAACTTAGCATAAAGCTGATTTTCCAGAAGTGCTTGCAAGACAACCCTCAAATGACCTTCAAGCTCCTCCTCAGTACGAGAGTACACAAGGATATCGTTAATGAACACCACAACAAACTTGTCCAAGTATTCATGGAACACTCTATTCATCATGTCCATAAAAGCTACAGGAGCATTCGTCAAGCCAAACGGCATTACAAGGAACTCATAATGCCCATACCTCATTCTAAAGGCTGTTTTTTGCACATCCACATCTTTCACCTTAAGCTGATAGTATCCTGACCTTAAATCAATCTTGGAGAACACAGCTGCTCCCTGAAACTGATCAAAAAGATCATCAATCCTCGGCAAAGGATACTTATTCTTGATAGTCAACTTGTTCAGCTGACGATAATCAATGCACATTCTCATAGTGCCATCCTTCTTCTTCACAAACAAGACCGGTGCACCCCAAGGTGACACACTAGGCCGAATGAAGCCACGGTCAAGCAACTACTGAAGCTGCATCTTCAATTCCTTCAACTCCTTAGGTGCCATGCGGTAGGGAGCAATGGACACTGGAGTTGTGTTTTCATACAGCTCAATTCCAAACTCCACCTCTCGACTAGGCGGCAATCCAGGTAACTCCTCCGGAAACACTCTAGGAAACTCTCATACGGTTATGATATCTTGAACGCGCAACTCCTTTGAACTAGGATTCATCACAAAGGCTAGGTAAGCCTCGCAACCTTACCTCAGCATTCGACTCGCTTCTAATGTAGACACCACATCGGCAAGGAACTTCACATTTTCACCTACCACCACCACTTCATAATCATCCGCAAGTTTCAACAAAACTCGCTTGTTCACAAAATCCACTACAGCTCGATGCTCGACAAGCCAATCCATACCAAGGATCACATCAAAGCCATAAAATGGTAATTCCATGAGATCAACAAGAAAAACATGATCCTCCACTTTCAAGGGACGTCTCCTAAACAACTTCCGTGTTACAATCGTCTCACCAAAGGAACTAGTCACACGCATACCAACATCAAAAGACTCAACAGGTAAACCAAGCATTTGAGCATGTTCACGCAATATGTACGAGTGTGTAAATCCAGAATCAATCAAAGAAAGTAATGACAAGGATTGCAAAGTAAAAGTACCTGCGATCACATTCGTACCATTCCTTCCCTCGCGATGAGCACACACCCGAGCCTGACCACCACCCTCAGGTTGAACAGCACTACATATGCTACATTCCAGCCACCATCATCTCTGCGCTGAAAATTACCACGATCGTGCCCACGACCTCTCTGTGGCTCAGCTGCTCTCACCGGAGCCTGCCCCTCTCTCAGAGGCTGAGGACAATCTTTCTTCAAATGTCCACGGTTCCCACAATTCCAGCATGTCCCAAGGTTACCCCAACACTTGCCACCATGCCATCTACCACAACGGTTACACTCAGGAGTCCTCAGAACAGCATTAGGTCCTTGCTGACCTCTCCCAGGATTACCACCCCCACGCCTAGCGTCATACTGCGGCCTCCGATCCTTATGCCTCTTGTTGTGATCTCTACCATAATCGCGTTCAGCCGCTCACTTTCCTGAGCTAGATCCACCCGCTTGACTAGTCAGACCAAGGTTCGACTCAATGTCCTTGGCTCTAGTGACCAAGACATCGAAATCTGTATAATCAGCCGCAAGAATAAAAGTCTTCACATCCGTTACCAACCCATAACGAAATCGTTCACACCTCTCCCGCTCATTAGGGATTAGCTCAGGTGCATACTGACTAAGGCGGACAAACTAAATTTCATACTCGGCTACAGACATGCTACCTTGCATAAGAGACATAAATTCTCTTTTTTCTCATCTAGGTAACGCACACTCAGATACTTTCGCTTGAACGCATTCAGGAAGAACGTCCAAGTCACTTCGTCATCCTCCATCCCAGAAATAGTCGTCGTCCATCACGTATAAGCATCACCATGGAGCAGTGATACAACACAACCCAGCTTCTGCACATTATTGCAGTTCATCTGACCCAAAATCCTCTTGGTTCTCTCCAACCAAGACTCAGATCCTTCCGGAGATAAACCTCTGAACTCAATCCCTCCCAGACTGTGAAGACGTTCCAAAGGCAACCTCCCATTGGCATCATCTTGATGCGCAGCTCCATGAGATCCAGCTACTGCTGCCTGAAAAGCTCCAGCAATAGCCTGAATCAACATGGTCATGTCAGAAGCAGCTTGCCCCTGCGCACCCTCGGGTCCAGCAACCCCAGCACCAGCACCATCATTACTAGCTCCAGCACCACCACCGCCGGGTGGTCCACCACCAGGAGGAGGAGGTAGATTCTCAGCATTCTCCTCATTCTCATTTTGAGACATAGCTCTTGTATTTATCTAAATCTCTCTACGTGGCCCCATTAAATGGAAAATAATGCACTGAACAAAAATGCAATAAACACAATTAGGCACAATAAGGTAAGTAATCAAAGTACTCAAGCTCATTTTCGTAAACAATTCCCCTTCATTAGTTTTGATATGGCAATGGGATCCCCTAACGCACTCCAACATAGCATAACATCCTAGACACATCACAATTGAAACCATAAATCACTATTCACACAACATTCTTTCACCCAAAAGGCACATCATGCAATTACACATACATCATCCACATCACAAACCCCAATTATACGAGAACCAAGCTCTGATACCACCAAATGTAACCCCCTTGGCTCGGCCTAGACGGTTGACCCGAACTACGAAGGTTACACGAGAAAAACCAAAGTCAACCGGAAATTCAACCTTGATTCACGACCCTTTTTTCCTTTTTAATCTTGTCTAGATGCTTGTTAATCCTAAGTGAGTATTCACGAGATACGATAGAGAAAGGCACAGCGATTGGGTAACATATAGGGACTCAATTGCACAATATACAAATTTGGGGACCAAATTGTAATTTCTGTAAATTAGAAAGTCTTCTTTGATCATAAGGTTACCAATATGAAATTAGTCACGTTACGTGCTTCTCTGCCAAATTTCATCTTAATTGGACATCTCAAGCTCAAACAATTGCAATCTCAACATTTAGGACTAAAATGTAAAACATGCAAACTTCTGAACAATTCAAATCTGTGACCAACGGTCACCCGTTTCGAAACACCTACCTGCCGTATCGAAACGCTAGAGCAAGACGCTCTCTCGTTTCTAAACTTGATCCGAAACACGGCACTCCAGTAGCCAAAACGTTTCGAAACAGCCTCCAATCGTTTCGAAACACGAAGGCCATTATAGGGCCCCGTTTCGAAACACTAGAGGGTGTTTCGATACGGTTTGCCCAGAAACTGCAGCAAGGACTAGATTTTCACCCAAAAACCCATTCAAACACATCCTAAGGACTCTCTAATCATACCAACAAGTCAGCATACATATAAGGTACATATTTGGAACAAACAAACACTCTCATAGCATCAAACATGGAATCTCATTAGTCTAGAGGCATGCTTCCTAGTATAAAAATCCAAATAGGCAATCAAACCTCAAATCAAGCAATTAAGGCCATTTACAAGTCAATCCAGCCAAAACAAACATGCGACAACCTTAGGGAGTTTAACGCATCTCCAAAAACAAAACTTGGTTTACCATTGCCATTCTATCAAAACTAAAGTGTATGAAAACTTCACCATACATGAGCTTGGACTTCCTTGGATGAACTTAGCTTTCTTGAAGCCCGAAAACACCTCAATTATCTGCATTATTGGTAAAAGAGAGCGTAAGCACAAATGCTTAGAGAGGCATGCTCTAAAGAAAACCAACACAATAATGCACCTTTAGAAAACACTTTCATCAAAGCTTTACAACCACATGCTCATCTCTTTCTCATGTTTGGAAAACTATCAAAGCAATACTCATTGAAACCACATGTACCTTCATTCTATCTCATGCATTAAAACCAATGCAAAACTCATGGCAAGGCCATACCCATGCTTGTATTATCAAAGCATTTCTAAACAAATCTCATATGCATAACTCATAGCATAAATCATTTCATCAAAGGTACATGTGTAACAAAAACCATTTCATCATTTATATTGGCATTTAACATCTCATTAATACTCGGATATGCGGACACATTTCTACACTAGAATCTTCTATTGGAATCTCGCTTCACCGTACTCACCTGTCTAGCAACATAGCTTCCAGTGAAATCTCTCATCACCGTACTCACATGGCGGAATCTCTCATCGCCACCAAGCTTGGGTATTCCACCAAGTCCTACCCGATGGAATGACCATCATCGGAATATCTCCCTTTGGCTTAACCAAAGAGCACGTACGAATTTTTAGTTTATAGTGCACTCTTATCCTATTGATCGATCAATTATATCCGGTAAGTTTCTCAACATCTATGCCAATATAATGTGTTAAAATATCATCACACCTACTGTTTTTCATGCAATATAACTCAAAAGTTTTCTCACCACATTTCAAATCATAAATCATACTTTGCTTCAAACCAAAAGTTCAAATCTATTCAATGCAACATGCCATCTCATGACATCTCTACAAGCATAATCTCATGCTCTAAATCATGCATAAAAACAGTAGGAATTTATCAATCTCAAACCATGAGCATGTAAAAGCATTTTAGAGGCAAACACCACTTTAGAGAGACCAAATCAAACCATACTTACTTCCGGATTTAGGAAGGTGTTTCAAACCTCTCCTAAATCCCCAAATCTTGTATTTTTGTCCTCATAGACTTCTAACCCAATCGCACTCACCGATTTCGTTTCGCTTGCTTGCCGAAACGCCAATTAAGCTTCAAGATTACCTCCAAAAGTGTCCGAAGATGTCTCCCATGTTTTAGACACATAAAAGCAGAGGATTAATGCATCATCATGCATTGAAATCTTCAGCCAACATTCCAAAACTCGCTGCTCTACCTAAACCCAACATTTCGGCTACCAAACTCAACCGAAATCACCTCCAAACTCTTACAAAACTTAACCCAACCAAGATCCATCACTTCTAAACATTTCTAAATATCAATTAACATCAAAAACAACCCTAAACACGTCCTTATACCTCCATCTATAACAGAACACCAAAACTACCCCAAAAATCACCATTTTCAGAAGCAAAAACTTAGGAAAAACAACCTATTCGTGATTGGATTGATAAAAACTCATTTCTAACATCATTTAACATCCAAAATACATTAGAAAACCATCTCAAAACAGAGCCCAATCAATTACCACGAAAATCTTCAAGATCTCTTCCAAAATCTTGAGTTTTAAGCCAAAATCTTGTTTCTAACATTAGAACCATTCAGATTTTGGTACACCATGCAGACGTACAATCTCAGCAATGTACAACTCTACAAGCTTATCTAAGGTATACGTAGTATGCACAGGTATGAAATGCGCACACTTTGTAAGGTGATCCACAATCACCCATACCGAATTCTTATTCGATGGCAACAAAGGTAAACCATACACAAAGGCCATGGTGATTCTTTCCCACTTCCATTCAGGAATCCTCAACGGTTGCAACAACCCTGAAGGAAACTAATGCTCAGCTTTAACCCGCTGACAAAGCATGCACTTACTCACATATTTCGCAACATCTTTCTTCATATGTCCACAGTTCCCACAATTCCAGCATGTCCCAAGGTTACCCCAACACTCGCCACCATGCCGTCTACCACAACGGTTACACTCAGGAGTCCTCAAAACAGTATTAGGTCCTTGCTGACCTCTCCCAGGATTACCACCCCCACGCCTAGCGTCATACTGCGGCCTTCGATCCTTATGCCTCTTGTTGCGATTTCTACCATAATCGCGTTCAGCCGCTCGCTTTCCGGAGCTAGATCCACCCGCTCGACTAGTCAGATCAAGGTTCGACTCAATGTCCTTAGCTCTAGTGACCAAGACATCAAAATCTGTATAATCAGCCGCAAGCATAAAAGTCTTCACTTCCGTTACCAACCCATAACGGAATCGTTCACACCTCTCCCGCTCATTAGGGATTAGCTCAGGTGCATACTGACTAAGGCGGACAAACTAAATTTCATACTCGGCTACAGACATGCTACCTTGCATAAGAGACATAAATTATCTTTCTTCTCATCTAGGTAACGCACACCCAGATACTTCCGCTTGAACGCATTCAGGAAGAACGTCAAAGTCACTTCGTCATCCTTCATCCCAGAAATAGTCGTCGTCCACCATGTATAAGCATCACCATGCAGCAGTGATACAACACAACCTAGCTTCTGCACATTAATGCAGTTCATCTGACCCAAAATCCTCTTGGTGCTCTCCAACCAAGACTCATATCCTTCCGGAGATAAACCTCTGAACTCAGTCCCTCCCACACTGCGAAGACGTTCCAAAGGCAACCACCCATTGGCATCATCCTGATGCGCAGCTCCATGAGCTCCAGCTACTGCTGCCTAGAAAGCTCCAGCAATAGCCTGAATCAACATGGTCATGTCAGGAGCAGCTTGCCCCTGCGCACCCTCAGGTCCAGCAACCCCAGCACCAGCACCATCATTACCAGCTCCAGCACCACCACCACCGGGTGGTCCACAACCAGGAGGAGGAGGTGGATTCTCAGCATTCTCCTCATTCTCATTTTGAGCTATAGCTCTTGTATTTATCCTCATCTCTCTACGTGGCCACATTAAATAGAAAACAATGCACTGAACAAAAATGCAATAAACACAATTAGGCACAATAAGGTAAGTAATCCAAGTACTCAAGCTCATTTTCAAAAACAATTCCCCTTCATTAGTTTTGATATGGCAATGGGATCCCCTAACACACTCCAACATAGCATAACATCACAGACACATCACAATTGAAACCATACATCACTATTCACACAACATTCTTTCCCCCAAAAGGCACATCATGCAATTACACATACATCATCCACATCACAAACCCCAATTATACGAGAACCATGCTCTGATACCACCAAATGTAACCCCCTTAGCCCGGCCTAGATTGTTGACCCGAACTACGAAGGTTACACGGGGAAAACCAAAGTCAACATGGAAGTCAACCATGATTCACGACCTTTTTTTTCTTTTTAATCTTGTCTAGATGCTTGTTAACCCTAAGTGAGTATTCACGAGATACGATAGAGAAAGGCACAGTGATTGGGTAACATATAGGGACTCAATTGCACAATATACAAATTTGGGGACCAAATTGTAATTTCTATAAATTAGAAGGTCTTCTTTGATCATAAGGTTACCAATATGAAATTAGTCATGTTACGTGCTTCTCTGCCAAATATCATCTTAATTGGACATCTCAAGCTCAAACAATTGCAATCTCAACATTTAGGACTAAAATGTAAAACATGCAAACTTCAGAACAATTCAAATCTGTGACCAACGGTCACCCGTTTCGAAACACCTACCTGCCGTATCGAAACACTAGAGCAAGACGCTCTCCCATTTCGAAACTTGTTCCGAAACACAGCACTCCAGTAGCCAAAACGTTTCGAAACAGCCTCCAATCGTTTCGAAATACGAAGGCCATTATAGGCACCTGTTTCGAAACACTAGAGGGTGTTTCGATACGGTTTGCCCAGAAACTGCAGCAATGACTGGTTTTTCACCCAAAAACCCATTCAAACACATCCTAAGGACTCTCTAATCATACCAACAAGTCAGCATACATATACGGTACCTATTTGGAACACACAAACACACTCATAGCATCAAACATGGAATCTCATTAGTCTAGAGGCATGCTTCCTAGTATCAAAATCCAAATAGGCAATCAAACCTCAAATCAAGAAATTAAGGCCATTTACAAGTCAATCCAGCCAAAGCAAACATTCCACAACCTTAGGGAGTTTAACACATCTCCCAAAACAAAACTTGGTTTCCCATTGCCAATCTATCAAAACTAAAGTGTATGAAAACTTCACCATATATGAGCTTGGACTTCCTTGGATGAACTTAGCTTTCTTGAAGCCCGAAAACACCTCAATTATCTGCATTATTGGTAAAAGAGAGCGTTAGTACAAATGCTTAGTGAGGCATGCTCTAAAGAAAACCAACACATTAATGCACATTTAGAAAATACTTTCATCAAAGCTTTACAACCACATGCTCATCTCTTTCTCATGCTTGGAAAACTTTCAAAGCAATACTCATTGAAACCACATGTACCTTCATTCTATCTCATGCATTAAAACCAATGCAAAACTCATGGCAAGGCCATACCCATGATTGTATTTTCAAAGCATTTCTAAACAAATCTCATATGCATAACTCATAGCATAAATCATTTCATCAAAGGTACATGTGTAACAAAAACCATTTCATCATTTATATTGGCATTTAACATCTCATTAATACTCGGATATGCTGACACATTTCTACACTAGACTCTTCTGGTGGAATCTCGCTTCACCGTACTCACCTGTCTAGCAACATAGCTTCCGGTGGAATCTCTCATTACCGTACTCAGATGGCGGAATCTCTCATCACCACCAAGCTTGGATATTTCACCAAGTCCTACCCGATGGAATGCCCATCATCGGAATATCTCCCTTTGGCATAGCCAAAGAGCATGTACGAATTTTTAGTTTATAGTGCACTCTCATCCTATTGATCGATCAATTATATCCGGTAAGTTTCTCAACATCTATGCCAATATAATGTGTTAAAATATCATCACACCTACTGTTTTTCATGCAATATAACTCAAAGGTTTTCTCACCACATTTCAAATCATAAATCATACTTTGCTTCAAACCAAAAGCTCAAATCTATTCAATGCAACATGCCATCTCATGACATCTCTACAAGCATAATCTCATGCTCTAAATCATGCATAAAAACAATAGGAATTTTCAATCTCAAACCATGAGCATGTAAAAACATTTTAGGGGCAAACACCACTTTAGAGAGACCAAATCAAACCATACTTACTTCCGGATTTAGGAAGGTGTTTCAAACCTCTCCTAAATCCCCAAACCTTGTATTTTTGTCCTCGTGGACTTCTAACCCAATCGCACTCACCGATTTCGTTTCGCTTGCTTGCCGAAACGCCAATTAAGCTTCCGGATCAACTCCAAAAGTGTACAAAGATGTCTCCCCTGTTTTAGACACAGAAAAGCAGAGGATTAATGCATCATCATGCATTGAAATCTTCATCAAACACTCCAAAACTCGCTGCTCTACCTAAACCCAACATTTCGGCTACCAAACTCAACCGAAATCACCTCCAAACTCTTCCAAAACTTAAACCAGCCAAGATCCATCACTTCTAAACATTTCTAAACATCAATTAACATCAAAAACAACCCTAAACCCGTCCTTATACCTCCAACTATAACAGAACACCAAAAACACCCCAAAAACCACCATTTTCACAAGCAAAAACTTAGGAAAAACAACCTATTCGGGACTGGATTGATAAAATCTCATATCTAACATCATTTAACATCCAAAATACATTAGAAAACCATCTCAAAACAGAGCCCAATCAATTACCACGAAAATCTTCAAGATCTCTTCCAAAATCTTGAGTTTTAAGCCAAAATCTTATTTCTAACATTAAAACCATTCATAAATCTTTAATAAAGGATTGACAACTTGGGAATTTCAGTAAAGAACTGAGTATTTAGAGGAGAAGAACAATCTTACCTCTAAAAGATGATTTCTCCTTGATTTGGGCAAATTTCCATGAAAATACAATGTGGAAATCAAATGAATTTGTTGCAAGATTGATTAGGAATCAATGAGTGATGGAAATCTCGTCAATTGAAGTAAAAATCAAAGTGAATTTTGCTGGAGAAAAAGTGTTTGGTTGATAGGATTTTGAGAGAAAATGGAATGAGAGAAAATTAGAGAAAGGTGGTTATGAAAGTCAAAGGTAGTTTATCGTCCTTCTTTTATTTAATTAAATCATTAATTAAATCACCCAAATTAAGGAAAAATCTGATGAAAACATTTTTGGTAAATTAGCTCCTTAAAGATTCAAAGTTTCAATCCTTTACAAAATAGTCACTACTAAACTTTGCAAAGATCGTGATTTGGTTACTACACCGAAATGTAGTATTTCCAAACCTTATTTTGTAAAATTGATTTCACCATTCTCATATATATATTAAATAAGGATTTTTAGATATTTTTCTATATTTTTAAAGCATCCCAAACTAGGCTTTCCCTAAAACTCCCTTTTATATTCGAACCGTTTCTCAGACCGGTCCGGTTCAGACCCTAAACTTCCAAGCCCGAAATTGGGGTGTTACAAGGGAAGCTTTAAGAACTAGAGAATTTATATCAAAATTGTACAATAATTTGGATTAGTTGAGTGTAGTCAATTTGTGTGTTGTGTGATGTTCATGCCCTTTCTATATGAGCTATATACATGTATAGTCAAATAGCTCAATTAGAGCATTTGGATGGCAACACTGTGAATACGATAAGCTTGGTAAGCTTTCTATTGTTTTAATTCTAATATCTTATTATGGTTATAAGTGATCAACATGTGAAAGTGAATTATAAATCAAGTAAAGAAAAGATGTGAAGTATGAATTATATAGTGACAAATGGATATCATGTGATGTGATAAAGATGAATTAATAAAGTTATGTTTGTATGCCTATGAATTTTATCATTGATTGCGAAGCTATCATATGTGTATATATATCGAGTATAGATTACATAAAGAAGAGCTATGAAAATGTGTGTAAATATGGCAAAAAGAAAGTGTGTTATATAGAGTTGATGAATTGCTTGTGATATGAATTATGATTAAATAAAAGCTTTGCTTATATAAAAAAATATGATCATGGAATAAGATAATTATATGTGTATATATATCTTAAGTTAAACTCTTGATTTCTCTAATCTTTTGTTATCAAATGATTTCTAATTATTTTCCTATCAAAACACTATTGTTTTAATCTCATTTTTACATGAAAATCTATCCGATTAAGGGGAAAAGAATTTATTAGAGGTGAGTTGCGTGTTTCTCCTCTAATGTAAGGTTCTTTAGTGAAAATCTCAAGTTCTTGATCCTTTATACATGTTTTCTAATGGGTTTTGATGTTTTAATTGTGGAAATTTTGTTTAATTAAGTTTGATAATGTTAAGATAAAGGTTTTAACATTTTAGTCTCGAAACTATGTGAATCTCAAGTTTTTTAGATTGCTAGATTTGGGTTTTTGTGGAGTTGTAGTGGTTTTGTGAATGCTGGAGGTATAAGGTTGTTAATATGATGATTTTGGATGTTAATCAATGATAATTTATGGTTGAAAGTGTTAGGTTTTGGCTGGGTTAAGTTTGGAGGTTAATTGATGTTGTTTTCGGCTGTTTCGGATAGACGATTGGTAGTTTTTGGCAAGGCAATGTTGTGGAATTGCTTGCTGGGATTTTGAATGCATTGAGATGCATTAATCCTTTGTTATTATGTGGTTAAAACATGGGAGAATGATCTGTTAGCAACCGGTGAAGGTTTAGAGGCTTCGGATGCTTAGTTTTGCGTCGGTGAATCGATTTTTCGCGTATCGGTGAGTGAGAACATGGATGTCAGCTTTGAAATGCTTTAAAGGTGGTTTGGGAACTTAGATTTAATCTTGAAATGCTTGTATAAGTTCGGAAGTAAGTATAAATGGATTTTCTCTCTCGGTCGTGCTATTATGAATTGGATTTATGCACTTGGTTTTGATTTCATGTTACCTACTGTTAAAGTATGAGATATATTGTTTTTAATCATGAGATGATGAAGGATGCCCATAGAAAGTGATCCTTGTAAGTATATGTTTATACTTGTGTTTAAAGCATGATTTTTTCTTGGGAAAATGGTTTATTGTTGATGCTTTGAAAACAGTGAGGTATGTGATTAAATGTGAATTATATTGGCAAGTGATGGTATAGAAATGGTTTTGAAAGTGCTATCGGATATAGTTACCCGGATATAGGATTGTGTTGAGTGGATCGTTGAATCAATTTAATCCAAGAGGGGGTGAATTGGATTTTTAGAAAGTTTGGTGGTGAAGTGGTAAAATGAAAAAAATCAAGACAAGGCACTTATAGTGGTTCGAGTTCCAATTGAACTCTACATCCACTACCTTAGCTCCCACTAAGGATTTTCCAAAAACTCCACTAGTTGATCTTCCCCTTTTCTAGACTTCGGAGGAAACCTTTACACAATGGCCAAATTTTACTCAAAATTTACTCAATCCTCACACAATGTTTACAAGGAAGATGAAGGCAAATAACTAGTATCTCTCAATACAAAAGTTGCCCAATAACAAGCACTCAACCCAATTGGATCAAAAAGATAAGAATTAAAATGAACTACAATTGGGGTTTTACAAAGAATATGGAAATTTTTCTCTAGAGCTTGAATTTGATGTTGGATTGTTTCTTTGAGGCTCAATAGTTGTTGTTGATGCTTTTAAGACTCCCTTTTATACCATCTCATTGGATTCTAGCCGTTGGGGTTGTTTTCATCATAAATATAGCCGTTGGGATGCAGTCTTCCCACATTAAATGCACTTCTGCAACTATCCATTTCGAAACGCTCGAACCTATTTCGAAATAGACCAAAATAAAAATAGTCGTTGGGGGTGTAATTAAGAGACCGTATTGAAACAGACCAGATCGTTTCGATACACTAAGAGCCCGTTCCGAAACGTGCTAGAGCCCGTTTTGAAACATTTTGCCTCTGCCAAAATCTGTATCAAAAGGGCTTAAAACGTTTCGATACATCTTAACCGTTTTCTGAAAATTAGTTATAAAATTTGCAACGGTCATATTTTTTAATCCAAGTTTGAAAATCGTTTCGAAACGTTTGAGGTCATTTTGATACTTCCATATCGAAATGGTTCAACCAGTTCCGTTGTTCTTCATCCGTTTTGAAACATGGAGAGCTGTTTCGATACACTCGTATCGAAACGGAAAGACCGATTCCGAAACACATGTTAACAATTTCAAAACGTTCTGAAACGCCTAAGGGCCGTTTCGAAATGGTGAGTCAAAAATCACTGTTTTGACTTGGAAAACACTTAGAAAAAATTTCATAAACATTGGTTTTGACTTGGACCAATTGCTTAGAGATTTTGGGAAATTTTGAGGACTTAAAAATTTGTTTTATCTTTTTCAATTTTGTCCTTAAATTCTTTGTTATATCAAAATCAATTCGTTAGTTTTACAATATCCTCATTTTTTATATAACAAAACCAAGTATAAATTTGTAAGTGTTTTGAAATCTTTGAAAAAGTTTTAACTCCCCCTCAATTTAAGATAGGTTTTAAAGTTTTGAAAAGATTTAAAATTCAAACATTTGAAAACTCAAAACCGACTTAAAAACATTTTAGGCTCTTAGATTACTTCGCCCCCTTTTTGTTAAATCAAAATAGATAAGCAAGGCTAATAAGAGAATAAAGGAGTCCTAAACAATAAACCAAACAACATAATATCATAGATAAAATTTAAGTTCAAGAAACAACATCAAAAACATAAATATTCAAAGCATTTAAGTTCAAGCTCAATCTTAAAAAACAAATATTCAAAGCATGGGTCTTAAAAACATAAAGATAGGTGCAAACTTAATCCTAATATGACATAATAATATGATATGCAATATGAATCCTAGGGTGCCCCATCACCATCATCATCGCCAATGTCATCAAAAGAATCATCCTTGTCCTTAGCTTGATCTTGGCGAAAACGCTTCCAATCACCATAGAAGGTGGAGAAGGAGAGATCCATGGATGACTGTTGATTCTCAAGAGTGGAAACACGGTCCTCCAAGGATTGCAAGCGAGTGTTGATAGCATGAAAACCCGAAGTCATGGTTGTGTCCATCGTGTTGAACCTCTCGGTAAGGAAGGTCATAAGAGCATCATTGTTGGGATCCACAACGGGAGCCAGAGCTTGAGGTTGAGGCTCATCTTGAGGTGCTTGAGCTCAACATTGTCCCATAAGTGAAGGATGTGAGTGATTCGGTTGTACGAATCATCACTTGATGGACCATCTTGGCGAACATGATTTTCACTAAGTTCGATTGTTGGGCTTGGCGAAAACACTCGAGCCAAAAGTGATCGACTTGGCAGATGTAGGCAAATTTACCTCCGGATGGGCAAATGAACCATGAGATCATCAAATGTAGGAAACGGTCATGAGCATCTAAGGTAAGAACCGATCCGGTATGAGCTCAAAAATGATTTTCATCCTCAATACCTTCATCTTTGAGCCCAAGGAAATTCACTAAGACAGATGGATCAATACGGAACTTCTTGCCCAAAAGGTAAGACTCAATAGCTATAACCTCGGAACGATCCTCATTGTTGATGAGAACGACATTTGAGTAAAAGAGCAAGACCATGTTCTTATAGATGATGTTGGGAATGCTCAAGAAGGATAAGAAACTCCATTCTTGCAAGAGATGTAGATATCGGAAGAGAAACCACTCAAAATTAAGGAAATATATATCTACAACTCGTTTTCTTCGAACAATGGTATCATGAATGATTTGGAAACGACTCCTAGCGTCTTGATTCCTAAGACTTTTTGAAAAGAGAAGGGTCAGGTTTGGATGGATGTCGTCTTGGCTCGAATCTTCACCCCCTTGAGTCTTTCGTTTCTTGTTTTCCATTTAAAAAAATACCTAAAAACAAAGCAAGCAAGAAATTTTGAGTGTATGCATTTAAATCCTAATTCAATCCAATAAAAATCCCGTTAAGGTTTTAAAACCACTTTGAAAGTATATACATATATTAATTTTTTTTGAAGAAAACGATTTTGAAAAACTGTGTTAAAAAATACGATTAAAATTAAATATATTCGAATAAAAAACTTTGAAATTTTGAAAAAAAATTACAAGTTTTTGAAAACCCATGATATAAAACATATATTCTATACAAAACTATAATTTTCTAACCTAAGGTTCGAACGAAATCAAAAGAAAAAGAAAATAATAGAGAATACCTTAAAAGAGGGATTTTGGAAGAATTGATGGATAAACTTGCACCAAATTGTTGAAGCTTGCTTAGATTTTCGTTTGGGAGTAAAATCCCTCAAGATTTTATGAAAAACAATGAGGTTTGGAGGGTATTTTATAGAGGAAAAATGATTTAGGTTTTCTAGGGTTTTTGAGAGTTTGATAAAAATGAACTTGAGCATTTAAAACCCTTGATAAAAGGCTTTCCGGATACGCGTTTTGAAACATGAGAAAGTGTTTCAAAACAGGCATACCGAAACATCTACGAACGTTCCGAAACCAGATGATCATTCCGATACAGTTTTGAACGTATTGAAGCCCAAGAGATTTGCCCGTATCAAAACGTATGGGGGCTGTTTCGATACATGTCTTGGCAGAACCAAATCATTTCGAAACCCTTTGGAGCGTTTCGAAACTCCTTGGTCTATTTGTGTTCTTTTAAGGCACCCATATCGAAACAGGGTGACCCGTTTCGATACACCTAGGCTTGGAAGTGTAGATAAGGCTATAAAATGCTAAAAATTGACTTTTAATGGATCCTAGATGCATAAATGATATAAATGAGCAAGTAAAACATATCAAAACACAAACATACTCCCCCTAACTATAAGCATGAATGAAATTAGGATCAAAAACACATAAGCATGGCATTTTACAAAAAATCAAGCAAATTTAAGCATAGAAGGTCCTAAAAGGTCAAGATAGGCTAGTTAGACCTAACTCTCTCCTAAGGGACCAAAAACGCTCCTTATCTAGTGGTTTGGTAAAGATGTCCGCTAATTGATTTAAGGTGTCTACATACTCTAAAACATCTTCCTTAAGGACATGATCTCTAATGAAATGATGCCTTATTTCTATATGTTTGGTTCTAGAGTGTTGGATGGGATTTTTGGTAAGACATATAGCACTAGTGTTATCACACTTAAGGGGTATGGTGTCTACTTTAATTTCATAGTCTAAGAGTTGTTGTTTCATCCAAAGGACTTGAGCACAACAACTCCCTAAGGATATGTACTTGGCTTCGGTGGTAGATAAAGCTACACTATTTTGTTTCTTAGAGAACCAAGATATGAGCATACTACCTAGGAATTGGCAAGTGTCGGAAGTACTTTTCCTATCTATTTTGCAACTCCCGTAATCCGCATCCAAATAAGCATGAAGGTTAAAGGTTGAGTCTCTAGGGTACCAAAGACCTAAACAAGGAGTATCTCTAAGGTACCTAAATATCCTTTTAACGGCTATAAGGTGAGACTCTCTAGGACTAGCTTGGAACCTAGCACACAAGCAAACACTTAACAATATATCTGGTCTACTTGCGGTAAGGTAAAGCAAAGAACCAATCATAGAGCGATAAAGTTTAGAGTCCACACACTTACCTCTTTCATCTTTGTCAAGCTTTGTGGAAGAGCTCATTGGTGTAGCTTGAGGCTTTGCTTGCTCCAAGCCAAACTTCTTGAGCATATCATTGATGTACTTAGCTTAATTGATGAAGATGACATCCTTCATTTGTTTGATTTGGAGTCCCAAAAAAGAATGAGAGTTCCCCCATCATGCTTCTTTCAAATTCACCTTGCATCAACTTAGAAAAATATTGACAAAGCAATCCATTAGTAGAACCAAATATAATATCATCAACATAAATTTGAAGTATTGAGATATCTTTGCCATTGTTTTTAATAAAAAGTGTTGTGTCCACCTTTCCTTTCTCAAAACCTTTTCCAACTAGAAAACTTGAAAGTCTTTCGTACCAAGCTCTAGGAGCTTGTTTTAAAACATATAAAGCTTTTGACAATTTAAAGACATGGTTTGGAAAAATAGGATCTTCAAAACCCGGTGGTTTTTTCGCATACACTTCTTTGTTTATAAAACCATTTAAAAATGCACTTTGGACATCCATTTGAAAAGGCTTGAAATCATGATAAAATGCAAATTCAAGTAGCATCCTAATTGCTTCCATTCTAGGTACGGGTACATAGGTTTCATCAAAATCAATTTCATCTTCTTGAGTGTAACCTTGAGCAACAAGCCTAGCCTTGTTCCTCACTATGTTACCACTCTCATCTAGTTTGTTTCTAAAGACCCATTTAGTTCATATAGTAGATTTATTTCTAGGCTTATCAACTAATGTCCACACTTTACTTCTCTCAAATTGATTTAACTCATCGTGCATGGCCATAATCCAAAAGTCATCTTTTAATGCTTCTTTAACATTCTTAGGCTCAATGCATGAGATAAATGCAACATGATTAAGCATTTTAAGAGAAGAGCGAGTAGTTACCCCCTTGGATGGACCACCCAAGATCTCACCACCCTTGACATAGTTGTACTCCCTTGGGTAGCTCACTTCTTTTTCCTTAAGAGACATGTCTTGCAATGCTTCTAGAGACGATTCTTGTGCTTCTTCCTCTTTGGTTGGAATCTCATTCACCTTTGATGATTCTTCACCATCATTGGCTTCAATGATCCCTACATCATCATCATCAAAAGAATCTTTCCTCGGAAGGAGGTTATTATCGAAAACCACATGAATAGATTCCTCTACAACTAAATTTCTTTTGTTAAACACACGATAGGCTTTAGAGTTGAAAGAGTAGCCTAGAAAAATAGCTTCATCACTTTTTGCATCAAATTTACCTAAATTGTCTTTTCCATTATTTAAAACAAAACTCTTGCAACCAAAAGGATGAAAACGGCTAATGTTAGGCTTTTAGACTTTAAAATCTCATAAGAAGTTTTCTTTAAAATAGGCCTAATCATTACTCAGTTTATAATATAGCAAGCGGTGTTAGTGGCTTCCGCCCAAAAATACTTAGGTAAATTGTTTTCACAAAGCATAGTCCTTGCCATTTCTTCTAAAGTTCTATTTTTCCTCTCAACTACCTCATTTTGTTGAGGAGTTCGAGGTGCCAAAAATTATGGTTAATCCCATTTTCATTACAAAAATCATCAAAACTCATATTTTTGAAATTCGGTTTCATGATAACTTCTAATATGTGAAGTTTTAAGTTCAAGATCATTTTGGGTTATTTTTTAAAATGTGATGAAGTTTTCTAAAGCCTCGTCTTTAGTTCTTAAACGGAGAACCCAAGTATATCTAGAGTAATCATCAACACGCAGAAATGCATATAATTTTCCACCCAAGCTAGTAGTCCTAACTGGCCCAAAGAGATCCATATGGATCAATTTCAAACACCTACTTGTAGAAACATCATTAATGGACTTAAAAGAGGCTCTATGTTGTTTATCTTTAGCACATGCATCACAAAATTTATCTAATGAGAACTTGAGCTTAGGTAGGCCTCTAACTAGATTAAGGGAAACTAATTTTTCCAAAACACTAATGCTAGAATGTCCTAGTGTAACACCCCAATTTTGGGCTTAGAAGTTTTGGGTTTGAACCGGACCGGTCGGATTTTCGGTTCGAATATAAAAGGTGTTTTTAAGGAAAGCCTAGTTCGGGATGCATTAAAAATATGGAAAAATATCTAAAAATCCTCTTTTAATATATATAAGAGGGTGGTGAAATCAATTTTACAAAATGAGGTTTGGAAATATGACATTTTGAGTTAGTGACTAAAATGTAATTTTTGAAAAGTTCGTGACTGTTTTAAAAGGATTAAAACTTTGAATCTTTAAGGAGCTAATTTACCCAAGGGAGGATTTCTCCAGATTTTTCTTGATTTTTAAGACTCATTTAATGTTTAATTAATAAAAAGAAAAGAGGGAAAAAGATATTTTTAGTTTCATAACTAACTTTTACCAAAAATTTTCCCATTTCATTTTCTCTCAAAATTCCCTCAGCCAAACATATTTCCAAAGAAACTTTCCTTTTGATTTTCACACCTAAAGAAGAGTTTTCAATCCCCAAATGATTCCTAATCATTTCTATATCAAATCCTCACCATTTGCTTAATGAATTTTCAAGGATTTTGGCTCTAAACAAGGAGAAATCCACATTTAGAGGTATGAACGTCCTTCTCCTCTAAATACTCAGTTCTTTACTGAAATTCCCAAGTTCTCAATCCTTAAATTGAGTTTTATTAAAGGTTTTAATGTTGTGATCTTGATTTTGGCTTAAAATGCAAGATTTGGATTTAATTTTGAAGAAATTCGTAATAGATGATTGGGGTCTGTTTTGAGATGTCTTTTCGATGTATTTTGGATGTCTAAATGATGTGAAATGGAGGTTTAATCAATGCAATCCCGAATAGGTTGATTTTCCTAAGTTTTTACTTGTGAAAATGGTAGTTTTTGGGGTGATCTTGGTGTTCTGTTAATGCTGGAGGTATAAGGACGAGTTTGGGTTCATTTTGGATGTTAATTGATGTTTAAAAATGGTTAGAAGTGATGGATCTTGGCTGGGTTAAGTTTTGGAAGAGTTTGGAGGTGTTTTCGGTTGTGTTTGGTAGCCGAAATGTTGGATTTATGTAGAGCAGCGAGTTGAGTTGTGTTGCTGGTGTTTTTAATGCATGATGATGCATTAATACTCTGTTGTTATGTGTTTAAAATAGGGGAGAATGATCCGGAAGCAATAGAGGTAGCGTTGGAGGGTTTCGGATGCTTGGAAGACTTAACGGCTAGCGTAGTTTTGTGTATCGGTGAGTGAAGTTGGGGTTTTCAGCTTTAAAACCAATGTTTAAAGGTTTTGGGAGCTTAGTTTAAGTCTAAGCAACTTAGCTAAGCCCAAGAGTAAGTAAATGGAATTTCTCTCTTGGTTTGTGTTATGAATTGGTTTTTAATGCATTTGAGATGGTTGGATGCAATGTATGTGATTTGCATGTTTAAATTCTATTTTGAAAGCATGTTTTAGCATGGTTTAATGCTGATTTTGAAAGTCATATGTTGAAGGATGCTCAAGGTAAGAGATCCTTGGTTTTGTACAATGGAATTGTGGAATTGATGCATAGTGTTTCATGTTGTTTAATGGCTTTGTTTAATGCTTTAAAACAGTGAATTGATGATGGTAATTGATGGTATTGGCAAGTGATGTAAGTGGTTGTTGGTTACTTTAATCGGATATAGTTAGCCGGCTATAGGATTGGGTGCACCGTGAATTGAGTCGCCTTGGATGTCGAGGGGTTGTAATGGTACCGTAAACTCCATCCAAGAATCCTAGCGATTGAGATAGATGGTGTCACCACGATGGAGGATGGCTCTCGTGGGTGGGCTTTGTTAAGTGCCACCACGATGGAGGATGGCTCTCGTGGGTGAACCTTGTTAAACGTCACCACGATGGAGGATGGCTCTCGTGGGTGGACTTTGTTAAGTGTCACAACGGTGGAGGGTTGCTCCCGTGTGTGAGCTTGGTTAAGGTGATTACAATGGTTGTGGTAGCTTCCATGTGTAAGCCTTGTGATGTGTCCTGACTCTCGCTAGTGTGTTATACAACTTCCGATGAGTGATGTTGAGGGGTTGTGATTGTACCGTTAAACTCCATCACGAGTGTTGAGGGGGTTGTGATTGTACCGGTAAACTCCACCTTGTGTTGTTCGGTTGTGTGTATGAAGCATGTGGGACAACGCTTGTAATCCGCTTATCCGATTGTGTCTTGTGTTGTGATGGTTTGTGAATTATCACTTGGAAGCCAATATAATGTTCTTGGATGTAATGAAGCATGAGATGCTTGAAATGATGCAAGGTTGCATGGGAAGTGTGTGATGTTCTAAGAATGCATGTATTACTTGTTAAGCTTGAACAAGTGTTTATCTTCTTTTATGAATGGTGTTTATGTGCAAGGAATCTCTTAAATGCATTGAAGTCTTGTGAAGACTTGTTTAGAAAGGCATGAAATGTAAATGTTGCTTTGGTAGATCATGTGTTGTGCATTTGTTGAATACATGAGATAGTTAGAGGGAACAAATGCTTTTCCAAAGATTTTGCTTGAATGGATCACTAAGCATGAGAAAAGCATGTTATGACGAGGAAATGTTTTTCAAGGTATTTGAGTTTAACTTTGCATAAGGTGTTCATGCTTGGAAAGGTCTTAATTGATGGTTTTGCGAGAATGTGCTTTGAAGTGAGTTTTTAGCTTTTCTAAGCTAAGGGTTGGTTTTCATGATTGAGCAATGCATGATTTAAAGCATGTTGTTTAAAAAGGAGTTTTCAAACAATGCTTTGGTTTATCGATTTGTATCTACTTTTTAAGAAGGTTTTGTGATTCGCTGCATTGATGGTGTTTTGGTTTTGAGCATTCCTCACTAAGCATTATGTGCTTACGCTCCTTTTTGTCCATCAATGCAGATAATTGAAGTTGGGACAGCAAGAAGCAAGGGATTCAAGGAGAGCTCCACTTGAGAAGTATGTCTCGGTTAATAGCTATAGATAATAAAGGCAATGGGGGGAGAGTCTTTTATATTGATGTGTAATGAGATTGTGTATGTTGGACAAGTTTGGTTTATGATTTGAACTATGTGGTTTAACGCTTGCAACGTTTGAATCTTCTTATTCATAAGTCGTTATGCTATGCTTCTTGTTTTAAAAAGCATGATTAAGTGTTGGATGTGTTGAAAGAGTTGGTGCACCTAGGGGTTGTTTTGTATCTAGATTTTAATGCAATTTGGTAGTTATGATGCTTGGCATGTTATTGATTTGTTGAGGATTGATTTAGAGTACGTTCGATGGTGTTTAGACGAGTTAAATCATGCTTTTCTGCTGTTTCTGGGCAGGGTGTTTCGAAACACCCTTGCCTGTTTCGAAACAGGTGCTGGATTTGGCCTGGGTGTTTCGAAACGGGTAGAGGTGTTTCGAAACACTTTGGCTACTGCCAAGCCCCGTTTCTGAACGGTCTATTCCCGTTTCGAAACACTTGACCGTTGGGCACTGATTTGAATGGTTTTGAAGTTTGCAAGCTTTACGTTTTAGTCCTGATTTTTGTATGTGCAATTGCTTGAGTTCGAGATGTCCGTTTAAGGTGAAATTTGGCAGAGAGGCATGAAACATGATTAATTTCATAATGGTAACTCAAAAATTGGTAAATTCCTCTTAATTTCCAGAATTTACAAATTGGTCCCTAAATTCGTATGTTGTGCAATTGAGTCCCTTATTGTTTTCCGATTGCTGTGATTTTTGAGTATGCTTATCTCAAGAGTACACCTAGGGTTAATGTGCTTCTAGACAAGCTTAAAAAGAAAAAAAAGGTCGTTAATCAAGGTTGACTTTCGGGTTGACTTTGGTTTTCCCCGTGTAATCTTCGTAGTTCGGGTCAACCGTCTAGGCCGAGCTAAGGGGGTTACACCTAGTTTCCTATGCCATAACCATGCATCATTTTCATTTTGTGCAACTAATCATGCATGGGATGTATCAATGTCATCTAGATGCACCATATATATTGCCTATGCGATGACCAATGAGCATTGTTTTATTAGATTTAATGTCAACTATTCTACATCCTTTTACATCAAACATGACATTAAACCCTTTATCACAAAGTTGACTTATGCTAAACAAGTTATGTTTTAGACCATTGACATACAAAACATTTTCAATAATTATAGAAGAGTGATTACCTATGGAGCCAATATCCTCAATGTGGCATTTGGAGTTGTCACCAAATGTTACTACACCTCCACTTTTTGTCTTTAATTCCACGAATCGACTCTTGTCTCCGATCATGTCCTCGAACATCCACTATCAAGGTACCATGAATTTTGACTTTGTGCTTTGGCCTTGTAGCAATGCTCTCCCTACAAACAAAGAGATTAAGCTTTGATTTTTGATACCCAAATCATTTTAGGTCCATGAGTGTTAGCTCCCAAAAGCTTGGTTCCCTTAGGAATCCAAGGTGACATGGCAATAATGTTATTATATTTTACAAGTTCCTTAGGAACCTATACACTTCTAATTCTTTTAGTTCTATTATGCCTATTGGAGCAACTTTGTTTGTAGTTAAAATTCTTTCTTTTTACAAAGTTGGTTTTTGAAGATTCATCTTTTTCAACCCTTGAAGAACCAACATTTTTGAAAGAATTTTTTAGCTCATTTAGCTCATTCACCATTTTTTTTTGTTCATCATTACAATGAGAAAAAAGGTTATTTAAATCAATATTTTCTTGTTCAAAGAATTTTAAATCATCTTATAAACTTAAAACCTTTTTCTCAAAATCCGAGTTAGCCATAGAGAGTAAATCGTTTTGAGCTTTTAAATCCGAAATGACCTTTTTTTATTTTTCAAAACGGACTCCTTATATTTCTCTACTAACTCGCCATATACCTCTTGTAACTCATCGTATGCATCATGCAATTCATCAAATGTAAAATCAAATCAAGATGAGTTAGAGGTTACCATCGAATCCTCCTCAAGAGCCATGAGGCAAAGGTTGGCCACTTCATGTTCCTCATCCTCGGATGAATCCTCATCACTCCAAGTAGCAAGCTTAGCTTTGAGCTTATTCTTCTTCTCAAAGCCTTTCTTCTTGAGTTGAGGGCAATCGGAACGTATGTGACCTGGCTTATTGCACTCAAAGTAAATGATCGGATCCCTTTCTTCTTCTTTGCCTTTGTTCTTGAAGTCCATCTTTCTTTGAAATTTTCTCCCTCGATTGGACTTCAAGAACCGTGAGAATCGTTTGGCTATCATAGCCAACTCCTCAAAATCTTCCTCCTCACTAGAAGAGCTCTCATTTTGTAGAGAGGCTTTGAGATCAACTCCTAGCTTCTTCTTCTTTTCCACCTCGTGCTTCTATATTCTTCTCTCTTCCTTCTTCTTTTCTTCTTATCTTCCTTGCTTCATGATCTCATGTGTAAGAACAGAGCCAACAAGCTCATCAAGCTTCAAAGTCTTCAAATTCTTAGCTTCAATGATGGTCGTTCTTTTACCATCCCAAGATTCCGAGAGAGAGTATAGAAACTTCCTTACTAGATTATCTTCAGGAATTACTTCACCGAATCCTTTAAGACCATTAACGATGATCTAAAATCGATCAAACATCTTTGAGACGCTCTCATCGGGATCCATCTTGAAATTTTCATAGCTCAAATTTAACAACCTGATCTTCGTCTCTTTCACGTCGCTAGTACCTTCGTAAGTCGTCTCTAAAGTGTCCCACACTTCCTTTGCACTTTCGATAGATGAAACCTTCGAGTAGATATCTGGACCAAGTGCACAAAATATAATGTGTAGAGCTTTGTCGTTGACTTGCTTCCTTCGTCTATCATCCTCGGTCATCTCTGACTTCACCTTCGGGAGAAGTCTTTCTTCATCGTTTCTTTTAACTGGAATGTAAGGACCTTCTTCCACTACATCATAAACCATATAATCGGCGGACTTGATGAGTAGTTGTCCCCATTGAACAAAGGTGGTTTAGTGGTGGATTGTGACTCGTAAAGGTTAGAGGTTGAAGTAGATGCCATGGCTTATCTTTGAACTTGATCACACTCTATTAGGCACTCCTCTTGTGGTTGTTAATCCTTCAAAAGAGGTAGGCTCTGATACCAATTGTTGAGTGGATCGTTGAATCAATTTAAGCTAAGAGGGGGTGAATTGGATTTTTAGAAAGTTTGGTGGTGAAGTGTGTTGTCACTAAATTTTCACCTTAGTTTTAATAACTAAAAAATAAAAAAATATATAAAAAAGAAAAAGAAAAATCCTTTTAAAGGCCCACTTTTTAAATAAATAAAGACACATCTCCAAAAAGTCCATTTTAAAAGCCCACTTTTAAATATAGAAAACAAAGCCCATTTTTCCATGTTGAAGCCCATTTTTTAAAAGAAAATAAGAAAAGAAAAAAAAGAGAAAAATATAATTATGATGTATAATAATTATGAAAAAAGAGGAAATAAAGTAAGGTGGAAAATAAATGTGATACAAAAAAGGCAGCTAAAAATCAGCAAAAAAGAAAGAAAAAATAAAAAAAAAAAAGGAAAAAGGGGGAACCAGTGCGTGGGCTGCACGCGCGCGAGCTGGTTCCCTAAACCAAACCCTTGTCGCGATTTCACGGTGGTCGGCCGGCGCCTACAGGCCACAGCTGTCGATGCCGTTGGTATTGGCCGGTCCGCCTCGCCGCCGTCGTCTGTGCTCGACAGAATATGCAAAAAAAACGAGATAAGAGGTCAAACCCTAGGCTCGAATCAAGGGGAAAATTCAGCTCTTTTTTGGATCAAATCGGATGAGGATTGGGGGGTTTTACCGAGAATCAAGCCATTGGTCAGATTTAGGCTCCAATTTTGGGGATTAAATCCCGATTTGGCTTGAATTTGAAGCTCAAATTCAAGTATAAATACCCCATTTTACTTTTTCATCACACACAAATTGAAGAAAAAACACTAGAAAAAGCTTGGGAAATCTGAAAATTCTCTGAATTTTTCAAGAGTTTGCTGGAAATTTTTGGAGAAAAAGTTCGAGTTTGGAAGCAATTTTCTGGAGGTGGTTTGGAGCATTTCAAGAAGCCCGGATTCGAGTTCTTCATTCGTTAATTTCTCGGTAAAATTTCTATCTTTTTTGTTTATTTCTTATGCTGATTTTTATGTTTGTTCTTGGATGAATTTTTGGTGTTTTTGTTTGTGTTGTTTGTGAATATTAGGTTGTTTTCTTGAAGTCGGAAAATCGTTCACGATTCCAGTAACCTTTTTTGTTTTAAATTTCAGTTTTAATTTTAGTTTGATTTAAAAAAAATTTCATGCTTAAAAATGTTGTTTTCATCTTTAGGAATGAATAAATTGATTTAAAAGATGTTTAGATTTAAAATGCATGAATAAATTAAATAAATGTAATTAAATTGAAAAACTTGAAATTATAGATTTAATTAGGAAAATAATAATATGAGGTGTGAAATAATAAAGGGGCTTGATTTTAAAATATATATATATAAAAAGATTTTTTATGAAATTTAGTTTTAAATAATAAATGGGAAAATGATTTTAAAAGTAAAAATAAAAAAGATTTTTTTAGGACAAAAAGGAAAAATAAATAAGTTTTCAAGAAAAAAATAAAAGGTTTTAATTAAAAGTTTAGGGTCTAGGATAATAAATAAATTTTTGAAAAGGAAAAAATTTGAAAAGAAGTTCTTTAGAAAAAATAAAGTTTATTTTGAAAAATGGTCGTTTTAAAAGAAAAACTTAAAAATAGAAAAATAAAAATGAATTTAAAAAAAGAGAAAATTATTTGTTTTGAAAAAGAAAAACATAAAATGGTAAAAAAACATAAAAAATTAAAAAAATGTAAAAAGGGGTCTTGACGTTAAAAACAAAAGAAGTAAAAAATAAATGTTTTTTAAAGGAATAATAAAAGGGTAAAAACTCAAAAAGAATAAAATGTTGCTTGCTTGTTTTAGAAATTGGTGAAAACTTAGGATTAGGAACTAAAGCTTAGATAGAGACATGTTTTGTTGAAAAATATTCTTCACAAAATTAAAATACACTTAAGCATATTAAAACTTTAAATTAGGAATAAATGACTTAGACGTTTTTAGGGTTTTTAAATAATCAAACTTAGAATAAAAAAATAAAATGCTCGGCGCACCTAAATCTCTTTGTTGTTTGCAAAAGTGAAATTAATTTAATGTGGTGTCTTATCAAATGGGAATGGCGGGTTAGCACCAGAAATGTTGGCGGTGATTAAAGTTCATCTCCCGGACGATAAAGCCGTTAAAATAGACTAATATTCATTAAACGGATAAGTAAAGTCGAACCTTTTTTTGAACTTGCAAATTCTAGTTTTGAAAACGATTTTAAAACCAATTAGGTGCCAATTTTAGGCGTCGTGGGGTGCTAACCCTTCCCCACGTGTAACCAACCCCCGTACCTGTTTTCTGATTTTTGCAGACCAAAACCGTTGTTTTATTAAAACCAAAAAAACATTTTATTAAAATAACACTATCTTTTAAAAGTGATCCAATCGCACTTTTTTTTCAAAAAAGATTGGTGGCGACTCCGTGTTTTTTTTTAGTTTTCCAAAAAGTCGAAGCCTCCCCTAAAAAGGTGGTTGCGACAGCTTGGCGACTCCGCTGGGGAAATGTTTTTTTATAAATAAAAACAAAAGAGGGTCGGGCCACAAATTGGTTTTAAATGCTTTTCAAAAAAATGTTTTTTAAATATATATGGAATTTGCAAGTTCGTAATAGGTTCAATTTATTTGTCCGTTTAAATGAATATAACTCTATTTTACGCATCTAAGACTTAATTCCAGGCTCTATTCCCGAGCTTTGTCTCGTTCGTTTAAGTGGGGGAAACACGCTTTGCTAATGTAAGAATATTGATTCTTCGTATGACCTTAGCAAGTACCTTCGAGACTCATTCCCTTTGCCTTTGTAAGGATATTGATTCTTCGAGAAGGCTTCGGCAGTAAGTCCTCCTGAGTTGAACTCGATTCGTTTGTAGCCTATAATGGGTGAGAATAGAGGGCTTTGCTACACTTAGTAGGGGACAGCAAGGACAGCCCGAGTACCTTTTTAGAACCAAACCAAGTTTGAGAATTTAGAGCCTACCCCTAATAGAGCCATGCGAAAAGCCTAGGGTGTTGAGTTGCAGGAATAATCCGTGGAGGCATGTCCTGAAATGTTGGAATGCCGGCCCAGAATTATCATGCATTTAAATTATTTTTGACTGTTTCATTTGTTTTTCCTTGCTTTGTTACTATGTTTATTATCTTGTTTATTTTTCATGTGCATCATTTCATATTAGAAGGGGTTGATTCTGGAAAGTTGTTCAATTATGGACAGAAACTCTTAAAGAATGAAGAGGAAAATGCGAAAGTGCGTCACTGGTCTGAGGTCAATTAGATGAAGTATGGAGACAGTTTGAGTTCGGGTTAAGAAACAGAAACTTCAGAGTATGCCCACGTTAGTGTTAAGCAAAACAACGTACATGAGTTACGTGAGATATGTGATCATTTTGATTATATGACCAAGCAGTTGTTCCATGAATCTTATGGCAAAATAGCATATCTTCTATTTGTGAAGGTCGATGAGCCATTTCTGAAGGCCTTAATCCAGTTCTGGAACACTGGGTATTGCTGCTTTACGTTCAACAGAGAAGACAACAACTTTCGAGGAATACTTGGCATTGTTCAATATGCCTGAAGTGAAGGAGAATTGGTGTATACAAAGCCGCCCAAGAATAATAATTCACACTCAAAACTTGTTTCATTTGCCGGAATGAGCGATGAATGGGCCGAAGGGTTGATACGGAAGAGAGGGGGAAGTTTCAACTTTCCTTGGTCACGCATTCGAAACATTATTCCAGTTCATCCAGACATCACAAAAAGGGTAGACCTCTTGGCCATTGCATTTTATGGTTTAGTAATTTTTCCAAAGGTGTTGAGAAACATCGATGTGGCCCTATTAGACTTCTTTGAGCAGTTGAAGAGGAATGTCAATCCAGTGCCTACAGTGTTAGCAGAAACCTTCATTTCTTTGAACGCTTGTCGAAAAGTGGAAGGCGTGCGTTTTGGAGGATGTGCTTCGTTACTTCAAGTTTGGGCCCTTAGTCATTTCTGGGAGTGTCCAACTTTGGCCTTACTGAATGTGTTCTCCCCGAACTTTTCCCCACTTCAGGAGTTTTTGGCACAAGATTGGTCGAGTATGAAGAGAAGCAAATGGGTAGATATCTTAAGAGATCATCGTGATGAAGACATCAAATGGAGGGTGCCATGGATGGGACGTGTAAAAGTAAGGTATAGATATGCAGATTACAACTATTTGATGTTGCTAGGCTTATGGGGAGGAATTGGTTGTGCACCTCTGTTAGTATCGCACCAATATGGATCACGACAGCTTATTCCCTTCACTTCTGAGCTTGGTACGTCAGAAATCGAGTTTCAAGGGGAATTTAGGCAAAATGTGCAAGAAATCAGTGATTCATGGAAGATGTGCTATTTTATGAAGAAATAGTCTGACAAGCATTGCATGTATACTCTCGATTATGATATTTGGAGGCATACGAGGATGAATGACAAGGTTATGTTACCTACTCTTGGGCCCGCGAAATCTATATAAGAACATTTGTAGGTGGTTCCTTCAGAGGCCGACATTCTAAGGGAAGAGCTAAAAACGGGCTAAGTTAGAAATCGAAGCGCTTAAGGAACAGAATTTGCGAAACAAGTTTGAAGTTAGCCTTGATGTAGAAAAGTACAAGGGAGAAGCCAACTGAGGGCGGAAAATGTATGAGAATCTAGAAGAAAGGTATGAGATCTAGAGGGTAGATTTCCTTAAACTTCAAGCTACAGTTCGATATGCGGATCTTCGAAAAAGCCCAGAACAATGGAGACAAGAGATAGAACAAGCTGTCGCGAAGGAGAAGGAACATGGTAAGAAAGAGATAGAGAAGTTCCGACGGGCCTTGGCTGAAGAAAGAAAAAAGACAAATGAGAAAGGGAAAAGACCTCGAGAGGAGTCAAAGGAAGATTCATCGGCATGGAAAAGGCAAGCTCATGACAACAAAATTCGTTTGTTAAAGCTACAATCAGTCTATGATGAAACCACCAAGAAGTTGAAGCAAAGTCAGGCCTTCATCATTGAGCTAGAAGCCAAAGTAGAAAATTTTAGTCGAACGGTTCACTTGATGTGGTTTTAGGAAACATGGCTATAGATTCCTCTTTGAAGCATGATGCAATGAAATGATGTTGTATATTCTATGTTTGGTTGAGGATTGATCCTTAGATATGTTGTATGTCTTTGAAGCATGATTAAGTGGATTGCTTAGCTTAATTGTATGTTAAACTAGAAAAAATGGGCATTTCAGGCCCAGACGTATCGGTACGCGGGGTACCGTATCAGTACGAATAGGCCAAACTAGGCTTAGCGTATCAATAGGGGGAGACCCGTATCGATATGGTCTTAGAACAAAATGGTTGGGCGTATCAGTACGTGGGACAATATCGATACGATTTTGAGCTACTAAATCTGGGATTTATATTACCTCAAAACCGTACCGATACGGTGCTTGGTGTATCGATACGGCGACAGGTAAAGGCGTAAAGTAGTTGTTTGGGAATCTTTGAAGTTATGTTTCCTTACGTTTTAGTCACTGAATGTTGTGGATACAATTAAAAGAGTTTGGATGATCGAATTGAGCTGAGATTTCACACAATGGCATGGAATATGACTAATGAAAGGTTGGTAACCATAAATTGGTTGAAGTCTCTGATATTCAATAAAATTACAATTCGGTCCCCGGAACACGTATGTTGTCAATTGAATGTCAAATCGTTGTTTGTTTGAATTGAAGTTTCTTCCGTTGTAAGTCTGTATCACATAGGATAATAATTTACCTCTAGATAAGATAAAAGGAAAAAAAATAAGGTCGTTTATTGAGGCAAGCCTTCCCGGTTTACTCTAATATTCCCCGTGTGACTCGTTCGGTTCGGTCTAGCGTCTAGGCCGGGTCGAAGGGTTATACATGCGTGGTCATTAGCTTCATTTAAGAATGTGGCAACGATTTGGGGCTGGTTTGTGCAAGTGGATGCCGTTACGACAGAATTGTCATCTTTCGAGAGGGGTTGAATGCTAATTGAGACCGAGAGGTTTGAACGGATTGATGAGATGATAGATTTTGTGGTTGAAAAAAGGAAGTTTACGATTCTAGTACAAGAAATAGAGTTAATGCCTCGTACGGATGGAAAGAGTGATGCTTTGGAAAGTTGTTGTTGTAGTTTTGATTAGAGGAAGGGGACAAGGATGTGGTTCAATATGCTGACTTGGAGGATAAGCAGCTGAACTTGATTGAGGGTGCGGATGTTCAGGGTAAATCGAGTGGAACGGTGGTGGCAGAGTCGTGAGGGGAACAACGTTTATGGCATGACAATCAATTATGAGAATTGACATGCCGGCGTGATTTACGGGTTGAGGTTTTGGATGAGGTAATAGGAATGGTGGATCAGAGTACGAATGAGAGTGAGACACGCAATTTGCAGATGGAGTTAAGGTGGGAGCATTAGGAGGAGGAAATGAGGCGAGAAGTTGAGTATGGCGAATTGATGAATTAGGCAGGGGTGGGTGGCACGTTGAGTACCTATAATCACGGGGGTAAGGATGAAGCTGGTGCAATTTCGAAAGATTCTAATGACGTGGCAATAGCTAAAGTTGTTAATGAAGTGGCAATAGAAGTATTTGAGTATGATTCAAATACTTTGGTCCCCTGCAACGTGGAAAATGATTTTGAATTGGATGCTGCGGGTGTTGTTGTAGAAATTGCAGTGGAAAAAGTAAGTAATGTGGTGACAGGGAATAATTCTGCGCATAGTCAAGCGGAGATTGTAATTTCTCAAGGGGTGAATCGAAAGGTTCGTTCGGTAACCTTGATTGTGGATAGCTTATCGCCAAAGGGACAACAGATTGGGATTTTCAACAACGACAAATAGCGTTATTGCGGAAAGCTCAAGCGACAATGAAATTGGGAAATATGATCAGTGTAAATACTTCAGGTATTTAAGACATTTCTCGTGTCATTGGCACACAAGAAAGGAAATCTTAAGATGCGCATTTTGTCGTGGAATGTCCGTGATTTGGGAAGCACAGGTAAGAGGTAAGAGGCGGGCTGTACGCGATTTAATTAGGAGACAGATATATGATATGTGTTGTTACAAGAATCAAAACTGGAAGAGGTATCGGGTGCTATAATGAGAATTTTGGTCATCGGATCGTTCTGAGATTGGGAATTCAGGAGGAATTATTGTTGTGTGGGAGGCTTCGCGGTTTCAATTAAAATCAGCTATGTCCAGAAGGCATTTCGTTGAAATTAAGGGATGTTAGGTGCATGACAATTGTGATTGTGGAATAATTGCGGTGTATGCTCCTCAAAGGAGAGTTGATTAGTTGCAACTTGCAAGTTTGGGAAGATGTTGCTTCTTGTTTGGAGTCGACAAATATTCTTTGTTGCATCGGAGGTGACTTCAACGCTGTTCGTTGGGCATATAAACGATCTGGTTGTAGTTCTTCATCCCAAGGTATGATGAATTTTCTTCATTTACTGATAAGGCTAAATTGGTGGATTTTCCGTTGAATGAGAAGCAATCACGAGAAAAATATTCTGGTCCCTTAGGTGTTATGAATTCTAACAATGCGGAACTTTGTGCATTGGAATATGCGTTGTCATTGTTGGTGCAGTCACGTTGGCACAATTGTAGGAGTTTGATTGTTGAATCCGATTCATGTGCAGCAATTGGTTGGGTGTTACACGAGGAACGCCGTCCATGGCGGTTTTGGAACCATTTTGTGGAAATTGATCCGGCATTTGAAGTTTTGATTTGCGATGTCTATCGAGAGACCAACGGTTTTGCAGATGTGTTAGCGAAAGAAGGGGTGAATCGAAATTTGATTTTCGTTGATGGTTTCGATATGGCCTAGCGTTGTTATCGTGACTTGTGGGAGCCTGGATGATTGGTTTACTGTGCCTGCATGTTTTTTGTTATAATTTGGGGCCCATGGGATTTGTTGATTATGCTTATTTATTGCTTCCTTGTTCTAGATGTGACCTGTTTATGCTTAGGTTGCTGGCTGTAGATCCGATGAGCGGTGGTGGCATTGGAGAAGGGCGTGTTGCCTGTGGGGTTTTGGTTCGTGGTCGTTTCTTGGGCGTTTTGATTTTGTTTCGATCATGGTCATGGATACTCCTTTTCTCTGTTTAGATTTAGGAAGTTTTTAATGAGGTCTCTGATCATGTTATAATACCTAAAATCATACTGTTTGCTAGTAAAAAAAAGATAATTACCTAAAATACATAATGAAAATTCTTATATAGAAATTAACTAAAAATAATCAATAAAAATATTAAAATTTGTAATAATTAAAAAAATTGTATTGTGTTCGTATCCGGTTTTCTGTACGCACTTTCTTCGTTAAAAGTGACATATATTGAGTTCTTGACATCCGATTGAGATGTTTCAAAATGCGTTGAAAAGGTAACTGGAAAATAGTTCATATATAAGAAGACGTCACGACTCAGAAATGTTCCGATCCTTCCAAAAAAAATTGTCACAAATCAAATGATGTTATAACCATAAAAATAACTTCAATTTATAGTCTAAAATAAATAGTTTCACCCCTCTTACTAGGGGTGTTCAAAAATACCCGACCTCGTTGACTTGACCCAACGACCCGAACTTAAAAATGACGAGTGATCTTATAAAAAAAATTACCCGCCGATGATTTTTCTGGGATAAGGGCCTGAAATTTTTCCTTACCGGGTACCCGACCCGATAATTTTTAATATATATATATTAAATTATATTTTTATTTTAAGTTTCTTAATATTTTTACTCTAAAATTAAATTTAAATCCCTAAATTCTTTCTATGTTTGTATTAAATACTTTTAAGTTTTAAGTTTAGAATTTTTAAAAATATTTTTATCTTTAATATGTGATTTTTTAAAAATTTTAAAAATAAAAAAATAAACCGGGTATTTCCACTGGTGTAACGGGTCGTAACACAAGTCGGTAAAATAAGTACTCGACAATGAACACCCCTACCTCGTACACTCGTATCACTTAATCAAATTAACAGATACACAAGACCCGATACCAGGCGCACTCCTCACACACATAAACTTGTACCAAGTATATATTCACATTCGAACATGAATCACATCACCCATAGGTGCACTCCTCACACACATAAACTTGTACCACAAAAGCTAAAAACGATCCTAAGAAACGTCTTCTATATTCGATGAAAAAAGTATAAAGAGAAGAAGATGAAGTTAGAATGATGAATATGATAAAATGTTTAATTAATAAGCATTTTATTTAATGCAAATTAAAAATAAATTAAAAGATGTCAAAATGAATTTAGTGTAAAGTTTCATCACTTTCATATTTGGTAAATTTGTCATACATATACTTTTTAAGAATTAATTGCACCATATGTCTCAAACTATGACTCATTTTAAATTAGTTCCTAAACTTTTTAAATATTATAATTCAATCTTCAAATTATGTCTCTCATTTTAAATTGTTCCTCAAACTTTTGAACATTCAAATTTCAGCCCCAAATTATATCTCTCATTCTAAATTGGTCCCCAAACTTTTGAACATTCCAATTTTATTTCCAAACATCTTCAATTTATTAGTGTATGTGAATCATATCCCATGTTCATAAAATCGTTATAAAAATATTGATTGTCATGTGAACATCGATATATATTATGCAATAATATGATGTGTCATTAATGATAATTTGAGAATGAAATTGAAATATTTCAAAAGTTTGAGAATCAATTTAAAATGAGGGTTATAGTTTGGGGATAAAATTGGAACATTCAAAAGTTTAAGGATCAATTTTGAATGAGGGTTATAGTTTGATGATGCAATTGGAATATTTAAAATTTTAAAACAAATATAGAATAAGAATCATAATTTGAGGATATGTGATGCAATTAACTCATACTTTAAGCTTTAAGCTTTGATCTTCACTCAATTTCTCTTTTCCGACACAAAGTATTAGAGATAATTTCCAACCAATGATTTTCTTAATACAAACTATTCAATTTAGTCTCACAACTGTTCTAACACTTATCGAACTTCTAAACGAATTCAAATTGAACCGGAATCTCCTTAGTCAGACTTAATCGGATCTATGTAAATCCTTAATCACATAGCAATTTAATATTTAAAGATCTCGAAATTAACTTTCCAGACGACTAACTTGAAAATTTTATCGATTCGGAGTTCGTGGGGTTACAACTTACAATTACAAGATTGCTTTATGATTAATTCCTAATGTTATTTGCTTTGGGTTCATATTTTTCTAGAACAATGTTGCGGAGTTGATTTAATTTATATTCAGCTTTTTATATAAGTTCATTTCTTTATTTTTAAGATGGTCTTTGTTCTTGGATTTTTATCCAAGGTTAGGGGTGTAAATGAACATAGTGTTGGACGAACTGTTCGTGAATCGTTCACATGTATAGCATTCATTTATTGAGCTAAAAAATGAAGGGTAAACTACACAGATGACCACTAAACTATGGGTTTGGTGTAAAAATGACCACTATATTATTTTTTTGGCAAATGCACCACACAACTATTTAAATGGTTCCATTTTAGCCACACGCCGTTAAAAAACGAAAAAGTTGACGGAAGTGTTAAAAAATTGGTATAATTACACATATGGTCCTCTATATTTATACAACATATCAATTTAGTCCTAATTTTAATCTAATAAAATAAATTAATTATTCAATAAGATGGTGACACGTGTCACCACCTGATTGGAGTAGGAAAAATGAAAACCAAGGAACTGCCCTTGGTAGGAATTGAAACCTAGAATTGAAACCTAGGACCTTGGGGGAGTAGCGCGCACAAGTTTGCCACTGAGCCAACCATATACTTGTGATATGTAATACTAATAATAATATATGTCTCATACATATGGAGAAAGAAAAAACAAACAATTTACTCGCCCTTGTCAAGATTCGAACTTGGGAATTCTTAAGGGTTCTGGCATAGGATTGCCACTAGGCCAAATAAGTATTTTTTATATGCAATACTAACTATAATATATATTTTATTCGATTGTAATTTAGTTTGAAATATTATATATATAATAATATTAAAATAATATATAATTATGTTAAATTAATTCAAGGAAAACTTAATTTGGAATATTAAATATATAATTATGTTAAAATAATTAAAATTTAAAAATTATTTTTTAATATTTTATGTTTGTTTTCTTTTAAAATTTAAAATTTTGATTATTTTAATATTATTATATATATAATATTCCAAACTAAATTACAATTGAATAAGATATATATTATAAATTTATAGTTAGTATTTCATATCAAAAATATTTATTTGGCTTAGTGGCAAACCCATGCCACAACCCTTAAGGATTTCCAGGTTTGAATCCTGCTAATGGCAAGCATAATGTTTGTTTTTTCTTTCTCCATATGTATAACACATATATTATTATTAGTATTACATATCACAAGTATATACTTAGCTTAGTGGCAAACTCGCACGTGTCGCACCCCCAAGGTCCTAGGTTCGATTCCTACCAAGGGTGGTTCCTTGGTTTTCATTTTTCCTACTCCAATCAGGTGGTGACACATGTCACCATCTTATTGAATAATTAATTTATTTTATTAGATTAAAATTAGGACTAAATTGATATATTGTATAAATATAGAGGACCATATGTGTAATTATACCAATTTTTTAACACTTCCGTTAACTTTTTCGTTTTTTTAACGGCGTGTGGCTAAAATGGAACCATTTAAATAGTTGTGTGGTGCATTTGCCAAAAAAATAATATAGTGGTCATTTTTACACCAAACCCATAGTTTAGTGGTCATCTGTGTAGTTTACCCTTCATTTTTTAGCTCAATAAATGAATGCTATACATGTGAACGATTCACGAACAGTTCGTCCAACACTATGTTCATTTACACCAAACCCATAGTTTAGTGGTCATCTGTGTAGTTTACCCTTTATTTTTTAGGGTTATAATTTAAGGTTTATATGTTAGGGTTTAGTTTTTAGGATAATATATTGAGGATTTGGGTTTTGACCTATAAACCCTAAATTATTACCCTAAACATTAAATTGAAACAACTATCCCTAAATTCTAACCCCCTACACCTAAACCCCTAAACCTTATACCCTAAATTAACTCCATATACCCTAAAACTAAGGCGCTTGTGGAAATTTTCAGTTTCCACCGCCTGTGTATAGAATATTTATCCTTTTTTTTTATTTATTCGATTACAATATATTCTGTTAAATTATTTGGTTTCAAAAATTAATTAGATTCAGTTTTTAATTTTGGAAATCCAATCCGCATCCTTTTCAAATAATAATTTGCATGTATATGTTTAATTAATTTATTATTTGAGTATCTAATTTCATATTTAGATTGAATCGATAATATATACCTGTAATTTGTATTTCAAAAAGTTTATTCATTTTGGATTTTTAAAAATAAAAAATAAAATCAAAACCACAATCCAAAATTGAATAAGTTAACTAAGTAAACCAAAAACCAAATAAATTGAGTTTTTCATTAAATTAATTCAGTTTAATCGATCATCCCTTGGTGTGATGTGATGAACCACCATCCCAACCCCTTGTAGTTATAAAAAAGATATTTTCCTTTATCAAAGCCTATTTTAGGTCAATATCTTAATCAAATCCCTCTAATATATTCGGGCCATTTATAGATTTAGACACATAATCCGCTCTTAAACAAGTATTCATCTGTTTAATACAAAAAATTAATTAATTTTAATAAGTAGGGGAATGAACCCAACAAGTGTCCAAATGAAAAAGCGAATAATGTTCATGAACATATATTATTTTGTAATCATTTTTAGACCATTAAAAAATAAGGAGGGGAATCTTTGTTAGTGATGTATACGATTTGATTTAGTTCAGTAATATTTTTAATAACTTATCGGATTTTAATTTGATTAATCTCAATTTTCATTTTTTATATATAATATTTTTAAGTTATTTTATTATTTTAAGTATAAAATATTTTTTAAATTATAAAATATTTGAAATTAATTATAAATAAAATAAAATTTAAATTTAATTCAATTCAATTCGATTAATCAAAAGTTCTAAACTTATAAATCATAAACTATTAAGAAAACTTGTACTCAAATTAATTTCGAATTTTTTTAATAAGGCTACTGAATTTTTCGGTTTAACATACTCAACCTTGATAAGATAGAACAAAGAAAAGATGGCCAAAGTTTTTGTTTGATGATTGAAAAGGATGGAGTCCCAATTAGCACCACTTTTCCCATTTTGCCCTTTTTAATTACTTTTATTCTTTCATTATTATAAATATATTTTTAATATTTAATTTTCATCTCTTTGCACTTTTAGCTTAGTCATCAATTTTCCCCTGTACACCCACCAATTTCTATCTATTCCTTGCCTAAACTCAAAACAGAGGGAAAAAAACAGAGCAAAAAGAACAAAAAACAGAGCCAAAGAAGAAGGAAAGAAATAAATTCTGGAAAGCTCTTTGTTTTAGGGTTTCTCGTTGTGGTTGTTTTTCTTTTATATACAATTTCTATTTCAATAGTACAGCTAGTAACCGATCTTGTCATCTTTTTTGTTTCTCACGGTAATATTTCTAATTCTCTCTTGATTAAGCTTTTCATTTGATTTTCCTTTCTGGGTCTTTTTCTTTTCCTCCACTTAGTTTTGATTTTATTTCTGGGTTTTAGATTTACTTTTTTTTATTGTTTATGGGTTTATTCGTATGTTAATGGATCATTTGTTTTGTTTTTTCGGTTTAATTTGTTTGTTTGTGTAGTTTTGCTCTGATTATGGGCGTTATTGTTTGGTATAAAGTTCTAAATTTTCCTTTGATTTATGTTTTGATTATTAATTTTACATGTCCTGGAATGGAATTAGTTTTGCTTGTAGTTATATTCTTGTGATGCTTACTCTCCTGCCTTTTCCTTTTTTTTTATTAAATTAAAAAGTAGTTTCATTTTGTTCTTATTTTATTGACTGTTTTAGTAGTCATGATGACTTTAAGTTTTAATGAGGTATTTCTCTCTTCTACCAATTCTGTTTTGAGTGTATGTATATGTTTTGCACATTTACTTATTCTCTTACAATAATTCTATGTTACTCAGACTTGGGTGTAAGTGTTGGACCCGCGGATGTATTGAATACGAATACGTTTATGACTAGATTTTTTTAAGTTTTTCTATACATTTGGACTATCCTTGGAGGTCAATGTCATATCCTGGTTTCCAAGTGTTTGTCACGACTACTTCATGAAAAATGACGAGTCTGAGCAATGTAGCAATAATTTATTGTTTTCTGTTTATTTCTGTGTCCTTAGAACTGTTTACTTTTTGGCTGTAATTATAGAGAAAAATAGTGACACTCTTAAACAGTGCTGATCATGTGAACTCTTGGATGGTTAATGGGACTTCTAGAATAATAGAATTTGAATTTTGAACCCTTTGCTATGTCACTATTGTATCCATATAGTCAGTAGAATTTGACTAGCTTGCTTTTATTTCAAATATGAACTGGAATCTCTTCTAACAACAATACCCCCCCCCCCCTTTTTATGACAGCTATTGAAGGGCATGTGGAAATAGCAGTCTGGGATCATTTGAGAAGTTACTTGCCCTGCTTGATATATAGTTTATTTTGAAGTCTGTAAATTTTGGAGGTAAATTGTAGGTTTTGGTTAGTTGCTGCGTGATTGGAAAAATGGGTTACATTTGTGATTTCTGTGGGGGTCAACCGTCAATGGTATATTGCCGGTCTGATGCTGCCTGTTTATGTTTGTCATGCGATCGAAATGTCCATTCTGCTAATGCATTGTCAAAACGCCATTCGAGAACATTGTTATGTGAAAGATGCAACTCGCAGCCTGCTTTTGTTAGATGTGCTGAGGAAAAGGTTTCCCTCTGTCAGAACTGTGATTGGATGGGTCATGATGCCTTGACCTCAAATTCTACACATAAGAGGCAAACAATAATCTGTTACTCTGGTTGCCCATCATCTGAGGAACTTTCTTCCTTATGGTCTTTTTTTTCACAATCCGCTTCAGCAGGTGGATCTACTTTTGAGCAGGAACTAGGTCTGATGAGCATCTCTAACATAGAGGGTACTTCATGGGGCCCTGCAGAAAATACCATTTGCCAGAATAGTGCTGGTGTTGCTGAAGTTAATCGTGATCACAATGTAGATATGGGAAATGGCTGGGGTGGGACTTCAATTCCTGAAATCAGCTCTGCGACACAACTTATGGATCAGCCAGCCGGATCAACAGATACCGCTCTGCCCAAGGTAAATGATGAACTTTGAATATTTATCTTTGGCAAACTTAGATGCACTATTCTTGAGATGCTTTCATGGGACAATATGAAAGAACTATGATAAGCATTTAGAAAGTGGGTTTAAATTTTGCGTGTTTAGTGATAACTGCAACTTCTGACTAGACTACCAGCTTGAGGCTAAAGTGACAACTTCCTTTTCTGATTAGTTTCTCCGTGGAAGAACTATATGTCAATTTCCATTCCTTGCTTTTCATGGTTACTTTTTATGATGGAATCTAAGGTCCATCCAGAATATTTTATTATTTGAACTTGATTGGATTTTCATTTAAATGTAAGGGATTCCAATCTTTCACTGAACCTACAGTATATCTTGTTTTTGTTTTTAGTGGTCTCTCTAGATATTTTTATTTCTTGGCCAAAAAGTAACTCAAGTTTTTCTGTACAGGTAACTGTTCAGTAAGGCCTTCGAAGTAAAATTACTAAATCAGTAACCTGGTAGTCGGTTATATTTGTAATCTTATTCTATTTTTTCCATGGGTTCATGGTAGGAATCTAGATCTCTGATCTCTATGATTTCTCCCATGTGAATTTCTTTCTGCTTCTAGGCTCATGCCACCATCTACAGTGTTGAAGTTTTACATTTTTTTAATTGAGAGGGAAAAAGGGCAGTGTGAAAGTGAGGAAACAAGAAACAGGGAAGTTGGTTGACGTTTTTGTTGGAAGTTATCAAAAATTTATTTTAACATCAGAATTATAAACTCTTGTTATTCGTATTTCGTAATTTTATAAAATTTAGCATTAGATGGCTCAAGTTCATTTCCAACATATTTGTGAAAATTTTTAGTAGAGATAATATGTTCCTTTTTGGAACCTTTTTTAATTCGTACTTTATTAATTTGCAGTTATTCTGCCCTCAAACAAAATGTACTGGACTTGGTGAAGATGATCTGTATGATGACTTCAACATGGATGGAGTTGATTTGAATCTTGAAAACTATGAAGACCTCTTTGGTGTGACTCTCGATCATTCAGAAGAACTTCTAGAGAATGGTGGAATTGATAGCTTATTTGGGACAAACGACACATCTGCTGCTGATTCCAACTGTGAAGTGGCACTTGAGGTTTGTTCATTCCTTCTATTCTTCCTTTGTTGTATCTGTATTGTCATCCTTCCAGATTATATGCTTCGATTGTCATTTCAACTATTTGACATGTTTTGTGTGTGTAAATCGAAGCATTCCTTGTCAAATTAAAATAGAGAAAAAAATTGACAATCGTGGGAAGTTTTAATTTGATGAATTCTAGTTGTGGGCATAGTACAATTTCAACACAGTTTCTACTAGATTCTCCATTCTGTTACTCAAAGCAAATTATTCATTTTGGACATGACTAGTAATTCCAAATGAAGTTTACTATCTTCCATTTGCGGTGTCTTCATTTTGAATAATGATTAAAGGAAATTATCCTTTTTACTTGGTTCAGTCGTTTCTAGAGGACCTTTAAAAATAAGGTTTCTAAGGAAAACAATAACCTTGATTTTCAGACATGACCAATGTATGAAAGAAACCCTTCCACTTTCACGAAAATATTCCACTTTTGAAAGTGTTGATTATATAGCCATCTGTGGTGATGAGGTTAAGGATTCCACAAGTTTGCAAATATACTAGTACTTGATCTTTCAGTGTTCTTGATTATTAAAACATGTATGTCTTAACAGTTTACTTATGAACATCGGCACTTTAATCTGCTTGGATATTATGTTTGTTTTATCATCATTGGGAGTTATAGTGTACAGAGTCATAATGCCCTGAGAATTTCAAGTTGTACTTGGAAAATGTTATTATGATTGGAACATCCTTGCCCAGGGCTCCTCTGTTGGGATGGTCAATGCAATCCAGCCAGCATGCAGCAATGCAGCATCTGCTGATTCCATGATGAGCAATAAAACCGATTCAATTCTGTGTTTTACGGCAAGGCATGCTCATTCAAGCCTCTCGTTTTCTGGCCTTACTGGAGAGAGCAGTGCTGGAGACTATCAAGATTGTGGGGCTTCATCAGTGCTTCTCATGGGAGAGCCTCCTTGGTGTCCGCCATGTACTGAGAACTCCTTCCCATCAGCAACTCGAAGCAATGCTGTCTTGCGTTACAAGGAAAAGAAGAAGACACGAAAGTAAGTGTACACTAATAAACCATATAGAATCTACATTTGTGATTTTAGTTCTTCTTGCTTAACAAAATTCTGGAACTTAGATGTTCTTCCTTCTAATTCCTCTCCTGCTTCTGAATATTTAGTTTTGGATTGATTTAACACATGATTAGACAATCATGCCTTGAGTTCTAGATGTTCTCCCTTCTGATTCTTCTCCTGCTTCTGAATGTTTAGTTTTGGATTGATTTACTTCATGGTTTACTAATTAGACAATCATGCCTTGAGTTCTTCCTCCCTTGTACTTTCTAGTTTTTCTTCTTATGGACTTCCTCTATTTTCCTTTTAAGTTTCAATTTAGTTGTGCATTTTTTAAGTGTCCAAGGAACGGAACTCACTTGCCACCAAATAAAAATATATCATATCTATATCATTTTAACATCTGTGTCTTAACTTGTACCCGAGTATCATTATCTATACGTTGTGCATTTTTGTTACCATTCTTGTCATTGGAGGAGTTTACTTCATTGTGGTGTTTCTCCAGCAAGGAAAGATGGGTTGTCTGCATCTGTGTATATTTGATCAATAATCAATTTGGGAAGTCATGTGGAATCTTAACTTTCAGTCTTAACGTCTTATTTTTACTGCTAGTCTTGATTGCAACCCTTTAAAAGAAATTACTCCACTTGTTGGAGGAATTTATATGTTGAAACTTTTTCACCCTTGTTGCATGATAGGTTTGAGAAGCAAGTGAGATATGCGTCTCGCAAAGCAAGGGCTGATGTGAGAAAGCGAGTGAAGGGACGCTTTGTCAAAGCTGGTGACGCCTATGATTATGATCCATTGAACCAAACCAGAAGCTGCTGAGAGTACAATTTTTTTAACATGCTTAGAAAAAGGAAAGAAACACACGATGATAGTTTGGAAGAATTGATTATTCTTGCCTAAAAATGATGAAATTGATGCTCGGCTTTCTTTTCTGAACTAATGAAATGACAGGCTCTATATATGGTTGTATCTCAGGGCCCCAGGTTTTATCAGGAGATGTTGGATACAAAACCACCACGAATAAATTGGTCCGGCCTAGTTCTGCAGTACTGTAAAAAGATTTGTACACCGGGACATCATTTGTTGGGATCTGAATATATCACCTTTGCCGACCAGCCAAGTCATTGGTTTCAACTTGCCATGTCATGTTTGATCAAGTTCACCTGCTGAGGGATTCTTCAAGCCATCCATATTTATGCTCAGTGTTCATATAAAAGCTGCCGCTGCCATGACAGGCTTAGAAGCCTAACAGTGTCAACAAGTTGCAGAAAAAAAAGCATGCAGCTCTAATTTTGCTGTTTCCCCTTTTTCTTGTTATTGACATTTATGTACAGCATAGGGATCTTCTCTTTCCAAGTTCAGTTAGAGTTTTAAGTTTTATTTTGTCTACCAAAAGTAAACAATTGTGCTTCCTTGGTCGGACAAGAACTATGCATTTTGTAATTCTCTCTCGTGGCTGGATTTGTACAGAACTGGATTTGAACACTTTGCAATTACGATGAAATACTGTGTGTGGCTTGTACCAAAAGAAAAGAATTCTTTACTTTCCTTTTATATCACCCTCTACACTTCTAACACCCTGATCCTACTGGATCTGAGATGTTACATTCGGCTACCTTTAACCTTTAACCCGACGCATTAAATTTTATTTGATTAAAACATCATATTTCAAAATAAATAAAATAGAGTTATAGATCAATTACAATAAGGTTTTAGGGATACATATCCCAACTACTAAAATCAAAGTGTTGTAGACCAGTTACAATAAGGTTTTACGGATACATATCCCAACTACTAAAATCAAAGTGTTGTACTTGAATTGAATTGGTGCTGAAAAATCATCATCGATACGCTCCTCCAAGCAAGCGACCTGTCAACCTACATACAAAAACAACAAATTCGCACGCTGAGTTTACAAAGCTCAGTGATATATGTGTACTCTACTTCTTGGCGTTCATAAAAATATGCATGCGATACAAACAATGAGTAATATGACATGTGTTAAGTAGTTTATCCATGCTAACCATTAAAGTCGTAACGACTTGGATATCGGGATTCGCGAGTCGTTTCACCCGAGCACTTGGGGCTTGGGCCGAGAATTTAGGGCTTAAGTGAGTTTTTCTTGTGTGTATTGAGCTGCAATTTAGGTTGGTTAAGTGTGGAAAGGTGAGGGAAGGGTAGGGAAAGAATTTCCCTCACTTTTGAAGGAAGAGACAAAGGTGACTTTTTAATCTCTGCAGAAAAAGCTATAGGGATGAGCTCACCATTGTCTCTCAATCTCTTCTCATTCTTTTCCCACCATTTTCCTTTGGAGATTTAAAGGTAAAGGTCCAATCTTTGTCCTTTTGAGTTGTAATCTCGGATTGTGGCTTGAGGAAGTTGAAATCAACACAAAATGACCTATCTTTTGAGGTAAGGATGGTTAAGTTTGGTGGTAGATGAAGAACATGAGCTTTAGTGGGGGGGGGGGGGGGGGTTTGGAGAGGATGAACGAGAATAGAAGATTTAACCACGTTTTTGTTGTTAGTCTTCATTAGTTATCTTTACCACCTTTTAACAGTGTTGTAACTTGTTTTACAACATTTGGTTGTAGTTAAGGCGGTTGGAGAGCACTCCAAAGACTAAGGAAAGAGGAAGGCTTGAGCTAGGGGGAAGGGACTGTTTTCCAGCTTTGGAAGGAAGGTTAGTACACTTCCCACTCCCTTGTTTCATGCACATCCTAAGGATGATACTTGTATGTTTGTTTGATGATTTACGTGTTTGAATGCTAGAGTGTGGTCATTACTGGCAATAATTGGATTTCATGTTGATAATCGGTAAAAATGGTAGCAAACCACCCTAAATACTCCTATAAGATGTAGGGTAGAGTTTGAAGGTTAATGGTTGAGAATTAGAGGCATGGGAAGTGATTTCTTGAGCCTAGGAATCGCTTTTTGGGCTTCGGTATCGGTACACAGGGAGGCGATACCGATACCATAACATTATGGGTTTAAAGAACACTGTTTCATTGGATTGACAACAAAAGAGTATCAATACGGTGTTTAACCTGAATCAGTATGCCTTGAAATCTAGTATCGATAAGGGTCGACCCGTATCGATACGTTAAAGCTTTGGGAAATTACAGTGAGCCAATTTCCGACGGTACGCTATGAGTACCGGTACCGAAAGGGTACCCGTATCGGTACGGGAGGACTAGTGCTGGTACCCACTGAGTAATCTGCCCAAAAATATTGACTTTCACCCGGAAGAATGGAAAATTATATTGTTCGATCCAATAGACCTCTAATGGCCTAAAATGAGTTATGAAACTAAGAAATTGATGGGATCAGGATACCCAAGACGTGTTGCAACACCATGGGAAGAGAAATATTGAATGGAGGTTATCGATGCTATGTGACACGGGCCTCATTCGAATGTACTCGAGGGGGGATTCCGAGTATGGGTGTATGATCTGATTCTAGGTGACGTGGCCTCACCCAGGGTGTATGTTCTGATGCTACGTGACTTGGCCTCACCCATAGAGTGTACGTTCCTGATGCTATGTGACCCGAGCCTCACTTCTATGTTGATGTGGTATGGTATATTAGGCCTTGTGTGCCCCTTTGAGGTTGTGATAATGATTTGTATGTGTTTAGGCGACTAGTGTTAGCGGCAAGTATCATTTAACATGCCATATCATCTTTCTTAGCTTCATGCTTATGTTTATGATCTGTATGAAACATGGTAGAGTAGAGGTGTATCCACTAAGCTTTATGAGATCGGTGTTCGGAATTGTTGTTTCCGTTTGTAGGTTTTTAGGTTGTTGCGTTCCATTCGAAGGAGCCCCATCGGAGTAGGACTTCAGCACATCGATGTGATTCAAGAGTGCAATACTTAGATTTATCGGGCAATGTATTCATAGGACCCTTGATTTATGTCTGCAACTCTATTTATATTTATTAATCATGTCGAATTCTTTTAATTACTTTGTTTTAAATTGGAGCTCCCATGCAAACGATTTAACTATTATGTATTGACTTTTCTCAAAAACTTTGTTGGATTTATGGAAATGCTTACGTTTTAGGCTAAACCTAGTTGCAAGATTTTATAAATGGGTTGGGCTTGAGGTCCAAATGTGACGTCGGGTTTAGGGCGTTACAAAGGTAGAATGCATGCTACAATCATAAAAAAATACCCCATTGTGGTTGTCAATCCTATTTAGCCCGGGACTAACTAGATATTAGGCTAATCACACATGTACTCGGGATGACCTAGATATCGAGTACTTGGCACGGGTAATCAGGACCACCTTGACATCGAATACCATATCATTTCACCTACCCGAGACCACACAAATATCAGGCGGTGCATGCCACATACCTGAGACCACCTAGACATCGGGTAGTGAATACCACTCGGGACCACCTAGACATCGGGTGCATTGAAGAAGAACACGTGTACTGTAGTACCATACTTAGATATCCGGGTCCCTTCATTAAATCATACATTCAATCCAAGGCTCACAAAGTCCATAAACAAATACAAGGAAGGGAATTGTCATTCAGAAAGGGAATCAAAAGTCACAATTCAAGCAAAGGCTTGTCATTAACATTTGTTGTAACCCCCTTAACCCGGCCTAGACGGTTGACCTGAATTAAGAAGTTTACACGGGGAAAACCAAAGTCAACCCGAAAGTCAACCTTGATTAACGACTCTTTTTTTCTTTTTAATCTTATCTAAATGCACATTAACCCTAGATATCTTCATAACAACAGCATGTTCAAAGATCACAGCAATCAGAACACATTTAGGGACTCGATTGCACAAAACATGAATCTAGGGACCAAAATGTAAATTCTGGAAATTATAAGGACTTAACCCACTTTTAAGTTACCATTATGAAATTAATCATATTTCTTGCTTCTCTGTCAAATTTCAACTCAAACGGACATCTCAAACTCATTCAATTGCATAAACAAGATTCAGGACCAAAACACAAAGATTTCAAAACCTATAACCATCAATTTCAGTGCCCAACGGTCGAGTGTTTCGAAACAGGGAGGACCTGTTCTGAAACGCAGGACCGTTCCGAAACACGTTTCGATACAGGGCTCGACAGTAGCAATTTCGTTCCGGAACGGTTCCTCCCGTTTCGAAACGCCTAGGCCATTTCAGGCCCCCGTTCCGAAACGGTATGTTGAGTTGATCAAACAATTGCAAATGGCCAAGAGGGGGGTGAATTGGCAATTAAAAATTTTTGTGAAGAGAATATTGGAAAATAAAATGACACAAGGGGTTATAGTGGTTCAAGTTCAACAACCGAACTCTACATCCACTACCTTAGCTCCCACTAAGGATTTTCCAAAACAATTCACTACTTGAATTCGTCCCCTTTTCTTGGATGAGGAGGAAACCTTACAATATCGATTAAGCTTTTCAACCCCAAGCTTAATCCACTCAAATACAAAGAATATTTTTGGTAAACTCAAGTATTTCCTCTCAAAGGATGATTGTCTACCCACTTACAATTACAGCAACCCAAAACTCTCAATAATATGACAAAATGAAATACAAAGAGTTGGGTACAAGAATATAACTTTGAATAGCTCTAGGATTTGGATTTTTGCTTTGATGATGCTTGAATGTGTATTGTTATTCTTCCTGGTGATATGAAGCTTGTATTTATACCCTTGAATCAGTTTCTAGCCGTTTGGATCATTTGACTTATTGAAGGAGCCGTTGGGAACATTTTTCCAGCTATTAAGGCAGCTCCCCAGCACCGCGTATCGATACACGACAAGGCTGTATCGATACGCTAGTTTAAATTCCAACTAGCCGTTGTGCGTAAAAACAGAGTGTATCGATACACTAGGCATATCGATACGGTCCAAACTTTCTGTTAAGTTTGATGCATCAAAGCGTATCGATACTGGGGTCGTATCGATACGGTCCAAACTCTCTGTAAAACCATTTAATTTGTTGCATCAATGTGTATCGATACTGTGACCAAGAGTATCGATACGTCATAACGGTCAAAACAAATTTTCAAATAATTATGCTTTGGCGTATCGATACGGTTATTAAGCGTATCGGTACGGTTGCCCAGATGAACACTGTATCGATACGTATGAAGGGAGTATCGATACGCTATGTTCATTCAGAATTACAGTAAGTTTCATGTGTATCGATACGGTGAGTGTATCGATACGCAGGGCCATTTTTGCATAATTTGGTTTTGAAAAACATGAAAAAGGTTTGAGAAACTTAATGTTTTGAGATCCAATCTTCAAACAATATTTTATACAAAACATTTTGTTAATATTTGAACCTTTAAAGAGTTCTTAAAAATTTATTTGTTTTGCAATTTGGTCCTTAAATTTTTATGTTATATCAAAATCAATTTTAGTTTTACAATCTCCCCCTTTTTGATATAACAAAACCATAATAAATTTTTAAGTTTTTGAAAACTTTGAAAAAGGCTTTTCTCCCCCTTGCTTTAAGATAAATGTTTCAAAACAAATTTGTTTCTCCCCCTTACTTAAAGATAGAGAATTTTGAAAAATTTTGACCTTTACACAATGAATCCTTCTCCCCCTTTTTGTTAGATCAAAAAGAAACACAAGGATTAGAATAATCAAGCATAGGAATATCAATCATAAACATAAAGCTCCAAATTCATAAACCAAGCAAGCATAGCAAGCATAATAATCCAAACCTTTTAAAAATCCTAAAACATAGAAAATAGGCATAATTCAAGTTCTAATAAAAATGCAATGAAATCCTAAAATGTCCTAATATGAGATGCATCTACGCGTCTCCACCATCATCATGGTCATCCTCATCATCTTCTTCCTCGTCTTCGTCTTCTCGAGGTGTTTGGTTCCTTTGGTTTTGGTTGATCCAAGCACCATGGAAAGCTGTAAGAGAAAGATCCATAGAGTCTTGGCGAGCACTCAAGGTATCTATTTTCTTGTCCATGCCTTGGAGTCTTTCTCCCATCGCTGTAAACTGAGTTTCCATAGCATTGAAGCGACCGTCCATTGCATTGAACTTCTCATTGAGGAAAGTCATGAGATTTTCCATGGAGGAGGAGTCATGAGAAGCACGGCTAGAGGATGCGCGAGAGGCATTGACCGGGGCAGCGGGAGGATCAGCTTGAGGGTTGCGAACCCATTCATTACCGACAAAAGAGAAACCAGAGCGAGAAAGGGAATGCTCATCAATGGGTTGGCCAAGGTTTTCGGGAAGGTCATGTGTGCAGTCAACACCAAGGGAATGAAATAGACAACTCAAGGCCGTAGTGTAGTAAAAGGATTGAACAAGTTTGGTGTAACGGTTTTGAACCAAAAACACAAGATCGGCAAACATAATTTGACAAAGATTTGGTCGTTTACCCTCCCTAAAGCATGTAAGCCAAAAATCATCAATTTGACGAATGGTAGAATATCTACCACCCGAGGGACGAATAAACCAAGAGATAATAAGATGAAGAATACGATCATGTGCATCTAAAACTTTTGCCGGACCTATGTAACCCGAACCTAAAGAGTGTTCATCATCAATCCCGACATCCTCAAAACCAAAAACAGTGCACAAGACTTTTTGATCAATTCGAATAGGAGTTCCCATAACCGAGGATTCAATGGCAATAACATGCTCATTGGCGTCATCATTGACACAATAAGCATTTGAAAAGAAGACAATGACAAGATTCCTATATAAAATAGGAGGAATGTTTAAAAAGGTTAAAAGTTTCCATTGCCTAATTAAAGGAAGATATTTAAATTTGAATTTAGCAGAGTTTAAAAACGGAATAGACACGATTCGTTCTCCCCTAAGATTGATTCCCATACAAAGCTTATAGGTTTCTCTAGCTAGGGATGTGGGAAAACTAGTTTGGATAATATGAGGAAGGTTAGGAGTAGGATTACCCTCATCCTCATTAGAAACGGAAGCGGTGCGATGTCTCTTATTCCCCTTTTTAGGTGCCATAATCCTGAAAATGCATCAAAAAGATTCGAATATGTATGCAATTAACATCCAATTTAATCCAATAGATTCTAATAATTCAAGGTAATTTGTTTAAAAAAAATTGTTTTTTAAAAAATATTTACAACAAATCTTAGTTTTTAAAAAATTTTTTATCGAATATAAAATATATTCGAACCAAAAAAAATTTATTTTTGAAAAATTTTATGAACAACATGAAACCCATAGTAAGTTAATCATAATGTATATAAAAATCAGTTGAAATAATAATTAAAAATTGACGAAAATTCAAAAAATTGAAAAAGAGAAAAATTTACCTTGATTTCTTAGAGTGGATGAAAGAGGGTGTGTTAGTGCACAAGATTGATGCCCAAGGATAGCCTTGATGTATGAAGTAAAATCCCTCAAGAAATTTTGAAGATTTGTGTAAAACTTTGAAGAATTTAGAGGGTTTTTATAGGGGTTTTCGGTTAGGGTTTTTGAAGAAAAGATGAGGAGTTTTAAAATTTTGGGATTTTGATTAAAACAGCCCTAAATAGGCTTTCCGTCCGTCGAGTATCGATACGCTATGCATGCGTATCGATACGCTATAACCTAATTTATCTTTGTCGTTTTCTGTGTATCGATACAGTTGACCGTATCGATACGCACCGGTGTTGACTTTTTCCCTTGACTCTTACCGTATCGATACACTATGCTGTATCGATACGCATTTATCTGCAAAAATCCCAGATTTTGAACACCGTATCGATACGCTGATATGCAGTATCGATACACCCTTGCCTGTTTCTGCAATTTTGGTATTTTTATGTGCAAAAATCCAATTTGAAACGCCCCTAAATGCATGTATGTGTTATATGAACAAGTTTTAATGACTTAACATGATACATACTTCCCTTAGCAATATGTGTAGAAGCAAAAAGAACAAAATTAACATAAACATGAATCACAAACAATCTCAAGCAAATTTTTGTCATTTTAGGACCAAAAAAAAATTAAGAAAGACAAGTTAAACCTAACTCTCTTCTAAGTGTCCAAAAGCGCTCTTTATCTAAAGGTTTAGTAAATATGTCCGCTAATTGGTTCAAGGTGTCAACAAATTCTATAACAACATCATTTTTCGAAACATGATCTCTAATAAAATGATGTCTAATTTCTATGTGTTTAGTTCGAGAGTGTTGAATGGGATTCTTAGTGAGACAAATGGCACTAGTGTTGTCACACCTAAGGGGTATGGTTTCCATTTTAACACCATAGTCTAAGAGTTGTTGCTTCATCCAAAGGACTTGAGCACAACAACTCCCTAAGGATATATACTCCGCTTCGGTGGTAGATAAGGCTACGCTATTTTGTTTCTTAGAGAACCAAGATACGAGCATACTACCTAAGAATTGGCATGTACCGAAAGTACTTTTCCTATCTATCTTACATCCCCCATAATCCGCATCCGAAAAAGCATGAAGGCTAAAAGTTGAATCCTTAGGATACCAAAGACCTAAGGTCGGTGTGTCTATTAGGTATCTAAAAATTCTTTTAATGGCAACAAGGTGTGATTCTTTAGGATTAGCTTGAAACCTAGCACACAAGCAAACACTAAACATAATATCCGGTCTACTTGCGGTAAGATAAAGCAAAGAACCTATCATGGATCTATAAAGCTTAGAATCAACACATTTACCTCCTTCATCTTTGTCAAGCTTTATGGAAGAACTCATAGGTGTGGCTTGAGGTTTTGCATTCTCTAAGCCAAACTTCTTGAGCATATCACTTACGTATTTAGCTTGATTTATGAAGGTGCCATCACTCATTTGTTTGATTTGGAGTCCCAAAAAGAATGAGAGCTCCCCCATCATGCTCATCTCGAACTCACCTTGCATTAGCTTAGAAAAATCCTTACAATAACACTCATTAGTAGAACCAAAAATAATATCATCAACATAAATTTGAACTACTAAGATGTCATTGTTATATCTTTTTATGAAGAGTGTTGTATCCACCTTTCCTTTTTCAAAACCCTTTTCAATTAAGAAAGTTGAAAGTCTCTCATACCAAGCTCTTGGAGCTTGTTTTAAACCATAGAGAGCTTTTGTAAGTTTAAACACATGGTTTGGAAATTTTGAATCCTCAAAACCTGGTGGTTGTTCAACATATACCTCTTCATTTATAAAACCATTTAAAAAGGCACTTTTCACATCCATTTGAAAAAGCTTGAAATCATGATAACATGCAAATGCAAGTAACATTCTAATAGCTTCCATTCTTGCTACGGGTGCATAAGTCTCATCAAAATCAATTCCCTCTTCTTGAGTATAGCCTTGAGCAACAAGCCTAGCCTTGTTTCTCACTATATTACCGTTTTCATCTAATTTATTCCTAAAAACCCATTTTGTACCTATAGTAGATTGATTATTAGGCCTTTCTACTAATGTCCAAACTTTACTTCTCTCAAATTGGTTTAATTCCTCTTGCATGGCCAAAATCCAAAAATCATCTTTTAAAGCTTCTTTAATGTTTTTAGGCTCAATGCATGAAAGAAACGCAACATGATTCATTAATTTGAGAGAGGATCTAGTGGTTACCCCCTTGGATGGATCACCCAAGATTTCACCATCTTTGACATAGTTTAACTCCCTTGGGTAAGATACCTCTTTTTCTTCATGAGCTAAGTCTTTTAAGCCTTCAAGAGGAGGTTCTTGTGAGTCTTCTTCTTTAGTTTGAATCTTATCCTCTTTTGATGTTTGTCCTCCATCAATAGTATCAATGATTCCTACATCATCATCATCACAAGATTCCTTTCTCGAAAGGAGGTTATCATCGAAAACAACATGTATTGACTCTTCAACAACTAGAGTTCTTTTATTAAATACACGGTAGGCTTTAGAGTTTGAAGAATACCCTAAGAAAATGGCTTCATCACTTTTAGCATCAAATTTACCTAAGTTTTCTTTACCATTATTTAAAACAAAACACTTACATCCAAAAGGATGAAAATAGCTAATGTTAGGCTTTTTGGACTTTAAAATCTCATAAGATGTCTTCTTTAAGATTGGCCTAATCATTACTCGATTTATTATATAGCAAGCGGTATTTGTAGCTTCTGCCCAAAAATATTTAGGTAAATTATTTTCGCAAAGCATGGTTCTAGCCATTTCTTCTAAAGTTCGATTTTTCCTCTCAAGTACCCCATTTTGTTGAGGAGTGCGAGGTGCAGAAAAATTATGGCTAATCCCATTTTCATTTAAAAACTCATCAAAACCCAAATTTTGAAATTCAGTTCCATGATCACTTCTAATATGAGAAATTTTAAGTTCAAGATCATTTTGAGTTATTTTAGAAAATGTGATGAATTTTTCTAAAGCCTCATCTTTTGTACTTAAGAATAGAACCCAAGTATATCTAGAATAGTCATCTACAAGCACAAATGCATATGATTTTCCACCCAAGCTCATTGTCCTAATTGGCCCAAAAAGATCCATATGAATCAATTGTAAACATCTACTAGTAGAGACATCATTTATGGATTTAAAAGAACTCCTATGTTGTTTACCCTTTGAACATGCATCACAAATTTTATCATTTGAAAAATTAAGTTTGGGTAAACCTCTAACTAGATTAAGGGAATTTAATTTTTCTAGAACACTCATGCTTGCATGTCCTAACTTTCTATGCCATAGCCATGAGTCATGTTCATCATGTGCAACTAAACATGCATGGGATGAATGGATGTCATCTAAATGCACCATGTAAATATTGCCTATTCTATGTCCTATGAGCATTGTTTGATTTGTTTTAATGTTTACAATTTTACAACCACTTTTATCAAATAAAACATTAAAACCTTTATCACATAACTGACTAATGCTCAACAAATTATGTTTAAGACCGTTGACATACAAAACATCTTTAATGTAGATAGAAGAGTGATTACCAATAGAGCATATTCCTTCAATGAGTCCTTTTGAGTTATCACCGAAGGTTACTACTCCACCACTCTTAGGCTTTATTTCCACAAATCTACTTTTGTCACCGGTCATATGTCTTGAGCATCCACTATCAAGGTACCAAGAATTTTTGCTTGAAGCTTTAGCCTTGAAGCAATGCTCCCCCTACAAACAAAGAATTTAGGCCTTGGTTTTTGGTACCCAAATCATCTTGGGTCCATGAGTGTTAGCCTTTAACAATTTGGTTCCCTTGGGAATCCAAGAAGCAATAGCATTTAAGTTATTAGAAGTGATAAGTTCTTTAGGAACCCAAACATTTCTAATTTTATGACTTTTAGTTTGCTTATAAAAATTTCTTTGTTTAGGTATAAAATATTTTCTTTTTGTATATTGGGGTTTAAAATGATTTTCTTTCTCAAAATTCTTTTTCCCAATATCAAAAGATGTTTTAAGATTATCCACTTCCTTTGTGTGATAATCTTGAAAATCGGAAAGAAGTTTTTCAAGTTCAAGATTTTTAGTTTTAAGATCATTTGAAAAATTAACTAAAGATAAAACTTTATTTTCCAATTCGGAGTTATTTTTTAAAAATGTCTCATTTTGAATTTTTAAATCAGAAATTATTTTCTTGTTTTTCAAAATGGACTCCTTGTATTTTTCTACTAACTCATCATACACTTCTTGAAGTTCATCATAAGCATCTTGAAGTTCTTCAATAGAAAAATCTAAATTGTATGAATTAGAGGTTACCTTTGATTCATCATCGATGGCCATGAGACATAGGTTGGCCACTTCTTCCTCTTCCTCGGAAGACTCATCATCACTCCAAGTTGCAATTTGTGCTTTGAGCTTGTTCTTCCTCCCAAAGCTTTTCTTTTTCAATTGAGGACACTCGGAACGAATGTGACCCGGTTTGTTGCATTCATAGCAAGTAATTTGGTCTATCTCCTCTTCCTTGTTTTTACTCTTGAAGTCCCTTCTTCTCATGAATTTTCTTCCACGATTTGACTTCATAAACTGAGTAAATCGTTTGGCCAACATAGCCATTTCCTCTTCTTCATCCTCACTAGAATCATTTTCTAATTGTGAAGCTTTTAATGCGATTCCAACTTTCTTTTTCTCAGCTTCCTTCTTTTCTACTATCTTCTTCTCTTGTTCTCTTCCCTTTCTCATAATCTCATGTGTGAGTAGAGATCCAACAAGAGCATCTAATTTAAGAGTCTTCAAATCTTTGGCTTCAATTATGGCCGTTCTCTTGCTATCCCATGATTCTGGAAGAGAGTATAACAACTTTCTCACTAGCTTGTCTTCGGGAATGATTTCTCCGAAACCCTTTAAACCGTTGACAATGACCGAGAATCGATCAAACATTTGGGAAACACTTTCATCGGGATCCATCTTGAAGTTCTCATAGTTTAGATTGAGTAGTCCAATCTTTGTCTCCTTTACATTGCTAGTCCCTTCATATGTTGTCTCGAGAGTGTCCCAAACCTCCTTGGCATTTTCGATTGAAGACACCTTAGAGTAGATATCCGGACCAAGTGCACAAAATATTACATGAAGAGCTTTGTCGTTCACTTGCATCCTTCTTCTTTCATCATCGGTCATTTCGGCTTTGATTTTTGGAATAAGCCTTTCTCCATCTCTCCTCATGGGAATGTATGGACCTTCTTCAACTACATCCCACACCATAAAGTCGGTAGACTTAATGAAGAGCCTCATCCTATTCTTCCAATAAAGATAGTTATCCCCATTGAAGAATGGTGGCTTGGTGGTGGATTGAGATTCATAGTTGGAGGTGGATGCCATTGCTTGACTTGTTGTTGATCAAACTTTCAACTTTCCAAGGATCGACTCAAGAGGGTTGTAATCCTTCCAATGAGTGTAGCTCTGATGCCAATTGTTGAGTTGATCAAACAATTGCAAATGGCCAAGAGGGGGGTGAATTGGCAATTAAAAATTTTTGTGAAGAGAATATTGGAAAATAAAATGACACAAGGGGTTATAGTGGTTCAAGTTCAACAACCGAACTCTACATCCACTACCTTAGCTCCCACTAAGGATTTTCCAAAACAATTCACTACTTGAATTCGTCCCCTTTTCTTGGATGAGGAGGAAACCTTACAATATCGATTAAGCTTTTCAACCCCAAGCTTAATCCACTCAAATACAAAGAATATTTTTGGTAAACTCAAGTATTTCCTCTCAAAGGATGATTGTCTACCCACTTACAATTACAGCAACCCAAAACTCTCAATAATATGACAAAATGAAATACAAAGAGTTGGGTACAAGAATATAACTTTGAATAGCTCTAGGATTTGGATTTTTGCTTTGATGATGCTTGAATGTGTATTGTTATTCTTCCTGGTGATATGAAGCTTGTATTTATACCCTTGAATCAGTTTCTAGCCGTTTGGATCATTTGACTTATTGAAGGAGCCGTTGGGAACATTTTTCCAGCTATTAAGGCAGCTCCCCAGCACCGCGTATCGATACACGACAAGGCTGTATCGATACGCTAGTTTAAATTCCAACTAGCCGTTGTGCGTAAAAACAGAGTGTATCGATACACTAGGCGTATCGATACGGTCCAAACTTTCTGTTAAGTTTGATGCATCAAAGCGTATCGATACTGGGGTCGTATCGATACGGTCCAAACTCTCTGTAAAACCATTTAATTTGTTGCATCAATGTGTATCGATACTGTGACCAAGAGTATCGATACGTCATAACGGTCAAAACAAATTTTCAAATAATTATGCTTTGGCGTATCGATACGGTTATTAAGCGTATCGGTACGGTTGCCCAGATGAACACTGTATCGATACGTATGAAGGGAGTATCGATACGCTATGTTCATTCAGAATTACAGTAAGTTTCATGTGTATCGATACGGTGAGTGTATCGATACGCAGGGCCATTTTTGCATAATTTGGTTTTGAAAAACATGAAAAAGGTTTGAGAAACTTAATGTTTTGAGATCCAATCTTCAAACAATATTTTATACAAAACATTTTGTTAATATTTGAACCTTTAAAGAGTTCTTAAAAATTTATTTGTTTTGCAATTTGGTCCTTAAATTTTTATGTTATATCAAAATCAATTTTAGTTTTACACGGTAGCACCCGTTCCGATACGGCCTGCCCAGATTTGCAGGATTTCGCTGGTTTTTCACAGAATTGACCCATCAAACATGCTCCAAAGGCAACCAAATTATATCAGCAAGACATTACATGCATAAGGAACATAATGGCATCAACAATTCATAAACATGGCATCAAACAAGGAAAGCCCCAATTCTATAGGCATGCATCCTATATTGAAAACCATTCAAACACCAATTCACTAAACAATCCCCATAAAGACCATTTACATGTTCCATCATCAACAACAACATAAAACCATCTTAGGGAGTCCAAAACATCTCCCAAAACAACAACATAGGTTCCCCATTGCCAAATGCCAAAAGCTAATAGTGTAAAGAAACTTTCACCATACATGAGCTTAGTTCTTCATTTGGATTATTGACCTCTTGCTGCCCTTATACACACTTCAATGCTCTGCATTATTGGTTTAAGAAAAGAGAGAGAGCGTAAGCTAAAAGCTTAATGAGGAATGCTCATTTAAAACAACTCAATAATGCATTTATAACACACTTTTATAAACCTTAATTCAAAACAACCTTCACCCATGCACATAAGCATTTAAAACAAGCATTTCATGCTTCAAATTATTAACATGTCATATTGGCCACAAGTGATAATCATAATCTTTCCATTTCACAATACAATCAACATAAGATCCACACATGGACTTTTAACCACCATTGTGATCTTACAATTCACAAGGACCACACATGGACTTTTAACCACCATTGTGTCCTTAGCACAAGAATCACCCATGGACTTTTAACCACCATGGTGTTCTTACAATACACAAGGTCCACACAAGGACTTTTAACCACCTTGTGACCTTAACACAAGAATCACCCATGGACTTTTAACCACCATGGTGTTCTTAAAAATACACAAGGCTCACACAAGGACTTTTAACCACCTTGTGACCTTAACACAAGAATCACCCATGGACTTTTAACCACCATGGTGTTCTTAAAATACACAAGGCTCATACAAGGACTTTTAACCACCTTTGTGACCTTAGCACAAGAATCAATCATGGACTTTTAACCACCATGTTGTTCTTAACACAAGAACCACCTATGGACTTTTAACCACCATAGTGTTCTTAACCTTTCTCGAAACATCACTTGCCAATAAGCATCATTTAACAACAATAGTCCACTGTTTTAAAGCATTTAACAAAGCCATTAATCATCATGCATCGTTATGCAACAAAACCACATTTTATCAAATGTTCAAAACAAGGATCTCTTACCTTGAGCATCCTTCAACACATGGCTTATAAAACCAGCAAATAAACATGCTAAAGTATGCTTTCAAAATAGAATTTAAAACATGCAAACAATCACATTGCACTCAACCAACTCATGGTTCATCAACAAGAGAGTTTTTCCGAAAACTTACTCTTGAGCTTAGCAAAGTTGTTTAGACTTAAACTAAGCTCCCAAACCTTCAAAACATTGGTTTCAAAGCTGAAAACCAAAATCCACTCACCGATTCCGTTTCGCCACTTGCCGAACACCAATCAAGCTTCCGGATCAACACCACAAGGATCCGAAGATGTCTCCCTTGTTTTAAACACATCAAAACAGTAGATTAATGCACCATCATGCATTAATATCCTCAACGAAGACATCTAAACTCGCTGCTCACATCAACACTCACATTTCGGCTACCAAACACAACCGAAATCATATCCAAACATCTCTACAACACTACCCAGCCAAGATCCATCAATTCCAAACATTCATAAACCTCAATTAACATCCAAAATGGATCTCATCACGTCCTTATACCTCCAGCTATAGCAGAACATCAAGATCACTCCAAAAACCACCAAAAACTTAAACAAAACTTAGGAAAATCAACCTATTCGGGATTGCATTGATTAAACCTCAATTTCTCATCAATTATACATCCATTTTACATCAAAAACACATCTCAAAACCATGCCCACTCAGATCATACGAATTTCATCAAAATTAAAGCAAATCTTGCATTTTAAAGCCAAGATCAAGAACTCAATTGCAAAACCTTTAATAAAACATAATTCAAGGATTGAGAACTTGGGAATTTCAGTAAAGAACTGAGAATTTAGAGGAGAAGGACGTTCATACCTCTAAACTTGAGTTTCTCCCTTTTTGGAACCAAGATTCTTGAAAATCCAATAAGCAAATGCTAAGGTTTTGTTGTAGAATTGATTTGAGATCAAATGAGGGTTGAAATCTAATCTTTAGTTGTCAAAATCAGAGAGAATTTTGCTGGAGAAATGTGTTTGGGTTGAGAGAAAAGTTGAGAGAAAAGAAAATGGAAATTTAGAGAAAAGTTAGTTAAAATGCCAAAATATCTTTTCCCTCCTTTTACACTTAATTAAAAACCAATAATTAAATTGATTAATATTCAGAAAAATCTGGAGAAACTCTTTTGGGTAAATAGCTCCTTAAAGATTCAAAGTTTCAATCCTTTTTAAAACAGTCACCCAGTTTTCAAAAATTACATTTTGGTCACTAACCCAAAATGTCACTCTTCCAAACCTCATTTTGTAAAATTGATTTCACCTTTCTCTTATATATAATAAAAGAGGATTTTAAGACATTTTTCCATATTTTTAATGCAACCCGAACTAGGCTTTCCTAAATTCACCCTTTTATATTCGAACCGCAACCCGACCGGTCCGGTCCAAACCCAAAACTTCTAAGCCCAAAATTGGGGTGTTACAACTCTCCCCCCCTTAAGAAATTTCGTCCTCAAAATTTACCTGAAGGAAAGAGGTACGGAAACTGCTTCAACATGTCATCCTTCCGTTCCCACGTGGCTTCTTCAACACCACGATGTTTCCACAACACCTTTACCAACTCAATGGTCTTGCCTCGAAGAACCTTACTATCCGAATCCAGAATCTTCACCGGTTCCTCATCATAGGTCAAATCCGGATTCAATTCCACTTTTTCCACAGGCATCACATGTGAAGGATCCGATCTATACTTCCGAAGCATAGAAACATTAAACACATCATGGATCTTCTCCAACTCTTGCGGTAACCTCAACTTATACGCAACAGGACCCATACGCTCAACCACCTCGTATGGTCCAATGTACCTAGGGCTCAACTTACCCTTTCGGCCAAACCTCATCACCTTTTTCCAAGGCGAAACCTTCAAAAACACACGGTCACCCACCGCATACTCAATCTCCTTACGCTTCAGATCCGCATAAGACTTTTGCCGATCAGAAGCTGCTTTCAAACGCTCACAAATGAGCTTCACCTTCTCGGTGGTTCCCTTCAACAAAGCTGGCATCGAAACCAACTTCTGACCCGTTTCAGCCCAACACAGAGGAGTCCTACACTTCCTCCCGTACAAAGCTTCATAAGGTGCCATTTGAATACTTGCCTGATAACTATTGTTATAGGCAAACTCCACCAAAGGCAAATGTTTCTCCCAAGAGCCCTGGAACTCAATCACACAGCACCTCAACATATCCTCCAAAACCTGGATAACACGCTCGGACTGACCATCCGACTGAGGATGATAAGATGTACTGAAATTCAACTGTGTACCCAAAGCTTGATGCAAACACTGCCAGAAACGCGATGTAAACCTCGGATCCCTATCCGACACAATCGACTTAGGCACACCATGCAGCCGCACAATCTCAGCAATGTACAGCTCCGCAAGCTTATCCAAAGAATACGTAGTATGCACAGGCAAGAAATGCGCACACTTCGTCAAGCGATCCACAATCACCCACATCGAATTCTTCTTCGATGGCGACAAAGGTAAACCAGATACAAAATCCATAGTAATCCTTTCCCACTTCCACTCAGGAATTCTCAACGGTTGCAACAAACCTGACGGAAACTGATGCTCAGCCTTAACTCGCTGACACACCATGCACTTGCTTACAAACTCAGCAACATCCTTCTTTAGACCCACCCAATAGTACTCATCACGAAGATCACGGTACATCTTAGTACTACCAGGGTGCATAGCAAAAGGACTACTATGACCTTCAGTCAGAATAGCACGCCTCAAATCAACATCATTGGGCACTACTATCCGACTCCCAAAACACAACACTCCATCATCACTAAAACAGAAATCCGAAGGCCTACCCTCCGCAATGTCCTGAACATGCGGTACCAAGGAATCATCCAACAACTGCTTTTCCTTGATCAACTGAACCAAAGATGGTTTCACTTGCAATTCAGTCACAAGACCACCATCACGCGAAATACTCAAACTGGCAAACATAGCCCTCAACTCAACAGCTACCTTCCTACTCAAGGCATCCGCTACAACATTAGCTTTTCCAGGGTGATACTCAATCGTCAAATCATAATCCTTGAGCAACTCCACCCAACGTCGCTGCCTAAGATTCAACTCTTTCTGGGACATCAGATACTTCAAACTCTTGTGATCCGTGTACACAGTACACTTCTCACCATACAGATAATGTCTCCAGATCTTCAAAGCAAAAACCACCGCAGCCAACTCAATATCATGCGTAGGATAATTGCGCTCATGCACCTTCAACTGCCGTGATGCATAAGCCACCACCTTACCCTCCTGCATCAACACACATCCCAAACCAACATAGGACGCATCACTATACACCACAAACTCTTTCCCTGATCCAGGTTGAACCAAGATAGGAGCTTGTGTCAAGGCTGCCTTAAGCTTCTCAAAAGCCCGCTGTCTCGCTTCCGTCCACTCATACTTAACATCCTTTTGCAACAACTTTGTCAAAGGTGCAGCAATCTTCGAAAACCCATCCACAAACCTTCGGTAGTATCCTGCCAAACCAAGGAAACTACGAACTTCATGAACAGACTTAGGAACCTTCCAATTCATCACCGCCTCAATCTTCTGAGGATCAACACGAATCCCTTCAGAAGAAACCACATGACCAAGAAACACCACTTCTCTAAGCCAGAACTCACACTTGCTCAGCTTAGCATAAAGCTGATTCTCCAACAAAGCTTGCAGCACAATTCTCAGATGCCCTTCATGCTCCTCCTCAGTACGTGAGTACACGAGAATATCATCAATGAATACCACCACAAACTTATCCAGGTATTCATGAAATACACGATTCATCATGTCCACGAAAGCTGCAGGAGCATTTGTCAAACCAAACGACATCACAAGGAACTCATAATGCCCATACCTCGTCCTGAAAGCTGTCTTTGGCACATCCACATCCTTCACCTTCAACTGGTAATACCCTGACCTTAAGTCAATCTTAGAGAACACAGTTGCTCCCCGAAATTGATCAAAAAGATCATCAATTCTCGGCAATGGATACCGATTCTTGATAGTCAACTTGTTAAGCTGACGGTAATCAATGCACATTCTCATAGTGCCATCCTTCTTCTTCACAAACAAGACCGGCGCACCCCAAGGTGACACACTCGGCCGAATGAAACCACGATCAAGCAACTCTTGCAATTGCGTCTTCAGCTCTTTCAACTCCTTAGGTGCCATTCGATAAGGAGTAATGGACACTGGAGTTGTGTTTTCATACAGCTCAATCCCAAACTCCACCTCACGATTAGGAGGCAATCCAGGCAACTCCTCCGGAAACACACCAGGAAACTCTCGCACAGTCCTGATATCTTGCACACGCAACTCCTTAGAGCTAGGATTCATCACAAAGGCTGGATAAGCTTCACAACCTTGCCTCAGCATCCGGCTCGCCTCCAATGTAGACACCACATTGGCAAGAAACTTCACATTCTCACCAACCACAACCACCTCATAATCATCCGCAAGTTTCAACGAAACTCGCTTATTCTCACAATCCACTACAGCACGATGCTCAACAAGCCAATCCATACCAAGGATTACATCGAAACCATAGAAAAGCAATTCCATAAGATCAACATGAAAAACATGATCTTGCACAACCAAAGGACATCTTCTATAAAGCTTTCGAGTCACAACAGTCTCACCAAAAGAACTAGTGACACGCATACCAACATCCAAAGACTCAACAGGCAAACCAAGCAATTCAGCATTCTCACGCAAAATGTATGAGTGCGTAGATCCAGAATCAATCAAGGAAAGTAATGACAAGGATTGCAAAGTGAAAGTACCTGCAATCACATCCGCGTCATTCCTCCCCTCCCTCTGAGCAAACACTCTAGCATGGCCACCACCCTCAGGCTGAACAGCTACAACATGAGCCATATTCCTTCCACCATCCTCTCTACGCTGGAAGTTACCACGGCCGCGCCCACGACCTCTCTGTGGTGCAACAACTACAGGAGCACGCCCTTGGCCGCCAGCCAACATAGGACACTCTCTCCTCATGTGATCCGTAGATCCACAGTTCCAGCACGAATTACCAACTGCCACAACAGGAGCTTGCACCTCCCTCTCAGCTCGAGGACAATCACGTTTCATATGGCCACGCGATCCACATGTCCAACATGCGTTCGGTTCAGCTCTTGCCCTGCCTCCTTGAGCAGGCGCACCACCACCTCGCTTAGCCGAAGGCTGATACTTCTGATCACGTCCCCTCTTGTTCCGTCCACCACCGGAACTATACTCAGCAACTCGCTTACCAGCACCAGAACCAGCACTTCTAGATGATAAACCCAAATTCATCTCAATGTCCTTTGCTCTCCCAACCAGCACATCAAAATCATTATACTCAGCAGCTAGCATATACGTCTTTACTTCCGTCACCAAACCATAACGGAACCTTTCACACCTCTCCCGCTCATCAGGAACAAGTTCAGGTGCGTATTGACTGAGTCGGACAAACTGAACCTCGTACTCAGCTACAGACATGCTCCCTTGAGTAAGAGACATGAATTCCCTCTTCTTTTCATCCAAGTACCTCACACCCAGATACCTTCTCTTGAAAATGTTTTGAAAGAACGTCCATGTCACATCAGCATCCTCTATTCCGGAGATAGTGGTTGTCCACCAAGTGTATGCATCGTCTTGCAACAATGATACCACACAGCCCAGCTTCTGCACATCAGAACAATTCATTTGTCCCAAGATTCTCTTGGTACTCTCCAACCAAGACTCAGAACCTTCAGCAGACAAACCCCTGAACTCAGTCCCTCCCAGACTGCGCAAACGTTCCAGAGGTAGTCTAACTCCAGCATCTCCCTGATGCCCAGCTCCTTGAGCTCCAGCTACCGCTGCTCGAAAAGCTCCAGCAATAGCTTGAATCAGCACTGTCATGTCAGGAACAGCTTGTCCCTGACCAGCTTCAGGTCCAGCAACCCCAGCTCCAGCTGCAACACCAGCTCCTTCGCCCCCAGCACCACCACCACCAGGTGGAGGAGGTAAATCCACCGCATTTTCAGCATTCTCCTCATTCTCATTTTGAGCCATAGCTCGCATATTACCCCTCGTTTCTCTACGAGGTCCCATTCACTAAACAATGCAATCACAATGTAATAAACAAAGTCAGGCTCAGCAAGGTAAGTAATCCAAGTACTCAAGCTCATTTCCAATTAAAAACAACTCATTTCATTAGCTTTGATTTGGCAATGGGTCCCTCTAACATGCTTCACCATAGCATACATCACAATTGTATCACACTTACAATTCACACAACATGCTTTCATTAAACAAGCATACAAAGCATACATACATTCATCACCCACATAACCATTCTCAAATACTCGAGAACTCAACTCTGATACCACCAAATGTAACCCCCTTAACCTGGCCTAGACGGTTGACCCGAATTAAGAAGTTTACACGGGGAAAACCAAAGTCAACCCGAAAGTCAACCTTGATTAACGACCCTTTTTTTCTTTTTAATCTTATCTAAATGCATATTAACCCTAGATATGTTCATAACAACAGCACGTTCAAAGATCACAGCAATCAGAACACATTTAGGGACTCGATTGCACAAAACATGAATCTAGGGACCAAAATGTAAATTCTGGAAATTATAAGGACTTAACCCACTTTTACGTTACCATTATGAAATTAATCATATTTCTTGCTTCTCTGTCAAATTTCAACTCAAACGGACATCTCAAACTCATTCAATTGCATAAACAAGATTCAGGACCAAAACGCAAAGATTTCAAAACCTATAACCATCCATTTCAGTGCCCAACGGTCGAGTGTTCCGAAACAGGGAGGACCTGTTCCGAAACGCGGGACCGTTCCAAAACACGTTTCGATACAGGGCTCGGCAGTAGCAATTTCGTTCTGGAACGGTTCCTCCCGTTTCGAAACGCCTAGGCCATTTCAGGCCCCCGTTCCGAAACGGTAGCACCCGTTCCGATACGGCCTGCCCAGATTTGCAGGATTTCGCTGGTTTTTCACACAATTGACCCATCAAACATGCTCCAAAGGCAACCAAATTATATCAGCAAGACATTACATGCATAAGGAACATAATGGCATCAACAATTCATAAACATGACATCAAACAAGGAAAGCCCCAATTCTATAGGCATGCATCCTATATTGAAAACCATTCAAACACCAATTCACTAAACAATCCCCATAAAGGCCATTTACATGTTCCATCATCAACAACAACATAAAACCATCTTAGGGAGTCCAAAACATCTCCCAAAACAACAACATAGGTTCCCCATTGCCAAATGCCAAAAGCTAATAGTGTAAAGAAACTTTCACCATACATGAGCTTAGTTCTTCATTTGGATTCTTAACCTCTTGCTGCCCTTATACGCACTTCAATGCTCTGCATTATTGGTTTAAGAAAAGAGAGAGAGCGTAAGCTAAAAGCTTAATGAGGAATGCTCATTTAAAACAACTCAATAATGCATTTATAACACACTTTTATAAACCTTAATTCAAAACAACCTTCATCCATGCACATAAGCATTTAAAACAAGCATTTCATGCTTCAAATTATTAACATGTCATATTGGCCACAAGTGATAATCATAATCTTTCCATTTCACAATACAATCAACATAAGATCCACACATGGACTTTTAACCACCATTGTGATCTTACAATTCACAAGGACCACACATGGACTTTTAACCACCATTGTGTCCTTAGCACAAGAATCACCCATGGACTTTTAACCACCATGGTGTTCTTACAATACACAAGGTCCACACAAGGACTTTTAACCACCTTGTGACCTTAACACAAGAATCACCCATGGACTTTTAACCACCATGGTGTTCTTAAAAATACACAAGGCTCACACAAGGACTTTTAACCACCTTGTGACCTTAACACAAGAATCACCCATGGACTTTTAACCACCATGGTGTTCTTAAAATACACAAGGCTCACACAAGGACTTTTAACCACCTTTGTGACCTTAGCACAAGAATCAATCATGGACTTTTAACCACCATGTTGTTCTTAACACAAGAACCACCTATGGACTTTTAACCACCATAGTGTTCTTAACCTTTCTCGAAACATCACTTGCCAATAAGCATCATTTAACAACAATAGTCCACTGTTTTAAAGCATTTAACAAAGCCATTAATCATCATGCATCCTTATGCAACAAAACCACATTTTATCAAATGTTCAAAACAAGGATCTCTTACCTTGAGCATCCTTCAACACATGACTTATAAAACCAGCAAATAAACATGCTAAAGTATGCTTTCAAAACAGAATTTAAAACATGCAAACAATCACATTGCACTCAACCAACTCATGGTTCATCAACAAGAGAGTTTTTCCGAAAACTTACTCTTGAGCTTAGCAAAGTTGTTTAGACTTAAACTAAGCTCCCAAACCTTCAAAACATTGGTTTCAAAGCTGAAAACCAAAATCCACTCGCCGATTCCGTTTCGCCACTTGCCGAACACCAATCAAGCTTCCGGATCAACACCACAAGGATCTGAAGATGTCTCCCCTGTTTTAAACACATCAAAACAGTAGATTAATGCACCATCATGCATTAATATCCTCAACCAAGACATCTAAACTCGCTGCTCACATCAACACTCACATTTCGGCTACCAAACACAACCGAAATCACATCCAAACATCTCTACAACACTACCCAGCCAAGATCCATCAATTCCAAACATTCATAAACCTCAATTAACATCCAAAATGGATCTCATCACGTCCTTATACCTCCAGCTATAGCAGAACATCAAGATCACTCCAAAAACCACCAAAAACTTAAACAAAACTTAGGAAAATCAACCTATTCGGGATTGCATTGATTAAACCTCAATTTCTCATCAATTATACATCCATTTTACATCAAAAACACACCTCAAAACCATGCCCACTCAGATCATACGAATTTCATCAAAATTAAAGCAAATCTTGCATTTTAAAGCCAAGATCAAGAACTCAATTGCAAAACCTTTAATAAAACATAATTCAAGGATTGAGAACTTGGGAATTTCAGTAAAGAACTGAGAATTTAGAGGAGAAGGACGTTCATACCTCTAAACTTGAGTTTCTCCCTTTTTGGAACCAAGATTCTTGAAAATCCAATAAGCAAATGCTAAGGTTTTGTTGTAGAATTGATTTGAGATCAAATGAGGGTTGAAATCTAATCTTTAGTTGTCAAAATCAGAGAGAATTTTGCTGGAGAAATGTGTTTGGGTTGAGAGAAAAGAAAATGGAAATTTAGAGAAAAGTTAGTTAAAATGCCAAAATATCTTTTCCCTCCTTTTACACTTAATTAAAAACCAATAATTAAATTGATTAATATTCAGAAAAATCTGGAGAAACTCTTTTGGGTAAATAGCTCCTTAAAGATTCAAAGTTTCAATCCTTTTTAAAACAGTCACCCAGTTTTCAAAAATTACATTTTGGTCACTAACCCAAAATGTCACTCTTCCAAACCTCATTTTGTAAAATTGATTTCACCTTTCTCTTATATATAATAAAATAGGATTTTAAGACATTTTTCCATATTTTTAATGCAACCCGAACTAGGCTTTCCTAAATTCACCCTTTTATATTCGAACCGCAATCCGACCGGTCCGGTCCAAACCCAAAACTTCTAAGCCCAAAATTGGGGTGTTACATTTGTCATATTCGATTTTATTTCAATAAAGCACCTTCCAAACCCATAATAAGCCATCAAGAATCCTTAAATTTCTTGGGCAATGGCTTTAGTGGGTAACAGTACTCAACCAAATGTATCGGTACTCGGCTGCTCGTACCGATACCAAATTATGTTACTGGAATTCGACAATGCTGGCCCGTACTGGTACTGGATCGACCATACTAATCCTCAGGCTTGAGTACTGGTACGCTCTAACGTACCGATACCAAAATTGGTCACTAAATCTTACAGAAACCCACGAGTACCAGTACAGTTCTTGTAGGGTCACGTCGGCACGCCCTGTGGCGCAGCGGAATAATTAATCCGACATAATCCAGCCAGGATCCATGTACAGGAACGAATCTGGGGTGAAAAGATGAAGAGTTACCTTTTAAAACTCTGGAAACTAGAAAACCGACGGTATGTCGGAATAACCACGTCAAGTAAACCGGAATCGTCACAGGTTCGCAACGACCTCTACGGAGTCCACCCGAACAAAACGAACAAAGTTTCCACCTCCCTAACACTTAGGGATAAATTTCGACAGGTTTGAACACCTTCCAGGGAGAAGTCGAAATCCCTCTAGGGATTCCTGAGGGAGTCTGAAATCGACCAGGGGTTCTACCGGGACTTGGATTCGAACTAGGAAATTGCCAGGAATTTGCCAGGGGGCAAGAGTAACACCAGAAAAATATCGAACAGCTTCTCAGAAGAAATCTGGGACTTGTCGAAAATTCCAGAGGGGAATTCCCAGGGATATGTCGAAATTTGCAAGGAGGAATATGGATGATTTGGTTGCTAGCCCTTCTCCCTTTAAATAGTATTCAGAGACTTAATTCTAGTTGAATTCCTTAAATCCAAGTTCAACCAAAATTCATAGAATCTAATTCTACTTGAAATTGGTTTATATTAAATATACATTATATTTAATAATATTAAATGAAATATATATATTTAATTATGTAGAATCTTATTCTACATAAAACATGGATTTAAATATACATTATATTTAATCCAAATATATATATTTTTATTATATAGAATCTCATTCTATCTTTACTTGGATTTAAATATATTTAAATATATACATTTTTTAATTATGTGGAATCTAATTCTACATAAACTTGGAATTAAATATAAATTCCAAATATATATTTAAATTTCTAGAATCTTATTCTATAATATTTAAGTCTCTAAATATTTTCCATACTTTAAATAATATTTGATAAATACAATATTTATCCAATATTATTTCCATTTAAGGGACTTGCCGATTTCCCTTATCCCATAGGGGATTTTTGGCAACCTCCATAAAATAGGGAGTATGGTTTCCAATTTTTGTTCGTTTCATTCGAAGGGTGTGACCCTTGTAGGTTCATGCAACGTTAGCAACAAAATTAGAATTGTTCTAATTTTACAAACAATGAGTGGCATCTAGCAATACATCATTGCTACCTAAGTTGCATGAAGTCATGGTTTGACTTTCCTAATTCCTGAATAAACTTCCTTTATGTATTTCATCCTTTTGTCCTTTATATCTTAGATGAACACAAGTCATGGGTTAGTCACACTTGCGTTGTCCATCTAGTGTTTCTTGATGTCTTGAGTAGATTATGATAAACGAATCTCTATGATATCTCATATCATAATATTCGAGCATGGCCATGCATTTTCTAATCTCACTCAATCAAGTGGCCGAAGATATTTCTCCCATTATGTAGGAGGGACAAATCCTTTCTTGATCAACCATATTTCACTACATAGGTCATCACGTATCCAATCATCAGTCTTTATAATGTAGTCAGTTACGACACACGTTTGACTATGTCAAAATACGTAAATTTTTATGTTGAAATCATGTTGATCTTAAGTCTGAGGATTATACATATGTTTATCATGAGCAATGTTGTGTCTGTCACATAATTACCCAAGAAACATGCTCATAGCGGGTCAATCTAGTATGTTGTTCTCTAACAAATACTTATGTGTTGATTTTGACATCTCTATGTCAATGACAACGCTTGTCATCAACCACATATTAGTCTTTATATATTATCACTTTCCATACCCTTAATAATATTCGACTAAGGATCCTATTTAACAATAATCGTATTATTGTATGGACATTATTATCCAATGGTTAGTTTGATGCACAGAAACATACCAAATGATAATAACGGCAATGCCATTACTTGATAAATCTAGTAAAATAGTATGTCTATTCAATCATCATATGATTGGTCTTTGATCATACTCCAACAGTTTGACCCATACCGACACGACTTGAATAGCATACGGTACAAGTTGAAGCTCGTACCAGTATCATACTCACAGTTCATCCTTGTTCTCTGAGTTTGACAAAGGGTACCGGTTCAACCACCTTGTATACCGGTCTTGAAGACTAGAAATGACTTTTCAAGCTATGTAATTCAACTTAGAACCCCCAAATTTGACCCATAAAAAGAGTTTCATACTTATTAACATAGAGATCATCCAATGGCCAACAAACTTAAACACACAAATACAACATGCTAAAAGAAAATCAATTACCATTATGAAAGGCAAGAAGCACTTCAAAGTTGGAGATGTACTAATGTAACACCCTCGATCCGAATGTCATATTTCAGCCTCAAGCCCAAACCAAAACCAAAACCATAAAATTTCTCAGCTTGATTTAGCCCAACAAAGTATTTCTCAAAAACATTTAAGCCATAGTTGAAAATATTGACAAATAGTCAAAGCAGTACATATGAGCTCCAATTTAATTTAAAACATTTGAACATTCAATTTGATTAATACAATTTCAAAATAAGGATTACAGACTCCAACACGTAAGGTCCTATGAATACAAAGCCTACTAAAACCAAGGACCATACTCTGGAGATCACCACATGCTAGAATCCCGTACCGATAATGCTCCACGATCCCACGATCAACCTACACATGGAAATAACGATTCCGAATGCTAAGCTTATATAATCATGCAAGCTAGTACAAGCAATAAGGAGAGATAAATAAACACATGGTACTACCACTAGTCGCCTAAACACATGCTCTCATCATAGCAATAACAATACATGGCCCACAAGGCCCAACCATACTCGGGATCTCACCAGATCATCCGACCAAAAGCACACAAGTCATACCACAAACCAGGAGTGACACCAGCGTCCACACAACATAGGGATCGTACACTTCTGAGTGAGGCCCGCATCCACACAACATCCGGATCCTACACTCCGAGTGAGGCCCACGTCCACACAACATCGGGATTTTACATTCGGAAATCTTCAACCATGGTGTTGCAACACTATTTCTCTAGGTATCTGGATCCCATCGATCAAGAAGAATCAACCAATCAACTGCCTACCCGTCATACAAGCAATGCGATCCCAAAGATCCCCCTATTGTTGCTAATCATCATCACATTATTTTTTGCATTACCGAGTTGTTAATATATTATGGAGAAGTATATAATTAATCTCATTTATTTTTTTCATTAATCCACGTTATCTCATTTATCATGGCATAATTCCATTATTAATATACACATCAAATTTCATCTTTAAATTACATTTATTGATTATTTATCGTATCGGGTACTGGTGCTCGAACTCGAGTATCGATATGGTACCCTCGGGTATTGGTACTCACACGCGTACCGATACAAAAACTACTTACTGGAAATACTAGATTTCCACAAGTACCGATACAAAAACATAAATTCCTAAAAAACAATAAACCCAACAAAAAAGTATTTAGCTCGTGTTTGAGCAAATATCATCCACAATAAAAACAATAAAAGTCATGATAGTTTTATCACGCGAAGAGAAAGAAAATCAAGCATCCTCGATGTCTTCTCAAGGCCCTCGAACTGTGCTGCAGTGCTCCTCACTCCTCAAGCCTCTCTCGATAGCTTTCGTAGTATGGAGACTCCTATAAACCCTTCGACTATGGTGGTTCTCCGATAGTTGAAGAAAAAAGGTTGTGCCTACGATCAAGCTCCCTTTGTTTGTAGGCCAAGTTGTCTTTATATAGGCAGTAAAGTTAGGGTTTGAGAAACCCTAAAGCGCACAAAACTCTTTGATAAGAATCTTGCTTTTCTGCTTCATTCATTGAAGTCCATATCAAAGAGGGGTCCCGTTAGGCTTGAAGCACGCTCGAATCGATCTTTCGGAACTATCAAGAGGGTTGAATTGAACTCCCCGAATGAATGGCTAAAATCGAAAAAACTAGTGGACAATATTGCACAACGATTTTAGAGTGGTTCGACTACCCAACCGAGTCAACATCCACTACATTAACACACCACCAAGGATTTCCCAATTCATTATAAATTATTCCCATTTTCAAGGCTAAGGATGTAACGCTATGGTTTTGGGCCTAGATGTTTTAGAGGTTGAATCGAGCTGGTCGGGAACGGTTCGAACCCTTTAAGGTTGGTTTAGGGAACACCTAGTTCGGGATGCTATAAAAATATCTAAAAATCCTCATTTATTATATAAATGTTTATAGTGAATTTTTTTTACAAAATGTGATTTGGAAATATTACATTTTGGTGTAGTGACCAAATTGTAGTTTTTGCAAAAGTTGACTAGTGACTGTTTTGTAAAGGATTGAAACTTTGAATCTTTAAGGAGCTAATTTTACCAATTGTTTTTCATCTGATTTCTCTTTAATTTGGGAGTTTTAATAATGATTTAATTAAAGGAATTAAAAGAAAGAATCATTATGTTGACTTTTCATAACTATTTTACGATACTTTTCTCTATTTTCATTTTCTCTCAACTTCCACTCAGCCAAACACATTTCCCTCACTAAATAACATCTGGTTTTCATTTCTTTTGCTGAGATTTCATCTTCCTAAGGATTTCCAATATTTACTTCATCAAATTCTTTTGTTTTAACTTCGAATTTTCAAGAAATCTTGCCCAAATTAAGGAGAAATCAGCCATTAGAGGTAAGCTTCGCCCTTCTCCTCTAATGATCAGTTCTTTACTAAAATTCTCAAGTTATCAATCCTTTGTTAATTGTTTTTAAGTTGTTTTAATGTTATAAACAAGAAATAGTTGCTAAATTCAAGGTTCTTGATGTGATTTTGATGATTTTCATATTTCTGAGTTAAACTCTGTTTTGAGGTTGATTTCTAACATGTTTTGGATGATATTTGATGTTGATATTGAGGTTTTAACAAGTAAATCCTGAATAGGTTTGGGTTCCTAAGTTTTAGATGTTAGATTTGTGTTGATTTATAACATGAAATAGACTAATTCCTACTATTTTATGAATGATTTATAACATGAAATGATGATATGTGTTGATCCCATGAGATAGCATGGCTTTGTAAAGAGCTTTGAGATTTTGATTAAATGCTATGCATGAATTGTGGTTTTGAAATGGGATGAGATAGATTTGAGAAATGTTGCATCAAAACAGTAGGTGAGATGATGATTTTAATGTAATATATTGACATAAATGAAGAGATGATTACCAGATATAATTGGTCGACCAATAGGATAAAAGTGCACTATAAACTAAAAATTCGTACGTGCTCTTTGGAATCGGGCAATGGGGGTAGTGCCATCCCGATCCAAAGTGAGAATCCGATGACGAGAGATACCATTGGGGTAGGTTTTCGTGAAACACCCAAGCTTTGTGGCGAAGAGAGATACCACCATGAGAGTCCAGTGACGTGAGATTCTACCGGGGTAGGACTTGGCTTTAAGTCAAGCTAATCCGCATATCTGAGTAAATATATTTTATGAAATGACAATACATGAGATTGTGTTTGATTCATGTGTACCAATATTGAAATGATGTTTATTATATGAGAAATGCATATGAGATTTTGAGACTTATGAAATTCTTTTGAATGTCAAGCATGTATGGCTTTGACATGAGTTTTGCATTGGTTGAATGCACGAGATTGGTAGATAGATGGTACATGTGATTTTCAAATGGAGATTTTCTTTGAATGGTTTTCAAGCATAAGTTAGAAAGAGCATGTTGTAGAAAAAGGTTTTTGAGAATGAGTTTTAAAAGCTTGCATTGTTGTGTTGGTGTTTTTAGAGCATGCCTCACTAAGCTATCGTGCTTACGCTCTCTTTTACCAACAATGCAGATAAGTGAGGCACTTTGGGCAGCGAGGAGGCTTAAGAAGATCCAAGGGTTTGTAAAGCTCAAGTATGGTGATATTTTAAATTTACTTTAGTAATGATATTTGGCAATGGGACCTAGTGGTTTGCTTTGGGAGATGTATTTTGGACTCCTTGTGGTTGATGCATGTTTTGTATGTTTCATATGGTTTGTATGAGGCCTTTATTGTGGTTTTGGTACTTATTCTTGCTATATGGTGTGTTTGTGGTTTGAGTTTTAAGCATGTTTTATGAGTTGCTTTGCTATGCTTGAGTTAATCAACTAAATGCTGCTATGTGGTTTGGAATTGCATGCCCATATGTTTGAGTAGTTGCCTTAAGTATGTTGTTATGATTTGAGGATGTTTAATTGAAGTTTGAAATGTTTCCAATGCTGAAAATGGGGCAGTTCTGGTATGCATATCGATACACGGGCTTGCGTATCGATACACATAAGCCAAATCTGTGCTTTTCTGCACAAGCGTTTCGGTACGATTGTGAAGTGTTTCGGTACGGGCTTGAAGGACGTACCGATATGCAGGGAAGCATATCGATACGCTATCTGTGAATTTGGTTACTGTCATCCCGCGTATCGATACGGTCTCAAGCGTATCGATATGCGACCGTTAATTTTGTTAATGGCATCTTTGTATGTTTGAAATGGATGCATTTTAGTCCCTGATTTTCAAGTGTGCAATTGGATGAGTTTGGCTAGTCGATTTTTGATGAAAATTTGTAGAGAAGCATGAAACATGACTAATTAAGTAATGGTAAACTTAAAATCAGTAAAGCCCTTGAAATTTATAAAAATTACATTTTGGTCCCTAAATGTCTAATTTGTACAATTAAACCCTAAACGTTATCCGATCGCTGTGTCGATTCGTCCTATGATCTTTGGTGGTCACATAGGTTTAACGTTGCATCTAGAAAAGATAAAAAGAAAAAAAGGTCGTCAATCGGAGTTAACTTTAACGATTTGGATTTGATTTTCCCCGTGTAATCACCTCGGTTCGGGTCAACAATGTAGACCGGGATAAGGGGGTTACATTTATTAGTATCAGAGCTAGGTTTGTGAATAATTGGGGCGTTGGTAAGTGGTTTGTAAGTGTAAATAAGAGTGGTTATGACTTTTGTGAAAGCATGTTGTGTGATTGTACAATGTTCTAACTTTAATGAGATGTAATGCATGCAAGTTGATGGATTTAGATGAATTTGTGATGCTATGCTATGATGGGGAGTATAGATGGGGAACTAATTGCCATATCATTACTATTGGAAAGAATTGTTTTGAAAATGAACTTGAGAACCTTGGATTTCTTGCCTTATATTGCCTAATTGAGATTTATTGCATTTTGCTAGTTGTATTGTTTTGAAATGGGGCCACGTAGAGAGCATAGAATGAACATGCGTAATGCGGTCGAGAATGAAGCGAATGAGAATGATGAGCGTGTCAAGAATCTACCGCCTTCTCCTCTGGTGGACCACCCGGTGGTGGTGGAGCGGGGGTTGGTGCTGTGGGAGCTGGAATAGGGGTTGCTGAACCCGAAGGAGCATGAGGGTAAGCTGCTCATGATATGAAAGTGCTAATCCAAGCTATTGCTGGAGCCTTTCAGGCGGCAGTAGCTGGAGCTCATGGGGTTGCACCTCAGGCTGGTGCTGGCGTGAGTTTGCCTCTGGAGCAACTCCGCAGTTTGGGAGGGACTGAGTTTAGGGGGCTGACCCTTAAGATTTCCGAGTCTTGGTTGGAGAGCACCAAGAGAATCCTTGGACAAATGAATTGTAATGATGTCCAGAAGTTGGGATGCATCGTATCTTTGTTGCATGGTGATGCCTACACGTGGTGGAGGACCACTATAGTTGGTTTGGAGGATGCTGAGGTGTCTTGGACGTTCTTTCTAAACGCGTTCAAGAGGAAATATTTGGGAGTCTGTTATTTGTACGAGAAAAAGAGGGAGTTCATGTCCCTAGTACAAGGTGGTATGTCGGTGGCGGAATATGAAGTATAATTTGTACAACTTAGCCAATATGCACCAGAGTTGATCCCTAGTGAACGGGAGAGATACGAGCGGTTCAAATATGGGCTGGTGGCTGATGTGAAAACTTATATGCTTGCATCAGATTATACCGATTTTGATGTCTTGGTCACTCGAGCCAAGGACATTAAGCTGAACCTTGGTCTGGCAAGTCAAGCGAGAGGATCTAGCTCGGGGAAGCGACCTGCGAAACGTGATATTGGATGGGATCGGTTCAAGAGGCCTAAGGATAGAAGGCCACACATGGATGCTAGACGTGGGGGAGGTAACCATGGGAGAGGTCAGCAAGGGCCGAATGCTTTCATCCGTACCCCTTAATGTAACTGGTGTGGCAGGAGACACACGAGAGAGTGATGGGGCAACGTTGGTACGTGCTGGAATTGTGGTTCCCATGGGCACATGAAATGGGATTGTCCTTAGCCGATACGAGAGAGGCAGGCTCCGGCGAGAGCAGCTGAGCCATAGAGAGGCCGTAGGTGCGGCCGCGGTAATTTTCAGCGTAGAGATGATGGTGCGAGAAAGGTGGCACATGTGGTAGCGGTTTAGCCTGAAGGGGTGGCCAGGCCAGAGTGTATGCCCATCGTGAAGGGAGGAATGACACAGACGTAATTGCAGGTACCTTTACTTTGCAGTCTTTGTCATTACTTTCTCTGATTGATTCTGGATCTACAAACTTGTACATATTGCGTGAACATGCTCAAATGCTTGGTTTGCCTGTTGAGTCTTTGGATGTTTGTATGCGTGTGACTAGTTTTTTCGGTGAAACAGTAGTAACAAGGAGGTTGTATAGGAGATGTCCCTTATGGGTGCAAGAACTTGTGTTCCTGGTGGATCTTATGGAATTGCCCTTCTATGGATTCGATGTAATCCTTGGTATGGATTGGCTCGTTGAGCATAGGGTAGTTGTAGATTTTAAGAATAAACGGGTTTCGCTGAAACTTGCTGATGATTATGAAGTTGTGGTGGTAGGAGAGAACGTGAAGTTCTTATCTAATGTGGTTTCGACGCTTGAAGCGAGCCGGTTGTTGCGTCAAGGATGTGAAGCTTATTTAGCTTTCGTAATGAATCCTAGCACGAAGGAATTACGGGTGCAGGATATAAGGACGGTGTGTGAATTCCCTGGGGTATTTCAGGAGGAGTTGCCTGGTTTGCCGCCTAGTCGGGAGGTTGAGTTCGGAATTGAGTTGTATGAGAACACATCTCCAGTGTCCATCGCTCTCTATTGAATGACACCTAAAGAGTTAAAGGAGCTGAAGACGCAACTTATGGAGTTGCTTGATCGAGGCTTTATTCGGCCTAGTGTGTCACCTTGGGGTGCACCGGTCTTATTTGTTAAGAAGAAAGATGGTACAATGAGAATGTGCATTGATTACCGTCAGCTGAATAAGTTGACTATCAAGAATAAGTATCCTTTACCAAGGATTGATGATCTTTTCGATCAGTTTCGTGGAGCGGCTGTGTTCTCAAAGATAGATTTACGGCCAGGATATTATCAATTGAAGGTTAAGAATGTGAATGTGCTGAAAACATCTTTTCGAACGAGATATGGGCATTATGAATTTCTGATGATGCCGTTTGGTTTGACGAATGCTCCTGCTGCTTTCATGGATATGATGAACAAGGTGTTTCATGAGTTCTTGGATAAGTTCGTTGTGGTGTTCATTGATGACATCCTTGTGTACTCTCGTACCGAGGAGGAGCATGGAGAACATTTGAGGATTGTTTTACAAGTGCTGCTAGAGAATCAGCTTTATACTAAGCTGAGTAAATGTGAGTTTTGGTTGAAGGAGGTTGTTTTCCTTGATCATGTGGTTTCGGCCGAGGGAATTCGTGTTAATCCTCAGAAGATTGAGGCGGTGGTGAATTGGAAGCCTCCTAGGTCTGTTCATGAAGTTCGTAGTTTCCTTGGTTTGGCGGGTTACTACCGAAGATTTGCGGATGGGTTTACCAAGTTTGCTGCTCCTTTGATGAAGTTATTGCAGAAGGATGTTAAGTTTGAGTGGACGGAATCGAGACATCAAGCTTTTGAGAAGCTAAAAGAAGCTTTGACGCAAGCTCCTATCTTGATTCAACCTAAATTAGGAAAAGAGTTTGTGGTGTATAGTGACACGTCCTATGTTGGTTTGGGGTGTGTGTTGATGCAAGAAGGTAGGGTAGTAGCTTATGCATCGCAACAGTTGAAGGTGCATGAGCGTAATTATCCTACGCATGACATTGAGTTAGCGGCAATGGTGTTCGCTTTAAAGATTTGGAGACATTATCTATATAGTGAGAAGTGTACGGTGTACACAGATCATAAGAGTTTGAAGTATCTTATGTCTCAGAGGGAGCTAAATCTCCGGCAACGACGTTGGGTGGAATTGCTTAAGGATTATGACCTAACGATCGAGTATCATCCGAGAAAGGCCAATGTTGTGGCCGATGCTTTGAGCAGGAAAGTGGCGGTGGAGTTGAGGGCGATGTTTGCTTGTTTGAGCATATCGCGAGATGGTGGTCTTGTTGCTGAGTTGCAAGTGAAGCCATCTTTGGTTTAGTTGATAAAGGGTAAGCAGTTTCTTGATGATACTCTTGTACCGCATGTTCAGGATATTACGGAAGGGAGGACTTCGGACTTTAGTTTCAATGATGATGGTGTTCTATGCTTTGGGAGTCAGATAGTGGTGCCGAGTGATGTAGAGTTGAGGCGCACTATTCTGACTGAAGCTCACAGTAGTCCTTTCGCTATGCACCCTGGTAGTACGAAAATGTATCATGATTTGAAAGATTAGTACTACTGGGTGGGGTTGAAGAAAGATGTTACCGAGTGCGTTAGAAAATGCATGGTTTGTCAGTGGGTTAAGGCTGAACATCAGGTTCCTTCTAGGTTGTTGCAGCTGTTAAGAATTCCATAATGGAAGTGGGAAAGGATTACCATGGACTTCGTGTATGGGTTGCCGTTGTCACCATCGAAGAAAAATTCTGTTTGGGTGATTGTGGATCGCCTTACGAAGTGTGCACATTTCTTGCCCGTGCATACTACGTATACCTTGGATAAGCTAGCTGAGTTGTACATTGCTGAGATTGTACGATTGCATGGGGTGCCAAAATCTATAGTATCAGATATATATCCAAGGTTTACATCGAGGTTCTGGTAATGTTTGCATCAAGCTTTGGGTACACGGTTGAATTTCAGTACTTCTTATCATCCACAGACAGATGGACAGTCGGAGCGTGTTATCAAAGTGCTTGAGGATATGTTAAGGTGCTGCGTTATTGAGCTCCAAGGATCTTGGGAGAAGCACTTGCCATTGGTTGAGTTTGCTTATAATAATAGTTACCAGGCAAGTATTCAAATGGCACCGTATGAGGCTTTATACGGGAGGAAGTGTAGAACTCCCCTTTGTTGGGCTGAAACAGCGCAGAAGTTGATTTCGATGCCAGCTTTGTTAAAGGGGACCACCGAGAAGGTGAAGCTCATTTGTTAGCGTTTGAAGGCAGCATCGGACCGACAAAAGTCTTACGCGGATTTGAAGCGTAAGGAGATAGAGTTTGCGGTTGGCGAACGTGTGTTTCTAAAAGTCTCACCTTGGAAGAAGGTGATGAGATTTGGCCGGAAGGGCAAATTGAGTCCGAGGTTCATTTGACCATATGAGGTGATAGAACATGTGGGTCCTATTGCCTACAAGCTGAGACTGCCTTCAGAGTTGGAGAAGATACATAATGTGTTCCACGTGTCCATGCTTCGAAGGTATAGATCAGATTCGTCGCATGTTATGCCTGTAGAAGAGGTTGAGCTGAATCTGGACTTGACATATGATGAAAAGCTCGTTGAAATTCTGGATACAGATAGTAAGGTTCTCCGAGGAAAGACCATCGAGCTGGTTAAAGTCTTGTGGAGACATCGTGGCGTTGAGAAAGCCACGTGGGAAAGGAAGGATGACATGAAGAAGCAATTTCCTTACCTTTTTCCACCAGGTAAATTTCGAGGATGAAATTTCTTAAGCGGGGGAGAGTTTTAACGCCCTGGTTTTGGGCCTAGATGTTTTAGAGGTTGAAACGGGCCGGTCGGGAACGGTTCGAACCCTTTAAGGTTGGTTTAGGGAACACCTAGTTCAAGATGCTATAAAAATATGAAAAAATATCTAAAAATCCACATTTATTATATAAATGTTTATAGTGAAAACAATTTTACAAAATGTGATTTGGAAATATTACATTTTGGTGTAGTGACCAAATTGTAGTTTTTGCAAAAGTTGACTAGTGACTGTTTTGTAAAGGATTGAAACTTTGAATCTTTAAGGAGCTAATATTACCAATTATTTTTCATCAGATTTCTCTTTAATTTGGGAGTTTTAATAATGATTTAATTAAAAGAACTAAAAGAAAAATCATTATGTTGACTTTTCATAACTACTTTACGATACTTTTCCCTCTTTTCATTTTCTCTCAACTTCCACTCAGCCAAACACATTTCCCTCACTAAATAACCTCTGGTTTTCATCTCTTTTGCTGAGATTTCATCTTCTTAAGGATTTCCAATCTTTACTTCATCAAATTCTTTTGTTTTCACTTTGGATTAACAAGAAATCTTGCCCAAATTAAGGAGAAATCAGCCATTAGAGGTAAGCTTCTCCCTTCTCCTCTAATGATAAGTTCTTTACTGAAATTCCCAAGTTATCAATCCTTTGTTAATGGTTTTTAAGTTGTTTTAATGTTATAAACAAGAAATAGTTGCTAAATTCATGGTTCTTGATGTGATTTTGATGATTTTCATATTTTTGAGTTAAACTCTATTTTGAGGTTGATTTCTAACATGTTTTGGATGATATTTGATGTTGAGATTGAGGTTTTAACAAGTAAAACCCGAATAGGTTTGGGTTCCTAAGTTTTAGATGTTAGATTTGTGGTTTTTGGGGTGTTTTTGGTGATCTGCTATTGCTGGAGATATAAGGAAGTGTTTGTGATTGTTTTTGATGTTTATTGAGGTTAGAAAGGGTTAGATTTGTTAGATCTTGGCTGGGCTTTGATTTGAGAAAGTTTGGAGGTGATTTCGGTTATTTCGGATAGCCGAAATGATGTTTTTGAGTAGTGCAGCGAGTTTGAATGAGTGACTGGTGATTTTAATGTATGATGATGCATTAATCCTCTGCTCTTATGTGTAATTAACATGAGAGACTTCATCGGACGCATTTGGTGTTGATCCGAGAGTGTTGGTGGCCTAGAAATTGTTTCGGCAAGCAAGCGAAACGTAATCGGTTAGTGCAAATGGTTTTAGAAGTCCTTGAGGGACAAGGAAACAAGGTTTGGGGATTTAGGATTGGTTTGAAATACCATCCTAAGTCTGGAGTAAGTATGCCTAGAATTTGCTCTCAAAAAGTGGTTGATGCCCCTAAATGTTTTTAACATGCTCTTGATTTGAGATAGACAAATTCCTACTGTTTTATGCATGATTTATAACATGAAATGATGATATGTGTTGATCCTTTGAGATAGCATGGCTTTGTAAAGAGCTTTGAGATTTTGATTAAATGCTATGCATGAATTGTGGTTTTGAAATGAGATGAGATAGATTTGAGAAATGGTGTATCAAAACAGTATGTGAGATGATGATTTTAATGTAATATATTGGCATAAATGAAGATATGATTACCGGATATAATTGGTCGACCAATAGGATAAAAGTACACTATAAACTAAAAATTCGTACGTGCTCTTTGGAATCGGGCAATGGGGGTAGTGCCATCCTGATCCAAAGTGAGAATCTGATGATGAGAGATACCATCGGGGTAGGTCTTGGTGAAACACCCAAGCTTTGTGGCAAAGAGAGATACCGCCATGAGAGTCCGGTGATGTGAGATTCCACCGGGGTAGGACTTGGCTTTAAGTCAAGCTAATCCACATATCCGAGTAAATATATTTTATGAAATGCCAATATATGAGATTGTGTTTGATTCACATGTACCAATATTGAAATGATGTTTATGCTATGAGAAATGCATATGAGATTTTGAGACTTATGAAATGGTTTTTAATGTCAAGCATGTATGGCTTTGCCATGAGTTTTTCATTGGTTGAATGCATGAGATTGGTAGATAGATGGTACATGTGATTTTCAAATGGAGAATTGCTTTGAATGGTTTTCAAGCATGAGTTAGAAAGAGCATGTTGTAGAAAAAGGTTTTTGAGAATGTGTTTTAAAAGTTTGCATTGTTGTGTTGGTGTTTTTAGAGCATGCCTCACTAAGCTATCGTGCTTACACTCTCTTTTACCAACAATGCAGATAATTGAGGCACTTTGGGCATCGAGGAGGCTTAAGAAGATCCAAGGGTTTGTAAAGCTCAAGTATGGTGATATTTTAAATTTACTTTAGTAATGATATTTGGTAATGGGACCTAGTGGTTTTCCCCGTGTAATCACCTCGGTTCGGGTCAAGCGTCTAGACCAGGCTAAGGGGGTTACAAAGGAGGTAACCTTTATAACCATATCTTTTATATGGCTAAGATAGAACCACTCTAGTTTTTCTAGGGCTAAACTAGAACCTCTCCCTTTTACAAGGTTTGTTTGGTAAACTAAATACCTCACAAGGTGGGTGTCTACACAAATTAATCTCACAATAAAGAGTGAAAGATTTACAGTTTAAGAACTCTCTAAATTATGTACAAGAGAAATGAGGAAATAAGATTTAGACTCAAATTCTCTTGATCATCTTTCTTGGATATGTTCTCTAACCATCTTCAAGTGTCCCAAGCTTGCTTTAATAGCATGGAATGATATTCTAGTCGTTTATGAACGTTGGAGATGTTTTTGAGCTGTTGAGAAGTCATAAAGTCGAGCTTTAAATTCCCACATGGACAGAGGTTTCAAAACCTTATGGAAGATTTGAAAAATATGGTCGTTATAGAGCCTTGGTTTCGTAACCTTTGCTAAGGCTTCAATTCCAAGCTATTCTACCTGAAAGGTTTCGAAACCTTATAAGGAAGGTTTAGAAAGTTTCACTTAAAAAACCAATTTTGGCTAACTGTTGACTTTTAACTGTATATTTGATATAGGTGCAGAGTCAACATTTTAAACATATTTTTCACGTTTTGAGGACTTTTGAATTATTTTTTAAATCTTTAAACAAGTCCAAAACATTTTTCACATAATTGTTATATCAAAGTATTTTCTCAACAATCTCTCCCTTTTTGATATAACAAAACTTCTTTGAAAAATTGTTTTTGACAAAAGCTCCCCCTTAATTTTTCACTTACTTCTCCCCCTTTTTGTTAGATAAAAAATAATTCAATTATTTATAGTGCATAATAACAATGGAGAGTAAGTTAAAAAAAGTTTAAGTACAAAACATTTGAAAAAAAACCCCTTACTAAAGCATTCCATTGAAATTTTATCTCAAATACTTGACACTTAAGAAATTGAATTTCAACATAGGGTTATAAACATTTAAAAGCACATGAAATTCAATGTATCTAAGTCTTAAAAAACATTATGCAATAATATGAATAAAACAAGTTAAGAACATATATGCACAAAGCATTACAAAATGTCATGAACTTAAAAAATATCAAACATATATTCATGAACATTTAGAACATCACAAATAGGTAACCAAATAAGTAATCAAGATTAAGGTTAGAGGTTACCCATCTTTCTTCATTTGTGTGACTAGAGCATTCAAATTGCTCCAACATACCTACAAGAGACAGTCATTTGATTTTTGGTATTCAAATTGCGTTGGATCCATTGACATTAACTTCAATGTCTCTAACCCTTAGGAACCCATACTTGTCTAATTTTATAATATTTTCTTTTCTTAATTGGAAAAATATCTAAAGAATGACCATGATAATAGCAATGTGAGCATTTTGCCATTATGGAACAAGATGAATTATTAAAAATAATTTCTTTCTCTTTAGTTAAGCTTTCAAGCTTAACTTTTAAATCAAAAATTTCTTTTGAAAAATCTTCACACCTCATTTTTGAAAACTCTAAATCATTTTTCAAAGTCACATTTTGTTTTTCAAAATCCAATTTAATTTTCAAAAGAGAATCATTTTAAAATTCAAGTTTTGAAATCATTTTCTTAAATTTGGAATTCATGGTCTCAAATTCCAAAAACAATTCATCAAAGCATCTTGTAACTCATCAAATGAATAAGAATTTGAATCACTAGAGTTAGAAGATACCTCGGGCTCATTGAGAGCCTTAAAACCATCCACCTCAGGGATTAAGAGGAGGTTTGCACAAGATAAAACATCATCTTTCTTCTCTCCCTTATTGCTGCCATAGAGTTTCTCAAGCCTCTCTCATATTTCTTTGCCACTTTTTCATGTGGAGACTTTCTTGGAAACGTCTTCATTGAGGCCACAAAGAAGAGTGTGCATGGCCTTGGCGTTTAGCCTTGCCTTCGTGTCGTTTACACTTCTTTGCTTCTTCTTCTTCTTAGGAGCTTCCAAGTAACCATCTTCAATGATGTCCCAAACCCTCAAAATTGAGATATTTGATGAAATACTTCATGATGTTACACAATTGGAAGTATGCTTCTCCTTCGAAGAGCGGAGGACACGAGATAGAGAAGCCTTCTTCAAATCTTGCCATTTTCTTAAACGGTGGACTTCGAGCAAATGATCTTTACTCCCAGATGTTAGTCCTTTAATGGAGATGAGGCTCTGATACCAATTGTTAAGTGGATCAATCGAATCGAAATTGGCCAAGAGAGGGGTGAATTGGCTTTTAAAAGTGGAAGGGAGCAAATTGAAAATGTAAAAATTGAAGACAAGTCAATTTATAGTGGTTCAAGCTTCGAACAAGCTCTACATCTACTACCTTAGCTCCCACTAAGGATTTTGAACAATATCCACTAGATATTCCTCCTCTTTTCTAGGCTTAGGAGGCAACCTTTACAAACCGGTTAATCTTTCTACCCAAAGATTAACCAAGACACTCTCTTTACAAAGAAGAAATGGAAAGCTTAAGATCATCTCTCACAAGATTGATATGTTACCCAAATTACAAAAAAACTCTCCCCAAACTTGAAAGAAATGTATACAATGAAAATTACAACAAGTGGGGTACAAGAATTTAACTCTTTAAGCTCAAGGGCTTGGGTATATGCTTGGATGTTGCAAATAGGTTCAATAGTTGTTGCTGAGGCTTTGAAGGCTTGCTTTTATACCCTTCAATTGATTTCTAGCTGTTTGGGTGGTTGAGATCATTAATCTAGCTGTTGGGCTACATTTTTGGCGCAATAAATGCACTTTAACAACCAATCGTATAGGTACACGAAGGCTCATATCGATACTTGTCTCAAAAAAGAAAGAGCCATTGTGTACATTTAAGATGGGAATATCGATACTTGGGAAGGCGTATCGATACGATTATAGTGTAAAATAAGGGGCGCATCAGTACGCAATGACTGTATCGATACAGATTTTGCTAACTGGAATCCCGAGCAAAACTTAAGCAAAAAGTGTATCGATACGCTATAGGGGCGTATCGATTGTAACCCCCTTAGCCCGGCCTAGACGTTTGACCCGAACTACGAAGGTTACACGGGGAAAACCAAAGTCAACCCGAAAGTCAACCTTGATTAACTACCCTTTTTTTTCTTTTTATCTTTTCTAGATGCATATTAAGCCTAAGTGATTATTCATGAATCATATGAGAGAAGGACACAACGTTCGGAAAACATTTAGGGACTTAATTGCATGAATTACGCTTTTAGGGACCAAAACGTAATTTTTAGAAAATACAAGGACTTAATGGGTTTTAAGCTTACCATTAGATAATTAATCACATTACATGCTTCTCTGTTAAATTTCAATTAAAAAGGACATTCCAAGCTTACGCAAATGCACTCACAACATTCAGGACCAAAATGTAAAACATGCAATCTTAAAACAATTCAAACAACGTCCAACGGTCAACTGTATCGGAACACCCACCCATCGTACCTAAATGCCTGTATCGAAACGGGGTTGACCGTTTCGGTACTCGGGTGTGTTCCGAGACCAGTATCGAAATAGGTCACTCTAGTGGCCAAACTGTTTCGAAACAGCCTCAACCCGTTCCGAAACGTTATGGCCATTACAGGCCCCCGTTTCGAAACTGTTGCAGGCGTTTCGATACACCTTGCCCAGTGACAGCAAAAATTGCTTTTTTTTTCATGCTTTTTCATACTCGAATCAACTCCGAGACATGCCATAACATGCATACATCAAGGATACATATCAACAATCATCATATCGAAGCTAAAGCCCAAACATAGCAACAAATACTTAGGCAAAGACCCTAGAGGCATGCTTCCTAGTTTATCCAAAACCATAGCAAGCCAAAACTCCAAATAAACCAAAATCCAACCTCCAAAGGCCATTTACAAAACAAATATAGTCAAACCAACATGCCCAAAGTAAAAGGAACATTCTCAAGCACTTCAAAGTATAAATTCCCACCCATTGCCTCTTATTACACTAAGGGTGTACCACATACATTTCTTTAGCAAAACCTTGGATTTCTCTTGCTCGTGAGCTACCTCCAAATGTTCAATTTTCTGCATTGATGAAACAAACGAGCGTAAGCAATAAGCTTAGTGAGGATTGTGATACACAGTCATCAATGCATAACACAAGTTTACAAAAATCATCGCTTTACAACACATGCCCTATATAAAACAAGTCTTCTCAAGACTTCAATGCACTTTTGAAACCTCATGCACATATGCATCAATATTCAACATCAATTAAACCTTGCTCATGCTTTAACAAGCATCACATGCACTCTTGCATCATACACATATTACTCATGCATTCTTACATCATTTACAAGCATCTCATGCTTCACTTAGATCATTTACATTATATTGGCTTTCAAGTGATAGTTCACAAATACTTTCAACACAAGACACAATCGGATACGCGGATTACAAGCATTGTCCCTCACGCTTCATACAAACTACCGGACTACACAAGGTGGAGACAAATGGCACAATAACAACCCATCAACACCCGTGATGGAGACTAATGGCACAATCTCAACCCCTCAACATCACTCACCGGTAGTTGTATAATTCCACTAACGAGAGTATAGGACACATACACAAGACTCACACACGAGACTAACCATTCACCGTTGTGATCTTAACCTCAATCGTTAGGGTACTTGGATGGAGTGTTGGGTCACGTCGGCACGCCCCGTGGCGCAGCGGAAAAATTAATCCGACGTAATCCAGCCAGGATCCATTTACAGGAATGAATCCAGGGAGAAAAGATGAAGAGTTACCTTTTCAAACTCTGGAAACTGGAAAACCGATGGTATGTCGGAATAACCATGTCAAGTAAAACCGGAATCGTCACGGGTTCGCAACGACCTCTACGGAGTCCACCCGAACAAAACGAACAAAGTTTCCGCCTCCCTAACACTTAGGGATAAATTTCGACAGGTTTGAACACCTTCCAGGGAGAAGTCGAAATCCCTCCAAGGATTCCTGAGGGAGTCTGAAATCGACCAGGAGTTCAACCGGGACTTGCAATCGAGCAAGGGAACCTTCAGGGATTTGCTAGGGGGCAAGTAGAACACCAGAAAAATATCGAACAGCTTCTCAGAGACCTTTCTGGGATATGCCGAATTCTAGTGGGGAATCCCTAGGCGTGTTGTCGAAATCTTCAAGAGGAGGAAGAGGGATGGTTTGGTTGCTAGCCCTTGTCCCTTTAAATAGTATTCAGAGACTTAATTCTAGTTGAATTCCTTAAATTCAAGTTCAACCAAAATTTATAGAATCTAATTCTACTTGAAATTGGTTTATATTAAATATACATTATATTTAATAATATTAAATGAAATATATATATATATATATATATATATATATATTTAATTATGTAGAATCTTATTCTACATAAAACATGGATTTAAATATACATTATATTTAATCCATATATATATATTTTTATTATATAGAATCTCATTCTATCTTTAATTGGATTTAAATATATTTAAATATATATTTTTAATTATGTAGAATCTAATTCTACATAAACTTGGAATTAAATATACATTATTTAAATTCCAAATATATATTTAAATATCTAGAATCTTATTCTATAATATTTAAGTCTCTAAATATTTTCCATACTCTAAATAATATTTGATAAATACAATAATTATCCAATATTATTCCCATTTAAGGGAGTTGCCGATTTCCCCTATCCCATAGGGGATTTTCGGCAACCTCCCTAAAATAGGGAGTATGGTTTCCATTTTTTTTGTTTCATTCGAAGGGTGTGACCCTTGTAGGTTCATGCAACGTTAGCAGCAAAATTAGAACTGTTCTAATTTTTACAAACAATGAGTGGCATCTAGCAATACATCATTGCTACCTAAGTTGCATGAAGTCATGGTTTGACTTTCCTAATTCCAGAATAAACTTCCTTTATTTATTGCATCCTTTTTTCCTTTATATCTTAGATGAACACAAGTCATGGGTTAGTCACACTTGCGTTGTCCATCTAGTGTTTCTTGATGTCTTGAGTAGATTATGATAAACGAATCTCTATGATATTTGATATCATAATATTCGAGCATGGCCATGCATTTTCTAATCTCACTCAATCAAGTGGCCGAAGATATTTCTCCCATTATGTAGGAGGGACAAATCCTTTCTTGATCAACCATATTTCACTACATAGGTCATCATGTATCCAATCATTAGTCTTTATAATGTAGTCAGTTACGACACACGTTTGACTATGTCAAAATACGTAAATCTTTATATTGAAATCATGTTGATCTCAAGTCTAAGGATTATACATATGTTTATCATGAGCAATGTTGTGACTGTCACATAATTACCCAAGAAACATGCTTATAGCGGGTTAATCCAATATGTTGTTCTCTAACAAATACTTATGTGTTGATTTTGACATCTCTATGCCAATGACAACACTTGTCATCAACCACATATTAGTGTTTATATATTATCACTGTCCATACCCGTAATAATATTCGACTAAGGATCCTATTTAACAATTATCGTATTATTGTATGGACATTATTTTCCAATGGTTAGTTTGATGCACAGAAACATACCAAATGATAATAATGGCAATGCCATTACTTGATAAATCTAGTAAAATAGTATGTCTATTCAATCATCACATGATTGGTCTTTGGCCATACTCCAACAGTCTCCCACTAGCACTAAGACCAATCATTCTCGTATCTAATACGACATGACTTAGTGTAACTGACATGCTTATTGCTGTGTCAAAAGCTTTTTCTGGGAGTTGACAAAGTTATCAACTTTGTGCGTATGTTGCATACTTTCACATCTCCAAGATGTAAGTACTTTAGAATATGTTTGGATTTATTGATGAGATATGGGTTTTATTTGCTTACGCAAAGGTTCCATCATAACAGAGTTATGTAGCATCTAATATGCTGGGAACAACCCTTAGTTCAGAAGTGAACCCTTTAGATCCAAACATCCTTCTTTATTGCTATGTCGACTGTAATACATTCAGCCTATGTTGTAGAGTTAGATACTGTCTCATGTTGCTAACTCGCAGTATCTTTTATTAATGGAAATTGGATTGCGATCTTTAGTTCCTTTTGATGAGTATGTTATCTACATACAATACTTAGGAAAGTAACAATGCTCCTACTAGCTCTTTTGAAAACAAGACTCCCCTTTGTTTCTAGATAAACCAAACCTTTTGATTGTATCTTCTGAAACAAATATCCCAACTTCGAGAAGCTTGCCTTAGTCTACGGATAGACCTTTGTAGCTTACATACCTTCCAAGTGTTTACTGGAGTGACAAAACCTTCTGGATGTGTCATGTACACATTTGTTTCAAGTTTCCCTTAGGAAAGTGGTTTTGACATTCCTTTATTTAATTCCATAATCATCGTATGTAACTACTTGCAAGTGAGATTAAGATGGATTAAACACAGCTACAAGGAAGATGCTTTATCATAGTCTATACTATGAAGTTTGTCGAAAACTTTTAGTGACGAATCATCCTTTGTATGTTTTATCATCCATGTTGGTTTTTCCTTTTTGAAAAACTCATCCATCCCTCTTAGGTTTTACCCTTTTAGGTAACCGAAGTTTATACTTGGTTTTAGACATGGATTCCATCTCATATCTCATGGCTCTTAGCCATTTCTCGAATTTTGGGCTCACTATTGCTTTCTGATAAGACCTAGTCTTTATCTTGATCTGAAAAGAAGAGTGTTTCCATGTACGGATAGTGAGAAATCCATATTTCTCAAGTATATGGTATTCTCTTAAGGATCAACACAATGGTTGTGTTTTGTTCCAATGTTCCTTGATCATTTGTGGAACATTCTCAATCTTTGGTTCATAAATTTGTTGTCTAAAATTTCTTCACATTCCAAATTCCATTTTTTCCCTTTTGTGAGAGGTAATCTCTTTCGAGAGAAACTCTCGTTTGAGCAACAAACATTTTGTTCTCGTTGAAAAATGAAATCCCTTAGTGATAAGTATTCTCTTTCGAGATAAACTATCGTTTGAACAATAAATATTTTGTTCTCGTTAAAGTTGAAGAAATAATATCCCTTTGTGAGAATTAATCTCTTTCAAGATAAACTCTAGTTTGAGAAACAAACACTTTGTTCTCGTTAGGATAAACAACAAATGGAGTTTTTAATGTTCGAACTTTGTAAACATTTTAACATGTAAGTAACCTTAAAACTTCAAAGGTATTCTAGAACAATTCTTAGTCCATATCTTATATGACGTTTCGAAAAAAAAACACGATTAAGTATGAGAGTTGTTTTTCTAGTGTGTAAAGAAGTCGAAAATGACTTGTTCTGAATCAAAACATGTCTAACATATTTAATTCTCTTTCAAAGACTTTTCGTTCCACTTGTGGGATTTAATTATGGGACAATCCCATATTCTTTGAAAGTTCATCAAACTTTAAATATTCTTGAATTTTATCTCATCAAATTACCTTAATACTTTTTTATAAGTTTGAGATTAGTCATTTGTTTTATTTATCTTATAAATATTATTGATTTGATTAGTTTAAAGATCATTGATTCGTTGTACCATAAGAGATTAAAAGAATAACATTTATTTAAATAATCTCAAAATTAAAATATCTTGTCCTTACAAGATAACTAAAACTTAGGCACAAAATAATAATCTTAAAAACTTAAACAAATCTATTTAAGCAAAAACACATGTCCTAATGGATGATGTAGCAACTCTTGCTTTATTTCCATTCGCAGGTCTATGTCTATTCTGATGCCTTCTCTTTAGAAGCCTCTGAGGTTGATGCCTCACTCGTTTTTGCTTTCTTGACTTCTTGTAGGTGTGTGGGGCAGTTTCTCTTCCAATGTCTGGTCTTGCCGCAATGGAAACATTTTCCATCCTTCTTGATTCCCTTATTAGGTTTCAATGCCTCCTTTCCATCGATTTTGGTCTTACCATCACCTTTAGACTTTGCTACCGATTTACCTTTCTTCTTGCCCTTGCGGACCATCAGAACAAGTTTAGGTCCTACCTTCTTCAGGTTGATTTCAGCAGTTCTCAACATGCCGAGCAACTGTGGCAGCGTCTTGTTAATTTCATTCATATTGAAATTAAGGACGAACTGATTGAAACTATCCGAAAACAATTGCATGATGACATCAATAGCTAATTCGTCTTTCAGCGGAAAGCCGAGCTTCTCCAACGTTTGGATGTAGCCCATCATTTTGATGATGTGAGCTCCTACGGGAGATCCCTCACTCATCTTGCAATGAATTAGAGCTTTAGAGGTCTCATACCTCTCTTGACGAGCTTGCCCTTCATAAATCTCCTTGAGATTTTGAATCATATCATAAGCTACCATGTCCTCATGTTGCTTCTGAAGCTCAAGGGTCATGGAGATGAGCATAAGACAACCGACATCCAGCATGTCGTCCATGTGTTTCTTAAACTTGTCTTTGTCAGCTCTGGAAGCAGTGGCAACCGGTTCATCAGGAACAGGTTCTTCAATGACATATTCCTTCTTTTCCTGTTTGAGAACAATTCTCAAATTGCGGAACCAGTCAAGGAAGTTTATGCCATTGAGCTTATCCTTCTCAAGGATAGATCGCAGAGATAGAGTATTATTTTCCATTAATTCTACAACAAAGAAAATATGCTACATAAGTTTTACTAAAATTTAAAATTTATAGATAGGTCTTTACTATAAATTTACTCCCACTATTTTCTTCAAAATTAAAAACCCTCTAGTTTTAATTTCGGACAAACGTTTCGATAGTTTTTCTAGTGAGTGAGGATCCGTATTTCACCATTCCTAAATCAGCTTTGGCCAGAGTCTTTTAGGAAATGGTTATTTAGGTAAGTAACACCTTACTAATTACATCTCATGTAATTCCTCATCTTTTGGCAAACAACTCTTGTTCTTTAAATCATCTTATGATTATCCAAAACTTTTAACCACTAGGTTTTCTAATCCTATTAGAACAACCCAGCTAAGTCAATACCAATATCTCAACCGGCGAATATCACTAGCTTATTCTTCGTGTTTAACTAAGATAGATAAATGTGACATTGCTTTGGCAAAGCTCGCATTATATCGATCGAAGCTTTAACGAGGGTAAATATTGGATGGTTAAAAGAGACTTAGAATTATAGTGAGGGATTTACTTAATTATCTCATCATTTTAACATTGATCCTATCAATAGAACTATGTTTAATCATTCTTATAAAACATCCATTGCATCACATACAAGGTAAATATAAGAGGTAAATAAATATGCAATGATTATAGCCCTTCTTAACCTAAGGTGACCCATCCCAAGCCAATGGGAGGACCATTCTACTGAAGATAGAATATGCTTCTGAAACGTTCGGTCCACCAGGGAAGGCCCACCATGCTGCTACCTTGGTTCTTGCTTTATCTCCATGAGTATTTACAATTTTCAAAAACTCGCGTTACATGCGAGGGAGTGAGATGAGAAGTGAAGTACAATAGAAGATAGAGAAAGGCACGACACGTAGGCCATATTTATAAAAAACCAAAACTATAAAGGCTATGGGCTATAACCATGCAAAACAAACACCGTGCAATCTAACATGCATTTCAAACATCGTGCGAACAAAGTAACGACGTGTTTACGGAGTTTTAAACTGATTATCCCTATGTTACGGTTAATGGGCCAAAGAAGGATCATGAGGTTTCATAAACCATTTGCGTTAACGAACAAATGCACCAGGTAGGTCAACATGAAAGAGAGGTGGCGCACTAGGCACACTTAAGTACCAGGTCTTTGATGATGCCAATCCTAGACATGCATTTTTCATAACGTCTAACCATAACTTTTATGGATTCACCGTGAAAGATAGTTTGATAACTTTTATCAAATTAGAAGCCCTTTCAGAGATTTCATAAATCTGTGAAACTACGAACAACTACTTGTTCTCTAGACTAACTATTAGTCTCAACATGTTAACATTTAACATTGAAGCAACCTAACATAGTTATGATTAACTCTTAATCATTTAGTGATAATCGAAATAAGTCTTTATTAGGTGTGATACGATAAACGATAAATATCTAAATCGAATCAAACAGCATGCATCTCATACATAAACATCGCCCAAGAATTTAAGTCCGAATTCGTATGATACAAGTGGCTCTAATACCACTGTTGGGTCAAATCGGCATGCCCCGTGGCGCAGCGGAAAAATTAATCCGACGTAATCCAGCCAAGATCCATGTACAGGAACGAATCCGGGGAGAAAAGATGAAGAGTTACCTTTTCAAACTCTGGAAACTGGAAAACCGACGGTATGTCGGAATAACCACGTCAAGTAAAATCGGAATCGTCACAGGTTCGCAACGACCTCTACGGAGTCCACCCGAAATAAACGAACAAAGTTTCCGCCTCCCTAACACTTATGGATAAATTTCGACAGGTTTGAACACCTTTCAGGGAGAAGTCGAAATCCCTCCAAGGATTCCCGAGAGAGTCTGAAATCGACCAGGAGTTCAACCGGGACTTGCAATCGAGCAAGGGAACCTTTAGGGATTTGCCAGGGGCAAGTAGAACACCAGAAAAATATCGAACAGCTTCTCAGAGACCTTTCTGAGATATGTCGAATTCCAGTGGGGAATCCCTATGGGTGTTGTCGAAATCTTCAAGAGGAGGAAAATGGATGATTTGGTTGCTAGCCCTTGTCCTTTTAAATAGTATTCAGAGACTTAATTCTAGTTGAATTCCTTAAATCCAAGTTCAACCAAAATTCATAGAATCTAATTCTACTTGAAATTGGTTTATATTAAATATACATTATATTTAATAATATTAAATGAAATATATACATTTAATTATGTAGAATCTTATTCTACATAAAATATGGATTTAAATATACATTATATTTAATCCAAATATATATATTTTTTATTATATAGAATCTCATTCTATCTTTACTTGGATTTAAATATATATTTTTAACTATGTAGAATCTAATTCTACATAAACTTGGAATTAAATATACATTATATAAATTCCAAATATATATTTAAATATCTAGAATCTTATTCTATAATATTTAAGTCTCTAAATATTTTCCATACTCTAAATAATATTTGATAAATACAATATTTATCCAATATTATTCCCATTTAAGGGAGTTGCCGATTTCCCCTATCCCATAGGGGATTTTCGACAACCTCCCTAAAACAGGGAGTATGGTTTCCAAATTTTTTTTTCGTTTCATTCGAAGGGTGTGACCCTTGTAGGTTCATGCAACGTTAGCAGCAAAATTAGAACTGTTCTAATTTTACAAACAATGAGTGGCATCTAGCAATACATCATTGGTACCTAAGTTGCATGAAGTCATGGTTTGACTTTCCTAATTCCTGAATAAACTTCCTTTATGTATTTCATCCTTTTGTCCTTTATATCTTAGATGAACACAAGTCATGGGTTAGTCACACTTGCGTTGTCCATCTAGTGTTTCTTGATGTCTTGAGTAGATTATGATAAACGAATCTCTATGATATCTCATATCATAATATTCGAGCATGGCCATGCATTTTCTAATCTCACTCAATCAAGTGGCCGAAGATATTTCTCCCATTATGTAGGAGGGACAAATCCTTTCTTGATCAACCATATTTCACTACATAGGTCATCACGTATCCAATCATCAGTCTTTATAATGCAGTTAGTTACGACACACGTTTGACTATGTCAAAATACGTAAATCTTTATGTTGAAATCATGTTGATCTCAAGTCTGAGAAGTATACATATGTTTATCATGAGCAATGTTGTGACTGTCACATAATTACCCAAGAAACATGCTCATAGCGGGTCAATCCAGTATGTTGTTCTCTAACAAATACTTATGTGTTGATTTTGACATCTCTATGTCAATGACAACGCTTGTCATCAACCACATATTAGTCTTTATATATTATCACTGTCCATACACGTAATATTATTCGACTAAGGATCCTATTTAAAAATAATCGTATTATTGTATGGACATTTTTATCCAATGGTTAGTTTGATGCACAGAAACATACCAAATGATAATAACGGCAATGCCATTACTTGATAAATCTAGTAAAATAGTATGTCTATTCAATCATCATATGATTGGTCTTTGGGCATACTCCAACATGGAGATTACGTCACAATCACAACCCCTCAACATCCAAGGCGACTTTATTCACGGTGCACCCAATCCTATAGCCGGCTGACTATATCCGATTAAAGTAACCAAAACCATTTTCATCACTTGCCAATATAAACATTTATCCACTATTTTTCAAGCATAACCATAATGTCATTTCCATAAGCACACATGCTTAATCTCATATGCAATTTCATATGTAAACCAATGATCACTTACCTAGTGCATCCTTAATATAATGACTTTAAAATCCAGCATTAAACCATGCTTAAACATGCTTAAAACAATAAACAAATCCACTCTTACACCAAATGCATTTTCAACAAACTTAACACATCTCTAAGAGAGAGATTTTCGAAACACTTACACTTGAGTTTAGTTAAGTGTATCAAACTTACACTAAGCTCCCAAGAACACGCTCAAAGCGTTACAAAGCAGGAAATTGCATTTCCACTCACCGATTACGTTTCGCTTGCTCGCCGAAACGCTATATAGGCTCCCGGCACTACCAGATCAACACCAAAGGTGTCCGAAGATGTCTCCCCTGTTTATAACACAAGAGAGCAGAGGATCAATGCATCATCATGCATTAAAATCATCAGCTACACATCTAATCTCGCTGCTCAACTCAAAATCCACATTTCGGCTACCAAACACAACCGAAATCATCTCCAAACACTCCCAAATCAAAGCCCAACCAAGATCTATCACTTCTAAACATCAATTAACATAAAAAACCATCACCAACTCGTCCTTATACCTTCAGCTATGACAGAACACCAAAATCACCCCAAAAACCATCATTCTAGCATACAAAACTTAAGAATGCAAGCCTATTTAGGATTTGATTGATAAAACCTCATTTGTAACATCAATTAACATCCAAAATACATTAGAAAACCACCTCAAAACAGAGCCTAATCATTCACCACAAAAATCTTCAAGATCTCTTAAAAAATCTTGAGTTTTAATACAATTTCTTTTCTCTAACATTAAAAACACTCAAAAACCATTAACAAAGGATTGATAACTTGGGAATTTCAGTAAAGAACTGATCATTAGAGGAGAAGGACGAAGCTTACCTCTAATGGATGATTTCTCCTTGAATTGGGTAAGTTTTCCTTGAAATTCCAATGTAAAAACAAGAGGATTTGATGAGGAAATGATCAAGAATCAAAAGGAGATTAACATCTCATCAAATGGAGTAAAAATCAAAGGATATTTGCTGGAGAAAATGTGTTTGGCTGAAAAGAATTTGAGAGAAAATGAAATGAGACAAAAATAGATGAAAAGTAGTTATGAAAAGTCAAAGGTAGTTTCCTTTTAATTAACCTTTATTTCCTTTAATTAAAACATTATTAAAATCACCCAAATTAAGGAAAAATCTGATGAAAACATTTAGGTAAAATTAGCTCCTTAAAGATTCAAAGTTTCAATCATTTACAAAACAGTCACTATTCCACTTTTGCAAAAACTGCGATTTGGTCACTACACCGAAATGTAGTATTTACAAACCTTATTTTGTAAAATTAATTTCAACATAATCATTCATATATTAAATGAGGATTTTTAGGTATTTTCCATATTTTTAAAACATCCCGAACTAGGTGTTCCCTAAATCTCCCTTCAAGACTCGAACCGTTCTCAACCGGTCTGGTTCGAACTCTAAAACATCTAGGCCCAAAATCGGGGCGTTACAACTCTCCCCCACTTAGGAAATTTCGTCCTCGAAATTCTTACATGTTGGAAAGAGATGCGGAAACTGCTTCAGCATATCCGTCTTGCTTTCCCACGTGGCCTCCTTAACTCCTCAATGTCGCCACAACACCTTCACAAGCTCTATCGTCTTACCACGAAGAACTTTGCTACTCACGTATAGAACCTTCACTGTTTCTTCATTATATGATAGATCCGGATTCAACTCTATCTCCTCAACAGGCATTATATGCGAAGGATCCTATCTATACTTCCGTAACATGGAGACATGAAACACATCATGTATCTTCTCCAACTCAGCAGGCAATCTCAACCGATATGCCACAGGACCAATACGTTCCACAATCTCGTAAGGTCCAATAAACCTTGGACTAAGTTTACCCTTACGCCCAAATCTCATCACCTTCTTCCAAGGTGAAACTTTCAAGAACACACGTTCGCTAACTGCGAACTCAATCTCCTTACGCTCCAAGTCCGCATAAGACTTTTGCCTATCCGATGCCGCTTTTAATCGCTCACAAATGAGCTTCACCTTCTCGGTGGTTCCCTTAAGCATAGCCGACATCGAAATCAACTTTTGCCCAGCTTCTGCCCAACAAAGAGGGGTCCTACATCTCCACCCATACAAAGCCTCGTATGGAGCCATTTGGATACTTGCCTGGTAACTATTATTGTATGCAAACTCAACCAACGGCAAGTGTTTCTCCCAAGAACCCTTAAAATCTATCACACAACACCTCAGCATATCCTCAAGCACCTGAATCACACGTTCTGACTGTCCATCCATCTGCGGATGATAAGAAGTGCTGAAATTCAGCCGCGTACCCAAGGCTTGATGTAAACATTCCCAAAATCGCGCGGCAAACCTCGGATCCCTATCCGACACAATGAACTTTGGCACACCGTGCAACCGCACAATCTCAGCTATGTACAGCTAAGCCAACTTATCCAAAGTATACGTAGTATGCACAGGCAAAAAATGTGCACACTTCGTAAGCCGATCCACAATCACCCAAACTGAATTCTTCTTTATCGGTGACAAAGGCAAACCAGACACAAAATCCATGGTGATTCTCTTCCACTTCCACTCTGGAATTCTCAAAGGCTGCAACAATCCAGAAGGAACCTGATGCTCAACCTTCACTCGCTGACACACCATACACCTACTAACAAACTCAGCTACATCCTTTTTCAACCCCACCCAGTAGTACTCATCCTTAAGGTCACGATATATCTTTGTACTACCCGGATGCATAACGAAAGGACTACAAAGAGCTTCAGTCAGAATAGTGCGCCTTAACTCAGCATCATCTGGCAACACTATTTGACTTCCATAACACAGAACACCATCATCACTAAAGCTGAAATCCGAAGGTCTCTCTTCCGCAATGTTTTGAACATGTGATACAAGAGAATCGTCAAGAAACTGCTTCACTTTAATCAACTGTAACAAAGATGGTTTCACTTGCAATTCCGCCACAAGACCACCTTCACGCGATATGCTCAAACGAGCAAACATGCTCTCAATTCAACAGCCACCTTCCGGCTCAAAGCATCGACCACAACATTAGCTTTTCCTGGGTGGTACTCAATCGCCAGATCATAATCCTTAAGCAACTCCACCCAACGTCGTTGCCTGAGATTTAACTCCTTCTGAGACATAAGGTATTTCAAACTCTTATGATCCGTGAACACAACACATTTCTCACCATACAGGTAATGCCTCCAAATCTTCAAGGCAAATACCACAGCTGCAAAGCTCAAGATCATGAGTAGGGTAGTTGCCCTCATGCACCTTCAACTGCCTAGATGCATAGGCCACCACCTTACCCTCCTGAATCAATACGCAACCCAAACCAATAATGGACGCATCACTATAGACCACAAACTCCTTACCAGACTCAGGTTGAATCAAAACAGGAGCTTGCGTCAAAGCTTCCTTCAACTTCTCAAAGGCTTGTTGTCTCACGTCCGTCCACTCAAAACGAACATTCTTCTGCAACAACTTGGTAAAAGGTGCCGCTATCCTTGAGAAACCCTCGAAAAACCTACAGTAGTACCCAGCCAACCCAAGGAAACTCCGTACTTCCGTCACTGACTTAGGTACTTTCCAACTCATCACAGCCTCCACTTTTTGCGGATCAACGCGAATACCCTCAACCGATACCACATGACCAAAAAAGACCACTTCCCTAAGCCAAAACTCACATTTACTCAACTTCGCATACAACTGATTCTCCAACAACGCTTTCAAAACAATCCTTAAGTGCTTATCATGATCCTCCTCAGTACGCGAATACACAAGGATATCATCGATGAACACCACCACAAACTGATCCAAGAATTCATGGAATACATGATTCATCATGTCCATGAAAGCAGCAGGTGCGTTGTTCAAACCAAACAGCATCACAAAAAACTCATAATGCTCTTACCTCGTCCGAAAAGCAGTTTTATGTACGTCCACATCCTTCACTTTCAGCTGATAGTATCCCGATCTCAAGTCTATCTTAGAGAACACTGAGGCTCCCCGGAATTGATCAAAGAGATTGTCAATTCTAGGTAAGGGGTACTTGTTCTTGATCGTCAACTTGTTAAGTTGCCGATAATCTATACACATCCTCATCGTCCCATCTTTCTTCTTTACAAGAAGAACTGGTGCACCCCAAGGTGACACACTTGGCTGAATAAAACCTCGATCCAAAAACTCTTGCAACTGTGTTTTCAACTCTTTTAACTCTTTAAGTGCCATGGGATAAGGAGCAATGGACACCAGAGTTGTGTTCTCGTACAACTCTATACCAAACTCAACTTCCCTGTTTGGTGGCAAACCAGGCAATTCTTCCGGAAAGACACCCAGAAAATCGCGAACCGTTCGGATGTCCTGCACGCGTACATCCTTAGTGCCAGGATTCATCACGTAAGCAAGGTAAGCCTCACATCCCAACCTCATCATACAGTTTTCTTCCAAGGCCGAAATTACATTCAACAAGAATTTCACATTCTCGCCTACTACAACAACCTCATAGTCATCAGCCAACTTTAGGGTGACTCGCTTAACATCAAAGTCAACCACTACTCTATGCTCCGTCAACCAATCCATGCCAAGGATTACATCAAATTCATAGAAAGGTAGTTCCATCAAATCCACAAGGAAAACATGACCTTGCATAGACAGAGGACACCTCCTATACAACTTCCTAGTGACTACAGTCTCACCAAAAGAACTAGTCACTTGCATTCCTAGTCCAAGCATCTCAACAGGTATATCAAGCAAATGTGCATGCTCACTCAAGATATAAGAATGCGTGGATCCAGAATCAATCAAAGCCAACAAAGATAAAGAATGGAGAGCAAAGGTACCTGCAATCATGTCGGTATCGTTGCGCTCCTCGCGCTGAGCATACACCCTTGCTGGTCCACCTCCCTCAGGTCGAACGGCTACAACGTGAGCAATACCTCGTTGCCCCTCATCCCTCCTCTGAAAATTCCCACGGCCGCGCCCGCGGCCTCTCTGAGGTGCAGCTGCAATAGGAGCACGTCCTTGGCCACCACCAGCCAACAAAGGACACTCCCTCCTCATATGATCTGCCGAACTACAATTCCAGCAGAAGTTCCTTGTCACTGCAACAGGAGCCTGAACCTCTCTAGCCGCTCGAGGACAATCTCGTCTCAAATGGTCCCTCGAACCACATGTCCAGCACGTATGCTGCTCGGACCTCATACGACCTCCCTGAGCCTGTCCACCTCGACCTGGAACACCACGCCTTCCCTCAGGCTGTTGTCTCCTGTCACGGCCTCTCTTGTTCCGTCCACCACCGGAACTATATTCAGCAGCCCTCTTTCTAGAGCTAGACCCAACACCTCTCGAAGACAAGCCCAGGTTCTGCTCGATGTCCTTTTCCCGACACACAAGCACATCAAAATCTGTGTAGTCCGCAGCTAGCATGTACGTCTTAACATCAGGTACCAATCCATAACGCAAACGATCACAGCACAATCACACACGGGAATAACCATTCACCATTGTGATCTTAACCTCAATCGTTAGGGTAGTGGATGGAGATTACGACACAATCACAACCCCTCAACATCCAAGGCGACTTTATTCACGGTGCACCCAATCCTATAGCCGGCTAACTATATCCGATTAAAGTAACCAAAACCATTTTCATCACTTGCCAATATAATCATTTATCCACTGTTTTTCAAGCATAACCACAATGTCATTTCCACAAGCACACGTGCTTAACCTCATATGCAATTTCATATGTAAACCAAGGATCACTTACCTAGTGCATCCTTAACATAATGACATTAAAATCCAGCATTAAACCATGCTTAAACATGCTTAAAACAATAAACAAATCCACTCTTACACCAAATGCTTTTTCAACAAACTTAGCACATCTCCAAGAGAGAGATTTCCGAAACACTTACACTTGAGTTTAGTTAAGTGTATCAAACTTACACTAAGCTCCCAAGAACACGCTCAAAGCGTTACAAAGTAGGAAATTGCATTTCCACTCACCGATTACGTTTCGCTTGCTCGCCGAAACGCTATCTAGGCTCCCGACACTACTGGATCAACACCAAAGGTGTCCGAAGATGTCTCCCCTGTTTATAACACATAAGAGCAGAGGAACAATGCATCATCATGCATTAAAATCATCAGCTACACATCAAATCTCGCTGCTCAACTCAAAATCCATATTTCGGCTACCAAACACAACCGAAATCATCTCCAAACACTCCCAAATCATAGCCCAACCAAGATCTATCACTTCTAAACATCAATTAACATAAAAAACCATCACCAACTCGTCCTTATACCTCCAACTATGACAGAGCACCAAAATCACCCAAAAAAACCATCATTCTAGCATACAAAACTTAGGAATCCAAGCCTATTCGGGATTTGATTGATAAAACCTCATTTGTAACATCAATTAACATCCAAAATACATTAGAAAACCACCTCAAAACAGAGCGTAATCATTCAGCATGAAAATCTTCAAGATCTCTTCAAAAATCTTGAATTTTAATACAATTTCTTGTCTCAAACATTAAAACCACTCAAAAACCATTAACAAAGGATTGATAACTTGGGAATTTCAATAAAGAACTGATCATTAGAGGATAAGGACGAAGCTTACCTCCAATGGATGATTTCTCCTTGAATTGGGTAAGTTTTCCTTGAAATTCCAATGTAAAAATAAGAGGATTTGATGAGGAAATGATCAAGAATCAAAAGGAGATTAACATCTCATCAAATGGAGTGAAAATCAAAATATATTTTCTGGAGAAAATGTGTTTGGCTGAAAAGAATTTGAGAGAAAATGAAATGAGAGAAAATAGATGAAAAGTAGTTATGAAAAGTCAAAGGTAGTTTCCTTTTAATTAACCTTTATTTCCTTTAATTAAAACATTATTAAAATCACCCAAGTTAAGGAAAAATCTGATGAAAAACATTTAGGTAAAATTAGCTCCTTAAAGATTCAAAGTTTCAATCCTTTACAAAACAGTCACTATTCCACTTTTGCAAAAACTGCGATTTGGCCACTACATCGAAATGTAGTATTTACAAACCTTATTTTGTAAAATTAATTTCACCATAATCATTCATATATTAAATGAGGATTTTTAGATATTTTTCCATATTTTTAAAACATCCCGAACTAGGTGTTCCCTAAATCTCCCTTCAAGACTCGAACCGTTCTCAACCAGTCCGGTTCGAACTCTAAAACATCTAGGCCCAAAATCGGGGCGTTACATCGATACAATCCAACGACCATTGGAAAATTGTTGATTCCCCATAACTGACAAGCAACAACTATTTTCATTAAATACAAAGATTTGCTGAGTCAAACCAAACTGTATCGATACGGGTTACCGTAACAATACTCTATGCCTTTAAAATAAATTTAGATTAAAAATCGTATCGATACGATGCTTACTCTATTGGTACACTTTAAGCGATTGAAATTCCAGTAACATAAAACCCTATTGATACGATTAGAGCGTATCAATACGCCTTAGCATAAGTATTAAAATTTGCTTGAAAACACTTAGAAAAAATTGTCTATTTGAACGTTTTGACTTAAAAATCAGTTTTAGTTAAAATTTCTTGTCAATTTGCGAGACTTTAGAATACTTAAAAATGTATTTACTTTTAAAAATAGGCCCTTAGACAATTTGTTATATCAAAATCAAATAAGGTTTTACAGGTCCACGTGTGAATTGATCATTAAGAGGCAAGGCTCGCTTCCAACTCTTCTAATGTATTGGTTCATCACGAGAGATGTTGTTACACTGTTCCAGCATTCCACTACTCCACTGCTTCTTACACAAGTACCACTAAAAACACTACCTTTCCCATTAAAAGCATCAATATATATATATATATATATATATATATATATATATACAATTAAGCTCATGTACCATTAACTCGTTAACTACATGCAAACTACTCCTAAATGCAACTATATGGGCTCAAACACATGTAATAATCCATTTAAAAGGGACTAAAATATAGGTTCTATACGTAGTCATCAAATACCCTCAAATTTCAACTATTGCTTGTCCTCAAGCAATGCAGAAACTAAACTAAACCTAAGAACACAATGATGGTTGAAGGTTCTTTCTAACAAAGAAAAAGCTAAAAACAGAAATCTATGGTATCAAAGGTTCCAACTAAGCTATGGTTTCAAAAGTTCCAAAACATACTGCATTAATTCAATCCTAAAAAAAATCAATTATATGCAATATACAAAGCTCACATATCGTTCCTAGGATCAATTCTACTGTAAGTGAACTGTGTGTAGTGTTACATACAATAAGTGCTTAATGACCTTAGAGAATTTCAACGATTTCTCTCTATTGTTTTCCTAGCATTTTCTTTTCTCTTAAGCACTTTATTATACTCCCTTAATTTCTTTAGTGCATGAAATTGTATCCTTGGGGCTTCATCTTATCACACCTACTCTTCAGGCCTGAAAATAAAGTGGAGCAAACACCCCATCCTCGAGACCTACGAGTAGAGTCATCCTGTAAAAACTTTCATTCACTCTTATGCTAATACTATTGTTCTTACCATGGAAAGTTAAATGGATCAAACACACCTCACCTAGTGTACTAAGCTAGAAAAGCATATTAGAGTGTCCTTCAACAGTTGGCCTTTGGCATTGAGTTTAACATATAGAGTCATCTTTTTCATTCTTTTCTCGATTTTTATGGGAGTTTAGCCTTTATGCTAACATTGAGCATTCAATTCATTATTTTTATCAAATTATGCTAAGGCATCAGAGTGTTGACCTAGAATTTCCCTAAGGCTTCTTAAGCTTCGAAAGCATGCAACGTGTCAAGTATAAGATACAACAAAATCAACCCTAAGTTCAAATCACAAGAGGTTTTTAACATATTGCTAACACATTAAGATCAAATTTATCATAAGAATATCATCATCAAGGCAACAACAATTTTGTTATTCTAAAAGCATAGAAAAGGATTTACCTAAGACAACCCTAATTTTTTTAACTAAGACAATATGTAAAAAAGAGACATTTTTTACCTAAGACAACCTCCCCCAAACTTGAGAGAAGCATTGTCCTCAATGCAAAATGAAAAAATAAACATGCTAAAAGAAAAATTAAAAAAATTGCAAAGACTAAAAAGAAATGTAAAAAATTTACTCAGGGAGTTACTGGGTGCGAGAAGGTGGAGAGCGTTATAGGTACATGTGGCCCTTGCCTTTGTCCGCATCAGTCAAGGCCCGTTTGGCAAGGCGGTTGGAGGCAATAACATCTAGGGCATGTCTCCGTCGGTGCGTGTGTGGTAGGGCGGGGGGAATTGTGTCTCTGTCCCCTTGAGGCCTGGGTGGTGAGGGCATAACAGAAGGTGGGCGTCGGGGTCAACAAGATATTCTAAGGGAAGCTGTGGAAAAGCCACTTGTGATTCGGGAAGTAGCTTGTTATAAAAGGCTCGCGCAACCATATCTCTCTCTTGAACATACAAGAAATATGGCTGGAGATAGCTAGCTATTGCTTCCGGCATGGCATTACTTGGGGCTACGACATGTAGCCTATTTGCTTGTCTTATAAGCCTCTTCAGCTCTAGCACCCGAGTAGGCAACACTCCTATTGGTGCCTCGAGGATAATATCCTCACCCTGCTTCTGCACCCGCTCCTTCTTGCAGAGGGTTGTGATAATATTAGGAAGGATTAGGTCCTTGAACCCGCTCCCCGATATTGCCCTCGCAACAATTGCTTCATGAATCACCTCGGAGGGATTAATGTCACGCTCAATCACCACAAAGTGTAGAAACAACATTCGTAGTAGTGATACAATGGCCTAATTTCTTGTTGGTAGTAGGCGGTTGTTGATAAAGTGGGCCCATAACTTGGAGTTTGGTGTTAAGTGCCTCTAGTGCACCACCCGAGCATTTAATGTCGTTCTTATCCATCTTGTACTAGGGACACAGAGGTCTTGTAGCACCTTAGCATAGGTTTCTTCAGTGACCTTGGCCACAAAGTCAAAATGGTTACCCCTATCAGAGGTAATCGAAAGTGAGCGCCTATTGCAGCAATCTAGAAGTGAACCTTCTTTCCCCAAAAAAATTTCCACTTGTCTCCATGGTGACCAATATGGGTGTAGAATTCCTACACCCATGAGACATTCACATGGCCCAGTTGCTGGATGTAGGTCTCCCTAGAACCCCCTTAGCCCGGCCTAGACGCTAGACCCGAATTACGAAGATCACACGGGGAAAACCAAAGTCAACCTTTATTAACGACCCTTTTTTTATTTTTATCTTCTTTAGATGCGCATTAAACTTATGTGAGAGCCCAAGAACCTTGGGAGAGAAAAACACAGCGATCGGAAAACGTTTAAGGACCCAATTGCAAGAAATACACTTTTAGGGACCAAAATGTAAATTTTGGAAAATAAAAGGACTTTCAAGATTTTAGTTTTTACCAGACCTCAATTAATCATATTACAAGCCTCTTTGCCAAATTTCAGCTTTAAAAGACATCTCAAGCTCAAGCAATTGCAATTACAAAATTCAGGACTAAAATGTAAAGCATGCAGGCTTCAAGCAATTCAAAACTGTGTCCAAACGGTCACCCGTTTCGAAACACTGACAACCGTTTCGAAACACCCATGTCGGACGCCCGTATCGAAACAGTGTTGACCGTTTCGGTACGCGGGTATGTTCCGAACCTAGTTCCGAAACAGACACCTCCAGTAGCAAAAGTGTTTCGAAACACTTCTAGTCGTTCCGAAACGCCCAAGCCATTTCAAGCACCCGTTTCGAAATAGCCAAGGGTGTTTCGATACACCCTGCCCAGAAACAGCAGAAAATTCTGGTTTTCACTTCAAAACGCCATCAAACACAATTGAAACCATTCCATAACATATCATCATAATGTTAAGCATTATTACTATCAAATTACATTTAAAACTAGATACAAAGCAAGCATTAGGCACACCAACTCCCTAATCACATTCAACACAAGATCTTACCTTAACCAAAGAACATAGCATAATAACATATGAAGAAGAAGATCCAATTATTGCAAAGCGATCAACAACAAGATTCAAACCATAAACCGAACATGGTCAACATACACAATCTCATTCACAACAACATAAAAGACTCTCCCCCCATTGCCTTTATTATCTATAGCTATAAACCAAAACATACTTCTCAAGTGGAGCTCTTCTTGAATCCCTTGTTTCTTGCTGTCCCAACTTCAAATATCTTCATTGATGGACAAAATTCGATAAACCAAAGTATTGTTTGAAAATCTCCTTTGAAACATCATTGTTGTAAATCATGCTTTGCACAACAAGAAAACCAACATTAACTTGATACGCTAAACAACTCACCCCAAAACAACACCCTTGCAAATACTATCATTTAAACCTTTCCATGAACAACCACTTCATGCAAAGTTTAAACCAATTTCCTTGGAAATCACTTCCACATCACACCATACTTTCTTCATGCTTGATGATCATTTCAAAGCAAAATACCTTTTGAAAACCATATGTTCCTTCTATCTATCTCATGCATTCAACAAACGCAAAACTCATGGCAAAGCCGCACATGCTTGTTACTCAAAAGCACTTACAAAAGCTCCAAACCTCATTTGCATAAGCAAATCACCATTTTGAAAACCACATGTACCATCTAGCTAACACATGCTTACAACCTATGCAAATCTCATGGCAAGACCACATAAGCTTGATACACAAAAGCATTTATAAAATTATTATCTCATATGCATTTCTCATTACATACAACATCTCAAGCATTGGTACATGTGACACATTTCATTCTCATATATTGGTATTTCTCATATTCTATTATAGACGGATATGCGGACAGCTTGAGTCGAGGTCAAGTCCTACCCCGGTGGGATCTCGCCACCGACTCTCATAGCGGTATCTACCCTCGCCACTAAGCTTGGGTATTTCACCAAGTCCTACTACGATGGAATGCCCCTCATCGATTTCACATGGCAATAACTCTCGTTTCCAAAAAGCTTGGTCTCTCACCAAGTCCTACTCCAATGAAAATCCCATCATTGGTCTCATGGCAATAACTCTTGTTGCCAAAAAGTTTGGTCTCTCACCAAGTCCTACTCCAATGAAAATCCCATCATTGGTCTCTCTCTTTGGGACGACACCCAAGAGCACGTACGAATTTTTAGTTTATAGTGCACTCTACATCCTATTGATCGATCAATATATCTGGTAATCTTTACATCATCTATGCCAATATATATCATGTTAAACATCAACACATATGCTGTTTTTAAAGCATGCAACACCTTCAAGACCAAAAAGCCGAACAAAGCATTTGAGACACAAATTACAACTCATGCTCACAAGGAATATCAATTTCATGCATCTTTCCTCAAACAAAGTTTGTCAACAAACTCACATGCTTTTAAACCATGCTAAACAACGAATTAAACCACAATGTCAAATCAAACACATCAAAACCCATTTTGATAGTTTTCAAAACAATAATAGCACAATTGAGAGAAAATTCCACTTTACTTACTTCCGAACATAAATCGGCGTTTCAAGCCTAAATTTAAGTTCCCAAACCTCTTTTCAAAACCATTGCAAAGCTGGAAATCATGATCTTACTCACCGATACACAAAACTATGCTAGTCGACAAGCCTCCCAAGCGTCCGAAACCTCCAACGCCACCTCTATCGCTTCCGGATCATTCTCCCTTGTTTTAAACACATAACAATAGAGGATTAATGCATCACCATGCATTAAAATCACCAGAAACACAACCAAACTCGCTGCTCTACTCAAGAACCCCATTTCGGCCACTAAAAGCAACCGAAATCACCTCCAAACTCTCCCAAAACAAAGCCCAGCCAAGATCTATCAATTCTAACCTTTTATAAACATCAATTAACATCAAAAAGCAACATAAACATGACCTTATACCTCCAGCAACATCAGATCACCAAAATCACCCTAAAAACCACCATTCTAGCAAGCAAAACTTAGGAAAACAAACCTATTCGAGATTTGATTGATAAAACCTCATTTGTAACATCAATTAGCATCCAAAATACATTAGAAACAACCCCAAAATAGAGCCTAACCAAGATCCACGAAAATCCTCAAGATTTCTTCCAAAATCTTGAGTTTGAAGCCAAAATCTTGTTTCCAACATTAAAACCATTCATAAAACTTTAATAAAGGATTGACAACTTGGGAATTTCAGTAAAGAACTGAGTATTTAGAGGAGAAGAACAAGCTTACCTCTAAATGATGATTTCACCTTGATTTGGGCAAGTTTTCTTGAAAATTCAATGTAGAAATCAAGTGGATTTGATGAGAAATTGATTAAGAATCAAAGAGGAATTGAAATCTCATCAAATGAAGTGTGAAATCAAAGTAAATTTGCAGGAGAAAATGTGTTTGGTTGAAAGGAATTTGAGAGAAAATGAAGAGAGGGAAAATTTGTGAAAAGTAGTTATGAATAGTCAAAGTTAGTTTATCACCTTTATCTTAATTAATTAAATCATTAATTAAATCACCCAAATCAAGGAAAAATCTGATGAAAATATTTTTGGTAAATTAGCTCCTTAAAGATTCAAAGTTTTAATCCTTTACAAAACAGTCACTATTTCACTTTTGCAAAAATTGCGATTTGGTCACTACATCGAAATGTAGTATTTCCAAACTCCATTTTGTAAAATTGATTTCACCATTCTCTTTTATATAATAAATGAGGATTTTTAGATATTTTTCTATATTTTTAAAGTATCCCGAACTAGGTGTTCCCTAAACCCCCCCTTTTAGATTCGAACCGTTTTCCAGACCGATCCGATTCAGACCCTAAACTTATAAGCCCAAATTTGGGGAGTTACAACTCTCCCCCTCTTAGGAAATTTCATCCTCGAAATTTCAACTTATGAAGAGAGCGCAGAACCAACCTCCCAAAGCAATACATAATGTAACACAAGAGACTTATCCATCACGGAAACTTCCTCAACCCAAAACACCACGAAACCAACACATCCTCAAATCAAACTTACTCTATACCCAATTCCAACACCACTACTTACGGTTCAAGAGTTCCAGAACACTCAGTTATTAATCTCAGCTTAACCTTTCACACTTTCGAACTGTACAAAGTCTCAACAACCCGAAGAACTCCTAACCATTTACAACATACTCCACCTTAACTCATAACTCCCTCAACAAAACTTCCACACACGGTGACACCAAACCATCCATTTTTCAACCACCATGTGACCCACACCCTTCACTGCTTTTAAAACCCCTTGCAAAACCGCTCAACTCCTTTCAAAGATTACCACAACAAGCAAAAATTTCTTAAGCAACAACTGCTTACTCAAACTTCTCAATGTATTGATAACATTCCTTCACATCCGCCACTATCACTACCGTAACAACTCATCAAAACTACTTACACAACATCCGAAAACCACGTCACAAGACTCCAACCTTAACTCCGCCAGCTGTTCCACTTACCCCCAACTGACTTAGGAAAGATTTACTTATACTCAACTAACAAACCACTCCTCACAAGAACCCGGCCAACCAACAATGGCCCTTGAACTTACACTGCCTTTCCACTTCAAGCTTTGGCCATAACACTAACCTTACCTGGATACCACCCCTTTCATACAAACATAATAAGATTACGAAACCTCTACTCATCCCAAGCCAAACCTTATCTACAGCTCTCAACACAACCTCCTCCCAACTCCTCGAAGGTTGCTACGAACCATCACCTACATAAACAACCCTCCTATTGCAAACATCAACGCCAAGACGCCTCAACACTCCGGAAACACATCCACTAGCCTACAACATCATCTAACACAAAGAACTACCACACCTATTAGCTATACACAACCACCTCGACCGATTCTAACTTCAACCGATAATCTCCTTATCACCACACCGCTAAACTTTTTAAGCACCAAAACACCTTCCTTCTGCCAACATGCTAGATCGCACTCACTATTACTGACAACTTGTTTACTACCTTCTACTACTTCTAGCATTCACCTAGCACCAAAACAACACTTAAAACCCACCATCCAACCTAATCCTACCACAACACTAACGGACCCAACTAGCCATTAGCAAGTGTGAACGTTCGTATGCATGGTCACCAATATGCCCTATCAATGCCTGTGTACATGTATGCAAAACCTCTAATGTCATGTCGCATGTATGCATGTACCAATATATATATATATATATAATATAACAAATGGTTTTAACTGTGCATGTATGGCGGTTCACACTTACCAATAACATCCTCAGAATCCGCCTACGAACAACCTCTTACCTCACTTCTAACTTCTTCAGCTCTACCATTCCAACAATTTGCTAGCTACAAAATACTCCACTAGTACCCTCTTCACACTAAAGTTGTTTTCAAAACAACATCGGCTACTACCCCAACTTGCTAGCTATAAGACCTTACCCACTACACAAGGGAAACCAAACCAGAACCAAACAAAGATAACTAGGGCAAAGATTACTTAACAAAGCTACTTGTAATCACCTCATTGCCCCGGAGCTCCAACAGACAAACTCTCTTCCCCGCAGCACCACTATTCTCTGGCCGTACCGCCGCAGCACCAACCAACACTTTAAGGTCATCACCTTCTTCCTTCGGTAAAGATCCCTGACTACCCCGAGCTAACTCCAAACAATTCCGTCTCAAATGTCCAACAGACCCACAATTCCAACAAGATCCATCCTCCAAACACCTCACACCTTTCTGCCTTTCTTGCCACCTCCGAACTCTGTCTCGGCCGCGCTCACGACCCTTCTCAGACCCTTTTGCACCCACTGAAGCTGATCTCACCACTTGAGGACAATTCCGCTTCACATGCCCCATAGAATCACAGTTCCAACAAACTCCCACACCCCAAAAACTCTAACATGACGCCTTCTACAGCAGTCACACATCGGTAACCGAACTACCACTCCTTGATCATCTTGTACTTGACCCACATCAGCACCACCACCAAAACCTTGATTCAGGCGAACCCTTCCGTCGCATAACCTCTTACGCTGACCACTCTCAAGGTCGGTACTCACAGCTCTTTTACTTATACTTTTTCCACCATCATAATCTGAAGCCACACCCCTGCGTTGCGTAACCCCTGAGAACTTCTCTCCAAGGTATCTTCTATTAAAGGCTGACACAAAGAACTCCCAATCTATATCGTGGATATTCGTTGCCACCGCCATAGATGTCCACCAAGCACAAATATCCTCCAACATTAACGAGACAACACTTCCCAACTCACAGGCGTTGTCACACCCTTCTCGATCCAAAATCGGAATTATATTGGCTAACCAAGCCTCAAACGCCTCAGGTGTCAAACCACGATACTTCACAACTCCCAAATCTTGTAAACGCTGCCTTGACAAACCCGTATGCCCCACGGTTGGTAGTACTCTGGTCTCACCTCCACCGCAGCCTGAGATGTTCCCGACACCTCTTGAACCACAAGTGTTAAATCCTTCATCACAAAACCAACTCTCACATCTTGTCTTACTACCTCAACTCCAGGCACTGTCGACCGAAGCGGTACACTCCCACCTAAAAGTGAATTCCACCCCTTTACAACTTGCTCTAAAGCAGCAACCATCGTCCCCAACTGCCATTCTCTCATCGATCCCATTGTGCTATTATTAACAAAGCAATGATAACAAAACAAACTAAACGATCAGGCCAGCTTCAAGCAAGGATTCAAGACTCCAACTCTAACATAACACAATAGCTATAATAATAAGGAAATGGGTATCCCGAATTCTCCCCTTTTATATGACATAACACTCAATAAAAACATTGATATCACAAGCATCGAGCATAACAATCAACAAACTTCAATCATGCTCTCATCAAACAACATTCACCCTCAACAGCATAACATCAACATATCATACCCATCATATTTTCATTATTCAGAAAATCAATTCACAACACCAGCATATCACCAACACATGTTCACATTAGCTTACAAAAGAATTGTAACCACAAAGCATGATAAAAACATCAGCAATTCACTCAGAAATGTATTTTTCAACCAACCTTCAACCACACATCAGAATAAACATCCAACACTTACTATAACAACTTACCACAAACTTACCATCGCCCCAAATATTCGCAACTTAGCTCTGATACCAACAAATGTAACCCTCTTAGCCCGACCTAGACGCTAGACCCGAACTACGAAGATCACACGGGGAAAACCAAAGTCAACCCGAAAGTCAACCTTGATTAACGACCCTTTTTTTATTTTTATCTTCTCTAGATACGCATTAAACCTATGTTAGAGCCCAAGAACCTTAGGAGAGAAAAACACAGCGATCGGAAAACGTTTAAGGACCCAATTGCAAGAAATACACTTTTAGGGACCAAAATGTAAATTTTGGAAAATAAAAGGACTTTCAAGATTTTAGTTTTTACCAGACCTCAATTAATAATATTACAAGCCTCTTTGCCAAATTTCAGCTTTAAAAGACATTTCAAGCTCGAGCAATTGCAATTACAAAATTCAGGACTAAAATGTAAAGCATACAGACTTCAAGCAATTCAAAACTGTGTCCAAACGGTCACCCGTTTCGAAACACTGACAACCGTTTCGAAACACCCATGTCGGACGCCCGTATCGAAACGGTGTTGACCGTTTCGGTACGCGGGTATGTTCCAAACCTAGTTCCGAAACATACACCTCTAGTAGCAAAAGTGTTTTGAAACACTTCTTCCCGTTCCGAAACGCCCAAGCCATTTCAAGCACCCGTTTCGAAACAACCAAGGGTGTTTTGATACACCCTGCCCAGAAACAGCAAAATATTCTGGTTTTTCACTTCAAAACGCCATAAAACACAATTGAAACCATTCCATAACATATCATCATCATGTTAAGCATTATTACTATCAAATTGCATTTAAAACTAGATACAAAGCAAGCATTAGGCACACCAACTCCCTAATCACATTCAACACAAGATCTTACCTTAAACAAAGAACATAACATAACAACATATGAAGAAGAAGATCCAAATATTGCAAAACGATCAACAACAAGATTCAAACCATAAATCGAACATGGTCAACATACACAATCTCATTCACAACAACATAAAAGACTCTCCCCCATTGCCTTTATTATCTATAGCTATAAACCAAAACATACTTCTCAAGTGGAGCTCTTCTTGAATCCCTTGCTTCTTGTTGTCCCAACTTCAAATATCTGCATTGATGGACAAAAATGAGCGTAAGCACATAATGCTTAGTGAGGAATGCTCAAAACCAAAACACCATCAATGCAGCGAATCATAAAACCTTCTTTAAATGAAGACACAATTCGATAAACCAAAGTATTGTTTGAAAATCTCCTTTGAAACATCATTGTTGTAAATCAAGCTTTGCACAACAAGAAAACAAACATTAACTTGATACGCTAAACAACTCACCCCAAAACAACACCCTTGCAAATACTATCATTTAAACCTTTCCATGCACAACCACTTCATGCAAAGTTTAAACCAATTTCCTTGGAAATCACTTCCACATCACACCATACTTTCTTCATGCTTGATGATCATTTCAAAGCAAAATACCTTTTGAAAACCATATGTTCCTTCTATCTATCTCATGCATTCAACAAATGCAAAACTCATGGCAAAGCCACACATGCTTGTTACCCAAAAGCACTTACAAAAGCTCCAAACCTCATTTGCATAAGCAAATCACCATTTTGAAAACCACATGTACCATCTAGCTAACACATGCATACAACCTATGCAAATCTCATGGCAAGGCCACATATGCTTGATACACAAAAGCATTTCATAAAATTATTATCTCATATGCATTTTTCATTACATACAACATCTCAAGCATTGGTACATGTGACACATTTCATTCTCATATATTGGCATTTCTCATATTCTATTATACACGGATATACGGACAGCTTGACTCGAGGTCAAGTCCTACCCCGGTGGGATCTCGCCACCGGCTCTCATGGCGGTATCTACCCTCGCCACTAAGCTTGGGTATTTCACCAAGTCCTACTACGATGGAATGCCCCTCATCGATTTCACATGGCAATAACTCTCGTTGCCAAAAAGCTTGGTCTCTCACCAAGTCCTACTCCAATGAAAATCCCATCATTGGTCTCATGGCAATAACTCTTGTTGCCAAAACGCTTGGTCTCTCACCAAGTCCTACTCCAATGAAAATCCCATCATTGGTCTCTCTCTTTGGGACGACACCCAAGAGCACGTACGAATTTTTAGTTTATAGTGCACTCTACATCCTATTGATCGATCAATATATCCGGTAATCTTTACATCATCTATGCCAATATATATCATGTTAAACATCAACGCATTCGCTGTTTTTAAAGCATGCAACACCTTCAAGACCAAAAAGCCGAACAAAGCATTTGAGACACAAATTGACAACTCATGCTCACAAGGAATATCAATTTCATGCATCTTTCCTAAAACAAAGTTTATCAACCAACTCACATGCTTTTAAACCATGCTCAACAACAAATTAAACCACAATGTCAAATCAAACACATCAAAACCCATTTTGATAGTTTTCAAAACAATAATAGCACAATTGAGAGAAAATTCCACTTTACTTACTTCCGAACTTAAATCGGCGTTTCAAGCCTAAATTTAAGTTCCCAAACCTCTTTTCAAAACCATTGCAAAGCTGGAAATCATGATCTTACTCACCGATACACAAAACTATGCTAGCCGACAAGCCTCCCAAGCGTCCGAAACCTCCAACGCCACCTCTATCGCTTTCGGATCATTCTCCCTTGTTTTAAATACATAACAATAGAGGATTAATGCATCACCATGCATTAAAATCACCAGCAACACAACCAAACTCGCTGCTCTACTCAAGAACCCCATTTCGGCCACCAAAAGCAACCGAAATCACCTCCAAACTCTCCCAAAATAAAGCCCAGCCAAGATCTATCAATTCTAACCTTTTATAAACATCAATTAACATCAAAAAGCAACATAAACATGACCTTATACCTCCAACAACAGCAGATCACCAAAATCACCCCAAAAACCACCATTCTAGCAAGCAAAACTTAGGAAGACAAACCTATTCGGGATTTGATTGATAAAACCTCATTTGTAACATCAATTAACATCCAAAATACATTAGAAAACAACCCCAAAATAGAGCCTAACCAAGATCCACGAAAATCCTCAAGATTTCTTCCAAAATCTTGAGTTTTAAGCCAAAATCTTGTTTCCAACATTAAAACCATTCATAAAACTTTAATAAAGGATTGACAACTTGGGAATTTCAGTAAAGAACTGAGTATTTAGAGGAGAAGAACAAGCTTACCTCTAAATGATGATTTCACCTTGATTTGGGCAAGTTTTCTTAAAAATTCAATGTAGAAATCTAGTGGATTTGATGAGAAATTGATTAAGAATCAAAGAGGAATTGAAATCTCATCAAATGAAGTGTGAAATCAAAGTAAATTTGTTGGAGAAAATGTGTTTGGTTGAAAGGAATTTGAGAGAAAATGAAGAGAGGGAAAATTTGTGAAAAGTAGTTATGAATAGTCAAAGTTAGTTATCACCTTTATCTTAATTAATTAAATCATTAATTAAATCACCCAAGTTAAGGAAAAATATGATGAAAATATTTTTGGTAAATTAGCTCCTTAAAGATTCAAAATTTCAATCCTTTACAAAACAGTCACTATTTCACTTTTGCAAAAACTGCGATTTGGTCACTACATCGAAATGTAGTATTTCCAAACTCCATTTTGTAAAATTGATTTCACCATTCTCTTTTATATAATAAATGAGGATTTTTAGATATTTTTATATATTTTTAAAGTATCCCGAACTAGGTGTTCCCTAAAACCCCCTTTTAGATTCGAACCGTTTTCCAGACCGATCCGGTTCAGACCCTAAACTTCTAACCCCAAATTTGGGGTGTTACACTCCCAACCCTGTGTGGTCATGACGATGAGTATGTCATCATAAAATTTTGTGCGGAATGTGAGAGTAAACTTGAACACTTCCTCAAGGATGAGTTCTTGGTCACACATGTTATCGTACCGTTTCCTAAACTATTGTGCGAACAAGCGTCAGTGAGGGTCAGGTATAGCCGGCTACTGAGGAGAAAGTGAAACATCATATGATTCAGGGAAGGTAGACTTTGAAGGGGTTGATGACCGGGATGTTGATGGTGATAGTGAAGGGCTGCTGGCCCTTCGTTGGTGAGAAACCTGATGAGAGCGGCGAGTGACAATATGTGTGCACACCATTGTTATAGAGAAACGACTTAGGTTGATGAAGGTAAGGAACGTTTTTACGATTTCAGAGAAGAAGATATCTGCCAGAGTAGTTGTAACCCCCTAAACCCGACCTAGAAGAAAACACCGAATTTAGAAAGTTGCGATTGAAAACTTTTCCCTCAAGTAATAGATTTTAGGTTTAAATAATTTATAAAACCAAATAATAATTAAATAATAATAATTACCGTAAAAAACCACAATTGTTTACAAAACCTAAACGTTAAAAAATATTCAGATCATTTAATAAAATATCTAAAATAAAGTCTGTAATTACATGCCAAAACATAATCCCAAAAATATAAAGTCCCACAGTATGAATTATGTAAATGTCCAAAAACATAAATTTAAAATAATCTAGTAGTCTAAAATAGAGTTCATACTGCTGATAAATTATTCAAGTAAAATACGAAATGCTCCAAGTACCGAGTCGCCTAAAAGTTGGAGTGTATCTTAAAGAGAAACTAAGGGGGTGTAACACCCCCTACCCTGCCTGGTCGGAGACCGAGTCGGATAATTCTACCGAAGAACAAATCAAAGAAACATGCAATAACATTTCATTTCTTATCAATCAATAATTAGTAACAAACTTTTAAACTGTACTAGATAACCAACTTAGTTTAATTTATTCTATAGGAACAAGAATTATTCATTTAGGACCATTTTAAAACAATTGAATGTTACATGGACTAATTTGTAAGACATGATAAATTTAAGGACCTTCCAGACAACAAACATACAACAACGAAATTCTATGCAACCTGAGCATGCTTGTAAAATTTAGTACAATTTAGAGATCATTTACCAAGTAAATTAGGCCATTCAAGGATCAATGACTAAACTGTAAACTTTACAGACTTCAAGTTGTTACTTTTAACTAACTTAACTGACCCTGTATCGAAACACTCCTAAGCCGTTTCGATACGGTTGCACGATGGTCAACCCAGGTTGACTTGATTTTTAGACCGTATCGATATAGGTGAGACCGGTATTGATACGGGTTGACTTCACCAACTTTGGCTTGACTATGGTTTGACCCGTTTTGATACAGGATAGACTCGTATCGGTACGAGGGTTCACATAGGTAAAACATTTCGATACGGCCATCAAGCCCGTACCGAAACAGAAGATCATAGAGGCAAAATGTTTCGATACGGTCCTCAAATCCGTACCGGAACGCTCTATTACATGGTCCAAATATGCTTAACCATATCGATACGGGCCTTCCCATTTTGATATGGGTGACTTGCAATGACAGCTTTTTGTTGGTTTAAGGTCGAATTGATTAACCGAACGATGTCCAAATGCAACGAAACTTCACATGCAACTTTTCAATGACTTAAACTACCAGCATGCCAAATTTCATGTTCATACGAATACGATTACCCAGTTTTAACCTTTAGGCTCCAAACATGCAATTTAGCTACTTTGAGTTTCAACAAAAAGTCCATTTTGAGCTATAAGCCTTAACATGGTACAAGCATAACACATACATAACAAAATGGGCTCAAATAACTAGTTCAACTACTTTGCCACCTTCCTAGGAGTTCATAAGATCAAAATACGTTACTTAAAGGCTTGTAGTGACTTGTCTTGCCTGGCCAATCCGATCTCCACTCAAACGATCTTTCAACCTGAAAATGAATGAGATGAAACATATTAGGCATTCATTGCCTAGTGAGGTAGTAAAATATAATGAAAAAACTTAACAAGTGATGCATATACATGATCTCATGCTTATTAAACATTAATGTCATGCTTTAATATTCAATGCTAAACATATAAGATTCCTTGTTTAACCCTTGGATTGAATCGTGGTAGTGGATACACAAATTCCTACGCCTTGCCAAATCATGTATGGTCCATATCCTCCGCCTCACCAAATGACCAATATCAACACACATCCCTCTGCCTCGCCAATCAATGTAGACTGTAGCCCTAGGACCGTAGACCACCCATACACTGAGCTCATGAATTCTATGGCATGCCAATTGTATCCGCAATCCATTCACATCCAAGGTTCATTATCAATAGCTATATTCAATGATTCATATACATGTTAACTCAAAAGTCATAACCATGATCTCATAATCCATATTCATAGTTCTCATGCTTACTTAATAATGAATCAATGCTTGTTCAACGATAAATAGTAATAATCTTGCCAAAGGTGACGATAATAACATAAGTAATACTTGCTATCAATGACAATATTGATGTCCAATGCAATGCTTACCGGACATACCAACGTGTCCGACTCTCTATTCAATGCATCACCCTTGTAACTAATGTTAGACATATAATCAAAATTAGCAATAATGAACTCGGGAAGGCTTCAATCCTGAACCCGAGACTTTACTACACTCACCTTGTGTAACCCCCTTAACCCGGCCTAGACGGTTGACCCGAATTAAGAAAGTCACACGGGGAAAACCAAAGTCAACCCGAAAGTCAACCTTGATTAACGACCCTTTTTTTCTTTTTAACTTGTCTAGATGCACATTAACCCTAGTTATGATCATTTAAACAACATACTCAAAGATCATAAACATCAGAGATCGAACAGGGACCCGATTGAACAAATTACAACTTTAGGGACCAAATTGTAAATTCTGATAAATATAAGGACTTCACCCAAATTTAAGTTACCAGCTTGAAATTAATCATGTTTCATGCATCTCGGCCAAATTTCAGCTCAAACGGACATTCCAAACTCATACAATTGCACATACAAGAATCGGGACCAAAATGCAAACATTCTGAAACATATAACTACCAATGTCAGCCCCCAACGGTCATCCGTTCCGAAACGGGAGACAGCACGTTTCGAAACGCGGGGCCGTTCCGCAACGCGTACCGAAACGAGGGCTGACAGTAGCCTTTCCGTTTCGGAACGGTGTCACCCGTTTCGGACGCCTGGGCTGCTTCGAGGCACCCGTTCCGAAACGGCAGGCACTGTTCCGATACGGCCTGCACAAAATGCAGAAATTTGCTTGCCTAAACATGCAATTGACCAACCAATCATGCTCCAATTGCTATCAAACTTTACCAGCATCTCATACAACATACAAGAGACATGTTTGCAACATCAATTTGACATCATGGCATCAATTATGAAAAGCCCCAAATCTAAAGGCATGCTTCCTACACAAGCAAACCATTCAAGCATAAAACCCCCAAATCAAACACATAATGGCCAATTACAAAAACCAACATTAACAACAACATAAATCCAACTTAGGGAGTTCCAAACATCTCCCAAAACAACAACATAGGTCCCCCATTGCCAAATGCCAAAAGCTAAAAATGTTTAAGAAAACCTTTCCATACTTGAGCTCAACTTCCACTTGATTGCTTGCCTTCCTTGCTGCCCTCAATGCACCTTAATGCTCTGTATTATTGGTTTAGGAAAAGAGAGAGAGCGTAAGCAAAAGCTTAGTGAGGAATGCTCATTAAAACCACACAATAATGCATTTATAAAACTCCTTTATAAATCATACTTCAAAATACATTTAGACATGCTCACAAGCAATCTTAAACAAGCATCTCATGCTTCACATCATAACATGTCATATTGGCCACAAGTGATAATTACCATCTTTAAAACAAGATCAACATAAGACTCACACATGGACTTTTAAACACCATTGTGATCTTATCCCCAAGGACTTTTAAACACCTTGGCCCATGGACTTTTAAACACCATGGCAAGGACCACACAAGGACTTTTAAACACCTTTGTGTCCTTAACAAGTTTCACCTCAAAGACTTTTAAACACCTTGACCCCAAGGACTTTTAAACACCTTGGCCATGGACTTTTAAACACCATGATATAAATCACCCCAAGGACTTTTAAACACCTTGGCCCAAGGACTTTTAAACACCTTGAAGGACCACACAAGGACTTTTAAACACCTTTGTGTCCGTAACAAGAACCATTCAAGGACTTTTAACCACCTTGATGTTCTTAAGTAAACAAGGCTCACTCAAGGACTTTTAACCACCTTAGTGACCTTAACCTTTTCAAAAACATCACTTGCCAATATACATCATAAATCATCAATAATCCACTGTTTTAAAGCATTTAACCAAGCCATAAACATCATGCATCTTTAAGCATCAAACAACATTTATACAATGTTCAAAAACAAGGAACTCTAACCTTGAGCTTCCTTAAACACATGGCTTATAATCTCAGCAAGACACATGCTAGATATGCTTTAAAAACAGAATTTAAACATGCAACAAACACATTGCACCCAACCATCACATGGTTCCTCAACAAGAGAGTTTTTCCGAAAACTTACTCTTGAGCTTAGCAAAGTTGTTTAGACTTAGACTAAGCTCCCAAACCTCCAAAACATTGGTTTCAAGCTGAAAACCAAAATCCACTCACCGATTCCGTTTCGCCTCTTGCCGAAACACCAAATCAAGCTTCCGGATCACCACCACTTGGATCCAAAGATGACTCCCCTGTTTTAACACATTAAAACAGTAGATTAATGCATCATCATGCATTAATAGCTTCAATGAAAGCACCTAAACTCGCTGCTCTCATCCACACTCCATTTTCGGCCACCAAACACAACCGAAAATGCATCCAAACAACTCCTCAACAAAGCCCAGCCATAAACCATCAAAACTAAGCATCCTTAAACATCATTTAACAACTAAAAAGGACCTAACAACATCCTTATACCTCCAGCAACAACAGATCCACAAGATCACCCAAAAACAACCAAGAACCACAAGCTAAACTTAGGAAATTCAACCTATCAGGGATTGCATTAATCAAAACTCAATTCCTTACCAAATTAATGTTCATTTATCATCAAAAACACATCTCAAATCACAGCTTTAACAGATCTAACGAAAATCTATCAAAAATCACCAAATCTTGCATTTAAAGCCAAGATCCATTTCACAACTTTAAAAGCCTTTAATAAAACATCAATTAAGGATTGAGAACTTGGGAATTTCAGTAAAGAACTGAGAGTTTAGAGGAGAAGGACGTTCTTACCTCCAAACTTGAGTTTTCTCCCTTTTAGAACAAAAAAACTTGAAAATCCAAATAGCAAATTGCAAGTTTTTGTTGTAGAGATGATTAGGAATCCAAAGAGAATTGAAAAGATAGATTTGAGTGACAAAATCAGAAAGAAACCTCTGGAGAGAAAGTGTTTGGATTGAGAGAAAATGAGAGAAAAAGGAAAATTGGGAAAATAGGAAAAATTAGTTACAAAATAGCCAAAATGATTTCCCTCCACTTTTCTTTAGCTTAAAAATCAGAATTAAACATTAAAATATCTTAGAAAAATCTGGAGAAACTCCTTTTGGAATAATAGCTAATTAAAGATTCAAAGTTTCAATCCATTATAAAACAGTCACGCAACTTTCAAAAATTACATTTTGGTCATTAGCCAAAATGTCACCCTTCCAAACCTCATTTTTCAAAATTGATTTCACAGTTCACTTATATATATTAAAATATGATTTCAGAACATTTTTCCATATTTTTAATGCAACCCGAACTAGGCTTTCCTAATTTCACCCTTATAGATTCGAACAGCACTTTGACCAAACTGGTCAACGCCCAAAACCGGGGCGTTACAACTCTCCCCCCCTTAAGAAATTTCGTCCTCGAAATTTACCTGAAGGAAAGAGATAAGGAAACTGCTTCAGCATGTCATCCTTCCGCTCCCACGTGGCTTCCTCAACACAGCGGTGCTTCCACAACACCTTTACCAACTCTATGGTCTTGCCACGAAGAACCTTGCTATCCGAATCCAAAACCTTCACCGGTTCCTCATCATAGGTCAAATCCGGATTCAATTGCACTTCCTCCACATGCATCACATGCGAAGGATCAGATCTATACTTCCGGAGCATAGAAACATGAAACACATCATGAATCTTCTCCAACTCTTGAGGTAACCTCAACCTGTACGCAACAGGACCCACACGCTCAACCACCTCGTATGGTCCAATGTACCTAGGGCTCAACTTGCCCTTCCGGCCAAACCTCATCACCTTCTTCCAAGGCGAAACCTTCAAGAACACACGGTCACCCACCGCATACTCAATCTCCTTACGCTTCAAATCCGCGTAAGACTTCTGCCGATCAGAAGCTGCCTTCAAATGCTCACAAATGAGCTTCACCTTCTCGGTGGTTCCTTTCAACAAAGACGGCATCGAAACCAACTTCTGACCCGTTTCAGCCCAACAAAGAGGAGTCCTACACTTCCTCCCGTACAAAGCCTCATAAGGTGCCATTTGAATGCTCGCCTGATAACTATTGTTATAAGCAAACTCAACCAAGGGCAAATGCTTCTCCCAAGAGCCCTGAAACTCAATCACGCAGCACCTCAACATATCCTCCAAAATCTGGATAACACGCTCAGACTGACCATCCGACTGAGGATGATAGGATGTACTGAAATTCAACCTCGTACCCAGAGCTTGATGCAAACACTGCCAGAACCGCGATGTTAACCTCGGATCCCTATCCGACACAATCGACTTTGGCACACCATGCAGCCGCACAATCTCCGCAATGTACAGCTCCGCAAGCTTATCCAAAGAGAACGTAGTATGCACAGGCAAGAAATGCGCACACTTCGTCAGGCGATCCACAATCACCCACACCGAATTCTTCTTCGACGGTGACAAAGGTAAACCAGATACAAAATCCATGGTAACCCTTTCCCACTTCCACTCAGGGATTCTCAACGGTTGCAACAACCCTGAAGGAAACTGATGCTCAGCCTTAACTCGCTGACACACCATACACTCGCTGACACACCATACACCTGCTGACAAACTCCGCAACATCTTTCTTTAAACCCACCCAATAGTACTCATCACGAAGATCTCGATACATCTTAGTACTACCTGGGTGCATAGCAAAAGGACCACTATGACCTTCAGTCAGAATAGTACGCCTCAACTCCGCATCATTAGGCACCACTATCCGACTCCCAAAACACAACACTCCATCATCATTAAAACAGAAATCCGAAGGTCTACCCTCCGCGATATCCTGAACATGCGGCACCAAGGAATCATCCAGCAACTGCTTTTCCTTGATCAACTGAACCAAGGATGGTTTCACTTGCAACTCAGCTACAAGACCACCATCACGCGAAATACTCAAACTGGCAAACATAGCCCTCAGCTCAACAGCTACCTTCCTACTCAAGGCATCCGCTACAACATTAGCCTTCCCAGGGTGATACTCAATCGTCAAATCATAATCCTTGAGCAACTCCAGCCAACGTCGCTGCCTGAGATTCAACTCCTTTTGAGACATCAGATACTTCAAACTCTTGTGATCCGTGTACACAGTACACTTCTCACCATACAGGTAATGTCTCCAGATCTTCAGAGCAAAAACCACTGCAGCCAACTCTATGTCATGCGTAGGATAATTGCGCTCATGCACCTTCAACTGCCGCGATGCATAAGCTACCACCTTACCCTCTTGCATCAACACACATCCCAAACCAACATAGGATGCATCACTATACACCACAAACTCTTTCCCTGATTCAGGTTGAACCAAGATAGGAGCTTGCGTCAAAGCCGCTTTAAGCTTCTCAAAAGCCTGCTGTCTCGCCTCTGTCCACTCATACCTAACATCCTTCTGCAACAACTTTGTCAAAGGTGCAGCAATCTTAGAAAACCCATCCACAAACCTCCGATAGTATCCTGCCAAACCGAGGAAACTACGAACTTCATGAACAGACTTAGGAACCTTCCAATTCATCACCGCCTCAACCTTCTGAGGATCAACCCGAATCCCCTTAGCAGAAACCACATGCCCAAGAAACACCACCTCTCTTAACCAGAACTCACATTTGCTCAGCTTAGCATAAAGCTGATTCTCCAACAAAGCCTGCAAAACAATCCTCAAATGCTCTTCGTTCTCCTCCTCAGTACGCGAGTACACGAGGATATCATCGATGAACACCACAACAAACTTGTCTAGGTATTCATGAAACACACGATTCATCATGTCCATGAAAGCAGCAGGAGCATTGGTTAAACCAAACGGCATCACCAGGAACTCATAATGCCCATACCTTGTCCTGAAAGCTGTCTTAGGCACATCCACATCCTTCACCTTCAACTGGTAATACCCTGACCTCAAGTCAATCTTAGAGAACACAGCAGCTCCCCGAAATTGATCAAAGAGATCATCAATTCTCGGCAAAGGATACCGATTTTTGATAGTCAACTTGTTCAGCTGACGGTAATCAATGCAAATCCTCATAGTGCCATCCTTCTTCTTCACGAACAAGACCGGTGCACCCCAAGGCGACACACTCGGCCGAATGAAACCACGCTCAAGCAACTCTTGCAACTGCGTCTTCAGCTCTTTCAGCTCCTTAGGTGCCCTTCTATAGGGAGTAATGGACACAGGAGTTGTATTCTCATACAACTCAATCCCAAACTCCACCTCGCGATTAGGAGGTAAACCAGGCAACTCCTCAGGAAACACACCAGGAAACTCCTTCATAACCCTGATATCTTGCACCCTCAACTCCTTAGAGCTAGGATTCATCACAAAAGCTAGGTAAGCTTCATAGCCTTGCCTCAGCATTCGGCTCGCCTCCAACGTAGACACCACATTGGCAAGAAACTTCACATTCTCACCAACCACAACAACATCATAATCATCCGCAAGCTTCAGCGAAACTCGCTTATTTTCACAATCCACCACAGCACGATGCTCAGCAAGCCAATCCATACCAAGGATTACATCAAAACCATAGAAAGGTAACTCCATGAGGTCAACATGAAAAACATGATCTTGAACAACCAAAGGACACCTTCTATACAGCTTTCGAGTCACAACAGTCTCACCAAAAGAACTAGTGACACGCATACCAACATCCAAAGACTCAACAGGCAAACCAAGCAATTCAGCATGCTCACACAATATGTAAGAGTGCGTAGATCCAGAATCAATCAAGGAAAGTAATGACAAGGATTGCAGAGTAAAAGTACCTGCGATCACATCCGCGTCATTCCTCCCCTCTCGCTGAGCAAACACTCTAGCCTGCCCGCCACCCTCTGGCTGCACAACTACAACATGAGCCACACCTCGGCCACCTTCCTCTCTCCGCTGGAAATTACCACGGCCGCGCCCACGACCTCTCTGCGGTGCTGCAACAACAGGAGCACGAACTTGGCCACCAGCCAACATAGGACAATCACGCCTCAAATGATCCAAAGATCCACAGCTCCAGCAACCATTACCAGCTGCCGCAACAGGAGCTTGCACCTCCCTCACAGCACGAGGACAATCACGTTTCATGTGGCCATGCGAACCACAAATCCAACAAGCACTCGGATCAGCTCTAGCGTTGCCTCCCCGAGCAGGTGCTCCACCACCTCGCTTAGCCGAGGACTGATACTTCTGATCACGTCCCCTCTTGTTCCGTCCACCACCGGAACTATACTCAGCTGCTCGCTTACCAGCACCTTTAGCAGATAAACCCAAGTTCATCTCAATGTCCTTTGCTCGGCCCACCAGCACATCAAAATCATCATACTCGGTAGCCAGCACATACATCTTCACATCCGTCACTAAGCCATAACGGAACCTTTCACACCTCGCCCGCTCATCCGGGACAAGCTCAGGTGCATATTGACTGAGTCGAACAAACTGTACTTCATACTCAGCCACCGTCATGCTCCCTTGAGTAAGAGACATGAACTCCCTCTTTTTCTCATCTAGGTACCTCACACCCAGATACCTTCTCTTGAACACATTCTGAAAGAATGTCCAAGTCACATCAACTTCTGCCATCCCAACAATAGTGGTTGTCCACCACGTATATGCATCCTTCTGCAGCAAGGACACAACACAGCCAAGCTTCTGCACATTAGTGCAACTCATCTGACCCAAGATCCTCTTGGTACTCTCTAACCAAGCCTCAGAACCCTCAGCAGACATACCCCTGAACTCAGTCCCTCCCAGACTGCGCAAACGCTCCAAAGGTAGTCTAACTCCAGCATCTTCCTGATGCCCAGCTCCTCGAGCTCCAGCTACCGCTGCTTGAAAAGCACCAGCTATAGCTTGAATTAACACCGTCATGTCAGGAACAGCCTGCCCCTGACCAGCCTCAGGTCCAGCAGCCTCAGCACCAGCTGCAGCTCCAGCTTCCTCAGCCCCAGCACCACCACCACCAGGTGGAGGAGGTAAAACCGCGCTCTCAACGTTCTCCTCATTTTCATTCTCATTCTGAGCCGTAGCTCGCACATTACTCATCAACTCTCTACGAGGTGCCATACTCTAATTATGCAATCACAATGCAAAATAAACAAAGTCAGGCCCAGCAAGGTAAGCAATCCAAGTGCTCAAGCTCATTTCCAATTAAAAACAACATCATTTCATTAGCTTTGATTTGGCAATGGGTACCCACAACATGCTTCATCACCGCATACATCTCAATTGCAACATTCATGCAATCCACTCAACAAGCATACAAAGCATACACACTTTAAACATTCACATACATATTCCCACTTACTCGAGAACTCAGCTCTGATACCACCAAATGTAACCCCCTTAACCCGGCCTAGACGGTTGACCCGAATTAAGAAAGTCACACGGGGAAAACCAAAGTCAACCCGAAAGTCAACCTTGATTAACGACCCTTTTTTTTTCTTTTTAACTTGTCTAGATGCACATTAACCCTAGTTATGATCATTCAAACAACATACTCAAAGATCATAAACATCAGAGATCGAACAGGGACCTGATTGAACAAATTACAACTTTAGGGACCAAATTGTAAATTCTGATAAATATAAGGACTTCACCCAAATTTAAGTTACCAGCTTGAAATTAATCATGTTTCATGCATCTCGGCCAAATTTCAGCTCAAACGGACATTCCAAACTCATACAATTGCACATACAAGAATCGGGACCAAAATGCAAACATTCTGAAACATATAACTACCAATGTCAGCCCCCAACGGTCATCCGTTCCGAAACGGGAGACAGCCCGTTTCGAAACGCGGGGCCGTTCCGCAACGCGTACCGAAACGAGGGCTGACAGTAGCCTTTCCGTTTCGGAACGGTGTCACCCGTTTCGGACGCCTGGGCTGCTTCGAGGCACCCGTTCCGAAACGGCAGGCACTGTTCCGATACGGCCTGCACAAAATGCAAAAATTTGCTTGCCTAAACATGCAATTGACCAACCAATCATGCTCCAATTGCTATCAAACTTTACCAGCATCTCATACAACATACAAGAGACATGTTGCAACATCAATTTGACATCATGGCATCAATTATGAAAAGCCCCAAATCTAAAGGCATGCTTCCTACACAAGCAAACCATTCAAGCATAAAACCTCCAAATCAAACACATAATGGCCAATTACAAAAACCAACATTAACAACAACATAAATCCAACTTAGGGAGTTCCAAACATCTCCCAAAACAACAACATAGGTCCCCCATTGCCAAATGTCAAAAGCTAAAAATGTTTAAGAAAACCTTTCCATACTTGAGCTCAACTTCCACTTGATTGCTTGCCTTCCTTGCTGCCCTCAATGCACCTTAATGCTCTGCATTATTGGTTTAGGAAAAGAGAGAGAGCGTAAGCAAAAGCTTAGTGAGGAATGCTCATTAAAACCACACAATAATGCATTTATAAAACTCCTTTATAAATCATACTTCAAAATACATTTAGACATGCTCACAAGCAATCTTAAACAAGCATCTCATGCTTCACATCATAACATGTCATATTGGCCACAAGTGATAATTACCATCTTTAAAACAAGATCAACATAAGACTCACACATGGACTTTTAAACACCATTGTGATCTTATCCCCAAGGACTTTTAAACACCTTGGCCCATGGACTTTTAAACACCATGGCAAGGACCACACAAGGACTTTTAAACACCTTTGTGTCCTTAACAAGTTTCACCTCAAGGACTTTTAAACACCTTGACCCCAAGGACTTTTAAACACCTTGGCCATGGACTTTTAAACACCATGATATAAATCACCCCAAGGACTTTTAAACACCTTGGCCCAAGGACTTTTAAACACCTTGGAAGGACCACACAAGGACTTTTAAACACCTTTGTGTCCGTAACAAGAACCATTCAAGGACTTTTAACCACCTTGATGTTCTTAAGTAAACAATGCTCACTCAAGGACTTTTAACCACCTTAGTGACCTTAACCTTTTCAAAAACATCACTTGCCAATATACATCATAAATCATCAATAATCCACTGTTTTAAAGCATTTAACCAAGCCATAAACATCATGCATCTTTAAGCATCAAACAACATTTATACAATGTTCAAAAACAAGGAACTCTAACCTTGAGCTTCCTTAAACACATGGCTTATAATCTCAGCAAGACACATGCTAGATATGCTTTAAAAATAGAATTTAAACATGCAACAAACACATTGCACCCAACCATCACATGGTTCCTCAACAAGAGAGTTTTTCTAAAAACTTACTCTTGAGCTTAGCAAAGTTGTTTAGACTTAGACTAAGCTCCCAAACCTCCAAAACATTGGTTTCAAGCCGAAAACCAAAATCCACTCACCGATTCCGTTTCGCCTCTTACCGAAACACCAAATCAAGCTTCCGGATCACCACCACTTGGATCCAAAGATGACTCCCCTGTTTTAACACATTAAAACAGTAGATTAATGCATCATCATGCATTAATAGCTTCAATGAAAGCACCTAAACTCGCTGCTCTCATCCACACTCCATTTTCGGCCACCAAACACAACCGAAAATGCATCCAAACAACTCCTCAACAAAGCCCAACCATAAACCATCAAAACTAAGCATCCTTAAACATCATTTAACAACTAAAAAGGACCTAACAACATCCTTATACCTCCAGCAACAACAGATCCACAAGATCACCCAAAAACAACCAAGAACCACAAGCTAAACTTAGGAAATTCAACCTATCCGGGTGTAACCCCCTTAACCCGGCCTAGACAGTTGACCCGAATTAAGAAAGTCACACGGGGAAAACCAAAGTCAACCCGAAAGTCAACCTTGATTAACGACCCTTTTTTTTCTTTTTAAACTTGTCTAGATGCATATTAATCCTTAGATACGATCATACAACATCATACTCAAAGATCATAAACATCAGATATCAAACAGGGACCCAATTGAACAAATTACAACTTTAGGGACCAAATTGTAATTTCTGATAATTATAAGGACTTAACCCAAATTGAAGTTACCAACTTGAAATTAATCAGGTTTCATGCTTCTCTGTGAAATTTCAGCTCAAAAGGACTTCCCAAACTCATACAATTGCACAAACAAGATTCAGGACCAAAATGCAAACAATTCAAAACATATAACTGCCACTGTCAGCCCCAACGGTCAGCCGTTCCGAAACGGGAGACAGCCCGTTTCGAAACGCGGGGCCGTTCCGCAACGCGTACCGAAACGAGGGCAGACAGTAGCCTATCCGTTTCGGAACGGTCCCTCCCGTTTCGGACGCCTGGGCTTGTTTAAGGCACCCATTCCGAAACGGTAGGTGCTGTTCCGAAACACCCTGCACAGATTGCCCCAAAATGCATACTTAAACATGCAATTAAACATCCAATCATGCTCCAAATGCCACCAAACTTTACCAGCATGCTAATCAACATATATGAGACATACTTGCATCAACAATTCATCAAAACATCAACATATATGGAAAGCTCCAAATCTATAGGCATGCTTCCTACACAAGCAACCATTCAAGCATAAACTTCCAAATCAAGCATATAAAGGCCAATTACAAAAACCAGCATTCTCAACAACCTAAAACATACTTGGGGAGTTCAAAACATCTCCCAAAACATACACATAGGTCCCCCATTGCCAAATTACCAAAAGCTAAATGTACTTAAGAAAACCTTCCATACTTTGAGCTTTACTTCCACTTGAATGCTTGCCTTCCTTGCTGCCCTCAAAGTACTTTAATGTTCTGCATTATTGGTTTGAGAAAACAAAGAGAGCGTAAGCAAAAGCTTAGTGAGGAATGCTCAATAAAACCATTCAATAATGCATTTATAAAACACTTTATAAATCATGCCTCAAATCATCATTTACACATGCACAAAAGCAATCTTTAAACGAGCATCTCATGCTTCATATCATTACATGTCATATTGGCCACAAGTGATACATTTCATTTCTTTAAAAACAAGTTCATCAACTTTCACCCCAAGGACTTTTAAACACCTTGGCCCCAAGGACTTTTAAACACCTTGGCCTATGGACTTTTAAACACCATAGAAAGGACCACACAAGGACTTTTAACTACCTTTGTGTCCGCATCAAGTTTCACATCAAGGACTTTTAAACACCTTGATCCCAAGGACTTTTAAACACCTTGGCCATGGACTTTTAAACACCATGATATAAATCACCTCAAGGACTTTTAAACACCTTGACCCCAAGGACTTTTAAACACCTTGGAAAGGATCACACAAGGACTTTTAAACACCTTTGTGTCCGTAACAAGAACCATCCAAGGACTTTTAACCACCTTGATGTTTTTAATTAAACAAGGCTCACTCAAGGACTTTTAACCACCTTAGTGACCTTAAGCTTTTCAATACATCACTTGCCAATATACATCATTATCATCAATTTATCCACTGTTTTAAAGCATTAAACCAAGCCATATTCATCATGCATTTAAAAGCATCAAACCACATTTAATCAATGTTCAAAAACAAGGAACTCTTACCTTGAGCTTCCTTCAACATATGGCTTACAAAAACAGCATTAACCATGCTAAATCATGCTTTCAAAACAGAATTTATGTAACGCCCCGGTTTTGGGCTTAGAAGTTTTGGGCGTTTACCGGTTTGGTCAAAGTGCTGTTCGAATCTAAGAGAGTGAATTTAGGAAAGCTTAGTTCGGGTTGCATTAAAAATATGGAAAAATGTTCTAAAATCAGCTTTTAATATATTTAAGTGAACTGTGAAATCAATTTTGGAAAATGAGTTTCGGAAGGGTGACATTTTGGCTAGTGACCAAAATGTAATTTTTGAAAGTTTTGTGACTGTTTTAGAAAGGATTGAAACTTTGAATCTTTAAGGAGCTATTTACCCAAAGGGAGTTTCTCCAGATTTTTCTAAGATATTTTAATGATTAATTCTGATTTTCAAGCAAAAGAAAAGTGGAGGGAAAATCATTTTGGTTATTTTGTAACTAATTCTCATATTTTCCAATTTCTCTTTTCTCTCATTTTCTCTCAACCCAAACACTTTCTCTCCAGAGATTTCCTTCTGATTTTGTCACTCATTTCTCTCTTTTCAATCTTCTTTTGATTCCTAATCATCATATCTACAAAACCTCTCAATTTGCTACTTGATTCATCAAGCTTTTTGGTTCCAAAAGAGGAGAAACTCAAGTTTGGAGGTAAGAACGTCCTTCTCCTCTAAACTTCAAGTTCTTTAATGAAATTCCTAAGTTCTCAATCCTTAATTGATGTTTTATAAATGGCTTTTAAGATTGGTTAATGGATCTTGGCTTAAAATGCAAGATTTGGTGTGTTTTTGATGAAATTTCGTTGGATCTGTTTAAGCAGTGTTTTAAGGTGTTAAAATGATGATTAATGAATGTTAATTTGATAAGGAATTGAGTTTTGATTAATGCAATCCCGGATAGGTTGAATTTCCTAAGTTTAGCTTATGATTCTTGGTTGTTTTTGAGGTGATCTTGTGGATCTGGTGTTGCTGGAGGTATAAGGATGTTGTTAGGTTCTTTTTAAATGTTAAAAGATGTTAAAGGATGTTAGGTTTTGATGGTTAATGGCTGGGCTTAGTTGAGAAGTGGTTTGGATGCATTTTCGATTGTGTTTGGTGGCCGAAAATGGAGTGTGGTTGAGAGCAGCGAGTTTAGGTGCTTTCATTGAAGCTATTAATGCATGATGATGCATTAATCTACTGTTTTAATGTGTTAAAACATGGGAGTCATCTTTGGATCCAAGTGGTGGTGATCCGGAGGCTTGATTTGGTGCTTCTGCAAGAGGCGAAGTGGAATCGGTGAGTGAAATTGGGTTTTCGGCTTTGAAACCAATGTCTTGGGAGCTTAGTTTAAGTCTAAACAACTTTGCTATGCTCAAGTGTAAGTTTTCGGAAATACTCACTAGTGGTGGCCATGATTTGATTGTTGTGCAATGTGGTTTATTGCATGTTTTAAATTCTGTTTCGAAAGCATGATTTAGCATGGTTAATGCTGTTTTTGTAAGCCATATGTTGAAGGAAGCCCAAGGTAAGAGCTCCTTGTTTTTGATCATTGATTAAATGTGGTTTGATGCTTTTAAATGCATGATGAATATGGCTTGGTTTAATGCTTTAGAACAGTGGATAAATTGATGATAATGATGTATATTGGCAAGTGATGTTTTGAAAAGGTTGAGGTCACTAAGGTGGTTAAAAGTCCTTGAGTGAGCCTTGTTACTTAAGAACATCAAGGTGGTTAAAAGTCCTTGGATGATTCTTGTTACGGACACAAATGTGTTTAAAAGTCCTTGTGTGGTCCTTTCTATGGTGTTTAAAAGTCCATAGGCCAAGGTGTTTAAAAGTCCTTGGGGTCAAGGTGTTTAAAAGTCCTTGAGGTGATTTAATTCATGGTGTTTAAAAGTCCATGGCCAAGGTGTTTAAAAGTCCTTGGGGTCAAGGTGTTTAAAAGTCCTTGAGGTAATTTATATCATGGTGTTTAAAAGTCCATGGCCAAGGTGTTTAAAAGTCCTTGGGGTCCAAGGTGTTTAAAAGTCCTTGGGGTGAAAGTTGATGAACTTGTTTTCAAAGAAATGAATTGTATCACTTGTGGCCAATATGACATGTAATGAAATGAAGCATGAGATGCTTGTTAATGTATGCTTTTGAGCATGTGTAAATGATGATTTGAAGCATGATTTATAAGTGTTTTATAAATGCATTATTGGATGGTTTTATTGAGCATTCCTCACTAAGCTTTTGCTTACGCTCTCTTTGTTTTCTCAAACCAATATTGCAGAGCATTAAAGTACTTTGAGGGCAGCAAGGAAGGCAAGCATTCAAGTGGTAGTAAAGCTCAAAGTATGGAAGGTTTTCTTAAGTACATTTAGCTTTTGGTAATTTGGCATTGGGGGACCTATGTGTATGTTGTGGGAGATGTTTTGAACTCCCTAAGTATGTTGAATGTTGTTGAGAATGCTGGTTTTTGTGGTTGGCCTTTATATGCTTGAATGGTTGCTTGTGTAGGAAGCATGCCTATAGATTTGGGGCTTTTCATATATGTGGATGTTTTGATGAATTGTTGATGCAAGTATGTCTCATATATGTTGAATTGCATGTTGGCAAAGTTTGGTGGCATTTGGAGCATGATTGGTTGGTCAATTGCATGTTTAAGTATGCATTTTTGGGCAATCTGTGCAGGGTGTTTCGGAACAGCACCTACCGTTTTGGAACAGGTGCCTTAAACAAGCCCAGGCGTCCGAAACGGGAGGGACCGTTCCGAAACGGAAAGGCTACTGCCCGACCCCCGTTTCGGTACGCGTTGCGGAACGGCCCCGTGTTTCGAAACGGGCTGTCTCCCGTTTCGGAACGGGTGACCGTTGGGGGCTGACATTGGCAGTTAAATGTTTTGAAATGTTTGCATTTTGGTCCTGAATCTTGTTTGTGCAATTGTATGAGTTTGGGAAGTCCTTTTGAGAAGCATGAAACATGATTAATTTCAAGTTGGTAACTTCAATTTGGGTTAAGTCCTTATAATTATCAGAATTTACAATTTGGTCCCTAAAGTTGTAAATTGTTCAATTGGGTCCCTGTTAGATCTCTGATGTTTATGATCTTTGAGTATGCTGTTGTATGAACATATCTAAGGCTTAATATGCATCTAGACAAGTTTTAAAAGAAAAAAAGGGTCGTTAATCAAGGTTGACTTTCGGGTTGACTTTGGTTTTCCCCGTGTGACTTTCTTAATTCGGGTCAACCGTCTAGGCCGGGTTAAGGGGGTTACATTTGGTGGTATCAGAGCTGAGTTCTCGAGTAATTGGGAATGAATGTGTGCATGATTGAAGTGTGTATGCTTTGTATGCTTGTTGAGTGGAAGCATGTTGAGTGAATTGTATGTATGTTGCATTTGAGATGTATGTGGAGATGTAGCATGTTGTGGGTACCCATTGCCAAATAAAAGCTAATGAAATGGTGTTGATTTTGAATGAAATTGAGCTTGAATACTTGGATTGCTTACCTTGCTGGGCCTGACTTTGTTTTATTTGTGTTGTGATTGCATGGTAAAAGTATGGCACCACGTAGAGAGTTACGAGGTAATGTGCGAGCTACGGCTCCTAATGAGAACGAGAGTGAGGAAAACACGGGTAGTGCGGTGTTACCTCCTCCTCCACCTGGTGGTGGTGGTGCTGGGGCTGAGGAAGCTGGAGCTGCAGCTGGCGCTGGAGCTGCTGGACCTGGGGCTGGTCAGGGGCATGCTATGCCTGATATGACGATGTTAGTGCAAGCTATTGCTGGTGCTTTTCAAGCAGCAGTAGCTGGGGCTCGTGGAGCGGGGCATCGGGAAGATGCTGGTGTCAGACTACCTTTGGAGCGTCTGCGTAGTCTTGGTGGGACTGAGTTCAGGGGTATGTCTGCTGAGAGTTCTGAAGCTTGGCTAGAGAGTACCAAGCGAATCTTGGGCCAGATGAGTTGCACTGATGTGCAGAAGCTGGGTTGTGTTGTGTCCTTGCTGCAGAAGGATGCGTATACGTGGTGGACAACCACTATTGCTGGGATGGCAGAAGCTGATGTGACTTGGACATTCTTTCAGAATGTGTTCAAGCGGAGATATCTTGGTGTGAGATATCTTGATGAGAAGAAGCGTGAATTCATGTCTCTTACCCAAGGGAGCATGAGTGTGGCTGAGTATGAAGTGCAGTTTGTGCGACTCAGTCAGTATGCACCTGAGCTGGTACCTGATGAGCGGGCAAGGTGCGAGAGGTTCCGTTATGGTTTAGAGACGGATGTGAAAATGTATTTGCTGGCCGCCGAGTATGATGATTTTGATGTGTTGGTGGGCCGAGCCAAGGACGTTGAGATGAACTTGAGTTTATCTGCTAAGGGTGCTGGCAAGCGAGCTGCTGAGTATAGTTCTGGAGGTGGACGGAACAAGAGGGGACGTGATCAGAAGTATCAGTCTTCAGCTAAGAGAGGTGGTGGTGCACCTGCTAGAGGAGGCAATGCTAGAGCTGATCCGAGTGCTTATTGGATCTGTGGTTCACGTGGTCACATGAAACGTGACTGTCCTCGTGCTGTGAGAGAGGTGCAAGCTCCTGTTGCGGCAGCTGGTAATGGGTGCTGGAATTGTGGATCCGTAGACCATTTGAGGCGTGATTGTCCTAGGTTGGCTGGTGATCAGGTGCGTGCTCCTGTTGTTGCTGCACCGCAGAGAGGTCGTGGGCGCGGCCGTGGTAATTTCCAGAGGAGAGAGGAAGGTGGTCGTGGAGTGGCCCATGTTGTGGCTATTCAGCCTGAAGGTGGAGGCCAAGCGAGGGTGTATGCTCAGCGTGAGGGAAGGAATGATGCGGATGTGATTGCAGGTACCTTTACTTTGCAATCCTTGTCATTGCTTTCTTTGATAGATTCTGGATCTACGCATTCATACATTTTGCGTGAGCATGCTGAATTGCTTGGTTTGCCTGTTGAGTCTTTGGATGTTGGTGTTCGTGTCACTAGTTCTTTTGGTGAGACTGTTGTGACTCGTAAGCTTTATAGAAGGTGTCCCTTGGTTGTTCAAGAACATGTTTTTCATGTTGATCTTATGGAGTTACCTTTTTATGGCTTTGATGTAATCCTGGGTATGGATTGGCTTGCTGAGCATCGCGCTGTTGTGGATTGTGAAAACAAGCGAGTTTCGCTTAAGCTTGCGGATGATTATGAAGTTGTTGTGGTTGGTGAGAATGTGAAGTTTCTTGCCAATGTGGTGTCTACCTTGGAGGCGAGCAGGATGCTGAGGCAAGGTTGCGAAGCCTATCTAACTTTTGTGATGAATCCTAGCTCTAAAGAGTTGAGGGTGCAAGATATCAGAGTTGTGAAGGAGTTTCCTGGTGTTTTTCCTGAGGAGTTGCCTGGGTTACCTCCTAACCGCGAGGTGGAGTTTGGAATTGAGCTGTATGAGAATACAACTCCTGTGTCCATTACTCCCTATAGAATGGCACCTAAGGAGCTGAAGGAGCTGAAGACGCAGTTGCAAGAGTTGCTTGATCATGGTTTCATCCAGCCGAATGTGTCACCTTGGGGAGCACCGGTCTTGTTTGTGAAGAAGAAGGATGGCACTATGAGAATATGCATTGATTACCGTCAGCTGAACAAGTTGACTATCAAGAATCGGTATCCTTTGCCGAGGATTGATGATCTCTTTGATCAATTTCGGGGAGCTGCTGTGTTCTCTAAGATTGACTTGAGGTCAGGGTATTATCAGTTGAAGGTGAAGGATGTGGATGTGCCTAAGACAGCTTTCAGGACAAGGTATGGGCATTATGAGTTCCTCGTGATGCCGTTTGGGTTGACAAATGCTCCTGCTGCTTTCATGGACATGATGAATCGTGTGTTTCATGAATACCTGGACAAGTTTGTTGTGGTGTTCATTGATGATATCCTCGTGTACTCGCGTACTGAGGAGGAGCATGAAGAGCATTTGAGGATTGTTTTGCAAGCTTTGTTGGAGAATCAGCTTTATGCTAAGCTGAGTAAGTGTGAGTTCTGGTTAAGGGAGGTGGTGTTTCTTGGGCATGTGGTCTCAGCTGAGGGGATTCGTGTTGATCCTCAGAAGATTGAGGCGGTGATGAATTGGAAAGTTCCTAAGTCTGTTCATGAGGTCCGTAGTTTCCTTGGTTTGGCGGGATACTACCGAAGGTTTGTGGATGGTTTTTCCAAGATTGCTGCTCCTTTGACGAAGCTGTTGCAAAAGGATGTTAAGTATGAGTGGACGGAAGCGAGACAGCAGGCTTTTGAGAAGCTTAAGGCGGCTTTGACGCAAGCTCCTATCTTGATTCAGCCTGAATCAGGGAAAGAGTTTGTGGTTTACAGTGATGCATCCTATGTTGGTTTGGGGTGTGTGCTGATGCAGGAGGGTAAGGTGGTGGCTTATGCATCGCGGCAGTTGAAAGTGCATGAGCGCAATTACCCTACGCATGATATTGAGCTGGCTGCAGTGGTTTTTGCTCTGAAGATCTGGAGACATTATCTGTATGGTGAGAAGTGTACTGTGTACACAGATCACAAGAGTTTGAGGTATCTGATGTCTCAGAAGGAGTTGAATCTTAGGCAGCGGCGTTGGTTGGAGTTGCTCAAGGATTATGATCTGACGATTGAGTATCATCCTGGAAAAGCTAATGTTGTAGCGGATGCCTTGAGTAGAAAAGTAGCTGTTGAGCTGAGGGCTATGTTTGCTAGCTTGAGCATATCGCAAGATGGTGGTCTCGTTGCTGAGTTGCAAGTGAAACCCTCTTTGGTTCAGTTGATCAAGGATAAGCAGTTGCTGGATGATTCCTTGGTGCCGCTTGTTCAGGATATCGCGGAGGGTAGACCTTCGGATTTCTGTTTTAATGATGATGGTGTGTTGTGTTTTGGGAGTCGGATAGTAGTGCCTGCTGATGTTGAGTTGAGGCGCGCTATTCTGACTGAAGGTCATAGTAGTCCTTTTGCTATGCACCCTGGTAGTACTAAGATGTACCGTGATCTTCGTGATGAGTACTTTTGGGTGGGTTTGAAGAAAGATGTTGCGGAGTTTGTTAGCAAGTGTTTGGTATGTCAGCGAGTTAAGGCTGAGCATCAGTTTCCTTCAGGGTTGTTGCAACCGTTGAAAATCCCTGAGTGGAAGTGGGAACGGGTTACCATGGATTTTGTATCTGGTTTACCTTTGTCTCCCTCGAAGAAGAATTCAGTGTGGGTGATTGTGGATCGCCTAACGAAGTGTGCGCATTTCTTGCCTGTGCATACCACGTTTTCTTTGGATAAGTTCGCAGAGCTGTACATTGATGAGATTGTGCGGCTGCATGGTGTGCCTAAGTCGATTGTGTCGGATAGGGATCCGAGGTTCACATCGCGGTTCTGGCAGTGTTTGCATCAAGCTCTGGGTACAAGGTTGCATTTCAGTACATCCTATCATCCTCAGTCGGATGGTCAGTCTGAGCGAGTAATCCAGATTTTGGAGGATATGTTGAGGTGCTGCGTGATTGAGTTCCAAGGTTCTTGGGAGAAGCATCTACCTTTGGTTGAGTTTGCTTATAACAACAGTTATCAGGCAAGTATACAGATGGCACCTTATGAGGCTTTGTACGGGAGGAAGTGTAGGACTCCTCTTTGTTGGGCTGAAACTGGTCAAAAGTTGGTTTCGATGCCGGCTTTGTTGAAAGGGACAACAGAGAAGGTAAAGCTCATTTGTGAGCGGTTGAAGGCTGCTTCTGATCGGCAGAAGTCTTACGCGGATTTGAAGAGTAAGGAGATGGAGTATGCAGTGGGTGACCGTGTGTTCTTGAAGGTTTCGCCTTGGAAGAAGGTGATGCGGTTTGGCCGAAAGGGTAAGTTGAGCCCTAGGTACATTGGACCATATGAGGTGGTTGAGCGTGTGGGTCCTGTTGCGTATCGGTTGAGGTTACCACGGGAGTTGGAGAAGATTCATGATGTGTTCCATGTCTCTATGCTCCGGAGGTATAGATCTGATCCTTCGTATGTGATGCCTGTGGAGGAAGTGGTTTTGAATCCGGATTTGACCTATGATGAGGAACCGGTGAAGGTTCTGGATTCGGATAGCAAGGTTCTTCGTGGCAAGACCATTGAGTTGGTGAAGGTGCTGTGGAAGCATCGAGGTGTTGAGGAAGCCACGTGGGAGCGGAAGGAAGACATGCTGAAGCAGTTTCCTTATCTCTTTCCGTCAGGTAAATTTCGGGGACGAAATTTCTTAAGGGGGGGAGAGTTGTAACGCCCCGGTTTTGGGCTTAGAAGTTTTGGGCGTTGACCGGTTTGGTCAAAGTGCTGTTCGAATCTAAGAGAGTGAATTTAGGAAAGCTTAGTTCGGGTTGCATTAAAAATATGGAAAAATGTTCTAAAATCATCTTTTAAAATATTTAAGTGAACTGTGAAATCAATTTTGGAAAATGAGTTTCGGAAGGGTGACATTTTGGCCAGTGACCAAAATGTAATTTTTGAAAGTTTTGTGACTGTTTTAGAAAGAATTGAAACTTTGAATCTTTAAGGAGCTATTTACCCAAAGGGAGTTTCTCCAGATTTTTCTAAGATATTTTAATGATTAATTCTGATTTTCAAGCAAAAGAAAAGTGGAGGGAAAATCATTTTGGTTATTTTGTAACTAATTCTCATATTTTCCAATTTCTCTTTTCTCTCATTTTCTCTCAACCCAAACACTTTCTCTCCAGAGATTTCCTTCTGATTTTGTCACTCATTTCTCTCTTTTCAATCTTCTTTTGATTCCTAATCATCATATCTACAAAACCTCTCAATTTGCTACTTGATTCATCAAGCTTTTTGGTTCCAAAAGAGGAGAAACTCAAGTTTGGAGGTAAGAACGTCCTTCTCCTCTGAACTTCAAGTTCTTTAATGAAATTCCTAAGTTCTCAATCCTTAATTGATGTTTTATAAATGGCTTTTAAGATTGGTTAATGGATCTTGGCTTAAAATGCAAGATTTGGTGTGTTTTTGATGAAATTTCGTTGGATCTGTTTAAGCAGTGTTTTAAGGTGTTAAAATGATGATTAATGAATGTTAATTTGATAAGGAATTGAGTTTTGATTAATGCAATCCCGAATAGGTTGAATTTCCTAAGTTTAGCTTATGATTCTTGGTTGTTTTTGAGGTGATCTTGTGGATCTGGTGTTGCTGGAGGTATAAGGATGTTGTTAGGTTCTTTTTAGATGTTAAAAGATGTTAAAGGATGTTAGGTTTTGATGGTTAATGGCTGGGCTTAGTTGAGAAGTGGTTTGGATGCATTTTCGGTTGTGTTTGGTGGCCGAAAATGGAGTGTGGTTGAGAGCAGCGAGTTTAGGTGCTTTCATTGAAGCTATTAATGCATGATGATGCATTAATCTACTGTTTTAATGTGTTAAAACAGGGGAGTCATCTTTGGATCCAAGTGGTGGTGATCCGGAGGCTTGATTTGGTGCTTCGGCAAGAGGCGAAGTGGAATCGGTGAGTGAAATTGGGTTTTCGGCTTTGAAACCAATGTCTTGGGAGCTTAGTTTAAGTCTAAACAACTCTGCTAAGCTCAAGTGTAAGTTTTCGGAAATACTCACTAGTGGTGGCCATGATTTGATTGTTGTGCAATGTGGTTTTATTGCATGTTTTAAATTCTGTTTCGAAAGCATGATTTAGCATGGTTAATGCTATTTTTGTAAGCCATATGTTGAAGGAAGCCCAAGGTAAGAGCTCCTTGTTTTTGATCATTGATTAAATGTGGTTTGATGCTTTTAAATGCATGATGAATATGGCTTGGTTTAATGCTTTAGAACAGTGGATAAATTGATGATAATGATGTATATTGGCAAGTGATGTTTTGAAAAGGTTGAGGTCACTAAGGTGGTTAAAAGTCCTTGAGTGAGCCTTGTTACTTAAGAACATCAAGGTGGTTAAAAGTCCTTGGATGATTCTTGTTACGGACACAAAGGTGTTTAAAAGTCCTTGTGTGGTCCTTTCTATGGTGTTTAAAAGTCCATAGGCCAAGGTGTTTAAAAGTCCTTGGGGTCAAGGTGTTTAAAAGTCCTTGAGGTGATTTAATTCATGGTGTTTAAAAGTCCATGGCCAAGGTGTTTAAAAGTCTTTGGGGTCAAGGTGTTTAAAAGTCCTTGAGGTAATTTATATCATGGTGTTTAAAAGTCCATGGCCAAGGTGTTTAAAAGTCCTTGGGGTCCAAGGTGTTTAAAAGTCCTTGGGGTGAAAGTTGATGAACTTGTTTTCAAAGAAATGAATTGTATCACTTGTGGCCAATATGACATGTAATGAAATGAAGAATGAGATGCTTGTTAAAGTATGCTTTTGAGCATGTGTAAATGATGATTTGAAGCATGATTTATAAGTGTTTTATAAATGCATTATTGGATGGTTTTATTGAGCATTCCTCACTAAGCTTTTGCTTACGCTCTCTTTGTTTTCTCAAACCAATATTGCAGAGCATTAAAGTACTTTGAGGGCAGCAAGGAAGGCAAGCATTCAAGTGGTAGTAAAGCTCAAAGTATGGAAGGTTTTCTTAAGTACATTTAGCTTTTGGTAATTTGGCAATGGGGGACCTATGTGTATGTTTTGGGAGATGTTTTGAACTCCCTAAGTATGTTGAATGTTGTTGAGAATGTTGGTTTTTGTGGTTGGCCTTTATATGCTTGAATTGGAAGTTTATGCTTGAATGGTTGCTTGTGTAGGAAGCATGCCTATAGATTTGGGGCTTTTCATATATGTGGATGTTTTGATGAATTGTTGATGCAAGTATGTCTCATATATGTTGAATTGCATGTTGGCAAAGTTTGGTGGCATTTGGAGCATGATTGGTTGGTCAATTGCATGTTTAAGTATGCATTTTTGGGCAATCTGTGCAGGGTGTTTCGGAACAGCACCTACCGTTTCGGAACGGGTGCCTTAAACAAGCCCAGGCGTCCGAAACGGGAGGGACCGTTCCGAAACGAAAAGGCTACTGCCCGACCCCCGTTTCGGTACGCGTTGCGGAACGGCCCCGTGTTTCGCAACGGGCTGTCTCCCGTTTCGGAACGGGTGACCGTTGGGGGCTGACATTGGCAGTTAAATGTTTTGAAATGTTTGCATTTTGGTCCTGAATCTTGTTTGTGCAATTGTATGAGTTTGGGAAGTCCTTTTGAGCTGAAATTTCACAGAGAAGCATGAAACATGATTAATTTCAAGTTGGTAACTTCAATTTGGGTTAAGTCCTTATAATTATCAGAATTTACAATTTGGTCCCTAAAGTTGTAAATTGTTCAATTGGGTCCCTGTTAGATCTCTGATGTTTATGATCTTTGAGTATGCTGTTGTATGAACATATCTAAGGCTTAATATGCATCTAGACAAGTTTTAAAAGAAAAAAAAGGGTCGTTAATCAAGGTTGACTTTCGGGTTGACTTTGGTTTTCCCCGTGTGACTTTCTTAATTCGGGTCAACCGTCTAGGCCGGGTTAAGGGGGTTACAATTTAAAACATGCAATAAACCACATTGCACAACAATCAAATCATGGCCACCACTAGAGAGTATTTCTGAAAACTTACACTTGAGCTTAGCAAAGTGGTTTAGACTTAAACTAAGCTCCCAAGACATTGGTTTCAAAGCCGAAAACCCAATTTCACTCACCGATTCCACTTCGCCTCTTGCCGAAGCACCAAACCAAGCCCCCGGATCACCACCACTTGGATCCAAAGATGACTCCCCTATTGTAACACATTAAAACAGTAGATTAATGCATCATCATGCATTAATAGCTTCAATGAAAGCACCTAAACTCGCTGCTCTCATCCATACTCCATTTTCGGCCACCAAACACAACCGAAAATGCATCCAAACCACTTCTCAACAAAGCCCAGCCATAAACTAACAAAACCTAACATCCTTTAACACCATTTAACATCTAAAAAGAGCTTAACAACATCCTTATACCTCCAGCAACAACAGATCCACAAGATCACTCCAAAAACAACCAAGAATCATAAGCTAAACTTAGGAAATTCAACCTATCCGGGATTGCATTACTCAAAACTCAATTCCTTATCAAATTAACATTCATTAATCATCATTTTAACACCTTAAAACACTGCTTAAACAGATCCAACGAAATTTCATCAAAAACACACCAAATCTTGCATTTTAAGCCAAGATCCATTAAACAATCTTAAAAGCCATTTATAAAACATCAATTAAGGATTGAGAACTTAGGAATTTCATTAAAGAACTTGAAGTTCAGAGGAGAAGGACGTTCTTACCTCCAAACTTGAGTTTCTCCTCTTTTAGAGCCAAAAAGCTTGAAGAATCAACTTGCAAATTGAGAGGTTTTGTTGATGTGATGATTAGAAATCAAAAGAAGATTGAAAAGAGAGAATTGAGTGACAAAATCAGAAGGAAATCTCTGGAGAGAAAGTGTTTGGTTTGAGAGAAAATGAGAGAAAAGAAAAATTGGAAAATATGAGAAATTAGTTACAAAAGCCAAAGTGATTTTCCCTCCACTTTTCTTTAGCTTGAAAATCAGAATTAATCATTAAAATATCTTAGAAAAATCTGGAGAAACTCCCTTTGGGTAAATAGCTCCTTAAAGATTCAAAGTTTCAATCCTTTATAAAACAGTCACGCAACTTTCAAAAATTACATTTTGGTCACTAGCCAAAATGTCACCCTTCCAAACCTCATTTTTCAAAATTGATTTCACAGTTCACTTTTATATATTAAAAGATGATTTTAGAATATTTTCCCATATTTTTAATGCAACCCGAACTAGGCTTTCCTAAATTCACCCTCTTAGATTCGAACAGCACTTTGACCAAACCGGTCAACGCCCAAAACTCCTAAGCCCAAAACCGGGGCGTTACAACTCTCCCCCCCTTAAGAAATTTCGTCCTCGAAATTTACCTGAAGGAAAGAGATAAGGAAACTGCTTCAGCATGTCTTCCTTCCGCTCCCACGTGGCTTCCTCAACACCTCGATGCTTCCACAGCACCTTCACCAACTCGATGGTCTTGCCACGAAGAACCTTGCTATCCGAATCCAGAACCTTCACCGGTTCCTCATCGTAGGTCAAATCCGGATTCAAAATCACTTCCTCCACAGGCATCACATGCGAAGGATCAGATCTATACTTCCGGAGCATAGAAACATGAAACACATCATGAATCTTCTCCAACTCCTGAGGTAACCTCAACCGATACGCAACAAGACCCACACGCTCAACCACCTCGTATGGTCCAATGTACCTAGGGCTCAACTTGCCCTTCCGGCCAAACCGCATCACCTTCTTCCAAGGCGAAACCTTCAAGAACACACGGTCACCCACCGCATACTCTATCTCCTTACGCTTCAAATCCGCGTAAGATTTTTGCCGATCAGAGGCAGCCTTCAACCGCTCACAAATGAGCTTTACCTTCTCTGTGGTCCCTTTCAACAAAGCCGGCATCGAAACCAACTTTTGACCAGTTTCAGCCCAACAGAGAGGAGTCCTACACTTCCTCCCGTACAAAGCCTCATAAGGTGCCATCTGTATACTTGCCTGATAGCTGTTGTTATAAGCAAACTCAACCAAAGGCAGATGCTTCTCCCAAGAACCTTGGAACTCAATCACGCAGCACCTCAACATATCCTCCAAAATCTGGATAACTCGCTCAGACTGACCATCCGACTGAGGATGATAGGATGTACTGAAATGCAACCTTGTACCCAAGGCTTGATGCAAACACTGCCAGAAACGCGATGTGAACCTCGGATCCCTATCCGACACAATCGACTTAGGCACACCATGCAGCCGCACAATCTCAGCAATGTACAGCTCTGCCAACTTATCCAAAGAAAACGTGGTATGCACAGGCAAGAAATGCGCACACTTCGTTAGGCGATCCACAATCACCCACACCGAATTCTTCTTCGAGGGAGACAAAGGTAAACCAGATACAAAATCCATGGTAACCCTTTCCCACCTCCATTCAGGGATTTTCAACGGTTGCAACAACCCCGAAGGAAACTGATGCTCAGCCTTAACTCGCTGACATACCATACAGTTGCTAACAAACTCCGCAACATCTTTCTTCAAACCCACCCAGTAGTACTCATCACGAAGATCACGATACATCTTAGTACTACCAGGGTGCATAGCAAAAGGACTACTATGACCTTCAGTCAGAATAGCACGCCTCAACTCAGCATCAGCAGGCACCACTATCCGACTCCCAAAACACAACACTCCATCGTCATTAAAGCAGAAATCCGAAGGTCTACCCTCCGCGATATCCTAAACATGAGACACCAAGGAATCATCCAGCAACTGCTTATCCTTGATCAACTGAACCCAAGATGGTTTCACTTTCAACTCAGCAACAAGACCACCATCTTGCGATATGCTCAAGCTAGCAAACATAGCCCTCAGCTCAACAGCTACTTTCCTACTCAAGGCATCCGCAACAACATTAGCTTTTCCAGGATGATACTCAATCGTCAAATCATAATCCTTGAGCAACTCCAACCAACACCACTGCCTAAGATTCAACTCCTTCTGAGACATCAGATACCTCAAACTCTTGTGATCCGTGTACACCGTACACTTCTCACCATACAGATAATGTCTCCAGATCTTCAGGGAAAAACCACTGCAGCCAGCTCAATATCATGCGTAGGGTAATTGCGCTCATGCATTTTCAACTGCCGCGATGCATAAGCCACCACCTTACCCTCCTGCATCATCACACACCCCAAACCAACATAGGATGCATCACTATAAACCACAAACTCTTTTCCTGATTCAGGCTGAACCAAGATAGGAGCTTGCGTCAAAGCCGCCTTAAGCTTCTCAAAAGCCTGCTGTCTCGCTTCCGTCCACTCATACTTAACATCCTTTTGCAACAGCTTCGTCAAAGGAGCAACAATCCTGGAAAAACCATCCACAAACCTACGGTAGTATCCCGCCAAACCAAGGAAACTACGAACTTCATGAACAGACTTAGGAACCTTCCAGTTCATCACCGCCTCAATCTTCTGAGGATCAACACGAATCCCCTCAGCTGAGACCACATGCCCAAGAAACACCACCTCCTTAAGCCAGAACTCACACTTGCTCAGCTTAGCATAAAGCTGATTCTCCAACAAAGCTTGCAAAACAATCCTCAAATGCTCTTCATGCTCCTCCTCAGGAAAAACACCAGGAAACTCCTTCACAACTCTGATATCTTGCACCCTCAACTCTTTAGAGCTAGGATTCATCACAAAAGCTAGATAAGCTTCGCAACCTTGCCTCAGCATCCTGCTCGCCTCCAAGGTAGACACCACATTGGCAAGAAACTTCACATTCTCACCAACCACAACAACTTCATAATCATCCGCAAGCTTAAGCGAAACTCGCTTGTTTTCACAATCCACAACAGCACGATGCTCAGCAAGCCAATCCATACTAAGGATTACATCAAAGCCATAAAAGGGCAACTCCATAAGATCAACATGAAAAACATGTTCTTGAACAACCAAGGGACACCTTCTATAAAGCTTTCGAGTCACAACAGTCTCACCAAAAGAACTAGTGACACGAATACCAACATCCAAAGACTCAACAGGCAAACCAAGCAATTCAGCATGCTCACGCAAAATGTATGAATGCGTAGATCCAGAATCTATCAAAGAAAGCAATGACAAGGATTGCAAAGTACAGGTACCTGCAATCACATCCGCATCATTCCTCCCTTCCCTCTGAGCATACACCCTTGCTTGTCCTCCACCTTCCGGCTGAATAGCCACAACATGGGCCACTCCATGACCACCTTCCTCCCTCCTCTGGAAATTACCACGGCCGCGCCCACGACCTCTCTGCGGTGCAGCAACAACAGGAGCACGCACCTGATCACCAGCCAACCTAGGACAATCTCGCCTCAAATGGTCTGCGGATCCACAATTCCAGCACCCATTACCAGCTGCCGCAACAGGAGCTTGCACCTCTCTCACAGCACGAGGACAGTCACGCTTCATGTGACCACGTGAACCACAGATCCAACAAGCACTCGGATCAGCTCTAGCATTGCTTCCTTTAGCAGGTGCACCACCACTTCTCTTAGCTGAAGACTGATACTTCTGATCACGTCCCCTCTTGTTCCGTCCACCTCCGGAACTATACTCAGCAGCTCTCTTGCCAGCACCCTTCGCAGATAAACCCAAGTTCATCTCAATGTCCTTGGCTCGGCCCACCAACACATCAAAATCATCATACTCGGTGGCCAGCACATACATTTTCACATCCGTCACTAAGCCATAACGGAACCTCTCGCACCTTGCCCGCTCATCAGGTACCAGCTCAGGTGCATACTAACTGAGTCGCACGAACTGCACTTCATACTCAGCCACACTCATGCTCCCTTGGGTAAGAGACATGAATTCACGCTTCTTCTCATCAAGATATCTAACACCAAGATATCTCCTCTTGAACACACTCTGGAAGAATGTCCAAGTCACATCAGCTTCAGCCATCCCAGCTATGGTGGTCGTCCACCACGTATACGCATCGTCCTGCAGCAAGGACACAACGCAACCCAGCTTTTGCACATCCGTGCAGCTCATCTGACCCAAGATTCGCTTGGTACTCTCCAGCCAAGCTTCAGAACTCTCAGCAGACATACCCCTGAACTCAGTCCCACCAAGATTGCGCAGACGCTCCAAAGGTAGTCTAACTCCAGCATCTCCCTGATGCCCAGCTCCTTGAGCTCCAGCTACCGCTGCTCGGAAAGCACCCGCAATAGCTTGTACCAACATAGACATATCAGGCATAGCTTGCCCCTGACCAACCTCTGGTCCAGCAGCTCCAGCACCAGCTGCAGCTTCAGCTCTTCCACCCTCAGCACCACCACCAGGTGGAGGAGGAGGTAACACCGCACTACCCGTGTTTTCCTCATTCTCGTTCTCATTAGGAGCCGTAGCTCGCACATTACCTCGTAACTCTCTACGTGGTGCCATACTTTTACCATGCAATCACAATACAAATAAAACGAAGTCAGCCCCAGCAAGGTAAGCAATCCAAGTATTCAAGCTCAATTTCATTCAAAATCAACACCATTTCATTAGCTTTTATTTGGCAATGGGTACCCACAACATGCTACATCACAGCATACATCTCAATTGCATCCAAATAACAAGCCACTAAACATGCTTTCGATCAACAAGCATACAAGGCATACATACTTCAATCATGCACACATTCATTCCCAATTACTCGAGAACTCAGCTCTGATACCACCAAATGTAACCCCCTTAACCCGGCCTAGACGGTTGACCCGAATTAAGAAAGTAACACAGGGAAAACCAAAGTCAACCCGAAAGTCAACCTTGATTAACGACCCTTTTTTTTCTTTTTAAACTTGTCTAGATGCATATTAATCCTTAGATACGATCATACAACAGCATACTCAAAGATCATAAACATCAGAGATCAAACAGGGACCCAATTGAACAAATTACAACTTTAGGGACCAAATTGTAATTTCTGATAATTATAAGGACTTAACCCAAATTGAAGTTACCAACTTGAAATTAATCAGGTTTCATGCTTCTCTGTGAAATTTTAGCTCAAAAGGACTTCCCAAACTCATACAATTGCACAAACAAGATTCAGGACCAAAATGCAAACAATTCAAAACATATAACTGCCACTGTCAGTCCCAACGGTCAGCCGTTCCGAAACGGGAGACAGCCCGTTTCGAAACGCGGGGCCGTTCCGCAACGCGTACCGAAACGAGGGCAGACAGTAGCCTATCCGTTTCGGAACGGTCCCTCCCGTTTCGGACGCCTGGGCTTGTTTAAGGCACCCGTTCCGAAACGGTAGGTGCTGTTCCGAAACACCCTGCACAGATTGCCCCAAAATGCATACTTAAACATGCAATTAAACATCCAATCATGCTCCAAATGCCACCAAACTTTACCAGCATGCTAATCAACATATATGAGACATACTTGCATCAACAATTCATCAAAACATCAACATATATGGAAAGCCCCAAATCTATAGGCATGCTTCCTACACAAGCAACCATTCAAGCATAAACTTCCAAATCAAGCATATAAAGGCCAATTACAAAAACCAGCATTCTCAACAACCTAAAACATACTTGGGGAGTTCAAAACATCTCCCAAAACATACACATAGGTCCCCCATTGCCAAATTACCAAAAGCTAAATCTACTTAAGAAAACCTTCCATACTTTGAGCTTTACTTCCACTTGAATGCTTGCCTTCCTTGCTGCCCTCAAAGTACTTTAATGTTCTGCATTATTGGTTTGAGAAAACAAAGAGAGCGTAAGCAAAAGCTTAGTGAGGAATGCTCAATAAAACCATTCAATAATGCATTTATAAAACACTTTATAAATCATGCTTCAAATCATCATTTACACATGCACAAAAGCAATCTTTAAACGAGCATCTCATGCTTCATATCATTACATGTCATATTGGCCACAAGTGATACATTTCATTTCTTTAAAAACAAGTTCATCAACTTTCACCCCAAGGACTTTTAAACACCTTGGCCCCAAGGACTTTTAAACACCTTGGCCCCAAGGACTTTTAAACACCTTGGCCTATGGACTTTTAAACACCATAGAAAGGACCACACAAGGACTTTTAACCACCTTTGTGTCCGCATCAAGTTTCACATCAAGGACTTTTAAACACCTTGATCCCAAGGACTTTTAAACACCTTGGCCATGGACTTTTAAACACCATGATATAAATCACCTCAAGGACTTTTAAACACCTTGACCCCAAGGACTTTTAAACACCTTGGAAAGGATCACACAAGGACTTTTAAACACCTTTGTGTCCGTAACAAGAACCATCCAAGGACTTTTAACCACCTTGATGTTCTTAATTAAACAAGGCTCACTCAAGGACTTTTAACCACCTTAGTGACCTTAACCTTTTCAATACATCACTTGCCAATATACATCATTATCATCAATTTATCCACTGTTTTAAAGCATTAAACCAAGTCATATTCATCATGCATTTAAAAGCATCAAACCACATTTAATCAATGTTCAAAAACAAGGAACTCTTACCTTGAGCTTCCTTCAACATATGGCTTACAAAAACAGCATTAACCATGCTAAATCATGCTTTCAAAACAGAATTTAAAACATGCAATAAACCACATTGCACAACAATCAAATCATGGCCACCACTAGAGAGTATTTCCGAAAACTTACACTTGAGCTTAGCAAAGTGGTTTAGACTTAAACTAAGCTCCCAAGACATTGGTTTCAAAGCCGAAAACCCAATTTCACTCACCGATTCCACTTCGCCTCTTGCCGAAGCACCAAACCAAGCCCCCGGATCACCACCACTTGGATCCAAAGATGACTCCCCTGTTTTAACACATTAAAACAGTAGATTAATGCATCATCATGCATTAATAGCTTCAATGAAAGCACCTAAACTCGCTGCTCTCATCCATACTCCATTTTCGGCCACCAAACACAACCGAAAATGCATCCAAACCACTTCTCAACAAAGCCCAGCCATAAACTAACAAAACCTAACATCCTTTAACACCATTTAACATCTAAAAAGAGCTTAACAACATCCTTATACCTCCAGCAACAACAGATCCACAAGATCACTCCAAAAACAACCAAGAATCATAAGCTAAACTTAGGAAATTCAACCTATCCGGGATTGCATTACTCAAAACTCAATTCCTTATCAAATTAACATTCATTAATCATCATTTTAACACCTTAAAACACTGCTTAAACAGATCCAACGAAATTTCATCAAAAACACACCAAATCTTGCATTTTAAGCCAAGATCCATTAAACAATCTTAAAAGCCATTTATAAAACATCAATTAAGGATTGAGAACTTAGGAATTTCATTAAAGAACTTGAAGTTCAGAGGAGAAGGACGTTCTTACCTCCAAACTTGAGTTTCTCCTCTTTTAGAGCCAAAAAGCTTGAAGAATCAACTTGCAAATTGAGAGGTTTTGTTGATGTGATGATTAGAAATCAAAAGAAGATTGAAAAGAGAGAATTGAGTGACAAAATCAGAAGGAAATCTCTGGAGAGAAATTGTTTGGGTTGAGAGAAAATGAGAGAAAAGAAAAATTGGAAAATATGAGAAATTAATTACAAAAGCCAAAGTGATTTTCCCTCCACTTTTCTTTAGCTTGAAAATCAGAATTAATCATTAAAATATCTTAGAAAAATCTGGAGAAACTCCCTTTGGGTAAATAGCTCCTTAAAGATTCAAATTTTCAATCTTTTATAAAACAGTCACGCAACTTTCAAAAATTACATTTTGGTCACTAGCCAAAATGTCACCCTTCCAAACCTCATTTTTCAAAATTGATTTCACAGTTCACTTTTATATATTAAAAGATGATTTTAGAATATTTTTCCATATTTTTAATGCAACCCGAACTAGGCTTTCCTAAATTCACCCTCTTAGATTCGAACAGCACTTTGACCAAACCGGTCAACGCCCAAAACTCCTAAGCCCAAAATCGGGGCGTTACACCGGGATTGCATTAATCAAAACTCAATTCCTTATCAAATTAATGTTCATTTATCATCAAAAACACATCTCAAATCACAGTTTAACAGATATAACGAAAATCTATCAAAAATCACCAAATCTTGCATTTAAAGCCAAGATCCATTTCACAACTTTAAAAGCCTTTAATAAAACATCAATTAAGGATTGAGAACTTGGGAATTTCAGTAAAGAACTGAGAGTTTAGAGGAGAAGGACGTTCTTACCTCCAAACTTGAGTTTTCTCCCTTTTAGAACAAAAAAACTTGAAAATCCAAATAGCAAATTGCAAGGTTTTGTTGTAGAGATGATTAGGAATCCAAAGAGAATTGAAAAGATAGATTTGAGTGACAAAATCAGAAAGAAACCTCTGGAGAGAAAGTGTTTGGATTGAGAGAAAATGAGAGAAAAAGGAAAATTGGGAAAATAGGAAAAATTAGTTACAAAATAGCCAAAATGATTTCCCTCCACTTTTCTTTAGCTTTAAAATCAGAATTAAACATTAAAATATCTTAGAAAAATCTGGAGAAACTCCTTTTGGAATAATAGCTCCTTAAAGATTCAAAGTTTCAATCCTTTATAAAACAGTCACGCAACTTTCAAAAATTACATTTTGGTCACTAGCCAAAATGTCACCCTTCCAAACCTCATTTTTCAAAATTGATTTCACAGTTCACTTATATATATTAAAATATGATTTCAGAACATTTTTCCATATTTTTAATGCAACCCGAACTAGGCTTTCCTAATTTCACCCTTATAGATTCGAACAACACTTTGACCAAACCGGTCAACGCCAAAAACTTCTAAGCCCAAAACCGGGGCGTTACACCTTGTAAATTCGAGGATCCTACAGTTCTCGGATTACTACGCCTCTATTCCTAGCTTCCGATGGGGTCGAAGGATGATCCGAAACGATTTCCCGAGCTAGGAAAAATCAATACAAAGTCGTTAGGACAATATTTCGATATCGAAATCAATATAACAATATCGAAATCAATATTTAAGCTTAGGATTGCAATTTCAATAATGAGTTCTATAGATAGCTAAACCTAGCTTCAAGATTACATCACCGAAATTCCGTGGATTCGGTATTAACTTGAGGAGAAAAGCTTACCTACTTCAAGGCTACGATTTAAATGCAAAGATTCGATGAAATTCAAGCTTGGACTTGAGCCTTCAATGGAGGTGCTTGCTTGGTTTAAGAAACAAAGAAGATGAAGTTGAATGAGGAGCTTGCTTAGGGTGTTTTCTGGTAAGCTTAAAACAAATGGTTTTCCTCCTTTTTGATAACATAGCCGTATAAGCTTTCCTTCCAATGAAGGATTTTTTTTTCTATTTTCTTAAAGAACGGTGGCTTAATTGTGGAGGGGCTAATCGCATGATTAGTCTCTCAACTCTCAGAAGTTCATGGTTTTGCCCCCAAACTTTCAATTTCCTCAATTTGGCCCTTAAAAACTAATGTGACTCAATTAAGGTCTAATAACGATGCAATTAACTAAATAGACAATGCCAAAACAATATTTATAATATTTCAATATAAGATTTCTGATTACCGGAACCCTATTCTGAATAGCCTAGTTTTTTAGGTGTTACAACTCTTCCCCCCTTAAAAGGAATTCATCCTCGAATTCTTACCTGAAATGAAGAGATGCAGATATTGCTTCCTTATGGTTTCCTCTGGTTCCCATGTAGCCTCCTCTACGGAATGGCTTCTCCAGAGTACTTTGACCAAAGGTACAATCTTATGACGAATTCTTTTGACTTCTCTAGCAAGAATCTGGACATGTTCCTCCTTGTAGGTTAGGTTTGGTTGGATTTCCACTGACTCGGGTTCAAGAATATGCAAGGGATCGGAACGGTACTTCCGAAGCATCGATACGTGGAAGACATCATGAATCTTACTTAGGTCAGAAGGTAGCCGCAAATGATATGCTACATGGCCAACTCTTTTTGTGACTTCAAAAGGTCCAATGAATCGGGGACTTAACTTTCCTTTCTTGCCAAATCTCAGAATCTTCTTCCATGGTGAGACCTTGAGGAAAGCTTTCTCACCTACTTCATACTCGATATCTCGTCTCCGAAGATTGGCATAAGCTTTATGTCTATCAAAGGCATCTTTCAAACGGTCGTGAACGATGGTGACCCATTCTTCAGTTTCTCGAAGTAATTCAGGGCCCAAAACTTTACCTTATCCCAACTTAGACCAACATAAAGGAGTAAGACATCATCTACCATATAATGCCTCATACGGTGCCATCTTGATGGAAGCTTGGTAGTTGTTATTATAGGCAAACTCGATGAGAGGTAAGGATTTCTCCCAAGTGCCACCAAAATCAATGATGCATGCTCGAAGCATGTCTTCCAAGATCTGAATTACCCTTTCTGATTGGCCATCATATTGAGGGTGAAAGGCCGTGCTAAGATTAACTTTAGTACCCAGAGCTCCTTGTAACGTCTTCCAAAATCGAGATGCAAAACGGGGATCCCGATCGGAGATGATAGACAATGGTACTCCATTGAGTCTAATCACTTACTTAATATACAAGTCAGCTAACTTAGGAAGTCTGTAATCCATTTGAACTGGAATGAAGTTTGCTGACTTGGTGAGACGGTCTACAACGATCCATATAACATCGTGTTTCGTGGGAGTTAGAGGTAGACCACTAACAAAATCCATTGTGATCTTCTCCCACTTCCATTGAGGTAGATCAATAGGTTGCAACAAACCGGTAGGGACACGATGTTCGGCCTTAATATGTTGACACGTGAGACATCGAGATACGAAGTCTACTATGACTTGCTTTATTCTTGGCCACCAATACAATCCACGAAGGTCTTTGTACATCTTCACAGACCCCGGATGAACCAAAAATGAATTTGAATGAGCCTCCTTAAGGATGTCATTACGAACGGTTTCATCGGCGGGTACGCAAATCCTATCACGGAAACATAGGAGCCCTTCAGAATTAACCTTGAAATCAGGACTATCCTGGAGTCTTAAAGCAATGGCTTGAAGCTCAGGATCATGATCTTGCAAACTTTGATTCTCGAAATGATCATAGACTAAACTTGGAGTTAAGCTACAAGGCCACAACGCCTTTGAAGACAGAAATGATCATTAATAGCTCGAGGAGCTACAAAGAATGGAATTCATGATAAACCATACTATATGATGAATCAAAGAACTATGATCGTATTAATAATACTTACGAGGCATCAGTTTACGGCTGAGCGCATCAGCTACAACATTAGCCTTGCCTGGATGATAATCGTTAACAAGGTCATAATCTTTGAGGAGTTCCATACACCTTTGCTGGCGAAGGTTCAACTCCTTTTGCGTCAGAACATACTTAAGGCTCTTATGGTCGGTAAAAAGATAGCATTTTTCTCCGTAGAGATAATGCCTCCAGATCTTCAAGGCAAAGACAACTGCGGAAGCTTCTATAGTAGCCGACCAGGCCGAGGAAGCTTATGACTTCGCAAATGTTCTTTGGTGGGTGCCAATTAAGGATAGCTTGGATTTTTTGGGTCCACTTGAATGCCTGAAGCCGATACAATATGCCTTAGGAAGGCAACTTCAGTGAGCCAAAACTCACACTTAGAGAACTTAACATATAGCTGCTTCTCACGAAGGGTTTGAAGCACAATGCAAAGGTGATCACGATGCTCTTCAGCAGTCTTTGAATAGATTAAAAAATCATCAATGAAAACCACCACAAACTTATCAAGATAGGGTCGAAATATTCGGTTCATCAAGTCCATGAAAGCTGCCGGAGCATTAGTTAGTCCAAAAGGCATTACCAAAAACTCGTAGTGGCTGTACCTTGTGCGAAAAGAAGTCATGGATACATCACAATCCCTCACTCTCATCTGATAGTACCTAGACCTTAAATAAATCTTGGAGAACACATAAGCATCCTTGAGCTAATCAAATAGATCATCGATTCTAGGCAATTGATATTTATTCTTGATGGTCACCTTATTCAGTTGCCGATAATCAATACAGAACCTCATGGAACCATCTTTTTTTCTTCACAAAAAGGACCGGTGCTCCCCAAGGAGAGGAACTTGGCCGAATAAAGCCTTTATCAAGCAATTATTGAATATGAACTTTTAGCTCATTTTATTCTACTGCAAGCATCTGATAAGGTGTGATGGAAACTGGGGTATTCCCCGGTTGTACTTCAATGCCAATTCCACTTCACGGGTCGGAGGTAAACCCGAAAAGTCATCAAGAAAGACATCAAGGAACTCACAGACTGTATCGATATCTTGTAACTGAGGTCCATTCTTAGCTTCTAAGGTTAAAGCTTGCAATGTAGGGTTCTGAGATTTCATCAGAACTACACTTTCCTTGCCAGACCCTAGAGATACAACTTCCTCTTACAACAATCTACCCATGCCTAATGTTTACTAAGCCAGTCTATGCCTAGTATCACATCAAACTCATGGATTGGTAGAGCTGGGAGGTCCACTGGAAATGGAACTTGTAACACCCCAATTTTGGGGCTATATGTTGCGGATGCGGATTTTGAGTTTCAATGAGATAGTTTGACTTTTGGGGTTAGATCATGGAAAACCTTCCTCGGGTGTTCCTAAAATGTTGGGGATAATTTCTAAAATTACTAATTATATTGTATAAGAGTTTGGTGAAAACAATTTTGGAAAATCATTTCAAAAAGGTCGAGATTTCGGTCTAGTGACCAAATCGCAGGTTTTCAAAGTTGGTGGCCATTTTGCAAAATCAGCCAAAAATATGGTTTTAGTTTATAAATAAACTCAAACCTATTTTAAAAGGGTTTTATAATAAAAAGAAAGGCTTTTGAATCAGCCTCCTTTTCTCATTTCACGTTAGCTCTTAAAAACCAAGCCACCATTGAAGCATTTTCAATCCAAAGGATTACCCATCAAGGCTTTGTGAGGTAAACATGATTTCATCTTGCTTTCTTCAAATTAAACTTGTTATTATTAGTTTTCTATCAATAACAAATGGTTTACTTCTTCTAATCTAAATGTTCAAGTTTGAAATAAAATTGGTTTTTAGAGGATTTTCGTTCAAATGGTTTAACCTGGGTTTTGGAGTGTTTTTAAATGGTGTTTTGGCTTTTAAACGATGTTTATATGGTGGGAGGACCATAAGGAAACTGAAACTTGAAGTTTGAGTGAAGTTTGTTATGAAAATCTTTAGTTTTAGCTTGATTTTGGGTTTTAATGGCAGTAGTGGTTTTGGCATGTTTAAGTTGATGTTTTTGATGTTGGTAGATGAGTTTTTGATGGTTGAAGTGATGAGTAATGGATGGGTTTGCGTTCTAGATGTTTTGGAAGTGATTTTGATGATTTTCGGTATTGGATTGTTGGGTATTTAGGAGTAATTGTTGGATTTTAGTGTTGCTGCAAGTTTTGAAGGTTATTTGAGTATTAATACTCTGTTTTAACTTGCTAGAAACAGGGAATTCTAGTTTGGGAGCAAGTTCGGGTGATCGTTAGCTATTTGTGGGTTTCAGCTTTTCAGAAAGAGTTTATCGGTGAGTGGAATTGTTTTAAAAGCATTGGGAATGTTCAAAGGTGATTTTGGGGGTTTAGATTTAGCTTGATAAGTCAAACTAAACTCAAGAGTAAGCGATTTTGCTTTTCACCATGTTTTTGGTACTGTGAAATGTGCTATAGATTTGTGGTAAGACTTGTGTTTGCTTGCCATTTGTTTTCCTACCTTTAATGTCTTTGTTATGTGGTGAGCATGCTATGTTGTTGTTGTTGTAAGATTGTATGATTGTAAGATTTACGTGTTGGTAAAGGCATGCTTGGTATGGAAATGTTGGTAAGAGTAAGATGTGGTAAGATGGGCTTGTTAGCCATGTTTGGTTTTGGTAAGTTTGATCCTTGTTAGAATATTGGCATAAGTTAGAATCTTTACTTGATATAGTTAATCGATCAACTAGGATTAATGTGTACATGTAAGACTTGTAAGACCAAACTCGCATGCGTGTAAGACAAAATTTGTACATGTAAGAAAAATCGTTCGTGTCAGACAAATTCGTACGTGTAAGATTAGGTTGGGCACGGTGATGGAGTTTACTCTCATCGACGTCCTGTAAGACTTGTAAGATTGTGAGAAATCCATGTATTTGGGTTTTGTTGTTAATTATGCCAATATGTTACTTTTCTCCCATTTATGATTTTGCTATATTGTTGTAAGATGGTTATGGTTTGGTAAGACCTTGTAAGTGCATGTTGTGCTTTTGTAAGAATGGTTGAATGGTAAGACGTTCTTGATGAAATCTATGTTGTTGTAAGCTGTTGTATATATTTTTTGTTGGCAAAGGTTTGGTTTCCAAAGCTCTGATTGGTTTTAAAACTGCATTGTTGTTGCTTGGTTTTGAGCTCCGCTCACTAAGCTTAAATGCTTACCCTCTCTTTTCCAACAATGCAGATCGTTAGAGTTTCCGGGCAGCAAGAAAGCAAGGGGAGCGAGGCTTTTTACCACTTTAGCTCAAGTATAATTTTTGAGTTTGTAATAATAACGCTAGCAATGGGGATGCTATGTTTATGTTTGGGCTGATGTTTTGAGGGTGTTTGGGTTGAGACAAGTTTGTTGTGACCCCTTAATGTTGATTGAAGTATGGTTTCGTTGTTTTAAGGCCTATCTTGTGTTTTGACCCCTTTTTGCAAATGTGGATCATATTTTGTTATGTTCTTGTTTAATCCTTATGGTGAAATGCTCCCGTTTGTTGTTGTTAGGTTCTTTTGCTTGTAAAATGTATGCTGGTGTTGTTATCTTGTTATTTGTGCTGATTGGAACCAAGGGGAATAACCTTGGAGATGCTCGGCCTGCAGATTTTCTATTTCTGCAAGAGGGTGTTTCAAAACGGGCTTGAAGGTTTCAGAACGACCCTTGTTTTGGCCTTTGCGTTTCAGAACGAGTATCGAAACGGGCTTTGCAGGGCCGGAACGAGTCTAAGCCATTTCAAAACGGAAGCTCTCTGGGCAGACCCGTATCGATACCATAGAGGGTGTTCCGAAACAGGGGTCGTTGGAAGTTAGTTAAGAGCATCTTTGAAGTTATTTTTCTTGCGTTTTCGTCCAAGCTTAATGTGTTATCAATTGTGTTTGATTGTGGGATTGTTTTGAGTTGTATTTCAGCACGGATGTATGAAATGAGACTAATTTCAAAGTGATCACCTTAAATCCATCATAGGTCCCTATTTTTTCTAGTTTTGCATATTGGTCCCTAGTTGCTCGAATGATCGTTCGATGCTCGTTTTGTCGTGTTTTCTTCCATTTTGTGTTCTCAAATATAAGGTTTAATTCAGGCATCTAGAAAGGATAATAATCAATGCGTTTAGGGTTGCTAATCGGAGATAAAACTTTAGATCTTTCTTCGATTAGTCCCGTGTGATCCGCTCGATACGATCTGGTGGCTAGGCCGGGTCGAGATGGTTACATATGTTGGTATCAGAGCCATGTTATGCATCTGTCGGGAAGGTAAGTGAGGTAAGTTGAGGTGTTTGCTTGATTGTTTCGTGATTTATCTGTTGGTTTCTTTGTACGATGGTTGATTTGCCATGTTTGGTTGATAGCATGATCTGTTGCTATGTTGTTACCGTTGGTTATAAGTTTGTTAAGCAACCCATTGCTAGGTATTATTGTAAGAAAATGGTTTTGGATAAATACTTGAGCAATTTGGACATTGCCCTTGCTGACCCAAACCTTTTTGTGTTATTGTTGTTGCGGTTGTTAAATTGCTTTTGTCTGTTGCTATGGTGAGACCCAGAGGCAGGCCTAGAGTGGTTCATCAAGAACCACAGGCTGCAGCTCAGGCTATTGAGGATCCTCTTGAGGATCATGTTGAGGCTCAGGCTGAGGAGCCAGTTGTTGAGGAGGAGTTGCCCCCACCTCCGCCTAGAGGAGGCGAGGTTGGAGTTGAGGGTGTAGTGCCACCAGGTGGTCAGGGTCAAGCCAGAATTGATTTAGCTCAGTTGGTTCAAACTATTACCGGTGCCTTTCCGGCAGCTATGACCGGTATGCGAGCTGTTGCACCACCTCAGGGTGCAGGGACTAGTTTGCCCCTGGAGAGACTCCGTAGACTGGTGGAGTTGAGTTTCGCGGATTGTCACCTAAGCGGTCAGAGGCATGGCTAGAGAGTGCCACACGTATATTGAGCCAGATGGAGTGCTCAGACGCTAAGAAGCTTGGTTGTATCGTTTCTCTGCTTCAAGGAGATGCGTATGTCTGGTGGACTACGACTATATATGGTATTCCTAAGGGTGAGATCACTTGGGAGTTCTTCAGATCTACTTTCCGTAAGAAATACTTGGGTCCACGGTTCTTGGATGAGAAGAAGAGGGAGTTTATGGCTCTCGTTCAGGGCAATATGTCAGTATATGATTATGAGATACAATTTGTGCGGCTGAGTCAGTGTGCTCCTGAGTTAGTTCCTAATGAGAAGGAAAGATGTGAGCGCTTCCGTTATGGGTTGGTAAAGGATGTGAAAACATACATGTTAGCTTCTGAGTACGTGGATTTTGATGTTTAGGTCAGCCGGGCCAAAGACATTGACCAAAACATGGGTTTGTCTTCTCGTGCTAGTGGTTCTAGTTCAGGGAAGAGGCACAACCATTGGGACAGAGGTGATGCCAAGAGGCACAATGATAATAGGCATCAACATGATCATAGGCGTGGGGGTGGTAACCCAGCCCGTGGCCATCAGGGACAAGGAGTTGTTGCTCGTGCTCCAGAGTGTGCTAGATGCGGGAGACATCACACGGGTGAGTGTTGAGGTGTGCCTAGTACATGCTGGAACTGTGGATCTTGCGATCATTTGATGCGTAACTGTCCTCATCCGGCTAGAGCAGTTGATCATCAGAGAGGCCGTGGGCGCGGTAGAGGTAATTTCAAGCCAAGGATTGAGGCTCCGAGGAACGTAGCTCATGTTGTTGCAGTCCAGCCAGAGGGCGGTGGACCAGCTAGAGTGTATGCACAGAGAGAGGCCGGGAACGACACATGTTATTGCAGGTAATTTCATGTTATAGTCTATGTCATTGCTTTCCTTGGTTGATTCTGGATCTGCACATTCTTATATTCTGAGCGAGCATGCGAAATTGTTGGACGTTCCTGTTGAGTTATTAGATGTAGGGATGCATGTGACTAGCTCTTTTGGTGAGACTGTTGTGGTTAGACAGGTGTACATGAGGTGTCCATTGATGATTTAGGGTCATGTATTTCCGGTGGATATGATGGAGTTACCATTCTATGGTTTTGATATTATTCTAGGTATGGATTGGCTTGTTGAGCATAGAGCTAGGGTGGATTTTGAGACAAAAAGGATTACTTTGAAGCTTACGGATGATTATGAGGTAGTTGTAGTAGGCGAGAACATTAAGTTCTTGTCGAATGTTGTTTCAGCTCTAGAGGCTCATAGGTTGATGAACTTTGGTTGTCAAGCATATTTGGCCTATGCGATGAATCCTAACATGAGTGAGATCCGACCGAAGGACATTAGGATAGTTTGTGATTTTCCAGAGGTATTTCCAGAAGAATTGCCTGGTTTGCCCCCTGATAGAGAGGTAGAGTTTGCTATTGAGACTATCTCTGATTCTGCTCCTGTGTCGATTGCTCCGTATTGTATGGCCCCTAAAGAACTGAAAGAGTTGAAGAATCAGCTTCAGGAGTTGTTAGATCGTGGTTTCATTACGCCTAGTATTTCACCGTGGGGTGCTCCAGTGTTGTTTGTAAAGAAAAAAGATGGTAGTATGAAGATGTGCGTCGACTATAGACAACTAAATCAGCTAACAGTAAAGAACAAGTACCCTTTGCCGCGTATTGATGATTTATTTGATTAGTTTAGAGGGGCATTAGTATTTTCGAAGATTGATTTGAGATCAGGGTATTATCAGTTGAAGGTGAAAGATGTTGATGTGCCGAAGACAGCTTTCCGAACTAGGTATAGACTTTATGAATTTTTGGTAATGCCATTTGGGTTAACTAATGCACCAACAACTTTTATGAATATGATGAATAGGGTGCTTCATGATTACTTGGATCGGTTTGTAGTGGTGTTTATTGATGACATTCTTTTGTATTCATGGTCCGAGGAAGAACACGATGAGCATTTGCGGTTAGTGCTACAGGCGTTGTTGTGTAATCAGCTTTATGCCAAGTTGAGCAAGTGTGAATTTTGGATCAGTGAAGTTGTATTTCTTGGCCATGTTGTGTCAGCCGAAGGGATTACATTTGATCTTAAGAAAATAGAAGCTATTGTGGAATGGAAGCAACCAAAGTCTGTAACCAAAATTTGAAGTTTTCTAGGTTTAGCTGGTTACTATAGGAGGTTTGTAGATGGTTTCTCTAGGGTGGCTGCTCCGTTGACAAAATTGTTGTAAAAGGGTGTTAGATTTGAATGGACCGATGCAAGACATCAAGCCTTTGAGAAATTGAAAGAAGCTTTGACTAATGCTCCGGTTTTAGTTCAGCCAGTGTCAAGGAAAAAGTTTGTAATCTACAACTATGCTTCATATGTTGTCTTAGGTTGTGTTCTGATTCAAGACAGAAGAGTTGTTGCTTATGCTTCTAGGCAACTAAAGGTGCATGAGAAGAACTACCGTACACATGACGTAGAGTTGGCCGCAGTTGTGTTTTCATTGAAGATTTGGCGACATTATTTGTATGGTGAGAAGTGCACAATTTACACAGATCATAAGAGCTTGAAGTATTTGATGACACAAAAAGAATTGAATTTGAGACAGCGAAGGTGGGTAGAATTACTTAAAGATTATGACCTTACCATTGAGTACCATCCGAGTAAAGCAAATGTGGTAGCCGATACTTTGAGAAGAAAAGTGGCAGTGGAATTGCGAGCTATGTTTGCTAGATTAAGAGTGTCAGAAGATGGTGGTTTAGTGACTGAATTGCAAGTGAAGCCTTCTTTAGTTCAGTTGATTCGTGAGAAAAAGTTGCGAGACAGATCTTTGGCTACTCATGTACAAGACATTGCAGAAGGTAAACCGACTGATTTTTTTTAGTGATGATGAGAATTTGTGTTTCAAGAGCAAGGTAGTTGTCCCGGAAGATAGTGAGCTGAGACCCACCATTTTGAGTGAAGCACATTGTAGTCCGTTTACTATCCATCAGGGTAGTACAAAGATGTATCGCGATTTGAAGAATGAGTACTTCTGGGTCGGTTTGAAGAAAGACGCTGTCGAATTTGTAAGTGCATGGTATGTCAAAGAGTGACAGCGGAACATCAGGTTCCATCGGGTTTGTTGCAACCGTTGAGGATTCCTGAATGGAAGTGGGAGAGAATCACCATAGACTTTGTATCAGGTTTGCCCTTATCACCATCTAAGAAGAATTCAGTTTGGGTGATAGTTGATCGATTTACTAATTGTTCTCATTTCTTGCCTGTTCATACTACGTACTTTTTAGATAAATTGGTCGAGTTGTATATTCGTGAGATTGTGAGATTGCATGGAGTTCCGAAGTCGATTGCGTCTGATAGAGACCCAAGATTTACCACTAGATTTTGGGAGTGTTTGCATAATGCTTTGGGTTTTCGTTTGAATTTCAGCACATCTTATCATCCTCAGTCGGATGGTCAGTCAGAACAGGTGATTCATATTTTAGAAGATATGTTAAGGTGTTGTATCATTGATTTTTAGGGCTCATGGGAGAAACATCTACCTTTAGTAGAGTTTGCATACAATAACAGTTATCAGTCGAGTATTCAGATGGCTCCTTACGAGGCTTTGTATGGTAGGAGATGTAGAACACCTGTGTTTTAGGCTGAAGCTGGTTAGAGGTTGGTAGCGATGCCAGATATTTTGATGGGTACTATCGAGAAAGTGAAACTGATTTGTGATCGATTGAAGGCAGCTACAAATAGACAGAAATCTTATGCTGACCTGAAAATATAAGAAGTTGAGTATGCGGTGGGAGATAGAGTATTCTTGAAAGTTTCACCATGGAAGAAAGTGATGAGGTTTGGTAGAAAAGGGAAACTGAGTACGGGGTTTATCGGTCCGTATGAGATAGTTGAGAGGATTGGACATGTTGCTTATAGGTTGAGGTTGCCTTCTGAACTTGAGAAGATTCATGATGTGTTCTATGTTTCTATGCTTCAAAAGTATCAGTCAGATACGTCGCACATTATGCCTGTAGAAGAGATTGAGTTGAATCCAGAATTGTCCTACGATGAAGAACCAATTGAAATCCTAGCATTTGACAGCAAAGTGTTGCGTGGTAGAGCTATTGACCTCATTAAGGTAAAATGGCTACATCGTGCTGTTCAGGAACCCATTTGGGAGAGAATGGATGATATGAAGAAACATTTTCCACATCTTTTCTTGTCAGGTAAATATCGAGGACGAAATTTCTTAAGTGGGGGAGAGTTGTAACACCCCAATTTTGGGGCTAGATGTTGCAGATGTGGTTTTTGAGTTTCATTGAGCTAGTTTGACTTTTGGGGTTAGATCAGGGAAAACCTTCCTCGGGTGTTCCTAAAATGTTGGGGATAATTTCTAAAATTACTATTTATATTGTATAAGAGTTTGGTGAAAACAATTTTCGAAAATCATTTCAAAAAGGTCGAGATTTCAGTCTAGTGACCAAATCAAAAGTTTTCAAAGTTGGTGGCCATTTTGCAAAATCAACCAAAAATCTATTTTAAAGGGTTTTATAATAAAAAGAAAGGCTTTTGAATCAGCCTCCTTTTCTCATTTCACGTTAACTCTTAAAAACCAAGCCACCATTGAAGCATTTTCAATACAAAGGATTACACATCAAGGCTTTGTGAGGTAAACATGATTTCATCTTGCTTTCTTTAAATTAAACTTGTTATTATTAGTTTTTCTATCAATAACAAATGATTTACTTGTTTGAATCTAAATGTTCGAGTTTGAAATAAAATGAGTTTTTAGAGGATTTTCGTTCAAATGGCTTAAGTTGGGTTTTGGAGTGTTTTCAAATGGTGTTTTGGTGTTTCAATGATGTTTATATGGTGGGAGGATCATAAGAAAACTGAAACTTGAAGTTTGAGTGAAGTTTGGTATGAAAAAATCTTGAGGTTTAGCTTGATTTCGGGTTTTAATGGTAGCAGTGGTTTTGGCATGTTTAAGTTGCTGTTTTCGATGTTAATAGATGTGTTTTTGATGGTTGAAATGATGGGTAATGGATGGGTTTTCATTCTAGATTTTTTGGAAGTGATTTCGATGATTTTCGATATTGGATTGTTGGGTATTTGGGAGTAATTGTTGGATTTCAGTGTTGCTACAAGTTTGGGAGCTTATTTGAGTATTAATACTCTATTTTAACTTGCTAGAAACAGGGAATTCTAGTTTAGGAGCAAATTTGGGTGATTGTTAGCTATTTGTGGGTTTCGTCTTTTCGGAAAGAGTTTATCGGTTAGTGGAATTGTTTTAAAAGCGTTGGGAATGTTCAAAGGTGAATTTGGGGGTTTAGATTGATCTTGATAAGCCAATCTAAACTCAAGAGTAAGTGATTTTGCTTTTCACCATGTTTTTGGTATTGTGAAATGTGCTATAGGTTTGTGGTAAGACTTGTGTTTGCTTGCCATTTGTTTTCCTACCTTTAATGTCTATGTTATTTGGTGAGCATGCTATGTTGTTGTTGTAAGATTGTACGATTTACGTGTTGGTAAAGGCATGCTTGGTATGAAAATGTTGGTAAGAGTAAGATGTGGTAAGATGGGCTCGTTAGCCATGTTTTGTTTTGGTAAGTTTGATCCTTGTTAGAATATTGGCATAAGTTAGAATCTTTACCGGATATAGTTGATCGATCAACTAGGAATAATGTGCACATGTAAGACTTGTAAGACCAAACTCGCATGTGTGTAAGACAAAATTCGTACGTGTAAGATTAGCTTGGGCACGGTGATGGAGTTTACTCTTACCGACGTCCTGTAAGACTTGTAAGATTGTAAGAAATCTGTATATTTGGGTATTGTTGTTAATTATGTCAATATGTTACTTTTCTCCCTTTTATGATTTTGCTATATTGTGGTAAGATGGTTAAGGTTCTGTAAGACCTTGTAAGTGCATGTTGTGCTTTTGTAAGAATGGTTGAATGGTAAGACGATCTTGATGGAATCTATGTTGTTGTAAGATGTTGTATATATTTTTAGTTGGCAAAGTTTTTGGTTTCCAAAGCTCTGATTGGTTTTAAAACTGCAGTTGTTGTTGCTTGGTTTTGAGCTCCGCTCACTAAGCTTAAATGCTTACGCTCTCTTTTCCAACAATGTAAATCGTTAGAGTTTCCGGGCAGCAAGAAAACAAGGGGAGCGAGGCCTTTTACCACTTTAGCTCAAGAATGATTTTTGAATTTGAAATAATACCGCTAGCAATGGGGATGCTATGTTTATGTTTGGGCTGATGTTTTGAGGGTGTTTGGGTTGAGACAAGTCTGTTGTGACCCCTTAATGTGGATTGAAGTATGGTTTCTTTGTTTTAAGGCCTATCTTGTGTTTTGACCCCCTTTTTGCAATTGTGGATAATCTTTTGTTATGTTCTTTTTTAATCCTTGAGGTGAAATGCTCTCGTTTCTTGTTGTTAGGTTCTTTTGCCTGTAAAATGTATGCTTATGTTGTTATCTTGTTGTTTGTGCTGATTAGAACCAAGGGGAATAACCTTGGAGATGCTCGGCCTACATATATTTCGTTTCTGCAGCAGGGTGTTTCGAAACAGGCTCGGAGGTTTCAGGACGAACCTTGTTTTGGCCTTTGCGTTTCGGAACGAGTATCGAAACAGGCTATGCAAGGCCGGAACGGGTCTAAGCCGTGTCGGAATGGAAGCTCTCTGGGCAGACCTGTATCGATACCAGAGAGGGTGTTCCGAAACATAGGTCATTGGAAGTTAGTTAAGTGCACCTTTGAAGTTATTTTTCTTGCGTTTTTGTCCAAGCTTAATGTGTTATCAATTTTGTTTGATTGTGGGATTGTTTTGAGTTTCATTTTAGCACGGAGGTATGAAATGAGACTAATTTCAAAGTGATCACCTTAATTCCATCATAGGTCCCTATTTTTTCTAGTTTTGCATTTTGGTCCCTGGTTGCTCGGTTGATTGTTCGGTGCTCGTTTTGTCGTGTTTTCTTCCGCTGTGTGTTCTCAAATATAAGGTTTAATTCAGGCATCTAGAAAAGATAATAATCAACGCGTTCAGGGTTGCTAACCGGAGAGAAATCTCTGGAGCTTTCTTCGATTAGTCCGGTGTGATCCGCTCGATACGGTCTGGTGGCTCGACCAGGTCGAGGGGGTTACAAAACTCCTTGGATCATTATTGAACAATTCTTACATACGAAGCGTATGGTTACACAGTCACATAACAGGTTGGTTATAGAGATTCTTGGTATTATAGGTTCACTAGACATCTCATAACTCTTAACTGATTTCGTGCTTATGAAGGAGTGCGTAGATCCTGTATCTATCAAAGCATACGAGGGATGTGAGTATAACATAACCGTACCTGCGATGACGTCAGGCTCGCCATCCTCCTCTCGGCTTCTTGCTTGGTTCATCTGTGCAAAGGCTTTTAATTCTTGCTTATTGCCAAACTTCCCTGAGCCACTGGGTCTCCCTGAAGCTCCCGATGGTACTTGTCTTGGTACTTTCCCTCGGAAGGAATGAGCAGATGATGTAATATCTCCTTGTATAGCTGCAGACTTGGAGGGATTTTGAGGACAATCCCGGATGAAATGACCTTTCTCTCCACAGAAGAAACATGCTCCAGTCTGCTTGCGACATTTCCATGCCTGATGTCTCTTCTGACAGAAGTTACAAACCGGATGTTGCGTGCCTCGATTCGAGCCTCTAGTACTCTCAATAGAGGCCGCCTTGGATAACGACTGAGAGACAGTCTGGGGCTTCTCAATATTTCCGGAGCGAGAGGGCTGAGGATACGAAGCTTGCTTCAGGCCTTGATACTTGCCCTTCTTATTCCATCTAGGAGGACGAGAATCATCACATGCTCTTTTCTCGGATCTGCCTGACATGCTCCCCCTATGAGCTCTCTGAGCAGCCTCCGTAGCCTTAACTTGGTTCACCAAATCCTGAAAGTTGGTGATGCCAAGGCTGTAAACATGGGTCGTAGCTCATCCCTAAGGCCAGCTATGAACATCCTGCACTTGTCTTCTTCTTTCTTTATAAATTCAGCTCCGTATTGGCAATATTTGCAAAAATCATGGATATATTGCTCGATAGGTCGCCCACCTTGCTTCAGATGGAGAAAGGTGTTCCACCTTTCCGCAAGGTAATATTCATTGATATACTTATTCTGAAATTCTCGAAGAAAGAACTCTAAGGTGACCGGTTCTTCAGGAACTGTGAGAATAGTGGTTTCCCACCACATGAGAGCTTCATCGGTCAATAACGCAGTAGCACACTCCAACTTGTGTTTATCCGAACACTGCAACTGCTTGTTCAAGATAAGCAGCGTGTTGTGCAGCTAATATTAGGTAATTTTGGGATTATCATTGTCTTGTCCGGTAAAGGAATAGGCTCGGAGTGAAACCAACTTGTCCACAGGGGCACGGGCATACTGGACAACATGAGGGGTAGGCTGAACGGATGGTGCTGCTTGCATCGCAGCCATAAACTGTTTGAACATATTAGCTATGTTCTGATAACATTAGGCTTGAATGGTAGGGGCTACAAGCTCAGCATTCTAGACCGGGGTACTTGTTGGTGCGATGGACTTGGAGGATTTCCTCCTCCAAGCTTCGGTTTAGTCCTAGAATCGACTAAACTCTATCTCTGATACCACAAATGTAACACCCCCAACCCGGCCTGGTCGAAGACCGGGTCGGAGAATGCTACCGAAGAAAAAAATAAAGAAACATGCAATAACATTTCATTTCTTATCAATCAATAATTATTAACCAACTTTTAAACTGTACCGGATAACCAACTTAGTTCAATTTATTCTATAGGAACAATAATTATTCATTTATGACCATTTTAAAACAATTGAAAATAACATGGACTAATTGATTAACCCGTACCGGTATCGTAACGGTACGGGGGTTCACATAGGCAAAATGTTTCGATACGACCATTTAGCCCGTACCGAAAAAGAAGATCATAGAGGAAAAATGTTTCATTACGGTCCTCAAATCCGTACCAGAACGCTCTATTACATGGTCGAAATATGCTTATCTGTATCGATATGGGTGACCTGCAATGACAGAGTTTTGCTTGTTTAAGGTCAAATTGATTAACCAAACGATGTCCAAATGCAACGGAACTTCACATGCAACTTTTCAATAACTTAAACTACCAACATGCCAAATTTCATGTTCATACGAATACGATTACTAGTTTAAACCTTTAGGCTCCAAACAAGCAATTTTAGCTACTTTGAGCTTCAACAAAAAAAACCATTTTGAGCTATAGGCCTTAACATGATACAAGCATAACACATACATAACAAAATGGGCTCAAATAACTAGTTCAACTACTTTGCCACCTTTCTAGGAGTTCATAGGATCAAAACACGTTACTTAAAGGCTTGTAGTGACTTGTCTTGCCTGGCCAATCTGACAAAATATTACTGAGTCGATGTTTTTCCTTTAGTAGCAAGTAATAACAGAGGCAGAAATTGCACGATCGATTCCAAGCTAAGTGGTGCGGTGGTCTAATCTGCTAGATTGATAATTCGATTTTACTTCTTTATCACCAACCTCAAGTGGTGCGGCACAAAAAAAAACATTGGAATGGTTTTCTATGGTCAGCGTCAAAAATAGGGTTTTGCTAGTTTTCCAACCATAATGTTTGTTATTATATATATATATATATATATATATATATATATGTCATAATAATAAAATAGATATAAAATAAACTTTGTACAATTAAAAGGTGAGGTTAAATATGTAACCCCCTCGTCCCAGGCTAGACGACAGACCGGTCCGAACAGGTTACACGGGGATAACCGAAGCAAACCCGTTAAGGTTCCACTCCGATTAGCAACCCTATAAAAATTTCTTTTAACATTATCTTGTCTAAATGTATCATTTAATCCTATGTGAGAAATGACAGCGGAAAGGACGAAGAAGATCAATCAAACAGACGAAAGGTAATTTAAATTTACCAAGTGACATGTTGATACGATTACATACTTACGAAGCCAAGACCCAACAAAAACAACACACACAAGGCTCACAGGAAAGTTGACAACAAACAGAGCCCAAGCACAACACTTGAGAACCTTTAGAGATGCCAAAAGCCCAATTTTCAGGTCGGTGTTTCGAAACGGCTTGCCCGTTTCGATACACGGCTCCCAGTTTTAAAAGCCAGACCAGCCGTACCGATATGGTCCACCTCGTTTGGGTACGGGGGTCCATTTCGTCTAAGCGTTTCAGAACTCGTTCTGCAACAGGCCTTCACAGTGGAAAACCGTTTCGGTACGCGTATCGGAACAGGGGCTCACAGTGTCAAACCGTATCGAAACGCGTTCCGATACGGGTATCCCTGGAGCTGCACCCGTTCCGAAACCACCTCACGCGTTTCGAACGCCTGCAATCTGTAAGACTCTAAAAACAGTTTTAAGCATCTCCAAATGTTCCCAAACATGCCTCAAACAACCAGAAACAAGAAACAACATGCATACACATACTCTAGAGGCATTTCACCCTACTTAAAGCATGATCAAACATTCATCATACATTCAAGATCAAACCATTCGAAAGAACATACATCCAACGTTAAACATTTAAAGAAATAAGCATTCATCAAGTACATTGTATAACAAGGTTTACATGCCTTTAAACAAAACACATAAGCATTCATGGAACATGGTTATAAGCCTTCAAAACACAAAACATTTAGGCAACAACATAAACATGGTTTACAAATCCACATCAAAGGCATTAACAACAAAAACCAACACATAGGAGTCTATCAACGCTCATACAAAACACGTAACATCCCCATTGCTAAACTACCACATTATTTTCTAAACCATACTTGAGCAACTATTACAAGCTTGGATGCCCCTTTCCTTGCTACTTTCTAACTCCACGCTATTGATCTGTATTGCCGAAAACGAGAGCGTAAGCGAGAAGCTTAGTGAGGGAGCTCTAAAATAAAAACAACGACAATGCAGGGTTCAAGCATATCATCCTTAAGACATTCACAAGCATACATATGCACCATAAATAGACGCCACAAGAATGCATGAACATGGCATCTTACCTCATGTTATGCTAAACAAGATATAAGATTTATCTTATCACATCCACCACACATGAACAAGTATGTTGGCAACTATTAGCTTACTCGGATATGCGGATAACATCCGTTAGGATTTTTCACCCCCAACGTACTCAACAATAACATTACCTTCGGTGGGATTACACTCATCACCGGTCCTTGCATGGCTGGGATTACACTCATCATCACATACCCTTACAGATGGGATTCCACTCATCATCACGTAATAACATTTTATGGTGGAATATTACTTCACCGTATGCCTCCTTGATAACTATACATCACCAAGGCCACACGCGAATTTGACTCAATCGTGTGCACACTCATCCTAATGATCGATCATTTATACCCGGTAATTTACTAGTGCCAATCATACTATCAAGGGAAACCATAATATTACCATCATGCATCTCAACATATCAACCACCACATACATCAATATATATAAAAATCAACATGCATAAACAACACATACTTTATGAGTCCACATTATGCATATAAGAGATTAAGCTACCAACTTAATCTCTACCTTGGATTGGCCTACCAAGCACAATCCAACACCACATCCACACACTTGAACCAGTTTAAAACCATTTAAAGTAATCCACTCACCACACTTCCTTAAGCAAACAGAGAAAAGCCGAATCAAGCCTCTACACTTTCCGGAATCGAGCCCGAAGCTTCTCCTACGGTTTCCCTTGCTTCTAACCAATAAAAAACAACACATTACTCAACCGAATCATCACAAAAAACTGTTACAAATCAAACTACAACCACAACGTCTTTTCTCTATATCTCCAAGCCAAAGCTAACACAAAATCCCATTTTTCGGACTCCCACCAAACCCAGCAGAAAACCACCTATTCCAACACCCAAATCATCATCCCACACCTTCAAAACAACCCTCAAGCAACTATATAACCTCAGCCCACTCTCCAACACCAACTACCTCAAAAAACCTATATTTTCACCCTTTTAAAATACCCATGAAAACCCATTTCGGGATTTTTGATAAAACCCCACCATTTTTAGTTATATTACATCTAAGGGCAAGAGTTCAACATAAATAAACTTTACAAAATGAAAATCCAACAAAAACCTACTAAACCTTCTTCCTTTTCCCCAAAGTTTTGAAAACTTCAAAATCTCCAAAGGTGATGTTTACGAAAACTAAAACTATAGATATGTTAGGAACGATGAGGAGAACTTAAAAATATAATTACCTTGTTGAAAACACTTGAGATGGTGGCGGGATTTGAAGGAATAGTAACCAAGGGTTTGGGGAGGTTTTTGACGTGAAAATTGTGGATTGAAGAATATGAGAAAGATTATTCAAAAAGCCTCTTTCACTCATCTTATTTTCCTTTGTTTAAATATTACCAAATTACCATTAATAAAATTCAAACCCTTTTAAAATAAAACCAAAGTCTATTTTAATTAAAACGAATACAACGACTCGAACCCGATTCACACTCACAACTCCCGACCCCTAAACCTGGGTGTTACAAAATCGGCAGAATGAGAGCCCAAAATAACTAGAAATCAATTTTCTTTAAAACAATGGGCTAACTGTGTACTCTGTCCTCAAATATGACGATCAATTTAAAAGTTATACAAACTTTTGATTATTACCTATTTCTTCATGAAGTTTTGGAAAGAAAAAAATCTCCAAACACCAAAATATTACAAAATTGACATTTAAGTTTTATAAAATTATAAAATAGTCCTTGAACTTTCAAATATTATCATTTGACCCCGAAACCCAAATTTTTCAAAATTTTATCCTGAATTTAGAAATATCAAAAATTAAAGATCATATTTCTCAGAAATTAAGGTTCTTGGATTCATAAGGACGAGTATGATAAATTTATCAGAAAAACCTAGATTTATCAAAGTTGGTACTTGAAATCTCCGTTCAAAATAGTCTATCTACAAAGAGGAAATTAACCTAGATTCAGAGTTGGTACTTGAAGTCTCCATTCAAAATATATCTTTGAATCTTTAAAATATTAAATTTATCAGAAAAACCCATTAAGCCCAAAAATATTTAACATGCATGCAAAAATCATTTTAGGTTTAAAATTTTATATGATTCTCACAGTCCGAGGGTTTAACTTAGCTCTAATACCACTAAATGTAACGCCCTAAACTCAACCTAGATGAAAAGATTGAATGTAGGAAGTTATGATTGAAAAGTTTTCCCTCAAGTAATAGATTTTAGGTTTAAATAATTTATAAAACAAAATAATTGTTAAATAATAATTACTGTAAAATACCACAATTTTTTATAAAACATAAACGTTATAAAAATATTTCGATAATTTAATAAAATATCAAAAATAAAGTTTGTAAATACATGCTAAAATATAATGCCAAAAATATAAAGTTCCAGGGTTTGAATTATGTAAATGTCAAAAACATAAATTTAAAATAATCTGGTAGTCTAAAAAAGAGTTCATACTGGTGATAAATTATCTGAGTAAAATACGAGATGCTCCAAGTACCGAGTCGCCTAAAAGTCAGAGTATTTCTAAAAGTCGAATGGGTTACACGGGGAAAACTGAAGTGAAACCCGTTAAGGCTCCACTCTGATTAGCAACCCTAGAAAATTTCTTTTAAAGTTATCTTGTCTAGATGCTTTAATTATATCCTATGTGAGAGGACACGCAGGGGAAAACACACATGGATACAAAACACACCAGACATGCAATTAACAAACCCTTTTTAACTGTTACAACATGTCGTATCGGTACGCTAGAGGACCGTATCGATACGCCTGAACTTTGGTCAACACCCCAAAGTCAACCTAGGGAGATCGTATTGATACGCTGGAAGACCATATCGATACACTCTCAATGGTCAACTTTCCCAAGGTCAAACTATGCAGACCGTACCGATACCCTCAGGACCCATACCGATATGCCAAAATCTCGTCAATTGCTCAGATTTCTAGAGAGCATTTGGCGTATCGATACACCCCCGCGTACCGGTACGCCTTGCCTAAAACAAGGTCCAAAGCAATGGACCGTATCGATACAGCCCTTGAGCGTATCTATACGCCCTGCACTGTAAAACTTGTTTTGGCTGCTAAAAACACAAGGACTCAACACAAGAGGCATCTAATGACCATTCAAGCAACATACAAGCTCAAATACAATATAAAGCATCCATGGATAAACATACGAGGCAATTCAAACACATAGCGATGCAACATTCATCAAGATAGGATTTTAAAGGAAGACATGCATACATAACATTCACCAACATGGCCAAAAGTTAAACAAAAGCATACTTCAACACGGTAAAAGGCATTACAAGCCCAAAACAACTAAACAAACTTGTCTAAGCAATAAGGACATGCTGACAACACATCAAACACAAATGTGCTATCCCATTGCTCTATACTAGTTATTGAAGTCTAAACCATACTTGAATAAACCAAACTCCCTTGGAGTCTCTCTTGTTCCCCGAGCTGCTCCGAAGGTCTAAAGGCATGCATTGTTGGAAAAGAGAGCGTAAGCGTTTAAGCTTAGTGAGCGGTGCTCAAAACAGTAGCTAAAACAATGCAGTTTTAAAACAATAGTTTGCTTGAAAACCAAAACCATTTCCAAATCATTTCCACATGCTTGAACACACAATGTCATGCATTTACCTTCAGGTGCATTTACCGAATGCAACCACAAGCCATAGGCTTACCATATGATCATTCTCATAACGCAAGTAAAGTAAACCACAATGCATAAACATAAGCATAATAGGTAGAATCAACAACATGCTTAACATGAGGATTAAAGCATCATGGGTATATTGATATTCAACGTTTTTACTCGGATATGCGGATAGTTTTTCAAACCTACTAGACACTTTCAGTGGAATCTCACATCACCGTACTCACCCGTCTAGTAAAAACATAACTTCCAGTGGAATCTTACCTCACCGTACTCCTCCTTAGTGGAATCTAACATCACTAAGGCCACGCGCGAATTTTACCTCGAGTGCACTCTAATCCTATTGATTGATCAATTATATCCAGTAACAACTCAACACATGTCAATATACTCAAACACAACCACAAGCATTACCGATGCTTGAACCACTTACCAAGTACAACTTCTATGCAAGGCATGTACTCACAATGCAAGTAAAAACACAAGTCCCACATCTAAACATGCATAACAATGCAATTCAACACATAACAACATAGCATGTTCAACTTGCATTCAAGAATCGTAAAACACAATTTAATTGCATAAAACCTTTAAAACTTACTCTCGATCTTGGATTGTCTTTTCAAGCTCAATGAAAACTCCCAAAACACTCTCTTAACCACATTAAGGCTTTTAAAATCAATCCAATCACCAGCCAACAAACAATTGATGTCCAAGGTCCCGAATCAAGTCTCTGAACTACCCGGATTCCCGTCCACAAAGCCTGAATCCAATTCCTTGTTTTGAGCAACCCAAAATCGAACATTATAACACAAATACACTCACAAACACAACGAAGACTCAGAACTCAACAACCTTGCATCTACACACATCGATTGAAGCCTAATTTCACCTGAAACACAATCAATTCAACCCAAACTACTAGCAGCCATACCCATCAATTTTACCGGCAAAAATCTACCTTTTTAACATCCCTAAACATCAATCCAAAGCTACCAAACCTCCAGCTATCATTTAGGCTCAAAACCCAACCAAAAACTCAAGATTTCTAACTCTTAAAATCACCCACAATACCCATTTCGGGTTTCCATTAAAAACACATCCTTTTCGTGTTATTTTAATGTTAAAACAAAGATAAAAACGCTCTCAACTCAGCCTTAATCAACACAAACGAAAACCCAAAGATTTCTTTTCATTTCCAACCAAACTTTAAAAATCAAACCAAGTTTAATCCATGAGTTTTTACAAAAATATCAACATTCATGACTCAAGGAAGATGGGACAAAGTTGAGGAACCATTTACCTTGAAGAAATCACTGGGTTTGGAAACTTGAAATCAATGGAATAGTGACTAGGGTTTGGGGAGGGTTTTTGAACGTGAAATTCAAATAGAGAAGATGACGGCTTTTGTTAAAAATCCTTTTTTTATTCCTTTTTATGAAAAATTCCCCATTTTGCCCTTTAGTCTTTTAAAACCCCTTTTTAATGTATTAAAAATAGATTTTCTCCAATTTAATTTTAATCCGACTCGGTTGACTAATCCGATAACTCCCGGCCCTAAACTCGGGGCGTTACACCAACCTAGAAGAAAAGATCGAATTTAGGAACTTACGATTAAAAACTTTTCCCTCAAGTAATAGATTTTAGGTATAAATAATTTATAAATCAAAATAATTATTAATTAATAATAATTACCGTAAAATAGCACAATTTTTTTACAAAACCTAAACGTTATAAAAATATTCTGATCATTTAATAAAATATCTAAAATAAAATTTGTAATTACATACTAAAATATAATCCCAAAAATATAAAGTTCCAAGGTCTGAATTACGTAAATGTCCAAAAACATAAATTTAAAATAATCTGGTAGTCTAAAATAGAGTTCATACTGGTCATAAATTATCCGAGTAAAATACGAGATGCTCCAAGTACCAAGTCGCCTAAAAGTCGGAGTATATCTGAAAGAGAAACTAAGGGGGAGTAAGCTAAAGAGCTTAGTGTGTCTCTAAAGTGCAACAAAAATCATAATCATAAAACATAATATTATTTTCTTGAAATTCTTTAAAACCATGATACAATATCACAAGCGTAATGCAATGCACCCAACTACAACCGTCAAGAGGAAATTTCCCAGAACTCCTCACTACAACGGCCAATCCGAAGTAGAATTCAGCCCAAAGGGTGAAACCAATAAACTTCCCCGTACAAATCCCAACACGTGCTCATATATATATGGTGATTAAAAATCAAATTTCATAAGCAAAGTTCCATAAATCCGATATTCCATAAAATACTTCATAAATCATAAGTCCATAAATCAATAATTCATAGTTCTGTAAATCTGATGTTTCATAAAATATATTTTCCAAAAATCATAATAAAAAACACATTTTGAAATCGTATGCACGGGATGTCAACCATACAAGCCATAATGCATATAAATAATCACACAAGGTATAAAACATATGTAGCAGAGTAAGAAAACACACATCAAACTGACACCTATCACGTTCAAATCTAGCACTAGGCTAGTTGAATCAGAACATATTCTATTCTGACAAAATATTACTGAGTCGATGTTTTTCCTTTAGTAGCAAGTAGTAATAGAGGGAGAAATTGCATGATCGGTTCCAAGCTAAGTGGTGCGGTGGTCTAATATGCTAGATTGATAATTCGATTTTACTTCTTTATCACCAACCTCAAGCGGTGCGACACTAAAAAAAACTTTGGAAGGGTTTTGTATGGTCAACGACAAAAATAGGGTTTTGCTAGTTTTCCATCCTTAATGTTTGTTATTATATATGTATCATAATAATAAAACTGATATAAAATAAACTTTGTAAAATTAAAAGGTGAGGTTAAATCGGCAAAATAGAGTCTAAAACAAACTAGAAATCAATTTTCTATAAAACAATGGGCTAATTGTGTACTAAGTCCTCAAATATGAAGACCAATTTAAAAGTTACCCCAACTTTTGATTATTACCTACTTCTTAATGAAGTTTTAGAAAAAAACTCCAAACATCAAAATATTACAAAATTCACCTTGAAGTTTTATAGAATTATAAAATGGTCCTTGAACTTTCAAATATTAGCATTTGACCCCGAAACCTAGTTTTCTCAAAATTTACTCCTGAATTTTGAAATTTCAAAATCTAAAGATCGCATTTCTTAGAAATTAATGTTCACAACCTGAAAGATTCAAAATACCTAAAAATTAGAATTTCATAAATTGGAAATTCAAAAAATTTGGTTTCTCAATTAGGGATTGAGAATTTAGGGTTTTCAAATTAGGAAAATTTTTGGGTGTTACAACTCTCCCACCCTTAAAAGAAATTTCATCCTCAAAATTTTCAAACTTAGCGAAAGATCTTTAAAAATACAAATATTTTTGTAAAAACATCTTAGATCATTTCAGATCGAGTATGAATGACATCAGAGGACTTGAAATTACACTTTTCATCTTAGATTCATAAGGACAAGTATGATCACGATCGGTAGTTAATTTAAAACTCATGCGATATGGCATGATAGTCTATCTACAAAGAGAAAATTAACCTAGATTTGGAGTTGGTACTTGAAGTCTCCGTTCAAAATATATCTTTGAATCTTTAAAATAATAAATTTATGAGAAAATCCTATTATCCCTAAAAATATTTAACATGCATGCAAAAATCATTTTAGGTTTAAAATTTTATATGAGTCTCAGAGTCCGAGGGTTTAACTTAGCTCCGATACAACTAAATGTAACCCTCAAGTTACGACTGAAAACTTTTCCCTCAAGTAATAGATTTTAGGTTTAAATAATTTATAAAACAAAATAGTTATTAAAAATAATAATTACTGTAAAATACTACAATTGTTTAAAAAACCTAAACGTTATAAAAATATTTCGATCATTTAATAAAATATCTAAAATAAAGTCTGTAATTACATGCTAAAACATAATCCCAAAAATATAAAGTTTCATAGTCTGAATTACATAAATGTCCAAAAACATAAATTTAAAATAATCTGGTAGTCTAAAATAGAGTTCATATTGGTGATAAATTATTCGAGTAAAATACGAGATGCTCCAAGTACCGAGTCGCCTAAAAGTCGGAGTATATCTAAAAGATAAACTAAGGGGTTAAGCTAAAGAGCTTAGTATGTCTCTAAAGTGTAATGCAATGCACTCAAGTGGTAACAGAGGTAGAAATTGCACGATTGATTCCAAGCTAAGTGGTGCGGTGGTCTAATCTACTAGATTGATAATTCGATTTTACTTCTTTCTGTTGTCACTAGATTTTCACCTAGCATTATTAAATAATTTAAAAAATATAAAAAAATCTTTTTCCCTTAAAATAATAAAAGGCCCACCCCTTCTAAATATAAAAAAAAAAACAACAAAAAAAACCATCCCAAAAGGCCCATTTTGTAAAACCCATTTCAAAAAAATTAGCCCACCTTGAAATGCAAAAGCCCAATTTTAATAAAAAAACCATTTGAGTAAATAATAATAATAATAATAATAATAATAATAATAATAATAAATGTAGAAAAAATGGGAAATAAAATGACAACAAAAAATATAATAAATGAAAAAAACATAAAAAACAAAAAAAAAACAACAAAAATTAAAAAAAAAAAAGAAAAAAAGAGGGGAACCAGCACGCGTCACGCTCCTAGAGCGTGTGCCGCACACGCGCGGGCTGGTTCCCTGAAACCCTTGTTCGACGCACATCCTGGAGCTGATCGTCGTCCACCGACCACGACTATCGTCGCCGTTGGTGTCGGTCGACGCGTCTCATTGTCATCGACCCAACGACACCAACACTGCACGTCGCCGTTCACTGTAGCTGCCAAAATCTGCAAAAACAGAGAAAAAGTGGTCAAAACCTAGGCTCAAATCAAGGGAAAATTCGATCCCGAATTTGAACCAAATCAAGATATTCTTGAGGGTTTTTCCGAGGATCGAGCCTTATGTCGAATTTAGGCTTCAATTTGGGAATTAAATCCCGATTTGGCTTGAATTTTAAGCTGAAAATTCAACTATAAACCCCCCAAACCCCATTGTTCATCACACTTGAAAAGGAAAAAAAAAGCTTAAAAAATATCTGAAAATTCTCTAAAATTTTCTCTGAGTTTGCTGGATTTTTTGGGTTGAAGTTCGAGTTCGGGGAAATTTTCCGGAGGAGTTTGGGAAGCAATTCGTGAAAGATTGCATTCGAGTTCTTCACTTTTCGGTAAAATTCTTCTATTTTGTTTTTAATTTTTTTGTGATTTCCATACTTGTTCTTGGTTGAATTTTTGTGTTTGTGTTTGTGTGAATTTTAGGTTGTCTTCATTGAAGTTGGAAAACCGTTTCACGATTCCGGTAATTTTTTTCATTCTAAATGTTGTTTAGGAGTTTTTGATCCTTAGAAATAAAATAGTTGAACCTCAAAAGTGTTACTTTAAAAGTGTAGGAATAAAAATTGAATTAATGTTGTTTTTAATAAGAAAACAAAAATTAAGGGATTTAATAATTAATGGGTGAAAATTAATAAACGTGCTTGATTTGTAGAAAAAAATAATAAAAGAATTTTCTTGAAATATTGTTTAAATAATAAAGGTGTTTTTTTAAAAAGAAAAAGTAAATAAGGACGTTTTTTTAAAAGTCAATAATAAGTTTTTTTTTCTTCAAAAAAACAAAGAGAAAATAAATTTTAAAAAGGGGTTTTAAATAAAAGCTTGGAGTTTTTTTTAAAGAGAAATAAAGTTTTGGAAAAAATCATAAAGAGAAATCTTTTCAAAAATAAGGTTTATTTTAAGAGGTCATCTTTTAAAGAAAAGCCTTTTTTTTTAAAAAGTTTTTAAAGGATAAAACTTTTTTTGGAAATGGAAATAAAAAGATTAAAAAATTAAAAAATGTAAAAAAAAGGTAAAAGAAGGGTCTTGGTTTTAAAAGTAAAAAAAGAAATAAAAGGTTTTTTTAAAGAAATAATAAAAAGGAAAAAAACATAAAAGAAAATTTGAGTTTCTTGTCTGTTCTTTAGAAGTAGGTTAAAACTTAGGACTAGGTTCTAAAAGCTTAGATAGAGACATGCTTGAAGAAAAAAATACTTCACAAAAAAATAAGACACACTTAAGCAAACTTAAACCTTTAATTAGGAATAAAAGACTTAGACCCTTTATAGGATTTTTAAATAATCAAACTTAGAATAAATATAAAATGCTCAACACATTTAATTTCCAAGTTGCTTGAAAAGTGAAATTAATTTAATGCGGTGTCTTATCAAACGAGAATGACGAGTTAGCGCCAAAAATGTTAGCGGTGATTAAAGTTCATCTCCCAGGCGATAAGGCCGTTAAAATAGTTTGATATTCATTAAACGGGCAAATAAAATCGAACCTCTGTGAACTTGCAAATTCCAGTTTTGAAAATGATTTTAAAATCAATTAGGTACCAATTTTGGGGGTCGTGGGGGTGCTAACCCTTACCCACGCGTAACCAACCAACGAACCCGTTTTCTGGTTTTCGTAGACCAAAACCATTATTTTATTAAAACAAAATATTTTATTAAAATAATCTAGTTTCAAAGTGATCCAATCACACATTTCAAAAAGATTGGTGGCAACTCCGTGTTTTTAAAGTTTTCAAAAAGTCGAGGCTCGAAAGGGTTGCGACAGCTTGGCGACTCTACTAGGGAGGTGTTTTTGTTTTTAAAAAATAAAAACAAAAGAGGGTCAGGCCACGAATTGGTTTTAAATGGTTTTCAAGAAGAGTTTCTTAAAAAAGTAATGGAATTTGCAAGTCTACAATAGGTTCAATTAATTTGTCCGTTTAAATGAATATAACTCTATTTTACGCATTTAAGACATCATTCCAAGCTCTATACTCGAGCTCTGTCCCGTTCGTTTAAGTAGGGGGAACACACTTTGCTCATATAAGAATATTGATTCTTCGTATGAGCCTCGCAAGTACCTTCGAGACTTATTCTCTTTGTCTTTGTAAGAATATTGATTCTTCGAGAAGGCATCGAAGGTGAGTCCTCCTGAGTTGAACTCGATTCATTTGGAGCCTGTAATGGGTGAGAATCAAGGGCCTTGCTACCCTTAGTAGGGGACAACAAGGACAGCTTGGGTACCCTTTTAGAACCGAACCAAGTTTGAGAATTTAGATCCTACCCAAATAGAGCCATGTGGAAAGCCTAGGGTGTTGAGTCTGGTCAAAGTCGCAAGAATAATCCGTGGAGACATGTCTTGGAATATTGGAATGGCTGCCCAGAATTATCATGCAATTAAATTGTTTTGGATCTTGTAGGTTTTATTTCTGTTTTTTTAAGTACTAAACTTTTTGTGTGTGAGTTTTATTTTGTTTTTGTGGAATATTTATTTTTTTGCATGCATCCCATATGTGAGGGGTCGTTTCTAAAGCATGTTGCTCGATCCGAAAAAGCTTCTGCCATGGATGGAAGGTACCTAAAGGAGGAAGACAACGCGTAAACGATGAGAATTTGTCGAATGATTAGGTGGAGGAAACATCAAATTATGCTCGCATTAGCGCCAGGCAGAATACCATGAGGCACAAGTACAATAGGACCACTTCGGCGATTAAACCAAGCAGAATTTAAAAATGCTCTTTGGTCTACTTGACTTAGGGGCAACGTAAAAAGGACACATGAGCGAGACGAGTTCGATAGGAGCATCATATCTTAAATTGAAGATGTAGCTAAGCATGTGGCGTCAAGAAGCTACATATCTTCACCACACGTCAGATCGACAAGGTGGGACCAAGGCTTCAAAGGATGATTGAAGAAATGAGTGCTTAGACCGAGACGTATTCGTAGGACCTTCGTCATCCAATGGTAGCTTCATCTAAAGCAACACCTTAATAGAATTGATGACCCTTCGCCTGCATTCATGCTTTTACATACATATATTTGCTTCCATGCATTTGTTTTTTGTTTGTTTGCATTAAATAATTTTTTGATCATTGCATTCATACGTGTATAATAAAAAGATTAATTTTGGAAGATTCCATTTAAGTAGTAAAGATCTCGCGCAAACACGACTCGAGCTATAAACACTGAGGAAAGGTTGACAACTCTGGAAACAAATCAGAAGAGCATCTGTGATAAGCTTGAGAAAATGGAAAATGATATGAAGAAAGAGATTGAGATATCACACCCGAAAACAGTCAGCCAAATCGCAACCATGTTTGGGTTCAAAGACCCAGAAGCAAGAGAAGACACCAACACTTTCCCGGGGATGGCTTTTGTACATTCACGGATGCAAAAGGAAGTGGTTTCACCTAAAGTCAAGATCTTACCCCATTTTGTAGAATCTTCTGCCCGTACTGGAGACAACACCGATGATTTTAACAGCCGCGAGATGTCTGACCTCAATGAAGAAACTGACATGGCAAATGTCGAGAAGAAATGGGAAGACCGTTACAAGAAGATGGTGGAAATGATTAAATCTTATCAAGAAGGAAGCATTTATGGTGGCAGAGATGCTAGAGATTTGAGCCTAGTTTCTGACTTGGTGGCTTCTCCAAAGTTCAAGGCCCCTGACTTTGAAAAGTATAATGGAACTACATGCCCATTGGCACACTTGACTATGTACTGCCAGAAAATGTCACCGCATTTAGAAAACAAGAAGTTGTTGATCCACTGTTTCCAAGATAGTATATCTGAGACTGCTATCCGATGGTATGCTCAACTGAGTCGGGTCAACATATGCACTTGGAGAGATCTGTCAAAACCTTTCCTCAAACAGTAGGAGTATGTAACATACATGGCCCCTAGCAGGATCGTACTGCAGAATATGGAACAAAAGCCAAAGAGAGCTTCCGCCAGTATGCCCAGCGATGGCGAGATGTGGCACCCCAAGTTCAACCTCCACTGTCGGAAAATGAGGTTACTCTAATGTTTGTGGAGACTCTAAATAGACTTTTCTATGACTACATGTTAAATCACGCCACTGAAGGTTTTACAGACATGGTCATAAATGGAGAGTTGATATTGGCAGCCATTAAAAGTGGAAGACTCAAGAGAGAAGAAGATGGAAAACGCGTTTAGAGTTTCGTCACGAAGATTGATGGAGGCAAGATTGGATTGAATTCATGCTTTCCTAGAATAATGCATAATTTTCTCCAGACGATTGGGATCATGCTTAGAACCAACCCTTTTGCTTTTGCCCGCGAGCATTAGGGATCTTTGGTAAGGGATTCTATGTTAATTTACTTGTTTAAGGGTGAATTTGTTTTCAAGTGGCAAACATTTCTTTTCTTTTCATCCATTTCCCTTCTTTTCATTTTTCATCCATTTCTTTTCAAGCATACATCTTCTTTACAGAGTCCATATTTTTTATTGTATGAATGATTCTTGAATCTAATCCTGAGATAGAGGGGCAAAATGTGTGTTCAGGTTTAATATAAAGATTTGAGTGAATTTTCCTCTCAGACATTGTTGTTAGGGTCCTTGAATAAAGTGATAACTCTAAAACATCTAACAACTGAAGATTGCTTCTCTTCGACGGTATTTGTGTGTGAAATGACATTTGGCATTCCTTCATCTCCCTTCACGAAAAAAAAAACGAAAAAAATCCATTTGTTGTCCCCCCTTTGAGCCTGATGTTATTTTTCTTGTGATTTAACCTTAACCAAGGATCACTCCCCATACTGGGGGACAAAGAGGATGAAAATTGCAAGCAAAGGAACACGACAAGTAAATGTCCTAAACTGAAAATGAAAAGGACACAAAAAGGAAAAACAAGAAAAAGAAAAAAGATAGAAAAAGAAAGAAATGAAATGGACACAAAAAGGAAAAACATGGAAAAGAAAAAAGAAAGAAAAAGAAAGAAAGAAAAGAAAAAGAAGAAAAAGAAGAAAGAAAAAGAAAAAAAAAGAAAAAGAAAAAGCAAAAGCAAAAGAGAAGAAGAAGAGAAGAGGAAAATAAATGAAGAAAGAAGAAGCGTGAAGGAAAATTTGAAATCCTTCAAATGAAGTGTGTGCAAGAAAAGGAAACGAACTCTAGGGTGAAAACCCAAAATGGGCAGTCTAGAGTGATCCAAAGAATAAAAGAAGAAGAACATAGATTTCACCAGGAAAAAGTTGATCATTGGTTTAATCACCCTTTAAATATGTATTTGAGCCTATATATCATTTCTTTGGCAACCCGAGCCTAGCCTACATTACAAGCCTTAAAAGACCATTTGGATCACACATGAATATTTGAGAAAAGGAGTTCGTCTTCATAACATATTCCACCTAATTGAGTTAACCTTTCTTCAGGGACCTCAAGCTTCTAATGTCTGATTAAGATTAGAAAAATGGGAAAATTTAAATTTGGGGAGTGTGTGAGTAAAAAAGAGCCACCAAAAGTGGGGCACTATCCAGTTGATGGATTCTTGAATCATTCATGCTTTGAATTTTGGGGCATCTGACTTTGCCTTATTCTTGTGTTTTCCATGACTATTTTCTTAAGATCCCCATTTTTAGCCTTTTCTTGGGTTTGTTATGACCTTTTCCTTTGAACTATCATTTCTAGCATTTTCTTGCATCTTACAAGTAGGCTGACATAGATTCATGAAAAGCAAAAGATTTCTTGGTATTGATCTCAACTGTAGGAGACCATGATTGAATGTTTTCATCACTTCAAAAAAATTGAAGCTCAGCTTGAAAGGGGGCATCGCCTTGCATGCGAAGATAAAAAGTAAAAAGAAGCACAAGTGTTGAAGAGTTTGTAGTAACTCGTGTTGTCAAGAAAGATCCACATATAAGATGCAGAAGCTCAAAAGCATGAAAAGAGGTAGATTGCACTTGAGAAGCAAACCATGCCATCAGATTGGGGGCGGTTTATGTTGGCCAATGATTTAAGGCCCTTAGTATTAATAGGTGTAACACCCCAAATTTTGGCTTAGAAGTTTAGGGTTTGAACCGGACCAGTCTGAAAAACGGTTCGAATATAAAAGAGAGTTTTAGGGAAAGCCTAGTTCGGGATGTTTTAAAAATATAGAAAAATATCTAAAAATCCTCTTTTAATATATAAAAGTGATTGGTGAAATCAATTTTACAAAATAAGGTTTGAAAATACTACATTTCGGTGTAGTGACCAAATTGCAATTTTTGCAAAGTTTAGTAGTGACTGTTTTGTAAAGGATTGAAACTTTGAATCTTTAAGGAGCTAATTTACCCAAAATGTTTTTCTCCAGATTTTTCCTTAATTTGGGTGATTTAATTAATGTTTTAATTAAATAAAAGGAAGGTGAAAAACACTTTTTAACTTTCATAACTACTTTTCCTAATTTTCTCTCATTCCTTTTTTCTCTCAAAATCCCATCATCCAAACACATTTTCTCCAGAAAAATTCACATTTATCTTCACTTCAATTGATGAGATTTCCATCATCTAATGGTTCCTAATCAATCTTGCATCAAATCCTTTTGATTTCCACATTGCATTTTCATGGAATTTTGCCCAAATCAAGGAGAAATCATCATTTAGAGGTAAGATTGTTCATCTCCTCTAAATACTCAGTTCTTTACTGAAATTCCCAAGTTGTCAATCCTTTATTAAAGATTTATGAATGGTTTTAATGTTAGAAACAAGATTTTGGCTTAAAACTCAAGATTTTGGAAGAGATCTTGAGGATTTTCGTTGTAATTGGTTGGGCTCTATTTTGAGATGGTTTTCTAATGTATTTTGGATGTTAAATAATGTTAGAAATGAGGTTTTATCAATCCAATCCCGAATAGGTTGTTTTTCCTAAGTTTTTGCTTGTGAAAATGATGGTTTTGGGGTGATTTTGGTGTTCTGTTGTAGCTGGAGGTATAAGGACGAGTTTAGGGTTGTTTTTGATGTTAATTGATGTTTGTAAAAGGTTAGAATTGATAGATCTTGGCTGGGTATTGTTTTAGAAGAGTTTGGAGGTGATTTCGGTTGTTTTTGGAAGCCGAAATGAGGTTCTTGTGTAGAGCAGCGACTTTAGGTTGTATTGCTAGTGATTTTAATGCATGGTGATGCATTAATCCTCTGTTGTTATGTGTTAAAAATAGTGGAGAATGATTCGGAAGCAATAGAGGTGGCGTTGGAGGTTTCAGACGCTTGGGAGGCTTGTCGGCTAGCATAGTTTTGTGTATCGGTGAGTGGAGATGGTTTTTCAGCTTTGAAACGATTATTTGGAGGTTTTGGGAGCTTAGTTTAAGTCTAAACAACTTAGCTAAGCTCAAGAGTATGTTTTCGGAAAAACTCCCTCGGATGTGCTATGTTATGGTTTGATGCATTAGTTATGTAATGCATGTTTAATTATTGTTTTGAAAGCATGTTTTAGCATGATTAATGCTGGTTTTGAAAGCCATGTGTTGAAGGATGCTCAAGGTAATAGATCCTTGGTTTGACATGTTATTAATTTGGTTATGATGCATGGAGGTGCATGATGATAAGTGGCTTTGCTTAATGTTTAAAACAGTGAATTGATGATGGTATTGATGTATATTGGCAAGTGATGAAATGGTTTCTTAGTATTTGAATCGGATATAGTTAGCCGGCTATAGGATTGGGTGCACCGTAAGTAAAGTCGCCTTGGATGTCGAGGGGTTGTGATTGTACCGTAAACTACATCCAAGTACCCTAGCGATTGAGGAAATTGACGTCACCACGATGGAGGATGGCTCCCGTGGGTGGAATTTGTTAAGTGTCACAACGGTGGAGGGTTGCTCCCGTGTGTGAGCCCATTAAGGTGATTACAATGGTTGAGGTAGCTCCCATGTGTAGGCCTTGTGTTGTGTCCCGGCTCTCACTAGTGGGTTATACAACTACCGATGAGTGATGTTGAGGGGTTGTGATTGTACCGTTAAACTCCATCACGGGTGTTGAGGGGTTATGATTGTACCGATAAACTCCACCTTGTAACGCCGGTAGTGTGTATGAAGCGTGTGGGACAACGCTTGTAATCCGCGTATCCGATTGTGTCTTGTGTCGAAATGGTTATGAACTATCACTTGAAGCCAATATAATGTACTTGATTGTAACGAAGCGTGAGATGCTTGAAAATGTTGCAAGGTAGCATGAGAAAGTGATGAGCTTGTGGTTTAAAAGTTTTGTTGAAAGTAATTTCTAAAAACGCCAATATATGAGAATGAAATGTGTCACATGTACCAATGCTTGAGATGTTGAATGTAATGAGAAATGAATATGAGATAATAATTTTGTGAAATGCTTTTGTATATCAAACATATGTGGCCTTGCCATGAGATTTGCATGGGTTGTATGCATGTGTTAGCTAGATGGTACATGTGGTTTTAAAAATGGAGGTTTGCTTATGCAAATGGGGTTTTGAGTTTATGAAATGCTTTTGAGTAACAAGCATGTATGGCTTTGCCATGAGTTTTGCATTTGTTGAATGCATGAGGTAGATAGAAGAAACATATGGCTTCCCAAAAGGTATTTTACTTTGAAATGATCATCAAGCATGAGAAGAGTATAGTGTGAAGTGGAAGTGTTTTCCAAGGGAATTAGTTTAAACTTTGCATGAAATGTTTGTGCATTGAAAGGTTTAAATGGTAGTAATTGCAAAGATGTTGTTTGGGGTGAGTTGTTTGGTGTTTCATAGTTAAATGTTGGTTTTCTTGTTGAGCAATGCATGTTTTAAAGCAATGGTTTTTCAAAGGAGATTTTCAATCAATACTTTGGGTTTTTGAGTTGTGATTACATTTTAAGATGGTTTTATGATTCGCTGCATTGATGGTGTTTTGGTTTTGAGCATTCCTCACTAAGCATTAAGTGCTTACGCTCCTTTTTGTCCATCAATGCAGATAATTGAAGTTTGGACAGCAAGAAGCAAGGGATTCAAGAAGAGCTCCACTTGAGAAGTATGTTTTGGTTTATAGGTATAGATAATAAAGGCAATGGGGGAGAGTCTTTTATGTTGATGTGTAATGAGTTTGTTCATCCTGAGCATGTTCGGTTTATGGTTTGATACTTGTTGAGGATCGCTTTGCAATATTTGAATCTTCTTCTTCATATGTTGATATGCTATGTTCTTTGTTTAAAAGTAAGATCTTGTGTTGGATGTGATAAATGAGTTGGTGTGCCTAATGCTTGATTTGTATCTAGTTTTTAATGCAATTTGGTAGTTATAATGCTTGGCATGTTGTTGATATGTTGGGGAATGATTTAAAGTGTGTTTGATGGTGATTTGATGTGAAAAACCAGAAATTTCTGCTGTTTCTGGGCAGGGTGTATCGAAACATCCTTAGCTGTTTCGAAACGGGTGCCTGAAATGGCCTGGGTGTTTCGGAATGGCTAGAAGTGTTTCGAAACACTTTGGCTACTAGAATGCCCTGTTTCGGAACCAGTTTCGAAACGGGTGGGCGTTTTGACCTGGTGTTTCGAAACACCCTTAGCTGTTTCGAAACGGGTGACCGTTGGACACAGATTTAAATTGCTCTGAAGTCTGCATGCTTTACATTTTAGTCCTAAATTTTGTAATCGCAATTGCTTGAGCTAGAGATGTCTTTTTAAGCTGAAATTTGGCAGAGAGGCTTGTAATATGATTAATTGAGGTTCGGTAAAACTAACATCTACAAAGTCCTTATATTTTCCAAAATTTACATTTTGGTCCCCAATGCGTATTTCTTGCAATTGAGTCCTTAAACGTTTTCTGATCACTGTGTTTTTCTCTTCCAAGGTTCTCGAGCTTTCACATAGCCTTAATGCGCATCTAGAAAAGATAAAACAAAAAAAAGGGTCGTTAATCAAGGTTGACTTTCGAGTTGACTTTGGTTTTCCCCGTGTGATCTTCGTAGTTCGGGTCTAACGCCTAGGCCGGGCTAAGGGGGTTTATTTGGTTGTATCAGAGCTAAGTTGCGAACTTTTGGGGCAACGATAAGTTTGTGGTAAGTGGTTATGGTAAGTGTTGGATGTTTAATCTAATGTGTGGTTGAATGTTGGTGGGAAAATATGACTTTGCATGAATTGTTGGTGTTGTGAGTTGATTTTCTGAATGATGAAAATGTGATGGGCATGATGTGTTGATATTATGCTGTTGAGGGTGAATGTTGTTTGATGAGAGCATGATTGAAGTTTGCTGATTGATATGCTCGATGTTTGTGATATCAATGTTTTTATTGTTTGTTATTTCATATAAAAGGGGAGAATTCGGGGTACCCATTGCCTTATTATTATAGCTATGTGTTAGTTTGGAGTTGGAGTCTTGAATCCTTGCTCGAAGCTGGTCTGATCGTTTTGTTTGTTTTGTTATGGTTGCTTTGTTAATAATAGCAATGGATCGACGAGAGAATGGAAATTGGGTACGATGGTTGCTTCTTTAGAGCGGGTTGTTAAGGGGTGGAATTCAGCTTTTGGTGGAGGTGTTTCGTTTCAGTCGTCTGTGCTTGGAGTTGAGGTGGTAAGGCAGAATGAGAGGATTAGTTCTGTGATGAAGGATTTGGCATATGTGGGACATGAGAGTTTGTCAAAGCAGCGTTTGCATGATTTAAGAGCCGTGGAGTATCATGGTTCGACACTTGAGGCGTTCGAGGCTTGGTTAGCCTGTATAATTCTGATTCTGGATCGGGAAGGGTGTGACAACGCTTGTAAGCTGGGAAGTGTTGTCTCGCTAATGCTGGAGGATGCTTGTGCTTGGTGGACATCTGTAGCGGTGGCAACGAATATCCACGATATTGATTGGGAGTTCTTTGTGTCTGCCTTTAATAGAAGATACCTTGGAGATAGGTTTCCAGGGGTTAAGCAACGTGGGAGTGTGGGTTTAGTTTGTGATGGTGAGAAAAGTACATGCAAAAGAGTTGTGAGTACTGACCTTGAGGGTGGTCAGCGTAAGAGGTTACGCGATGGTAGGGTTCGCCTGAGCCAAGGATCTGGTGGTGGTGCTAATGTGGGTCTAGTGCAGTATAACCAAGGGGTGATAGTTCACTTGCCGAAGTGTGATCGTTGTAGAAGGCGTCATGTTGGAGTTTGTTGGGGTGTTGGAGTTTGTTGGAACTGTGGTTCTAAGGAGCATGTGAAACGGGTTTGTCCTCAAGTAGTGAGATCAGCTTCGGTGCATGAAAAAGGGTCTCAGAAGGGTCGTGAGCGTGGCCGAGACAGAGTACGGAGGTGGTAAGAAAGGCAAAGAGGTGTGAGAGGTTTGGTGGATGGATCTTGTTGGAATTGTGGGTCCGTTGGACATGTGAGATGGAATTGTCTGGAGTTAGCTCGGGGTAGTCAGGGTTCGTTGCAGCAAGGAGTCGGTGATGACCTTAAGGTGTTGGTTGATGTTGCGGCTGTACAGCCGGAGAATAGTGGTTCTGCGGGGAAGGGAGTTTGTCTGTTGGAACTCCGGGGCGATGAGGTGGTTACATGTAATTTTTCTAAGTAATCTTTGCCCTAGTTATCTTTGTTTGGTTCCGGTTTAGATTTCTTTGTGTAGTGAGTAAAGTCTTATAACTAGCAAGTTGGGTAGTAGCCGATGTTGTTTTTGAGAACCACTTTAGAGTGAAGAGGGTACTAGTGGAGTATTTTGTAGTTAGCAAGTTGTTAGAGTGGTGGGGCTGGAAAAGTTAGAGATGGGGTAAGAGGTTGTTCTTAGGCGGATTCTGAGTGTAACACCCCAATTTTGGGTTTGGAAGTTTAGGGTCTGAACCGGACCGGTCTGATTTTTGGTTCGAATATAAAAGGTAGTTTTAGAGAAAGCCTAGTTCGGGATGCATTAAAAATATGGAAAAATATCTAAAAATCCTCTTTTAATATATATAAGAGAGTGGTGAAATCAATTTTACAAAATAAAGTTTGGAAGTGTGACATTTCGAAATAGTGACTAAAATGTAATTTTTGAAAAGTTCAGTGGTGACTGTTTTGTAAGGATTGAAACTTTGATTCTTTAAGGAGCTAATTTACCCAAGGAAGGATTTCTCTATATTTTTCTTAATTTTAATGACTCATTTAATGTTTAATTAATTAAAAGAAAAGAGGGAAAAACCATATTTTAGTTTTCATAACTAACTTTTGCTAAAACTTTCTCATCTCATTTTCTCTCAAAATTCCCTCAGCCAAACACATTTCCACAGCAACATTCCTTTTGATTTTCACACTAAATGATGAGGTTCCAATCATCAAAAGATTTCTAATCTTTTCTACATCAAATCCTCTTCATTTGCTTATTGAATTTTCAAGGATTTTGGCTCTAATCAAGGAGAAATCTACATTTAGAGGTAAGGATGTCCTTCTCCTCTAAATATTCAGTTCTTTACTGAAATTCCCAAGTTCTCAATCCTTAAATTAAGTTTTGTAAAAAGTTTTAATGTTGTGATCTTGATTTTGGCTTAAAACTCATGATTTGGATTAAATCTTGAAGAAATTCGTGATGAATGTTTGGGCTCTGTTTTGAGATGTCTTTTTAATGTATTTTGGATGTTTAATGATGTGTAATTGAGGTTTAATGAATGCAATCCCGAATAGGTTGATTTTCCTAAGTTTTTACTTGTGAAAATGGTGGTTTTTGGGGTGATCTTGGTGTTCTGTTATTGCTGGAGGTATAAGGACGAGTCTAGGCTCTTTTTGGATGTTAATTGATGTTTAAGAATGTTTAGAAGTGATGGATCTTGGCTGGGTAATGTTGTGGAAGAGTTTGGAAGTGATTTCGGTTGTGTTTGGTAGCCGAAATGTTAGATTTGTTGTGAGCAGCGAGTTTAGGTGTTGTTGCTGAAGATTTTAATGCATGATGATGCATTAATCCTCTGCTTTGATGTGTTTAAAACATGGGAGACATCTTCGGATCCTTGAGGTGTTGATCCGGAGGCTTGAACGGCGTTTCGGCAAGCTTGCGAAATGGAATTGGTGAGTGAAGTTTGGTTTTCAGCTTTGAAACCAATGTTTGAAGGTTTTGGGAGCTTAGTTTAAGTCTAAGCAACTTAACTAAGCTCAAGAGTAAGTTTTTGGAGAAACTCTCTCTTTGATGAACCATGAGATGGTTGGATGCAATGTGTTTAATTTGCAATTTTAAATTTTGTTTTGAAAGCATGTTTTAGCATGATTAATGCTGGTTTTGAAAGCCACGTGTTGAAGGATGCTCAAGGTAAGAGATCCTTGGTTTGATATTGATAAATTTGGTTTTGATGCATAGTGATGCATGATGTTTTAATGGCTTTGATTAATGCTTTAAAACAGTGGATTATTGATGATAATGATGTATATTGGCAAGTGATGTTTTGGTTTTAGAGTACTTGAATTGGATATAGTTAGCCGGCTATAGGATTGGGGGCACCGTGAATAAAGTCGCTTTGGATGTTGAGGGGTTGTAATGGTACCGTAAACTCCATCCAAGTACACTAACGAGATGTCTAAGATCATAATGGTGGTTAAAAGGCCATGAGAGGATCTTGTGTTGTGTGTCCCGTGTTCTCGTTAGTGATGTTATACAACTACCGATGAGTGATGTGGAGGGGTTGTAATTGTACTGTTAAACTCCATCACGGGTGTTGAGGGGTTGTGATTGTACCGGTAAACTCAACCTTATGTGTTCGGTAGTGTGTATGAAGCGTATGGGACAACGCTTGTAATCCGCGTATCCGATTGTGTTTTATGTTGAAAATGGTTATGGATTATCACTTGGAAGCCAATATGACATGTTGATGTAAATGAAGCATGAGATGCTTGTTGTTTATGACATGTTGATGTTAATGAAGCATGAGATGCTTGTTGTGTATGCATTGTTGCATGAGAAATGATGTTTGTGAGTTTTAAAGGCCTTTTGAAAGGTGTTTTATAAAGTGCATTATTGTGTTGTTTCTTTAGAGCATGCCTCACTAAGCAAATGTGCTTACGCTCTCTTTCTTGAACCAATAATGCAGAGAATTGAAGTGCTTCTAGGGCAGCAAGGAGGCTAAGAATCCAAGGAAAAGCTAAGCTCATGTATGGTGACTATTTTTACAACATTATTAGTTTTTGGTATTTGGCAATGGGAACCTAGGTTGTGTTTTTGGGAGATGTTTTGGACTCCTTGAGTGTGGCATGATGCCTATGATGTTTGGACTTGTAAATGGCCTTTATGATGTTTGTTTTAGTGATTTGATGATTGGCTGGCTTGAGTAATAGGATGTATGCCTATAGACTTGTGGTTCTTCCTAATTGATGCTATGAATGTGTTTTGATGATGCAAATATGTTCCTTAAATGTATGATGATTTGTTGGCATGATTAGGAGGTCATAGGGATGTGTTTGAGTGGTTAATTGTATGTTAAACCAGCAAATTCTGCACTTTCTGGGCAGTCCGTATCGGAACGGGCACTAACGTTTCGAAACGGGGGCCTGTAATGGCCTTCGTGTTTCGAAATGGGTAGAGGCCGTTTCGAAACGAATTGGCCACTGTCAAGCCCTGTTTCCGTACAGGTCTCGAAACGAACCTGTGTTTTGGAACGGTCAACCCCCGTTCCGAAACAGATGACCGTTGGGCACTGATTTGAATGGTTTAAGGTTTGCAAGCTTTACGTTTTAGTCCTGGATTTTGTATATGCAATTGCTTGAGTTTGGGATGTCTGTTTGAAGTGAAATTTGACAGGGAAGCATGTAATATGACTAATTTCATATTGGTAATTTAAAAACCAGTTAAGTCCTCTATCTTTCCAGAATTTACATTTTGGTCCCTAATAATTGTAATTTGTGCAATTGAGTCCCTTAACGTTTTCCGATCGCTGTGCTTTTCATGTGTGCTCTTCTCAAGGGTAAGCTTAGGATTAATATGCATCTAGACAAGTTTAAAAAGAAAAAAAAGGGTCGTTAATCAAGGTTGACTTTCGGGTTGACTTTGGTTTTCCCCGTGTAATCTTTGTAGTTCGGGTCAACCGTCTAGGCCGAGCTAAGGGGGTTACATTTGGTGGTATCAGAGCTGAGTTCTCGAGTAATTGGGAGTGGTTGTGTGGGTGATGTATGCATGATTGCGTGTTTTGCTTTTTAAGTGAAAGTATGATGTATGAATTGTAATAATGTTGCAATTGTGATGCTATGATGTGTTGAAGCATGTTAGAGGGACCCATTGCCATATCAAAACTAATGAAGTGAATTGTTTTTGAAAAATGAGCTTGAGTGCTTGGATTACGTACCTTGCTGAGCCTGATGATGTTTATTGCATTTGTGTTAGTGCACTGTTTAGTGAATGAGACCTCGTAGAGAGACGAGAGTTAATACGCGAGCTATGGCTCAGAACGAGAATGAAGAGAATGCTGATAATGTTGTGGATTTACCTCCTCCTCCTGGTGGTGGTGGTGCTGGAAGTGATGGAGCTGGTGTTGATGCTGGTGCTGGGGTCGCTGGACCTGAAGCTGAGCAGGGGCAAGCTGCTCCTGACATGACGGTTCTGATTCAAGCTATCGCTGGAGCCTTTCAGGCGGCAGTAGCTGGAGCTCATGGAGCTGGGCATCAGGGTGATGCTAATGTCAGACTACCTTTGGAATGTTTGCGTAGTCTGGGAGGGACTGAGTTCAGAGGTTTGTCTGCTGAAGGTTCTGAATCTTTGTTGGAAAGTACCAAGAGGATATTGAGACAAATGAACTTCAATGATGTGCAGAAGTTAATATGTGTGGTATCGCTGTTACATGATGATGCGTATACCTGGTGGACGACCGTTGTCTCCGGAATGGAGGAAGTTGATGTGACTTGGACGTTCTTTCTGAACGCGTTCAAGCGGAGGTATTTAGGTGTGCGATACCTGGATGAAAAGAAAAGAGAGTTCATGTCTCTGACACAAGGGAGCATGACAGTGGCTGAGTACGAGATCCAGTTTGTCCGTCTCAGTCAGTATGCACCTGAGATTATCCCTGATGAGCGGGAGAGGTGTGAACGTTTCTGATATGGTTTGGTGTCGGATGTAAAGACCTATATGCTTGCAGCTGAGTACACTGATTTTGATGTACTGGTTAGTAGGGCGAAGGATATTGAGCAGAACCTGGGTTTGTCTTCCATGAGTGTTGGTTCTGGCTCGAGCAAGAGAGTTGTTGAGTATAGTTCCGGTGGTGGACGGAACAAGAGAGGACGAGATAGGAGATATCAGTCTTCAGCTAGGCGTGGTGGTGGAGGGCATGGTGCGCCTGTTCAGGGAGATAGTGCGAGAGCTGATCAGAACACATGTTGGGCGTGTGGATCATGTGGCCATTTGAGGCGTGATTGTCCTCGAGCAGCGAGGGAGGTACAGGCTCCTGTTGTTGTGACTGGTAATTCGTGCTGGAATTGTGGTTCGGCAGACCACATGAGGTGGGAGTGTCCTTTGTTGGCCGGTGGTGGTCAGGGACGTGCTCCTAGAGTTGTTGCACCACAGAGAGGTCGTGGGCGCGGCCGTGGTAACTTCCAGCGTAGAGATGATGGCAGAAGGAATGTAGCGCACGTGGTGGCTGTCCAACCTGAGGGTGGTGGTCAGGCTCGAGTGTATGCGCAGCGAAAGGGGAGGAATGACACGAATGTGATCGCAGGTACCTTCACTTTGCAATCCTTGTCATTATTTTCCTTGATTGATTCTGGATCTACACACTCATACATATTGCGTGAACATGCTCAATTGCTTGGTTTGCCTGTTGAGTCTTTGGATGTTGGTATGCGTGTAACTAGTTCCTTTGGTGAGACCGTTGTGACACGAAAGTTATATAGAAGGTGTCCCTTGGTTGTTCAAGATCATGTTTTTCATGTTGATCTTATGGAATTACCTTTCTATGGTTTTGATGTAATCCTTGGTATGGATTGGCTTGTTGAACATCGAGCTGTGGTGGATTTTGAGAACAAGTGAGTTTCGCTGAAGCTTGCGGATGATTATGAGGTAGTGGTGGTTGGTGAGAATGTGAAGTTTCTTGCCAATGTGGTGTCTACATTGGAGGCGAGCCGGATGCTGAGGCAAGGTTGTGAAGCCTACCTAGCCTTTGTGATGAATCCTAGCTCTAAGGAGTTGCAAGTGCAAGATATCAGTACTGTGCGAGAGTTTCCTGGTGTGTTTCCGGAGGAGTTGCCTGGATTGCCTCCTAACCGTGAGGTGGAGTTTGGAATTGAGCTGTATGAGAATACAACTCCAGTTTCCATTACTCCTTATCGAATGGCACCTAAGGAGTTGAAAGAGCTGAAGATGCAACTTCAAGAGTTGCTTGATCATGGTTTCATTCGGCCGAGTGTGTCACCTTGGGGTGCACCGGTCTTGTTTGTGAAGAAAAAGGATGGCACTATGAGAATGTGCATCGATTACCGTCAGCTGAACAAGTTGACTATCAAGAATCGCTATCCATTGCCGAGGATTGATGATCTTTTTTATCAATTTCGGGGAGCGGCTGTGTTCTCTAAAATTGACTTAAGGTCAGGGTATTACCAGTTGAAGGTGAAGGATGTGGATGTGCCAAAGACAGCCTTCAGAACGAGGTATGGGCATTATGAGTTCCTTGTGATGCCGTTTGGTTTGACGAATGCTCTTGCAGCTTTCATGGACATGATGAATAGAGTGTTCCATGAATATTTGGACAAGTTTGTTGTGGTGTTCATTGATGATATCCTCGTGTACTCTCGTACTGAGAGGAGCATGAGGGGCATTTGAGGATTGTGTTGCAGGCTTTGCTGGAGAATCAGCTTTATGCTAAGTTAAGCAAGTGTGAGTTCTGGCTCAGGGAAGTTGGGTTCCTTGGTCATCTAGTTTCTGTAGAGGGGATTCGTGTTGATCCTCAGAAGATTGAGGCAGTGATGAATTGGAAGCCTCCTAAGTCTGTTCATGAAGTCCGTAGTTTCCTTGGTTTGGCAGGATACTACCGGAGGTTCGTGGATGGATTTTCAAAGATTGCTGCACCTTTGACGAAGTTGTTGCAGAAGGATGTTAAGTATGAGTGGACGGAAGCGAGACAACAGGCTTTTGAAAAGCTGAAGGCGGCGTTGACGCAAGCTCCTATCTTGGTTCAGCCTGAATCAGGGAAAGAGTTTGTGGTGTATAGTGACACATCCTACGTTGGTTTGGGATGTGTGTTGATGCAAGAGGGTAAGGTGGTGGCTTATGCATCGCGCCAGTTGAAGGTGCATGAGCGCAATTATCCTACGCATGACAATGAATTGGCTGCGGTGGTTTTTGCCTTGAAAATTTGGAGACATTATCTGTATGGTGAGAAGTGTACTGTGTACACGAATCACAAGAGTTTGAAGTATCTGATGTCTCAGAAAGAGTTGAATCTTAGGCAACGACGTTGGGTGGAGTTGCTTAAAGATTACGATCTGACGATCGAGTACCATCCGGGAAAAGCTAATGTTGTAGCAGATGCCTTGAGTAGGAAGGTAGCAGTGGAGTTGAGGGCTATGTTTGCCAGTTTGAGCATCTCGCGAGATGGTGGTCTTGTGGCTGAATTGCAAGTGAAACCATCCTTGGTTCAGTTGATAAAGGATAAGCAGCTGTTGGATGTGTAACGCCCCGGTTTTGGGCTTAGAAGTTTTGGGCGTTGACCGGTTTGGTCAAAGTGCTGTTCGAATCTAAAAGGGTGAGTTTAGGAAAGCCTAGTTCGGTTTGCATTAAAATTATGGAAAAATGTTCTAAAATCATCTTTTAATATAATTAAGTGAACTATGAAATCAATTTTGGAAAATGAGTTTTGGAAGGGTGACATTTTGGCTAGTGACCAAAATGTAATTTTTGAAAGTTTTGTGACTGTTTTAGAAAGGGTTGAAACTTTGAATCTTTAAGGAGCTATTATTCCAAAAGTAGTTTCTCCAGATTTTTCTAAGATATTTTAAGCTATATTATGATTTAAAAACATATCAAAAGAGGAGGGAAAGCCATTTTGGCCATTTTGATAACTAATTTCCTATTTTCTTTTCTCTCATTTTCTCTCAACCCAAACACTTTCTTTCCAGAGAATTGTTTCTGATTTTCTCACCTAAATCTCTCCTTTCAACTCTCTTTTGATTTCTAATCATCATATCTACAAAACCTCATCATTTGCTACTTGATTCATCAAGGTTTTTGATTCCAAAAAGAGGAGAAACTCAAGTTTGGAGGTAAGAACGTCCTTCTCCTCTAAACTATCAGTTCTTTACTGAAATTCCTAAGTTTTCAATCCTTAATTGATGTTTTATTAAAGGCTTTTAAGTGGTGAAATGGATCTTGGCTTATAATGCAAGATTTGGTGATTTTTGATGATTTTCGTTTGATCTGTTAGATCTGTGATTTGAGATATGTTTTTGATGTTATTTGAACTCTAAATTGACGAGGAATTGAGTTTTGATTGAAGCAATCCCGGATAGGTTGGGTTTCCTAAGTTTAGCTTGTGATTCTTGTTTGTTTTTGAGGTGATCTTGTGAATCTGATGTTGCTGGAGGTATAAGGATGTTGTTAGGTTCTTTTTAGATGTTAGATGATGTTAAAGGATGTTAGGTTTTGATGGTTTATGGCTGGGCTTTGTTGAGAAGTGGTTTGGATGCATTTTCGGTTGTGTTTGGTGGCCGAAAATGGAGTATGGATGAGAGCAGCGAGTTTAGGTGCTTTCATTGAAGCTATTAATGCATGATGATGCATTAATCTACTGTTTTAATGTGTTAAAACAGGGGAGTCATCTTTGGATCCAAGTGGTGGTGATCCGGAGGCTTGATTTGGTGCTTCGGCAAGAGGCGAAGTGGAATCGGTGAGTGAAATTGGGTTTTCAGCTTTGAAACCAATGTCTTGGGAGCTTAGTTTAAGTCTAAACCACTTTGCTAAGCTCAAGTGTAAGTTTTCGGAAATACTCTCTAGTGGTGGCCATGATTTGATTGTTGTGCAATGTGGTTTATTGCATGTTTTAAACTCTGTTTTGAAAGCATGATTTAGCATGGTTAATGCTGTTTTTGTAAGCCATATGTTGAAGGAAGCTCTAGGTAAGAGTTCCTTGTTTTTGAACATTGATTAAATGTGGTTTGATGCTTTTAAATGCATGATGAATATGGCTTGGTTTAGTGCTTTAAAACAGTGGATAAATTGATGATAATGATGTATATTGGCAAGTGATGTTTTGCAAAGGTTAAGGTCACTAAGCTGGTTAAAAGTCCTTGAGTGAGCCTTGTTTACTTAAGAACATCAAGGTGGTTAAAAGTCCTTGGATGGTTCTTGTTACGGACACAAAGGTGTTTAAAAGTCCTTGTGTGATCCTTTCCAAGGTGTTTAAAAGTCCTTGGGGTCAAGGTGTTTAAAAGTCCCTGAGGTGATTTATATCATGGTGTTTAAAAGTCCATGGCCAAGGTGTTTAAAAGTCCTTGGGGCCAAGGTGTTTAAAAGTCCTTGGGGTGAAACTTGATACGGACACAAAGGTGGTTAAAAGTCCTTGTGTGGTCCTTTCCATGGTGTTTAAAAGTCCATGGGCCAAGGTGTTTAAAAGTCCTTGGGGCCAAGGTGTTTAAAAGTCCTTGGGTGTAAGTTGATGAACTTATTTTTAAAGAAATGAAATGTATCACTTGTGGCCAATATGACATGTAATGATATGAAGCATGAGATGCTTGTTTAAGTATGCTTTTGAGCATGTGTAAATGATGATTTGAAGCATGATTTATAAAGTGTTTTATAAATGCATTATTGAATGGTTTTGTTGAGCATTCCTCACTAAGCTTTTGCTTACGCTCTCTCTTTGTTTTCTCAAATCAATAATGCAGAACATTAGAGTACTTTGAGGGCAGCAAGGAAGGCAAGCATTCAAGTGGAAGTAAAGCTCAAAGTATGGAAGGTTTTCTTAAGTACATTTAGCTTTTGGTAATTTGGCAATGGGGGACCTATGTGTATGTTTTGGGAGATGTTTTGAACTCCCCAAGTATGTTTTAGGTTGTTGAGAATGATGGTTTTTGTAATTGGCCATTATATGCTTGAATTGGAAGTTTATGCTTGAATGGTTGCTTGTGTAGGAAGCATGCCTATAGATTTGGGGCTTTTCCATATATGTTGATGTTTTGATGAATTGTTGATGCAAGTATGTCTCATATATGTTGAATAGCATGCTGGTAAAGTTTGGTGGCATTTGGAGCATGATTGGATGTTTAATTGCATGTTTAAGTATGCATTTTGGGGCAATCTGTGCAGGGTGTTTCGGAACAGCACCTACCGTTTCGGAACGGGTGCCTTAAACAAGCCCAGGCGTCCGAAACGGGAGGGACCGTTCCGAAACGGATAGGCTACTGTCTGCCCTCGTTTCGGTACGCGTTGCGGAACGGCCCCGCGTTTCGAAACGGGCTGTCTCCCGTTTCGGAACGGGTGACCGTTAGTGGCTGACATTGGCAGTTATATGTTTTGAATTGTTTGCATTTTGGTCCTGAATCTTGTTTGTGCAATTGTATGAGTTTGGGAAGTCATTTTGAGCTGAAATTTCACAGAGAAGCATGAAACCTGATTAATTTCAAGTTGGTAACTTTAATTTTGATGAAGTCCTTATAATTATCAGAAATTACAATTTGGTCCCTAAAGTTGTAATTTGTTCAATTGGGTCCCTGTTTGATCTCTGATGTTTATGATCTTTGAGTATGCTGTTGTATGATCATATCTAAGGATTAATATGCATCTAGACAAGTTTAAAAAGAAAAAAAGGGTCGTTAATCAAGGTTGACTTTTGGGTTGACTTTGGTTTTCCCCGTTTGACTTTCTTAATTCGGGTCAACCGTCTAGGCCGGGTTAAGGGGGTTACATTTGGTGGTATCAGAGCTGAGTTCTCGAGTAATTTGGAATGAATGTGTGCATGATTGAAGTATGTATGCCTTGTATGCTTGTTGATCGAAAGCATATTTAGTGGCTTGTGATTTGGATGCAATTGAGATGTATGCTGTGATGTAGCATGTTGTGGGTACCCATTGCCAAATAAAAGCTAATGAAATGGTGTTGATTTTGAATGAAATTGAGCTTGAATACTTGGATTGCTTACCTTACTGGGCCTGACTTCGTTTTATTTGTATTGTGATTGCATGGTAAAAGTATGGCACCACGTAGAGAGTTACGAGGTAATGTGCGAGCTACGGCTCCTAATGAGAACGAGAATGAGGAAAACACGGGTAGTGCGGTGTTACCTCCTCCTCCACCTGGTGGTGGTGCTGAGGGTGGAAGAGCTGAAGCTGCAGCTGGTGCTGGAGCTGCTGGACCAGAGGTTGGTTAGGGGCAAGCTATGCCTAATATGTCTATGTTGGTACAAGCTATTGCGGGTGCTTTCCGAGCAGCAGTAGCTGGAGCTCAAGGAGCTGGGAATCAGGGAGATGCTGGAGTTAGACTACCTTTGGAGCGACTGCGCAGTCTTGGTGGGACTGAGTTCAGGGGTATGTCTGCTGAGAGTTCTGAAGCTTGGCTAGAGAGTACCAAGCGAATCTTGGGACAGATGAGCTGCACGGATGTGCAAAAGCTGGGTTGTGTTGTGTCCTTGCTGCAGGACGATGCGTATACGTGGTGGACGACCACTATAGCTGGGATGGTTGAAGCTGATGTGACTTGGACATTCTTTCAGAATGTGTTCAAGCGGAGATATCTTGGTGTTAGATATCTTGATGAGAAGAAGCGTGAATTCATGTCTCTTACCCAAGGGAGCATGAGTGTGTCTGAGTATGAAGTGCAGTTTGTGCGACTCAGTCAGTATGCACCTGAGCTGGTACCTGATGAGCGGGCAAGGTGCGAGAGGTTCCGTTATGGCTTAGTGACGGATGTGAAAATGTATGTGCTGGCCACCGAGTATGATGATTTTGATGTGTTGGTGGGCCGAGCCAAGGACATTGAGATGAACTTGGGTTTATCTGCGAAAGGTGCTGGAGCAAGTTCTGGTAAGAGAGCTGTTGAGTATAGTTCCGGAGGTGGACGGAACAAGAGGGGACGTGATCAGAAGTATCAGTCTTCAGCTAAGAGAGGTGGTGGTGCACCTGCTAGAGGAGGCAATGCTAGAGCTGATCCGAGTGCTTGTTGGATCTGTGGTTCACGTGGTCACATGAAGCGTGACTGTCCTCGTGCAGTGAGAGAGGTGCAAGCTCCTGTTGCGGCAGCTGGTAATGGGTGCTGGAATTGTGGATCCGCAGACCATTTGAGGCGAGATTGTCCTAGGTTGGCTGGTGATCAGGTGCGTGCTCCTGTTGTTGCTGCACCGCAGAGAGGTCGTGGGCGCGGCCGTGGTAATTTCCAGAGAAGAGAGGAAGGTGGTCGTGGAGTGGCCCATGTTGTGGCTATTCAGCCTGAAGGTGGAGGCCAAGCGAGGGTGTATGCCCAGCGTGAGGGAAGGAATGATGCGGATGTGATTGCAGGTACCTTTACTTTGTAGTCCTTGTCATTGCTTTCTTTGATAGATTCTGGATCTATGCATTCATACATTTTGCGTGAGCATGCTGAGTTGCTTGGTTTGCCTGTTGAGTCTTTGGATGTTGGTGTTCGTGTCACTAGTTCTTTTGGTGAGACTGTTGTGTCTCGAAAGCTTTATAGAAGGTGTCCCTTGGTTGTTCAAGAACATGTTTTTCATGTTGATCTTATGGAGTTGCCCTTTTATGGTTTTGATGTAATCCTTGGTATGGATTGGCTTGCTGAGCATCGTGCTGTTGTGGATTGTGAAAACAAGCGAGTTTCGCTTAAGCTTGCGGATTATTATGAAGTTGTTGTGGTTGGTGAGAATGTGAAGTTTCTTGCCAATGTGGTGTCTACCTTGGAGGCGAGCAGGATGCTGAGGCAAGGTTGCGAAGCCTATCTAGCTTTTGTGATGAATCCTAGCTCTAAAGAGTTGAGGATGCAAGATATCAGAGTTGTGAAGGAGTTTCCTGATGTTTTTCCTGAGGAGTTGCCTGGTTTACCTCCTAACCGCGAGGTGGAGTTTGGAATTGAGCTATATGAGAATACAACTCCTGTGTCCATTACTCCCTATAGAATGGCACCTAAGGAGCTGAAGGAGCTGAAGACGCAGTTGCAAGAGTTGCTTGATCGTGGTTTCATCCGGCCGAGTGTGTCACCTTAGGGAGCACCGGTCTTGTTTGTGAAGAAGAAGGATGGCACTATGAGAATGTGCATTGATTACCGTCAGCTGAACAAGTTGACTATCAAGAATCGGTATCCTTTGCCGAGAATTGATGATCTCTTTGATCAATTTCGGGGAGCTGCTGTGTTCTCTAAGATTGACTTGAGGTCAGGGTATTATCAGTTGAAGGTGAAGGATGTGGATGTGCCTAAGACAGCTTTCAGGACAAGGTATGGGCATTATGAGTTCCTTGTGATGCCGTTTGGGTTGACAAATGCTCCTGCTGCTTTCATGGACATGATGAATCGTGTGTTTCATGAATACCTGGACAAGTTCGTTGTGGTATTCATTGATGATATCCTCGTGTACTCACGTACTGAGGAGGAGCATGAAGAGCATTTGAGAATTGTTTTGCAGGATTTGTTGGAGAATCGGCTTTATGCTAAGCTGAGCAAGTGTGAGTTCTGGCTTAAGGAGGTGGTGTTTCTTGGGCACGTGGTTTCTGCTGAGGGGATTCGTGTTGATCCTCAGAAGATTGAGGCGGTGATAAATTGGAAGGTTCCTAAGTCTGTTCATGAAGTTCGTAGTTTCCTTGGTTTGGCGGGATACTACCGTAGGTTTGTGGATGGTTTTTCCAAGATTGCTACTCCTTTGACGAAGCTGTTGCAAAAGGATGTTAAGTATGAGTGGACGGAAGCGAGATAGCAGGCTTTTGAGAAGCTTAAGGCGGCTTTGACGCAAGCTCCTATCTTGGTTCAGCCTGAATCAGGGAAAGAGTTTGTGGTTTAAAGTGATGCATCCTATGTTGGTTTGGGGTGTGTGCTGATGCAGGAGGGTAAGGTGGTGGCTTATGCATCGCGGCAGTTGAAAGTGCATGAGCGCAATTACCCTACGCATGATATTGAGCTGGCTGCAGTGGTTTTTGCTCTGAAGATCTGGAGACATTATCTGTATGGTGAGAAGTGTACTGTGTACACAGATCACAAGAGTTTGAGGTATCTGATGTCTCAGAAGGAGTTGAATCTTAGGCAGCGGCGTTGGTTGGAGTTGCTCAAGGATTATGATCTGACGATTGAGTATCATCCTGGAAAAGCTAATGTTGTTGCGGATGCCTTGAGTAGGAAAGTAGCTGTTGAGCTGAGGGCTATGTTTGCTAGCTTGAGCATTTCGCAAGATGGTGGTCTTGTTGCTGAGTTGCAAGTGAAACCATCTTTGGTTCAGTTGATCAAGGATAAGCAGTTGCTGGATGATTCCTTGGTGTCTCATGTTCAGGATATCGCGGAGGGTAGACCTTCGGATTTCTGCTTTAATGATGATGGAGTGTTGTGTTTTGGGAGTCGGATAGTAGTGCCTGCTGATGCTGAGTTGAGGTGTGCTATTCTGACTGAAGGTCATAGTAGTCCTTTTGCTATGCACCCTGGTAGTACCAAGATGTATCGTGATCTTCGTGATGAGTACTATTGGGTGGGTTTGAAGAAGGATGTTGCGGAGTTTGTGAGCAAGTGTTTGGTGTGTCAGCGAGTTAAGGCTGAGCATCAGGTTCCTTCAGGGTTGTTGCAACCGTTGGAAATCCCTGCATGGAAGTGGGAAAGGGTTACCATGGATTTTGTATCTGGTTTACCTTTGTCTCCCTCGAAGAAGAATTCTGTTTGGGTGATTGTGGATCGCCTAACGAAGTGTGCGCATTTCTTGCCTGTGCATACCACGTTTTCTTTGGATAAGTTGGCAGAGCTGTACATTGCTGAGATTGTGCGGCTGCATGGTGTGCCTAAGTCGATTGTGTCGGATAGGGATCCGAGGTTCACATCGCGTTTCTGGCAGTGTTTGCATCAAGCTCTGGGTACAAGGTTGCATTTCAGTACATCCTATCATCCTCAGTCGGATGGTCAGTCTGAGCGAGTTATCCAGATTTTGGAGGATATGTTGAGGTGCTGCGTGATTGAGTTCCAAGGTTCTTGGGAGAAGCATCTGCCTTTGGTTGAGTTTGCTTATAACAACAGTTACCAGGCAAGTATACAGATGGCACCTTATGAGGCTTTGTATGGGAGGAAGTGTAGGACTCCTCTTTGTTGGGCTGAAACTGGTCAAAAGTTGGTTTCGATGCCGGCTTTGTTGAAAGGGACCACAGAGAAGGTAAAGCTCATTTGTGAGCGGTTGAAGGCTGACTTTGATCGGCAAAAGTCTTACGCGGATTTGAAGCGTAAGGAGATTGAGTATGCGGTGGGTGACCGTGTGTTCTTGAAGGTTTCGCCTTGGAAGAAGGTGATGAGGTTTGGCCGGAAGGGTAAGTTGAGCCCTAGGTACATTGGACCATATGAGGTGGTTGAGCGTGTGGGTCCTGTTGCGTATCGGTTGAGGTTACCTCAGGAGTTGGAGAAGATTCATGATGTGTTTCATGTTTCTATGCTCCGGAAGTATAGATCTGATCCTTCGCATGTGATGCATGTGGAGGAAGTGGTTTTGAATCCGGATTTGACCTATGATGAGGAACCGGTGAAGGTTCTGGATTCGGATAGCAAGGTTCTTCGTGGCAAGACCATTGAGTTGGTGAAGGTGCTGTGGAAGCATCGAGGTGTTGAGGAAGCCACGTGGGAGCGGAAGGAAGACATGTTGAAGCAGTTTCCTTATCTCTTTCCTTCAGGTAAATTTCGGGGACGAAATTTCTTAAGGGGGGGAGAGTTGTAACGCCCCGGTTTTGGGCTTAGAAGTTTTGGGCGTTGACCGGTTTGGTCAAAGTGTTGTTCGAATCTAAAAGGGTGAGTTTAGGAAAGCCTAGTTCGGGTTGCATTAAAATTATGGAAAAATGTTCTAAAATCATCTTTTAATATAATTAAGTGAACTGTGAAATCAATTTTGGAAAATGAGTTTTGGAAGGGTGACATTTTGGCTAGTGACCAAAATGTAATTTTTGAAAGTTTTGTGACTGTTTTAGAAAGGGTTGAAACTTTGAATCTTTAAGGAGATATTATTCCAAAAGTAGTTTCTCCAGATTTTTCTAAGATATTTTAAGCTATATTCTGATTTTAAAACATATCAAAAGAGGAGGGAAAGCCATTTTGGCCATTTTGATAACTAATTTCCTATTTTCTTTTCTCTCATTTTCTCTCAACCCAAACACTTTCTTTCCAGAGAATTGTTTCTGATTTTCTCACCTAAATCTCTCCTTTCAACTCTCTTTTGATTTCTAATCATCATATCTACAAAACCTCATCATTTGCTACTTGATTCATCAAGGTTTTTTATTCCAAAAAGAGGAGAAACTCAAGTTTGGAGGTAAGAACGTCCTTCTCCTCTAAACTATCAGTTCTTTACTGAAATTCCTAAGTTTTCAATCCTTAATTGATGTTTTATTAAAGGCTTTTAAGTGGTGAAATGGATCTTGGCTTATAATGCAAGATTTGGTGATTTTTGATGATTTTCGTTTGATCTGTTAGATCTCTGATTTGAGATATGTTTTTGATGTTATTTGAACTCTAAATTGATGAGGAATTGAGTTTTGATTGATGCAATCCCGGATAGGTTGGGTTTCCTAAGTTTAGCTTGTGATTCTTGTTTGTTTTTGAGGTGATCTTGTGAATCTGATGTTGCTGGAGGTATAAGGATGTTGTTAGGTTCTTTTTAGATGTTAGATGATGTTAAAGGATGTTAGGTTTTGATGGTTTATGGCTGGGCTTTGTTGAGAAGTGGTTTGGATGCATTTTCGGTTGTGTTTGGTGGCCGAAAATGGAGTATGAATGAGAGCAGCGAGTTTAGGTGCTTTCATTGAAGCTATTAATGCATGATGATGCATTAATCTACTGTTTTAATGTGTTAAAACAGGGGAGTCATCTTTGGATCCAAGTGGTGGTGATCCGAAGGCTTGATTTGGTGCTTCGGCAAGAGGCGAAGTGGAATCGGTGAGTGAAATTGGGTTTTCGGCTTTGAAACCAATGTCTTGGGAGCTTAGTTTAAGTCTAAACCACTTTGCTAAGCTCAAGTGTAAGTTTTCGGAAATACTCTCTAGTGGTGGCCATGATTTGATTGTTGTGCAATGTGGTTTATTGCATGTTTTAAACTCTGTTTTGAAAGCATGATTTAGCATGGTTAATGCTGTTTTTGTAAGCCATATGTTGAAGGAAGCTCTAGGTAAGAGTTCCTTGTTTTTGAACATTGATTAAATGTGGTTTGATGCTTTTAAATGCATGATGAATATGGCTTGGTTTAGTGCTTTAAAACAGTGGATAAATTGATGATAATGATGTATATTGGCAAGTGATGTTTTGCAAAGGTTAAGGTCACTAAGGTGGTTAAAAGTCCTTGAGTGAGCCTTGTTTACTTAAGAACATCAAGGTGGTTAAAAGTCCTTGGATGGTTCTTGTTACGGACACAAAGGTGTTTAAAAGTCCTTGTGTGATCCTTTCCAAGGTGTTTAAAAGTCCTTGAGGTGATTTATATCATGGTGTTTAAAAGTCCATGGCCAAGGTGTTTAAAAGTCCTTGGGGCCAAGGTGTTTAAAAGTCCTTGGGGTGAAACTTGATACGGACACAAAGGTGGTTAAAAGTCCTTGTGTGGTCCTTTCCATGGTGTTTAAAAGTCCATGGGCCAAGGTGTTTAAAAGTCCTTGGGGCCAAGGTGTTTAAAAGTCCTTGGGTGTAAGTTGATGAACTTGTTTTTAAAGAAATGAAATGTATCACTTGTGGCCAATATGACATGTAATGATATGAAGCATGAGATGCTTGTTTAAGTATGCTTTTGAGCATGTGTAAATGATGATTTGAAGCATGATTTATAAAGTGTTTTATAAATGCATTATTGAATGGTTTTGTTGAGCATTCCTCACTAAGCTTTTGCTTACGCTCTCTCTTTGTTTTCTCAAATCAATAATGCAGAACATTAGAGTACTTTGAGGGCAGCAAGGAAGGCAAGCATTCAAGTGGAAGTAAAGCTCAAAGTATGGAAGGTTTTCTTAAGTACATTTAGCTTTTGGTAATTTGGCAATGGGGGACCTATGTGTATGTTTTGGGAGATGTTTTGAACTCCCCAAGTATGTTTTAGGTTGTTGAGAATGCTGGTTTTTGTAATTGGCCTTTATATGCTTGAATTGGAAGTTTATGCTTGAATGATTGCTTGTGTAGGAAGCATGCCTATAGATTTGGGGCTTTCCATATATGTTGATATTTTGATGAATTGTTGATGCAAGTATGTCTCATATATGTTGAATAGCATGCTGGTAAAGTTTGGTGGCATTTGGAGCATGATTGGATGTTTAATTGCATGTTTAAGTATGCATTTTGGGGCAATCTGTGCAGGGTGTTTCAGAACAGCACCTACCGTTTCGGAACGGGTGCCTTAAACAAGCCCAGGCGTCCGAAACGGGAGGGACCGTTCCGAAACGGATAGGCTACTGTCTGCCCTCGTTTCGGTACGCATTGCGGAACGGCCCCGTGTTTCGAAACGGGCTGTCTCCCGTTTCGGAACGGGTGACCGTTAGGGGCTGACATTGGCAGTTATATGTTTTGAATTGCTTGCATTTTGGTCCTGAATCTTGTTTGTGCAATTGTATGAGTTTGGGAAGTCCTTTTGAGCTGAAATTTCACAGAGAAGCATGAAACCTGATTAATTTCAAGTTGGTAACTTTAATTTGGATGAAGTCCTTATAATTATCAGAAATTACAATTTGGTCCCTAAAGTTGTAATTTGTTCAATTGGGTCCCTGTTTGATCTCTGATGTTTATGATCTTTGAGTATGCTGTTGTATGATCATATCTAAGGATTAATATGCATCTAGACAAGTTTAAAAAGAAAAAAGGGTCGTTAATCAAGGTTGACTTTCGGGTTGACTTTGGTTTTCCCCGTGTGACTTTCTTAATTCGGGTCAACCGTCTAGGCCGGGTTAAGGGGGTTACAGGATGATTCCTTGGTGCCACATGTTCAGGATATTGCTGAGGATACGCCATCGGATTTCTGCTTTAATGATGATGGAGATTAATGTTTTGGGAGTCGGATAGTAGTGCCCAATGATGCTGAGTTGAGGCGTGCTATTCTGAATGAAGCTCATAGTAGTCCTTTTGCTATGCACATTGGTAGTACTAAGATGTATCGTGATCTTCGTGATGAGTACTATTGGGTGGGTTTAAAGAAAGATGTTGCTGAGTATGTGAGCAAGTGCATGGTTTGTCAGCGAGTTAAGGCTGAGCATCAGTTTCCTTCTGGGTTGTTGCAACCATTGAGGATTTCTGAGTGGAAGTGGGAAAGGATTACCATGGACTTTGTGTCTGGTTTGCCTTTGTCGCCATCGAAGAAGAATTCGGTGTGGGTAATTGTGGATCGCCTGACGAAGTGTGCGCATTTCTTGCCTGTGCATACTACGTACACTTTGGACAAGCTTGCAGAGCTGTACATTGCTGAGATTGTGCGGCTGCATGGTGTGCCAAAGTCGATTGTGTCGGATAGGGAACCGAGGTTTACATCGCGTTTCTGGGAGTGTTTACATCAGGCTTTGGGTACACGGCTGAATTTCAGTACTTCTTATCATCCACAGTCGGATGGACAGTCTGAGCGTGTTATCCAAGTGCTGGAGGATATGTTGAGGTGTTGTGTGATTGAGTTTCAGGGTTCTTGGGAGAAGCATTTGCCGTTGGTGGAGTTTGCTTATAAAAATAGCTACCAGGCAAGTATTCAAATGGCACCTTATGAAGCCTTGTACGGAAGGAAGTGTAGGACTCCTCTTTGTTGGGCTGAAATAGGTCAGAAGTTGGTGTCAATGCCAGCTTTGTTGAAAGGAACCACCGAGAAGGTGAAGCTCATTTGTGAGCGATTGAAGGCGGCTTCTGATCGACAGAAGTCTTACGCAGATTTGAAGCGTAAGGAGGTTGAGTATGCGGTTGGTGACCGTGTGTTTTTGAAAGTTTCGCCTTGGAAGAAGGTGATGAGGTTTGGTCGAAAGATTAAGTTGAGCCCTAGGTACATTGGACCATACGAGGTGATTGAATGTGTGGGTCCTGTTGCGTACAAGTTGAGGTTACCGCAAGAGTTGGAAAAGATTCATGATGTGTTTCATGTTTCTATGCTTCGGAGGTATAGATATGATCCTTCGCATGTTATGCATGTGGAGGAAGTGGAGTTGAATCCAGACTTGACCTATGATGAGGAGCCGGTGGAAATTCTGGATTCAGACAGTAAAGTTCTTCGAGGCAAGACCATTGATTTGGTAAAGGTGTTGTGGAAGCATCGTGGTGTTGAGGAAGCCACGTGGGAACGAAAGGATGACATGAAGAAGCAGTTTCCGTATCTCTTTCCTCCAGGTAAATTTTGAGGACGAAATTTCGTAAGGGGGGAGAGTTGTAACACCCCAAATTTGGGTTAGGAAGTTTAGGGTATGAACCGGACTGATCTGATTTTTGGTTCGAATATAAAAGGTAGTTTTAGGGAAAGCCTAGTTCGAGATGCATTAAAAATATGGAAAAATATCTAAAAATCCTATTTTAATATATATAAGAGAGTGGTGAAATCAATTTTACAAAATAAGGTTTGGAAGTGTGACATTTCCAAATAGTGACTAAAATGTAATTTTTGAAAAGTTCAGTGGTGACTGTTTTGTAAGGATTGAAACTTTGAATATTTAAGGAGCTAATTTACCCAAGGAATGATTTCTCCAGATTTTTCTTAATTTTAATGACTCATTTAATGTTTAATTAATTAAAAGAAAAGAGGGAAAACCATATTTTAGTTTTCATAACTAACTTTTGCTAAAACTTTCTCATCTCATTTTCTCTCAAAATTCCCTCAGCCAAACACATTTCCACAGCAACATTCCTTTTGATTTTCACACTAAATGATGAGGTTCCAATCATCAAAAGATTTCTAATCCTTTCTATATCAAATCCTCTTCATTTGCTTATTGAATTTTCAAGGATTTTGGCTCTAATCAAGGAGAAATCTACATTTAGAGGTAAGGATGTCCTTCTCCTCTAAATACTCAATTCTTTACTGAAATTCCCAAGTTCTCAATCCTTAAATTAAGTTTTATAAAAGATTTTAATGTTGTGATCTTGATTTTGGCTTAAAACTCAAGATTTGGATTAAATCTTGAAGAAATTCATGATGAATGTTTGGGCTCTATTTTGAGATGTCTTTTTAATGTATTTTGGATGTTTAATGATGTGTAATTGAGGTTTAATGAATGAAATCCCGAATAGGTTGATTTTCCTAAGTTTTTACTTGTGAAAATGGTTGTTTTTGGGGTGATCTTGGTGTTATGTTATTGCTGGAGGTATAAGGACGAGTCTAGGCTCTTTTTGGATGTTAATTGATGTTTAAGAATGTTTAGAAGTGATGGATCTTGGCTGGGTAATGTTCTGGAAGAGTTTGGAAGTTATTTCGGTTGTGTTTGGTAGCCGAAATGTTAGATTTGTTGTGAGCAGCGAGTTTAGGTGTTGTTGCTGAAGATTTTAATGCATGATGATGTATTAATCCTCTGCTTTGATGTGTTTAAAACAGGGGAGACATCTTCGGATCCTTGAGGTGTTGATCCGGAGGCTTGAACGACGTTTCGGCAAGCTTGCAAAACGGAATTGGTGAGTGAAGTTTGGTTTTCAGCTTTGAAACCAATGTTTGATGGTTTTGGGAGCTTAGTTTAAGTCTAAGCAACTTAACTAAGCTCAAGAGTAAGTTTTCGGAGAAACTCTCTCTTTGATGAACCATGAGATGGTTGGATACAATGTGTTTAATTTGCATGTTTAAATTCTGTTTTGAAAGCATGTTTTAGCATGATTAATGCTGGTTTTGAAAGCCATGTGTTGAAGGATGCTCAAGGTAAGAGATCCTTGGTTTGATATTGATAAATGTGGTTTTGATGCATAGTGATGCATGATGGTTTAATGGCTTTGATTAATGCTTTAAAACAGTGGATTATTGATGATAATGATATATATTGGCAAGTGATGTTTTACTTTTAGAGTACTTGAATCGGATATAGTTAGCCGTCTATAGGATTGGGTGCACCGTGAATAAAGTCGCCTTGGATGTTGAGGGGTTGTAATGGTACCGTAAACTCCATCCAAGTACACTAACGAGATGTCTAAGATCATAATGGTGGCTAAAAGGCCATGAGAGGATCTTGTGTCGTGTGTCCCGTATTCTCGTTAGTGATGTTATACAACTACCGATGAGTGATGTGGAGGGGTTGTAATTGTACCGTTAAACTCCATCACGGGTGTTGAGGGGTTGTGATTGTACCGGTAAACTCCACATTGTGTGTTCGGTAGTGTGTATGAAGCGTATGGGACAACGCTTGTAATCCGCGTATCCGATTGTGTTTTATGTTGAAAATTGTTATGGATTATCACTTGGAAGCCAATATGACATGTTGATGTAAATGAAGCATGAGATGCTTGTTGTTTATGACATGTTGATGTTAATGAAGCATGAGATGCTTGTTGTGTATGCATTGTTGCATGAGAAATGATGTTTATGAGTTTTAAAGGCCTTTTGAAAGGTGTTTTATAAAGTGCATTATTGTGTTGTTTCTTTAGAGCATGCCTCACTAAGAAAATGTGCTTACGCTCTCTTTCTTGAACCAATAATGTAGAGAATTGAAGTGCTTTAAGGGCAAAAGGAGGCTAAGAATCCAAGGAAAAGCTAAGCTCATGTATGGTGACTATTTTTACAACATTATTAGTTTTTGGTATTTGGCAATGGGAACCTAGGTTGTGTTTTTGGGAGATGTTTTGGACTCCCTGAGTGTGGCATGATGCCTATGATGTTTGGACTTGTAAATGGCCTTTATGATGTTTGTTTTAGTGATTTGATGATTGGTTGGCTTGAGTAATAGGATGCATGCCTATAGACTTTTGGTTCTTCCGAATTGATGCTATGAATGTGTTTTGATGATGCAAATATGTTCCTTATATGTATGATGATTTGTTGGCATGATTAGGAGGTCATAGGGATGTGTTTGAGTGGTTAATTGTATGTTAAACCAGCAAATTCTGCACTTTCTGGGCAGTCCGCATCGGAACGGGCACTAACGTTTCGAAACGGGGGCCTGTAATGGCCTTCGTGTTTCGAAACGGGTAGAGGCCGTTCCGAAACGAATTGGCCACTGTCAAGCCCTATTTCGGTACAGGTCTCGAAACGATACCTGCGTTTCAGAACGGTCTACCCCCGTTCCGAAACAGATGACCGTTGGGCACTGATTTGAATGGTTTAAGGTTTGCAAGCTTTACGTTTTAGTCATGGATTTTGTATATGCAATTGCTTGAGTTTGGGATGTCCGTTTGAAGTGAAATTTGATAGGGAAGCATGTAATATGACTAATTTCATATTGGTAATTTAAAAATCAGTTAAGTCCTCCATCTTTCCAGAATTTACATTTTGGTCCCTAATAATTGTAATTTGTGCAATTGAGTCCCTTAACGTTTTCCGATCGCTGTGCTTTTCATGTGTGCTCTTCTCAAGGGTAAGCTTAGGATTAATATGCATCTAGACAAGTTTAAAAAGAAAAAAAGGGTCGTTAATCAAGGTTGACTTTCGGGTTGACTTTGGTTTTCCCCGTGTAATCTTCGTAGTTCGAGTCAACCGTCTAGGCCGGGCTAAGGGGGTTACACTGAGGATGTTATTGGTAAGTGTGAACCGACATACGTGCACAGTTAAAATCATTTGATTATATTATATTATATTATATTATATATATATATATATATATATATGTTGGTACATGCATATATGTGACATAAAATTAGAGGTTTTGCATACATATGCACAGGCATTGATAGGGCATGTTGGAGATCATGCATACGAACGTTCACACTTACTAATATCTAATTGGGTCTGATAGTGTTGTGGTAGGATTAGGTTGGTTGGTGGGTTTAAAGTGTTGTTTTGGTGCTCGGTGAATGCTAGAAGTAGTTGAAGATAGTAGATATGTTGTCAGTAGTAGTGGGTGTGATCTAGCATGGTGGCGGAAGGAAGGTGTTTAGGTGCTTAGAGAGTTTAGTGGTGTGGTGATAAGGAGGTGATCATATGGAGTTAGAATCGTTTGAGGTGGTTTCGAATAATAGATAAGTGTTGTTGTTTTCTCTGTGCTGGGTGATTGTTGTAGGATAGTGGATGTGTTTCCGGAGTGTGGAGGTATCTTGCGTTGATAGATGCAAAAGAAGGGTTTTTGCTATGTAGGCGGTGGTTTGTAGTAACCTTAGGGAAGTTGGAAGGAGGTTATGTTGAGAGTTTTAGGTGAGGTTTGGCTTAGGATGTGTAGAGGTTTCTTGGTCTCCATATGTTGCATGTGGATGGAGTGAGTGGCATCCCGGTAAGATTAGTGTCATAACTTAAGCTTGATGTGGAAAGGCAATGTAGTTTCAAGAGCCATTGGTGTTTGGTCGGGTACTTGTGAGAAGTGGTTTGTTAGTTGAGTATAAGTAAATCTTTCCTAAGATAGTTGGGGTAAGTGAAACAACTGTTGAGTTAAGGATGGACTCTCGTGATGTGGATATTGGGTGTTGTTTGAGTAGCTTTGATGAGTTGTTTTGGTAGTGATAGAGGTGGATGTGAAGGAATGTTATCAATACAATTAGAGGTTTGGGTAAGCAGTTGTTGCTTGAGAAATTTTTGCTTGTTTTGGTAACCTTTGAAAGGAGTTGAGCGGTTTGCAAGGGGTTTTAGAAGTAGTGAAGGTTGTAGTTTACATGGTGGCTGAAAAATGGATGGGTTGGTGTAACCGTGTGTGTGAGTTTGTTGAAGGAGTTATGAGGTGAGGTGGAGTATGTTGTGAAGGTTTAATAAGTTCTTCGGGTTGTTGAGGGTCCTGCACAGTTTGAAGGTGTGAAAAGCTAAACTGAGGTTAGTAACCGTGTGTGTTAGAAGTCTTGCACCGTGAGTAGTGGAGTTGGAGTTGGGTATAGAGTAAGTTTGGTTTGAGGATGTGTTGGTTTCGTTGTGTTCTGGGTTGAGGATGTTTCCGTGGTGGTTAAGTCTCTTGTGATACTTTGCGTATTGCTTTGGGAGGTTTGGTACCGTGCTCTCTTCGCAAGTTGAAATTTCGAGGACGAAATTTCCTAAGAGGGGGAAAGTTGTAACACCCCAAATTTGGGCTTAGAAGTTTAGGGTTTGAACCGGACCGGTCTAAAAAACGGTTCGGATATAAAAGATAGTTTTAGGGAAAGCCTAGTTTAGGATGTTTTAAAAATATAGAAAAATATCTAAAAATCCTCTTTTAATATATAAAGGTGATTGGTGAAATCAATTTTACAAAATAAGGTTTGGAAATACTACATTTCGGTGTAGTGACCAAATTGCGATTTTTGCAAAGTTTAGTAGTGACTGTTTTGTAAAGGATTCAAACTTTGAATCTTTAAGGAGCTAATTTACCCAAAATATTTTTCTCTAGATTTTCCTTAATTTGGGTGATTTAATTAATGTTTTAATTAAATAAAAGGAAGGTGGAAACTACATTTTAACTTTCATAACTATTTTTCCTAATTTTCTCTCATTCCTTTTTCTCTCAAAATCCCATCATCCAAACACATTTTCTCCAGCAAAATTCACATTGATCTTCACTTCAATTGATGAGATTTCCATCATCTATTGGTTCCTAATCAATCTTGCATCAAATCCTTTTGATTTCCACATTGCATTTTCATGGAATTTTGCCCAAATCAAGGAGAAATCATCATTTAGAGGTAAGATTGTTCTTCTCCTCTAAATACTCAGTTCTTTACTAAAATTCCCAAGTTGTCAATCCTTTATTAAAGTTTTATAAATGGTTTTAATGTTAGAAACAAGATTTTGGCTTAAAACTCAAGATTTTGGAAAAGATCTTGAGGATTTTCGTTGTAATTGGTTGGGCTCTGTTTTGAGATGGTTTTCTAATGTATTTTGGATGTTAAATGATGTTAGAAATGAGGTTTTATCAATCCAATCCCAAATAGGTTATTTTTCCTAAATTTTTGCTTGTGAAAATGGTGGTTTTTGGGGTGTTTTTGGTGTTCTGTTGTAGCTGGAGGTATAAGGACGAGTTTAGGGTTGTTTTTTATGTTAATTGATGTTTATAAAAGGTTAGAATTGATAGATCTTGGCTGGGCATTGTTTTGGAAGAGTTTGGACGTGATTTCGGTTGTTTTTGGAAGCCGAAATGAGGTTCTTGGTAGAACAACGACTTTAGGTTGTATTGCTGGTGATTTTAATGCATGGTGATGCATTAATCCTCTGTTGTTATGTGTTAAAAACAGGGGAGAATGATTCGGAAGCGATAGAGGTGGCGTTGGAGGTTTCGGACACTTGGGAGGCTTGTCGGCTTGCATAGTTTTGTGTATCGATGAGTGGAGATGGTTTTTCAGCTTTGAAACGATTATTTGGAGGTTTTCGGAGCTTAGTTTAAGTCTCAACAACTTAGCTAAGCTCAAGAGTAAGTTTTCGGAAAAACTTCCTCGGATGTGCTAAGTTATGGTTTGATGCATTAGTTATGTAATGCATGTTTAATTACTGTTTTGAAAGCATGTTTTAGCATGATTAATGCTGGTTTTGAAAGTCATGTGTTGAAGGATGCTCAAGGTAAGAGATCCTTGGTTTGACATGTTATTAATTTGGTTATGATGCATGGAGGTGCATGATGATAAGTGGCTTTGCTTAATGTTTAAAACAGTGAATTGATGATGGTATTGATGTATATTGGCAAGTGATGAAATGGTTTCTAAGTATTTGAATCGGATATAGTTAGTCGGCTATAGGATTGGGTGCACCGTAAGTAAAGTCGCCTTGGATGTCGAGGGGTTGTGATTGTACCGTAAACTACATCCAAGTACCCTAGCGATTGAGGAAATTGGCGTCACCACGATGAAGGATGGCTCTCGTGGGTGGACTTTGTTAAGCGTCACAACGGTGGAGGGTTGCTCCCGTGTGTGAGCTTGGTTAAGGTGATTACAATGGTTGAGGTAGCTCCTATGTGTAAGCCTTGTGTTGTGTCCCGGCTCTCGCTAGTGGGTTATACAACTACCGATGAGTGATGTTGAGGGGTTGTGATTGTACCGTTAAACTCCATCACGGGTGTTGAGGGGTTGTGATTGTACCGATAAACTCCACCTTGTAACGCCGGTAGTGTGTATGAAGCGTGTGGGACAACGCTTGTAATCCGCGTATCCGATTGTGTCTTGTGTCGAAATGGTTATGAACTATCACTTGAAGCCAATATAATGTACTTGATTGTAACAAAGCGTGAGATGCTTGAAAATGTTGCAAGGTAGCATGAGAAAGCGATGAGCTTGTGGTTTAAAAGTTTTGTTGAAAGTAATTTCTAAAAATGCCAATATATGAGAATGAAATGTGTCACATGTACCAATGCTTGAGATGTTGAATGTAATGAGAAATGAATATGAGATAATAATTTTGTGAAATGCTTTTGTATATCAAACATATGTGGCCTTGCCATGAGATTTGCATGGGTTGTATGCATGTGTTAGCTAGATGGTACATGAGTTGTGCATTTGTTGAATGCATTAGGTAGATAGAAGAAACATATGGCTTCCCAAAAGGTATTTTGCTTTAAAATGATCATCAAGCATAAGAAGAGTATAGTGTGAAGTGGAAGTGTTTTCCAAGGGAATTGGTTTAAACTTTGCATGAAGTGTTTGTGCATTGAAAGGTTTAAAGGGTAGTAATTGCAAAGATGTTGTTTGGGGTGAGTTGTTTGGTGTTTCATAGTTAAATGTTGGTTTTCTTGTTGAGCAATGCATGTTTTAAAGCAATGGTTTTTCAAAGGAGATTTTCAATCAATACTTTGGGTTTTTGAGTTGTGATTACATTTTAAGATGGTTTTATGATTCGATGAATTGATGGTGTTTTGGTTTTGAGCATTCCTCACTAAGCATTAAGTGATTACGCTCCTTTTTGTCCCTCAATGCAGATAATTGAAGTTTGGACAGCAAGAAGCAAGGGATTCAAGAAGAGCTCCACTTGAGAAGTATGTTTTGGTTTATAGCTATAGATAATAAAGGCAATGGGGGAGAGCTTTTTACGTTGATGTGTAATGAGTTTGTTCATCCTGAGCATGTTTGATTTATGGTTTGATACTTGTTAAGGATCGCTTTGCAATATTTGAATCTTCTTCTTCATATGTTGATATGCTATGTTCTTTGTTTAAAAGTAAGATCTTGTGTTGGATGTGATAAATGAGTTGGTGTGCCTAATGCTTGATTTGTATCTAGTTTTTAATGCAATTTGGTAGTTATAATGCTTGTCATGTTGTTGATATGTTGGGGAATGATTTAAAGTGTGTTTGATGGTGATTTGATGTGAAAAACCAGAAATTTCTGCTGTTTCTGGGAGGGTGTATCGAAACACCCTTAGCTGTTTCGAAACGGGTGCCTGAAATGGCCTGGGTGTTTCGGAACGGCTAGAAGTGTTTCGAAACACTTTGGCTACTGGAATGCCCTGTTTCGGAACCAGTTTCGAAACGGGTGGGCGTTTTGACGTGGTGTTTCGAAACACCCTTAGTTGTTTCGAAACGGGTGACCGTTGGACACAGATTTGAATTGCTCTGAAGTCTACATGCTTTACATTTTAGTCCTAAATTTTGTAATCGCAATTGCTTGAGCTAGAGATGTCTTTTTAAGCTGAAATTTGGCAGAGAGGCTTGTAATATGATTAATTGAGGTTCGGTAAAACTAAAATCTACAAAGTCCTTATATTTTCCAAAATTTACATTTTGGTCCCTAAATACGTATTTCTTGCAATTGAGTCATTAAACGTTTTCCGATCGCTGTGCTTTTCTCTTCCAAGGTTCTCGAGCTTTCACATAGCCTTAATGCGCATCTAGAAAAGATAAAACGAAAAAAGGTCGTTAATGAAGGTTGACTTTCGAGTTGACTTTGGTTTTCCCCGTGTGATCTTCGTAGTTCGGGTTTTACGCCTAGGCCGGGCTAAGGGGGTTTATTTGGTGGTATCAGAGCTAAATTGCGAACTTTTGGGGCAACGGTAAGTTTGTGGTAAGTGGTTATGGTAAGTGTTGGATGTTTAATCTAATGTGTGGTTGAATGTTGGTGGGAAAATATGACTTTGCATGAATTGTTGAAGTTTTTATCAAGCTTTTGGTTATGAATCTTTTGTGGGCTAGTATGAGCATGTATTGGTGGTATGTTGGTGTTGTGAGTTGATTTTCTGAATGATGAAAATGTGATGGGCATGATGTGTTGATATTATGCTGTTGAGGGTGAATGTTGTTTGATGAGAGCATGATTGAAGTTTGCTGATTGATATTCTCAATGTTTGTGATAACAATGTTTTTATTGTTTGTTATGTCATATAAAAGGGGAGAATTCGGGATACCCATTGCCTTATTATTATAGCTATGTGTTAGTTTGGAGTTGGAGTCTTGAATCCTTGCTCGAAGCTGGTCTGATCGTTTTGTTTGTTTTGTTATTGTTGCTTTGTTAATAATAGCAATGGGATCGACGAGAGAATGGCAATTGGGTACGATGGTTTCTTCTTTAGAGCGGGTTGTTAAGGGGTGGAATTCACCTTTTGGTGGAGGTGTTTCGTTTCAGTCATTTGTGCTTGGAGTTGAGGTGGTAAGGCAGAATGAGAGGATTAGTTCTGTGATGAAGGATTTGTCATCTGTGGGACATGAGAGTTTGTCAAAGCAGCGTTTGCATGATTTGGGAGCCGTGGAGTATCATGGTTCGACACCTGAGGCGTTCGAGGCTTGGTTAGCCTATATAATTCTGATTCTGGATCGAGAAGGGTGTGACAACGCTTGTAAGCTGGGAAGTGTTGTCTTGCTAATGCTGGAGGATGCTTGTGCTTGGTGGACATCTGTAGCGGTGGCAACGAATATCCACGATATTGATTGGGAGTTCTTTGTGCTCTAAAGTCTGCATGCTTTACATTTTAGTCCTGAATTTTGTAATCGCAATTGCTTGAGCTAGAGATGTCTTTTTAAGCTGAAAGTTGGCAGAGAGGCTTGTAATATGATTAATTGAGGTTCGGTAAAACTAAAATCTACAAAGTCCTTATAATTTCCAAAATTTACATTTTGGTCCCTAAATGTGTATTTCTTGCAATTGAGTCCTTAAACGTTTTCCGATCGCTGTGCTTTTCTCTTCCAAGGTTCTCGAGCTTTCACATAGGCTTAATGCGCATCTAGAAAAGATAAAACGAAAAAAGGGTCGTTAATCAAGGTTGACTTTAGAGTTGACTTTGGTTTTCCCCGTGTGATCTTCGTAGTTCGGGTCTAACGCCTAGGCCGGGCTAAGGGGGTTACAATAGGCGTGAGAAGAAGAGATTAAAGCGCCAACTTCATTCGAAGATATTCAAGGTGGAAATAAGCTTTCACATGCAAGCAATTCAAGATTTCTTGCAGGGGCAAGAATTTGAGAATTCATAAGAAGCATTGAAGATGCTTGATAAGGGGCATATGAAGACTTGAAGCTTTCAAGACCACACAAGGAAGTCTTTCACTCAACATTGATGTATCAACCACATTGATAGTAGATCTTGAGACATTTTCCTACGAGGATCGAATGTTTTCGATGAAGCGAAGAGATATAAAGAATGAGAATGGAGAAATCAATCTGTCCTTCCATCTAGGAGTACAAGATCACTGGATTAAGTGAGCAAGTTTGCAAAGATCGAATGTTTTCCATGAGTCAAAAAAATACAGTGAAAAAGTATAAACTTATCTGGATTAAGCGAGCAATGTGTGGAAAAATTAATTTTGAGAAAAAAGAATTCAAGAAGCGAAAGAAATGAGACATGCATTCATATTTTAGGCATCCCTAGGGGCATGCGTGTAACCCCCTCGTCCCGGTCTGGACAACTGACCCGTCCGAGTAGGTTACACGGGGAAAACCGAAGTGAGACCCGTTAAGGCTCCCCTTCGGTTAGCTACCCTAGAAAAATTCTTTTTACATTATCTTTTCTAAAGGCTTTAATATTTCCTATGTGAAACACGACAGCGGAAACACAACGAATTAAAAAAAACATGCAAGCAAGCAATTTAAAACAGCCCATTTTAGTTTGTACAACAGGCTGTATCGATACGCCTTGACTAGGTCAACAACCCATAGTCAACATAGGGAGACCGTATCGGTACACTAGTTGACCGTACCGATACGCCCTCACTGGTCAACTTCTCACGGTGAACGATAAAAGACCGTACCGATACACCCAAGACCCGTACCGATACGCCAAAATCTCGTCAAAATCTTAGATTTCTAGAGAGCTTTTGGCGTATCGATACACCCCCGTGTACCGGTACGCTAGGCTTAAACTGAGGCCCAAAGTGTAGGACCGTATCGATACGGCCCTTGGGCGCATCGATACTCCATGCACTGCAAGCCTTAATTTAGCTACAAAACACACCAAGACTCAACTCTAAATGCAATTTACGACTCACTTAGCCACAAGCAAACATTCATACAACATTTAGCAACCAAGAAACAGCATACGGAACAAATTAAACGAACAACAAAGCATCAACAACATCCATATAGCATACCATAGAAGAAGCTAAAGATCCAACCATTAAACATGTCATAAGCATAGAGATAAGGGCCACATGGCCAACATACATGGCATAAGCAAGCCACAACCAAAACATCAACATACTAAAGGAGTCTTAACAAGCTCCATAACACAAAACAACATACTCGAATCCCATTGCTTAGCTATTACATCAATTAACTTAAAAGTCCATACTTGAAGGTAGAAATAGCACACTTGGAGGCCTTTCTCCTCGCACAAGCAACCCACGAACTAAGGATCTGCATTGTCGAACAAAAGAGAGCGTAAGCGCAAAGCTTAGTGAGGGTAAGCCCATAAAACAACCTCGACAATGCAGGGTCCAAGCACGAGCATCAAACCAAGGATGAATGCATGCTTCCTTACCTTCAAAACCACATGAATCAAATATATGAAAAGCATGAACATAACCTCAATTATCATGTCATGCTCAACATGTCCATAATACAACCATATGAATCACATTTAACAAATCGTATTGGCACCTAGCTATGACCCGAATACGCGGATAACAACTGTTGGAACTCACATCCAACAACTCAACCATTACATTACCTTACGGTGGGATTCCACTCATCACCGTTCCACGTAGAGGGGATTCCACTCATCCTCACGCTCCATCGATGGGATTCCACTCATCATCGACTAAAATATAAATGAAGATTTCCGGGCGTACCCGTACTCCATCTTGGTGACTACCATCACCAAGACCACGCGCGCATTTCGACACTCGTGTGCACGGTAACGTCCTAATGATCGATCATTTATACCCAAGCATACTAGTGCCAATACTATCTCATTACAAGCTCATCATAACACAATATCCTTACCAATTCCCGTGCCTAGCACGTATCCACCATGATTTACAATCATGCAACCCACATTTCATCAAACACATGAATATCACAATGCATAAATAAATCATCATGCCTCAACATTACACAGAGCCACAATATGCATAGCAACATCAATCACAAATAGTACATGAGGCATAAACACAACATTCACAAGTTCATCCATAGTCTTCTAAACTAAAGTTTGGGATTAGACTACCAATCTAATCCCAACTCTAGGTGGGTTTACCAAGCCCGACCTAGGTCTATATGCTCGGACCAAGGCATTTTGAAAACCAATTTAAAATCGAAGAACCACTCACCAACTATCCAAGCTCAACACTAGTCGATCAATCCACCAAGCTATCCAGATTCGTTCCCGAGGCTTCGCCAACACAAAACCTTGACTCTAATCATCCAACACAATCAAAACATCAATAATCAATCACCAAAACTTGCTGCAAACCCATAACACAAATCAAGCACATATTCGACCCAAGAACACTATCAAAACAACATTTTCGAGCAGCCCTCAAACTCAGCAGATAACCAATGTTTCCAACATCCAAATTTTCATCTAACACACCCAAAACAACCTTCAAACATAACCTAAACATCAGCCATCAATTTTCACACTAAAACAACCCCAAAATCCATTTTCAAACACTCTAAAACCCCACTAAAACCCATATCCAAAAATCAAGTTAAAACATGTAAAAATTAGATATGTTGGACCTTATGGTTTACAAATAACTTGTCTAACAACAATAAATCAAAAGCTTAACTAAAAATCCATGAAGCTGCAACCTTTATTAAAATCTTTGGAAAACCCAAAATATAGAAACATGAGTTTTATGAACAATGAAGACTAAGGTTAGGTAGGAAATAGAAAGGACAACATAAAATCGACTTTACCTTTGAAAAATCTTCAAGAATCAAGCAAGGAAGAAGTGGAATAGTAACAAGCAATGGGGAGGGGAGGGTGTCGTTGTTTTTTTTTTTTTGAAAGAGGAGGGGAGGAAGATGAGCAAAAAGGTATTTTATTTGACTTGTTTCATTTTAAAAGCCAAAGGTCATAAATACCCTTAATGAATAGGGATAATTTCAATAGTATAAAATCCATAGCTTTGGGCTTAAAAGATGACTAGTCCAACATATATTTATTTGTTATGAAAATATAAAGCCCATAATTATATTTTAATAATTTAATTTCATCCGACCCCCTAACCCGGATGTTACAATACGCATCATGATTGCATTGAATATCGCATTTTTCAGGTACATGATGGACCTTTCAGCAAAAGAACCTGCTTATTCATCCAAGCATAAGGAGGATGAAATTTTTCAGAAGATTCGCTTATCCGTTTAGGCATAAGGAAAATGGAGTTCGCTTATTCATCCAAGCATAAGAAGGATGAAATTTTTCAGAAGATTCACTTATCCGTTCAAACGTAAGGAAAATGGGGTTTGCTTATTCATCCAAGCATGGGGAGGATGAAATCATTTGGAGTTTGCTTATTCATCCGAGCATAAGAGGGATGAAACCTTTTGAAGCATGTTTGGTTATTCATCCAAGCATGAGGAGGATGAAATCTTTTGAAGTTTGCTTATTCATCCAAGCATAAGGAGGATGAAATTTTTCAGAAGATTCACCTATCTATTCAGGCATAAGGAGAATGGAGTTTTCTTATTCATCCAAGCATAAGGAGGATAAATTTTTTCAAAAGATTCACCTATCCATTCGGGCGTAAGGAAAATAGAGTTTGCTTATTCATCCAAGCATAAAGAGGATGAATTTTTTTAGAAGATTCGCTTATCCGTTCAGGCGTAAGGAGAATGGAGTTTGCTTATTCATCCAATCATAAGTAGGATGAATTTTTTTAGAAGATTCACCTATCTATTCAGGTGAAAAGAGAAATTTTGTTTATTCATCCAAGCATAAGGAGGATGAAATCTTTTGAAACATGATTCATCCAAGTATAAGGAGGATGGAATCTTTTGAAGAAGCATGTTTTCTTATTCATCCGAGCATGAGGAGGATGAAACCTTTTGGAGTTTGCTTGTTCATCCGGGCATGAGGAGGATGAAATCTTTTGGAGTCTGCTTATTCATCCAAGCATAAGAAGGATGAAATCTGTTGAAGCCCGTTTAATTACTCATCTAAGCATGAGGAGGATGAAACCTTTTGAAGACTGCTTATTCATCCAAGCATAAGGAGGATGAATTTTTTTTAGAAGAATCTGCCTATCTGCTTGAGCATTTGGAGAATGGAACCCAACTCAGCTATACGGGCATTTGGGAGAATAGAACTTAGCTTAGCTATTCGAGCATAAGGAGAATAGAACCAGCCTATCTGTTCGGGCATTTGGAGAATGGAATCTGCTCATCTATTCGGGCATCTGGAGAATAGAACATGCCTATTCGTTACATTTGGAGAATGGAACCCATCATAGCTATTCGAGCAAAAGGATAATGGAACATGCCTATCTGTTTGGGCATTTGGAGAATGGAATCCGCTCATCTATTCGGGCATCTAGAGAATAGAACATGTCTATCTGTTCGGGCAACAAGAGAATGGAGCCAACCGGAAAATCGGTGAAATTCAGTGCCTTTTGTTCTTTGCTTTATCCCTGTTGCACATATATAAGCAAAGATGGGCAGCTGTTGTCACTAGATTTTCACCCACTATTATTAAATAATATAAAAAATATAAAAAAACCTTTTTTCCTTTAATATAATAAAAGGCCCACCCCTTCTAAATATGAAAAAAAAAAACAACAAAAAAACCATCCCAAAAGGCACATTTTGTAAAACCCATTTCAAAAAAATAAGCCCACCTTGAAATACAAAAGCCCACTTTTAAGAAAAAAAACCATTTGACTAAATAATAATAATATTAATAATAATACTAATATATATAATAGTAATAAATGTAGAAAAAATGGGAAATAAAATGACAGCAAAAAATATAATAAATGAAAAAAATAGCAAAGAAAAAAAGCAAAAAAAAAACAGCAAAAATTAAAAAAAAGGGAACCAGCGCGCGTCACGCGCCTAGCCCGTGAGCCGCACGCGTGCGGGCTGGTCCTTGAAACCCTTGTTTGACGCACTGCCTAGAGCCGATCGTAGTCCACCAGCCACGGTTGTCGTCGCCGTTGGTTTCGGTCGACGTGTTTTGCCGTCGCCGACCCAACGACACCATCGCCGCTCGCCGCCGTCCACTGTAGTTGCCAAAATTTACAAAAAAACAGAGAAAATTGGTCAAAATCTAGGCTCGAATCAAGGGAAAATTCGATCCCAAATTTGAACCAAATCGAGATATTCTTGACGGGGTTTTTTGGGGATCAAGCCTTGTGTCGAATTTAGGCTTCAATTTGGGGATTAAATCCTGATTTGGCTTGAATAAATATAATCAAACTTAGACCCTTTTTAGGATTTTTAAATAATCAAACTTAGAATAAATATAAAATGCTCAACACATTAAATTTTCATGTTGCTTGAAAAGTGAAATTAATTTATTGCGGTGTCTTATCAAAAGGGAATGACGGGTTAGCGCCCGAAATGTTTTATTAAAATAACCTCGTTTTAAAGTGATCCAATCACACTTTTCGAAATAATTGGTGGCGACTCCGTGATTTTAAAGTTTTTAAAAAGTCGAGGATCGAAAGAGTTGCGACACTTTCTCACCAACCTCAAGTGGTGCGGCACAAAAAATATTGGAAGGGTTTTCTATCGTCAGCGGAAAAAATAGGGTTTTGCTAGTTTTCAAACCATAATGTTTCTTATTATATATATATATATATATATATATATCATAATAATAAAATAGATTTAAATTAAAGGGTAAACTACTCCATTGACACCCAACTATGGGTCACGACCTGTTTTGACCACCCAACTAAAAAATTTAAAATTTGACCACCCAACTATTTAAATAGACCTATTTAGACCATCGGTCATTAAAATCTAACGGAAAGGTGACATGGCCATTAAGTAAAATTTATATAATTACACATTTGGTCCTTGTTAGTTCTTTATTATATCAATTTAGTATTAATTTAATTTAAATAAATAATAAAATTAATTAATGAATCAAGTGATGGCACGTGTCGTCACCTGATTAGATGATTTTAATATAATTTTTATTTAATTTAATTTACTCTTTAAAATATTAATTTCCCTCCAATTATATGGTGACACGTGTCTCCATCTGGTGGAAGGAAAATATAAGAATAAGAAGTGCTTAGCGTGGGGTTTGAACCCATAACATCTTGGGAAAAACACCACACTTTTACCACTACACCAACTCACTCTTTGTGAAAACGGTTGCACCATTTAATATATATATATATATATATATCTATCTTATAATGCAGTAAATGCTAGGGTATAAAGAAATAAAAAATAGTTGCAAGTGGACTCGAATCTAAATCACTTGGGATGTGTAAAACTATACAAATCACTTAACCGGTTAAAATAATTAATTTAAATACGAACATATTTCAAATACGAATATATTTTAAATATAAAATACGAATATATTTTAAATGTGAATATATTTAAAATACGAACATATTTAAAATATGAGTATATTTAAAATACAAATATATTTTAAATACGAATATATTTAAACACGAATACATTTAATTATATTTAGAATACGAACATATTTAAAAAATGAATATATTTAAAATACGAATAAATTTAAAATATATTTAAAATACAAACATATTTAAAATATGAATATATTTAAAATATATTTAAAATATATTTAAAATACAAATATATTTAAAATATATTCACATTTTAAAAATATTTTAAATATATTCGTATTTATATTTAAAACGTATTTAAAATATATTCATATTTGAAATATGTTATTATTTAAATTAATTATTTGAATCGGTTAAGTGGTTTGTATAATTTTACACATCCCAAGTGATTTAGATTCGAGTCCCCTTGGAACTATTTTTTATTACTTTATTCCTAGCATTTATTGCATTATAAGATATATAAGAAATTGTACAATTAAATTCTCAAAGAGTGGGTTGGTGCAGTGGTAAAGGTATGAGGTCTTCCCCAAAGAGGTTGTGGGTTCAAACCCTATGCCAAGCACTCCTTACTAAATAAATATATTAAATATTAAATTAAATTTAATAAAAATTAGATTAAAATCATCCAATCGGGTGATGACATGTGTAATTACACAAAATTAATTTTATTATTTATTGAAATTAAAATTAAAGCTAAATTGATATAAAAAAGAACTAAGAAGGACCAAATGTGTAATTATACAAAATTTACTTAATGGCCACGTCACCTTTCCGTTAGATTTTAACGGCCGATGATCAAAATAGTTCTATTTACATAGTTGGGTGGTCAAATTTTGAATTTTTTTAGTTAGGTGGTCAAAACTGGTCGCGACCCATATTTGGGTGGTTACTAGAGTAGTTTACCCTAAAATAAACATTGTACAATTAAAATGTGTGGTTAAATGGCAGAATGAGAGTCCAAAACAAACTAGAAATCAATGTTCTATAAAACAATGGGCTAATTGTGTACTAAGTCCTCAAATATGAAGATCATTTTAAAAGTTACCCCAACTTTTGATTATTACCTATTTCTTCATGAAGTTTTAGAAAAATAAAAAAAAATCTCAAAACATCAAAACATTATAAAATTGACCTTGAAGTTTTATAAAATTACAAAATGGTCCTTGAACTTTCAAATATTATCATTTGACCCCGAAATCCGTATTTCTCAAAATTTAGTCCTGAATTTAGAAATTTCAAAAACTAAAGATCATATTTCGCAGAAATTAAGGTTCACAACCTGAAAGATTTAAAATTTTGCAAATTTGTCCAGAACTTTGATTTTAAGATTTTAGCAAATTGATTCAAAATACCTAAAAAATAGAATTGGAAATATAAAAAATATTGTTTCTCAATTAGGGCTTGAGAATTTAGGGTTTTCAAATTAGGGAAATTTTTGGGTGTTACAACTCTCACACCCTTAAAAGAAATTTCGTCCTCGAAATTTTCAAACTTAGCGAAAGATCTTTAAAAATACAAATATTTTTGTAAAAACTTCTTAGATCATTTCAGGTCGAGTATGCATGGCATAAGAGGACTAGAAAACGCACTTTTGATCTTAGATTCATAAGGACGAGTATGATAACGATCGGCCGTTAATTTAGATCTCCTGCGAGATGACATAATAGTCTATCTACAAAGAGGAAGTTAACCTAGATTCAGAGTTGGTACTTGAAGTCTCCATTCAAAATATATCTTTGATTCTTTAAAATAATAAATTTATCAGAAAATCCCATTATTCCCAAAAATATTTAACATGCATACAAAAATCATTTTAGGTTTAAAATTTTATATGAGCCTTACAGTCCGAGGGTTTAACTTAGCTCTTATACCACTAAATGTAACCCCCTAAACCTTACCTAGAAGAAAAAATCAAATTTAGGAAGTTACGATTGAAAACTTTTCCCTCAAGTAATAGATTTTAGGTTTAAATAATTTATAAAAGAAAATAATTATTAAAAAAATAATTACCGTAAAATACCACAATTGTTTACAAAACCTAAACGTTATAAAAATATTCCGATAATTTAATAAAATATCTAAAATAAAGTCTGTAATTACATGCTAAAACATAATCTCAAAAATATAAAGTTCTAGGGTCTGAATTACGTAAATGTCCAAAAACATAAATTTAAAATAATCTAGTAGTCTAAAATATGGTTCATATTGGTGATAAATTATCCGAGTAAAATACGAGATGCTCCAAGTACCGAGTCACCTAAAAGTCGGAGTATATCTGAAAGAGAAACTAAGGGGGTCAGATGTTGAGTGTGAGAATCGGGTTCGAGTCGTTGGGCTCATTTTAATTAAAATGGGCTTTGCTTTAAAATTAAAAAGGGCTTGAATTTCACTAATGACAAAAATGTAATTTTTAAAATAAGGGAAAAAGATGAGTAAAAGGGGCTTTTGAAATATTCTCTTCATCTTCTTCCTCCATCCTATTTCCACGACAAAACCCCCCCAAACCCCCTAGTTACTATTCCATCAAATTTCTTCACCATTTCAAGAGCTCTCTTCAAGTAAGATCATTTTTGACTTCTCCTCATCATTCCTAACACTTCTATGGCTTTAGATTTTCAAAAACACCATTTTTATTGTTCTTCAAGTTTTCAAAGTTTAAGAAAAAGGTTGAAGCTTTGATGGGTTTTCATGTGGGTTTTGATTTGTAGAGTTAAGATATGTTAAACTCTTTCCCTTAAGTGTTTTATATTTCAAAATAGAGGGGTTTTGAGGAAAATCCCGAAATGGGTTTTTATGGGTATTTTTAAAGGTTGAAAACTTGGGTTTTTGAGGTAGTTTGGTGTAGGAGAGTGGGGCTGATGATATAGTAATGCTTGAGGGTTGTTTTGAAGGTGTTTAATGATGATTTGGGTGTTGGATTCGATAGTTTTCTACTAGGTTGTGTGTGAGCTCGAAAATGGGATTTTTGTGTTAGCTTTGGCTTGGAAATGTAGAGAAATAGCTTTGTGTTGTAACCTGATTTGTGACAGAGGCTTTTTGGATGATTTGTGTAGTAATGTGTTGTTTTTGATTGGTTAGAATCAAGGGAAATCGTTGGAGAAGCTTTGGGCTCGATTCCGGGAAGTTTGGAGGCTTGATTTGGCTTTCTCGGTTTGCTTAAGGGAGCTCGGTGAGTAGATCATTTTAAATTGTTTTAAATTGGTTCAAGTGTGTGGTTGTGATGTTGGATTGTTCTTGGTAGGTCAATCCAAGGTGGAGATTAAGTTGGTAGCTTAATCTTTTATTTTGCTTTATGAGTTCTTGCTTAAAGTGCATAATTGTAGACTTGTGTAGTGTGTGTTAGCTATGCATCTTGATATATATATATTGATGTATGTGGTGGTTGATATGTTGAATGCATGATGGTAATATCATGGTGAGACTTGTTAGTATGTTGGCACCAGTTAATTACCGGGTATAAATGATCGATCATTAGGATGAGTGTGCACACGGTTGAGTCAAATTCGCGCGTGGCCTTGGTGACGTGTAGTCATCAAGAAGGAGTACAGTGAGGTAATATTCCACCAGAAATTGTTAGCATGTGATGATGAGTGTAATCCCATCCATGAGTGAGAACGGTGATGAGTGTAATCCCACCGGAAGGTAAATGGTTGTTGAGTACGTTGGGGTGAAAATCCCAACGGAAGTTATCCGCATATTTGTGTAAGCTAATAGTTGCCAATATACTTGTTCATATGTGGTTGTTGTGTAAGATAAATGTTATATCTTGTTTAGCATAACATGAGGTAAGATGCCATGTTCATGCATTCTTGTAATTGTGGCTATGTTACTATGTTAGCCTATATGCATGCCTTGTGAATGTCTTAAGGATGTCATGCTTGAACCCTGTATTGTCGTTGTTTTGTTTTAGAACACCCTCACTAAGCTTCTAACTTACGCTCTCGTTTTCAATAATGCAGATCATTGGTGTGGAGTTAGCAAGGAGAAAGAAAAGGGCATCCAAGCGCGTTTGTTGTTGCTCAAGTATGGTTTTAGTAAATAATGTAGTAGTTTAGCAATGGGGATGCTACGTGTTGTAGGAGCATGTGTAGACTCCTATTTTGTTAATGCTTTGATGTGGTGGATTTGTAAACCATGTTTATGAGATGTTTATGTGTTGTTTTGAAAGCATGTAAACCTTGCTTCATGAATGCTTATGTTTGTAATGAAGACATGTGTTCTTGTTTTATGCTAAGTGATATGGATGTATGTTACTTTAAATGAATGGCCTTGTTATGTATGGTCTATGGTTGATCATGTTTGTAGTAGGATGGATTGCCTATAGATTGTGTGTATGTTTGATGTTTCATGATTCTTGATGAATTGGGGGATGTTTGGGAACACTTGGAGATGCAGAAAACTGTCTTTAGAGTCACACAGAGTGCAGGTGTTTTGAAACGCGTGTAGTGGTTTCAGAAAGATGTAGCTCCAGGGATACTCGTATCGGAATGGGGTTGGTGCCGTTTCAATACGATTTGACACTGTGAGTGCCCGTTTCGATACGCGTTTCGATACGGTTTGCCTCTGTGAAGGCTCGTTACAGAACCTGTTCTGGAACGTTTTGATACTGGAGACCCCTGTACCGGAACAGAGTGGACCGTATCGGTACGGCCTGGTCTGGCTTTTAAACTGGAGCTCGCGTATCGAAACGGGCCAGCCAGTTTCGAAATGCAGGCTTGTATTTGGGCTTTTTAGCATCTTCAAAGGTTCTCGGATGTCGGGTTTTAGTCCCATTGGTTGTATGCTCCCTAGTTAAGCTTATATGCATCGTTTATGTTGGGTCACGTCGGCACGCCCCGTGGCACAGCGGAAAAATTAATCCGACGTAATCCAGCCAGGATCCATGTACAGGAACGAATCCGGGGTGAAAAGATGAAGAGTTACCTTTTTAAAACTCTGGAAACTAGAAAACCGACAGTATGTCGGAATAACCACGTCAAGTAAAACCGGAATCGTCACAGGTTTGCAACGACCTCTACGGAGTCCACCTGAACAAAACGAACAAAGTTTCCGCCTCCCTAACACTTAGGGATAAATTTCGACAGGTTTGAACACCTTCCAGGGAGAAGTCGAAATCCCTCCGGGGATTCCCGAGGGAGTCTGAAATCGACCAGGGGTTCTGCCGGGACTTGGATTCGAACTAGGAAATCGCCAGGAATTTGCCAGGGGGCAAGAGGAACTCTAGAAAAATATCGAACATCTTCTCAGAAGAAATCTGGGACTTGTCGAAAATTCCAGAGGGAAATTTCCAGGGATATGTCGAAATTTGTAAGGAGGAATAGGGATGATTTGGTTGCTAGCCCTTGTCCCTTTAAATAGTATTCAGAGACTTAATTCTAGTTGAATATCTTAAATCCAAGTTCAACCAAAATTCATAGAATCTAATTCTACTTGAAATTGGTTTATATTAAATATACATTATATTTAATAATATTAAATGAAATATATATTTAATTATGTAGAATCTTATTCTACATAAAACATGGATTTAAATAAACATTATATTTAATCTAAATATATATATATATTTATTATATAGAATCTCATTCTATCTTTACTTGGATTTAAATATATTTAAATATATACTTTTAATTATGTAGAATCTAATTCTACATAAACTTGGAATTAAATATACATCATATAAATTCCAAATATATATTTAAATTTCTAGAATCTTATTCTATAATATTTAAGTCTCTAAATATTTTCCATACTCTAAATAATATTGGATAAATACAATATTTATCCAATATTATTCTCATTTAAGGGAGTTGTCGATTTCCCTTATCCCATAGGGATTTTTGGCAACCTTCCTAAAATAGGGATTATGATTTCCAATTTTTATTCGTTTTATTCGAAGGGTGTGACCCTTGTAGGTTCATGCAACGTTAGCAGCAAAATTAGAACTGTTCTAATTTTACAAACAATGAGTGGCATCTAGCAATACATCATTGCTACCTAAGTTGCCTGAAGTCATGGTTTGACTTTCCTAATTTCTGAATAAACTTCCTTTATGTATTTCATCCTTTTGTCCTTTATATCTTAGATGAACACAAGTCATGGGTTAGTCACACTTGCGTTGTCCATCTAGTATTTCTTGATGTCTTGAGTAGATTATGATAAACGAATCTCTATGATATCTCATATCATAATATTCGAGCATGGCCATGCATTTTCTAATCTCACTCAATCAAGTGGCCGAAGATATTTCTCCCATTATGTAGGAGGGACAAATCCTTTCTTGATCAACCATATTTCACTACATAGGTCATCACGTATCCAATCATCAGTCTTTATAATGTAGTCAGTTACGACACACGCTTGACTATGTCAAAATACGTAAATATTTATGTTGAAATCATGTTGATCTCCAGTCTGAGGATTATACATATGTTTATCATGAGCAATGTTGTGATTGTCACATAATTACCCAAGAAACATGCTCATAGCGGGTCAATTCAGTATGTTGTTCTCTAACAAATACTTATGTGTTGATTTTGACATCTCTATGTCAATGACAACGCTTGTCATCAACCACATATTAGTCTTTATATATTATCACTGTCCATACCCATAATAATATTCGACTAAGGATCCGATTTAACAATAATCGTATTATTGTATGGACATTATTATCCAATGGTTAGTTTGATGCACATAAACATACCAAATGATAACAACGGCAATGCCATTACTTGATAAATCTAGTAAAATAGTATGTCTATTCAATCATCATATGATTGGTCTTTGGGCATACTCCAACAGTTTATGAATGGTTTTGGTTTCAAATGCAAGCAATCGGACTAACATGTCACTTGGTAAATTTATATTACCTTACGCCTCGTTTGTATCTTTTCGTTCTTGTTTTCCGTTGTCGTTTTCACGCATAGGACTAAATGATACATTTAGACAAGATAATATAATGAAAGTTTTTCTAGGGTTGTTAATCGAAGTGGAGCCTTAACGGGTTTCGCTTCGGTTTTCCTCATGTAACCTGCTCGGACCGGTCTGTCGCCTAGTCCGGGACGAGGGGGTTACAACTACAACTATAGAGATATAAGGGTTATTACTTGGCCAATTTAGGGCAACGACCATCGAGAAACAGATAAGCCATTTACAAGCCAAAGTCTATGAAACAAGAAAGATAAATAGGTATTTAAGTCAATTTCTTGAAACTCAAGTAGGATTAATTAAGACTAAGCTTTAAGGAGAATGATCATTTCTTTTAATTCGTACCAATAATCCGGACACTAGGGAAGCATGCGTGTGAACCAAGGAACAATTCCAAACATTACAAGTTTTCACCACATGATCATGTTATCACTTATGCATACATACTATTCTCATTCTAACCATTTAGCTATTTTATACATTCAACTTTGTTATTAACTCACTAATTTACCAAAATGATCAATCCAACAATATCCACTTTAACATTACCAAGAAACAGATAAGCCATTTACAAGCCAAAGTCTATGAAACAAAAAACAACTGCGTAAGACATGATTATGCTTATACAAATGCAATATGCCACCGATGTAGGAGTTACAATGGACGAATAGACATATACAAAAACTTTATTATGGGACTTGAAACCTTCAATCACGATCGAGCCAAGATGACTAATATAGATATAATCCCTAAAAATGTATGAAAAAGAATGCATTAGGCTTATATAGCCTAAGTGAGGTAGTGACCTTAAAATGACCAAGCATAATGAAAATGATATCAAATGGAAATTCAAAGGAAATACAAACATATAATAACACTAAGTGTTTATATCTTAATCTTAGCTTAAACATGGCTTTGTTTATTAGAAGCTTAATCAGAGTTCATATTCTTTCAAGTCTTAATCAAAATTCTTTTAGAGTTTTTAACTGAGTTCCTTCAAATTTCTTATCAAACTTATTGTTGCGTGTAAAAGTGTCTATCGCAATGTAGTGCAAGTGTACACGACGCAAGTAGTAAAGTGATACGTAAGTATCGGATATCGTCTCCACAGGGACTGTGCCAATAGCTTCACCTTGGATTACTACACGAGAGAGAAAATAAATAGTTTAAATTGTTGTCACGAGATAATAAAGAATACTGAAATAAAAGAGTATAGAAATCAAGATAGAGAGAATGGGCCGATATTGAATTGCTCAGTAGTGTAGGTGTTGCAAAGTCTAGGAAGATCTGTTCTGTCGTTGCGCCTGTCACGACAGCACCTGTCGCGGCAGCGGTCTGTTGTTAGTCGCGGCAGCGATCACACAACTCTGTAATTCAAGCTTAGCAAGAATCCCTGCTATTCCTTGGCCTATCCCTAGGTCCAAGTCTGTCGATGAACATGCCTTTGATGATACCTCCCGGCGTGAATCGAAGGATGAACACCGATGTTGTTGAATTCTTCTTTAGCCACTTAACCTCGTCCTATCCCTAGGTCCGAGATAGTTCAACCATAAACTGGAGAACCCGTACTTATTCCTTTCGTATACTTAACTCTCCCGATATTAAGTAAATATGTAATCTCACAATGCTCTCCCGATACTCTTGCAAGATGTTGAAAACCAGAATAAGCAAACTTAAAGTTATTTTATTGAACAAAAAAATTCCTAAAACAAATGCAATCCTTGCAACTACTTTACAAATCAACCCTTAACCCTAGGGGAAGTTTAGAACATGGTGAGGAAGGGAAAACGACTAGGTTTTAGAAGAGAAGGCTAGAGAGAAAGATGATCCCCTTCCCTAGGTCGAATTACATGCCTTTATATAGGCCTTGGGTTCAAGTTTTCTAATATGGCAAGAATACAAGTTTAAATTAAAGTACAACTCTATTAAAGGCTAAATCTTCAGAGCATAAGTCTTTAATTCGTCCTTCCTTCTTGCTTGGAGTTTCTTCCTTGAACTTTGGGCTTGGCCTTAATTCTGATCTAGGGCTTGGAAAAATATAAGGGTGCTCCACGACAGATGGGCTTAATTTTCTCTTTCTGACGAGGCCCACTTCACTTCTTCCCTTTACTATCGCTGTCGTCCTTGGCTGCCACGGCAGCGGCCATGGCAGCATCGTCCTCCTCGTCTGCACATCCAGTTTCAGCTCTGCTTCTCTACTGCCCTTCATCTGCTACAGCAGCTACCTGCAAAAGTAACCAATTTCAGTAGAAACTGTGCCATTTAATATATTTGTGATGTATAAGTGAAATCTAACCTAAATGCAATGAGTTATGCTTGAATGCAGCAGAAATATGGGTTAAATAGGGGGTAAATTACAGAACTTTTACACACTCAACACACCCCCAAACTCAAGTTTTTGCTTGCCCTCAAGCAATTTAGACCTAAATAAAAGAAATACAAAATTTTTGTTTGGCTTAAAACAATGAACCTTTCATTACCTACCATGCATTCCCTATTGTAAGCAACACCTCGTCGGATAATTAAGGATTCATTCGGAACCATGCTATAATTTTCATGTAGTGTGTGCATGCTTTGTGAACAATTATATGCCTAGACTCACTTAGTTTACTAGAATAGCTGAAACTTCTAACTTGAATTTTTATGCAACTTTAATTTTTTGGAGGAAGTTTTTGGGCTCCTTTAGTTTTTGCTTAGACTCAATTTTTCTTAGCTTTAAGTTTGACTAGAGATGGTTTCAGGCACCTCTAGCTAACTTCCTAGAGCCGGTTTCGGGCACCTCTAGGTGTATTGAGTCTATTTTCCCTTTAACTTCTTTTCCTAGAGCCAGTGTTAGGCACCTCTAGGGGCTACTCAAGTATTAAGCTTTTCCCTATTCTAGTTTACCAGTAAAGTTCTAGAAAGTATAAAAGTCACAAATGGTGTTTAAGTTTCAGAACTATAGTAAGGCTCTAAACTTCTCCTAAACCTATCCTAAAGTCACTGCCACGACAGAGGCTGCCACGATAGGTAAGTTCAGTTCAAAGACTTAAACAAAATTTTCATTTTTTTGAACAAAAATAAACTAAGTAAAAGACACAATTTTTAAACTTAAAAAGACTCCATTAATGGAGGGATGCCACCCCCAAACTCGAGGGTTGCATTGCCCTCAATGCAAATGACATGGATGAAAAAGAAAAATAAAAACAACATCACAAAATATAAAAAGGCAGACATCAATATAAGATAAGAAACTTAAAATTTCAAGTGTTGTCGTTGCCGCTGCTGCTGCTGCTGAGTTGAATTTGCCGGCGGGCAGTGACTTTCTTGGCTGGTGCTTGTAGACGGATGGGAGAGGCAGAAGTATTCTTGGTTTTGGCCTCCCGTGGAGGTTGAATACGGGTAGGGGAGATAGTAGGTGGTTTCTCCACTACCTGAACTTCGAAGTTGCTGCTGCTCTCGCTGCTGCTACTGCCGCTGTCAGATTTTTCTTTATCGGCTACTGTTTTTTGCCGTTTTTCTAGTGTAAACTCCTTGGACAAGTTCCTCTTGACAGAGGGCTCGTTGTCGGATGCCGCCCAGATTTCAGATGAAGAGAAACCAACAATATACCTATCGAGGTCGTCTTCAAGCTCCTTTCTCTTGGTTCCCATGGCAGATGTGTCGGCCGTGCGGCTGCCGCCTGCAGCTGTTGTGGTAGGGGTTGGAGTAGACGCCACAGATGGCGTTTTTGGTGTGGCAGGAGGGGTAGGGGTATGGGCAGGGGTCGGGGCAGCAAAGTAATGATTTGGGAAAGTGGGGAACAGTGCATCGGGGAAATTAAGAGAGGTGTGGATGAAATGTACCGTGGCGGTGGTGAAGTCTCGGATGAAACTCATGAGGCCGAGCTGTCGTTCCTCCATTTTTTATGGCAGCAAGGATTTGTGAGGAGGTGTCAGCTAGAGGAGCTGCTGCAGTAGGCTGCCTAGGTTCGGTGGCAGCAGGCTCGGTGTCGGTGGGCTCTGTCGGCTCAGCTGCCGTGGCAGTAGGATCAAAAGATGACAGGGGCGTGGCAGCTTTGAGTTCCATCAGGCTTAGTATGTTTCTGTCGGTCCAACCTTTCCCTCGAACTCTTAAATCCTCGGCAGCCTCCGGTACGTTGTGGCCGCGACAGAGGGCAATGATGAGGTAGGGGTAGAAGAGTGGTCCTGACGGCCGGTAAGCACATTCCAATATACCCTCCCGGACGTATCTGCCAACGTTAATTGGCCTCTCATTTCAAATAGAATGGATGAGGGCTAACCTTGGTTGGTCGACGGTTGTGTTGTTCGAGGAGGGCATAATTCGTTTCCTGATAAACGCATTGCACAGTTTTGCCTCTGGGGTGAGCTGGACTCTTTTCACCGTTCTCAGATGCTTCAGATCGGTGTTCCACTCGGTACCTTCATCGGTGAGTTCTGCCATCATAGCATCGTAGTCGGCAGGCTCTAGACTCTCGAGAAACCTTTGGTGGCCATCTTCTATTTGTCCCACATAGAATCCGTAGAGTGTGTTGATATATTCGGGCTCGAAGGGTACCTCTTTCCCTCGGACTGTAACCACTGTCGCGTTCCTGCTGCCGATGGTAGCATAAAATTCTCGGACGAGAGTCACGTTCATCTCCTCTGGTTGTTCTGCGAATATCTACCACTGCAGGGCTCTGATTTTTCAGGCTATGAACGGCTGCAACCCTAGGTTCCCCATTTTGGAAGTGTAAATGAAGCCTCTCTCCTCCCACATATCACGAATCTGAAAGGAACTTGGAGTGGATGCTGCCGGGGCAGATCCTAAGGCAGAGCTTCGGCGGGTATTTCTAGTACTCATGTTGCAAGGACTGTGGAAAGAAAATGAAAGCAAGTAAAATTTCTAGAGGAAACAAGCAGAGAGATTGAAAGTGAGTGCAAAATGAATAGTAAAACGAGGTTTATATAGAAGGAGAGTTTGCTACCCGTTGGAGCTGTAACGACAGGCGCGAATAACGGGGCCAGCTATTACGCGGTTTCTAACTTGTCTGTCACGCATTTCCGTGTCTGTTGCGCGTCTGTTACGCGTTTGCGAGTCTGCCGCGATAGCATGTTGACATGCTGGATTTTTCGCGTCTGTCACAGCAGCTGTAACGGCAGGCTCCTAAGTTGGGCTTTTTGGGCTGATGGAAAGATGGTGGGCTGGATTCACTTCTCCTCTTCTGCTTGTCTCCTTTATTTCCTAAAAATAATAAAAATAAACTTTAGTTCCTAAAAATAAAATAATTCTAATTACCTTATATATATATATATATAATAATAATAATAATAATAATAATTAGGTTAAATTAGGGATGCCAGGAGGGGCATCTCCTAAAGTAACCACTTCTTGCATTCTTGGGGCTTCAGTCCCCTGATAATGCTTCAATCTTTGTCCATTGACTTTAAATTGGTGCCCGTCTTTTAAAGATTTGATTGTAATGGCACCATTGGGAAAAACTTGCACCACTTGAAATGGGCCGGACCACCTAGACTTTAGCTTCCCTAGGAAGAGCTTCAACCTAGAGTTGAACAACAACACAAGCTGCCCTGGGCAGAACTGTCGTGGCAGCAACTTCTTATCATGCCACTTCTTTGCCTTGTCTTTGTAAATCCTTGCATTGTCATAGGCCATTGCTCGAATTTCTTCTATCACGTTCAAGTCAAGCAGCCTTTTTTGTCCTGCTTTTTCCAAGTCCATATTCACTGCCTTGATGGCCCAGTATGCTCTGTGCTCAATCTCAACAGGTAGATGGCATGTTTTCCCATAAATCAGCCGGTAGGGTGACATTCCTAATGGAGTTTTGAACGATGTTCTGTAGGCCCATAATGCATCATTGAGGTGTAGAGACCAGTCCTTTCGAGTTGGTTTAACCATCTTTTCAAGGATGTTCTTTACCTCTCTGTTGGATATTTCAGCCTGTCCATTGGTCTGAGGGTGGTATGCTGTTGCGATCCAATGTTTGACACCATACTTTTTCAAGGCAGCAACTATAACCCTATTGTCGAAATGTCTCCCTTCATCACTTATGATCGCTTTGGGGATGCCGAATCTGGAAAAAATGTTTTTATGCAAAAACATCTGAACCGTCTTGACATCGTTTTTCTGAGTAGCGATCACTAAAACCCATTTGGACACATAATCTACTGCCAGAAGGATGTATAAGTTCCCACATGAAGTTGGGAATGGTCCCATAAAATCTATCCCCCAAACATCGAAGATCTGGACTTCAAGAATGTTTTGTAGTGGCATCTCATGTCTCCTTGAGACGTTTCCAGTTCGTTGACACTTGTCACAATTTTTGTAGAATGTTTGGGCATCCTTGAACATTGACGGCCAGTAAAATCCAGACTGCAAAACTTTGGCAGCAGTTTCGTTACCACCCAAGTGGCCTCCATATTGTGAAGCATGGAAGTGATGTAGTATAGCTTCCTGTTCATCATGTGGTATGCATCTCCTAATAACCTGATCTGCACAATATTTGAAAAGAAGAGGTTCGTCCCAATAATAATGCTCTACATCATTTTGGAACCTCTTCCTAGCTTGATAATTAAGGTCAGGAGGAGTTATTCAGCTAACTAAATAATTAACGAAATCTGCATACCAGGGGAGTTCAGAAAACTTACCTGCCGCCATGGCTGTCGCGGTAGTGCTTGTGGTAGCGAACAACTGCTCGTCAGGGAAGGTCTGCAGTATGTGTGTCTCATCTGCTGGGAGACTTTTTCCCTTCTCTAACCTTGACAAGTGATCTGCAACTTGATTCTCTATCCCCTTTTTGTCCTTGATTTCTAGATCGAACTCTTGCAGTAGCAGAATCCAATGTATCAGTCGAGGCTTTGCATCCTTTTTGGCGAACAGATACTTCAGTGTAGAGTGATCTGTGTGGACTATGACCTTCATTCCCAGTATATATGAACGAAACTTGTCAATAGAGAACACCACAGCTAACAGTTCCTTCTCGGTTGTGGTGTAATTTACTTGGGCATCATTCAGTGTTTTGCTGGCGTAGTATATAACATGAAAGAGCTTGTCTTTCCTCTGGCCCAAGTGCTGCCCTGACAGCATAGTCACTAGCATCGCACATAATCTCAAATGGTAGTTTCCAATCTGGTGGCTGTACTATTGGGGCTGTTACCAGCTTTTCTTTCAGAACCTTGAATGCCTCAGTACATTCAGTGTTGAAGTCGAAGGGACGATTTTTCTCCAGAAGATGGCATAAAGGTTTGGTGATCTTTGAAAAGTTTGCGATAAACCTTCGATAAAAACTAGCATGCCCTAAAAAACTTCTGATTCCCTTGACTGTGGTGGGTGGCGGCAGCTTTTCGATTACCTCGATCTTAGCTCTATCGACTTCTATGTCGCGGCAGCTCACTTTATGGCCTAGGACTGTCCCTTCTTCCACCATGACGTGACATTTTTCCCAGTTTAATACCAAGTTTGCTTTCCACATCTTTCGAGCACTTTCTGTAGGTTGCCAAAGCAGCTCTCAAAAATGTCTTCAAAGACAGACAAATCATCCATGAATATTTCCAGGAAATCCTCCACCATATCCGAGAATTTTGCCATCATGCACCTTTGGAAAGTTACCGATGCATTACAAAGTCCCAATGGCATCCTCCGAAAAGCATAAGTACCGTATGGGCAAGTGAACGTCGTCTTCTCTTGATCTTCTGGTGCGATGGCTATTTGATTATAACCTGAGTATCCATCAAGAAAACAATAGTAAAGCTTTCCCGCTAATCTATCAAGCATTTGATCAATAAAAGGCAGGGGAAAGTGATCCTTCCGGGTAGCTTTGTTAAGCTTTCGGTAGTCCATACAAACCCTCCAACCGGTCACAGTCCTGGTTGGGATTAGCTCATTTTCTTCATTGGTTACCACGGTTATTCCTCCTTTCTTGGGAACGCATTGCACCGGGCTCACCCACTTGCTATCCGAGATGGCATAGATTATTCCAGCATCTAGCCATTTTATGATCTCCTTACGCACCATCTCCCGCATAGCATCGTTCAGACGTCTCTGTGCATGAATGGTCGGCTTATGGTCGTCCTCTAAGAGGATTTTATGCATGCATAGTGCGGGACTGATGCCTTGGATATCAGCTATCGTCCATCCAATAGCCTTTTTTGTTGCTGCAGCATCCCTATCAGCTGCTATTCCTGTTCCTGCATCAACTTGGAAGAGATGATTACGGGCAACGTATCATTTATTCCAAGGAAAACATATTTGAGCTGCCCTGGCAGGGGCTTAAGATCTAGAACAAGTGGCTCTACAGTTGATGGCTTTTGGACTATATGTTCATTCGAGGTATAGTTTAAGGGCTCGAATAACTTACCTGGACGATTGCCTATCCAGTTTACCTCCTCTTGATCTTTAGTATCATATGTATCAGATTCTGAGGAGCTGCTGTCGTCGTTGCTGCCGTGACAGGTATCTAAATGGCTGCTGGGGCAGTGGCCAAATTTGATGTCATGGCAGTCCGACCTGATGCAGGGTTGGTCAAGGATAACTTCAGTGATAGCCTTGCATTCTTACTCTACATCATCGTGCTTAATTGCTTGGAGAACATTTCGCTTGATTTCTTGATCACTTACTCTCATAGTGAGTTCTCCCTTTTCTACATAAATCAGTGATCTTCCTATGGCAAAGAAGGGTCGCCCCAGGATGATTGGTGCATTCTCGTCTGCTTCACAATCTAAGACAAGAAAGTTAGCAGGAAAAATAAATTTATCCACTCTTAACAGAATATCTTCAATTTTTCCTTCTGGTTGTACGTAAGAGCGGTCTACCAGCTGTATCATAACTGTTGTGGGTCGTGCTCGTCCAATACCTAATTTCTGAAAAACAGATTTGGGCATTAAATTTATACTAGCACCAAGATCACAAAGTGCCTTACCCATAAATTTATCTCCGATTATGCACAGTATTATGAAGCTCCCAGGATCCTTCTTTTTTTGGGGTGGATGCTTGTGCAGAATAGTCATGAATCCTTCTGTCATTTTGACCGTTTCAAATTCCACAAGCCTGGATTTCTTCGACATGGCTTCCTAGAGGAATTTGGCATAACCGGGCATATCCCTAACGACGTGTAACAGTGGTATATTGATATGAACCTGCTTAAAAATATCATAAATTTTCTTAAGCTGGGATTCCTGTTTCAATTTCTGTAGCCGCTGAGGAAATGGAGGTGGGGGACGATAATCAGCAATACGTCATTCCCACTGCATTTGGATCCGAGGAGGTTTAGGTTCTTCATCTTTCTCTTCTGTCCCTTCTGCTATCGTGACAGGTTCATCGGCAGCAGGCTGTTTGTCCACTGCCGGGGAAGCTTTCTCGGCAGCAGACTCCAAGGCTGGTTCCTTAACTGATTCAGCTTCCTTATCTGGCCCTGGTAATTTCTTCCCACTCCTAGTAGTGATGGCTTTACACTGCTCATGTGTGGGTTGTCTAGCGTTTTCAGTATCGCTAGGAAATCCTCCATCTGTGTCTCCAATGATTTTAAAGTAGCTTCATGGTTGGTCATCTGCATCTCTGTTTTATCCATGAATGTCTCAGTCTTCTTGACGAAGTGATTCATGTTCTCAATGTATGTTCCTGTTTGAGACATAAACTTAGCTAGGGTCTGCTCCAGTATACTAGTCGTGGAAGCTGGTGGTTGTTGTTGTTGCTGCTGCTGCTGCGGTTGCTGCGGAGTCATTAATCTAGGTCCCCCTGATTCTAAGTGTTCTGTTCTTGAGGATTCATGGCAATGTTAGGGTTACTCCAGGAGAACTTGGGATCCTTTCTCCAGTTGGGATTGTACTTGTTGGAATTATAGTTCTGTTTATTGTAGTTCCCAACATACATCCCTTCTTCTAACTGTAGCGGACAATCTTTCGAACTATGATTCCCATCGCAAGTCTCGCATACCTCTTCAGCTGAGTAGACAGGTTGTGAATCTTCTTTCAGAAGCTTTTTCATTGCCTTAGTGAGATATGCCACCTGTGATTTAAGAGAACTATCGGCCTCATAATCTTTTACAACTAGTACTCTTTTACCCCCTCTTCTTGCTGTGGGAAACTGTTCCTTGTTCTTCGCCAGATTTTTCAATATTGCCATTGCATCTTCTGGATCTTTGTCCAACAACAATCCATTCACTGCTGAATCAATTCTCATACGAGTCTGTAAATTGGAAGCATTATAAAATTTAGTTACTTGATTCCAAACGGGGAATCCATGCATAGGGCAGCTTCTCAGAATAGTGGTAAATATGTCCCAGGCCTCGTGCATTGGCTCGTCATCTTCCTGTTGGAAAGTAGCAATTTCGTTACGCAATCGCTCAGATAAATGTGAAGGATTAAAACGAGACAAAAATTCACGAGTTAAATCTGCCCAAGTTCGTATTGAACCCAACGTTAGTTTATTCCACCAAGTGTTCGCCCTTTCCCTCAATGAATGAGGAAATAACTGAAGCCTCAGTATCTCCGAATTTACTCTTGGTAGTCTAAACGAACCACAGATTTCCTGGAACGTTTTCAGATGCTCCTTAGCATCCTCAGTAGCAGCACCACTAAATTGGCCAGCGTTGTTGATTATACTGAACATAACAGGTTTCAGCTCAACGTTGTCAACTTCTACGTCTGGCATGGTTGTTTCCAGTTCCACATGATCATTGAGCATGTAGTCTCGGCATGACCGACGTGCGGTAGCGACATGAGGATCAGCAGGTGGATAGTTCCTTCCATCTCCGGGAGGATTATCATCATCCTGGGGATTCCCTTGGTTGTTTATGGCCTCTAACTGTTCTTCGAGGTATTCGTTTATGGCTAATACGAAGCGAAGTCGGTTCCTAAGATTGTACGAGCGTTCGATTTCAGGGTCTAATGGATGCTCAGGTTCCTCTCCTCGTCTCGATCTACGCATAAACAAAAAACCTTGTAAAAAGAACAGGTTGAACAATCCAAGAAAAATAGAAAAAAATAAAAGAAGTGTAGTAAAAGATAGGGTAATGATATGTTGCCAGTCCCCGGCAATGGCGCCAAAAACTTGTTGCGTGTAAAGTGTCTATCTTCTTGTAGTTCAAGTGTACACGACGCAAGTAGTAAAGTGATACGTAAGTATCGGATATCGCCTCCACAGGGACTGGGCCAATAGATTCACCTTGGATTACTACACGAGAGAGAAAAGAAATAGTTTAAATTGTTGTCACGAGATAATAAAGAATACTGAAATAAAAGAGTATAGAAATCAAGATAGAGAGAATAGGCCGGTATTGAATTGCTCAGTAGTGTAGGTGTTGCAAAGTCTAGGACGATATGTTCTGTCGTTGAGCCTGTCGCGGCAGCACCTGTTGCGGCAGCGGTCTGTTGTTAGTCGCGGCAGCGATCACACAACTCTGTACTTCAAGCTTGGCAAGAATCCATTCTATGCCCTGGCCTATCCCTAGGTCCAAGTCTGTCGATGAACATGTCTTTGACGATACCTCCCGGCGTGAATCGAAGGATGAACACCGATGTTGTTGAATTCTTCTTTAGCCACTTAACCTCGTCCTATCCCTAGGTCCGAGATAGTTCAACTATAAACTGGAGAACACGTACTTATTCCTTTCGTATACTTAACTCTCCCGATATTAAGTAAATATGTAATCTCAAAATGCTCTCCCGATACTCTTGCAAGATGTTGAAAACCAGAATAAGCAAACTTGAAGTTATTTTATTGAACAGAAAAATTCCTAAAACAAATGCAATCCTTGCAACTACTTTACAAATCAACCCTTAACCCTAGGGGAAGTTTAGAACATGGTGAGGAAGAGAAAACGACTAGGTTTTAGAAGAGAATGTTAGAGAGTAAGATGATCCCCTTCCCTAGGTCGAATTACATACCTTTATAAAGGCCTTGGGTTCAAGTTTTCTAATATGGCAAGAATGCAAGTTTAAATTAAAGTACAACTCTATTAAATACTAAATCTTCAGAGCATAAGTCTTTAATTCGTCCTTCCTTCTTGCTTGGAGTTTCTTCCTTGAACTTTGGGCTTGGCCTTCATTCTGATATAGGGCTTGGAAAAATATAAGGGTGCTCCACGACAGATGGGCTTAATTTTCTCTTTTTGACGAGGCCCACTTCACTTCTTCCCTTTACTATCGATGTCGTCCTTGGCTGCCACGGCAGCGGCCATGGTAACATCGTCCTCCTCGTCTGCACATCAAGTTTCAGCTCTGCTTCTCTAGTGCCCTTCATCTGCTACAGCAGCTACCTGCAAAAGTAACCAATTTCAGTAGAAACTGTGCCATTTAATATATTTGTGATGTATAAGTGAAATCTAACCTGAATGCAATGAGTTATGCTTGAATGCAGCAGAAATATGGGTTAAATAGGGGGTAAATTATAGAACTTTTACAGTCAACACTTATCAGAGTTCATAATTTTTCTTATTGAAGTCTTATCAGGGCTTATCGAAGTACTTATTAAAGTTTTCAGAGTTCTTATCTAGCTTTCAGATTCCATAATAGGGCTTATCCGAGTTCTTAACATTGCTTATCAGAGTTTCTTATCGAAGCTTAATATATAAGTTCATATCTTTTAGAACATTTGCCTTGGATCACATTTTGACATTGGTAGCATTGGCCCGTGTTACACATAGCTCAAAGCACCTAGCAGTGGCTAGTGTCAGAACACATCAATCCTAACTTCTCATCTATCCAACCAACTGTCGTCAATCTCCTTATTATCTCCCCGGTTACCTCCTATTGTCGCCAATATATCACATATATAGGGTCGTCACCCTTGAGTCGTAGCTCATGGACCGTAGTCCCAAATTATACCATGTACTATGCCAAAGTTTTTGAAGGGCTTCCATAGTATAGGCAACTTAGATATTTTATGCTTAAATTTAGGAGGGTATCTTATGACACAAGTAATCTTACTTGTTTCTTATCTTAGTATCTTGTAATGTGAGATGTGCTTTTAGCTGCTTAAGGCTCAATAATCATGAAAGTATAACATTTAAATTTATTTCTTTTATTAGAATCTTATTGTACTATAGAATAAAAGTCAGCTTCAAGTTTTATAACAAAGTATTCATATACCTCCACTACAAAACATAGCATAAGAAGGCATAAAATACATATATTACGCAAACATAACCAAAAGGTTTATCAAAGATGCCATGCTATGAATGTATTCATACATTATGCTCTATGTAAGCCTTATGCAAATGCTCATGAATTAATCGAACATATCATAGAAACAAAGATCGGAATGACACCGTATCACTCGAAACAAATTGAACTACACTAACCTGTTATTTCGAAGTTACAGGATACCTGAATCCTTAATTACAATTATCTTCTGTTATCCCGAAGTTACGTGATACATGAATCCTTAATTACAATTATCTTCTGACTAACTCTTTTCTTCTATTCATTCTTATCATGATATGTACCTCAAATAGAAATATTAAATCATTACAACCAATTCAATTTACTCAACTTTCAAAACATTCCTATTGATTACCAACCAATACATATTTCTAATTCATATTTTAACCCCTTGTGGTTTCATTAAATCAGTCCTTAATATATTGTTACCTCTCTAAAAGTATTGTTTTTAATGCCAATCTTACAATGTTTTTATTTGTTGTTAGCTACATTTAGTTGCACTAGGATGTTAAAATCATGCATTTACTTAAGGAGTTTAGTTTTCTGTCTATGCCAAGGTGAATGGTTGTTTTGTGGTTATTTTGCAGGTTTGGCATAGGATTTGGACGAGAAATGGACACATGAAAGCAACACAGTTAGGAATGTAGTTAGGAATGCAAAGGTGAATGCCAAGAGCTGTGGGCACATATGGACCAGAGGTGTGCCAAGCACTTGTTGGCAGAGAGATGCCAGTGATGCCATGCCAAGAGATGATGAACCCCCGAAAAATAGGAAAGGATCAAGCTCCTAAAAGATTTCAATTGGATCAACTTCCAAAAAAATAGCGGATAAGGTGGTGCCAAGTGAAGTTGGAAACGTTATGCCAAGCTTGGATTCCAAGGAGACATCGACATGATGACGTCATCCCTAGCCTGATAAGCTATCACACCTAGCTGATAAGATGTTAAAATGATCGAATAGAGATCTATCTCTTATACCTTGAGAATTTCAAATTCAAATACAAATGCTTATCTCATCCTTTCCCACACACACCTATATAAAGACCAACCAATTGAGCACATGGAGAGAGCGATAGATGAAAAAGAGAAGTGAAGACTTGGAGTGACCGTCGAGTGACGACTGACTATACCGAGGAAGGGTGGTTCAACCTCTTGGGCGAGAGCCTGGTATGGAGGGCTGCATCGAGAGACCCATCTGCCTATTCCCTTGGCACAAGTTGTTTATATTTAGTTTTTTATAATGATGTTTTTGAAAATGATTTTGCTTGTGTTGGTTAACCCACTCACCATGAACTAATTTTCATAGTTGGCCGGGGATGTTTTGGATTGAATATTGGCTTTATGCCTTAGTTTCTTTATAGTAATTTTGTTTTGGCAAAGTTTTTCTATTTGTCATACTCTAATTTTTCCTAAACACTCTGCCAAGCGAGAGCTGGCATAGTATGCCTATTGCCTCCAAATATCTTAACATACTTGGGTTGGCGACGATTAAGTTGTTGAATACTTGGGAGAGAAGCTTCGAGAGAAGTCGTTCAAGTAGATGAACTTACTTTGAAAGTGAAATCTACCCGCTCGGAGTATAGATTGGTTTTAATCAACTTGGTTTAAGAAAAACATACACTATAGAGATATAGGGGTTTTTAATTGGCCAATTTAGGGAAACAACCATCGAGAGAGGCTTTAGTATTGTTGATTCTGCTCGGCAAACAATGCCAAGACAGTTTTGCCAATAAAGGCTGGAATGAGCCATGTTGAATCCAGGCATTCCCTGTTAATAGTCATCACTCATTTAGAAACACCTTCCTTGCCAATATTTTACTTCATTTTCGTTTTATTCTTTAGTTTCTAAAACAATTCCAAAACAAATCATCTTTTTCCCAAGACAAGTAAGCCATCAAAGCAATCGAATTCAAAGTCAATCTCTGTGGGATCGATAACTCAGCTCACCAAGTTGTATTACTTGCAGACCGTGTATACTTGCACTCAAAAGACTCTTGGCATAACTTTCGCAAAACTATATAATTTAAACCTTTTTCCAGCATTACTTTACACATCTCCCTAAAGAGTCTACAAGTTTTTGGCGCCATTGTCGGGGATTGCAACGAAGTTTATTGTTTTGATTTTTACTTGTCTTTGTTTTTTATTATTTTCTTTTTACTTTTCTAACATCATTTTTAGTTTTATTTATTTTTAGTATTTCTAGGAACATGGAGGATCCAAGAATAAGCATTAGAGATCATGTAACGCCCCGATTTTGGGCTTAGAAGTTAGCCGGGTTCGGTTAAGAGGTTCAGGTGAACCGGTTCGAGCGAATCATGCTAGTTTCAGGATTAATTTGAAATAATATGTTTTTGAGGGAGATAAAATATGGCAACATATTTTATATTCTTAAAATAATGTTATAAAGGTTTTGGGGAGTTCAATTTGATGAAATTGGACTGATTTAATTGGTATTTTGAAAATATTGACTAATTTGTAAAAACTAAAAAATATGTTTTAATGACTAAATTGAAGAGGGCCAAAACTTGGAATCCTTATGAAGCTATTACACCAAGGTGTTATCAGCCTTTCCCTTGATTTTATGTTTTTAAAATTATTTAATTAAATTGTTTATTAAATGGGATTTGATAAAAAGGATTTCAAAAGGCTAAACATTTTCTTACGTAACTACTTTTCTCCTAAACTTTTCTCTCAACTTTCCCATCAGCCAAAATATCTTTCCATCACTAAAATCTCCAGAGATTTGTCTCTTTACATCCACTTTTGATTTCTAAATTATTTTCATGGATCTCTATATCAACTAGCTATGGGTTTCTTGAAGGATTTCTTCTAAATCATTCCAAATCAAGGGGAAAAGCTTGTGTTTCAGGTGATCTTTCTTTTCTCTCCTCTATTCAAGGTTCTTTATTGAAATCCCCAAGTCTTTGGCTCTCTACTTGTGTTTCAATAACAAGGTTTTATAACCTATTTGATGAAAATGGCTTGAATCAAGCTTTGAAAGATGATTTTTTTCAAGATTTTCGTAATGATATTGTTTAGATTGATTTGAGATTGATTTTAATCATGATTTGGATGTTAAATAATGTTGAAATAAAGGTTTTATAATAGTAATCTCGAAATGAGTTGGATCTCTAATTGTTAGATTGTTAGATTAAGGGTTTTGTGGTGTTAATGTGGATCTGGTGTTGCTAGAGGTATAAGGATGTAATTAGATTATTTTTGGTTGTTAATTGATGTTTAAAAATAGATGGAAGTGATTGGTTTTGGCTTGGCAGAGTTTGTAGTGTAATCGAAGGTGTTTTCAGATATGCATTTTGGTGCTTTTGAGCAGAGCAACAGGGTCGCTTTGTTTGTTGGAGATTTTAATGCATTGTGATGCATTAATCCTCTGTTCTTGTATGGTATAAACAGGGGAGAACGTATCGGTAGCAATCGGTGAAAGTTCGTAAGCTTTGATTGCTTGAATTCACGTCAGCTAATCGAGTTTGTGCGTGTCGGTGAGTGAGAACGTGAATTTCAGTTTTGGAAGCTTTAAAAGATGATTTGGGAACTTAGTGGTAAGCTTGAAACGCTTAACTAAGTTCGAAAGTAAGTGAAAGGAATTTCCTCTCTCGGTTGTGCTATTATGTGATGATTTATGCACTGTTTTGAATTAATGGTTTTACCTACTGTTAAAGCATGTTTATAAGAATGTAGTTATTGTTTTTAATGATGTAATATTGAAGGATGTACATGGTAAGTGATCCTTGAAGTATATGATTTATACTTTTGATTTTAAGCATGGTTTAATGCTTGGAAATGTGATTTATTGATGATGTTTTGAAAACAATGAGGTACGTGTTAAATGTGTATTATATTGGCAAGTGATGTTGTGAAATGGTTTATAAATGATATCGAATTTAGTTAGCCAGCTATAGGATTGAGTGCACTATAAAAAGTCACCTTGGATGTCGCGGGGTTGGTGACCTATGTCTCCGTCCAAGTACCCTAACGATCAAGGAGGTTGGTGTCCCGTCTCTCGTTAGTGGTTAAGCATCTAACCGATGATAGGGTTGGTGTCCCGATGGGTTGTAATTGTACCCGGTTGTAATTGTAATCCGTGTATCCGATATGAGGTTTTGAGTTGTGAACTTGTTTAATGATCACTTGTAGGCCAATATAATTGATGATGTATCATGGAATGGTTTATGTCGCATAATGTGGTTTATGCATGTTTTACTCTTTAAGCTTTGCATATGGTAGATATGCATGGGAAGGCTTAAATTGAGTGTGGTTTGGAACTTGTCGATGATTCATGATACATGTGGTTTTGTTGTTTAACATGCTGATTTTGGTTAAGGAAAATGCATGGTTTTAAAAAGGGCATGATGGTTTTCAAATGGTGTTTTAGTAAATTGAAATGAGATTTCAATGTGAACATGAAAAATGGATTTAATGCGTTGATGGTGTTTTGCTTATGAGCCTCCTCACTAAGCCTTGTATGCTTACGCTCTCATTTGACCATCAATGCAGATGATTGAAGTTTTGGAGGAAGCAAGTAGCAAATGATCTCAAGAGACTTCTTTTAAGAAAGTATGTTTTGATTTAGACTAAAGTAATAAGGTCAATGGGGGATCCGTTGAGTTGTTGGGAGATTTATGTAAACTCCCTTTTGAGCAAGTTTGGTTTGTTGATTTAGACATGTAAACGGCCTTTAGTATTTGGTTTATGCCTTATTTTGCATTTTGGTATCTTGCTTGGTTTGACGATAGGTTGCATGCCTATAGTTTATCTTTGATGCAAATGCTCATGTTATGATGATGAATATGCCATGTATGATTGAGGTTTGATGCTTAGATATGTTGTATGCATGTTGGAATGTTTTAGATTGGATTAAAGTGTAAAAAACCAGCAAAAAGTGTCATTAAGGCCTAGGTGTTTTGGTACACCGAAGCCTGTACCGAAACAGTGTGCCAAAAATGGCCTAGGAGTTTCGAAACAGGGAGGGGTGCCACTAGAAGTTCGTGTAACGAAACAGGTTTGGGGTTGTATTGAAACAACCTCGTGTACCGAAACACTAAGTTCTGTTCCAAAACGGGCGTTTCAATACAGGGCAACCTGTACCGAAACACCCAGCTGTTAAGTTGGTTATTGGAATCTTTTGAAGTTATGTTTCTTTATGTTTTGGTCCCTGAATGTTTTGGATGCAATTAAATGAGTGTTGATGATTGTTTTGGGATGAGATTTGATAGAGATGCATGTAATGTGATTAATTAAAGGTTAGCAACTTAAAAAGTGAAGAAGTCATTGTATTTTGGTAAAATTACAAAATGGTCCCTAAAATGTGTTTGCATGCAATTGTTCTGCTACGATGTTTGTCACATAGGATAATAATGCGCATCTAGAAAAGATAAAATGAAAAAATAGGGTCATTTGTTGAGGTAAACTTTCTCGTTTACTTCAATATTCCTCGTATGACCCGTTCGGTCTGGTCTTTCGCCCATACTGGTTCGAGGGGGTTACATACCATATTAGAGCTTAAGAATGATGGAATTACCAGAAAATGTTTCCATGGTATGATCAAGGAGCAGACATTTTTACATACGATAAGGGCATTGCTATTGCAACACATATGTCATGGCAAAACAGTCATCAACATCAACCGAGCTACTCGCACGATGATCAAATAGACTTCTATGATGATTACAACTTTGTTGATACAATGCACATGTCATGGCAAGAGAACTTACACTTTAGGAAGATGGATGCTCAACGTCAAGAGATTGAAGAAACATGCAGAAAAATTGAAAATCACACAAAATTGATTTTGAGCATCTTGAACAACTTGCCAAGTGATACAGAGGATGTTTAGCAAAAAAGGAATGAACAATGCCAAGTTGTTGCTCCCTGGAGTGGCAAACAAGTCGAGAACGAAACACATGTCAAGCAACTAATTATTTGCGAGGAGGAGAAATCAGTGCCAACAGATGAACCCAAGGAAGTAGAGAAAGAAGAGGTAGATGTTGATGATGCCAGACCACTATCTGATGCCGGACCGCTATCCGATGCCAGACAACAATCAGATGCCAACACTACCGCAACAAAACTAGTGGATCCACCATTTGCCAACCCTACATCGGTAAGACAAGAAGGTACTACTGTTGACATTTTTAACGCTTTTAAATGTACATATAAAATTGAATGCCACGAAGTTGAGCCAATGGAATCCATTTTCGATGAGAACCTGGCATTGAATTTCTAAGGAATGAAAGCTAATTCCATAAAACAAAAGTGTGATGGCAAAGCAATTGAGCGACAGAGAATATCGATTATGGTTTGGACTGATGTCAGGAAGCAATGTATGCTCAAATGGCTTGTTGCTGGAAGGAAAAGAAGAAAATTTTGTCGTAACAACAATGCCAGAGATGATGTGGTTCAAAACTGAAGTATTCATGAAGATTCTGGAACAAGATGAGGATGACCATGCCTTGACAACAAAGAGATTCTTCGATTTTCTAATGTTGTTGTTTAAAGCCACCATGGTAAAATATTCCCTTTCATTGTGCAATCGATAATTTGGCATGATCAAAGGCAATAAATTCTTCAGCCTTCTATGCTAGTTATTCAAACAAAAGAATGCCAAAGAGGTTATCCTCTTGGCAGAGGTACTGTAACATCGCCAACAGGTTTGAATCTTTGTAAATATTATGTTCGTTGTTTTTTCTTTGTTTTTACGTTTCAGGATTTTCAGTTGTTTTTCTCTCTTGTAGTTTTCATTTGTATCCCTTTGTTGTGTGGAAAGGTTTGCTTTGAGTATGTGCAGATTGAGTACACTAGGTATAATGCCAAGGCATGGACTTGGCATGAAACAATTACAGATCATGAGATTCAGGCGTGTGCAGAGTTCTATGCCAGACACCGCGCTAGGGTAGCAAATTAGCTTTAAGAGTTGGCAGAATGAGAGAATCCAGTGTGCTAGGAGCAATGCCAGCGTAAAGCCTTGGCATGCGGCGAATTGGAATTTTGGAAGAAGAATTTACCCTAGCTTGATTAAATTCGGCCCATTGAATAGAGAGATTATTTTTCTTTGAATTTTAACCCTAGCCGTCCAATATTTAAGTTGAATTTAAATTCAATTTAAATATCTTAACCTTATATCAATTTAACCTTATCCTATAACTTACAACCTTATCATAGAACCCTGATCACTTTAACCCTATACTAATCACTTACACCCCTATCACTTTCAATATATCCTATCACTTACAACCTTATTACATCATACTTATTAGATCAATTCTTTTTATTTTCCATCCTTAACCCCAATTATTTCGGCTACTTTAATTAAACCATATTAACACTTAACTCTTTACTTTTTACCTACCATAGACGTTCGAAGAAACAATGTAACGCCCTGGTTTTGGGCCTAGATGTTTTAGAGGTTGAATCAAGCCGGTCGAGAACGGTTCGAACCCTTTAAGGTTGGTTTAGGGAACACCTTGTTCGGGATGCTTTAAAATATGGAAAAATATCTAAAAATCCTCATTTATTATATAAATGTTTAAAGTGAAAACAATTTTACAAAATGTGATTTGGAAATATTACATTTTGGTGTAGTGACCAAATTGCAGTTTTTGCAAAAGTTGACAAGTGATTGATTTGTAAAGGATTGAAACTTTGAATCTTTAAGGAGATAATTTTACCAATTATTTTTCATCAGATTTCTCTTTGATTTGGGAGTTTTAATAATGATTTAATTAAAGGAATTAAAACAAAAATCATATGTTGACTTTTCATAACTACTTTACGATACTTTTCCCTCTTTTCATTTTCTCTCAACTTCCACTCAGCCAAACACATTTCCCTCACTATATAACATCTTGTTTTCATCTTTTTGCTTAGATTTCATCTTCCTAAGGATTTCCAATCTTTACTTCATCAAATTCTTTTGTTTTCATTTTGGATTTTCAAGAAATCTTGCCCAAATTAAGGAGAAATCAACCATTAGTGGTAAGCTTCGTCCTTCTTCTCTAATGATCAGTTATTTACTAAAATTCCCAAGTTATCAATCCTTTGTTAATGGTTTTTAAGTTGTTTTAATATTATAAACAAGAACTAGTTGCTAAATTCAAGGTTCTTGATGTGATTTTGATGATTTTCGTATTTTTGAGTTAAACTCTATTTTGAGGTTGATTTATAACATGTTTTAGATGATATTTGTTGTTGAGATTGAGGTTTTAACAAGTAAATCCCGAATAGGCTTGGGTTCCAAAGTTTTAGATGTTAGATTTGTGGTTTTTGGGGTGTTTTTGGTGATATGCAATTGCTGGAGATATAAGGACGTGTTTGTGATGATTTTTTATGTTGATTGAGGTTTAGAAAGGGTTAGATTTGTTAGATCTTGGCTGGGCTTTGATTTCAGAAAGTTTGGAGGGGATTTCGGTTATTCCGGATAGCCGAAATGGTGTTTTTGACTAGTGCAGCGAGTTTGAATGAGTGGCTGGTGATTTTAATGCATGATGATGCATTAATTCTCTGCTGTTATGTGTAATGAACAAGGGAGACTTCATCAGACGCATTTGGTGTTGATCCGAGAGTGTTGGATGCCTAGAAATCGTTTCGGCAAGCAAGCGAAACGTAATCAGTGAGTGCAAATGGTTTTAGAAGTCCTTGAGGGACAAGGATACAAGGTTTGGGGATTTAGGATTGGTTTGAAACACCATTCTATGTCCGAAAGTAAGTATGTTTAGAATTTGCTCTCAAAGAGTGGTTGATGCCCCTTAATGTTTTTAACATGCTCTTGTTTTGAGATGGACAAATTCCTATTGTTTTATGCATGATTTATGACATGAAATGATGTTATGTATTGATCCCGTGAGATAGCATGTCTTTGTAAAGAGATTGAGATTTTGATTAAATGCTATGCATGAATTGTGGTTTTGAAATGGGGTTAGATAGATTTGAGAAATGTTGCATCAAAACAGTAGGTGAGATGATGATTTTAATGTAATATATTGGCATAAATGATGAGATGGTTACCGAATATATTTGGTTGACCAATAGGATAAAAGTGCACTATAAACTAAAAATTAGTACGTGCTCTTTGGAGTCGGGCAATGGGAGTAGTGCCATCCTGATCCAAAGTGAGAATCGGATGAGGAGAGATACCATCGGTGTAGGTCTTGGTGAAACACCCAAGCTTTGGGGTGAAGAGAGATTCTGCCATGAGAGTCCGATGATGTGAGATTCCACCGGGGTAGGACTTGGCTTTAAGTTAAGCTAATCCGCATATCCGAGTAAATATATAATATGAAATGCCAATATATGAGATCGTGTTTGATTCACATGTACCAATATTGAAATGATGTTTATGCTATGAGAAATGCATATGAGATTTTGAGACTTATGAAATGCTTTTGAATGTCAAGCATGTATGGCTTTGCCATGAGTTTTGCATTGGTTGAATGCATGAGATTGATAGATAGAAGGTACATGTGATTTTAAAATGGAGATTTGCTTTGAATGGTTTTCCAGCATGAGTTAGAAAGGGCATGTTGTAGAAAAAAGTTTTTGAGAATGAGATTTAAAAGCTTGCATTGTTGTGTTGGTGTTTTTAGAGCATGCCTCACTAAGCTATCGTGCTTACGCTCTATTTTACAAACAATGCAGATAATTGAGACACTTTGGGCAGCGAGGAGGCTTAAGAAGTCCTAGGGGTTTGTAAAGCTCAAGTATGGTGACGTTTTAAATTTACTTTAGTAATGATATTTGGCAATGGGACCTAGTGGTTTGCTTTAGGAGATGTATTTTGGACTCCCTGTGGTTGATGCAAGTTTTGTATGTTTCATATGGTTTGTGTGAGGCCTTTATTATGGTTTTGGTACTTATTCTTTCTATATGGTGTGTTTGTGGTTTGAGTTTTAAGCATGCTTTATGAGTTGCTTTGCTATGCTTGAGTTAATCAACTAAATGCTGCTATGTGGTTTGGAATTGCATGCCCATATGTTTGGGTAATTGCCTTAAGTATGTTGTTATGATTTGAGGATGTTTAATTGAAGCTTGAAACATTTCCAATGGTGAAAATGGGGCAGTTCTGGTATGCGTATCGATACACGGGCTTGTGTATCGATACGCATAAGCCAAATCTGTGCTTCTCCGCATAGACGTTTCGATACGATTGTGAAGTGTTTCGGTACGAGCTTAAACGGTGTACCGATACACGGGGAAGCGTATCGATACACTATCTATGACTTTGGTTACTCCCATCCCGCGTATCGATACGGTCTCAAGCGTATCGATACGCGACTGTTAATTCTTTTAATGGCATCTTTGTATGTTTGAAATTGTTGCATTTTAGTCCCTGATTTTCATGTGAGCAATTGGATGAGTTTGGTTAGTCGGTTTTTGATGAAAATTTGCAGAGAAGCATGAAACATGACAAATTAAGTAATGGTAAACTTAAAATCAGTAAATCTCTTGAAATTTGTAGAAATTACATTTTGGTCCCTAAATGTCTAATTTGTACAATTAAGCCCTAAACGTGATCCGATCGCTGTGCCATTTCTTTCTATGATCTTTGGTGGTCACATAGGTTTAATGTTGCATCTAGAAAAGATAAAAAAGGGTCGTCAATCGGGGTTAACTTTAACGAGTTGGCTTCGGTTTTCCCCGTGAAATCACCTCGGTTCGGGTCAACCGTCTAAACCGGGCTAAGGGGGTTACATTTATTGGTATCAGAGCCAGGTTTGTGAATAATTGCGGCGATGGTAAGTTGTTTGTAAGTGTAAATACAAGTGGTTATGACTTTTGTGAAAGCATGTTGTGTGATTGTACAATGTTCTAGCTTTAATGAGATGTAATGCATGCAAGTTGATGGATTGAGATGAATTTGCGATGCTATGCTATGATTGGGAGTATATATGGGGAACTCATTGCCATATCAGTACTATTGGAAAGAATTGTTTTGAAAATGAACTTGAGCACCTCGGATTTCTTGCCTTGTATTGCCTAACTGAGATTTATTGCATTTTTCTAGTTGCATTGTTTTGAAATGGGGCCACGTAGAGAGCATAGAATGAACATGTGTAACGCGGTCGAGAATGAAGCGAATGAGAATGATGAGCGTGTCGAGAATCTACCGCTGCCTCATCCTGGTGGACCATTGGGTGGTGGTGGAGACGGGGTTGGTGCTGCGGGAGATGGAATAGGGGTTGCTGAACTCGAAGGAGCACGAGGGCAAACTGCTCCTGATATGACAATACTGATCCAGGCTATTGCTGGAGCCTTTCGGGCGGCAGTAGCTGGAGCTCATGTGGCTGCACCTCTGGCTGGTGCTAGTGCGAGTTTGCCTATGGAGCAACGCCACAGTCTGGGAGGGACTGAGTTTAGGTGGCTGACCCTTGAGGGTTCCGAGTCTTGGTTGGAGAGCACCAAGAGAATCCCTGGACAAATGAATTGTAATGATGCCCAGAAGTTGGGGTGCATCGTATCTTTGTTGCATGGTGATGCCTACACGTGGTGGACGACCACTAAGCTGGTTTGGAGGATGCTGAGGTGTCTTGGGAATTATTTCTGAACGCGTTCAAGAGGAAATATTTGGGAGTCTATTATTTGGACAAGAAAAAGAGGGAGTTTATGTCCCTTGTACAAGGTGGCATGTCGGTGGTGGAATATGAAGTACAATTTGTACGCCTTAGCCAATATGCAGCAGAGTTGATCCCTAGTGAACGGGAGAGATGCGAGCGATTCAGATATGGCCTGATGGCTGATGTGAAAACTTATATGCTTGCAACAGATTATACCTACTTTGATGTCTTGGTCACTCGAGCCAAGGATATTGAGCTGAACCTTGGTCTGGCGAGTCGAGCGGGAGGATATAGCTTGGGGAAGCGACCTGCAGAACATGATATTGGAAGGGATCGGTTCAAGAGGCCTAAGGATAGAAGGTCACACATGGATGCTAGACGTGGGGGAGGTAACCATGGGAGAGGTCAGTAAGGGCCGAATGCTTTCATCCGTACCCCTGAATGTAACTGGTGTGGCATGAGGCACACAAGAGAGTGCTGGGGCAACATTGGTACGTGTTGGAATTGTGGTTCCCATGGGCACATGAAACGTGATTGTCCTCAGCCGATACGAGAGGAGTAGGCTCCCGTGAGAGCAGCTGAGCCACAGAGAGGTCGTGGGCGCGGTCGCGGTAATTTTCAGCGTAGAGATAATGGTGCGAGGAATGTGGCACATGTTGTAGCTTTTCAGCCTGAAGAAGGTGGCCAGGCCAGAGTGTATGCCCATCGTGAAGGGAGGAATGACACAGACGTAATTGCTGGTACCTTTGCTTTGCAGTCTTTGTCATTACTTTCTCTGATTGATTCTGGATCTACACACTCGTACATATTGCGTGAACATGCTCAAATGCTTGGTTTGCTTGTTGAGTCTTTGGATGTTGGTAAGTGTGTGACTAGTCTTTCGGTGAAACGGTAGTAACAAGGAGGTTATATAGGAGATGCCCCTTAAGGGTGAAAGAACATGTGTTCTTGGTGGATCTTATGGAATTGACCTTTTATAGATTCGATGTAATCCTTGGTATGGATTGGCTCGTCGAGCATAGGGCAGATGTGGATTTTAAGAATAAGCGCGTTTCACTGAAACTTGCTAATGATTATGAAGTTGTGGTGGTATGAGAGAACGTGAAGTTCTTATCTAATTTGGTTTAAACGCTTGAAGCGAGCCGGTTGTTGCGTCAAGGATGTGAAGCTTATTTAGCTTTCGTAATGAATCCTAGCACGAAGGAAGTACGGGTGCAGGATATAAGGATGGTGCGTGAATTCCCTTGGGTATTTCTGGAGGAGTTGCCTGGTTTGCCGCCTAGTCGGGAGGTTGAGTTCGGAATTGAGTTGTATGAGAACACATCTCCGGTGTCCATCGCTCCCTATCGAATGGCACCTAAGGAGTTAAAGGAGTTGAAGAAGAAACTTCAGGAGTTGCTTGATCGAGGCTTTATTCGGCCTAGTGTGTCACCTTGGGGTGCACCGGTCTTATTTGTTAAGAAGAAAGATGGCACAATGAGAATGTGCATTGATTATCGTCAACTGAATAAGTTGACTATCAAGAATAAGTATCCTTTACCAAGGATTGATGATCTTTTCTATCAGTTTCGTGGAACAGTTGTGTTCTCAAAAATAGATCTACGGTCAGGATATTATCAATTGAATGTTAAGGATGTGGATGTGCCGAAAACAGCTTTTCGAACGAGATATGGGCATTATGAATTTCTGGTGATGCCATTTGGTTTGACGAATGCTCCTGCTGCTTTCATGGATATGATGAACAGGGTGTTTCATGAGTTCTTGGATATGTTCGTAGTGGTGTTCATCGATGACATCCTTGTATACTCTCGTACCGAGGAGGAGCATGAAGAACATTTGAGGATTGTTTTACAAGTGCTGCTAGAGAATCAGCTTTATGCTAAGCTGGGAAAATGTGAGTTTTGGTTGAAGGAGGTTGTTTTCCTCAGTCATATGGTTTCGGCCGAGGGAATTCGTGTTGATCCTCAGAAGATTGAGGCGGTGGTGAATTGGAAGCCTCCTAGGTCTGTTCATGAAGTTCGTAGTTTCCTTGGTTTGGCGGGTTATTATCGAATGTTTATGGATGGGTTTTCCAAGATTGCCACTCTTTTGACGAAGTTATTGTAGAAGGATGTTAAGTTTGAGTGGATGGAATCGAGACAACAAGCTTTTGAGAAGCTAAAGGAAGCTTTGACGCAAGCTCCTATCTTGATTCAACCTGAATCAGAAAAAGAGTTTGTGGTGTATAGTGACGCATCCTATGTTTGTTTGGGGTGTGTGCTGATGCAAGAAGGTAGGGTAGTAGCTTATGTATCGCGATAGTTGAAGATGCATGAGCGTAATTATCCTACGCATGACATTGAGTTAGCGACAGTGGTGTTTGCTCTAAAGATCTGGAGACATTATCTATATGGTGAGAAGTGTACGGTGTACACAGATCATAAGAGTTTGAAGTATCTTATGTCTCAGAAGGAGCTAAATCTCTGGAAACAACGTTGGGTGGAATTTCTTAAGGATTATGACCTAACAATCGAGTATCAACCGGGAAAGGCCAATGTTGTGGCCAATGCTTTGAGCAGGAAAGTGGTGGTGGAGTTGAGGGCAATGTTTTCTTGTTTGAGCATATCGTTAGATGGTGGTCTTGTTGCTGAGTTGCAAGTGAAGCCATCTTTGGTTCAGTTGATAAAGGGTAAGCAGTTGCTTGATGATTCTCTTGTACCGCATGTTCAGGATATTGCGGAAAGAAGGCCTTCAGACTTAAGTTTCAATGATGATGGTATTCTATGCTTTGGGAGTCGGATAGTGGTGCCGAGTGATGTGGAGTTGATGCGCACTATTCTGACTGAAGCTCATATTAGTCCTTTCGCTATGCACCCTGGTAGTCGGAAATGTATCGTGATTTGAAGGATGAGTACTACTGGGTGTGGTTGAAGAAAGATGCTGCCGAGTTCGTTAGCAAATGCATGGTTTGTCAGCGGGTTAAGGCTGAACATTAGGTTCCTTCTGGGTTGTTGCAGCCGTTAAGAATTCTAGAATGGAAGTGGGTAAGGATTACCATGGACTTCGTGTTTGGGTTGTCGTTGTTGCCATCGAAGAAAAATTATGTTTGGGTGATTGTGGATCACCTTACGAAGTGTGCACATTTCTTGCCTGTGCATACTACGTTTACCTTGGATAAGCTAGCTGAGTTTTACATTGTTGAGATTGTACGATTGCATGCGGTGCCAAAATCCATATTATCGGATAGAGATCCAAGGTTTACATCGAGGTTCTAAGAATGTATGCATCAAGCTTTGGGTACACGGTTGAATTTCAGTACTTCTTATCATCCGCAGATGGATGGACAGGCGGAACGTGTTATCCAAGTCCTTGAGGATATGTTGAGGTGCTGCGTTATTGAGTTTCAAGGATCTTGGGAGAAGCACTTGCCGTTGGTTGAGTTTGCTTATAATAATAGTTACCGGGAAAGTATTCAAATGGAACCATATGAGGCTTTATACGGGAGGAAGTGTAGAACTCCCCTTTGTTGGGCTGAAATAGGGCAACAGTTGATTTCGATGCCAAATTTGTTGAAGGGGACCATCGAGAAGGTGAAGCTCATTTGTGAGTGTTTGAAGGCAGCATCAGACCGGCAAAGGTCTTACGCGAATTTGAAGCGTAAGGAGATAGAGTTCGCGGTTGGCGAACGCGTGTTTCTGAAAGTCTTACCTTGGAAGAAGGTGATGAGATTTGGTCGGAAGGGAAAATTGAGTCCGAGGTTCATTGGAACATATGAGGTGATAGAACGTGTGGGTCATGTTGCTTACAAGCTGAGACTGCCTTCAGAGTTGGAGAAGATACATAATGTGTTTCATGTATCCATTCTTCGAAGGTATAGATCGGATCCGTCGCATGTTATGATTGTAGAAGACGTTGAGCTGAATCCAGATTTAACATGATGAAGAGCTCGTTGAAATTTTGGATACGGATAGTAAGGTTCTCTGAGGAAAGACCATCGAGCTGGTTAAAGTCTTGTGTAGACATCGTGGCGTTGAGGAAGCCACGTGGGAAATGAAGGATGACACGAAGAAGCAATTTCCTTACCTTTTTCCACCAGGTAAATTTCGATGACGAAATTTCTTAAGTGGGGGATAGTTGTAATACCCTGGTTTTGGGCCTAGATGTTTTAGAGGTTGAATCGGGCCGGTCGGGAATGGTTCGAACCCTTTAAGGTTGGTTTAGGGAACACCTAGTTCGAGATGCTTTAAAAATATGGAAAAATATCTAAAAATCCTCATTTATTATATAAATGTTTATAGTGAAAACAATTTTACAAAATGTGATTTGGAAATATTACATTTTGGTGTAGTGACCAAATTGTAGATTTTGCAAAAGTTGACTAGTGACTGTTTTGTAAAGGATTGAAACTTTGAATCTTTAAGGAGCTAATTTTACCAATTTTTTTTCATCATATTTCTCTTTAATTTGGAAGTTTTAATAATGATTTAATTAAAAGAATTAAAAGAAAAATCATATGTTGACTTTTCATAACTACTTTACGATAATTTTCCCTCTTTTCATTTTCTCTCAACTTCCACTCAGCCAAACACATTTCCCTCACTAAATAACCTCTGGTTTTCATATCTTTTGCTGAGATTTCATCTTCCAAAGGATTTCCAATCTTTACTTCATCAAATTCTTTTGTTTTCACTTTGGATTTTCAAGAAATCTTGCCCAAATTAAGGAGAAATCAGCCATTAGTGGTAAGCTTCGTCCTTCTCCTTTAATGATAAGTTCTTTACTGAAATTCCCAAGTTATCAATCCTTTGTTAATGGTTTTTAAGTTGTTTTAATGTTATAAACATGAAATAGTTGCTAAATTCAAGGTTCTTGATGTGATTTTGATGATTTTCGTATTTCTGAGTTAAACTCTATTTTGAGGTTGATTTCTAACATGTTTTAGATGATATTTGATGTTGAGATTTAGGTTTTAACAAGTAAATCCCGAATAGGCTTGGGTTCCTAAGTTTTAGATGTAAGATTTGTGGTTTTGGGGGTGTTTTTGGTGACCTGTAATTGTTGGAGATATAAAGATGTGTTCGTGATGATTTTTGATGTTGATTGAGGTTTAGAAAGGGTTAGATTTGTTAGATCTTGGCTGGGCTTTGATTTGAGAAAGTTTGGAGGTGATTTCTGTTATTTCAGATAGCCGAAATGGTGTTTTTGAGTAGTGCATCGAGTTTGAATGAGTGGCTGGTGATTTTCATGCATGATGATGCATTAATCCTCTGCTCTTATGTGTAATGAACAGGGGAGACTTCATCAGAGACATTTGGTGTTGATCCGAGAGTGTTGGAGGCCTAGAAATCGTTTCGGCAAGCAAGCGAAACGTAATCGGTGAGTGCAAATGGTTTTAGAAGTCCTTAAGGGACAATGAAACAAGGTTTGGGGATTTAGGATTGGTTTGAAACACCATCCTAAGTCCGAAGTAAGTATGTTTAGAATTTGCTCTCAAAGAGTGGTTGATGCCCCCCAAATGTTTTTAACATGCTCTTGTTTTGAGATGGACAAATTCCTACTATTTTATGTATGATATATGACATAAAATGATGTTATGTGTCGATCCCGTGAGATAGCATGTCTTTGTAAAGAGTTTGAGATTTTGATTAAATGCTATGCATTAATTGTGGTTTTGAAATGGGGTGAGATAGATTTGAGAAATATTGCATCAAAATAGTAGGTGAGATGATGATTTTAATGTAATATATTGGCATAAATGATAAGATGATTACCGTATATAATTGGTCGACTAATAGGATAAAAGTGCACTATAAACTAAAAATTAGTACGTGCTATTTGGAGTCGAGAAATGGGAGTAGTTCCATCCCGATTCAAAGTGAGAATCTGATGATGAGAGATGCCATAGGGGTAGGTCTTGGTGAAACACCCAAGCTTTGTAGCGAAGAGAGATACCGCCATGAGAGTCCGGTGATGTGAGATTCCACCGGGGTAGAACTTGGCTTTAAGTCAAGCTAATTCGCATATCCGAGTAAATATATAATATGAAATGCCAATATATGAGATTGTGTTTGATTCACATGTACCAATATTGAAATGATGTTTATGCTATGAGAAATGCATATGAGATTTTGAGACTTATGAAATGCTTTTGAATGTCAAGCATGTATGGCTTTGCCATGAGTTTTGCATTGGTTGAATGCATGAGATAGATAGATAGAAGGTACATGTGATTTTCAAATGGAGATTTGCTTTGAATGGTTTTCAAGCATGAGTTAGAAAGAGCATGTTGTAGAAAAGGGTTTTTGAGAATGAGATTTAAAAGCTTGCATTGTTGTGTTGGTGTTTTTAGAGCATGCCTCACTAAGCTATCGTGCTTACGCTCTCTTTTACCAACAATGCAGATAATTGGGACACTTTGGGCAGCGAGGAGGCTTAAGAAGATCAAGGGGTTTGTAAAGCTCAAGTATGGTGACGTTTTAAATTTACTTTAGTAATGATATTTGGCAATGAGACCTAATGGTTTGCTTTGGGAGATGTACTTTGGACTCCCTGTGGTTGATGCAAGTTTTGTATGTTTCATATGGTTTGTATGAGGCCTTTATTGTGGTTTTGGTACTTATTGTTGCTATATGGTGTGTTTGTGGTTTGAGTTTTAAGCATGTTTTATGAATTGCTTTGCTATGCTTGAGTTAATCAACTAAATGTTCCTATGTGGTTTGGAATTGCATGCCCATATGTTTGAGTAGTTGCCTTAAGTATGTTGTTATGATTTGAGGATGTTTAATTGAAGTTTGAAACGTTTCCAATGCTGAAAATGGGGCAGTTTTGGTATGCATATCGATACACGTGCTTGCGTATCGATACGCATAAGCCAAATCTGTGCTTCTCTGTACAGGCGTTTCAGTACGATTGTGAAGTGTTTCGGTACGGGCTTGAAGGGTGTACTGATACGCGGGGAAGCGTATCGATACACTATCTGTGACTTTGGTTACTGCCATCCCGCGTATCGATTCGGTCTCAAGCATATTGATACGCGACCGTTAATTATGTTAATGGCATATTTGTATATTTGAAATTATTGCATTTTAGTCTCTGATTTTCAAGTGTGCAATTGGATGAGTTTGGTTAGTCGGTTTTTGATGAAAATTTGCAGAGAAGCATGAAACATGACTAATTAAGTAATGGTAAACTTAAAATCAGTAAAGCCCTTGAAATTTGTAGAAATTACATTTTGGTCCCTAAATGTCTAATTTGTACAATTAAGCCCTAAACGTAATCCGATCATTGTGTCGTTTCTTCCTATGATCTTTGATGGTCACATAGGTTTTATGTTGCATTTAGAAAAGAAAAAAAGAAAAAAAAGGGTCGTCAATCGGAGTTAACTTTAACGAGTTGGCTTTAGTTTTCCCCGCGTAATCACCTCGGTTCGGGTCAACCGTCTAGACAGGGCAAAGGGGGTTACAAACAAAATCTCTTTCACTTGTCCCTCTAATCAAGCAAGAAACCAAGATCTATATTTTCTCTTCTTCTTCCTTTGTCCAAACCGTCCAAAGCCTTATATCATTAATGCCATGTTTAAGTTAGGGATGTAGAGGATGAATGTAACACCGTCAGCCCGGCCTAGACGCACGACCCGAACTAAGAAGATTACACGGGGAAAACCGAAGTCAACTCGTAAAAGTCAATCTCGATTAACGACCTTTTTCTCTTTTTATCTTCTCTAGATGCACATTATTATCCTACGTGTTCAACAAGGCACTTAGAAGAAAATGACACAGGGATCGGAGATCATTTATGGGGTTCAATTATATACTTTTGACTTTTAGGGACCAAATCGTAAGTTACAGAAAATACAAGGACTTTTTCATTTTTAAAGTTACCAATCCATAATTAGTCATGTAACATGCCATCATGTAAAATTTCATCCAAAACACATCATCCAAACTCAACTAATTGAACAAATATAAATTAAAGACTAAAATGCATAAATTCATAACTTTAGAGATTCCCTTAACTGAAAATAACTAACCCGTATCGATACACTTCTCCTTGTATCGATATGCAAATCGACAATAGAAAACTTTGGGAAAAAGGTATCGATACGCCCAAGCTCGTATCGAAACGGCCTTCAAACATTTGCCTAGGCGTATCGATACATGGGCAAATTGTATCGGTACACCTAAGCTGAAAAGCTTGGTTTTGGCCTTAGCGTATCGATACTCGATCCCGTGTATCGATACGCATACCAGAGAGGCACTTCCAAACACCATTGAAATTCATTTAACCAAATCTAAACAGAATTAGATCATATATACAAGCTATAAACATCTTACTAAACATGTAGGCATCAACAAACAACATGTCATAACCATCAAGCACATCATATCATGGAGGAATATTAGCTATTCAAGCATGCCTTAGAGATATAGACCATGGCATAGTCAAAACACCACAAGCAAACCATAAACCATCTAGAGGCCATTTAGAAATCCAAAATCAGAAACCGAACATACTTAAGGTGTTAAACATTACCGAGAGTAGAAATCCCACCCATTGCCTCTTATTACACTAAGGATAAACCACATACATTGTTTAGCCAAAAACTCTTGGAATCCCCTTGCTCTTGGACTGCCTTGATTTCTCAATTCTCTGCATTGATGAAACAAATGAGCGTAAGCATAAAGCTTAGTGAGAATCGCTAAAACCAAACATTCATAAATGCATTTTATAAAACCAACATACCATTTTTTTGCAAACTCATGCCTTCCTTTAAAACATGCTCTTCAAAGCATCAATGCACTTTTAAAACCACATGCTCATAGAATCATTAAAAACAACAGCAAAATCCTTTGTTCATGCTCAACCATGCATCTCATGCATTCTAGCATAAATCACAAGCATCTCATGCTTTAATCATTAATCATCAACGCTATATTGGCTCGAAAGTGATCAATCTCAAACCATATCAAAATCAACACAATTGACACAATCGGATTCGCAGATTACAAGCGTTGTCCCACACGCTTCATAAATACTACCAGACTACACAAGGTGGAGATATATGACACAAGCACAACCCCTCAACACCCGTGATGGAGATTAATGGCACAATCACAACCCCTCAACATCACTCATCGGTAGTTGTATAATTCCATTAACGACACAATCACAACCCCTCGACATCCAAGTCGACTTTATTCACGGTGCACCCAATCCTATAGCCGGCTAACTATATACGATTAAAGTAACCAAAAACAATTTTCATCACTTGCCAATATAATCATTCAACATCATTATTTCATTGTTTTTCAAGCATAAATTGCAATGCCATTTTCACAAGCATAAACATGCTTAAACTCAAATGCATATGTCTCACAAATCCAAGGATCACCTACCACTTGAATCCTTAATAAAATGGCATTAAAAACTAGCATCAACAATGCTTAAAACATGTTTTAAAATAGTAATCAAAACCACATTCAACTTAAGTGCATTTCCAACAAAAACATAGCACATTCCGAGAGAGACATTCGAATCACTTACTCTTGAGCTTATCTAAGTGTATCAAACTTACACTAAGCTCCCAAGACCACGCTTAAAGCATTACAAAGCTGGAAATCCATTTCCACTCACCAATACACGAAACTTCGATTGCCAACGCGAAGATCACCCCTCCGAAGCCTCCAAAAATGCTTCGTTTGCTTCCGGATCAAGATCCCCTGTTTTTGGACCACCAAAACAGAGATCCAAATGCATTAAAATGCATTTCAACACCAGCAACTAAACACAAACTCGTTGCTCACAAAACTACATCAATTTACCCAACTGAAACAATAGAAAACACAATCGATTACTTCCTAAACCAAGCCCAGCCAACATACATCACTTTCAACAATTTATAAGCATCAAAACACATCTAAAAACAACCTAAACCAATCCATATACCTCCAGCAAGCATAACACCAACCATTCACCTCAAAAACCCAACTAAAACTATAAAGAAACTCAAGGATCTCAAGTATTTCAGGATCTATATTATCAAAACCCTTTTCAACATAATAATCAACTCAAAACTCAATTAAAGCCAACCTAAAATATAGCTCATCCATACCAATCCGAAAATCAAGATTTAAATCACAATTTTGCAAGATTTTGATCTTAGATCAAAACTATGATCAAATCTCAGCCAAAAAAACATTTAGAAGTCAAATATCTTGGGAATTTTAATAAAGAACCTATATTGAAGGTTGAGAACGGGATTTACCTCCAATTCTTGCATTCCTTAGTGACTAACAAGTTTTTCCTTCACAAAGCTTGAAGAATTTGAAGATAGTTCTTGAAAATGAGTTAGAAATCAAAGGGAGAGTGTTTCGGAGAAAAGAAATCTGGAGAAAAGAGTTGAGAAATTGGTTTTGCTGAAATGAGAGGTAGTTACGTGAAATGAAATCTAAATTCATATTTTAACAATTTTAATTAAATAAAAATCCCTTTTATTATAATCATCCAAACTTATTTTAAAACACATGTCAATTTAAGGAAGGTGAAATTGCAGCATAGCTCCCTAAAGATTCTAAGATTTTGACTCCTTTTGAAATTTTGTAATTTTCCACAATTTTGAAACTTTACATTTTGGTCACTGCCCAAAATGTACCACTTCCGAAACTCTTTTTGTAAAATTGACTTTACCAACCCCTAAAACATGACTTTAGAGGATTTTATCAATTTTTACCATATTTTTATCCCTTCACGATCCTTGGTTTCCTTAAATCACCTAACACGATTCGAACCGTTTCCGAACGGTCCAATCTAATGTCTAGAACATCTAGGCCCAAATCCAGGGCGTTACAACTCTCGCCCCCTTAGTAAATTTCGTCCCTGAAATTTTACCTGAAGGAAAAAGCTGCGGAAATTGCTCCAGCATGTCCGCCTTTATTTCCCAAGTGGCCTCCTCAACTCCTCGGTGTCGCCACAACACCTTCACAAGCTCTATTGTCTTACCAAGAAGAACTTTGCTACTCACATCCAGGATCCTCACTGATTCCTCCTTCTCCCATATAAAGCCTCGTATGGAGCCATTTGAATAATCGCCTGGTAACTATTGTTATACGCAAACTCAACCAACGACAAGTGCTTCTCCCAAGAACCCTGAAACTCTATAACACAACATCGCAATATGTCCTAAAGCACCTGGATCACACGTTCCGACTGTCTATCCGACTGAGGATGATAAGAAGTACTGAAATTCAACTATGTACCCAAGGCTTGATGCAAAAATTCCCAAAACCGTGATGTAAACATCAGATCCCGATCCGTGTAACACCCCAAATTTGGGCCTAGATGTTATAGAGTTCGAATTGGACCAGTTGGGAACGATTCGAATCTTAAAGGGAGGTTTAGGGAACACCTAGTTCGGGATGCTTTAAAAATATGGAAAAATATCTAAAAATCCTCATTTATTATATGAATGATTATGGTGAAATCAATTTTACAAAATAAGGTTTGGAAATACTACATTTTGGTGTAGTGACCAAATCGCAGTTTTTGCAAAAGTTAAATAGTGACTGTTTTGTAAAGGATTGAAACTTTGAATCTTTAAGGAGCTAATTTTACCAAAATGTTTTTAATCAGATTTATTCTTAATTTGGGTGATTTTATTAATGTTTTAATTAAGGGAAAATAAAGATTTATTAAAAGGAAACTATCTTTGACTTTTCATAACTATTTTACGTCAATTTTCTCTCATCCTATTTTCTCTCAAATTCTTTTCAGCCAAACACTCTTTCACCATCAATTGGCTACTGATTTTCATTCCTTTTGATTAGATTTTAATTCCTTTTTTATTCCTAATCTTCTCCTCATCAAAACCTCTTGCTTTTACATTGGATTTTCAAGAAAACTTGCCCAAATCAAGGAGAAATCAGCCATTAGAGGTAAGTTTCGTCCTTCTCCTCTAATGATCAGTTATTTACTGAAAGTCCCAAGTTATCAATCCTTTGTGAATGATTTCTGAGTTGCTTTAATGTTAGAAACAAGAAATTGTCTTAAAACTCAAGGTTTTTGGAGAGATCTTGATGATTTTCGTGGTTGATGGTTAGGCTCTATTTTGAGGTTGTTTTCTAATGTATTTTAGATGTTAAATGATGTTATAAATAAGGTTTTATCAAACAAATACCGAATAGGCTTGGGTTCCTAAGTTTTGCATGCTAGAATGATGGTTTTTGGGGTGGTTTTGGTGTTCTGTTATACCTGAAGGTATAAGGACGAGTTTGTGGTGATTTTTGAAGTTGATTGATGTTTAGAAATGATTAGAAGTGGTAGATCTTTGCTGGGCTTTGTTTTGGAAGAGTTTGGAGATGATTTCGGTTGTGTTTGGTAGTCGAAATGTGGTTTGTGAGTAGAGCAACGAGTTTAGGTGTGTGACTGATGATTTCAATGCATGATGATGCATTAATCCTCTGCTCTTATGTGTTAAAAACAGGGGAGACATCTTCGGACGCCTTTGGTGTTGATCCGGGAGCCTATATAGTGTTTCAGCGAGCAAGCAAAACGTAATCGGTGAGTGCGTATAGTTTTAGAAGTCCTTGAGGGACAAAGAATCATGGTTTGGGGATTTAGGAAAGGTTTGAAACACCTTCCTAGGTCCGGAATTAAGTATTGGCTAGATTGCTCTCTTATAAGTGGGAGATTGCCCCTAAAATGCTTTTACATGCTCATGATTTGAGATAGATAAATTCCTATTGTTTTTATGCATGATTTGTAGCATGAGATGATGCTTGAAATGATTAAATGAAATAACATGTTGCATGGTTGATATCTGAGCTTTTGTTTTAAAGCATGGCAAATGTTATGGTTTTGAAAGGAGATGAGAATGATTTGAGAAGTGTTGCATGAAAAATAGTAGGTGAGATGATGTTTTAACATACTATATTGGCATAGAAGATGAGATACTTACCGAATATAATTGATCGATCAATAGGATGAGAGTGCACTATAAACTAAAAATTCGTACGTTCTCTTTGGTTAATCCAAAGGTAGAGAACCGATGATGGGCATTCCATCGGGTAGGACTTTATGAAATACCCAAGCTTTTGGCGATGAGAGATACCGCCATGTGAGTACGGTGATGGTAGATGCCACCGAAAATTATGTTACTAGACGAGTGAGTACGATGATGGTAGATGCCACTGGAAGTGTCTAGTGAGTTATCTGCATATCCGAGTAATAATGAGATGTGAAATGCCAATATAAAATATGAAAATGCTTTTGATTCACATGTACCTTTGATGAGATGATTTATGTAATAAGAAATGCATATGAGATTTGTATATGAAATGCTTTGGTTTTACAAGCATGAGTATGGCTTTGCCATGAGATTTGCATTGGTTTAAATGCATGAGATAGAATTGTGGTACATGTGTTTTCAATGAGAAGTTGCTTTGAATGGTTTTCAAGCATGAGATAGAACGAGCATGTTGTAGAAAATGGCTTTTGAGAAAGTGTTTTGAATAATGCATTATTGTGTTGGTTTTCTTAGAGCATGCCTCACTAAGCAATTGTGCTTACGCTCTCTTTTACCAATAATGCAGATAATTGAGGTGTTTTCGGGCAGCGAGAAGGTTAAGAACATCCAAGGAAGTACAAAGCTCATGTATTGTGATGTTTTTATACACTTTAGTTTTGATATATTGCAATGGGAAATCAAGGTTGTATTTGGGAGATATGTTTTGAACTCCCTAAGTTTGTGGCATGTTTTTTATGGCATTTACGAGTTGTAAATGGTCCTAAATGGTTGGTTTGAGGTTTGGTTGCCTATATTGGTTTTGAGACAAGGGAGCATGCCTTTAGATTGTGTGCCCTTGTGTTTGATGCCATGCTCTAGTTTAAAGCTCTTAAATATGTTCCTTAGTGGCTAAATATGTTGCTGGTATGTTTTGATGCTCATTGATGTATGTTTGAGTGGGTTGTAATGTCAAAACCCAGCAATTTCTGCTGTCACTGGGCAAGGTGTATCGAAACACCCTCACTTGTTCCGAAATGGGGGCCTGTAATGGCCATGGTGGTTCGGAACGGATGAAGCTGTTTCGAAACAGTTTGGCTACTCGTAAAGCCTGTTTCGATACTGGTCTCGGAACATACCCGAGTACCAAAACGATCAACACCGTTTCGATACGGGCGTTTCGATACGGAGGGTGGGTGTTCCGATACAGTTGACCGTTGGATGCTGATTTGAATTGTTTTAAGTTTCCATGCTTTACATTTTAGTCCTGATTGTTGTGGATGCAATTGCTTTAGCTTGGGATGTCTTTTTAAGCTGAAACTTGACAGAGAAGCATGTAACATGATTAATTTCAAATTGGTAAACCTAAAATCAGCTAAGTCCTTCTAATTTCCAAAAAAATTACATTTTGGTCTCTAAACGCATAATTTGTGCAATTAAGTCCCTAAATGTTTTCCGATCGCTGTGCCTTTCTCATCTATGATTCGTGAGTATTCACATAGGCTTAATGTGCATCTAGATAAGTTTAAAATAAAAAAGGGTCGTTAATCAAGGTTGACTTTCGGGTTGAGTTTGGTTTTCCCCGTGTAATCTTCGTAGTTCGAGTCAAGCGTCTAGGCCGGGCTAAGGGGGTTACATTTGTTGGTATCAGAGCTAGGTTATCGAATAATTGGGGCTTGGTATGTGGTTGTTGTATGTGATTATGCATGATTGTGGCTTTTCGATGAAAGTATGATGTACGAATAGTGATGTATTATTCAATTGAGGTGATTTTGTGATGCTATGTTATGTTTGGAGTGTGGTTGGGGATCCCATTGCCATATCAAAACTAATGAGATGAAATGTTTTCAAAAATGAGCTTGAGTACTTGGATTACTTACCTTGTTATGCCTAATTGTGTTTATTGTATTTTTGTCAATGCATTGTTTTTATTATGGGGCCACGTAGATAGCTGAGAATGAATACTAGATCTATTGCTGAGAATGAGAACGTAGAGAATACTGAGGATTTACCTCCTCCTCCCCCTGGTGGTGGTGGAGTTGGGGTTGGTGTTGTTGGAGTGGGTGCTGGGGTTGCTGGACCCGAGGGTGTTCAGGGGCAAGCTGCTCCTGATATGACCGTGTTAATTCAGGCTATTGCTGGAGCTTTTCAGGTAGCAGTAGCTGGAGCTCATGAAGCTGCACCTCAGGATGGTGCTAATGTGAGATTTCAGTTGGAGCGTCTACGCAGTCTGGGTGGGACTGAGTTCAGAGGTTTGTCACCGGAAGGATCTAAGTCTTGGTTGGAGAGCACCAAGAGGATTCTTGGTCAGTTGAATTGCAACAATGTCCAGAAGTTGGGATGTATTGTGTCACTACTGCATGGTGATGCTTACACGTGGTGGACAACCACTATCTCCGGAATGTAGGATGATGAGGTAACTTGGACATTCTTCTTGAGTGCGTTCAAGCGGAAATATCTGGGAGTTCGCTACCTCGACGAGAAGAAGAGGGAGTTTATGTCTCTTGTTCAAGGGAACATGTCTGTGGCTGAATATGAGATTCAGTTTGTTCGCCTTAGCCAGTACACACCTGAGCTAATTCCTAGCGAGAGGGAAAGGTGCGAACGGTTCCGTTATGGGCTGGCAGTGGATGTTAAGACCTATATGCTTGCAGCTGATTACACTAATTTCGATGTCTTTGTCACTAGAGCCAAGAACATTGAACTGAATCTTGGTTTGGCGAGTCGAGCAGGTGGATCTAGCTCGGGAAAGCGAGTTGCAGAATGCGATTACGATAGAGATCGCAACAAGAGGCATAAGGGTAGGAAGCCGCACCATGATGCTAGACGTGGGGGTGGTAACCCTGGTAGAGGTTAGCAAGGACCTAATGCTTTCTTGAGGACTCCTAAGTGTAACCGTTGTGGTAGGAGACACGGTGGTGAGTGTTGGGGTAACCTTGGGACATGCTGGAATTGTGGAAACCGAGGGCATATGAAGAAAGATTGTCCTCAGCCGCTGTGAGAGGGACAGGCTCCGGTGAGAGCAGCTGAGCCACAGAGAAGTCGTGGGCGCGGCCGTGGTAATTTTCAGTGTAGGAAGGATGGTGGAAGGAATGTGGCGCATGTTGTGGCTGTCCAAACTGAGGGTGGTGGTCGGGCTCGAGTGTATGCCCATCGTGAGGGAAGGAATGACACGGACGTGATCGCAGGTACCTTTACTTTGCAATCTTTGTCATTACTTTCTTTGATTGATTCTGGATCTACACACTCGTACATATTGTGTGAACATGCTCAAATGCTTGGTTTACCTATTGAGTCTTTGGATGATGGTATGTGTGTGACTAGTTCCTTTGGTGAGACGGTTGTAACAAAGAAGTTGTATAGGAGATGTCCTTTAAAGGTGTAAGATCATGTGTTTCTTGTTGATCTTATGGAATTGCCATTTTATGGTTTCGATGTAATCCTTCGCATGGATTGGCTTGTTGAGCACAAAGCCGTTGTGGATTTCGAAAGCAAGCGAGTTTCGTTGAAACTTGCGGATGATTATGAGGTGGTGGTGGTGGGAGAGAATGTGAAGTTTCTTGCCATGTGGTGTCGACGTTGGAAGCGAGCCGGATGTTGCGGCAAGGTTGTGAGGCTTACCTAGCCTTTGTTATGAATCCTAGTTCAAAGAAGGTGCGCGTTCAGGATATAAGGATCGTGTGTGAGTTCCCGGGAGTGTTTCCAGAGGAATTACCTGGTTTGCCGCCTAGTCGAGAGGTTGAGTTTGGAATTGAGCTGTATGAGAACACAACTCCGGTGTCCATTGCTTCCTATCGCATGGCACCCAAAGAGTTGAAGGAGTTGAAGACGCAACTTCAGGAGTTGCTTGACCGTGGCTTCATTCGACCTAGTGTGTCACCATGGGGTGCACCCGTCTTGTTTGTGAAAAAGAAAGATGGCACGATGAGAATGTGAATAGATTATCGTCAACTGAATAAGTTGACCGTTAAGAATAGGTATCCTTTGCTGAGGATTGATGATCTCTTTGATCATTTTCGGGGAGCGGCTGTGTTTTCCAAGATTGACTTGAGGTCAGGATACTATCAGCTAAAGGTGAAGGATGTGGATGTGCCGAAAACAGCCTTTAGAACGAGGTATGGGCATTATGAGTTTCTTGTGATGCCATTTGGCTTGACGAATGCTCCTGTTGCTTTCATGGACATGATGAACAGGGTGTTCCATGAATTCTTGGACAAGTTTGTTGTGGTGTTCATCGACGATATCCTTGTGTACTCTCGTACTGAGAAGAAGCATGAAGGTCATTTGAGGATTGTTTTACAAGCGTTGTTGGAAAATCAGCTTTATGCTAAGCTGAGCAAATGTGAGTTCTGGCTAAGGGAAGTTGTTTTCCTTGGTCATGTGGTTTCGGCAGAAGGGATTCGAGTTGATCCCCAGAAGGTTGAGGCGGTGATTAATTGGAAGCCTCCTAAATATGTTCACGAAGTCTGTAGTTTCCTTGGGTTGGCAGGATACTACATGAGGTTTGTGGATGGATTTTCTAAGATTGCTTCCCCTTTAACGAAGTTGTTGCAAAAGGATGTTAAGTATGAGTGGACGGAAGCAAGACAACAAGCTTTTGAGAAGCTTAAAGCAGCTTTGACGCAAGCTCCTATCTTGGTTCAACCTGAATCAGGGAAGGAGTTTGTGGTGTATAGTGACACATCCTATGTTGGTTTGGGGTGTGTGTTAATGCAAGAGGGTAAGGTGGTGGCTTATGCATCGCGATAGTTGAAAGTGCATGAGCGCAATTATCCTATGCATGATATTGAGTTGGCTGAAGTGGTTTTTGCTCTAAAAATCTGGAGACATTATTTTTATGGTGAGAATTGTATTGTGTACAAAGATCACAAGAGTTTGAAGTATTTGATGTCTCATAAAGAGTTGAATCTTAGGCAACGGCGATGGGTGGAGTTGCTTAAGGATTACGATCTAACGATTGAGTATCATCCGGGAAAGGCCAATGTTGTGGCTGATGCCTTGAGCAGGAAAGTGGCGGTGGAGTTAAGGGTGATGTTTGCTAGCTTGAGCATATCGCGAGATGGTGGTCTTGTTGCTGAATAGCAAGTGAAACCATCTCTAGTTCAATTGATAAAGGATAAGCAGTTGTTGGATGATTCTTTGGTGCCACATGTTTAGGATATTGCTGAGGATAGACCATCGGATTTCTGTTTTAATGATGATGGTGTTCTATGTTTTGGGAGTCGGATAGTGGTGCCGAATGATGTTGAGTTGAGGCGCACTATTCTGACCGAAGCTCATAGTAGTCCTTTTGCTATGCATCCTGGTAGTAAAAAGATGTACTGCGATCTGAAGGATGAGTACTACTGGGTGGGTTTGAAGAAAGATGTCGCTGAGTATGTGAGCAAGTGTATGGTTTGTCAGCGGGTTAAGGCTGAGCATCAGTTTCCTTCAGGGTTGTCGCAGCCGTTGAGGATTCCTGAGTGGAAATGGGAGAGGATTACCATGGACTTTGTGTCTGGTTTGCCTCTAACGCCATCAAAGAAGAATTTTGTTTGGGTGATTGTGGATCGCCTTACGAAGTGTGCGCATTTCTTACCTGTGCATACTATGTACACCTTGGATAAGCTTGCAGAGTTGTACATTGTTGAGATTGTACGTTTGCATGGCGTACCAAAATCTATAGTGTCGGATAGAGATCCGAGGTTCACTGCAAGGTTTTGGGAGTGTTTACATCAAGCATTCGGTACGCGGCTAAATTTCAGTATTTCTTATCATCCGTAGACGGATGGACAGTCGGAGCGTGTTATCCAAGTGCTTGAGGATATGTTGAGGTGATGTGTTATTGTGTTTCAAGGCTCTTGGGAGAAGCACTTTCCTTTGGTGGAGTTTGCTTATAATAATAGTTACCAGGAAAATATTCAAATGGCACCTTATGAAGCTTTGTACGGGAGGAAGTGCAGAACTCCTCTTTGCTGGGCTGAAATGGGACAAAAGTTGGTCTCGATGCCGACTTTGTTGAAAGGAACCACCGAGAAGGTGAAGCTAATTTGTGAGCGGTTGAAGGCAGCATTGGATCGACAAATGTCTTACGCGGATTTGAAGCGTAAGGAGATAGAGTTTGCGGTGGGTGACCGTGTGTTCTTGAAAGTTTCACCTTGGAATAAGGTGATGAGATTTGGCCGGAAGGGCAAGTTGAGCCCAAGGTATATTGGACCATACGAGGTGATAGAACGTGTGGGTCCTGTTGCTTATAAGCTGAGGTTACCACAAGAGTTAGAAAAGATACATAATGTGTTTCATGTATCCATGCTTCGGAGGTATAGATCAGATCCTTTGCATGTTATGCTTGTGGAGGAAGTTGAGTTGAATCCGGATTTGACATATGATGAGGAACCTGTTGAGATTTTGGATTCGGACAGTAAGATTCTCCGTGGTAAGACCATTGAGCTGGTTAAGGTGTTGTGGAGACATCGTGGTGTTGAGGAAGCCATGTGGGAAAGAAAAGAAGACTTGAAGAAGCAATTCCCTTACCTTTTTCCTCAGGTAAATTTCGAGGACGGAATTTCTTAAGAGGGGGAGAGTTGTAACACCCCAAATTTGGGCCTAGATGTTTTAGAGTTCGAATCGGACCAGTTGGGAACGATTCGAATCTTAAAGGGAGGTTTAGGGAACACCTAGTTCGGGATGCTTTAAAAATATGGAAAATATCTAAAAATCCTCATTTATTATATGAATGATTATGGCGAAATCAATTTTACAAAATAAGGTTTGGAAATAGTACATTTCGGTGTAGTGACCAAATCGTAGTTTTTGCAAAAGTTCAATAGTGATTGTTTTGTAAAGGATTGAAACTTTGAATCTTTAAGGAACTAATTTTACCAAAATGTTTTTAATCAGATTTCTTATTAATTTGGGTGATTTTATTAATGTTTTAATTAAGGGAAAATAAAGATTTATTAAAAGGAAACTACCTTTGACTTTTCATAACTACTTTACGTCAATTTTCTCTCATCCTATTTTCTCTAAAATTCTCTTCAGCCAAACATTCTTTCTCCATCAATTGGCTACTGATTTTCATTCCTTTTTATTGGATTTGAATTACTTTTTTATTCCTAATCTTCTCCTCATCAAAACCTCTTGCTTTTACATTGGATTTTTAAGAAAACTTGCCGAAATCAAGGACAAATCAGCCAGTAGAGGTAAGCTTCGTCCTTCTCCTCTAATGATCAGTTATTTACTGAAATTCCCAAGTTATCAATCCTTTGTGAATGATTTTTAAGTTGCTTTAATGTTAGAAACAAGAAATTGTCTTAAAACTCAAGTTTTTTGGAGAGATCTTGATGATTTTCGTGGATGATGGTTAGGCTCTGTTTTGAGGTTGTTTTCTAATGTATTTTGGATGTTAAATGATGTTATAAATGAGGCTTTATCAAACAAATCCCGAATAGGCTTGGGTTCCTAAGTTTTACATGCTAGAATGATGGTTTTTGGGGTGGTTTTGGTGTTCTGTTATAGTTGGAGGTATAAGGATGAGTTTGTGGTGATTTTTGATGTTGATTAATGTTTAGAAATGATTAGAAGTGGTAGGTCTTGGCTGGGCTTTGTTTTGGAAGAGTTTGGAGATGATTTCAGTTGTGTTTGGTGGCCGAAATGTGGTTTGTGACTAGAGCAGCGAGTTTAGGTGTGTGACTGATGATTTCAATGCATGATGATGCATTAATCCTCTGCTCTTATGTGTTAAAAACAGGGGAGACATCTTCGGACGCCTTTGCTGTTGATCCGGGAGCCTAGATAATGTTTCGGCGAGCAAGCGAAACGTAATCGGTGAGTGTGTATAGTTTTAGAAGTCCTTGAGGGACAAAGAATCAAGGTTTGGGGATTTAGGAAAGGTTTGAAACACCTTCCTAAGTCCGGAAGTAAGTATTGGCTAGATTGCTCTGTTATAAGTGGTGGATTGCCCCTAAAATGCTTTTACATGCTCATGATTTGAGATAGATAAATTCCTATTGTTTTTATGCATGATTTGTAACATGAGATGATGCTTGAAATGATTAAATGAAATAACATGTTGCATGGTTGATATCTTAGCTTTTTTTTTAAAGCATGGCAAATGTTATGGTTTTGAAAGGAGATGAGAATGATTTGAGAAGTGTTGCATGAAAAATAGTAGGTGAGATGATGTTTTAACATACTATATTGGCATAGAAGATGAGATACTTACCGAATATAATTGATCGATCAATAGGATGAGAGTGCACTATAAACTAAAAATTCGTACGTTCTCTTTGGTTAATCCAAAGGTAGAGAACCGATGATGGGCATTCCATCGGGTAGGACTTTATGAAATACCCAAGCTTTTGGCGATGAGAGATACCGCCATGTGAGTACGGTGATGGTAGATGCCACCGAAAATTATGTTACTAGACGAGTGAGTACGATGATGGTAGATGCCACTGGAAGTGTCTAGTGAGTTATCTGCATATCCGAGTAATAATGAGATGTGAAATGCCAATATAAAATATGAAAATGCTTTTGATTCACATGTACCTTTGATGAGATGATTTATGTAATGAGAAATGCATATGAGATTTGTATATGAAATGCTTTGGTTTTACAAGCATGAGTATGGCTTTGCCATGAGATTTGCATTGGTTTAAATGCATGAGATAGAATTGGGGTACATGTGTTTTCAATGAGAAGTTGCTTTGAATGGTTTTCAAGCATGAGATAGAACGAGCATGTTGTAGAAAATGGCTTTTGAGAAAGTGTTTTGAATAATGCATTATTGTGTTGGTTTTCTTAGAGCATGCCTCACTAAGCAATTGTGCTTACGCTCTCTTTTACCAATAATGCAGATAATTGAGGTGTTTTCGGGCAGCGAGAAGGTTAAGAACATCCAAGGAAGTACAAAGCTCATGTATTGTGATGTTTTTATACACTTTAGTTTTGATATATTGCAATGGGAAATCAAGGTTGTATTTGGGAGATATGTTTTGAACTCCCTAAGTTTGTGGCATGTTTTTTATGGCATTTACGAGTTGTAAATGGTCCTAAATGGTTGGTTTGAGGTTTGGTTGCCTATATTGGTTTTGAGACAAGGGAGCATGCCTTTAGATTGTGTGCCCTTGTGTTTGATGCCATGCTCTAGTTTAAAGCTCTTAAATATGTTCCTTAGTGGCTAAATATGTTTCTGGTATGTTTTGATGCTCATTGATGTATGTTTGAGTGGGTTGTAATGTCAAAACCCAGCAATTTCTGCTGTCACTGGGCAAGGTGTATCGAAACACCCTCACTTGTTCCGAAATGGGGGCCTGTAATGGCCATGGTGGTTCGGAACGGATGAAGCTGTTTCGAAACAGTTTGGCTACTCGTAAAGCCTGTTTCGATACTGGTCTCGGAACATACCCGAGTACCAAAACGATCAACACCGTTTCGATACGGGCGTTTCGATACGGAGGGTGGGTGTTCCGATACAGTTGACCGTTGGATGCTGATTTGAATTGTTTTAAGTTTCCATGCTTTACATTTTAGTCCTGATTGTTGTGGATGCAATTGCTTTAGCTTGGGATGTCTTTTTAAGCTGAAACTTGACAGAGAAGCATGTAACATGATTAATTTCAAATTGGTAAACCTAAAATCAGCTAAGTCCTTCTAATTTCCAAAAAAATTACATTTTGGTCTCTAAACGCATAATTTGTGCAATTAAGTCCCTAAATGTTTTCCGATCGCTGTGCCTTTCTCATCTATGATTCGTGAGTATTCACATAGGCTTAATGTGCATCTAGATAAGTTTAAAATAAAAAAGGGTCGTTAATCAAGGTTGACTTTCGGGTTGAGTTTGGTTTTCCCCGTGTAATCTTCGTAGTTCGGGTCAAGCGTCTAGGTCGGGCTAAGGGGGTTACATTTGTTGGTATCAGAGCTAGGTTATCGAATAATTGGGGCTTGGTATGTGGTTGTTGTATGTGATTATGCATGATTGTGGCTTTTCGATGAAAGTATGATGTACGAATAGTGATGTATTATTCAATTGAGGTGATTTTGTGATGCTATGTTATGTTTGGAGTGTGGTTGGGGATCCCATTGCCATATCAAAACTAATGAGATGAAATGTTTTCAAAAATGAGCTTGAGTACTTGGATTACTTACCTTGTTATGCCTAATTGTGTTTATTGTATTTTTGTCAATGCATTGTTTTTATTATGGGGCCACGTAGATAGCTGAGAATGAATACTAGATCTATTGCTGAGAATGAGAACGTAGAGAATACTGAGGATTTACCTCCTCCTCCCCCTGGTGGTGGTGGAGTTGGGGTTGGTGTTGTTGGAGTGGGTGCTGGGGTTGCTGGACCCGAGGGTGTTCAGGGGCAAGCTGCTCCTGATATGACCGTGTTAATTCAGGCTATTGCTGGAGCTTTTCAGGTAGCAGTAGCTGGAGCTCATGAAGCTGCACCTCAGGATGGTGCTAATGTGAGATTTCAGTTGGAGCGTCTACGCAGTCTGGGTGGGACTGAGTTCAGAGGTTTGTCACCGGAAGGATCTAAGTCTTGGTTGGAGAGCACCAAGAGGATTCTTGGTCAGTTGAATTGCAACAATGTCCAGAAGTTGGGATGTATTGTGTCACTACTGCATGGTGATGCTTACACGTGGTGGACAACCACTATCTCCGGAATGTAGGATGATGAGGTAACTTGGACATTCTTCTTGAGTGCGTTCAAGCGGAAATATCTGGGAGTTCGCTACCTCGACGAGAAGAAGAGGGAGTTTATGTCTCTTGTTCAAGGGAACATGTCTGTGTCTGAATATGAGATTCAGTTTGTTCGCCTTAGCCAGTACACACCTGAGCTAATTCCTAGCGAGAGGGAAAGGTGCGAACGGTTCCGTTATGGGCTGGCAGTGGATGTTAAGACCTATATGCTTGCAGCTGATTACACTAATTTCGATGTCTTTGTCACTAGAGCCAAGAACATTGAACTGAATCTTGGTTTGGCGAGTCGAGCAGGTGGATCTAGCTCGGGAAAGCGAGTTGCAGAATGCGATTACGGTAGAGATCGCAACAAGAGGCATAAGGGTAGGAAGCCGCACCATGATGCTAGACGTGGGGGTGGTAACCCTGGTAGAGGTTAGCAAGGACCTAATGCTTTCTTGAGGACTCCTAAGTGTAACCGTTGTGGTAGGAGACACGGTGGTGAGTGTTGGGGTAACCTTGGGACATGCTGGAATTGTGGAAACCGAGGGCATATGAAGAAAGATTGTCCTCAGCCGCTGTGAGAGGGACAGGCTCCGGTGAGAGCAGCTGAGCCACAGAGAAGTCGTGGGCGCGGCCGTGGTAATTTTCAGTGTAGGAAGGATGGTGGAAGGAATGTGGCACATGTTGTGGCTGTCCAACCTGAGGGTGGTGGTCGGGCTCGAGTGTATGCCCATCGTGAGGGAAGGAATGACACGGACGTGATCGCAGGTACCTTTACTTTGCAATCTTTGTCATTACTTTCTTTGATTGATTCTGAATCTACACACTCGTACATATTGTGTGAACATGCTCAAATGCTTGGTTTACCTGTTGAGTCTTTGGATGATGGTATGTGTGTGACTAGTTCCTTTGGTGAGACGGTTGTAACAAGGAAGTTGTATAGGAGATGTCCTTTAAAGGTGTAAGATCATGTGTTTCTTGTTGATCTTATGGAATTGCCATTTTATGGTTTCGATGTAATCCTTCGCATGGATTGGCTTGTTGAGCACAAAGCCGTTGTGGATTTCGAAAGCAAGCGAGTTTCGTTGAAACTTGCGGATGATTATGAGGTGGTGGTGGTGGGAGAGAATGTGAAGTTTCTTGCCATGTGGTGTCGACGTTGGAAGCGAGCCGGATGTTGCGGCAAGGTTGTGAGGCTTACCTAGCCTTTCTTATGAATCCTAGTTCAAAGAAGGTGCGCGTTCAGGATATAAGGATCGTGTGTGAGTTCCCGGGAGTGTTTCCAGAGGAATTACCTGGTTTGCCGCCTAGTCGAGAGGTTGAGTTTGGAATTGAGCTGTATGAGAACACAACTCCGGTGTCCATTGCTCCCTATCGCATGGCACCCAAAGAGTTGAAGGAGTTGAAGACGCAACTTCAGGAGTTGCTTGACCGTGGCTTCATTCGACCTAGTGTGTCACCATGGGGTGCACCCGTCTTGTTTGTGAAAAAGAAAGATGGCACGATGAGAATGTGAATAGATTATCGTCAACTGAATAAGTTGACCGTTAAGAATAGGTACCCTTTGCTGAGGATTGATGATCTCTTTGATCATTTTCGGGGAGCGGCTGTGTTTTCCAAGATTGACTTGAGGTCAGGATACTATCAGCTAAAGGTGAAGGATGTGGATGTGCCGAAAACAGCCTTTAGAACGAGGTATGGGCATTATGAGTTTCTTGTGATGCCATTTGGCTTGACGAATGCTCCTGTTGCTTTCATGGACATGATGAATAGGGTGTTCCATGAATTCTTGGACAAGTTTGTTGTGGTGTTCATCGACGATATCCTTGTGTACTCTCGTACTGAGGAGAAGCATGAAGGTCATTTGAGGATTGTTTTACAAGCGTTGTTGGAAAATCATCTTTATGCTAAGCTGAGCAAATGTGAGTTCTGGCTAAGGGAAGTTGTTTTCCTTGGTCATGTGGTTTCGGCAGAAGGGATTCGAGTTGATCCCCAGAAGGTTGAGGCGGTGATGAATTGGAAGCCTCCTAAATATGTTCACGAAGTCTGTAGTTTCCTTGGGTTGGCAGGATACTACATGAGGTTTGTGGATGGATTTTCTAAGATTGCTTCCCCTTTAACGAAGTTGTTGCAAAAGGATGTTAAGTATGAGTGGACGGAAGCAAGACAACAAGCTTTTGAGAAGCTTAAAGCAGCTTTGACGCAAGCTCCTATCTTGGTTCAACCTGAATCAGGGAAGGAGTTTGTGGTGTATAGTGACACATCCTATGTTGGTTTGGGGTGTGTGTTAATGCAAGAGGGTAAGGTGGTGGCTTATGCATCGCGATAGTTGAAAGTGCATGAGCGCAATTATCCTATGCATGATATTGAGTTGGCTGAAGTGGTTTTTGCTCTAAAAATCTGGAGACATTATTTTTATGGTGAGAATTGTATTGTGTACAAAGATCACAAGAGTTTGAAGTATTTGATGTCTCATAAAGAGTTGAATCTTAGGCAACGGCGATGGGTGGAGTTGCTTAAGGATTACGATCTAACGATTGAGTATCATCCGGGAAAGGCCAATGTTGTGGCTGATGCCTTGAGCAGGAAAGTGGCGGTGGAGTTAAGGGTGATGTTTGCTAGCTTGAGCATATCGCGAGATGGTGGTCTTGTTGCTGAATAGCAAGTGAAACCATCTCTAGTTCAATTGATAAAGGATAAGCAGTTGTTGGATGATTCTTTGGTGCCACATGTTTAGGATATTGCTGAGGATAGACCATCGGATTTCTGTTTTAATGATGATGGTGTTCTATGTTTTGGGAGTCGGATAGTGGTGCCGAATGATGTTGAGTTGAGGCGCACTATTCTGACCGAAGCTCATAGTAGTCCTTTTGCTATGCATCCTGGTAGTAAAAAGATGTACTGCGATCTGAAGGATGAGTACTACTGGGTGGGTTTGAAGAAAGATGTCGCTGAGTATGTGAGCAAGTGTATGGTTTGTCAGCGGGTTAAGGCTGAGCATCAGTTTCCTTCAGGGTTGTCACAGCCGTTGAGGATTCCTGAGTGGAAATGGGAGAGGATTACCATGGACTTTGTGTCTGGTTTGCCTCTAACGCCATCAAAGAAGAATTTTGTTTGGGTGATTGTGGATCGCCTTACGAAGTGTGCGCATTTCTTACCTGTGCATACTATGTACACCTTGGATAAGCTTGCAGAGTTGTACATTGTTGAGATTGTACGTTTGCATGGCGTACCAAAATCTATAGTGTCGGATAGAGATCCGAGGTTCACTGCAAGGTTTTGGGAGTGTTTACATCAAGCATTCGGTACGCGGCTAAATTTCAGTATTTCTTATCATCCGTAGACGGATGGACAGTCGGAGCGTGTTATCCAAGTGCTTGAGGATATGTTGAGGTGATGTGTTATTGTGTTTCAAGGCTCTTGGGAGAAGCACTTTCCTTTGGTGGAGTTTGCTTATAATAATAGTTACCAGGAAAATATTCAAATGGCACCTTATGAAGCTTTGTACGGGAGGAATTGCAGAACTCCTCTTTGCTGGGCTGAAATGGGACAAAAGTTGGTCTCGATGCCGACTTTGTTGAAAGGAACCACCGAGAAGGTGAAGCTAATTTGTGAGCGGTTGAAGGCAGCATTGGATCGACAAATGTCTTACGCGGATTTGAAGCGTAAGGAGATAGAGTTTGCGGTGGGTGACCGTGTGTTCTTGAAAGTTTCACCTTGGAATAAGGTGATGAGATTTGGCCGGAAGGGCAAGTTGAGCCCAAGGTATATTGGACCATACGAGGTGATAGAACGTGTGGGTCTTGTTGCTTATAAGCTGAGGTTACCACAAGAGTTAGAAAATATACATAATGTGTTTCATGTATCCATGCTTCGGAGGTATAGATCAGATCCTTTGCATGTTATGCTTGTGGAGGAAGTTGAGTTGAATCCGGATTTGACATATGATGAGGAACCTGTTGAGATTTTGGATTTGGACAGTAAGATTCTCCGTGGTAAGACCATTGAGTTGGTTAAGGTGTTGTGGAGACATCGTGGTGTTGAGGAAGCCATGTGGGAAAGAAAAGAAGACTTGAAGAAGCAATTCCCTTACCTTTTTTCTCAGGTAAATTTCGAGGACGGAATTTCTTAAGAGGGGGAGAGTTGTAACACCCCAAATTTGGGCCTAGATGTTTTAGAGTTCGAATCGGACCAGTTGGGAACGATTCGAATCTTAAAGGGAGGTTTAGGGAACATCTAGTTCGGGATGCTTTAAAAATATGGAAAATATCTAAAAATCCTCATTTATTATATGAATGATTATGGTGAAATCAATTTTACAAAATAAGGTTTGGAAATAGTACATTTCGGTGTAGTGACCAAATCGTAGTTTTTGCAAAAGTTCAATAGTGATTGTTTTGTAAAGGATTGAAACTTTGAATCTTTAAGGAACTAATTTTACCAAAATGTTTTTAATCAGATTTCTTATTAATTTGGGTGATTTTATTAATGTTTTAATTAAGGGAAAATAAAGATTTATTAAAAGGAAACTACCTTTGACTTTTCATAACTACTTTACGTCAATTTTCTCTCATCCTATTTTCTCTCAAATTCTCTTCAGCCAAACATTCTTTCTCCATCAATTGGCTACTGATTTTCATTCCTTTTTATTGGATTTGAATTCCTTTTTTATTCCTAATCTTCTCCTCATCAAAACCTCTTGCTTTTACATTGGATTTTTAAAAAACATGCCGAAATCAAGGACAAATCATCCAGTAGAGGTAAGCTTCGTCCTTCTCCTCTAATGATCAGTTATTTACTGAAATTCCCAAGTTATCAATCCTTTGTGAATGATTTTTAAGTTGCTTTAATGTTAGAAACAAGAAATTACCTTAAAACTCAAGTTTTTTGGAGAGATCTTGATGATTTTCGTGGATGATGGTTAGGCTCTGTTTTGAGGTTGTTTTCTAATGTATTTTGGATGTTAAATGATGTTATAAATGAGGCTTTATCAAACAAATCCCGAATAGGCTTGGGTTCCTAAGTTTTACATGCTAGAATGATGGTTTTTGGGGTGGTTTTGGTGTTCTGTTATAGTTGGAGGTATAAGGATGAGTTTGTGGTGATTTTTGATGTTGATTAATGTTTAGAAATGATTAGAAGTGGTAGGTCTTGGCTGGGCTTTGTTTTGGAAGAGTTTGGAGATGATTTCAGTTGTGTTTGGTAGCCGAAATGTGGTTTGTGACTAGAGCAGCGAGTTTAGGTGTGTGACTGATGATTTCAATGCATGATGATGCATTAATCCTCTGCTCTTATGTGTTAAAAACAGGGGAGACATCTTCGAACGCCTTTGCTGTTGATCCGGGAGCCTAGATAATGTTTCGGCGAGCAAGCGAAACGTAATCGGTGAGTGTGTATAGTTTTAGAAGTCCTTGAGGGACAAAGAATCAAGGTTTGGGGATTTAGGAAAGGTTTGAAACACCTTCCTAAGTCCGGAAGTAAGTATTGGCTAGATTGCTCTGTTATAAGTGGTGGATTGCCCCTAAAATGCTTTTACATGCTCATGATTTGAGATAGATAAATTCCTATTGTTTTTATGCATGATTTGTAACATGAGATGATGCTTGAAATGATTTCATGAAATAACATGTTGCATGGTTGATATTTGAGCTTTTCTTTTAAAGCATGATAAATGTTATGGTTTTGAAATGAGATGAGAATGATTTGAGAAGTGTTGCATGAAAAATAGTAGGTGAGATGCTATTTTAACATACTATATTGGCATAGAAGATGAGATACTTACAGGATATAATTGATCGATCAATAAGATGAGAGTGCACTATAAACTAAAAATTCGTACGTGCTCTTTGGTTAATCCAAAGGGAGAGAACCGATGATGGGCATTCCATCGGGTAGGACTTGGTGAAATAACCAAGCTTTGTGGCGATGAGAGATACCGCCATGTGAGTACGGTGATGGTAGATGCCACCGAAAATTGTGATACTAGACGAGTGAGTATGGTGATGGTAGATGCCACCGGAAGTGTCTAGTGAGTTATCTGCATATCCGAGTAATAATGAGATGTGAAATGGCAATATAAAATATGAAAATGCTTTTGATTCACATGTACCTTTGATGTGATGATTTATGCTATGAGAAATGCATATGAGATTTGTGTATGAAATGCTTTGGTTTTACAAGCATGAGTATGGCTTTGCCATGAGATTTGCATTGGTTTAAATGCATGAGATATAATTGTGGTACATGTGTTTTCAATGAGAAGTTGCTTTGAATGGTTTTCAAGCATGAGATAGAATGAGCATGTTGTAGAAAATGGCTTTTGAGAAAGTGTTTTGAATAATGCATTATTGTGTTGGTTTTCTTAGAGCGTGCCTCACTAAGCAATTGTGCTTACGCTCTCTTTTACCAATAATGCAGATAATTGAGGTGTTTTCGGGCAGCGAGAAGGTTAAGAACATCCAAGGAAGTACAAAGCTCATGTATTGTGATGTTTTTATACACTTTAGTTTTGATATATGGCAATGGGAAATCAAGGTTGTATTTGGGAGATATGTTTTGAACTCCCTAAGTTTGTGGCACGTTTTTGATGGCATTTAAGAGTTGTAAATGGTCCTAAATGGTTGGTTTGAGGTTTGGTTGCCTATATTGGTTTTGAGACTAGGGAGCATGCCTTTAGATTGTGTGCCTTTGTGTTTGATGCCATGCTCTAGTTTAATGGTCTTAAATATGTTCCTTAGTGGCTAAATATGTTGATGGTATGTTTTGATGCTCATTGATGTATAAACTTGTTGCGTGTAAAATAGTCTATCGCAATGGTAGTGCAAGTGTACACGACGCAAGTAGTAAAGTGATACGAAGTATCGGATATCGTCTCCACATGGATTGGGCTAATAGCTTCACCTAGAATTACTGCACGAAAGTAAAGGAAATATTTGAGAATTGTCACGAGAATAAGAAAGTAAACTTAAATAAAAGAGTAGAAATATCAAGATAGAGAGAATGGGCTGGTATTGAATTGCTCAGTAGTGCAGGTATTGTATTGCTTAGGAACTCCAGTTCTGTCGTCGCGCCTGTCGCTGGCAGCACCTGTCGCGGCAGCAGTCCGTTGATCGTTGCGGCAGCAAACACACCAACTCAGTACTTTCAAGTTTGGCAAGAATCCCAGATCTGCCTTGGCCTATCCCTAGGTCCAAGTCTGTCGATGATCACGTCTTGATGATACCTCCCGGCGTGAATCGAAGGATGAACACCGATGTGTATGAATTCTTCCTTAGCCACTTAACCTTGCCCTATCCCTAGGCATAAGATAGTTCAACTATAAACTAGAGAACTCGCTCTTATTTCTTTCGTATATTTAACTCTCCTGATGCTAAGTAAATGGATAACCTCACAATGCTCTCCCGATGCTCTTGCAAGATATTACTAACCAAAATAAGAGAACTTGAAGTTTATTTTATTGAACTTGGGAAATCCTAAAAGAAAACAACCCTTGCAACTACTTTACAAATCAACCCGTGGCCCTAGGGGGTTTTTAGAACATATCGACGGCGGATAAACGGCGAAGGAGTTTGGTTGTCGGTTATGTGGTATGATGTCTCCTAGGTTAAAATCTATGCCCTTATATAAGCTTTGGGCTCAAGAATTCTAAGTTAACAAGGATTACAACTTTAATTAAAAGTATGATTCTAATAAAGACTTAATCTTCAAGGAATCTACTTTCCAGCCGTCCTCCTTGTTTCTTGGGATTTTCTCTCCTTGAACTTTGGGCTTGACATATCTTTTGATCCGGGGCTTGGAAAATATATGGTTTTCACACGACAGACGAGCAGAATTTTCTCTATCTATCGAGGTCCATTTCGCTTTTTCCCTCCACAGAACTGCTGTCACCATGCTGTCATGGCGGCACCATGGCAGCATCGTCCTCTTTTTCTGCTTGTCCAGTTCAGCTCTTCTGCTTCTCTGCCCAGCGCCCGCCTTCTCCATCTACTATGGCAGCAACCTATAAAATCAAACATCTTTTAGTAGAATTCGTGCCTTTAATATATTTGTGATGTTTTGCTGTAAACTAACCTAAATGCAATGCAATGATGCTTGAATGCAGCAGAAATATGGGTTAAAAAGGGTGTAAATAATAGAACTTTTACACACTCAAGACACCCCCAAACTCAAGTTTTTGCTTGCCCTCAATCAATTAAGACCTAAAAGAAAAAAGAATATATAAATTTTTTTTTTGTGTTGGCCTTCAAACAATGAACTGTCCCTTACCCGTCGCTCATTCTCTGTAACGGCAGCAACCTGTCGGAAAGATTAGGATCTGTCAGGAATCTCCCTATAGTCCTCGTGCAGTGTGTGCATGCTTGTGAACAGTTATATGCCAAGACTCTTTTAGTTTCACTAGAATATTCAACTCTTAACTCGAATTTTTATGCCAAAGTTTATCTTTTTGAAGGCACATTTTCATGCTTCTTTGATTTTCTGTTTTGACTTGATTTTTTATTTTTTAAGCTAAAGTTTCACTAGAGCCGGTTTCGGGCACCTCTAGCTAACTTCCTAGAGCCGGTTTCGGGCACCTCTAGCTAACTTCCTAGAGCCGGTTTCGGGCACCTCTAGGGCTATTGAGTCTATTTTGCTAAACTTCTTTCCTAGAGCCAGTGTTAGGCACCTCTAGGGGCTATTCAAGTGCTAAGCTTCCTATTCTAGTTTGGCTAAAAGAAATCTAAGCAGTATAACAGTCACAAATGGTGTTTAAGTTTTCATAACTATAGAAAGGCTCTAAACTTCTCCTTAATCTGTCCTAAAGATGCTGCCACGGCAGAGCTGTCATGACAGGTCAGCTTACTTCACAGTTTTAAGCCAACAATTTTTTTTTTTGAACTTAAAAGACACAACAATTAATTAAAGATGTACTAAGACTCCATTAAAATGGAGGGTTGCCACCCCCAAACTCGAGGGTTGCATTGCCCTCAATGCAAATGACAGATAAAATGAAGACAGGTACATCACAAAATATAGATAAGCAGGCAGCAAGAAAAAGAAAATAAAAGACTTAGATTTTAATCGCTGTCTTCACTGCTGCTGCTGACACGAATTTGGCGGCGGCTTCTGGGTTGTGGGGCAGGCTGGGCAGGTTGCTCCACGATCTGGATGTCTGAGCTACTGCCGCTATCCCAAGTGCTGCTGCTGCTGGTGGTGGTGTTGGCCTTGGGCATTAGCTTTCTGTCGGCCATGTGTTTCTGCCTCTTGAGAGGCGTGAATTCTTTCTCCAAATTCCTCCTAATAGGAGGGTCTGCCTCGATGTTAGTTGAGGGTGGTCATTTCGTCCCTCGGGCAGAGGTGTCGGCCGGAGGGCTGCCAGCTGCCGTCGGGGCACGTGATGGGGTGGAGGCAGCAGAATGTGTGTGTGGGGAGGCAGGTGGTGTAGGTGTGTGGACAGGGGTGGGGATGGTGAAATATTGGGCAGAGAAGGTGGGGAAAATAACATCGGGATAATTTAAAGTATTGGTAATGAAATTTACCGTCGAGTTGGCAAAATCCCGGATGAATGTCATCAGCCCCATTTGTCTGTCTTCCACCCGCTGTATGGCGGCATGGATATGAGCCGAATGGTCTGTTGGAGCAGCTGCTGCGGCAGGTTTAGGAGCAGGTTCCTCGGATGATTCTGCTGGGGAGGCAGCCGGGTTGAAGGAGGAGAGGGGTGTTGCAACTATCAGCTCCATGAGGCTGGTAATGTTGTTATCGGTCCAGCCCCTTCCTTTGACCAATTTATCGGTGGTGGCTTCTGGTACAGCAGCGCAGCGACAGAGAGATGTGATCATGAATGGTAGGCAAAGGCGGGCAGTTGATCGATTGGTGCAGTCGAAGACGCTTTCCCTCATATAACGGCCCACGTTGATAGGCCGGTTGTTCATGATCGAATGAATGAGGGCTAGCCTCTGCTGGTCCACCGTCGTGTGATGGGAGGACGGCAGGATGCGCTTCTTGATGAAAGCATTCCATAACTTGGCTTCTGGAAGCAGCTGCCCCCTTTTTACAGTGTTGGGGTTCTTTTTGCTCGTATTCCACTCCGTCCCTTCTTCTGTCACCTCTGCCATGACAGCACTGTAGGCGGCAGAGTCGAGGGTGTCCAAAAACTGCTGATGGGCATCGTCGTTGGGACCAAAATAGAGGCCATACATATGGTTGATGCTATCGGCTGTGAATGGTACCTCTGTCCCTCGAACAGTGACTGATGTCGCCGTCCTGCTGTCGATGGCAGCATAGAACTCCCTCACCAACGTGTCATTTAATTCTGCTGGTTGTTCTGCGAACTGCTCCCATAGTTGAGCCCTTATTGCCCTCGCGATGAATGGTCGGAGCCCCATGTTCGGTGCCTTTCGGATGTAGATGAAACCTCTATCTTCCCATAAGTCCTTGGTTGCGAAGGCCGACGGTGTGGGTGCTGCTGATGAAGAGGCTGAAGCAGCACTGCGGCGGGTCTGTCTGGAAGACATGTTAGTTGCAAGGGTTTTGAAAGTAAAGAAAACAAAGAAAAACTAGAGGGGAGATCAAGTAAGAATAAGCAGAAGTGAGGAAAATGAAAATGAAAACGGGGTTTTATAGAGGTAGGGTTGCTGCCCGTTTAATGCTGTAACGGCAGGCGTGAATAACGGGGCGACTGTTGAGTTTTGGCGTGTCTGACGCGTCTGACACGCATTTATGCGTCTGTTATACGTCTGTCACACGCTTCTGCGTCTTCCGTGTCAGTCTGTTGACAGCCTGTCTTATCCGTGTCTGCGGCAGCAGCTGGAACGACAGGCTTCAATAAATGGGCTATGTTGGGCTGATGGATGGATGGTGGGCTTGGGTCACTTCTCCTTTTTCTTCTTGACTCCTTTATTTCCTAAAAACAAAAATTATAAAAACATTATTCGAATAAAATAAATCATATTTCCTAAAAACAGAAATTATAAAAACATTATTCGAATAAAATAAATCTTATTTCCTAAGGTAACCACTTCCTGTATTCCTGGGGCTTCAGTCCCTTGATAATGCTTGAGGCGCTGTCCATTGACTTTGAATTGGTGCCCGTCTTTTAATGATCGGATTATGATGGCACCATGGGGAAAAACTTGTACTACTTGGAACGGGCCAGACCATCTAGACTTTAGCTTTCCTGGGAAGAGTTTCAGTCTAGAATTGAACAACAACACAAGCTGCCCTGGGCAGAACTGTCGTGGCAGCAACTTCCTGTCACGCCACTTCTTAGTTTTCTCCTTGTAAATTCTTGCATTGTCGTAGGCCATTGTCCGTATTTCGTCCATCTCGTTCAGATCTAATAGCCTTTTCGGACCTGCCTTGTCCAAGTCCATATTTACTGCCTTGATTGCCCAATATGCTTTGTGTTCTATCTCGACAGGCAGATGACAGGTTTTCCCATAAATCAATCTGTATGGAGACATGCGCAATGGAGTCTTAAAAGCTGTCCTATATGCCCATAATGCATCATTAAGGAGTAAAGACCAATCTTTCATAGTTGGCTTAACCATTTTTTTCAAGAATGTTCTTAACTTCCCTATTAGATATCTCAGCTTGTCCATTGGTCTATGGGTGGTATGCTGTCGCGATCCTGTGCTTGACACCATATTTCTTCAAGGCGGCAGCAATAACCCTATTGCCAAAATGTCTCCCTTCATCACTGATAATCGCCTTAGGGATGCCAAACCTAGAAAAGATGTTTTTGTGTAGAAATATTTGGACTGTCTTAGCATCATTCCTTTGTGTAGCGATAGCTTCAACCCACTTAGAGACATAATCCACTGCTAGGAGGATGTATAGATTTCCACATGAAGATGGAAAAGGTCCCATAAAATCAATCCCCCAAACGTCGAAGATCTCAACTTCGAGAATGTTCTGCAGTGGCATCTCGTTTCTCCTCGAGATGTTACCTGTCCGCTGGCACCTGTCACAGTTCTTGTAGAAGTCCTGTGCATCTTTATACAGTGTCGGCCAGTAGAACCCTGACTGCAGCACCTTGGCAGCAGTTTTGTTGCCTCCTAAGTGACCTCCATATTGTGAAGCATGGCAGTGATGGAGAATGTCTTCTTGCTCTTCTTGTGGTACACACCTCCTTATAACTTGATCTGCACATAGTTTGAAAAGAAGAGGTTCGTCCCAATAATAATGCCTAACATCATTTTGGAACCTCTTACTAGCTTGATAATTAAGATCAGAAGGAAGTATTCCGCTAACTATAAAATTAACGAAATCGGCATACCAGGGAAGTTCAGAAGACTTACCTGCCGCCATGGCTGTTGCGGCAGCGACTGCGGCATCAAAGAGCTGCTCATCTGGGAAGGTTTCCAATATGTTTGTCTCATCTATTGGCAGACTCTGTCCCTTCTCCAATCTTGACAAGTGATCTGCCACCTGATTTTCTGTCCCCTTTTTGTCTTTGATTTCAAGGTCGAACTCTTGCAATAGCAGGATCCACCGTATCAATCTAGGCTTTGCATCCTTCTTTGCGAACAAATATTTCAAGGCAGAATGGTCTGTGTGCACTATTACTTTCGTCCCAAGGATGTAAGTACGAAACTTGTCGATGGAGAACACCACAGCTAATAACTCCTTTTCTGTGGTGGTGTAGTTCACTTGGGCGTCATTCAATGTCTTGTTGGCATAGTATATGACATGAAACAACTTGTCCTTCCGCTACCCAAGTGCTGCCCCGACAGCATAGTCACAAGCATCACACATAATCTCAAATGGCTGTGTCCAGTCTGGTGGCTGTACTATTGGGGCTGTTACCAGCTTTTCCTTCAAAACCATGAATGCTTCAGTACATTCATCATTAAAGTCAAAGGGTCGGTTCTGCTCCAAAAGATGACATAAGGGCTTGGTGATTTTTGAGAAATTTGCAATGAATCTTCTATAAAAACCAGCATGCCCTAAGAAACTTCTAATGCCCTTGACTGTGGTCGGCGGCGGTAGTTTTTCAATCACTTCTATTTTGGCCCTGTCGACTTCTATGCCATGGCAGCTAATCTTATGGCCAAGGACTATCCCTCATCCACCATAAAGTGGCATTTTTCCCAATTCAATACTAGGTTTGCTTTTTCACATCTTTCAAGTACCTTTTGTAGATTGCCGAGGCAGCTCTCAAAATCGTCTCCAAAGACTAAAAAATCATCCATAAATATCTCAAGGAAGTCCTCCACCATGTCGGAGAATATAGCCATCATGCATCTTTGAAGGTGGCAGGTGCATTACATAACCCAAATGGCATTCTCCTAAAAGCGTACGTTCCGTAGGGGCATGTGAAAGTCGTTTTTTCTTGATCCTCCAGTGCGATAGCAATTTGATTATAACCTGAATGACCATCAAGAAAACAATAGTAAGGTTTACCTGCTAATCTATCAAGCATTTGATCAATAAAGGGTAAAGGAAAGTGGTCCTTTCGGGTAGCTTTGTTAAGCTTCCGATAGTCCATACAAACCCTCCAACCGGTCACAGTCCTGGTTGGGATTAACTCATTGTTCTCGTTGGTCACCACGGTCATTCCTCCTTTCTTTGGAACACATTGCACCGGACTCACCCATTTGCTGTCAGAGATGGCGTAAATAATACCAGCATCTAACCACTTAATTATCTCTTTACGCACCACCTCTTTCAACGCATGGTTTAGCCGCCTTTGGGCATCTATAGTCGGCTTATGATCTTCCTCTAGAAGGATTTTGTGCATGCATAACGCCGGACTAATGCCTTGTATGTCAGCAATCGTCCATCCAATCGCCTTTTTGTGCTGCCTTAGCATGCCGATTAGCTGCCGTTCCTGTTCCTGTGGTAGCTTCGAAGAGATGATTACGGGCAACGTATCATTTGAACCAAGAAAAACATATTTTAGCTGCCCTGGCATGGGCTTCAGTTCTAAGGCAGGTGGTTCAACAGTAGATGGCTTTTGGATTAAATGGTTATCCGAAGTATAATTCAGAGGTTCGAATAACTTACCTGGACGGTTTCCTAACCAGTTTACCTCCTCCTGATCTTCAGTATCAGATGTATCAGAGTCAGAGGAGTTGTTGTCGTCAGTGCTGTCGTGACAGCCCTGTAGGTGGCTGCTGCGGCAGTGCCCAATTTTTATGTCGTGACAGCCCGACCAGATGCAGGGTTGATCAAGGATAACTTCAGTGATAGCCTTGCATTCCTCGTCTGCATCAGCATGCTTCATTGCTTGGAGAACATTCAACTTAATCTCTTCGTCATTCACTCTCATGGTGAGTTCTCCTTTTTCCACATCAATCAGTGATCTTCCCGTGGCTAAGAAGGGTCGCCCAAGGATGATTGCTGCGTTTTCGTCTGCTTCACAATCTAAAACAAGAAAGTCAGCAGGAAAAATAAATTTATCCACTCTTACCAGAATATCTTCGATTTTTCCTTCTGGATGAACGTAAGAGCGGTCTGCAAGCTGCAGAATTACTGTCGTGGGCCGCGCCTTTCCAATACGTAACTTCTGAAAAACAGATTTTGGCATTAAATTGATACTAGCACCAAGATCACAAAGTGCATTACCCACATATTTGTCTCCGATTACACAAGGTATGATGAAGCTCCCCGGATCCTTCTTTTTCTGGGGTGGTTGCCGATGAAGAATACTCATGCAACCATCTGCCATCCTTACCGTTTCAAATTCCCCCAGTTTATATTTTTTGATATGACATCCTTGAGAAATTTGGCGTAACTGGGCATCTCCCTAACGACATCTAACAGCGGAATATTAATATGAACCTGCTTAAAAATATCATAAATCTTTTTAAGTTGAGATTCTTTCTTGGCTTGCTGTATCCGTTGAGGAAAAGGAGGTGGGGGACGGTAATCAGCAATACGTCCTTCCCACTGCATACGAATCTGAGGAGGTTTAGGTTCATCAATTTTCTCCTCCGTTGCTTCTGCTGTCGTGATAGGCTCATCGGCAGCAGTCTGTTTATCACCTGTCGGGGCAGCTTCCTCGGCAGGTTTGTCCAAGGCTGGTTCCTTTACTGTTTCAGCTTCTTTTTCCGGTCCTGGTAGTTTCTTCCCACTCCTAGTAGTAATTGCCTTACACTGCTCATGTGTGGGTGGCCTAGCATTTTCAGTATTACTAGGGAATCCTCCAGTCTGCCTCGGCTTAATATGTTGAGAAACCTGACCCATTTGTGTCTCCAGAGTTTTCAAAGTAGCCTCATGATTTGTCATCCTCATCTCTGTTTTATCCATGAAATTTTCTGTCTTCTTGACAAACTGATTCATATTCTCAATGTAGGTACCTGTCTGAGACATAAAGGTGGCCAGAGTCTGTTCCAGTACACTGCTCGTGGCAGCCGGTTGCTGCTGTTGCTGCTGCGGCGGCAGGTGCGGTGGCAGTTACTGTCGCGTCAGCAATCTAGGTCCCCTCTGATTCTGATTGTGTGCTTGAGGATTCAGGGCATTGTTAGGATTACTCCAGGAAAATTTGGGATTATTATTGTTGGAATTGTAATTCGGGTTGTAATTTCCAACATATTTTCCCTCTTCTACTTATATTGGGCACTCATCCCGACTATGATTTCCCTCACAGATATCACATACCTCCTCAACAGCAAATCCTTGTAATCCATCATCATTCAATAACCTTTTCATTGCTTTAGTAAGGAATGGTACCTGTGATTTCATGGTGCTGTCGGCCTCATAATCCTTGACAGCAAGTACTCGTTTACCCCCTCTTCTTGCAGTTGGAAACTGCTCCTCATTCTTGGCCAGATTTTTCAAAACTTGTAATGCCTCGTCCGGATCTTTATCCAGAAATAGTCCATTTGCTGCAGAATCAATTCGAATACGAGTTTGTAAGTTGGCAGCATTATAAAACTTAGTTACCTGATTCTAGACGGGGAATCCATGCATAGGGCAGTTCCGTAGAAGAGTAGTAAATCTGTCCCAGGCCTCGTGCATTGGCTCGTCGTCTTCCTGTTGAAAAGTAGCAATTTCATTACGTAATCGCTCAGATAAATGCGAAGGATTAAAACGAGATAAAAATTCACGAGATAAATCTGCCCAAGTTCTAATTGAACCCGGCGTAAGTTTATTCCACCAAGTTTTAGCTCTGTCCCTCAATGAATGGGGAAATAACCGAAGCCTCAGTATCTCCGGATTAACTCCTGGTAGTCTAAACGAACCACAGATTTCCTGGAACGTTTTGAGATGCTCCCTAGCATCCTCTGTCATAGCACCACTAAACTACCCGGCATTGTTGATCATACTAAACATGACAGGTTTAAGCTCGAAGTTATCAACATCTATGTCTGGCAGCGTGGTTTCCAGCTCTACATGATCGTTCAACATGTAGTCACGACATGTTCGTCGTCCGACGGCGGCAGGGTTATCGGCAGGCGGTATAACATCACCAGTAGGTGGGTCGTCGGCCATCTTCTCTAGCTGTTCTTCAAGGTACTCGTTCCTGGCTAAAAGGTGACGAATTTGTTTCTTGAGATTGAAGGAACGTTCAACTTCAGGATCTTCACCTCTTTTAGATCTGCGCATAAACATGAAAACCTCGTGAAAAGCAAGAGTTGAAAGCACCAAAAAAAATAAAAATAAAAATAAAAACAAAAAGTGCAATAAAAGAAAGGTAGAGTTATGTTGCCAATCCCCGGCAACGGCGCCAAAAACTTGTTGCGTGTAAAATAGTCTATCGCAATGGTAGTGTAAGTGTACACGGCGCAAGTAGTAAAGTGATACGAAGTATCGGATATCGTCTCCACAGGGATTGGGCTAATAGCTTCACCTAGAATTACTGCACGAAAGTAAAGGAAATATTTGAGAATTGTCACGAGAATAAGAAAGTAAACTTAAATAAAAGAGTAGAAATATCAAGATAGAGAGAATGGGCTGGTATTGAATTGCTCAGTAGTGCAGGTATTGTATTGCTTAGGAACTCCAGTTCTCTCGTCGCGCATGTCGTTGGCAGCACCTGTCGCGGCAGCAGTCCGTTGATCGTTGCGGCAGTAAACACACCAACTCAGTACTTTCAAGTTTGGCAAGAATCTCAGATCTGCCTTGGCCTATCCCTAGGTCCAAGTCTGTCGATGATCACGTCTTGATGATACCTCCCGGCGTGAATCGAAGGATGAACACCGATGGTATGAATTCTTCCTTAGCCACTTAACCTTGCCCTATCCCTAGGCACAAGATAGTTCAACTATAAACTAGAGAACTCGCTCTTATTTCTTTCGTATACTTAACTCTCCCGATGCTAAGTAAATGGATAACCTCACAATGCTCTCCCGATGCTCTTGCAAGATATTACTAACCAAAATAAGAGAACTTGAAGTTTATTTTATTGAACTTGGAAAATCCTAAAACAAAACAACCCTTGCAACTACTTTACAAATCAACCCGTGGCCCTAGGGGGTTTTTAGAACATATCGACAGCGGGTAAACGGCGGAGGAGTTTGGTTGTCGGTTATGGGGTATGATGTCTCCTAGGTTAAAATCTATGCCCTTATATAAGCTTTGGGCTCAAGAATTCTAAGTTAACAAGGATTACAACTTTAAATAAAAGTATGATTCTAATAAACACTTAATCTTCAAGGAATCTACTTTCTAGCCGTCCTCCTTGTTTCTTGGGATTTTCTCTCCTTGAACTTTGGGCTTGACATATCTTTTGATCCGGGGCTTGGAAAAATATATGGTTTTCACACGACAGACGAGCAGAATTTTCTCTATCTATCGAGGTCCATTTCGCTTTTTCTCTCCACAGAACTGCTGTCACCATGCTGTCACGGCGGCACCATGGCAGCATCGTCCTCTTTGTCTGCTTGTCCAGTTCAGCTCTTCTGCTTCTCTGCCCAGCGCCCGCCTTCTCCATCTACTATGGCAGCAACCTGTAAAATCAACCATCTTTTAGTAGAATCCGTGCCTTTAATATATTTGTGATGTTTTGCTGTAAACTAACCTAAATGCAATGCAATGATGCTTGAATGCAGCAGAAATATGGGTTAAAAAGGGTGTAAATAATAGAACTTTTACACACTCAACACAAAAAACTTGTTGCGTGTAAAATAGTCTATCGCAATGGTAATGCAAGTGTACACGACTCAATTAGTAAAGTGATACGAAGTATCGGATATCGTCTCCATAGGGATTGGGCTAATAGCTTCACCTTTGTTTACTGCACGAAAGCAAAGGAAATATTTTAAGAAAGTTGTCACGAGAGTAATAAAGTAAACGTAAATAAAAGAATTGAGATATCAAGATAGAGAGAATGGGCTGGTATTGAATTGCTCAGTAGTGCAGGTATTGCAATGCCTAGAAAATCCAGTTCTGTCGTCGCGCCTGTCGCGGGTAGCACATGTCGCGGCAGCAGTCCGTTGATCGTCGCGGCAGCAAACACACCAACTCAGTACTTCAAGTTTGGCAAGAATCCCAGATCTGCCTTGGCCTATCCCTAGGTCCAAGTTTGTCGATGATCACGTCTTGATGATACCTCCCGGCGTGAATCGAAGGATGAACACCGATGTGTATGAATTCTTCCTTAGCCACTTAACCTTGCCCTATCCCTAGGCACAAGATAGTTCAACTATAAACTAGAGAACTCGCTCTTATTTCTTTTGTATACTTAACTCTCCCGATGCTAAGTAAATGGATAACCTCACAATGCTCTCCCGATGCTCTTGCAAGATATTACTAACCAAAATAAGAGAACTTGAAGTTTATTTTATTGAACTTGGAAAATCCTAAAACAAAACAACCCTTGCAACTAATTTACAAATCAACTCGTGGCCTTAGGGGGTTTTTAGAACATATCGACGGCGGGTAAACGGCGGAGGAGTTTGGTTGTCGGTTATGGGGTATGATGTCTCCTAGGTTAAAATCTATGCCCTTATATAAGCTTTGGGCTCAAGAATTCTAAGTTAACAAGGATTACAACTTTAATTAAAAGTATGATTCTAATAAAGACTTAATCTTCAAGGAATCTACTTTCCAGCCGTCCTCCTTGTTTCTTGGGATTTTCTCTCCTTGAACTTTGGGCTTGACATATCTTTTGATCCGGGGCTTGGAAAAATATATGGTTTTCACACGACAGACGAGCAGAATTTTCTCTATCTATCGAGGTCCATTTCGCTTTTTCTCTCCACAGAACTGCTGTCACCATGCTGTCACGGCGGCACCATGGCAGCATCGTCCTCTTTGTCTGCTTGTCCAGTTCAGCTCTTCTGCTTCTCTGCCCAGCGCCCGCCTTCTCCATCTACTATGGCAGCAACCTGTAAAATCAACCATCTTTTAGTAGAATCCGTGCCTTTAATATATTTGTGATGTTTTGCTGTAAACTAACCTAAATGCAATGCAATGATGCTTGAATGCAGCAGAAATATGGGTTAAAAAGGGTGTAAATAATAGAACTTTTACACACTCAACACAAAAAACTTGTTGCGTGTAAAATAGTCTATCGCAATGGTAGTGCAAGTGTACACGACTCAAGTAGTAAAGTGATACGAAGTATCGGATATCGTCTCCATAGGGATTGGGCTAATAGCTTCACCTTTGTTTTCTGCACGAAAGCAAAGGAAATATTTTAAGAAAGTTGTCACGAGAGTAATAAAGTAAACGTAAATAAAAGAATTGAGATATCAAGATAGAGAGAATGGGCTGGTATTGAATTGCTCAGTAGTGCAGGTATTGCAATGCCTAGAAAATCCAGTTCTGCCGTCGCGCCTGTCGCGGGTAGCACATGTCGCGGCAGCAGTCCGTTGATCGTCGCGGCAGCAAATACACCAACTCAATACTTTAAGTTTGGCAAGAATCCCAGATCTGCCTTGGCCTATCCCTAGGTCCAAGTCTGTCGATGATCACGTCTTGATGATACCTCCCGGCGTGAATCGAAGGATGAACACCGATGTGTATGAATTCTTCTTTAGCCACTTAACCTCGCCCTATCCTTAGGCACGAGATAGTTCAACTATAAACTAGAGAACTTGCTCTTATTTCTTTCGTATACTTAACTCTCCCGATGCTAAGTAAATTGATAACCTCACAATGCTCTCCTGATGCTCTTGCAAGATATTAATAACCAAAATAAGAGAACTTGAAGTTTATTTTATTGAACTGAAAATTCCTAAAACAAAAGAAACCCTTGCAACTACTTTACAAATCAACCCGTGGCCCTAGGGGGGTTTTAAAACATATCGACGACGGATAAACGGCGGAGGGGTTTTTGGATGTCGGTTATGGGGTAATCGGCTATGGGATAAGATATCTCTCTCCTAGGTTAAAATATATGCCCTTATATAAGCTTTGGGCTCAAGTATTCTAAGTTAACAAGGATTACAACTTTAATTAAAAGTAGGATTCTAATAAAGACTTAATCTTCAAGGAATCTACTTTCCAACCGTCCTCCTTGTTTCTTCGGATTTTCTCTCCTTGAACTTTGGGCTTGACATATCTTTTGATCCGGTGCTTGGAAAAATATATGGTTTTCACACGACAGACAGCAGAATTTTCTCTATCTATCGAGGTCCATTTCGCTTTTTCTCTCCACAGAACTGCTGTCACCATGCTGTCACGGCGGCACCATGGCAGCATCGTCCTCTTTGTCTGCTTGTCCAGTTCAGCTCTTCTGCTTCTCTGCCCAGCGCCTGCCTTCTCCGTCAGCTATGGCGGATACCTGCAAAAACATCCATTTTTAGTAGAATATGTGCCTTTATTATATTTGTGATGTTTTGCTGTAAACTGACCTAAATGCAATGAATAATGCTTGAATGCAGTAGAAATATGGGTTAAAAAGGGTGTAAATAATAGAACTTTTACACACTCAACACACCCCCAAACTCAAGTTTTTGCTTGCCCTCAAGCAACTAAGACCTAAAAGAAAAATGAAATATTTTTGTTTTGGCTTTCAAACAGTGGATTTTCCCTTACCCGTCGTTCTTTCCCTATGGCGGCAGCAACCTGTCGGATAATTTAGAATCTGTCCAGAATCTCCCTATAGTCCTCGTGTAGTGTGTGCAGGCTTGTGAACAGTTATATGCCAAGACTCTCTTAGTTTCACTAGAATATTCAACGCTTAACTCGAATTTTTATGCCAAAGTTTATCTTTCTGAAGGTACATTTTCATGCTTCTTTGATTTTCTGTTTTGACTTGATTTTTTTTGTTTTTAAGCTAAAGTTTCACTAGATCCGGTTTTGGGCACCTCTAGCTAACTTCCTAGAGCCGGTTTCGGGCACCTCTAGGGCTATTGAGTCTCTTTTGCTAAACTTCTTTCCTAGAGCTAGTGTTAGGCACCTCTAGGGGCTATTCAAGTGCTAAGCTTCCTATTCTAGTTTGGCTAAAAGAAGTCTAAGCAGTATAACAGTCACAATGGTGTTTAAGTTTTCAGAACTATAGAAAGGCTCTAAACTTCTCCTAAAACTATCCTAAAGTTTCTGCCACGACAGAGCTGTCACGACAGGTAAGTTCAATTCACAGTTTTCAGCCAAAATTTCCAATATTTTCATCTTTTTTAAGAGTAAAAATAAACTAAGTAAAAGACACAACAATTAATTAAAAATATGTACTTAGACTCCATTAAAATGGAGGGTTGCCACCCCCAAACTCAAGGGTTGCATTGCCCTCAATGCAAATGAAAGAAAAAGAAAATGAAGGCAGTACATCACAAAATATAGATAAAGCATGCAGCAAATAAAAAGAAAATAAAAGACAAATTTTAAGCATTGTCTTCACTGCTGCTGCTGACACGGATTTGGCGGCGGATTCTGAGCTGTGGGGCAGGCTGGACTGGTTGCTCTACGACCTGGATGTCAGAGCTGCTGCCGCTGTCCCAAGTGCTGCTGCTGGTGGTGGTGGTGCTGTCCCAGGTCCTCCCAAGTGCTGCTGCTACGAAGGCATCAATGTCATCCGAGGGCGGTCGCTTCATCCCTCGGGCGGATGTGTCGGCCTGAGGGTTGCCGGCTGCCGTCGGGGCAGGTGATGGGGTGGAGGCAGCAGATTGTGTATGAGGTGTGGCAGCTGGTGTAGGTGTGTGGGCGGGGGTGGGGACGATGAAATAGTGGGCGGGGAAGGTGGGAAAGACAACATCGGGATAATGTAAAGTATGGTTAATGAAATGTACCGTGGAGTTGGCAAAATCCCTGATGAATGTCATCAGACCCAGCTGTCTGTCTTCTACCCTCTGAATGGCAGCAAGGATTTGAGTTGATGTGTCTGTCGGAGCAGCTGTTGCGGCAGGTTTAGTGTTGGGCTCCTCAGATGATTCTGATGGGGCGACATTAGGGTTGACGGAAGAGATGGAGGTTGCTACTGTCAGCTCCATGAGGCTGATAATATTCTTGTCTGTCCAGCCCCGTCCCTTCACTAGTCGATCGGTGGTGGCTTCTGGTACGGCAGAGCGGCGGCAAAGGGATGTAATCAGGAAGGGCAGGCAGAGGAGGGCTGTTAATTTGTGCGTGCAGTCCAAGATACTCTCCCTCATGTAGCGTCCCACATTTATGGGCCGGATGTTCATGATTGAGTGGATTAGGGCTAGCCTCTACTGGTCCACTATGGTATGATGGGAGGACGGCAGAATCCGCTTCTTGATGAAAGCGTTCCATAATTTGGCTTCTGGAAGCAGCTGCCCCCTTCTTACGGTGTTGGGATTTTTCTTGCTCGTGTTCCATTCAGTTCCTTCTTCTGTCACTTCTGCCATGACAACATCGAAGGCCGCGGTGTCGAGGGTGTCCAGGAACTGCTGGTGGGCATCGTCGTTGGGGCCGAAGTGAAGGCCATAGAAAGAGTTGATGCGCTTGGCTTTGAACTGCACTTCTGTCCCTCGGACAGTCACTTCTGTTGCCGTCCTACTGCCGATGGCAGCATAGAATTCCCTTACCAGTGTCTCATTCATCTCTGCTGGTTGCTCTACGAATGTTTCCCACAAGAGGGCCCTAATCGTCCTTGCGATGAAAGGCTTGAGGCCCATATTGACTGCTTTTGGAGCGTAGATGAAGCCCCGTTCTTCCCATATATCTCTCGTTGCAAAGGACGGTGGAGGAGTTACTGTCGGTGGAGAATTTGAAGCAGCACTGTGGCGGGTTCTTCTAGAAGACATGTTAGTTGCAAGGGTTGTTGAAAGTAAAAGAAAGCAAATGAACACTAAAGGGGGAGAGAAAGTAAGAAAAGCAGAAGTGAATGAAAATGAAAATGAAACGGGGTTTTATAGAGAAAGAGTTGCTGCCCGTTTAATGCTGTAACGGCAGGAGTGAATAACGGAGCGACTGTTGAGCTTTAGCGTGTCTGACGCGTCTGACACCTATTTATGCGTCTGGTACGCGTCTGTCACACGTTTCTGCGTCTGCCGTGACAGTCTGATGACAACCTCTCTTATCCGTGTCTGCGGCGGCAGCTGGAACGACAGGCTTCAATATTGGGCTTTGTTGGGCTGATGGATGGATGGTGGGCTTGGGTCACTTCTCCTATTCTTCTTGACTCCTTTATTTCCTAAAAACAGAAAACATAAAAACATTATAAAATAAACCTAATTTCCTAATAAATAATAAATAATAGAAATAAATAAAATTAAAATTTAGGTTAAATTAGGGATGCCTTGTGGGGCATCTCCTAAGGAAACCACTTACTGTATTCATGGGGCTTCAGTCCCCTGATAATGCTTGAGGCACTGTCCGTTGACTTTGAATTGGTGCCCGTCTTTTAATGATCGGATTATGATGGCACCATGGGGAAAAACTTGTACGACTTGGAATGGGCCAGACCATCTAGATTTTAGCTTCCCTGGGAAGAGTTTCAGTCTAGAATTGAACAACAATACAAGCTGCCCTGGGCAGAACTGTCGTGGCAGCAACTTTCTATCATGCCACTTCTTAGTTTTCTCCTTGTAAATTCTTGCATTGTCGTAGGCCATTGTTCTTATTTCGTCAATCTCGTTCAGATCTAACCGCCTTTTCTGGCCTGCCTTGTCCAAGTCCATATTCACTGCCTTGATTGCCCAGTATGCCCTGTGCTCTATCTCGACAGGAAGATGACAGGTTTTCCCATAAATCAATCTGTATGGAGACATGCCCAGTGGAGTCTTAAAAGCTGTCCTATATGCCCATAATGCATCACTGAGGAGTAAAGACCAGTCTTTCCTAGTTGGCTTAACCATCTTCTCAAGAATGTTCTTAACTTCCCTATTGGATATCTCAGCTTGTCCATTGGTCTGTGGGTGGTATGCTGTCGCGATTCGATGCTTGACACCATATTTCTTCAGGGCGGCAGCAATAACCCTATTGTCAAAATGTCACCCTTCATCACTGATTATCGCCTTAGGGATGCCGAACCTAGAAAAGATGTTTTTGTGTAGAAATTTTTGTACTGTCTTGGCATCATTCCTTTGTGTAGCGATAGCTTCAACCCACTTAGAGACATAATCCACTGCTAGGAGGATGTATAGATTTCCACATGAAGATGGGAAAGGTCCCATAAAATCAATCCCCCAAACGTCGAAGATCTCGACTTCTAGAATGTTCTGCAGTGGCATCTCGTTTCTCCTCGAGATGTTACCTGTCCGCTGGCACCTGTCACAGTTCTTGTAGAAGTCTCGTGCATCTTTATACAGTGTCGGCCAGTAGAACCCTGACTGCAGCACCTTGGCAGCAGTTTTGTTGCCTCCTTAGTGACCTCCATATTGTGAAGCATGACAGTGATGGAGAATGTCTTCTTGCTCTTCTTGTGGTACACACCTCCTTATAACTTGATCCGCACATAGTTTGAAAAGAAGAGGTTCGTCCCAATAATAATGCCTAACATCATTTTGGAACCTCTTCCTGGCTTGATAATTAAGATCAGAAGGAAGTATTCCGCTAACTATAAAATTAACGAAATCAGCATACCAGGGAAGTTCAGAAGACTTACCTGCCGCCATTGCTGTTGCGGCAGCGACTGCGGCAGCAAAGAGCTGCTCATCTGGGAAGGTCTCCAATATGTTTGTCTCATCTATTGGCAAACTCTGTCCCTTCTCCAATCTTGACAAGTGATCTGCCACCTGATTTTCTGTCCCTTTTTTGTCTTTGATTTCAAGGTCGAACTCTTGCAATAGCAGGATCCACCGTATCAATCTAGGCTTTGCATCCTTCTTTGCGAACAAATATTTCAGGGCAGAATGGTCTGTGTGTATTATTACTTTCGTCCCAAGGATGTAAGAACGAAACTTGTCGATGGAGAACACCACAGCTAATAACTCCTTTTCTGTGGTGGTGTAGTTCACTTGGGCGTCATTCAGTGTCTTGCTGGCATAGTATATGACATGAAATAGCTTATCTCTGCGCTGCCCGAGTGCTGCCCCGACAGCATAATCTCAAATGGCTGTGTCCAGTCTGGTGGCTGTACTATTGGGGCTGTTACGAGCTTTTCCTTCAGAACCTTGAATGCTTCAGTACATTCATCATTAAAGTCAAAGGGTCGGTTATGCTCCAAAAGATGACATAAGGGCTTGGTGATTTTTGAGAAATTTGCAATGAATCTTCTATAAAAACCAGCATGCCCTAAGAAACTTCTAATGCCCTTGACTGTGGTCGGCGGCGGCAGTTTTTCAATCACTTCTATTTTGGCCATGTCGACTTCTATGCCACGGCAGCTAATCTTATGGCCAAGGACTATCCCTTCATCCACCATAAAGTGGTATTTTTCCCAATTCAATATGAGGTTTGCTTTTTCACATCTTTCAAGTACCTTTTGTAGATTGCCGAGGCAGCTCTCAAAATCGTCTCCAAAGACTGAAAATCATCCATAAATATCTCAAGGAAGTCCTCTACCATATCGTAGAATATAGCCATAATGCACCTTTGGAAGGTGGCGGGTGCATTGCATAATCCAAACGGCATTCTCCTAAAAGCATACGTTCCATAGGGGCATGTGAAGGTCGTTTTTTCTAGATCCTCCGGTGCGATAGCAATTTGATTATAACCTGAATAACCATCAAGAAAACAATAGTAAGGTTTACCCGCTAATCTATCAAGCATTTGATCAATAAAGGGTAAAGGAAAGTGGTCCTTTCGGGTAGCTTTGTTAAGCTTCCGATAGTCCATACAAACCCTCCAACCGGTCACAGTCCTAGTTGGGATTAACTCGTTGTTTTCATTGGTCACCACGGTCATTCCTCCTTTCTTGGGAACGCATTGCACCGGGCTCACCCATTTGCTGTCAGAGATGGCGTAAATAATACCAGCATCTAATCATTTGATTATCTCTTTACGGACCACCTCTTTCATCGCATGGTTTAGCCGCCTTTGAGCATCTATAGTCGGCTTATGATCTTCCTCTAAAAGGAATTTGTGCATGCATAACGCCGGACTAATGCCTTGAATATCAGCTATCGTCCATCCAATTGCCTTCTTGTGCTGTCGCAGCATGCCTACTAGCTGTCGTTCCTGTTCCTGTGGCAGCTTAGAAGAGATGATTACAGGCAACGTATCATTTGAACCAAGAAAAACGTATTTTAGCTGCCCTGGCAGGGGCTTTAGTTCTAAGGCATGTGGTTCAACAGTAGATGGCTTTTGGATTGCATGGTTATCCGAAGTGTAATTCAAAGGTTCGAATAACTTACCTGGACGATCGCCTATCCAGTTTACCTCCTCCTGATCTTCAGTATCAGATGTATCAGAGTCAGAGGAGTTGCTGTCGTGACAGCCCTGTAGGTGGCTGTCGCGGCAGTGCCCGCTTTTTATGTCGTGACAGCCCGACCAGATGCAGGGTTGATCAAGGATAACTTCAGTGATAGCCTTGCATTCCTCGTCTGCATCAGCATGCTTCATTGCTTGGAGAACATTCAACTTAATCTCTTGGTCATTCACTCTCATGGTGAGTTCTCCTTTTTCCACATCAATCAATGATCTTCCCGTGGCTAAGAAGGGTCGCCCAAGGATGATTGGTGTGTTTTCGTCTGCTTCACAATCTAAAACAAGAAAGTGAGTAGGAAAAATAAATTTATCCACTCTTACTAGAATATCTTCGATTTTTCCTTCTGGATGAACGTAAGAGCGGTCTGCAAGCTGCAGGATTACTGTCGTGGGTCGCGCCTTTCCAATACCTAATTTCTGAAAAACAGATTTTGGCATTAAATTAATACTAGCACCAAGATCACAAAGTGCCTTACCCACGTATTTATCTCCGATTATACAAGGTATGATGAAGCTCCCCGGATCCTTCTTTTTCTGGGGTGGCTGCCGATGAAGAATACTCATGCAACCATCTGCCATCCTTACCGTTTCAAATTCCCACAGTTTATATTTCTTTAACATGACATCCTTGAGAAATTTGGCGAAACCGGGCATCTCCCTAACGGCATCTAACAGTGGAATATTAATATGAACCTGCTTAAAAATATCATAAATCTTTTTAAGTTGAGATTCTTGCTTAGCTTGCTGTATCCGTTGAGGAAAAGGAGGTGGGGGACGATAATCAGCAATACGTTCTTCCCACTGCATACGAATCTGAGGAGGTTTGGGTTCATCATTTATCTCATCTGTCGCTTCTACTGTCGTGACAGGCTCATCGGCAGCAGTCTGTTTGTTACCTGTCGTGGCAGCTCCCTCGGCAGGTCCATTCAAGGCTGGTTCCTTTACTGTTTCAGCTTCCTTTTCCGGCCCTGGTAGTTTCTTCCCACTCCTAGTAGTTATGGCCTTACATTGCTCATGTGTGGGCTGCCTAGCATTTTCAGTATTACTAGGGAATCCTCCAGTCTGCCTCGGCTTAATATGCTGGGAAACCTGACCCATTTGTATCTCCAAAGATTTCAGAGTAGCTTCATGATTTGTCATCCGCATCTCTGTTTTGTCCATGAATGTCTCTGTTTTCTTGACAAACTGATTCATATTCTCAATATAAGTACCTGTCTGAGACATAAAAGTGGCCAGAGTCTGTTCCAGTATACTGCTTGTGGCAGTTGGTGGCTGTTGTTGCTGCTGCGGCGGCAGTTGCTGTCGCGTCAGCAATCTAGGTCCTCCCTGATTCTGATTATGTGCTTGGGGATTCAGGGCATTGTTAGGATTGCTTCAAGAAAATTTAGGATCCTTCCTCCAATTGGGACTATAGTTGTTGGAGTTGTAATTCGGCTTGTTGTAATTTCCAACATACTTTCCCTCTTCTAACTGTATTGGACATTCTTCCGAACTATGTTTTCCCTCACAGATGTCACATACCTCCTCGACAGCAAATTCATGTTGTGTATTATCATTCAATAACCTTTTCATTGCTTTAGTAAGGAATGCTACCTGTGATTTCATCGTGTTGTCGACCTCATAGTCCTTGACAGCTAGTACCCGTTTACCCCCTCTTCTTGCTGTCGGAAACTGCTCCTCATTCTTAGCCAGATTTTTCAAAACTTGTATTGCCTCGTCTGGATCTTTATCCTATAATAGTCCATTTGCTGCTGAATCAATTCGAATACGAGTTTGTAAGTTGGCAGCATTATAAAACTTTGTTACCTGATTCCAGACGGGGAATCCATGCATAGGGCATTTCCGTAGAAGAGTAGTGAATCTGTCCCAGGCCTCGTGCATTGGCTCGTCGTCTTCCTGTTGAAAAGTAGCAATTTCATTACGTAATCGCTCATATAAATGCGAAGGATTAAAACGAGATAAAAATTCACGAGATAAATCTGCCCAAGTTCTAATTGAACCCGGCGTAAGTTTATTCCACCAAGTTTTTGCTCTGTCCCTCAATGAATGGGGAAATAACCGAAGCCTCAGTATCTCCGGATTGACTCCTGGCAGTCTAAACGAACCACAGATCTCCTGGAACGTTTTTAGATGCTCCCTAGCATCATCTGTAACAGCACCACTAAACTGCCCGACATTGTTGATCATACTAAACATGACATGTTTCAGCTCGAAGTTATCAACATCTATGTCCGGCAGCGTGGTTTCCAGCTCTACATGATCGTTCAACATGTAGTCACGACATGTCCGTCGTCCGACGGCGGCAGGGTTATCAGCAGGCGGTATAACATCGCCAGCAGGTGGGTCGTCGGCCATCTTCTCTAGCTGTTCTTCAAGGTACTTGTTCCTGGCTAAAAGGTGACGAATTTGTTTCTTGAGATTGAAGGAACGTTCAACTTCCGGATCTAATGGATATTCAGGATCTTCACCTCTTTTAGATCTGCGCATAAACAAGAAAACCTTGTGAAAAGCAAGAGTTGAAAGCACCAAGAAAAAATAAAAATAAAAACAAAAATAAAAACAAAATAAATAAAAATAAAAATAAAAACAAAAAGTGCAATAAAAGAAAGGTAGAGTTATGTTGCCAATCCCCGGCAACGGCGCCAAAAACTTGTTGCGTGTAAAATAGTGTATTGCAATGGTAGTGCAAGTGTACACGACGCAAGTAGTAAAGTGATACGAAGTATCGGATATCGTCTCCACAGGGATTGGGCTAATAGCTTCACCTTAGTTAATGCACGAAAGCAAAGGAATTATTTTAAAAAAGTTGTCACGAGAGTAATAAAGTAAACGTAAATAAAAGAATTGAGATATCAAGATAGAGAGAATGGGCTGGTATTGAATTGCTCAGTAGTGCAGGTATTGCAATGCCTAGAAAATCCAGTTCTGTCGTCGCGCCTGTCGCGGGCAGCACCTGTCGCGGCAGCAGTCCGTTGATCGTCGCAGTAGCAAACACACCAACTTAGTACTTCAAGTTTGGCAAGAATCCCAGATCTGCCTTGGCCTATCCCTAGGTCCAAGTCTGTCGATGATCACGTCTTGATGATACCTCCCGGCGTGAATCGAAGGATGAACACCGAAGTGTATGAATTCTTCTTTAGCCACTTAACCTCGCCCTATCCCTAGGCACGAGATAGTTCAACTATAAACTAGAGAACTTGCTCTTATTTCTTTCGTATACTTAACTCTCCCGATGCTAAGTAAATAGATAACGTCACAATGCTCTCTCGATGCTCTTGCAAGATATTAATAACCAAAATAAGAGAACTTGAAGTTTATTTTATTGAACTGAAAATTCCTAAAACAAAAGCAACCCTTGCAACTACTTTACAAATCAACCCGTGGCCCTAGGGGGGGTTTTAGAACATATCGACGGTGGGTAAACGGCGGAGGGGTTTTTGGTTGTCGATTATGGGGTAATCGGCTATGGGATAAGATATCTTTCTCCTAGGTTAAAATATATGCCCTTATATAAGCTTTGGGCTCAAGTATTCTAAGTTAACAAGGATTACAACTTTAATTAAAAGTAGGATTCTAATAAAGACTTAATCTTCAAGGAATCTACTTTCCAGCCGTCCTCCTTGTTTCTTGGGATTTTCTCTCCTTGAACTTTGGGCTTGACATATCTTTTGATCCGGGGCTTGGAAAAATATATGGTTTTCACACGACAGACGAGCAGAATTTTCTCTATCTATCAATGTCCATTTCGCTTTTTCTCTCCACAGAACTGCTGTTATCATGCTGTCACGGCGGCACCATAGCAGCATCGTCCTCTTTGTCTGCTTGTCCAGTTCAGCTCTTCTGCTTCTCTGCCCAGCGCCTGCCTTCTCCGTCAGCTATGGCGGATACCTGCAAAAACAACCATTTTTAGTAGAATCTGTGCCTTTATTATATTTGTGATGTTTTGCTGTAAACTGACCTAAATGCAATGAATAATGCTTGAATGCAGTAGAAATATGGGTTAAAAAAGGGTGCAAATAATAGAACTTTTACACACTCAACAATGTTTGAGTGGGTTGTAATGTCAAAAACCAGCAATTTCTGCTGTCACTGGGCAAGGTGTATCGAAACACCCTCACCTGTTCCGAAACAGGGGCCTGTAATGGCCATGGTGGTTCGGAACGGATGATGCTGTTTTGAAACAGTTTGGCTACTGGTGAAGCCTGTTTCGATACTGGTCTCAGAACATACCCGAGTACCAAAACGGTCAACACCGTTTCGATACGAGCGTTTCGGTACGGAGGGTGGGCGTTCCGATAAAGTTGACTGTTGGATGCTGATTTGAATTGTTTTAAGTTTCCATGCTTTACATTTTAGTCCTGAATGTTGTGGATGCAATTGCTTGAGCATGGGATGTCTTTTTAAGCTGAAACTTGACAGAGAAGCATGTAACATGATTAATTTCAAATTGGTAAACCTAAAATCAGCTAAGTCCTTCTAATTTCCAAAAAATTACATTTTGGTCCCGAAACGCGTAATTTGTGCAATTGAGTCCCTAAATGTTTTCCGATCGCTGTGCCTTTCTCATCCATGATTCGTGAGTATTCACATAGGCTTAATGTGCATCTAGATAAGATTAAAATAAAAAAGGGTCGTTAATCAAGGTTGACTTTGGTTTTCCCCGTGTAATCTTCGTAGTTCGGGTCAAGCATCTAGGCCGGCCTAAGGGGGTTACAATCTGACACTATAGACTTTGGCACCCAGTGTAACTGCACAATCTCAGCAATATACAGCTCTGCAAGCTTATCCAAGGTATACATAATATGCATATGCAAGAAATGTGCACACTTCGTAAGGCGGTCAACAATCACCCAAACTGAATTCTTCTCCGATGGTGACAAAGGAAAACCAGACACAAAATCCATGGTAATCCTTTCCCATTTCCATTCCGGGATTTTCAAAGGTTGCCACAACCCAAAAGGTACCTGATGTTCAGCCTTCACTCGCTGACACACCATGCACTTACTAACGAATTCGGCAACATCTTTTTTCAACCCCACACAGTTGTACTCATCTTTCAAATCACGATACATCTTTGTACTACCAGGATGCATAGAGAAAGGACTACATTGAGCTTCAGTCAGAATAGTGCACCTCAACTCAACGATATTCGGCACCACTATCCGACTCCCAAAACACAGAACACCATCACCATTAAAACTGAAATCCAAAGGCTTACCCTCTTCAATATCTTGAACATGAGGGACAAGAGAATCATCTAGCAACTGCTTGTCCTTGATCAACTGGATCAAGGATGGTTTCACTAGCAATTCAGCAACAAGACCACCATCTCGCGATATGCTCAAGCGAGCAAACATCGCCCTCAACTCCACAACCACTTTTCTTCTCAAAGCATCGGCCACCACATTGGCCTTTCTCGGGTGATACTCGATCGACAAATCATAGTCCTTAAGAAACTCTACCCATCGACGTTGCCTAAGATTTAATTCGTTCTGAGACATAAGATACTTTAAGCTCATATGATCCGTGAACACCACACACTTCTCGCCATATAGATAATGCCTCCAAATCTTCAAGGCAAACACTACAGCCGTAAGCTCAAGATCATGAGTAGAGTAGTTACGCTCATGCACCTTCAACTGCCTAGATGCATAGGCTACTACCTTACCTTCCTGCATCAACACACAACCCAAACCAACAATGGACGCATCACTATAGACCACAAACTCCTTACCAGACTCAGGTTGAATCAGGACAAGAGCTTGCGTCAAAGCTTCCTTCAGCTTCTCAAAAGCATGCTCCTTCGCATCCGTCCACTCAAAGCGAACACTATTCTGAAACAACTTGGTCAAAGGTGCAACAATCTTTGAGAAACCCTCGACAAACCTACGGTAATATCCAGCCAAACCGAGAAAACTTTGCACCTCTGTCACCGACTTAGGCACCTTCCAGCTCATCACTGCTTCAACCTTATGTGGATCAACACGAATACCCTCAGCCGAAACAACATGCCCAAGGAAGACCACCTCCTTAAGCCAAAACTCACACTTACTTAGCTTGGTATACAACTAGTTCTCCAACAACGCTTGCAAAACTATCCTCAAGTGTCCATCTTGATCCTCCTCGGTACGAGAGTACACAACGATATCATCAATGAACACCATTACAAACTGATCCAAGAACTCTTGGAACACACGATTCATCATGTCCATGAAAGCAAGAGGTGCATTGGTCAAACCAAACGACCTCACCAATAACTCATATTGCACGTACCTTGTCCGAAAAGTCGTCTTAGGTACGTCCACATCCTTCACCTTCAACTAGTAATACCCTGACCTCAAGTCTATCTTAGAAAACACTGAGGCTCCTCGAAACTGATCAAAAAGATCATCAATCCTTGGTAAAGGGTACTTATTCTTAATTGTCAACTTGTTCAGTTGCCGATAATCTATACACATCCGCATTGTCCCATCTTTCTTCTTTACAAACAACACCGGTGCACCCCAAGGTGACACACTCGGCCGGATAAACCCTCTATCAAGCAACTCCTGAAGTTGCATTTTCAGCTCTTTCAGCTCTTTAGATGCCATGCGATAAGGAACGATGCACACCGGAGTCGTATTTTCATATAACTCGATACCAAACTCAACTTCTCTGTTTGGTTGCAACCCAGGAAATTCTTCCAGAAAGACACTTGAAAAATCGCAAACGGGTCTGATGTCCTTCACACGTACATCCTTTGAACCAGGATTCATCACATATGCAAAATAAGCCTCACAACCCAACCTTAGCATACGGCTTGATTCCAAGGCCGAAATCACATTAGACAAGAATTTCACATTCTCGCCTACTATCACAACCTCATAATCATCAGCAAGCTTTAAGGTGACTCGCTTAACATCAAAGTCAACCACTACTCTATGCTCAAACAACCAATCCATATCAATGATCACATCAAAACCATATAAGGGTAACTCCATTAAATCCACAAAGAAAACATGACCCTGAACAGATAAGGGACACCTCCGATACAACTTCTTAGTGACTACAGTCTCACCAAAGGAACTAGTCACTTGCATTCCTACTTCAAGCAACTCAGCAGATATATCAAGCAAATGTGCATGCTCACTCAATATATAAGAATGCGTGGATCCAGAATCAATCAAAGCCAACAATGATAAAGACTGAAGAACAAAGGTACTTGCGATGACATCAGTATCATTACGCTCCTCGCGCTGAGCATAGACCCTCACAGGACAACCTCCCTCAGGCCGAACTGATATAACATGAGCAATGCCTTGCTACCCCTCATCTCTCCTCTGGAATTTCTCTCGGACGCGCCCATGGCCTCTCTGAGGTGCAGCCACAGTTGGTGCACGTCCATGGCCTCCACCAACAAACAGAGGACACTCACGCCTCATATGATCTGCTGAACCACAGTTCCAGCAGGAATTTCCTGTTACCACAACAGGAGCTTGTACCTCTATAGCTGCACGTGGACAACCTTGCCTCAGATGGTCCCTCGATCCACAGGTCCAGCACGTGTGCTGCTCAGACCTCACTCGGCCTGCTTGAGCCTGACCACCCCGTCCTGGAGCACCTCGCCTCACCTCAGGTTGATGTCTTCTACCACAACCTCTCTTGCTCCGTCCACCTCCGGAACTATACTAAGCTGCTCTCTTCCCGGAGCCAGAGCCAACGCTACGGGATGCCAGACCCAAGTTCTGCTCGATGTCCTTAGCTCGACATACAAGCACATCAAAATCCGTGTAGACTGTAGCCAACATATAAGTCTTCACTTCCTGCACTAGCCCATATCGGAAGCGATCACAACGATGCCTCTCACTCAGCATCAACTCGGGGGTGTATTGATTCAAACGTATGAACTGAACCTCGTACTCAGCCACCGAGAAACTCCCCTGAACAAGAGACATGCATTCGCGCTTCTTCTCATCCAAGTATCTCACTCCGAGATACTTCCTCTTAAAGGTATTTCTGAAAAACTCCCAATCTACCTCATTGGGTTCCATACAATCGGTGATAGTTGTCCACCAACTATAAGCGTCACCCTATAGCAGAGAAACCATGCATCCCAGCTTGCACACATCGTTACATCCCATTTGATCCATAATACGGATCCTGCTAGCTAACCATGCTTTCGACGCCTCAGGAGACATTCCATAGAACTCAACAGCTTCTAAACTCCTCAGCCTTTCCAAAGGCAAACCCACCAGCCCAGCTGCACGGGCCTGAACATGCGCTCCGGCTACCATAGCCTGAAACGCTCCGGTGACCGCCTCAAGTAGTGGCGCTAGATCACCCAATCCTGGACCAGCTTGTCCTTGTTGCTCCGGCTCTCCACCCCCAGGTGGTGGCGGAGGAGGTAAGTTTCCACCAGGAGGAACATCAGCTCCTGGGTTACCCTGATCACCCTGCTCAGCCACAGGCACTACCGTGTTCAACTTAAGCTCTCTCCTCAGACCCATAGTACTATTTTTAACAAGGCATAACATCAAAACAAAGCAAACCATGATTTAGGCCAACCTCAAGCAAGGATCCAAGTTCACAAAAACATTTAACTAGTGTAATAAGGCAATGGGCACCCCATTTTCCTCAAGCATAACATAGCATATCATATACATCATGCTTTACATCATCCAAAAACAACATGTATTTTTATCATAACATCAGCATGCAATCATATCTAGCTCACATATGATTCACAACAATCAAGCATGGCATAAGCTCCAACATTGAACCAAAATCATACTTTTTCAAACAACATACATCAAAACATTCCAATTTCACTTACCGTCATCCCCCATTCTTTTGTAACCTGGCTCTGATAGCAACAAATGTAACCCCCTCATCTAGGTCTAGACGCCCGACCCGAACTAAGAAGATTACACAGGGAAAACCAAAGTCAACTCGTAAAATTCAACCTCGATTAATGACCCTTTTTTTCTTTTTATCTTCTCTAGATGCACATTATTATCCTATGTGTTCAGCAAGGCACTTAGAAGAAAACGACACAGCGATCGGAGATCATTTAGGGGTTCAATTAAATACTTTTGACTTTTAAGGACCAAATTGTAATTTATAGAAAATACAAGGACTTTTCTATTTTAAAGTTACCAATCCATAATTAATCATGTAACATGCCAGCATGTCAAATTTCATCTCAAACAGATCATTCAAACTCAACTAATTGAACAAACATAAATTAGGGACTAAAATGCATAAATTCAGAACTTTAGAGATTCCCTTAACTGAAAAATACCTAACCCGTATCGATACACTTCTCCCGGTAACGATACGCAAATCGACAATAGAAAACTTTGGGAAATAGGTATCGATACGCCCAAGCCCGTATCGAAACGTCCTTCAAACATTTGCCTAGGCGTATCGATACACGGGCAAACTGTATCGGTACACCTAAGCTCAAAAGCTTGGTTTTGGCCTTAGCATATCGATACCCGACCTCGTGTATCGATATACATACCAGAGATGCACTTCTAAACACCATTGAAATTCATTTAACCATAGCTAAACAAACTTAGATCATATATACAAGCTATAAACATCTTACTAAACATGTAGGCATCAACAAACATCATGTCATAACCATCAAGCACATCATATCATGGAGGATAATTAGCTATTCAAGCATGCCTTAGAGATATAGACCATGACATCGTCAAAACACCACAAGCAAACCATAAACCATCTAGAGGCCATTTACAAATCGAAAATCAGAAATCGAACATACTTAAGGTGTTAAACATTACCAACAAAATCAGAGTAGAAATCCCACCCATTACCTCTTATTACACTAAGGATAAACCACATACATTGTTTAGCCAAAAACTCTTGGAATCCCCTTGCTCTTAGACTGCCTTGATTACTCAATTCTATGCATTGATGAAACAAATGAGCGTAAGCATAAAGCTTAGTGAGAATCTCTAAAACCAAACATTCATCAATGCATTTTATAAAACCAACATATCATCTTTTGCAAACTCACGCCTTCCTTTAAAACATGCTCTTCAAAGCATCAATGCACTTTTAAAACCACATGCTCATAGCATCATTAAAAACAACAGCAAAATCCTTTGCTCAGGCTCAACCAAGCATCCCATGCATTCTAGCATAACTCACAAGCATCTCATGCTTTAATCATTAATCATCAACATTATATTGGCTCGCAAGTGATCAATCTCAAACCATATCAAAATCAACACAATTGACACAATCGGATACGCGGATTACAAGCGTTGTCCCACACGCTTCATACATACTACCAGACTACACAAGGTGGAGATATATGGCACAATCACAACCCCTCAACACCCGTGATGGAGATTAATGGCACAATCATAACCCCTCAACATCACTCATCGTTAGTTGTATAATTCCACTAACGACAGTACGAGACACATACCACAAGACTCACTCATGGGATTAAACCATCCATCGTTGTGATCTTAGCCTCAATCGTTAGGGTACTTGGATGAAGATTACGGCACAATCACAACCTCTCGACATCCAAGGTGACTTTATTCACGGTGCACCCAGTCCTATAGCCGTCTAACTATATCTGGTTAAAGTAACCAAAAACCATTTCCATCACATGCCAATATAATCATTCAACATCATTATTTCACTGTTTTTCAAGCATAAATTGCAATGCAATTTTCTGAAGCATAAACATGCTCAAATTCAAATGCATATGTCTCACAAATCCAAGGATCACCTACCACGTGCATTCTTAAAAAATGGCATTAAAACCAGCATCAACAATGCTTAAAACATGTTTTAAAACAGTAATCAAAACCACATTCAATCAAGTGCATTTCCAACAAAAACATAGCACATTCTGAGAGAGACTTTCGAATCACTTACTCTTGATCTTAGCTAAGTGTATCAAACTTACACTAAGCTCCCAAGACCACGCTCAAAGCGTTACAAAGCTGGAAATCCATTTCCACTCACCGATACACGAAACTTCGCTTGCCGACACGAAGATCACCCATCCGAAGCCTCAAAAAATGCTTCGTCTTCTTCCGGATCAAGATCCCTTGTTTTTAGATCACCAAAACAGAGATCCAAGTGCATTAAAATGCATTTCAACACCAGCAACTAAACACAAACTCGTTGCTCACAAAACTACACCAATTTACCCATTCGAAACAACCAGAAACTCAACAGATTGCTTCCTAAACCAAGCTCAGCCAACATACATCACTTTCAACCATTTATAAGCATCAAAACACATCTAAAAAGAACTTAAACCCATCCTTTTACCTCCATCAAACCTAAAATAGAGCTCATCCATACCAATCCGAAAATCAAGATTTAAATCACAATTTTGCAAGATTTTGATCTTAAATCAAAACTATTATCAAATATCAGCCAAGAACAACATTTAGAAGTCAAAGATCTTGGGAATTTCAATAAAGAACCTATATTGAAGGTTGAGAACGAGATTTACCTCCAATCCTTGCCTTCCTTAGTGATTGTCAAGTTTTTCCTTCACAAAGCTTGATGAATTTGAAGATAGTTCTTGAAAATGAGTTAGAAATCAAAGAAAGAGTGTTTGGGAGAAAAGAAATTTGGAGAAAAGAGTTGAGAAATTGGTTTTGCTGAAATGAGAGGTTGTTACGTGAAATGAAATCTAAATTCTTATTTTAACAATTTTAATTAAATAAAATTATTTTTATTATAATAATCCAAAATTATTTTAAAACACATGTCAATTTAAGGAATGTGAAATTGCACCATAGTTCCCTAAGGATTCTAAGATTTTGAATACTTTTGAAATTTTGTAATTTTCCACAGTTTTGAAACTTTACATTTTGGTCACTATCCAAAACGTACCACTTTCGAAACTCTTTTTGTAAAATTGATTTGACCAACCCATAAAACATGACTTTATTGGATTTTAGCAATTTTTACCATATTTTTATCCCTTCCTGATCCTTGATTTCCTTAAATCACCTAACACGATTCGAACCGTTTCCGACCGGTCCAATCCATTGTCTAAAACATCTAAGCCCAAAACCAGGGCGTTACAATAAACACAAGGAGTATGTTGACTCCATGACTGTTGCCAAGCGAAAGAAGCTGATGGTAGAACTGCGTGAGCCTAACACGGAATAGATTGTTTCATCAAAGACACACCGGACGGTGAAACGACTGGTATTGAAGCCACCAATGCGAGACTGGAATCATTTCATCAAGGAAAATTTGTTGCCTACATCTCAGAATGAGACCATCTCAGAAGAACGGCTGATTTTGTTGCACTCCATCATCAAAGGACACAAGATCAACATTGACAAATTCATCATCGATGAGACTTATAAATGTGTGTTGTGAAATGCTTGATGAAGATTGAGGCCAAATAATAAAAAGGACGACAATCATAACTATCATATGTAAAAATCTCACGGCTTTTGAGACAAAGGAAAAGGGCAAAGAAAAGACCAGAACCACCACGCCAAAGCCAAAGCCAAAGGTAGACTCGAGCAGTGTGCTAGAGACCACACTAGGAAGTTCAGAATCTAATGTTACCATTCTTGTGTCCCTTATGCAAGTTGATTCTGCTAGCACCAATTCCTCCTCTGAGTTGGAGGACATTCCTGCCAAGAAACCAAAGCCTGCGCCAGTTACACCGCCAACAGACCCTGCCAAGAAGAAGGAGGATGTTGGAGCCTCCACTACCGCTTCAAAGCAGGGCTAGAAAGGGAAGAAAAGAATGGCCCCTAAACGTGGGAGCCTAACCATGAGGATGACCCGTGCCAGAAAAGAAGAAGAAGAGCGTGCCAAACTGGAGGAGGAGGTCTCCGAAGGGGAGTCTTCTTCTACTTAACTCTATTGCATTTCATTCTTGCATCTTCATGTTCATGCATTTTTTTTGTTTTTCTTGTATATGTGTGTTGTTTCATGCATTGAGGACAATACACATCTTGGGTTTGGGGTGTTCATTTTCTCACATTATTACATGCATTTGACGTTTAAATTTTTTGTTTGCCATGTAGTTCATGTAGTGTAGTTTCATATCGAACCATAAAAAAAGTGAAAAAGAAAATTTTTACTCGGCCAAAATTTGAAGTTTGTTAACAATTGGTTATGCAAGCTTATTTTGATCCTAGTTGTTTGCCCAATGTTGAATTTTTAATCTTCAGTTTGTCATGCCAGTAGATAGTATGCCAAGTTGCTTGCCAATTGATCTCTAGTTTAGGAAATTGATTTACACTTCGCACGTGGTATATATCTAGTTCACTAGCAAACTTAGACTATTTGAAACCATGCTCAGATTTAAAATAAAGAATGCCAGGGTAAAAGAAAATAAGGCAACAATGTTCTACCATGGCAATAAAAAATGAACTCTCCTCTACTTTAGGGATAATAAGTTACTTGGGGCTTCGTGATATGCTACCTGTTAGTTCTCAAGTCCAAAACCCTAGAGTATGAGTTGAAGAGAAAGCCTAGTGATGTCTGGAATAAGGTGGGGGTTCGTGGTATGCTCTCTCTGGATAAGGTGGTGCCAAGTGAAGTTGGCAACGTTGTGCCAAGCTTGGATGCCAAGGTGACATCAGCATGATGACGTAGCCTGATAAGCTATCATACCGACCTGATAAGATGTCAAAATGATCGGATAGAGCTCTATCTCTTATCTTTTGATCATTTCAAATTAAAATACAAAGGCTTTTCTCATGCTTTCCCACACATGCCTATATAAAGACAACCGAATTGAGCACATGGAAAGAGGGAGAGACGAAAAAGCAACGTGAAGACTTAGAGTGATCGAAGTGAGGTGTTGGAGTGACCGGCAAGTGACGGTCGGCTGCACCGACGAAGGGTGGTTCAATCTCTTGGCTGAGAGCCTAGCGTGGAGGGTTGCACCGAGAGACCCCTCTGCCAATTCCATTGGCACAATTTGTTTATCTTTAGTTTTTTTTTATGATGATGTTTTTGAAAACGATTATGGTTGTGTTGGTTAACCCCCTCACCATGAACTAATTTTCATAGTTGGTGGGGGATGTTTTGGATTGAATATTGACTTTATGCCTTAGTTCCTTTATAATAATTTTGTTTTTGGCAACGTTTTTCTATTTGGCATGCTCTAATTTTTCCTAAACACTCAGCCAAGCGAGAGCTGGCATAGTACGCCTATTGCTTCCAAATATCTTAACAGACTTGGGTTGGCGATGATTAAGTTTTAGAATACTTGAGAGAGAAGCTTCAAGAGAAGTCGTTCAAGTAGATGGACTTACTTCGAAAGTGAAATCTACCCCCTCGGAGTATAGATTGGTTTTAGTCAAATTGGTTTTATAAAAACATACACTATAGAGATATAGGGGTTTTTACTTGGCCAATTTAGGGAAAAGACCATCGAGAGTGGCTTTTCTATTGTTGAATCTACTCGGCAAACAATGCCAAGACAGTTTTGGCAATAAAGGCTGGCATGAGCTATGTTGAATCTAGGCATTTCCTGCCAACAGTCATCACTCATTACAAACACCTTCCTTGCGAACATTTTACTTTATTTTTCTTTCTTTTCTTTAGTTTCTAAACCAACTCCAAAACAAATCATCTTTTTCCCAAGACATGTAAACCATCAAAGCAATCGAATTCCAAGTCTATCTCTGTGAGATCGATAACTCAGCTCACCAAGATGTATTACTTGCAGGCTGTGTATACTTGCACGCCAAAGACTCTTGGCTTAACTTGTCCAAAACTATATAATTTATACCTTTTTCCAGCATTACTTTACACATCTCCCTAAAGAGTCTACACACACACACACACACACATATATATATACTCACAACACAGTTCATTAACATGTATATAATTTCAAAATAGCCATTAGCATACTTCTACATACATATATATCCACAAAATAGTTCATAAACGTGTATATCATTGCAAAATAGTCCACAATTACATAATTTAGTCCTTGCCCTATTTTTAATTACTCAAAATGGTCCATAAAAATTATTAAAATAGTCCTCTAATGTCTTATATATGTAAAACAGTGCACCTACTTAATATTTCATAAAAATAGTCCAGATATTTATATCTATACATACATGTATTCAAAACAGTCCACATGCTTAGTTTTTAATCAAAACAGTCCAGATATATATATATATATATATACACGTACATGTATTCAAAAGAGTCCACATGCTTAATATTTAATCAAAACAGTCCAGATTTTGTATATATATATATCCATGCATTCAAAATAGTTCATGGCATCTATAAACACTAAAAAACAGTCTCGTTTATTAACAAAATAGTCTCCCATATTTTCAATTTATCCAAATCATCCCTTAGTTCGTTTCAAACAGTCCCTAATATGTTCATTTACATTCAAAGCAATCCAACTACTTATATATACATATATACATGCTCAAATCAGCCAAATTTAAACTCAAAATTAGCTCTTAATTATTTACAAACAAATCCTTTGTTTTATTGACTTAAACAGTCTCGAAATTAGACTATAAAAACAACTCCCTATCTATTTTACAAGCAGTCCAAATCAGTTTCCAAATCCTACATAACAGTCCCAAAGGTTATCAAACTCATTTTACATTATGATTAGAAATTTAATCCTTCACTATTTATCAAATCAACCCCTTAATTAATCAATTTATCCTTGACACCACCCGAATGGCCCTTATACCCTATCCAATAATCCTTTATGCACATTATAGTCACATAACAGTCAAGGTACTAAGAACACATATCATGAGCTTAATTCCCTAGCATTTCTAACACCAACACAATTCTATGAGTAACTAGAATCAATTCAATCAAATAAGAGCATCATCACCTTCTCCCCAAGCTTGGTCGAACTAAGCTTCAAGAGCTTGGACTAAAACGAAGCCATCCTTAAAATTTTCTCTAAAAAAATCACTCTACCTCACTATCCTTAGAAGGTCTCGTCTTTTTGGAGGAGAATATGATGAAGTGAATAGCTAATTTTCATCCACAAATGAGATTTTCTTCCCTCCCTTACACATTCCTTGACCAAAATCATGACACATGCACAACCCCTTTAATTAATTCAAAGTTTGTAACCCCCTTAGCCCGGCCTAGACGCTCGACCCGAACTACGAAGATTACACGGGGAAAACCAAAGTCAACCCGAAAGTCAACATTGATTAATGACCTTTTTTTCTTTTTATCTTTTCTAGATACTCATTATTAGCCTATATGATTAGCAAATAATTTCAGTGGAAGCGACCCAACGAACGGAACTCAAACAGGGGTTCAATTGCATAGAAACGTCTCATAGGGACTAAAATGTAAACTTCCAGAATTATAAGGACTAAACAAGATTTAATGTTACCGATCCGTAATTAATCATATAACATGCCATTATGTCAAATTGCATCCCAAATAGAACATTCAAACTCATTAAATTAAGCAACCAAAACTCAAGGACCAAACCGTAACATTTCAAGACTTACAAAGATACTTTTAACTGAATTTTAACTACCCGTATCGATACACTTGAGCTTGTATCGATACGCGGGAAGACAATAGCTAAAGAAGGGTAAAGCGTATCGAAACGCTTCCCCGCGTATCGGTACGGACTTCAAACTTAGCTTGGGCGTATCGATACGCGGGCAATCCGTTCCGATACCCCTGTACAGAAATGCCTCAGTTTTGCCTTAGTGTATCGATACACATACCAGAATGGTTCATTCCAACATATTTTAAACATACTAAAACACATCCAAACAGGCTCAAATCATGCATACATGATATAATTTATCTAATAGACTTATAGACACTATCAAACAACAAAATACATTTATCAACCACTTCATACCATGATGACTTTTTAGCTATCCAAGCATGCTTAAGATACCAAGCTATAGCAAAGGTAAAACACCACAAACAAACCAAGGAACCATTTAAAGGCCAATTACAAGTCCGCAATCAGAAACTAAACATGCTTAAAACAACAACGTCACCAACAAATCTAGGAAATAGGAATCCCACCCATTGCCCTTATTACACTAAAGGTGAACCACATACATCGCTTAGAAAAAGCTTTTGGAATCCCCTTGCTTTTGGGCTGCCTTGAAATGCTCAATTTTCTACATTGATGAAACAAATGAGCGTAAGTGTTGCGTGCAAAAGTGTCTATCGCAATGTAGTGCAAGTGTACACGACGCAACTAGTAAAGTGATACGTAAGTATCGGATATCGTCTCCACAGGGACTGGGCTAATAGCTTCACCTTGGATTACTGCACGAGAGAGGAAAATAAAGAGTTTAAGTTGTTGTCACGAAATAATAAAGAGAACTTAAATAAAAGAGTAATGGAATCAAGATAGATAGAATGTGCCGATATTGAATTGCTCAGTAGTGCAGGTGTTGCTAGGTCTAGGAAACTTTGTTCTATCGTCGTGCCTGCTGCGACAACACCTATCGCGGCAGCAGTCCGTTGGTTATTGCGGCAACGATTACTCAACTCTGTACTTCAAGCTTGGCAAGAATCCCTACTGTGCCTTGGCCTATCCCTAGGTCCAAGTCTGTCGATGAACACGTCTTTGATGATACCTCCCGGCGTGAATCGAAGGATGAACACCGATGTTGTTGAATTCTTCCTTAGCCACTTAACCTCGTCCTATCCCTAGGTCCGAGATAGTTCAACTATAAACTAGAGAACTCGCACTTATTCCTTTTGTATACTTAACTCTCCCGATATTAAGTAAATAGATAATCTCACAATGCTCTCCCGAAACTCTTGCAAGATGTGAAAACCAGAATAAGAGAACTTGAAGTAATTTTATTGAACAAAGAAAATTCTAAAACAATGCAATCCTTGCAACTACTTTACAAAGCAACCCTTAGCCCTAGGGGAAGTTTAGAACATGTTGAGGAAGGGAAAACGGCTAGGGTTTTGGGAAGAAGGCTAGAGAATGGTGGTGTCCTCTCCTAGGTCGAATTACATGCCTTTATATAGGCCTTGGGTTCATGTTTTCTAATATGGAAAGAATACAACCTTAAATTAAAGTACAACTCTAATAAAAACTAAATCTTCAAAACAACAGTCTTTAATTCGTCCTTGCTTCTTGCTTGGGATTTCTTCCTTGAACTTTGGGCTTGGCCTTCATTCTGATCTAGGGCTCGGAAAAATATAAGGGTACTCCACGACAGATGGGCTTAATTTTCTCTTTCTGTCGAGGTCCACTTCACTTTCTTCCCTTCACTATTGCTGTCGTCCTTAGCTGCCACGACAGCAGCCATGGCAGCATCGTCCTCCTCGACTGCATCTCCAGTTCCAGCTCTAATTCTTCACTGCGCTCCATCTGCTGCAGCAGCTACCTGCAAAAGCAACCAATTTTAGTAGAAACTGTGCCATTTAATATATTTGTGATGTAAAACTAAAATCTAAACAAAATTAAATGAATTATGCTTGAATGCAGCAGAAATATAGGTAAAATAGGGGGTAAAATATAGAACTTTTACACACTCAACACACCCCCAAACTCAAGTTTTTGCTTGCCCTCAAGCAATTCAGTCCTAACAAAGATTTTTTTTTTGGCTTAAAACAATGAACTTTCCCTTACCTACCATTTCATTCCATATTGCAAGCAACACCTTGTCGGATAATTCAGGATTTATTCGGAACCATGCTATAATTCTCGTGCAGTGTGTGCATGCTTTGTGAACAATTATATGCCTAGACTTACTTAGCTTACTAGAATAGTTGAAACAATTATATGCCAAAGTTCATCTTTTTGGAGGAAATTTTTAGGTTCCTTTAGTTCAGACTCGATTCTATTTTTCAAGCTTAAGTTTGACTAGAGCCGGTTTCGAGCACCTCTAGCTAACTTCCTAGAGCCGGTTTCGGGCACCTCTAGGTGTAAGAGTCTATTTTTCTTAACTTCTTTTCCTAGAGCCAGGGTTAGGAACCTCTATGGGCTATTCAAGTACTAAGCTTTTCGCTATTCTAGTTTACCAGTAAAGTTCTAGATAGTATAAGAGTCACAAATGGTGTTTAAGTTTCAGAACTATAGCAAGGCTCTAAACTGTTTCTAAAACTATCCTAAAAGTGCTGCCACGACAGAGGCTGTCACGGCAGGTAAGTTCAGTTCAAAAGACTTAAGCCAAAATTTTCAGCATTTTTTATGACAAAAATAACTAAGTAAAAGACACGAATAAGACTCCATTAATGGAGGGATGCCACCCCCAAACTCGAGGGTTGCATTGCCCTCAATGCAAATGACAAAAAGAAAGAGAAGAAAAGTACATCACAAAATATATAAAGGCAGACAACAAAATAAGTTAAGAAACTTAATTTTTTTATGCGCTGTCGTCGCTGCTGCTCAGACGGATCTGTCGGCGGGTAGGGGCCTTCTTGACTGGCTGGCGGATGGGGGAGGCAGATGTGTTCTTCGTCTTGGCCTCCCTTGGAGGTTGAATTCGGGTAGGGGAGATGTGAGGGGGTTTCTCCACTACCTGCACCTCGGAGCTGCTGCTGCTGTTGCCGTTATCACTGCTGCTGCCGCTGATACTGCCGCTATCTTTCTTGTTTTTGTCGGCCATTGTTTTCTGCCGCTTTACTAGTGTGAATTCCTTGGACAAATTCCTCTTTACGGAGGGTTCGCCATCTGATGCTGCCCAAACTGAAGAAGAGGAGAAGCCTGCTATGAATGCATTGAGTTCGTCAGACGACATTCTTCTCTTGGTTCCACGTGCAGAGGTGTCAGCTGCGCGGTTGCTGCCAGCAGCTGTAGTGGTAGGAGTTGGTGTGGACGCTGCAGAAGGTGTCTTGGGTGTGGCAGCAGGTGTGGGGGTATGGGCAGGGGTGGTAGCAACAAAATAATGAGATGGAAAGGCAGGAAATACGACATCAGGGAAATTAAGAGAGGTTTGAATGAATTGTACCGTGGCTGTGGTGAAATCCCTAATGAAGCTCATAAGGCCGAGCTGTCGTTCCTCCATCTTCTGTATGGCAGCAAGAATCTGGGAGGAGGTATCGGCCGGGGCTGCTACTGTTGTGGGCTGCCTGGCTTCCGTGGCAGCAGGTTCAGTATCTGTCGGTTCTGTCGTCTCTAGTGCCATGGCAGTGCGATCGAAGGATGACAGCGGGGTAGCAGCAGTGAGTTTCATCAAGCTAAGTAGATTTAGCTCAGTCCAGCCCTTCCCTTGGATTCGTAGATCGGAGACAGCTTCTGGTACATGATGGTTGCGACAGAGGGCGGTGATGAGGTAGGGGAAGTAGAGTGGTCCTGTTGGCCGGTGTGCGCATTCCTATATGCTCTCCCGAATGTATCTACCCACGTTAATCGGCCGCTCATGTAGTATAGAATGAATGAGGGCTAACCTGGGTTGGTCTACGGTTGTATTGTTGGGGCGTTACAGCTTGGCCTCCAAGGTTAATTGAACTCTCTTCACCATTCTCGGGTTCTTTGGGTCCATATTCCACTGGGTTCCTTCTTCCGTGAGCTCTGCCATGGCAGCATCGTAGGCAGCAGGGTCGAGGCTCTCCAGAAATTGTTGGTGACCATCTTCATTGATGCCCACATAGAAGCCATATAAAGTGTTGACGTATTCTGGTTCTAATGGCACCTCTCTTCCTCTTACCGTGACTGCTGTCGTGTGTCTGTTGTCGATGGCAGCGTAGAAATCTCGGACCAGAGACACATTCATCTCCTCTGGTTGTTCTACGAATAGCGGCCACTGCAGGGCCTTGATTTTCCTGGCGATGAACGACTGTAGACCCAAATTCCCTTCCTTGGAAATATAGATAAAGCCCTTCTCCTCCCACATGTCTCGTATCTGGAAGGATCGTGGGGTTGATGCTGTCGGGGTGGAGCCTGAGGCAGCACTCCTGCGGGTTGTTCTAGAAGACATGGTTGCAAGGATTGCATAAGAAAATGAAAACAAGTAAAAACTCTAGAGGAAACAAGTAGAAGGAGTAGAAGTGAGTGAAAAAAATAAAAAATGAATGGGGTTTATATAGGGAAGAGTTTGCTGCCCGTTGGAGCTGTAACGGCAGGCGCGAATAAAGGGGCCAGCTGTTACGCGGTTTCTGACGCGTCTGTCACGCGTTTCCGTGTCTACTGCGCGTCTGTTACGCGTTTGCGTGTCGACAGGCTGTATTTTCCGCGTCTGTCATGGCAGCTGTAACGGCAGCGGCCAAAAGTTGGGCTTTTTTGGGCTCATGGAAAATGGTGGGCTGGATTCACTTCTCCTCTTCTTCTTGTTTCCTTTATTTCTTGAAAATAATAAAATAAAAAACTTTAATTCTTAAAAATAAAATAACTCTAATTACCTAATAAATATATAAATAATAAAAAAATTAAAAATTAGGTTAAATAGGGATGCCCGGAGGGGCATCTCCTAAGGTAACCACTTCCTGCATTCTTGGGGCTTCAGTCCCCTGATAATGCTTCAATCGTTGTCCATTCACTTTGAATTGGTGCCCTTCTTTTAAATATCTGATCGTGATGGCACCATGGGGAAAAACCTGTACCACTTGGAATGGGCCAGACCATCTAGATTTCAGCTTCCCTGGGAATAGTTTCAACCTAGAGTTGAACAACAACACAAGATGCCCTGGGCAGAACTGTCATGGCAGCAACTTCTTGTCATGCCACTTCTTGGTCTTGTCCTTGTATATTCTTGCGTTGTCATAGGCCATTGTTCGAATTTCTTCGATCTCGTTCAAGTCGAGCAGCCTTTTCTGTCCTGCCTTTTCCAAGTCCATATTAACTGCCTTGATGGCCCAGTATGCTCTGTGCTCAATCTCGACAGGTAAGTGACACATTTTCCCATAAATCAGCCGATAGGGAGACATTCCCAATGGAGTTTTGAACGATGTCCTGTAGGCCCATAATGCATCATTGAGGTGTAAAGACCAGTCTTTCCTAGTTGGTTTAACCATCTTTTCCAGAATGTTCTTAACCTCTCTGTTGGATATTTCAGCCTGTCCATTGGTCTGAGGGTGGTATGCTGTTGCAATCCGATGTTTGCCACCATACTTTTTTAAGGCAGCAGCTATAAACCTATTGTCAAAATGCCTCCCTTCATCACTGATGATCGCCTTAGGTATGCCGAATCTGGAAAAAATGTTTTTATGCAAAAACCTTTGAATCGTCTTGGCATCATTTTTCTGAGTGGCGATTGCTTCAACCCACTTGGACACATAATCTACTGCCAGGAGGATGTATAAGTTCCCACATGAAGATGGGAATGGTCCCATAAAATCTATCCCCCAAACGTCGAAGATCTCGACTTCAAGAATATTTTGCAGTGGCATCTCGTGTCTCCTTGAGATGTTTCCCGTCCGTTGACACTTGTCACAGTTCTTGTAGAAGATTTGAGCATCTTTATACAGTGATGGCCAATAGAATCCTGACTGCAAAACCTTGGCAGCAGTTTTGTTGCCTCCCAAGTGTCCTTCATATTGTGAAGCATGACAGTGATGAAGTATATCTTCCTGTTCATCCTGTGGTACGCATCTCCTTATAACCTGGTCTGCACAATTTTTGAAAAGAAGAGGTTCGTCCCAATAATAATGCTTAACATCATTTTGGAACCTCTTCCTAGCTTGATAATTATGGTCAAGAGGAATTATTCCGCTAACTAAGAAATTAACGAAATCGGCGTACCAGGGGAGTTCAGAAAACTTACCTGCCGCCATGGCTGTCGCGGCAGTGATTGTGGTAGCAAACAACTGCTCATCGGGGAAGGTCTCTAATATGTGTGTCTCGTCTGCTGGGAGACTCTTTCCCTTCTCTAACCTTGACAAGTGATGTGCAACTTGATTTTCTGTCCCCTTTTTATCCTTGATTTCAAGGTCGAACTCTTGCAGTAGTAGAATCCAACGTATCAGTCTAGGCTTTGCATCCTTTTTGGTGAACATATACTTCAACGCAGAGTGGTCTGTGTGCACTATGACCTTCGTTCCAAGTATATAAGAACGGAACTTGTCAATAGAGAATACCACAGCTAATAGCTCCTTCTATGTGGTTGTGTAGTTCACTTGGGTGTCATTCAGTGTTTTGTTGGCATAGTATATGACATGAAAAAGCTTGTCTTTTCTTTGCCCAAGTGCTGCCCCGACATCATAGTCATTAGCATCACACATGATCTCAAACGGCAGTTTCCAGTCTGGTGGCTGTACTATTGGGGCTGTTACCAACTTTTCTTTCAGAACCTTGAATACCTCAGTACATTCAGTGTTAAAGTCGAAGGGTCGGTTCTGCTCTAGAAGATGGCATAGGGGCTTGGTGATTTTTGAAAAATTTGCAATGAATCTCCGATAAAAACCAGCATGTCCTAAGAAACATCTGATTCCCTTGACTGTGGTGGGTGGCGGCAGCTTTTCGATCACTTCTATCTTAGCTCTATCGACTTCTATGCCACGACAGCTAATTTTATGGCCAAGGACTATCCCTTCATCCACCATGAAGTGACACTTTTCCCAGTTCAATACCAAGTTTGCTTTTTCACATCTCTCGAGCACCTTCTGTAGGTTGCCTAGGCAGCTTTCAAAGTTGTCTCCAAAGACTGAAAAATCATCCATAAATATCTCTAGGAAGTCCTCCACCATATCGGAGAATATTGCCATCATGCACCTTTGAAAGGTGGCTGGTGCATTACAAAGTCCAAATGGCATCCTCCGAAAAGCATAGGTACCGTATGGGCATGTGAACGTCGTCTTTTCTTGATCTTCCGGTGCGATGGCTGTAACGCCCCGGTTTTGGGCTTAGAAGTTTTGGGCGTTGACCGGTTTGGTCAAAGTGCTGTTCGAATCTAGAAGGGTGAATTTAGGAAAGCCTAGTTCGGGTTGCATTAAAATTATGGAAAAATGTTCTAAAATCATCTTTTAATATATATAAGTGAACTGTGAAATCAATTTTGGAAAATGAGTTTTGGAAGGGTGACATTTTGGCTAGTGACCAAAATGTAATTTTTGAAAGTTTTGTGACTGTTTTATAAAGGGTTGAAACTTTGAATCTTTAAGGAGCTATTATTCCAAAAGTAGTTTCTCCAGATTTTTCTAAGATATTTTAAGCTATATTCTGATTTTAAAACATATCAAAAGAGGAGGGAAAGCCATTTTGGCCATTTTGATAACTAACTTCCTATTTTCTTTTCTCTCATTTTCTCTCAACCCAAACACTTTCTTTCCAGAGAATTGTTTCTGATTTTCTCACCTAAATCTCTCCTTTCAACTCTCTTCTGATTCCTAATCATCATATCTACAAAACCTCATCATTTGCTACTTGATTCATCAAGGTTTTTGATTCCAAAAAGAGGAGAAACTCAAGTTTGGAGGTAAGAACGTCCTTCTCCTCTAAACTATCAGTTCTTTACTGAAATTCCGAAGTTTTCAATCCTTAATTGATGTTTTATTAAAGGCTTTTAAGTTGTGAAATGGATCTTGGCTTATAATGCAAGATTTGGTGATTTTTTATGATTTTCGTTTGATCTGTTAAATCTGTGATTGGAGATGTGTTTTTGATGTTATTTGAACTCTAAATTGATAAGGAATTGAGTTTTGATTGATGCAATCCCGGATAGGTTGGGTTTCCTAAGTTTAGCTTGTGATTCTTGATTGTTTTTGAGGTGATCTTGTGGATCTGGTATTGCTGGAGGTATAAGGATGTTATTAGGTTCTTTTTAGATGTTAAATGATGTTAAAGGATGTTAGGTTTTGATGGTTAATGGCTGGGCTTTGTTGAGAAGTGGTTTGGATGCATTTTCGGTTGTGTTTGGTGGCCGAAAACGGAGTGGGATGGGAGCAGCGAGTTTAGGTGCTTTCATTGAGGATATTAATGCATGATGATGCATTAATCTACTGTTTTGATGTGTTAAAACAGGGGAGTCATCTTTGGATCCAAGTGGTGGTGATCCGGAGGCTTGATTGGTGCTTCGACAAGAGGCGAAGTGGAATCGGTGAGTGAAATTGGGTTTTCGGCTTTGAAACCAATGTCTTGGGAGCTTAGTTTAAGTCTAAACAACTTTGCTAAGCTCAAGTGTAATTTTTCGGAAATACTCTCTAGTGGTGGCCATGGTTTGGTTGTTGTGCAATGTGGTTTATTGCATGTTTTAAATTCTGTTTTGAAAGCATGATTTAGCATGGTTATTGCTGATTTTGTAAGCCATATGTTGAAGGAAGCTCAAGGTAAGAGTTCCTTGTTTTTGAACATTGATTAAATGTAGTTTGATGCTTTGAAATGCATGATGAATATGGCTTGGTTTAATGCTTTAAAACAGTGGATTTAATGATGAAATGATGTATATTGGCAAGTGATGTTTTGAAAAAGGTTAAGGTCACCAAGGTGGTTAAAAGTCCTTGAGTGAGCCATGTTACTTAAGAACATCAAGGTGGTTAAAAGTCCTTGGATGATTCTTGCTAAGGTCACTAAGGTGGTTAAAAGTCCTTGAGTGAGCCTTGTTACTTAAGAACATCAAGGTGGTTAAAAGTCCTTGGATGGTTCTTGTTAAGGACACAAAGGTGGTTAAAAGTCCTTGTGTGGTCCTTGCCATGGTGTTTAAAAGTCCATGGGCCATGGTGTTTAAAAGTCCATGGGCCAAGGTGTTTAAAAGTCCTTGGGGCCAAGGTGTTTAAAAGTCCTTGGGAAGAACACAAAGGTGGTTAAAAGTCCTTGTGTGGTTCTTGGAAATTATAAGATCACAATGGTGTTTAAAAGTCCATGTGTGAGTCTTATGTTGATCTTGTTTTTTTTTAAAGATGAAATGTATCACTTGTGGCCAATATGACATGTAATGATATGAAGCATGAGATGCTTGTTTAAAGTTTGCTTGTGAGCATGTTAAAGTGTATCTTGAAGCATGATTTATGAATGAGTTTTATAAATGCATTATTGTGTGGTTTTAAGGAGCTTTCCTCACTAAGCTTTTGCTTACGCTCTCTTTCGTTTTCTTAAACCAATAATGCAGAACATTAAGGTGATTTGAGGGCAGCAAGGAAGGCAAGCAACCAAGGGAAAACTAAGCTCAAGTATGGAAAGGTTTTATCGAACACATTTAGCTTTTGGTGTATGGCAATGGGGGACCTTTGTGAATGTTGTTTGGAGATGTTTTGAACTCCTTGAGTATGTTTAATGTCGCTATTAATGCTGGTTTTGTAATTGGCCTTTACATGTATGGATTGGAGGTTTTATGCTTGAATAGTTGCTTGTGTAGGAAGCATGCCATTAGATTTGGGGCTTTTCATATGTGATGCTAATATGTTGATTGGTTGATGCAAACATGTCTCTTGTATGATGAATTGCATGCTGTTAAAGTTTTGTGGCATTTGGAGCATGATTGGTTGGTCAATTGCATGTTAAAGTAGGTAAAATTCTGCATTTTGTGCAGGCCGTTTCAGAACAGTGCCTGCCGTTTCGGAACGGGTGCCTCGAAGCAGCCCAGGCGTTCGAAACGGGCAACACCGTTCCGGAACGGATATGCTACTGCCCGACCCCGTTCCGGTACGCGTTGCGGAACGGCCCCGAGTTTCAAAACGGGCTGTCCCCCGTTTCGGAACGGCTGACCGTTGGGGGCTGACAGTGGCAGTTATATGTTTCGGATTGTTTACATTTTGGTCCTGAATCTTGTATGTGCAACTGTATGAGTTTGGAATGTCCTTTTGAGCTGAAATTTGGCTGAGATGCATGAGACACGATTAATTTCAAGATGGTAACTTTAATTTGGGCTAAGTCCTCATATTTATCAGAATTTACAATTTGGTCCCTAAAGTTGTAAATTGTTCAATTGGGTCCTTGTTTGATCTCTGATGTTTATAATCTTTTAGTATGTCGTTTGTATGATCATTTTTAGGGTTAATGTGCATCTAGATAAGTTTTTAAAAGAAAAAAAAGGGTCGATAATCAAGGTTGACTTTCGGGTTGACTTTGGTTTTCCCCGTGTGACTTTCTTAATTCGGGTCAACCGTCTAGGCCGGGTTAAGGGGGTTACATTTGGTGGTATCAGAGCTGAGTTCTCGAGTAATTGGGAATGTGTATGTGAATGTTTGATGTATGTCTGTTATATATGCTTGTTGAGTGAAAGCATGTTGAGTAGTATGTGAGTTTGATGCAATTGAGTTGTATGTTGTGATGAAGCATGTTGTGGGTACCCATTGCCATATCAAAGCTAAAAATGATGTTGCTTTTAAATGAAATTGAGCTTGAGTACTTGGATTGTTTACCTTGCTGGGCCTGACTTTGTTTATTTGCATTGTGATTGCATGGTTAAAGTATGGCACCGCGTAGAGAGTTGAGAAGTAATGTGCGAGCTACGGCTCCGAATGAGAATGAAAATGAAGAAAATGCGGGTAGTGCGGTGTTACCTCCTCCTCCACCTGGTGGTGGTGGTGCTGGGGCTGAGGAAGCTGGGGCTGCAGCTGGTGCTGGAGCTGCTGGACCTGAGGTTGGTCAGGGGCAAGCTATGCCTGACATGACGATGTTGGTACAAGCTATTGCGGGTGCTTTCCGAGCAGCAGTAGCCGGAGCTCAAAGAGCTGGGCATCAGGGAGATGCTGGTGTTAGACTACCTTTGGAGCGCTTACGCAGTCTTGGTGGGACTGAGTTTAGGGGTATGTCTGCGGAAGGTTCTGAAGCTTGGTTAGAGAGTACCAAGAGGATTTTGGGCCAGATGAGTTGCACTGATGTGCAGAAGCTGGGGTGTGTTGTATCCTTGCTGCAGGATGATGCGTATACGTGGTGGACGACCATTATAGCTGGGATGGCTGAAGCTGACATAACTTGGACATTCTTTCTGAATGTGTTCAAGAGGAGGTATCTTGGTGTGAGGTACCTGGATGAAAAGAAGCGAGAGTTCATGTCTCTTACCCAGGGGAGCATGAATGTGGCTGAGTATGAAGTACAGTTTGTGCGACTCAGTCAGTATGCACCTGAGCTGGTACCTGATGAGCGAGCAAGGTGCGAAAGATTTCGTTATGGTTTAGTGACGGATGTGAAGATGTATGTGTTGGCCACCGAATATGATGATTTTGATGTGTTGGTGGGTCGAGCCAAGGACATTGAGATGAACTTGGGTTTATCTGCGAAAGGTGCTGGAGCAAGTTCGGGTAAGAGAGCTGCTGAGTATAGTTCCGGAGGTGGACGGAACAAGAGGGGACGGGACCTGAAGTATCAGTCCTCAGCTAAGAGGGGTGGTGGTGCACCTGCTCGGGGAGGCAATGCTAGAGCTGATCCGAGTGCTTGTTGGATTTGTGGTTCACGGGGTCACATGAAGCGTGAATGTCCTCGTGCTGTGAGGGAGGTGCAAGCTCCTGTTGCGACAGCTGGTAATGGTTGCTGGAATTGTGGATCTGCAGACCATTTGAGGCGAGATTGTCCTAGGTTGGCTGGTGATCAAGTGCGTGCTCCTGTTGTTGCTGCACCGCAGAGAGGTCGTGGGCGCGGCCGTGGTAATTTCCAAAGGAGAGAGGAAGGTGGTCGTGGAGTGGCCCATGTTGTGGCTATTCAGCCAGAAGGTGGAGGCCAAGCGAGGGTGTATGCTCAGCATGAGGGAAGGAATGATGCGGATGTGATTGCAGGTACCTTTACTTTGCAATCCTTGTCATTGCTTTCTTTGATAGATTCTGGATCTACGCATTCATACATTTTGCGTGAGCATGCTGAATTGCTTGGTTTGCCTGTTGAGTCTTTGGATGTTGGTGTTCGTGTCACTAGTTCTTTTGGTGAGACTGTTGTGACTCGAAAGCTTTATAGAAGGTGTCCCTTGGTTGTTCAAGAACATGTTTTTCATGTTGATCTTATGGAGTTGCCCTTTTATGGTTTTGATGTAATCCTTGGTATGGATTGGCTTGCTGAGCATCGTGCTGTTGTGGATTGTGAAAACAAGCGAGTTTCGCTTAAGCTTGCGGATGATTATGAAGTTGTTGTGGTTGGTGAGAATGTGAAGTTTCTTGCCAATGTGGTGTCTACCTTGGAGGTGAGCAGGATGCTGAGGCAAGGTTGCGAAGCCTATCTAGCTTTTGTGATGAATCCTAGCTCTAAAGAGTTGAGGGTGCAAGATATCAGAGTTGTGAAGGAGTTTCCTGGTGTTTTTCTTGAGGAGTTGCCTGGTTTACCTCCTAACCGCGAGGTGGAGTTTGGAATTGAGCTGTATGAGAATACAACTCCTGTGTCCATTACTCCTTATAGAATGGCACCTAAGGAGCTGAAGGAGCTGAAGACGCAGTTGCAAGAGTTGCTTGATCGTGGTTTCATCCGGCCGAGTGTGTCACCTTGGGGAGCACCGGTCTTGTTTGTGAAGAAGAAGGATGGCACTATGAGGATGTGCATTGATTACCGTCAGCTGAACAAGTTGACTATCAAGAATCGGTATCCTTTGCCGAGAATTGATGATCTCTTTGATCAATTTCGGGGAGCTGTTGTGTTCTCTAAGATTGACTTGAGGTCAGGGTATTATCAGTTGAAGGTGAAGGATGTGGATGTGCCTAAGACAACTTTCAGGACAAGGTATGGGCATTATGAGTTCCTTTTAATGCCGTTTGGTTTGACAAATGCTCCTGCTGCTTTCATGGACATGATGAATCGTGTGTTTCATGAATACCTGGACAAGTTTGTTGTGGTGTTCATCGATGATATCCTCGTGTACTCGCGTACTGAGGAGGAGCATGAAGAGCATTTGAGGATTGTGCTGCAGGCTTTGTTGGAGAATCAGCTCTATGCTAAGCTGAGCAAGTGTGAGTTCTGGCTTAAGGAGGTGGTATTTCTTGGGCATGTGGTTTCTGCTGAGGGGATTCGTGTCGATCCTCAGAAGATTGAGGCTGTGATGAACTGGAAGGTTCCTAAGTCTGTTCATGAGGTCCGTAGTTTCCTTGGTTTGGCGGGATACTACCGAAGGTTTGTGGATGGTTTTTCCAAGATTGCTGCTCCTTTGACGAAGCTGTTGTAAAAGGATGTTAAGTATGAGTGGACGGAAGCGAGACAGCAGGCTTTTGAGAAGCTTAAGGCGGCTTTGACGCAAGCTCCTATCTTGATTCAGCCTGAATCAGGGAAAGAGTTTATGGTTTACAGTGATGCATCCTATGTTGGTTTGGGGTGTGTTCTGATGCAGGAGGGTAAGGAGGTGGCTTATGCATCGCGGCAGTTGAAAGTGCATGAGCGTAATTACCCTACGCATGATATTGAGCTGGCTGCAGTGGTTTTTGCTCTGAAGATCTAGAGACATTATCTGTATGGTGAGAAGTGTACTGTGTACACAGATCACAAGAGTTTGAGGTATCTGATGTCTCAGAAGGAGTTGAATCTTAGGCAGCGGCGTTGGTTGGAGTTGCTCAAGGATTATGATCTGACGATTGAGTATCATCCTGGAAAAGCTAATGTTGTTGCGGATGCCTTGAGTAGGAAAGTAGCTGTTGAGCTGAGGGCTATGTTTGCTAGCTTGAGCATATCGCAAGATGGTGGTCTTGTTGCTGAGTTGCAAGTGAAACCATCTTTGGTTCAGTTGATCAAGGATAAGCAGTTGCTGGATGATTCCTTGGTGTCTCATGTTCAGGATATCGCAGAGGGTAGACCTTCGGATTTCCGCTTTAATGATGATGGTGTGTTGTGTTTTGGGAGTCGGATAGTAGTGCCTGCAGATGCTGAGTTGAGGCGTGCTATTCTGACTGAAGGTCATAGTAGTCCTTTTGCTATGCACCCTGGTAGTACCAAGATGTACCGTGATCTTCGTGATGAGTACTATTGGGTGGGTTTGAAGAAGGATGATGCGGAGTTTGTGAGCAATTGTTTGGTGTGTCAGCGAGTTAAGGCTGAGCATCAGGTTCCTTCAGGGTTGTTGCAACCGTTGAAAATCCCTGAATGGAAGTGGGAAAGGGTTACCATGGATTTTGTATCTGGTTTACCTTTGTCTCCCTCGAAGAAGAATTCTGTTTGGGTGATTGTGGATCGCCTAACGAAGTGTGCGCATTTCTTGCCTGTGCATACCACGTTTTCTTTGGATAAGTTGGCAGAGCTGTACATTGCTGAGGTTGTGCGGCTGCATGGTGTGCCTAAGTCGATTGTGTCGGATAGGGATCCGAGGTTCACATCGCGTTTCTGGCAGTGTTTGCATCAAGCTCTGGGTACAAGGTTGCATTTCAGTACATCCTATCATCCTCAGTCGGATGGTCAGTCTGAGCGTGTTATCCAGATTTTGGAGGATATGTTGAGGTGCTGCGTGATTGAGTTTCAGGGTTTTTGGGAGAAGCATCTGCCTTTGGTTGAGTTTGCTTATAACAACAGTTATCAGGCAAGTATACAGATGGCACCTTATGAGGCTTTGTACGGGAGGAAGTGTAGGACTCCTTTTTGTTGGGCTGAAACTGGTCAAAAGTTGGTTTCGATGCCGGTTTTGTTGAAAGGGACCACAGAGAAGGTAAAGCTCATTTGTGAGCGGTTGAAGGCTGCCTCTGATCGGCAAAAGTCTTACGCGGATTTGAAGCGTAAGGAGATTGAGTATGCGGTGGGTGACCGTGTGTTCTTGAAGGTTTCGCCTTGGAAGAAGGTGATGAGGTTTGGCCGGAAGGGTAAGTTGAGCCCTAGGTACATTGGACCATACGAGGTGGTTGAGCGTGTGGGTCCTGTTGCGTACAAGCTGAGGTTACCTCAGGAGTTGGAGAAGATTCATGATGTGTTTCATGTTTCTATGCTCCGGAAGTATAGATCTGATCCTTCGCACGTGATGCCTGTGGAGGAAGTGGAATTGAATCCGGATTTGACCTATGATGAGGAACCGATGAAGGTTCTGGATTCGGATATCAAGGTTCTTCGTGGCAAGACCATTGAGTTGGTGAAGGTGCTGTGGAAGTATCGAGGTGTTGAGGAAGCCACGTGGGAGCGGAAGGAAGACATGCTGAAGCAGTTTCCTTATCTCTTTCCTTCAGGTAAATTTCGGGGACGAAATTTCTTAAGGGGGGGAGTTGTAACGCCCCGGTTTTGGGCTTAGAAGTTTTGGGCGTTGACCGGTTTGGTCAAAGTGCTGTTCGAATCTAGAAGGGTGAATTTAGGAAAGCCTAGTTCGGGTTGCATTAAAATTATGGAAAAATGTTCTAAAATCATCTTTTAATATATATAAGTGAACTGTGAAATCAATTTTGGAAAATGAGTTTTGGAAGGGTGACATTTTGGCTAGTGACCAAAATGTAATTTTTGAAAGTTTTGTGACTGTTTTAGAAAGGGTTGAAACTTTGAATCTTTAAGGAGCTATTATTCCAAAAGTAGTTTCTCCAGATTTTTCTAAGATATTTTAAGCTATATTCTGATTTTAAAACATATCAAAAGAGGAGGGAAAGCCATTTTGGCCATTTTGATAACTAACTTCCTATTTTCTTTTCTCTCATTTTCTCTCAACCCAAACACTTTCTTTCCAGAGAATTGTTTCTGATTTTCTCACCTAAATCTCTCCTTTCAACTCTCTTCTGATTCCTAATCATCATATCTACAAAACCTCATCATTTGCTACTTGATTCATCAAGGTTTTTGATTCCAAAAAGAGGAGAAACTCAAGTTTGGAGGTAAGAACGTCCTTCTCCTCTAAACTATCAGTTCTTTACTGAAATTCCTAAGTTTTCAATCCTTAATTGATGTTTTATTAAAGGCTTTTAAGTTGTGAAATGGATCTTGGCTTATAATGCAAGATTTGGTGATTTTTGATGATTTTCGTTTGATCTGTTAAATCTGTGATTGGAGATGTGTTTTTGATGTTATTTGAACTCTAAATTGATAAGGAATTGAGTTTTGATTGATGCAATCCCGGATAGGTTGGGTTTCCTAAGTTTAGCTTGTGATTCTTGATTGTTTTTGAGGTGATCTTGTGGATCTGGTATTGCTAGAGGTATAAGGATGTTATTAGGTTCTTTTTAGATGTTAAATGATGTTAAAGGATGTTAGGTTTTGATGGTTAATGGCTGGGCTTTGTTGAGAAGTGGTTTGGATGCATTTTCGGTTGTGTTTGGTGGCCGAAAATGGAGTGGGATGGGAGCAGCGAGTTTAGGTGCTTTCATTGAGGATATTAATGCATGATGATGCATTAATCTACTGTTTTGATGTGTTAAAACAGGGGAGTCATCTTTGGATCCAAGTGGTGGTGATCCGGAGGCTTGATTGGTGCTTCGACAAGAGGCGAAATGGAATCGGTGAGTGAAATTGGGTTTTCGGCTTTGAAACCAATGTCTTGGGAGCTTAGTTTAAGTCTAAACAACTTTGCTAAGCTCAAGTGTAAGTTTTCGGAAATACTCTCTAGTGGTGGCCATGGTTTGGTTGTTGTGCAATGTGGTTTATTGCATGTTTTAAATTCTGTTTTGAAAGCATGATTTAGCATGGTTATTGCTGATTTTGTAAGCCATATGTTGAAGGAAGCTCAAGGTAAGAGTTCCTTGTTTTTGAACATTGATTAAATGTAGTTTGATGCTTTGAAATGCATGATGAATATGGCTTGGTTTAATGCTTTAAAACAGTGGATTTAATGATGAAATGATGTATATTGGCAAGTGATGTTTTGAAAAAGGTTAAGGTCACCAAGGTGGTTAAAAGTCCTTGAGTGAGCCATGTTACTTAAGAACATCAAGGTGGTTAAAAGTCCTTGGATGATTCTTGCTAAGGTCACTAAGGTGGTTAAAAGTCCTTGAGTGAGCCTTGTTACTTAAGAACATCAAGGTGGTTAAAAGTCCTTGGATGGTTCTTGTTAAGGACACAAAGGTGGTTAAAAGTCCTTGTGTGGTCCTTGCCATGGTGTTTAAAAGTCCATGGGCCATGGTGTTTAAAAGTCCATGGGCCAAGGTGTTTAAAAGTCCTTGGGGCCAAGGTGTTTAAAAGTCCTTGGGAAGAACACAAAGGTGGTTAAAAGTCCTTGTGTGGTTCTTGGAAATTATAAGATCACAATGGTATTTAAAAGTCCATGTGTGAGTCTTATGTTGATCTTGTTTTTTTTAAAAGATGAAATGTATCACTTGTGGCCAATATGACATGTAATGATATGAAGCATGAGATGCTTGTTTAAAGTTTGCTTGTGAGCATGTTAAAGTGTATCTTGAAGCATGATTTATGAATGAGTTTTATAAATGCATTATTGTGTGGTTTTAAGGAGCTTTCCTCACTAAGCTTTTGCTTACGCTCTCTTTCGTTTTCTTAAACCAATAATGCAGAACATTAAGGTGATTTGAGGGCAGCAAGGAAGGCAAGCAACCAAGGGAAAACTAAGCTCAAGTATGGAAAGGTTTTATCGAACACATTTAGCTTTTGGTGTATGGCAATGGGGGACCTTTGTGAATGTTGTTTGGAGATGTTTTGAACTCCTTGAGTATGTTTAATGTCGCTATTAATGCTGGTTTTGTAATTGGCCTTTACATGTATGGATTGGAGGTTTTATGCTTGAATAGTTGCTTGTGTAGGAAGCATGCCATTAGATTTGGGGCTTTTCATATGTGATGCTAATATGTTGATTGGTTGATGCAAACATGTCTCTTGTATGATGAATTGCATGCTGGTAAAGTTTGGTGGCATTTGGAGCATGATTGGTTGGTCAATTGCATGTTAAAGTAGGTAAAATTCTGCATTTTGTGCAGGCCGTTTCGGAACAGTGCCTGCCGTTTCGGAACGGGTGCCTCGAAGCAGCCCACGCGTTCGAAACGGGCAACACCGTTCCGGAACGGATATGCTACTGCCCGACCCCGTTCCGGTACGCGTTGCGGAACGGCCCCGAGTTTCGAAACGGGCTGTCCCCCGTTTCGGAACGGCTGACCGTTGGGGGCTGACAGTGGCAGTTATATGTTTCGGATTGTTTACATTTTGGTCCTGAATCTTGTATGTGCAACTGTATGAGTTTGGAATGTCCTTTTGAGCTGAAATTTGGCTTAGATGCATGAGACACGATTAATTTCAAGATGGTAACTTTAATTTGGGCTAAGTCCTCATATTTATCATAATTTACAATTTGGTCCCTAAAGTTGTAAATTGTTCAATTGGGTCCTTGTTTGATCTCTGATGTTTATGATCTTTTAGTATGTCGTTTGTATGATCATTTTTAGGGTTAATGTGCATCTAGATAAGTTTTTAAAAGAAAAAAAGGGGTCGATAATCAAGGTTGACTTCCGGGTTGACTTTGGTTTTCCCCGTGTGACTTTCTTAATTCGGGTCAACCGTCTAGGCCGGGTTAAGGGGGTTACAATGGCTATTTGATTATAACCTGAGTAACCATCAAGAAAACAATAGTAAGGCTTACCCGCTAATCTATCAAGCATTTGATCAATAAAGGGTAAGGGGAAGTGGTCCTTTAGGGTAGCTTTGTTAAGCTTCCGATAGTCCATACAAACCCTCCATTGGTCACAGTCCTGGTTGGGATTAGTCATTGTCTTCGTTGGTTACCACAGTTATTCCTCTTTTCTTGGGAACGCACAACACCGGGCTCACCCATTTGCTATCCGAGATGGCATAGATTATTCCAGCATCTAGCCATTTTATGATCTCCTTACGCACCACCTCTCGCATAGCATCATTCAGACGTCTCTGTGCATCAATGGTCGGCTTATGATCAACCTCTAGGAGGATTTTATGCATGCATAGTGCCGGACTGATGCCTTGGATATCAACTATCGTCCATCCAATCGCCTTTTTGTGCTGCTGCAACATCCCTATTAGCTGTTGTTCCTATTCCTGCATCAACTTGGAAGAGATGATTACGGGCAACATATCATTTAAACCAAGGAAAGCATATTTTAACTGCCCTGGCAGGGGCTTAAGATCTAGAACAGGGGGCTCAACAGTTGATGGCTTTTGAATTATATGGTTATCCGAGGTATAATTTAAAGGCTCGAACAACTTACCTGGACGATTGCCTATCCAGTTTACCTCCTCTGGATCTTCAGTATCAGATGTATCAGATTCTGAGGAGCTACTGTCGTCGGTGCTGTCGTGACAGTCTTTTAAATGGCTGCCGAGGCAGTGACCAATTTTGATGTCGTGGCAGCCCGACCTGATGCAGGGTTGGTCAAAGGTAATTGCAGTGATGGCCTTGCACTCTTCTCCTGCATCAGCATGTTTCATTGCTTGGAGAACGTTCAGCTTGATCTCTTGATCGTTCACTCTCATAGTGAGTTCTCCTCTTTCCACATCAATCAGTGATCTTCCTGTGGCTAAGAAGGGTCGCCCCAGGATGATTGGTGCGTTCTCATCTACTTCACAATCTAAGATAAGAAAGTCAGCAGGAAAAATAAACTTATCCACTCTTACCAGAATATCTTCAATTTTTCCTTCTGGGTGAACGTAAGAGCGATCTGCCAGCTGCAGTACTACTGTTGTGGGCCGAGCTTTTCCAATACCTAATTTCTGAAAAATAGATTTGGGCATTAAATTTATGCTAGAACCAAGATCACAAAGTGCCTTACCCACAAATTTGTCTCTGATTATGCACGGTATGATGAAACTCCAGGATCCTTTTTCTTCTGGGGTGGATACTTGTGCAAGATACTCATGCATCCATGTGTCATGTTAATCGTTTCAAATTCCCCAAGTCTGGACTTCTTCGACATGGCATCCTTGAGAAATTTGGCATAACCCGGTATTTCCCTCACAGCATCTAACAGCGGAATGTTGATATGAAGCTGCTTAAAAATATCATAAATTTTCTTAACTTGTGATTCCTGTTTCAATTTCTGTAACCGCTGAGGGAAAGGAGGTGGGGGACGATAATCAGAAATGCGTCCTTCCCACTGCATTCGGATCTGAGGAGGTTTAGGTTCATCATCTTTCTCCTCTGTCCCTTCTGCTGTCGTGACAGGTTCATCGGCAGCATGCTGCTCGTCGTCTTCCGGGGCATCTTCCTCGGCAAGAGACTCTACGGCTGGTTTCTTAACTGTTTCAGCTTCCTTCTCTGGCCCTGGTAATTTCTTCCCACTCCTAGTAGTGATGGCTTTACACTGCTCATGTGTGGGCTGTCTATCATTTTCAGTATTGCTAGGAAATCCGCAATTCTGCCTTGGTTTAACATACTGAGAAATCTGACCCATCTGTGTCTCCAATGATTTCAGAGTAGCTTCATGATTGGTCATCCGCATCTCTGTTTTATCCATGAATGTTTCTGTCTTCTTGACAAAGTGATTCATGTTCTCAATGTAGGTTCCTGTTTGAGACATAAATGTAGCCAGAGTCTGTTCCAGTATACTATTTGAGGCAGCTGGTGGCTGTTGCTGCTGCTGCTGCGGTTGCTGCCGAGTCAACAATCTAGGTCCTCCTTGATTCTGTGTATTCTGTGCTTGAGGATTCAGGGCATTATTAGGATTGCTCCAGGAGAACTTGGGATCCTTTCTTCAGTTGGGATTGTAATTGTTGGAGTTATAATTCTGCTTGTTGTAGTTTCCAACATACATCCCTTCTTCTAATTATAACAGGCACTCCTCCGAACTGTGATTTCCATCGCAAGTTTCGCATACTTCTTCAGCAGAATAGACAGGTTGTGAATCTTCTTTTAAGAGCTTTTTCATCGACTTTTTGAGGTTGCCACCTGTGATTTTAATGTACTGCCGGCCTCATAATCCTTTACAGCTAGAACTCTTTTACCCCCTCTTCTTGCCGTAGGAAACTGTTCCTCATTCTTTGCTAGATTTTTCAATACTGCCATTGCTTCATCTGGGTCTTTGTCCAGCAGTAATCCGTTTGTTGCTGAATCAATTCTAATATGAGTTTGTAGATTGGCGGCATTATAGAATTTCGTTACCTGGTTCCAAACGGGGAATCCATGCATTGGGTAATTCCTCAAGAGAGTGGTAAATCTGTCCCAGGCTTCGTGCATCGGCTCGTCTTCTTCCTGTTGAAAAGTAGCAATTTCGTTACGTAATCGCTCAGATAAGTGTGAAGGATTAAAACGAGATAAAAATTCACGAGTTAAATCTGCCCAAGTTCGTATTGAACCCGGCGTTAGTTTATTCCACCAAGTCTTTGCTATGTCCCTCAATGAATGAGGAAATAACCGAAGCCTCAGTATCTCCGGATTAACTCCTGGTAGTCTAAACGAACCACATATTTCCTGGAACATTTTCAGATTCTCCCTAGCATCCTCTGTAGCAGCACCACTGAATTGGCCAGCGTTGTTGATCATGCTGAACATAACAGGTTTCAGCTCAAAGTTGTCAACATCTACTCTGGCAGGGTTGTTTCCAGTTCTACATGATCATTAAGCATGTAGTCTCGGCATGACCGACGTGCGGCAGCGGCAGGAGGATCGACGACAGGTGGATCGATCCCTCCATCTCCGACAGGATTGTTATTATCTTGGAGATTCCCTTGGTTGTCCCTTCTTTCTTCACGTCTTTCGTTCACCATTGCTTCGATTTGTTCCTCTAGGTATTCGTTCCTTTCAACGAGGTAACGAACTCTTTTCTTGAGATTGAACGTTCGTTCGGGTTCAGGATCTAACTGGTACTCCGGTTCCTTCCCCCGTTGAGATCTGCGCATACGAAAACAAAAAGACCTTGTGAAAGGTATAGGTTGAACAATCCAAGTAAACAGAAAAATAAAACGAATGCAGTAAAAGGTAGGGTAAAGATATGTTGCCAGTCCCCGGCAACGGCGCCAAAAACTTGTTGCGTGTAAAAGTGTCTATCGCAATGTAGTGCAAGTGTACACGACGCAAGAAGTAAAGTGATACGTAAGTATCGAATATCGTCTCCACAGGGACTGGGCTAATAGCTTCACCTTGGATTACTACACGAGAGAGGAAAATAAAGAGTCTAAGTTGTTGTCACAAAATAATAAAGAGAACTTAAATAAAAAAGTAATGGAATCAAGATAGAGAGAATGGGCCGGTATTGAATTGCTCAGTAGTACAGGTGTTGCTAGGTCTAGGAAACTTTGTTCTGTCGTCGTGCCTGCTGCGGCAGCACCTATCGCGGCAGCAGTCCGTTGGTTATCGCGGAAACGATTACTCAACTCTGTACTTCAAGCTTGGCAAGAATCCCTGTTGTGCCTTGGCCTATCCCTAGGTCCAAGTCTGTCGATGAACACGTCTTTGATGATACCTCCCGGCATGAATCGAAGGATGAACACCGATGTTGTTGAATTCTTCCTTAGCCACTTAACCTCGTCCTATCCCTAGGTCCGAGATAGTTCAACTATAAACTAGAGAACTCGCACTTATTCCTTTCGTATACTTAACTCTCCCGATATTAAGTAAATAGATAATCTCACAATGCTCTCTGGATACTCTTGCAAGATGTGAAAACCAGAATAAGAGAATGTGAAGTAATTTTATTAAACAAAGAAAATCCTAAAACAATGCAATCCTTGCAACTACTTTACAAAGCAACCCTTAGCCCTAGGGGAAGTTTAGAACATGTTGAGGAAGGGAAAACGGCTAGGGTTTTGGGAAGAAGGCTAGAGAATGGCGGTGTCCTCTCCTAGGTCGAATTAAATGCCTTTATATAGGCCTTGGGTTCAAGTTTTCTAATATGGAAAGAATACAACCTTAAATTAAAGTACAACTCTAATAAAGACTAAATCTTCAAAACATCAGTCTTTAATTCGTCCTTGCTTCTTGCTTGGGATTTCTTCCTTGAACTTTGGGCTTGGCCTTCATTCTGATCTAGGGCTCGGAAAAATATTAGGGTACTCCACGACAGATGGGCTTAATTTTCTCTTTCTGTCGAGGTCCACTTCACTTTCTTCCCTTCACTATCGCTGTCGTCCTTAGCTGCCACGACAGCAGCCATGGCAGCATCGTCCTCCTCGACTGCATCTCCAGTTCCAGCTCTAATTCTTCACTGCCCTCCATCTGCTGCAGCAGCTACCTGCAAAAGCAACCAATTTCAGTAGAAACTGTGCCATTTAATATATTTGTGATGTAAAACTAAAATCTAACCTAAATGCAATGAATTATGCTTGAATGCAGCAAAAATATGGGTTAAATAGGGGGTAAAATATAGAACTTTTACACACTCAATAGTAAGCACAAAGCTTGGTGAGGATCGCTAAACAACATTCATCAATGCATGCCACTTGACTTGTAAAGCCACCACTTTTCAACATCTGCCTTTTTATAAAACATGTCTCCTCAAGACATCAATGCACCTTATAAACACATGCTCATATGTAACCTTTTAAAACAGCAAATAAACCTTTGCTCATGCTCTACCAAGCATCTCATGTATTCTTACATCATTTACAAGAATTTCATGCTTCACATTAATCATTAACATTATATTGGCTCGCAAGTGATAATCCATAAACCATATCAACACAAGACACAATCGGATATGCGGATTACAAGCGCTGTTCCACACGCTTCATACATACTACCGGACTACACAAGGTGGAGATCAATGGAACAATCACAATCCCTCAACACCCATGATGGAGATTAATGGCACAATCACAACCCCTCAACATCACTCATCGGTAGTTGTATAATTCCACTAACGAGAGTACGAGACTCATACACAAGACTCACACACGGAATTAAATCATTCACCGTTGTGGTCTTAACCTCAATCGTTAGGGTACTTGGATGGAGATTACGACACAATCACAACCCCTCGACATATAAGGCGACTTTATTCACGGTGCACCCAATCCTATAGCCGGCTAACTATATCCGATTAACACAACCAAAACCATTTACATCACTTGCCAATATAATCATTTAACCACATTAATTCACTGTTTTACAAGCAAAAACACAATGCCATTTCCACAAGCATAACATGCTTACATCTTATGCATTCAACACATGAAAACCAAGGATCACTTACCTAGTGCATCCTTAACATAATGGCATTAAAATCCAGCAACATGCATGCTGAAAACATGATTTAAAAACAGTAAACAAATCCACATGTATCTCAAGTGCAATTTCATCAAACATAGCACATTTCCAAGAGAGGGATTTTCGAAACACTTACTCTTGAGCTTAGCTAAGTGTATTAAACATACACTAAGCTCCCAAGACCACGCTCAAAGCGTTACAAACCAGGAAACTGCATTTCCACTCACCGGTACGCGAAGCCTTGCTCGCCGACACGAAAATTACTCTTCCGGAGCCTCCAACAACACCTCATTTGCTTCCGAATTAAGATCCCGTGTTTTCACATCATCAAAACAGAGATCTAAATGCATTAAAATGCATTCCAACACCAGCAACAATTCACAAACTCGTTGCTCACTAAAACTCCACCAAATTACCCATCCAAAACAACCGAAAACTCAATCGATTGCTTCCTAAACCAAGCCCAGCCAACATACATCACTTCCAAACCATTATAAACATCAAAACATATCTAACAAACAACCTAACCCAACCTTATACTTCCAGCAATCAAGATTCCACCATTTCACCTCAAAAACTCACTTAAATCAAACAAGAAACTCAAGGATTTCGGGATCTATGTTATCAACACTTCATTTTAACATATAAATCAACTTAGAACTCAATTAAAATCAACACAAAACAGAGCTGAACTCATCAAGTTTGAAAATTAAGATTTCAACCACAATTTCACAAGATTTTGATCTCCAATCAACACTATAATTAAAACTCAAACAAAAATAGTATTTAGAAGCTAAATATCTTGGGAATTTCAATAAAGAACTTTTATTAGAGGTTGAGAACGAGATTTACCTCCAATACTTGCTTCCCTCAATGAATGACAAGTTTTCCTTAGCAAAATCTTGAAGAACTAGGAAATATTTCTTGAAAATGGTTTAGGAAATGTTGAGAGAGGTTTTGGGAGAAAGAATTATGGAGAAAGATGAGTGAATTAGTGTTTGGCTGAAAATGAGAAAGAGTTGGTAGTTACGTAATTGAAAAACTCACATTAACTACCTATATTAATTAATTAATATAAATCCAATTAAAGCCATTTAATTAAAAGCCTTTTAAAACACATGTCATATTGAGGAAAGGTCAAATTGCCTTAAAGCCCCCTAAAGATTCTAAGATTTTGACCTCCATATTAAAAATCAAAATTTTCCCAGTTTTGAAACTTTACAATTTGGTGACTATTCAAAATGTCCCATTTCCATAATCCGTTTTGTAAAATTGACTTGACCAACCTCTTAAGCATATTTTTAGAGGATTTTAGCAATTTTTACCACATTTTTATCCTATCCCGATCCTTGATTTCCTTAAATCACCTTATGCAATTCGAACCGTTCTCGACCGGTCCGATCCGATGTCTAAAACATCTAGGCCCAAAACTAGGGCGTTACAACTCTCCCCCACTTAGGAAATTTTGCCCTCGAAATTCTTACCTGATGGAAAGAGGTGCAGAAACTACTTCAGCATGTCCGTCTTGCTTTCCCATGTGGCCTCCTCAACTCCTCGGTGTCGCCACAACACCTTCATAAGCTTTATCGTCTTGCCACGAAGAACTTTGCTACTCACATCCAGAACCTTCATTGGTTCCTCTTCATACGACAGATCCGGATTCAACTCTATATCCTTAACATGCATCACATGCGAAGGATCCGATTTGTACCTTCGTAACATAGAGACATGAAACACATAATGTATCTTCTCCAACTCCTCATGCAATCTCAACTGATATGCCACAGGACCAATATGCTCCACAATTACATAATGTCCAATGAACCTTGAGCTAAGCTTACCCTTACGCCCAAATCTCATCACCTTCTTCCAAGGTGATACTTTCAAGAACACACGTTCGCCAACCGCGAAATAAATATCCTTACGCTTCAGGTCCGCGTAAGACTTTTGCCTATCCGACACTGCCTTTAAACGCTCACAAATGAGCTTCACCTTCTTAGTGGTTCCCTTTAGCATAGCTGGCATCGAAATCAACTTTTGCCCAGCTTCTGCCCAACAGAGAGGGGTTCTACATCTTCTCCCATACAAAGCCTCGTATGGAGCCATTTGAATACTTGCATGGTATCTGTTATTATATGCAAACTCAACCAACGACAAGTGCTTCTCCCAAGAACCCTGAAAGTCTATCACACGGAATCTCAGCATGTCCTCAAGCACTTGAATCACACATTCCGACTGTCCATCCGTCTGAGGATGATAAGGGGTACTGAAATTCAACCGTGTACCCAAGGCTGGATACAAACATTCCAAAAATCATGCTGTAAACCTCGGATCTCTATCCGAAACAATGGACTTTGGCACACTGTGCAACTGCACAATCTCAGCTATGTACAGTTCAGCCAACTTATCCAAGGTATACGTGGTATGCACAGGTAGAAAATGTGCAAACTTCGTGAGCTGATCTACAATCACCCAAACTGAATTTTTCTTTGATGGCGACAAAGGCAATCCAGACACAAAATCCATGGTGATTCTCTCCCACTTCCATTATGGAATTCTCAAAGGCTGCAGCAACCCAGAAGGAACCTGATGTTCAGCCTTCACTCGCTAACACACCATGCACTTACTAACGAACTCAGCCACATCCTTTTTGAACCCCACCCATTAGTACTCATTTTCAAATCACGGTACATCTTTGTACTATCAGGGTGCATAGCAAAAGGACTACTATGAGCTTTAGTCAGAATAGTGCACCTCAACTCATCATCATTCGACACCACTATTCGACTTCCAAAGTACAAAACACCATCATCACTAAAGCGGAAATCTGAAGCTGTATCCTCCGCAATGTCCTGAACATGCGAAACAAGAGAATCATCAAGCAACTGCTTATCTTTGATCAACTGAATCAGAGATGGTTTCACTTACAATTCTGCAATAAGACCACAATCACACGATATGCTCAAGCGAGCAAACATCGCCCTCAACTCCACAGCCACTTTCCAGCTCAAAGCATAGACCACAACTGTAACCCTCTTAGCCCGGCCTAGACGCTTGACCCGAACTACGAAGATTACACGGGGAAAACCAAAGTCAACCCGAAAGTCAACCTTGATTAACGACCCTTTTTTTCTTTTTATCTTTTCTAAATGCAATATTGAGCCTATGTGATCACTCAAGATCATAGGAAGGAAATACACAACGATCGAAATTCATTTAGGGGTTTAATTGTAAGAATTAGACTCTTAGGGACCAAAACATAAATTTTGCAAATTACGAGGACTTTGCGGATTTTAAGTTTACCGATATGCAATTAGTCATATTTCATGTATCTCTATCAAATATCAACTTAATTAGACATTCCAAACTCAACCAATTGCATCCATAATCATCAAGGACTAAAATGTAAGAAACAAGAACTTGAAACAATTCAAAATGCAGTCCAACGGTCCCGTGTTTCGAAACACTGACCCTTGTATCGAAACGACCGTACCGAAACGGAGTTGACCGTTTCGGTACACGGGTACGTTCCGAGACCCGTATCGAAACATGGCTCTCCAGTAGTAAAATGTTCCGAAACACTCTTACCCGTTCCGAAACACTATGGCCATTTTAGGCCCCTGTTCCGAAGTAGATAAGGGTGTTTCGATACACCTTTCCCTGCAACTATATAATTTTCTGGTTTTTCACATCTTTACACATTCAAACACATCCCAAATCATACCATATCACACCAACAACATGATTAAACATCAGAGAACATTATTATGAAGCTAAAGCATGGCATCAAGCATGTTATCATTTAGTCTATAGGCATGCTCCCTAGTCATGAAAACCATATGCAAGCCACAAGCTACAAATTAAACCATATAGGACAATTTCAAACTTCAAATACCATATTAAACTGGCAACAACCACAGGGAGTTCAAAACACATCTTCCAAAACCAACTATAGGTCCCCATTGCCAAATATCATTACTAAAGCATACGAAAAAAATCACCATACATGAGCTTCTCACTTCCTTGGATGTCCTTAGCCTCCTTGCTGCCCAAAAACGTCTCAATTATCTGCATTGTTGGTAAAAGAGAGCGTAAGGACATTTGCTTATTGAGGTAAGCTCTAAGAAAACCAACACAACAATGCATCTTTAAAACTCTATCTCAAAAACCATTTTCTACAACATGCTCTTTCTATCTCATGCTTGAAAACCACTTCAAAGCAATTCTTCATTTGAAAACACATGTACCTTTATTCTAACTCATGCATTAAACCAATGAAAATCTCAGGGAAAAGCCATACACATGCTTAATGAAACAAAAGCATTTCTTACCACAAATCTCATATGCATTTCTCATAGCATAAATCATCTCAACATTTGGTACATGTGAATCAAATACAATTTCATATATTGGCATTTCATATTACATCTTTACTCGGATATGCGGATTAGCTTGACTCAAAGTCAAGTCCTACCCTGGTGGAATCTCACATCACCAGACTCTCATGACGGTATCTGTCTTCACCACATAGCTTGGGTATTTCACCAAGTCCTACCCCGATGGTATCTCTCATCATCGGATTCTCACTTTGGATCAGGATGGCACTACCCCCATTGAATGACTCCAAAGAGCACGTACAAATTTTTAGTTTATAGTGCACACTCATCCTATTGGTCGACCAATTATATCCGGTAATTATCTCATCATTTATGCCAATATATTATATTAAAATCATCATCTCACCCACTGTTTTGATGCAACATTTCTCAAATCTTTCTCATCTCATTTCAAAACCATATCACATGCTTTGCATTAAATCAAAATCTCAAAACTCTTCTCTACCACATGCTATCTCATGAAATCAAAACATGGCATCAACTCATGCTACACTGCACAAAATAGTAGGAATTTGTCTATCTCAAAACAAGAGCACATTAAAAACATTTAGGGGCATCAACCACATATTGATAGCAAATCTATCCATACTTACTTTCGGACTTAGGATGGTGTTTCAAACCAATCCTAAATCCCCAAACCTTGTTTCTTTGTCCCTCAAGGACTTCTAAAACCATTCGCACTCACCGATTATGTTTCGCTAGCTTGCCGAAATGATATCTAAGCTTCCGACACTTCCGGGTCAACACCAAAAGCGTCCGAATATGTCTCCCCTGTTTATTACACATAAGAGCAGAGGATTAATGCATCATCTTGCATTGAAATCACCAGCCACTCAAACAAACTCGCTGCACTACTCAAAAACACCATTTCGGCTACCCAAAATAACCGAAATCATCTCCAAACTTTTCCAAAACAAAGCCCAGCCAATATTTATCAATTCTAACCATTTCTATCCCCAAACAACACCAAAAATCACCATAAACATGTCCTTATATCCCCAACAACAATAGAACACCATAAACACTCCAAAAACCACAAATCTAGCATCTAAAACATAAGAATCCAAACCTATTCGGGATTTGTTTGATAAAACCTCATTTATAACATCAGTTATCATCCAAAATACATTAGAAATCAACCTCAAAACAAAGCCTAACCAAGAGTTACGAAAAACATCAAGATCTCACCAAGAATCTTGAGTTTTACCACAATTTCATGTTTCTAACATTAAAGCAACTGAAAAATCTTTAACAAAGGATTGATAACTTGGGACTTTCAGTAAAGAACTGATCATTAGAGGAGAAGAACGAAGCTTACCTCTAATGGCTAATTTCTCCTCAATTTGGGCAAGATTTCTTGAAAATCCAAAGTAAAACCAAAAGGATTTGATGAGATAAAGATTAGAAATCTTTAAGAGAATGAAATCTCAGCAAAAGAGATGAAAATCAGAGATTAATTGGTGAGGGAATTGTGTTAGGCTGTGTAACCCCCTTAGCCCGGCCTAGACGGCTGACCCGAACCACGAAGATGACACGGGGAAAACCAAAGTCAACCCGAAAGTCAACCTTGATTCACGACCTTTTTTTCTTTTTAAACTTGTCTAGATACAAATTAACCCTAAGTGAGTACTCACGAGATACGATAGAGAAAGGCACAATGATCGGATTTCAAAAAGGGACTCAATTGCATAATATACAAATTTAGGGACCAAAATGTAATTTGTGAATATTAGAAGGTCTTCAATAATTTTAATGTTACCAATATGAAATTAGTCATGTCACATGCTTCACTGCCAAATTTCATCCTAGTTGAACATCTCAAACTCAAGCAATTGAAACTTCAACCTTTGGGACTAAAACGTAAAGCTTGCAAACTTTAGCACCATTCAAATCTGAGCCCAACGGTCACCTGTTTCGAAACACCCACCTGCTGTATCGAAACGCAGGATCGAAACAGCGTTGACCGTTTCGATACGCGGGTTGGTACCGAGACCAGTTCTGAAACGAGGCCTCCCAGTAGCCAAATCGTTTCGAAACATCCCTTAGCATTTCGAAACACGAAGGCCATTTCAGGCCCCCGTTTTGAAACACTAGGAGGTGTTTCGATACGGTTTGCCCAGAAACAGCAGCAAATGCTGGTTTTCATGCATAAACCCGATCAAACACATCCAAAAGACTTCCCAAGCATATCAACAAGTCAACATACATACAAGGTACATATTTGGAACCCCTAAACACGTTCATAGCACCAAACATGAAAACTCACAAATCTAGAGGCATGCTTCCTATTAACAAAACCAAATAGGCAATCAAACTTCAAATCAAACATTTAAGGCCATTTACAATTCAAACCAACCAAGGCAAACATGCCACAACCTTAGGGGGTTTAACACATCTCCGAAAACAAGACTTAGGTTCCCATTGCCAAATTATCAAAACTAATAGTGTACGAAAACTTCACCATACATGAGCTTGCATTCCCTTGGACACACTTAGCTTCCTTGATGCCCTTAAACACCTCAATTATCTGCATTATTGGTAAAAGAGAGCGTAAGCACAAATGCTTAGTGAGGCATGCTTTAAAGAAAACCAACACAATAATGCATTTTAGAAAACACTTTCATCAAAGCTTTTAAACCACATGCTCATCTCTTTCTCATGCTTGATAAACTTTCAAAGCAAAACTCATTGAAATCACATGTACCTTCATTCTATCTCATGCATTAAAACCAATGCAAAACTCATGGCAAGGTCATTCACATGATTGTATTGTCAAAGCATTTCTAAACAAACACATATGCATATCTCATAGCATAAATCATCTCATCAAGGTACATGTGTAACAAAAACCATTTCATCATTTATATTGGCATTTAGAATCTGATTAATACTCGGATATGCGGACATATTTCTACACCAGACTCTTTCGGTGGAATCTCACATCACCGTACTCACTTGTCTAGCAACAACTTCCGGTGGAATCTCTCATCACCATACTCACATGGTGGAATCTCTCATCGCCACAAAGCTTGGGTATTTCACCAAGTCCTACCCGATGGAATGCCCATCATCGGAAAATCTCCCTTTGGCTTAACCAAAGAGCACGTACAAATTTTTAGTTTATAGTGCACTCTCATCCTATTGACCGATAAATTATATCTGGTAAGTTTCTCAACATCTATGCCAATATAATGTGTTAAAATATCATCACACCTACTGTTTTTCATGCAAAATAACTCAAATGTTTTCTCATCACTTTTCAATTCAATAATCATACTTTGCTTTAAACCAAGAGCTCAAATCTATTCAATGCATCATGCCATCTCATGACAACTCTACAAGCATAATCTCATTCTTCAAAACATGCATAAAAACAGTAGGAATTTAACAATCACAAACCATGAGCATGTAAAAGCATTTTAGGGGCAAACACCACTTTAGAGAGATCAAATCAAGCCATACATACTTCCGAATTTAGGAAGGTGTTTCAAACCTCTCCTAAATCCCCAAACCTTGTGTTTTTGTCCTCATGGACTTCAAAACCAAATGCACTCACCGAATTCGTTTCGCTTGCTTGCCGAAACGCCGATTAAGCCTCCGGATCAACTCCAAAAGTGTCCGAAGATGTCTCCCTATTTTAGACACATCAAAGCAGAGGATTAATGCATCATCATGCATTGAAATCTTCAGCCAACACTCCTAAACTCGTTGATCTACCTAAAACCAACATTTCGGCTACCAAACACAACTGAAATCACCTCCAAACTCTTCCAAAACTTAACCCAGCCAAGATCCATCACTTCTAATCATTTCTAAACATCAATTAACATAAAAAACAACTCTCAACTCGTCCTTATACCTCCAGCTATAACAGAACATCAAAAACCACCATTTTCATAAGCAAAAACTTAGGAAACACAATCTATTCGGGATTGGATTGATAAAACCTCATTTCTAACATCATTTAACATCCAAAATACATTACAGAACCATCTCAAAACAGAGCCCAATAAATTACAATGAAAATCCTCAAGATCTCTTCCAAAATCTTGAGTTTTAAGCCAAAATCTTGTTTCTAACATTAAAACCATTTATAAAACTTTAATAAAGGATTGACAACTTGGCAATTTTAGTAAAGAATTGAGTATTTAGAGGAGAGGAACAATCTTACCTCTAAATAGTTATTTCTCCTTGATTTGGGTAAAATTCCATGAAAATGAAATGTGGAAATCAAAAGGATTTGTTGCAAGATTGATTAGAAACCAATAGGTGATGGAAATCTCATCAATTGAAGTGAAGATCAAAGTGAATTTTTGCTGGACAAAATGTGTTTGGATGATAGGATTTTGAGAGAAAAAGGAATGAGGGAAAATTAGAGAAAATGTAGTTATGAAAATCAAAAGGTAGTTTTCTCCTTTCTTTTATTTAATTAAACATTAATTAAATCACCCAAATTAAGGAAAAATCTGGAGAAAAACATTTTGGGTAATTAGCTCCTTAAAGATTCAAAGTTTCAATCCTTTACAAAACAGTCACTACTAAACTTTGCATAAATCGCATTTTGGTCACTACACCGAAATGTAGTATTTCCAAACCTTATTTTGTAAAATTGATTTCACCACTCTCTTAAATATATTAAATGAGGATTTTTAGATATTTTTCTATATTTTTAAAGCATCCCGAACTAGGCTTTCCCTAAAACCTCCTTTTACATTCAAACCGTTTCTCAGACCGGTCTGGTTCAAACCCTAAACTTCTAAGCCCAAAATTGGGGTGTTACAGGCTGAGTGGAAGTTAAGAGAAAATGAAATGAGAGAAATCTAACGTAAGGTAGTTATGAAAAAGTCAACTTAGATTTTCTTTTTAATTCTCCTTTATTCCTTAATTAAAACATTATTAAAAACTCCCAAATTAAAGAGAAATCTGATGAAAATAATTTGGTAAAATTAGCTCCTTAAAGATTCAAAGTTTCAATCCTTTACAAAACAGTCACTAGTAAACTTTTGCAAAAACTGCAATTTGGTCACTACACAGAAATGTAGTATTTCCAAATCACATTTTGTAAAATTGTTTTCACCATAACCTTTAATATAATAAATGAGGATTTTTAGATATTTTTCCATATTTTTAAAGAATCTCAAACTAGGTGTTCCCTAAATCACCCTTAAAGATTCGAACCGTTCTCGACCGGCCCGATTTAACCTCTAAAACATCTAGGCCCAAAACCACGGCGTTACAACTCTCCCCCACTTAAGAAATTCCGTCCTCGAAATTTACCTGGAGGAAAACGGTAAGGAAATTGATTCTTCATGTCATCCTTCATTTTCCACGTGGCTTCCTCGACGCCACGATGTCTCCACAAGACTTTGACTAGCTCAATGGTCTTACAACGAAGAACCTTACTATCCACATCCATAATCTTAACGGGTTCCTCATCATACGTCAAGTCTGGGTTCAGCTTAACCTCTTTTACAGGCATAACATGCAACGTATCTGATCTATAACTCCGAAGCATGGATACATGAAACTCATTATGTATCTTTTCTAACTCTTGAGGTAGTCTCAGCTTGTAGGCAACAAGACCCACACGTTCTATCACCTCGTACGATCCAATGAACCTTGGACTCAATTTGCCCTTCCGACCAAATCTCATCACCTTCGTCCAAGGTGACACTTTCAAAAACACACACTCGCCCACTGCAAACTCTATCTCTTTACGCTTCAAATCCGTGTAAGACTTTTGCTGGTCCGATGCTACCTTCAAACGGTCACAAATGACCTTCACCTTCTCAGTGGTTCCTTTCAACAAAGCCGGCATCGAGACCAACTTCAGGAAAATCCCGTACAGTTCTGATATCCTGAACACGCAACTCCTTTGAACTAGGATTCATCACAAAGGCTAGGTAAGCCTCGCAACCTTGCCTCAGCATTCGACTCGCTTCCAATGTAGACACCACATTGGCAAGAAACTTCACATTCTCACCAACCACCACCACTTCGTAATCATCCGCGAGTTTCAGCGAAACTCGCTTGCTTTCAAAATCCACTACAACCAGATGTTCAACAAGCCAATCCATACCAAGGATTACATCAAAACCATAGAATGGCAATTCCATGAGATCGACAAGAAAAACATGGTTTTGCACTTTCAAGGGACATCTTCTATACAACTTTCGTGCTACAATTGTCTCACCAAAGGAACTAGTCACACGCATACCAACATCCAAAGGCTCAACAGGTAAACCAAGCATTTGAGCATATGCACGCAATATGTACGAGTGTGTAGATCTAGAATCAATCAAAGAAAGTAATGATAAGGATTGCAAAGTATAGGTACATGTGATCACATCTGTATCATTCCTTCCCTCAGGCTGAGCATACACTCGAGCCTGGCCACCACCCTCCGGTTGAACGGCCACAACATGTGCTACATTCCTCCCACCATCATCTATGCGCTTGAAATTACCACAGCCGCGCCCACGGCCTCTTTGTGGCTCAGCTGCTCTCACCGGAGCCTGTCCCTCCTTCAAAGGCTGAAGACAATCCTTCTTCAAATGTCCACAGTTCCCACAATTCCAGCATGTACCAAGGTTACCCCAACATTCTCCACCATGCCGTCTACCACAACAGTTACACTCAAGAGTCCTATGAACAACATTAGGTCCTTGCTAACCTCTACCAGGGTTACCACCTCCACGCCTAGCATCAAAGTGTGGCTTCCTATCCTTATGCCTCATTTTGCGATCTCTACCATAATCGCGTTCAGCTGCTCTCTTCCCATAGCTTGATCCACCCGCTCGGCTAGACAAACCAAGATTCGACTCAATGTCCTTGGATCTAGTGACCAAGACATCGAAATCTGTAGAGTCAGCCGCAAGCATGAAAGTCTTCACATCCGTTACCAACCCATAACGGAATCGTTTGCACCTCTCCCGCTCATTAGGGATTAGCTCAGGTGCATAATGACTGAGGTGGACAAACTGGATCTCATACTCATCTACCGTCATGCTACCTTTCACAAGAGACATAAATTATCTTTTCTTCTCATCTAGGTATCACACTCCCAGATACTTCCGCTTAAATGCACTCAGGAAGAACGTCCAGGTCACCTCATCATCTTCCTTCCCAGAGATAGTGGTCGTCCACCACGTATAAGCATCACCATGCAGCAGTGACACCACACAACCCAGCTTCTTCACATTATTGCAGTTCATCTGTCCCAAAATCCTCTTGGTGCTTTCCAACCAAGACTCAGATCCTTCCGGAGATAATCCTCTGAACTCAGTCCCTCCCAGACTGCGAAGATGTTCCAAAGGAAATCTCACATTGGCATCATCCTGATGCGCAGCTCCATGAGCTCCAGCTACTGCTGCCTGGAAGGCTCCAACAATAGCCTGAATCAACACAGTCATGTCAGGAGCAGCTTGCCCATGCGCACCTTCAGGTCCGGCGACCCCAACACTAGCACCAGCACCAGCATTATCACCTCCAGCACCACCACCACCAGGGGAAGGAGGTAAATCCACAACATTATCAGCATTCTCATTCTGAGCCATAGCTCTTGTATTCATCCTCATCTCTCTACATGGCCCCATTTACAAAGAAAACAATGCACTGACACAAATGCAATAAACACAATTAGGCTCAATAAGGTAAGTAATCCAAGTACTCAAGCTCTTTTTCGAAAACAATTCCTTTCATTAGTTTTGATATGGCAATGGGATCTCCTAACACACTCCAACATGGCATCATATCACAACAACATCACAATTGATATCATACATCACTATTCACACAACACTCTTCCACCCAAAAGGCACATCGTGCAATTACACATACATCACCCACATAACAATTCCCAATTATACGAGAACTAAGCTCTGATACCACAAAATGTAACCCCCTTAGCAAGGCCTAGACGGTTGACCCGAACCACGAAGATTACACGGGGAAAACCAAAGTCAACCCGAAAGTCAACCTTGATTCACGACCCTTTTTTTCTTTTTAAACTTGTCTAGATACACATTAACCCTAAGTGAGTACTCACGAGATACGATAGAGAAAGGCACAGCGATCGGATTTCAAAAAGAGACTCAATTGCACAATATACAAATTTAGGGACCAAAATGTAATTTCTGAAAATTAAAAGGTCTTTACTGATTTTAATGTTACCAATATGAATATAGTTATGTTACATGCTTCACTGCCAAATTTCATCCTAGTTGAACATCTCAAACTCAAGCAATTGCAACTTCAACATTTGGGACTAAAACGTAAAGCTTGCAAACTTCAGCACCATTCAAATCAGAGCCCAACGGTCACCTGTTTCGAAACACCCACCTGCTGTATCGAAACGTAGGATCGAAACAGCGTTGACCGTTTCGATACGCGTGTTGGTACCGAGACCAGTTCTGAAACGAGGCCTCCCAGTAGCCAAATCGTTTCGAAACATCCCTTAGCGTTTCGAAACACGAAGGCCATTTTAGGCCCCCGTTTCGAAACACTAGGAGGTGTTTCGATACGGTTTGCCCAGAAACAGCAGCAAATGCTGGGTTTTCATGCATAAACCCGATCAAACACATCCAAAAGACTTCCCAAGCATATCAACAAGTCAACATACATACAAGGTACATATTTGGAACCCCTAAACACGTTCATAGCACCAAACATGAAAACTCACAAATCTAGAGGCATGCTTCCTATTAACAAAACCAAATAGGCAATCAAACTTCAAATCAAACATTTAAGGCCATTTACAATTCAAACCAACCAAGGCAAACATGCCACAACCTTGGACACACTTAGCTTCCTTGATGCCCTTAAACACCTCAATTATCTGCATTATTGGTAAAAGAGAGCGTAAGCACAAATGCTTAGTGAGGCATGCTCTAAAGGAAACCAACACAATAATGCATTTTAGAAAACACTTTCATCAAAACTTTTAAACCACATCCTCATCTCTTTCTCATGCTTGATAAACTTTCAAAGCAAAACTCATTGAAATCACATGTACCTTCATTCTATCTCATGCATTAAAACCAATGCAAAACTCATGGCAAGGCCATTCACATGCTTGTATTGTCAAAGCATTTCTAAACAAACACATTTCTACACTAGACTCTTCCTGTGGAATCTCACATCACCGTACTCACTTGTCTAGCAACAACTTCCGGTGGAATCTCTCATGACCGTACTCACATGGCGAAATATCTCATCGCCACAAAGCTTGGGTATTTCACCAAGTCCTACTCGATGGAATGCCCATCATCGGAAAATCTCCCTTTGGCTTAACCAAAGAGCACGTACGAATTTTTAGTTTATAGTGTACTCTCATCCTATTGATCGATCAATTATATCTGGTAAGTTTCTCAACATCTATGCCAATATAATGTGTTAAAATATCATCACATATACTGTTTTTCATGCAAAATAACTCAAATGTTTTCTCATCACTTTTCAAATCAATAATCATACTTTGCTTTAAACCAAGAGCTCAAATCTATTCAATGCATCATGCCATCTCATGACAACTCTACAAGCATAATCTCATGCTTCAAAACAAGCATAAAAACAATAGGAATTTAACAATCACAAACCATGAGCATGTAAAAGCATTTTAGGTGCTAACACCACTTTAGAGAGATCAAATCAAGCCATACTTACTTCCGGATTTAGAAAGGTGTTTCAAACCTCTCCTAAATCCCCAAACCTTGTGCTTGCTTGCCGAAACACCGATTAAGCATCCGGATCAACTCCAAAAGTGTCCAAAGATGTCTCCCTGTTTTAGACACATCAAAGTAGAGGATTAATGCATCATCATGCATTGAAATCTTCAGCCAACACTCCTAAACTCGCTGCTCTACCTAAAACCAACATTTCGGCTACCAAACACAACCGAAATCACCTCCAAACTCTTTCAAAACTTAACCCAGCCAAGATCCATCACTTCTAATCATTTATAAACATCAATTAACATCAAAAACAACTCTCAACTCGTCCTTATACCTCCAGCTATAACAGAACATCAAAAACACCTCAAAAACCACCATTTTCATAAGCAAAAACTTAGGAAACACAACCTATTCGGGATTGGATTGATAAAGCCTCATTTCTAACATCATTTAACATCCAAAATACATTAGAGAACCATCTCAAAACAGAGCTCAATCAATTACAGCGAAAATCCTCAAGATCTCTTCCAAAATCTTGAGTTTTAAGCCAAAATCTTGTTTCTAACATTAAAACCATTTATAAAACTTTAATAAAGGATTGACAACTTGGGAATTTCAGTAAAGAACTGAGTATTTAGAGGAGAAGAACATTCTTACCTCTAAATGGTGATTTCTCCTTGATTTGGGCAAAATTCCATGAAAATGCAATGTGGAAATAAAAAGGATTTGTTGCAAGATTGATTAGAAACCAATAGGTGATGGAAATCTCATCAATTGAAGTGAAGATCAAAGTGAATTTTGCTGGAGAAAATGTGTTTGGATGATAGGATTTTAAGAGAAAAAGGAATGAGGGAAAAATAGAGAAAAGGTAGTTGTGAGAATCAAAAGGTAGTTTTCTCCTTTCTTTTATTTAATTAAATATTAATTAAATCACCCAAATTAAGGAAAAATCTGGAGAAAAACATTTTGGGTAATTAGCTCCTGAAAGATTCAAAGTTTCAATCCTTTACAAAACAGTCACTACTAAACTTTGCAAAAATCGCATTTTGGTCACTACACCGAAATGTAGTATATCCAAACCTTATTTTGTAAAATTGATTTCACCACTCTCTTAAATATATTAAATGAGGATTTTTAGATAATTTTTTATATTTTTAAAGCATCCCGAACTAGGCTTTCCCTAAAACCTCCTTTTATATTAGAACCGTTTCTCAGACCGGTCCGGTTCAAACCCTAAACTTCTATGCCCAAAATTGGGGTGTTACAGGCTGAGTGGAAGTTAAGAGAAAATGAAATGAGAGAAAACAAACGTAAGGTAGTTATGAAAAAGTCAACTTAGATTTTATTTTTAATTCTCCTTTATTCCTTAATTAAAGCATTAATAAAAAACTCAAATGAAAGAGAAATCTGATGAAAAACAATTTGGTAAAATTAGCTCCTTAAAGATTCAAAGTTTCAATCCTTTATAAAACAGTCACTAGTCAACTTTTGCAAAAACTGCAATTTGGTCACTACACAGAAATGTAGTATTTCCAAATCACATTTTGTAAAATTGTTTTCACCATAACCTTTAATATAATAAATGAGGATTTTTAGATATTTTTCCATATTTTTAAAGCATCCCGAACTAGGTGTTCCCTAAATCACCCTTAAAGATTCGAACCGTTCTCGACCGGCCGATTCAACCTCTAAAACATCTAGGCCCAAAACCACGGCGTTACAACTCTCCCCCACTTAAGAAATTCCGTCCTCGAAATTTACCTAGAGGAAAAAGGTAAGGAAATTGATTCTTCATGTCATCCTTCCTTTTCCACGTGGCTTCCTCAACGCCACGATGTCTCCACAAGACTTTGACCAGCTCAATGGTCTTACAACGAAAAACCTTACTATCCACGATGTCTCCGAAGCATGGATACATGAAACACATTATGTATCTTTTCTAACTCTTGAGGTAGTCTCAGCTTGTAGGCAACAAGACCCACACGTTCTATCACCTCGTACGGTCCAATGGACCTTGGACTCAATTTTCCCTTTCGACCAAATCTCATCACCTTCGTCCAAGGTGACACTTTCAAAAACACACGCTCGCCCACTGCAAACTCTATCTCCTTACGCTTCAAATCTGCGTAAGACTTTTGCCGGTCCGATGCTGCCTTCAAACGCTCACAAATGAGCTTCACCTTCTCGGTGGTTCCTTTCAACAAAGCCGGCATCGAGACCAACTTTTGTCCCGTTTTAGCCCAACAAAGAGGAGTTATGCACTTCCTCCCGTATAAAGCCTCACAAGGTGCCATTTAAATACTTGCCTGGTAACTGTTATTATAAGCATACTCCACCAAAGGCAAGTGCTTCTCCCAAGAGCTTTGAAACTCAATAACACAGCACCTCAACATATCCTCAAGCACTTGGATAACATGCTCCGACTGTCCATCCGTCTGCGGATGATAAGAAGTACTGAAATTCAGCCGCGTACCCAAAGCTTGATGTAAGCATTCCCATAACCTTGGGGTGAACCTCGGATCTCTATCTGACACTATAGATTTTGTCACTCCATGCAAACGTACAATCTCAGCAATGTACAACTCCGCAAGCTTATCCAAGGTATACGTATTATGTACAGGCAAGATATGTGCACACTTCGTAAGGCGATCCACAATCACCCAAACAGAATTCTTCTTTGATGGCGATAACGGCAAAACAGACACAAAGTCCATAGTGATCCTCTCCCACTTCCATTCTGGGATCCTTAACGGTTGCAACAACCCTGAAGGAAATTGATGTTCAGCCTTAACCCGCTGACAAACCATGCATTTGCTAACCAACTCAGCGACATCTTTCTCCAATCCCACCCAATAGTACTCATCCTTCAAATCACGGTACATCTTTGTACTACCAGGGTGCATAGCAAAAGGACTACTATGAGCTTCAGTCAGAATAATGCGCCTCAACTCAACATCACTTGGCACCACTATCTGACTCCCAAAACATGGAGAGAAAGAGAAAGTTGAGGACAACTGAAAAATGTTATTACCTTTCAAAAATCTTCCAAGATGAAGCAAGGAGAGGATAGAATAGTGACTTCCAATGGAGAGAAGAGTTTCAAGTTGGAAATGTTGTTGGAGGTTGAAAATGATAGAAATTTGGGTATTTGAAATAAAAAGGGGTTTTATTTTACAAGACCATGTAATTACAAAACTGCAATTAATGAAAAATGGCCATCATCAATCATTCTAAAATCCATGGAAATTTTGGCTTTAAATCAAAACCAGGTTCAACATATTAAATGAATTTTAAGAAGAAAAGGGAAAACCCGAAACATAATTTTAATTATTTAATTCACCCGACCCCCAAACCTGGGTGTTACAACTCTCCCCTACTTAAGGAATTTCATCCCCGAAATTACCTGACGGAAACAAGTATGGAAACGGCTCAAGCATATCCGCTTTCCTCTCCCACCTGGCCTCTTCCACACCTCTATGTCTCTACAACACCTTGACCAACTCCATGGTCTTTCCACGCAACACCTTGCTATCCAAAGCAAGTATCTCAATCGGTTCTTCATTGTAAGACAAATCCGGATTCAATTCTATCTCCTCAACGGGCATAACATGAGACAGATCTGATCTATAGCTCCTAAGCATCGACACATGGAAAACATCGTGGATCTTCTCTAACTCTGAAGGCAATCTCAAACGGTAAGCTACTGGCCCAATCTGCTCAACTATCTCATACGGACCAATAAACCTCAGACTCAACTTGCCTTTCCGGCCAAAACGCATTACCTTCTTCCACGAAGACACTTTCAGAAACACTTTCTCACCCACTGAAAACTCAATCTCTTTTCTCTTCAAATCAGCATAAGATTATTGACGATCGGAAGCTACGTTTAAACGGTCACAAATCAACTTCACCTTATCAGTAGTCCCCTTAAGCAAATCCAGCAAAGGTAACAATTTCTGACCCGTTTTAGCCCAACAGATCGGAGTCCTACATCGTCTACCATACAATGCCTCATAAGGAGCCATCTGGATACTAGCCTGGTAATTGTTGTTGTAAGCAAACTGGACTAAAGGTAAATGCTTCTCCCAAGAACCCTAGAAGTCAATCACACAAAAACGGAGCATATCCTCTAATACCTGTATCACTCGCTCTGACTGACCATCTGACTGCGGATGATAAGAAGTACTGAAATGTAAACGACTACCTAGGGCACTATGCAAACAACTCCAGAACCTCGCTGTGAATCTCGGATCTCTGTCTGATACAATAGACTTCGGAACTCCATGCAACCTCACAATCTCGCGGATGTACAAATCTGCCAACTTGTCTAAAGAATCTGTGGTGTTCACTTCTAAGAAATGAGCGCACTTAGTGAATCTATCAACTATCACCCAGACAGAATTCTTCTTCGAAGGAGACAACGGCAATCCTGACACAAAGTCCATAGTGATTCTTTCCCACTTCCATTCCGGAATTTTCAAAGGCTGTAACAAACCTGAAGGAACCTGATGTTCTGCCTTCACTCTTTGACAAGCCATGCCACGACTCACAAACTCGGCTACATCCTTCTTCAAACCAACCCAGAAATAATCACCTTTCAGATCTTGGTACATCTTAGTACTGCCCGGATGCATAGAAAAAGGACTCGATTGTGCTTCGCACAGAATCATACGTCTCAACTCAACATCTTCAGGTACTACAACTCTGTCTCTAAAACACATTACATTCTCATCACTGAAACTGTACTCTGTTGGCCTACCTTCTACAATGTCCTGAACATGTGAAGCTAAAGATACGTCTTGCAACTGTTTCTCTCTGATCATCTGAATCAACGAAGGCTTCACTTGCAACTCTGTAATGAAACCACCATCCCCTGATACACTCAGTCTAGCAAACATAGCTCGCAAATCGACTGCAACTTTCCTGCTCAACGTATCGGCCACTACATTTTCCTTACCCGGATGGTACTCAATAGTCAAATCATAGTCTTTCAATAGTTAAAGTCATCTTCTCTGTCTCAAGTTCAGCTCTCTCTAAGTCATTAAATACTTCAAGCTTTTATGATCAGTGTAAACCATGCACTTCTCACCATACAAGTAGTGACGCCAAATCTTCAACGCAAACACAACTGCTGCTAACTCAATGTCGTGCGTAGGGTAGTTCTTCTCGTGCACCTTCAACTGTCTCGAAGCATAAGCAACAACTCTTCTTTCTTGCATCAGAACACAACCTAAACCTACGTAGGAAGCATCTCTATAGATCACGAACTCTTTCCCTGAAACTGGTTGTACCAACACTGGAGCATTCGTCAAGCTTCTTTTAATTTCTCCAATGCCTTTTGTCTCACATCTAACCACTCAAACTTAACTCCTTTTTGCAACAATTTAGTCAACGCAGCAGCTATTCTAGAGAAACCATCAACGAACCTCCTATAGTAACAAGCTAGTCCTAGGAAACTCCTAATCTCGGTTACTAACTTAGGTTGCTTCCACTCAACAACGGCTTCAATCTTCGTGAGATCAACACGGATACCTTCAGCTGATACCACATGGCCAAGAAACACAACCTCTCTAATCCAGAACTCACATTTACTCAACTTAGCATACAACTGGTTGCTCATCAATCTCTGCAAAACAAATCTCAAGTGCTCATCATGCTCTTCTTTTGATCTCGAGTGCACAAGGATGTCGTCTATGAAAACAACTACAAATCAGTCTAGGTAGTCTCAGAAAACTCTGTTCATCATGTCCATGAAAGCTGCTGGTGCATTCGTGAGCCCAAACAGCATCACAAGTAACTCATAATGATCGTATCTAGTCCTAAAGGTTGTCTTTGGAACATCACACTCCTTTACCTTCAACTGATAGTACCCTGATCTCAAATCTATCTTCGAAAACACTGAGGCACCCCTCAACTGATCAAACAAGTCATCTATACGAGGCAATGGATACTTGTTCTTCACTGTCAACTGGTTTAACTACCTATAGTCGATACACATCCTCATACTGCCATCCTTCTTCATCACAAACAACGTGGGATCACCCCAAGGCGAACAACTAGGCCTAATAAAACCTCGGTCTAATAACTCTTGAAGCTGGCTTTTCAACTCTTTCAACTCTTTCGGAGCCATACGATACGGAGCAATAGAAACTGGAGTAGACCCTGAAACAATCTCAATCACAAACTCTACATCTCTGTCAGGAGGCAAACCCGGTAATTCTGCTGGAAACACATCCGGATAATCACAAACTGTCCTGATATCTTTCGGTCTAACCTCACTCATATTCAGATTCATCACTTACGCTAAATAAGCCCCACAAACGGAGTCCATTAACATATGAGCCTCTAAAGCCGACACAACGTTCGACAAGAACTTAACGTTCTCGCCTACTACCACTACCTCGTAGCTATCGGAAAGCTTCAACGAAATTCTCTTTGTCTCAAAATCTACACTAGCTCTGTGCTCAACCAACCAATCCATACCCAACATGATATCAAAACCGTAGAACGGAAGGTCCATCATATCAACAAGAAACACATGACCCTGAATCTTCAACGGACACCTCCTATACATTCGTCTAACTACAATTGTCTCCCCAAAGGAACTAGTAACATGCATCCCTATGTCTAAAATCTCAACAGGTATGTCTAACTTCTTTGCATGCTCACTCAAAATGTAAGAATGCGTGGAACCCGAATCAACTAAGGAAAGAAAAGACATGGACTGTAACTCGAAATTACCTTCTATCACATCTGTGTCATTCCCTGCCTCTCTCTGTGCGTAGAATCTAGCTGGTCCACCGGCCTCTGGCTGTACTGCCACTACATGAGCAAGATTCATCGGTGCGTCTATCTTAGGTGCATCAGCCCTCGGCTGGAAGTAGCCACGACCGCGCCCACGGCCTCTCTGAGAGTCGATTGCTCTCGCAGGAGCCTGTGCCAGATTTAGTGCCTATGATGCCTGATGCGGACACTCTCTCCTGAAGTGGACTCTCGATCCTTAGTTCCAGCAAACATGATAGTTTCCCCAACACTCTCCTGAATGTTGTCTCCCAAATCGGGCACACACGGGCAAACTCCCTCCAGCTCTCTGGCCATGATGGCCTCTGCAATGGTGGCCACCGCCACGCCTATGATCAAACCGATGTCCATTGCCTTGATGCCTCTTGGCATCACCACGATCAAAGTTGTTGTGCCTCTTCCCTGAACTGGATCCTCCCAAACGCTTGGTCGACCCCAAGCTATGCTCGATGTCCTTGGCCCTAGGGACCAAGACATCAAAATCAGAATAATCAGTAGCCAAGGTGTACCTCTTGACCTCCTCATGAAGTCTATAACTGAACCGATCACAACGGTCCCTCTCAATAGGAACCAACTCCGGAGCATACTGACTCAATCGGACAAAGCGGATCTCATAATCTGTCACTGATGTGTCTCCCTGAACAAGAGCCATGAACTCCCGCATCTTCTCATCTAAATATCTCGAGCCCAAATACCTCTTTCTAAAAGAATTCTCAAAGAAATTCCAACTGATCTCGGGCTCAGGCACGCCGGTAGTAATGGTGACCCACCAGGTGTAGGCATCACCCTGTAGCAATGAAACCACACAGCCCAACTTACGAGCCCCAACACATCCCATCTGAGCTAAAATGCAAACTGTCTTCTCTAGCCACAAATCTGATCTCTCAGGCGTAGATTCCCTGAACTCATCTGCTCCGAGGCTACGGAGCCTCTCTAAAGGTAAGCTAGTATCATCTTCTCTCGGCTGAGCTGCGGCCTGAGCTTCGGCAACTGCAGCCTGAAATGCTCCTGCTATAGCTTGAACTAGCAGAGCCATGTCTATCCCTGCAGGACCTTGGTCACCCTGAGGTCCCGCTCCCTCAGCTCTAGCCTCGCCTTCCACTTCAGGATGAGAGGGTGGTGGAGGAGAAGCTCCGACTCCAACAGCAGGCTCTTCCACAGGAGCCTTTACTCCAACTACCGGCTCATTAACAGGAGCCGCAACACGGGGTTCCTGGCGAACCAGCCTGGGTTTACCTCTAGGCCTCGACATAAACGCTCACAGATAACAACTACAACAACAACATACAAGAATCGGGTTAGCAAGGGCAAGGGTCCAAGTGGCTCAAGTATGTTTCCCTCACTTAAAAATCTCTTTTTCCGATGTAATAGAAGCAATGAGACTCTACTCAACATGCTTCAAACAACATACACAAGCAATCAATTAAGCAAGCATCAAGGCATACTTGATAAACAAGCAAACATACTTACATGGCAAGCAAACACCGTGCAATCGCAATACAAGAATTTAACTTACGTCACTTACCTGCCTGAGGTCTTTGAAACCTCAGGCTCTGATACCAGCAAGTGTAACCCCCTCGTCCTGGTCCGGGAGACTGACCGGTCCGAGTGGGCTACAAGGGGAAAACCGAGGCGAAACACGTGAAGGCTCTACTTCGGTTAACAACCCGAGAAAACTTTTTCATTTATTATCTTGTCTAGATGGATTTAATTCGACCTATGTGTGAAGCGACATCGGAAAACAAGGCTAAACCATACAACGACACGTAGTTTGATTTAAACTTACCATGTATTCATGTTAGGTTGATTCCAAGCACACGCAACCAAAACACACATAAACGATTACTAACAAGGCTAGCAAGAAAGCTAACATCGAACAGGGCCTAATGCCCAACACTTGAGAACCTTTGGAGATGTCAACAGCCCACTTTTCAGGCATGTGTTTCGAAACAGGCTTGTTCGTTTTGAAACACGGGCCCAGTTTAAAAAGCCAATCACTCGTATCGATACGCATCCACCCCATTTCGGTACAAGGAACCATTTCGCCTAGACGTTCCGAAACACGTTTCAGAACAGGCAATCACAGTAGCCAAAATGTTTCAAAACACGTATCGGAACAGGGGTTCACAGTAGCCAAACTGTATTGAAACGCGTTCCGATACGAGTATCCCTAGAACTACACCCGTTCCGAAACAGCCTCCCTCGTTCCGAAACGCCTGCAACCAGTGAGTTCCAAAACCAGTTTTAAGCATCTCTAAACGATCCCAAATGATCCCAAAGACTTCAAGAAGCAAGCCACAACATGAGCACACAACTCTAGAGGCATACACCCTAGTACAAGCATGCTTAAACACACAACATACATGAAAAAGGCCATACATTTAAAAGGATCATGCATTCACCAAAAGAGGCATACATTGCATTTAAAGGTTTCATGCCTTAGCACAAAACATACACATAAGCATTCATGATACGCATCGTAAGCATGGTTTACAATCCAAAATAAGGCATTAACAAGCCACACTAAAACATCAACATATCAAAGTAGTCAAAACAAGCTCCTACACAAAACAACAACACAAATCCCATTGCTTATCTATTACATCTCATAACTTAAATGTTCTTACTTGATGATTAAGATAGCACACTTGGAGGCCTTTCTCCTTGCACAAGCAACCCACGAACTAAGGATCTGCATTGTCGAACAAAAGAGAGCGTAAGCGTAAAGCTTTGTGAGGGTAAGCTCATAAAACAAACCTCGACAATGCAGGGTCCAAGCACGAGCAACAAACCAAGGAAGAATGCATGAGTTCTTACCTTCGAAACCACATGAGTCAATATATAAAATGCATGAACATATCATCAATTATCATGCCATGCTCAACATGTCCAAAAACACAACCATGTGAAACACATATATCAAAACGTATTGGCACATAGCTATGACCCGAATACGCGGATAACAACCGTTGGAACTCACATCCAACACTCAACCATTATTTTACCTTACGCTGAGATTACACTCATCACTGTTTCATGCGGAGGGGATTCCACTCATCACCGACTAACATATAAAAGAAGATTTTCGGGCATACTCGTACTTCATCTTGATGACTACGAACACCAATACCACGCGCGCATTTCGACACTCGTGTGCACACTAAACATCCTAATGATCGATCATTTGTGCCCAAGCATACTAGTGCCAATACTAACTCACCACAAGATCATCATAATACAATATTCTTACCATTTCCCTTGCCTAGCACGTAACCACCATGATTTACAATTGTAACGGGGTTTTTTCGCGCAACTCAAGTTCCCCGCTACTTTGAAAAATATTCAATTTAAAAAGGGGGAATTTTAAAAATTAATTCGGGTTTGGAAAAAACCTTTTAAAAATATTTTTTCTCGGTTGGAGTCGCCACCGGTCACTATGGTAGGCCAGACACCGTAAAAACAAAACCATAGATTCATTCGAAAAGGGTTCGGGAGTTAGTTACGTGTGGGGAAGGGTTAGCACCCCCATCACGCCCGAAAATCGGTACCAAAACAATTGTTGCTTTTAAATGATGGAAATTATCTGAATTTAAAAAGACTTTAATTAGGGGTTCTTGATTGAAAACCGGACTTTAATCGTACGAGCTTTTCAAACGGGTGGTATCGAATTAATTAAACATTTAATTAAAAACGATGACGGTACACCGGACCAAAGACTAAACTGACATCATATAAGACTGACTGTTGTGTTAGTTTAGGGTTCGGATTCCGTACGTCACCTTTATGCATGATGCAAACAATTAAAGAATGATGCATGGCATTTTCATTTTTACGCTCTCGCTTACCCAGAGACGGTGAGAATTAACCCAAATATTCGATCGACATCCATTAAGCTAGGACTGTCATATCGCGAATACCGGAGTTAATTAATACCTCTCCTTGGGTATATTTTAATTAATTATCGAACAAAATTAAAGGGTCGCATGAATGACAATTTAAAGTGCATGCCACACTTAACAAACATGAGCAAAAATGAAAACAAAAAACATATATTCGATATAAAAAAAACTAAATGCATGAGCGACATATCATAACAATAATATGCTAGGTAAACAAAATAAAATGCCAACTGGCAGAAACCAGAGCTGCAATAAAACCATTTTTTAAAAGATTAAAATGCAAGAACAGGACTCGATCAAAAGACACGGCAAGACAAGGGGACCAAAAGCGTAATAAACCCATCCGAAAATCAATTGAAAAGAGAACAGTGGCGAAATTGAAAATGTTTGAAAAATAACAGGGACTGCGGGGAGGGTTTTGAAAAGCGGAAGCCCTCCCCGCGTGATTTCGAGAACACGGGAGGGTTTAAAAGGTTATTAACCCCAAATTTAATAACAAAAATCATTATAAAAACCATTTTAAAACATTTTTATCATTTTTCTCAAAAAAACTAACCTTAAACTGAGAGACACCCTCCCCTTTTCTATTTTCTATCTGACGCCGCAAGGCACTCCGGTCGCCGTTGTCGGCGCCGCAAGGAACTCCGGTCGCTGTTGCCGGCGCCGCAAGGCACTCCGGTTGCCGTTGCTGGCGCCGCAAGGCACTCCGGTCGCCATTGCCGGCACCGGAAACCTAAAAAAATCTTTTCCGAAACCCCTTTTTTGTTTGAAAAAAAAGCACCACAACTCAACCGAAATCCTTTTTCCCTGTTTTGTCTTGCGAAATCAGAAACCAGAAAAAAAACCCTTTTTGTTACCTTTCAAAGACCGAAACCCCAAACGGTTTTGTTTTTTTATTTAAAACCCAAAATCGAATCTCAAATCCCCTTCCGATTTACATTTTCGTGTTAGCTTCACCGCCGGCTCACCATGCATGGCCCTGAAACGGACCAAGTGGCTTGTCGCCGTTGGGAAGATGGATGGCCGCGAAGGTAAGACTCTGACCACTTCCCTTTGTTTTATTTTTTATTTTGCTTTTGATTCGATCGTAAATGAAAACGAAAAGAAGGATACCTCTGAAACTCGCTTGTATTGATATGAATCTTTGATTACAACCTCTCTGAAATTTTTTGAATCCCCTCGATTACAATTTCTCTCTCTAAAAAATCCCCCTCCATTACATTCTGTGTGTTCGGGTTTATATAGCCCGATTTTTTTATATTTTTGCTTTTCTAAATTACATGAAATGCTGGAAATTGCTGGTTGATTTGTACGATTCGGTTTGTTGATTGCCTCTGATTTCTGCATTTTCGTTGTGTTTTTGGCTCCATGCATCTTCTGACGTCCTTCGTTTTTTGTTTGTTGCATGTGACCCGTGAGGAGAGGGGACCAGAGAGGCACGGGACGTGGCCGACGTCGTGGAGCAATCCATGCCGTCAGAGATGGATCTGGACGGCCTGAGGGCATTCGAAAAGGCACACGCGCGCGAGTGGGAGCTGAAGGGACGCGGACGCGCGAGCGCGTGGAGGCTCCATAAGGTTCTCCGCGTTGATCTCGGTCACCCGATGCACTCCCGATCCAATGGTGGGTGTGTTGCGGCGCTAGGGTTGTTGAGGCCTCAGCTAGGGTTTCCATCCTCCTGGAGCGATCTGGACCGTCAGATCTAGATCAGATCTGACGGTGAGGGGAAGGTGGCGGCTGCACAAAACATAAGGGTATTAGGGTTCATCTAGCAGATTAGGGTTTTTAATTATTTGGGCCCAAGCAGGCCATGTAATACGTATAATATTTTTTGGGTAATGGACTTTGAATAAATGAACTTTTGGCTTTATTTAATTAAACATATAATGGGCTTATTTATTTAATGTTTTTGTTTTTTCCTGAAATAATAATAATAATAGTAATAATAGGTGTGATACCAAATATAATAATCATAATAAACATAATAAATATAATATGATAATAATAGCATTAATAATTAATAATGTAATAAAAATAATAGATAACAAAAATATTGATAAGTCATGATAAAATATGATAGTAATATAGTAATAAGATTAATAGTAATAATAATAATATCAATATATATTGTTTTTGTTCTTTTTCCTTTTTCTTCTTTTTTTGGTTTTTAATCACAACGTAAATATCAAAGCCCATTAAAGAAAAGAAAATAGGATGGGTTTAACACCCCGGACAAAATTAGTGATTACAGTTGCCCCCCTTTGCTTATACTTGTAGAACAAGGATAAAGCAAAGACCATAAGCACCAATTTTGTCCGACTTCCCTGTTTAGATTCCGAGTCACCATGCACTTGAACTACTGGCGGTTAGGATGTCGGTACGGGAAAATGCAACGGTCGCGGAGGCCTGAAGTTGTTTTTCTCATTTCAACACTCCTCAACCCTTCGAGGTCCGATCAAACAGATAATTAGCAGAAGCTCCATTCTCCAAGTGCCCGAACGGATAGGCTGGTTCTATTCTCCGAAAGCCCGAACAGATAGGCGAGTTCTATTCTCCGAAAGCCCGAACATATAGGCGAGTTCTATTCTCCGAAAGCCCAAACAGATAGGCGGGTTCCATTCTCCGAAAGCCCGAACGGATAGGCAGATTCTATTCTTCGAAAGCCCGAACAGATAGGCGTGTTCCATTCTCCGAAAGCCCGAACGGATAGGCAGATTCCATTCTCCAAAAGCCCGAACAGATAGGCGAGTTCCATTCTCCGAAAGCCAAAACAGATAGGCAGATTCTATTCTCTGAAAGCCCGAACAGATAGGCGGGTTCCATTCTCCGAAAGCCCGAACAGATAGGCGGGTTCCATCCTCCGAAAGCCCGAACAGATAGGCAGATTCTATTCTCCGAAAGCCCGAACAGATAGACGGGTTCCATTCTCTGAAAGCCCGAACGGATAGGCAGATTCTATTCTCTGAAATCCCGAACAGATAGGCGGGTTCCATTCTCCGAAAGCCCGAACGGATAGGCAGATTCTATTCTCCGAAAGCCCGAACAGATAGGCAGATTCTATTCTCCGAAAGCCCGAACAGATAGGCGGGTTCTATTCTCCGAATGCCCGAACAGATAGGCGGGTTCCATCTTCCGAAAGCCCGAACGGATAGGCAGATTCTGAAATATAAAAGTTCCATTCTCCTTATGTCTGAACGGATAGGCGAGCTTCCTTTTACGACAAAAGCTTTAAAATACCTGTCGAAAGTAGGTAAAAAATATATGATGATGTGAGTTAGCATGCCCCTAATCCTAGGGATGCCTAACTACAAGTGATGCATGAATTATGACATCAAAATTGCTCGGACGCTTTCACTCTTTGGGTTGGTCCATCTTGACTTCTTCTTGTCTCTTCTTCTTCTCAATCTTTTTTTGGCTTTCTCACCTCTGCCAAATCTCGATCTCTTGGTCTCTTCTCAAAAGACGACTGTTGACTTTCACTGGTTAGACTGGACATAACACTTCTCGTAGTGGTCGTTTTCAAAACATTGCCCCCCATTCAAACTGGGTGCCCATCCATTCTCTCCGTCTTAACTTTACACGACGACTTTTTCTCTTCTCTCAACAATAGGGGAAGCACATGACCCCAAGTCCCTGAACTTTTCTCTTAAGTTCATTTTCTGAAGTGCTCGGATGCTTTCACTCTTCAGATTGGTCCATCTTGACCTTCTTCTTCTTCTTCTTAATCTCTTCTGGCTTTCGTCCTTGCCAAATATCAATCTTTTGGTCTCTTCTCAAAAGACGACTGCTGACTTTCACTGGTCAGACCGGTCATAACACTTCTCACAGTGCACGTACTCAAAGCATTGCCCCCAACTCAAACTGGGTGCTCGACTATTCTTTTCGCCTTAACGCAACATGGCGGCTTTTCTTTTCTTTCAACATTAGGGGAAACACATGCCCCCAGGCCCCTGAACTTTTCTATTAAGTTCATTAAGGTCAACTTCTCATCTTCTGAACCCATCAGGGTATTTCGGAAGAAATTCGCTTCAAGTCTCTGAACTGTAGCATGTAGGAACTTACTACAATCCTCACCATAGCCACTGACAAGCTTTCATTTGTATTCATGGCATTGCATTCTAAACCTTATCCCCGAAGCAAATAGGAAAAAATTATTGTGTTCAAAAAAGATTTAGATTGCATCTTCTAATTTCAACATGAGATGCGTTTTCGAAAACTATACTTTCTTTTCAAATTAGGGATATATCCAGTCAAATTAAATACCCTGAATATCAAGTGCACGAACGACACTGTTATGGCTTACCAAGGATTGTCCCAAGCAACATGTGTCTAGGAGACTTCGAAAGCTGAGCTGATGCCTAAAAATGTGACATACTCTCCAAATCATTTCGGCTTTTTAATCAATTAGATTCGTCTTCTATAGGCTTCGCCTTTATCATTTCCTTATAATTTTGGGGAAGTCAACTCATCACATTCCTTTGGCTCGAAATAAATGATGGAGCAAACAACAAAATCCCGAGCTACTCGGCATTGTCATGATTTGAAAATATTACCATCACTCATGTAGCTAAAGTGGATGGTGCATAGCAACCTTATTGGTCTTTTCGCTACAGCGGAGTGCCCCAAAAATTCCACACTCGTATCCGAAAATGCCTATTACCAGGCTTCGAACATTGGAGTGCTTTTGTTAGGCTTTTAGTATTCTCTCTCTTCTCCTTTTCTTTCTTTTTTCATTTTTTCTTTTTCTGTTTTTTCTTTCTCTCTTTTTTTCTTTTTTTCTCTTTTGCTTTCTTTTTCTTTATTCTTCTTTTTTTTTCTCTCTTTTTTTAGCGCGAAAGATTTTCGGTTATTCTCCCGAAGGCACTAATTCTGTGTGTGTTTAATTAGGTGACCAAATTAACTTGGAGTGTAAGCCACATTTTCATCATCTTCAAAGCTTTCAATTTCCACTAGACAAAGGCGGCTCGAAGTCAACCTTTGGGGTCAAAGTCAATGTCCCTTGTGCAATTGATATACGTGGACTCACCAGACAAATATACACAAAATGAAAAGGCAATTGAAACATAAAGCATCCTTTCATTGAAACTAAAAAAGTGCAGTCTGAGGCCCTTACAAAAAGATCTTTGCTACCTTCGGGCAAAGGGTAGCAAACTGGATTCCACACATCACTTCAAGGAAAAAACTAGAATGCAATGAAATGAAAGCAAACAAACATGGATGCATAAACTCTTAACCAAACTGGCCGTCCATCCCACCCCTTTAAGCTCCCTGGAGGAATTCAACCTCCTTAGTGTCCATTAATTCTTGGACCAACTGCTTAAATTCAGGACAACTTTGAATCCCGTGCCCCACAGTCTGATGGTACTCACGGAATGACTCATGGCTGTCATATGCTCCATCCGGACCCTTCTCAATTAAGCTCGCTGCGCACAGTTGTTTGTACACCCAACTCAGAGGGGACTTGATTTCTGATGCCTCCATCCTCACCTTCTTTGTATCTACCACTTCGAGGGCATTCACGCTCCGACTTTCATGTTTCGGAAGTGGGTTGGTCGTCACATTGGGCTCCTCTAACTCTAGGACCCCAGTGTTAATCATGTTTTGCACGAGCTTCTTGAATGGTGCGCAATTTTCTATCGTGTGTCCCGGTACTCCGCCGTGGTACTCACAGTGTGCCTTCTCATCGTACCATGCAGGGTAAGGCGGCCGGAAGGGAGTAACATGATACGGGCGAACCAGATCGGCCTCGTATAAGTGCTTGTATACCTCTTTGTACGGTATAGGCAGAGGGGTGAAGGTCACTCTCTCTTGTTCCTTCTTGGGAGCACTATTCTCTCTTCGGTTTGAGCCTTGCGCATTCCAGCTTGCGTCTTGAGGCGGTGAGATGGTGAGGTGCTTAGAAGCCTCGTAGGTACCAACACTGTTCACCTCGTGATCTTTCTTCTTAAACTGCTTCCGGGCATTCTCTCCTCCATCAATCCTACCACTCTTGATGGCTGCCTCGATACGCTCACCGGTCATAACCATATCTGAGAAGTTACCGATAGGGTTGCTTATCATGCGGTCATAGAGGGTCCCTTTCAAGGTATCGACAAACATAGGGGAGATCTCATTTTAACGGAGCGGGGGTTGAACCTGTGCCGCAACATCTCGCCAACGCTGGGCGTACTCACGTAGGCTCTCATTGGGCCTTTGCTCCAAACCTTGTAGCATGAGTCGGTTCAGAACCATGTCAGTTATGTGCCTACACTGATCGGTGAAAGCTTTGGCCAAATCCTTCCATGACCTGATCTGAGCACGAGTTAACTGATTATACCACCTCACTGCAATCCCCGCTAAGCTGTCTTGAAAGTAGTGAACTAGCAACTTCTCATTGTCGATGAAACCCGTCATCTTTCTACAAAACATGGTTATGTGAGCAGTAGGGCAAGTCATCCCGTCGAACTTCTCAAACTCCGGCGTCTTGAACTAGGGCAGAATAATCAGATCCGGAACCAAGCTGAGGTCTCTGGCATTCATCCCGTATGCCCCCTCTTCTCCTTCTTTTGTACGGAATTTCTCCTCGAGGTCTTTCCGGGTCTCTTCTAGTTGTTTTGAGAATTCGGCCTTGACCTTGTTCAAATTCTCAATCTCATCCAAATCTGGGACACTATCCCCGACATTTTCCACATTAAAAATCAGACCCGATGGAACATGGGTAGAGGCTCCCGCCTTGTACGATGTTGCCCCTTCTCTTTGGGTAGCCGCTCCTTGCAAGGGCTTAGGGGTATCGGTGACAAAACCCGGGGAATACGAAGGGTCTCTCTTATCTTGACTAGGGTTTCCAATAGCACCCTTTACTTTCAAATTAGCTTGCAACAACTGAGATATCTCGTTCATCATATCTTGTTGGGACTTGATAATGGTGTCCCTCAGTTCTTGCTGAGCTCGCTCAAACTGACCTCTCAAATCAGCTTCCAACTTAGCGAAACTTTCCTCCATTTGCCTCCTTTGGTGGCGAGTAAAGTGTTGGTGCAGAATCTTCGGTAGTCACGAATGCTGCCATGACCCCAAACAATTAATTCCATGATTTAATGATGTAATGCATGAAATGTGTATGCATAACTGAAACAAATGAATGAAGGAAACAAATTAAAAAACACAAAATCGAATGCAAGGAAATGTTGATTCGACGAACATCCTCATTAAACAACTTTCCATAACGGAGATCAAGCCTTTTTACAACGAGGCAAGAAAATAAACATACAGGGTACAACTTTCAATAAATTTCCTCGTCCCCTCTTTCTAAATTAGCGCGCTCCGGGAGCTTCGTTGCTATGGACTCTTTTCTCCTGTTGTGAAAGTTTTCAACTTTGGACTGTTCTCGGATCAACACTTCGTATGAAAATGCGATGAGTATGCAAAAATAATCAAAACAAGACAAAAAAAGGCAATTGAGTTAGTAACACCAATAATGAATAATTGAATACAATAAATCAAGAAAACACCAAAGCAAGTTAACAAAGCAAGACCTATTAGCATGAATTCTAATTCCACGGTTATTCGCATGGCTCTAATCGGGGTGGGCTTTTTAAATTCTCACACATGTGGTTCGGTTCTAACAAGGGTACCCGAACCTATTTTATCACCCACTAAGGTGACAAAAGCCCCAATTCTGGCCTATTACAAGCTTATGAATTGGTTTCGGTTCGAGGGAAAGCACAACCTAGTGACATGGAGGGCTGCTCACATGTCAAAGATGTGGATTCCGAAAGTGAATTACCGACCCGTGGAGGGAGACTCACGTAGGTATGGGCGTTTCACTCCCACTGAAGGGACGACGCTCGTGTATAGAGCCTAATGCGTGATGCAACACATGTTGGTGTTTCCTTTAAAATTAAATAAAAAATTAATTCAAGACCACCAATTATCGAAGCTCGTATAATTCAAGTTCTATTTTCGAGGAAGAACCATCTCGCTAAAGTCAAATTAAATTTAAAAAATTTCCATCATCAAAAGCAACAAGTGTTTCTTTGGCTTAACTCTCTTTTTGTTTTGAAAACAAAATTTTTCCCCAGCGGAGTCGCCATACTGTAACGGGGTTTTTTCGCGCAAGTCAAGTTCCCCGCTACTTTGAAAAATATTCAATTTAAAAAGGGGGAATTTTAAAAATTAATTCGGGTTTGGAAAAAACCTTTTAAAAATCTTTTTTCTCGGTTGGAGTCGCCACCGGCCACTATGGTAGGCCAGACACCATAAAAACAAAACCATAGATTCATTTGAAAAGGGTTCGGGAGTTGGTTACGTGTGGGGAAGGGTTAGCACCCCCATCACGCCCGGAAATCGGTACCAAAACAATTGTTGCTTTTAAATGATGGAAATTATCTGAATTTAAAAAGACTTTAATTAGGGGTTCTTGATTGAAAATCGGACCTTAATCGTACGAGCTTTTCAAACATGTGGTACCGAATTAATTAAACATTTAATTAAAAAGGATGACGGTACACCGGACCAAAGACTAAACCGACATCATATAAGACTGACTGCCGTGTTAGTTTAGGGTTCGGATTCCGTACGTCACCTTTATGCATGATGCAAACAATTAAAGAATGATGCATGGCATTTTCATTTTTACGCTATCGCTTACCTAGAGACGGTGAGAATTAACCCAAATATTCGATCGACATCCATTAAGCTAGGAATGTCATATCGCGAATACCGGAGCTAATTAATACCTCTCCTTGGGTATATTTTAATTAATTATCGAACAAAATTAAAGGGTCGCATGAATGATAATTTAAAGTGCATGCCACACTTAACAAACATGAGCAAAAATGCAAACAAAAAACATATATTCGATATATAAAAAAAAGAAGCTAAATGCATGAACGACATATCATAACAATAACATGCTAGGTAAACAAAATAAAATGCCAACTGGCAGGGACCAGAGCTGCAATAAAACCATTATTTAAAAGATTAAAATGCAAGAACAGGACTCGATCAAAAGACACGACAAGACAAGGGGACCAAAAGCGTAATAAACCCATCCGAAAATCAATTGAAAAGAGAACAGTGGCGAAATTGAAAATGTTTGAAAAATAACAGGGACTGCGGGGAGGGTTTTGAAAAGCGGAAGCCCTCCCCGCGTGATTTCGAGAACACAAGAGGGTTTAAAAGGTTATTAACCCCAAATTTAATAACAAAAATCATTATAAAAACCATTTTAAAACATTTTTATCATTTTTCTCAAAAAAACCTAACCCTAAACCGAGAGACACCCTCCCCTTTTTTGTTTTCTCTCTGGCGCCGCAAGGCACTCCGGTCGCCGTTGCCGGCGCCGAAAACCTAAAAAAATCTTTACCGAAACCCCTTTTTTGTTTGAAAAAAAAAACTCTACAACTCAACCGAAATCCTTTTTCCCTATTTTGTCTTGCAAAATCAGAAACCAGAAAAAAAAAACCATTTTTTGTTACCTTTCAAAGTCCGAAACCCCAATCGGTTTTGTTTTTTTATTTAAAACCCAAAATCGAATCTCAAATCCCCTTCTGATTTACCTTTTCGTGTTAGCTTCACCGCCGGCTCACCATGCATGGCCCTGAAACGGACCAGGTGGCTTGTCGCCGTTGGGAAGATGGATGGCCGCGAAGGTAAGACTCTGACCACTTCCCCTTTTTTATTTTTTTTTGCTTTTGATTCGACCGTAAATGAAAATGAAAAGAAGGATACCTCTGAAACTCTCTTGTATTGATATGAATCTTTCATTACAACCTCTCTGAAATTTTTTGAATCCCCTCTATTACAATTTTTCTCTCTGAAAAATCCCCCTCCTTTACATTCTGTGTGTTCGGGTTTATATAGCCCGATTTTTTTATATTTTTGCTTTTCTAAATTACATGAAATGCTGGAAATTCTTGGTTGACTTGTACGATTTGGTTTGTTGATTGCCTCTGATATATGCATTTTCGTTGTGTTTTTGGCTCCATGCATCTTCTGACGTCCTTCGTTTTTTGTTTGTTGCATGTGACCCGTGAGGATAGGGGACCAGAGAGGCACGGGACGTGGCCGACGTCGTGGAGCAATCCATACCGTCGGAGATGGATCTGGACGACCTGAGGGCATTCGAAAAGGCACACGCGCGCGAGTGGGAGCTGAAGGGACGCGGACGCGCGCGCGCCTGAAGGCTCCATAAGGTTCTCCGCGTTGATCTCGGTCGTCCGATGCACTCCCGATCCAACGGTGGGTGTGTTGCGGCGCTAGGGTTGTTGAGGCCTCAGCTAGGGTTTCCATCCTCTTGGAGCGATCTGGACCGTCAGATCAAGATCAGATCTGACGGTGAGGGGAAGGTGGCGGCTGCACAAAACATAAGGGTATTAGGGTTTATCTAGCAGATTAGGGTTTTTAATTATTTGGGCCCAAGCAGGCCATGTAATACGTATAATATTTTTTGGGCAATGGACTTTGAATAAATGAACTTTTGGCTTTATTTAATTAAACATATAATGGGCTTATTTATTTAATGTTTTTGTTTTTTCCAGAAATAATATTAATAATAGTAATAATAGGTGTGATACCAAATATAATAATCATAATAAACATAATAAACATAATAGGATAATAATAGCATTAATAATTAATAATGTAATAAAAATAATAGATAACAAAAATATTGATAAGTAAGCATAAAATATGATAAAATATGATAGTAATATAGTAATAAGATTAATAGTAATATAGTAATAAGATTAATAGTAATAATAATAATATCAAAGCCCATTAAAGAAAATAAAATAGGATGGGTTTAACACACCGGACAAAATTAGTGATTACAACAATCATGCACTCACATTTCATCAACCACATGTATATCAGAATGCATAAATGATTTATCATGCCTCATCACAACACAATGCACAAAATGCATAGCAACATCATTCACATTTAAATACGTGAGGCATAACACAACATTTAGAAGTTCAACAAAAGTCTTCTAAACTAAGGCTTGAGATTAGACTACCAATCTAATCCCAACTCTAGGTGGGTTTACCAAGCCCGACCTAGGTCTACATGCTTGAAGCAACATTTGAAAACCAATTTAAAATCAAAGAACCACTCACCGGACTTTCCACACAAGCAAACAACCGATCAAGCTCCCAACGGTTCCGGATTCGAACGTGAGGCTTCACCAACACAATTCCTTGCTTCTAAACAATCAAATACACTCTATTAATCACCAAAACAACCACAAACCACTGCTGTAACTCATAACATCAATCAAGCTCAAATCCAAGCCAATAACACTATCAAAACCCCCATTTTCGAGCAGCCCATTTGCACAGCTAATAACCATTGATTCTAACACTTTTAACACACCTAATAGCTTCCAAAATAACCCTTAAGCATCAATTAATCATCATCCATCAATTTCCAACACTAAACAGCCCCAAAAACCCATTTTAAAGCACTCTAAAACCCCACTTAAACCCATATCCGTGAATCATTATAAAACCATGTAAAAATCACATATGTTGGACCATTTGGGTTACTAAACACTTATCTAACTTCAAAGGATCAAAAGCTTACTTAAAGGTTAATAAAGTTTAGATTTTTAACTTAAAACCCAAAAAATCTCCAAATACAAAATAATGGGTTTCCATGAAAACTAAAAACATGGAGAGAAAGAAAGTTGAGGACAACTCGAAAATGTTATTACCTTTCAAAAATCTTCAAAGATGAAGCAAGGAGGTGATAGAATAGTGACTTCCAATGGAGAGAAGAGTTTCACGTTGGAAATGTTCTTGGAGGTTGAAGATGATAGAAATTTGGGTATTTGAAATAAAAGGGGTTTTATTTTACAAGACCATGTAATTACAAAACTGCCATTAATGAAAAATGGCCATCATCCAACATTCTAAAATCCATGGAAATTTGGGCTTTAAATCAAAACCGGGTCCAACATATTAAATGAATTTTAAAAAGAAAAGGGAAAGCCTGAAACATTATTTTAATTATTTAATTCACCCGACCTCCAAACCTGGGTGTTACATGAGGCATACAAATTGTTGCTCATACTTCGCCGCTGTCATACTCCCTTGCACTAGGGTCATGAACTCCCTCTTTTTCTCATCTAGGTAGCGGACTCCCAAATACTTTCACTTGAATGCATTCAAGAAGAATGTCCAAGTAACCTCATCATCATCCAACCTCGCTATTATGGTTATCCACTACGTATATACATCACCGTGCAACATGGACACAATACATCCCAATTTTTGAGTGTTTTTACAGTTCAGCTGCCCAAGTATCCTCTTGGTACTTTCTAACCAAGATTCAGAACCTTCCGGGGTCAGCCCCCTGAACTCAGTCCCTCCAAGACTGCGGAGTCGCTCCAACGGCAACCTCATATTAGCACCATCCTGAGGTCCAGCCCCATGAGCTCCAGCTACTGCTTCTTGAAAAGCTCCGGCAATAGCTTGATTCAACACTAACATATCAGGAGCAGCTTGCCCCTAAATTCCCTCGGGTCCAGCAACCCCTACACCAGCTCCCGCAGCACCAACCCCTGCTCCACCACCACAGGGTGGTCCACTAGGAGGAGGAGGTGGTAAATCCTCAACATTCTCATTCTCAGTCGTAGCACGAGTATTAATTCTAAGCTCTCTATGTGGCCCCATATGAAAACAATGCAACTGACAAAATACAATAAATTCAATTAGGCAATGTAAGGCAAGTAATCCAAGTACTCAAACTCATTTTTTTTCAAAACAATTCTTTCCAATAGTAATGATATGGCAATGGGATCCCCAACTATACCCAAAACATAGCATATCATCACAAATTCATCTCATTAGAACTAAAACATCAACAACCATACACCATGATTTCACCAAAAAGCCATAATCATTCATAGTCACGCCCATTAACCACTTACCAAGCCCCAAATATTCGCTAACCTGGCTCTGATACCAACAAATGTAACCCCCTTAGCCCGACCTAGACGCTTGACCCGAACTACGAAGATTACACGGGGAAAACCAAAGTCAACTTGAAAGTCAACCTTGATTAACAACCCTTTTTTTCTTTTTATCTTTTCTAAATACAATATTAATCCTATGTGATCACTCAAGATCATAGGAAGGAAAGACACAACGATCGAAATTCATTTAGGGGTTTAATTGTAAGAATTAGACTTTTAAGGACCAAAACGTAAATTTTGCAAGTTGCGAGGACTTTGCAGATTTTAAGTTTACCGATATGCAATTAGTCATATTTCATGCATCTCTGTCAAATATCAACTTAATTAGACATTCCAAAATCAACCAATTGCATCCATAATCATGAAAGACTGAAATGTAAGAAACAAGAACTTGAAACAATTCAAAATGCAGTCCAACGGTCGGGTGTTTCGAAACGCTGACCCTTGTATCGAAACGACCGTATCGAAACGGAGTTGACCGTTTCGGTACTCGGGTGCATTCTGAGACCCGTATCGAAACATGGCTCTCCAGTAGCTAAAGTGTTCCGAAACACTCTTACCCGTTCCGAAACACTATGGCCATTTCAGGCCCCTATTCCGAAACATATAAGGGTGTTTCGATACACCCTGCCCCGCAACTATATAATTTTCTGGTTTTTCACATCTTTACACATTGAAACAGATCCCAAATCTTACCATATCACACCAACAACATGATTAAACATCAGAGAACATTATTATGAAGCTTAAGCTAAAGCATGGCATCAAGCATGTTATTATTGAGTCTATAGGAATGCTCCCTAGTCATGAAAACCATATGCAAGCCACAAGCTACAAACTATGTAACCCCCTTAGTCCGGCCTAGACGTTTGACCCGAACTACGAAGATTACACGGGGAAAACCAAAGTCAACCCAAAAGTCAACCTTGATTAACGACCCTTTTTTTTCTTTTTATCTTTTCTAGATGCACTTTAAGCCTATGTGAATACCCAAGATTCATATGAGAGAAGGATACAGCGATCAGAAAAACATTTAGGGACTCAATTGCATGAATTACACTTTTAGGGACCAAAACATAATTTTTAGAAAATATAAGGACTTGGATGAATTTAAGATTACCAATATGTACTTAATCATATTTTGTGCCTCTCTGCCAAATTTCAACTAAAAAGGACATTCCAAGATCAAGCAATTGCATCCACAACATTCATGACTAAAATGTAAAACATGGAAACTTAATATAATTCAAAATAATCATCCAACGGTCACCCGTTTCGGAACACCAAACCTTCGTACCGAAACGCCCGTATTGAAACGATGTTGACCATTTCGGTACTCTGGTGTGTTCCGAGACCAGTATCGAAACAGACCTCTCTAGTGGCCAAACTGTTCTCAAAAACCTTCAGCTGTTCCGAAACGCTATGACCATTACAGGCCTACGCTTCGAAACAGTTAAGGGTGTTTCGATACACCCTGCACTGTTACAGCAGAAATTGCTGGTTTTTCATGCTTTTTCATACTCGAATCAACCCCTAGACATGCCACAACATGCATACATCAAGGATTCATATCAACAATAATCATATCGAAGCTATAGCATAAACATAGCAACCAACACATAAGCAAAGGCACTAAAGGCATTCTTCCTAGTTTGCAAAAACCATAACAAGTCAAAACTCCAAATAAACTAAAATCCAAACTCCAAAGGCCATTTACAACTCAAGTATAGGGAAACCAACATGCTCAAAGTAAAAGAAACATTCTCAAACAATCTAAAGTATAAAACCCACCCATTGCCTCTTATTACACTAAGGATGAATCACATACATCTCTTTAGCAAAGCTATGGATTCGTCTTGCTTTTGGGCTGCCTTCAAAGGTTCAATTCTCTGCATTGATGAAACAAAAGAGCGCAAGCAATAAGCTTAGTGAGGATCTCTAGACAGCATTCATTAATGCATAACTCATGATTTGCAAAAACAGCACTTTACAACACATGCCTTTTATAACAAAAGTCTTCTCAAGACTTCAATGCACTTTTGAAACCTCATGCACATATGCATCAATATATAACAACAAATAGACCTTTGATTATGCTTTAACAAGCATCACATGCATTCATGCATCATACACATATATCTAATGCACCATTGCATTATTTACAAGCATCTCATGCTTCACTTTGTTCATCTACATTATATTGGCTTTCAAGTGATAGTCCACAAATCATTTCAACACAAGACACAATCGGATACGCGGATTACAAGTGTTGTCCCTCACGCTTCATACAAACTACCGGACTACACAAGGTGGAGACAAATGGCACAATCACAACCCCTCAACACCCGTGATGGAGATTAATGGCACAATCACAACCCTTTAACATCACTCTTCAGTAGTTGTATAATTCCACAAACGAGAGTATGGGACACATACACAAGCACTACACCAGACTGGGTCTTTCGCGGCAGTTTTTTAGGCATTTCGCGGCGTTTTTAAGCGCCGCCAAAACACCTCACGGCGACATGAAAAACGCCGCGACAAACACCGGCAGTAATTGCGTCGGGAAAGTCCGCGACGTTTATATGAAAAAACGCCACATTTGTACCATGCTCTATCGCGGCGTTTGTATTACAAACGCCGCTATTGTGCAAGCTATGGAGGCATTTGTAGCACAAACACCGGGATAAAGCATGGTACAAATGTGGTGTTTTTCCATACAAATGCCGGCATAGAGCGTACAAGGACGACGTTTTTAACACAAACGTCGGGATAGACTTGGACTAAAGGCGGCGTTTTGTGAAAGAAAATGCCGGCATAGAGCACACAACGACGACGTTTTTAACATAAACGTCGGGATAGACTTGGACTAAAGGTGGCGTTTTTTATACAAACACCGGGATAGGTTCAATCTCTATTAAATTTTTTTACATACATCAGTAATACAACAACAATAACATGTAACACAATTTCTCAAAATCTGTTTAAATCAATTAAACAAAAAATTCAAGTTTCATTCAAAAATAAATTCAAATCTAGTTCATAAATATACTTAATAAACAAAACCAAACTAAGATGAGGGATTCGATGGTCGATGTTGTTGGAATATTCCCATCATTTCTTCAAATTTATCTTTGTGACTCTGATAAGACGATGCCAGCTCCGCTACTCTTTCGTCTCTTGCCACATTGTTCGCTTCTAATTGAGCCGTCAGTTCAGCTACTCTTTCGTCTCTCGCCACGTTGTTCGCTTCTAATTGAGCCTTCAGTTCAGTTACTTCATTTTCTAAGCGAGTAATCTTTTCCTTCTCAGACTGGCTCTGTGATGGCGTGTAGTGGGACGAAGTAGCACCAAAAAATTTCTTCGGGGTGATAAACGATCCTTGGCTTAGAACCCGACCATAACGTTCAGGACCCAAAACTTCTACCATAACTTGATGTTCAATCTCATCCACATTAATAGAAGAATCGGTCGAGGCTGCAGTTTGAAACTCCGCCCTTTTTTCCTTCAATTTTGCCAAATAATCAAGTAATAAAACAAATTAACATGTCATTCTAATTATATAAACGAATTCAAAAGATATACCATTATCTCTTTAGCTTCAGTATTGACAGGAGTGCCATCTTTTTTGGTATGTGTTAGATCGAAGAGCCTTATTCGTCCGACGCTACTACCGGTCGTAATTTCCTGCAATGTAAATTTAGCAAATATAGAACACGCATAGACGTACATCAATCCTCAAACTGAATCAAAACATGCTTCATGACATCGAATTAACAATAAAGAACTACTAATGAACCAAATGTCCAATCATTTAAGCATTTTAAGAACAAAACATGTCTTATATTAGTCACATCGAATTAACAATAACATGCATGCATATATCAACTTAAAATTCAACAAAAGCATATTCAAATCACTTATTACAATTTCAGAATAGCAAATCCACAAACTTATCCATTTTAGGTCTCATATTTCAATAAATAGAAAAATACCTCTTTATTTGCTATACGAGCAAAGCTCTTCGAACCAGCTGTGTGAGTGAACTTCTGGTGCTGTCTGCTAGTACCTCCAACATGTTGTCGTGCCTAAATTTAAAAGTGTACTGAATTATTTTCTAATGACTAAAGCAATATTGTCTAAAGTTCATCGATCATCTTACCTCTCCTTTTGCTGAATTTCAAAACGTGCATGCATCTTCCCATTGAAACCGGAGAATGCTAGGAGGGACATTGTCAATCTTATCTTGCAAGGTTCCATCAATCTTGAAGTATTTACTTTTCAAAGTACTTTTATAAACTTAAAATATAAATACATAATTTTAAACTTAAAATATAAATCCAAGGTTCCATTGAAATCAGGTGTTACCTGTAGCGGAGCGGCGGACGGCAGCGGGCAGCGGGCGGACAGCAAACGACAGCACGGTGAACGACAAAGGGAATACGGCAGCAGGGAGATAATCGAGAGGGGAGGGGGGAATTGGGGGCTAAGGATTTTAATTCACGAGTAATAATATTGATCCAATGAAACGGTGTGTTTCATTTAATATAGCCTATCCCGGCGTTTTTTTAAAAACGTCGCCTTTTCAAGTTATTCGCGGCGCTTCAACGAAACACCCCTAAAAACGACGTCGTTTCTTTGTCTTTACCGACGTCGCCTTTTCAAGTTATTCGCCTATCCAAGGTTCCATTTCTCACGGCGTTTACAAGATGCGCCACTGAATCCTATAACCTTTACCGATGTTTTTATACACAAACGACGTCGTTTCTTTGTCTTTCGCGGCGTTTTTTACACAAACGCCGCAAGATGTCTATTTTGCGGTGATTTTCCCCTAAAACGCCGCTATGTGTCAAATACTCGTGGCGTTTCCCCTAAAAACGCCGTGAAATGCGCCGCTATAGACCCAATCTGGTGTAGTGAAGAGTCACACACGAGTCTAACCATTCACCGTTGTGATCTTAACCTCAATCGTTAGGGTACTTGGATGGATATTACGGCACAATCACAACCCCTCAACATCCAAGGCGACTTTATTCACGGTGCACCCAATCCTATAGCCGGCTAACTATATCCGATTTAAGTAACCAAAAACCATTTTCATCACTTGACAATATAACCATTTATCCACATTAATCCACTGTTTTTCAAGCATAACCACAATGTCATTTCAACAAGCACACATGTTTAACATCATATGCATTTCCATATGAAAACCAAGGATCACTTACCTAGTGCATCCTTAACATAATGACATTAAAATCCAGCATTAAACCATGCTTAAACATGCTTAAAAACAGTACACGAATCCACTCTTACATCAAATGCATTTTCATTCAACTTAGCACATTTCCAAGAGAGGGATTACCAAAACACTTACACTTGACCTTAGTTAAGTGTATCAAGCTTACAATAAGCTCCCAAGAGCAGGCTCAAATCGTTACAAAGCAGGAAATTGCATTTCCACTCACCGATACGCGAAACCTCGTTCGCCGACACGGAAATTACACCTACAGAGCCCCCAAAATTACCTCGTTAGCTTCCAGATCAAGATCCCCTGTTTTCACATCAACAAAACAGAGATCTAAATGCATTAAAATGCATTCTAACACCAGCAACGAACCATAAACTCGTTGCCCACTCAAACTACACCAAAATACCCTTCCGAAACAACCAAAAACTCAATCGATTGCCTCCTAAACCAAGCCCATCCATCATACATCACTTCCAAACAATTATCAACATCAAAACACATCTAAAAAACATCCTAACACATCCTTATACCTCCAGCAATCAAGATTCCACCATTACACTTAAAACTACCAAGAAACTCAAGGATCTCAAGGATTTCGGGATCTATATTAACCACACCTCATTTTAACATATAAACCAACTTAAAAACCAATTAAAATCAACACAAAACAGTGCCCAACTCATCAAGTCCGAAAATCAAGATTTCATCCACATTTTCACAAGATTTTGATCTCAAATCAAAACTATATTGAAAACTCAATTAAAAATAGTTATTAGAAGCCAAATATCTTGGGAATTTCAATAAGTAACTTAGATTAGAGGTTGAGAACGAGATTTACCTCCAATCCTTGCTTCCTTCAATAGATGATAAGTTTTCGTTGCAAAAATCTTGAAGAATTAAAGAAGATCTCTTGAAAAAGATTTAGGAATTGTTGAGAGGATCTTTGGGAAAAGATGAGAGAAAATGGTGTTTGGTTAAAATGAGAGGGAATTGGTAGTTACGTAAAATGAAAATCCACTAACTACCAATTAATTAATATCATATTTTAATTAAAATCCTTTAATTAAAATCCATTTAAATCACATGTCATATTCAAGAAAGGTCAAATTGACTTAAAGCCACCTAAAGATTCTAAGATTTTGGCTTCCACCTTAAAAAGCATATTTTCCCAGTTTTGAAACTTTACAATTTGGTCACTACTCAAAATGTCCATTTTCTAAAACCATTTTTGTAAAATTGATTTGACCAACCTCTTAATTATATTTTTAGAGGATTTTAGCATTTTTTATCACAATTCTATCCTATCCTGATCCTTGATTTCCTAAAATCACCTTAAGTGATATGAACCGTTCTCGACCGGTCCGATCCGATGTCTAAAACACCCAGGCCCAAAACTAGGGCGTTACAACTCCCCCCCCCCCCACTTAGGAAATTTCATCCTCGAAATTCTTACCTGATGGAAAGAGATGCGGAAACTGCCTAAGCATGTCCGCCTTGCTTTCCCACGTGGCCTACTCAACTCCCCGGTGCCGCCACAACACCTTCACAAGCTTTATCGTCTTGCCACGAAGAAATTTACTACTCACATCCAGAACCTTCACCGGTTCCTCATCATATGACAGATCCGGATTCAACACCATCTCCTCATCAGGCATTACATGCGATGGATCCGATCTATACTTCCTTAACATGGAGATATGAAACACATCATGTATCTTCTCCAACTCTACAGGCAATCTCAACCGATATGCCACAGAACCAATACGCTCCACAACCTCGTAAGGTACAATAAACCTTGGGCTAAGTTTACCCTTACACCCAAATCTCATCCCCTTCTTCCAAGGCGATACTTTCAAGAACACACGTTCGCCAACCGCAAACTCAATTTCCTTACGCTTCAAGTCCGCATAAGACTTCTGCCTATCTGATGCTGCTTTTAACCGCTCACAAATGAGCTTCACCTTCTCGGTGGTTCCCTTAAGCATAGCCAGCATTGAAATCAACTTTTGCCCAGCTTCTGCCCAACAAGGAGGGGTTCTACATCTCCTCCCATATAAAGCCTCGTATGGAGACATTTGGGTACTTGCCTGGTAACTATTGTTATACGCAAATTCAACCAACGGCAAGTGCTCTTCCCAAGAACCCTGAAATTCTATCACATAGCATCTCAGCATGTCCTCAAGCACTTGAATCACACGTTCTGACTGTCCATCCGTCTGCGGATGATAAGAAGTGCTGAGATTCAACCGTGTACCCAAGGCTTGATGAAAACATTCCAAAAATCGCGTTGTAAACCTTGGGTCTCTATCCGACACAATGGACTTTGGCACACCGTGCAACTGCACAATTTCAGTTATGTACAGCTCCGCCAACTTATCCAAAGTATACGTAGTATGCATAGGTAGAAAATGTGCACACTTCGTAAGTCGATCCACAATCACCCAAACTGAATTCTTCTTTGTCGGTGACAAAGGCAACCCAGACACAAAATCTATGGTGATTCTCTCCCACTTCCATTCTTGAATTCTCAAAGGCTGCAACAATCCAGAAGGAACCTGATGCTCAGCCTTCACTCGCTGACACACCATACACTTACTAACGAACTCCGCTACATCCTTTTTCAACCCCACCCAATAGTACTCATCCTTTAGGTCACGATACACCTTTGTACTACCCGGGTGCATAGCAAAAGGACTACAATGAGCTTCAGTCAGAAAAGTGCGCCTTAACTCAGCATCATCTGGCACCACTATTCGACTTCCAAAACACAGAACACCATCATCACTAAAGCTGAAATTCGAAGGTCTATCTTCTGTAATGTCTTGAACATTCGAAACAAGAGAATCATCAAGCAACTGTTTATCTTTAATCAACTGTAACAAAGATGGTTTCACTTGCAACTCCACCACAAGACCACCATCACGCGATATGCTCAAGCGAGCAAACATCGCTCTCAACTGAATTGCCACTTTCCGGCTCAAAGCATCGGCCACAACATTAGCCTTGCCCGGGTGGTACTCAATCGCCAGATCATAATCCTTAAGCAACTCCACCCAACGTCGTTGCCTAAGATTCAACTCCTTCTGAGACATAAGGTATTTCAAGCTCTTATGATCCATGAACACAACACATTTCTCACCATACATGTAATGCCTCCAAATCTTTAGGGCAAACACCACAACTGCAAGCTCTAGATCATGAGTAGGGTAGTTGCACTCATGCACCTTCAACTACCTAGATGCATAGGCCACCACCTTACCCTCCTACATCAACACGCAGCCCAAACCAACAATGGACGCATCACTATAGACCACAAACTCCTTACTAGATTTAGGTTGAATCAAAACAGGAGCTTGAGTCAACGCTTCCTTCAGCTTCTCAAAAGCTTGTTGCCTCGCCTCTGTCCACTCAAAGTGAACATTCTTTTGCAACAACTTGGTCAAAGGTGCTGCTATCTTTGAAAAAAACCTCGACAAACCTACGGTAGTACCCAGCCAACCGAAGGAAACTCCGTACCTCAGTCACTGACTTAAGCACTTTCCAACTCATCACAGCCTCTACTTTTTGCGGATCAACGCGAATACCCTCAGCTGATACCACATGCCCAAGGAAGACCACTTCCCTAAGCCAGAACTCACATTTACTCAGCTTCGCATACAACTGATACTCCAACAATGCTTGCAAAAAGATTCTCAAGTGCTTATCATGATCCTCCTCGGTACGCGAATACACAAGGATATCATCGATGAACACCACCACAAATTTCCAAGAATTCATGGAATACACGATTCATCATGTCCATGAGAGCAGCAGGCGCGCTGGTCAAACCAAACGGCATCACCCGAAAACTCATAATGCTCGTACCTCGTCCGAAAAGCAGTTTTAGGTACATCCACATCCTTCACTTTCAGCTGATAGTACCCCGATCTCAAGTCTATCTTAGAAAGCACTAAGGCTCCCGAAACTGATCAAAGAGATCATCAATTCTAGGCAATGGATACTTTTTCTTGATCGTCAACTTGTTCAGTTGTAGATAATCTATACACATTCTCATTGTCCCATCTTTCTTCCTCGCAAACAGAACCGGTACACCCCAAGGTGACACGCTAGGCCGGATGAAACCTCGATCCAACAACTCCTGCAATTGCATTTTCAACTCTTTTAACTCTTTGGGTGTCATGCGATAAGGAGCAATGGACACCGAAGTTGTGTTCTCGAACAACTCTATACCAAAGTCAACTTCCATGTTTGGTGGCAATCCAGGCAATTCTTCTGGAAAGGCTCCCGGAAAATCGCGAACAGTTCGGATGTCCTGCACACGCACATCCTTAGAACTAGGATTCATCAGATAAGCAAGGTAAGCCTCACAACCCAACCTTATCATACGGTTTACTTCCAAAGCCAAATTCACATTCGACAAGAATTTCACATTTTCGCCTACAACAATAACAACCTCATAATTATCGGCCAAATTTAAGGTGACTCGCTTAACATCAAAGTCAACCACGACCCTATGCTCTGTCAACCAATCCATGCCAAGGATTACATCAAATTCGTAGAAAGGTAATTCCATCAAATCCACAAGGAAAACATGACCTTGCACAGACAGAGGACACCTCCTATACAACTTCGTAGTGACTACAGTCTCACCAAAAGAACTAGTCACTTGCATTCCTACTTCAAGCATCTCAACAGGTATATCAAGCCTCACCTTCCTAAGCAGCCTGCAACAACAGGCGCAAAGAGCTTTACCCTACCGATCACACGTGGATAAGCTCACCACACATGGTCATGCAATCCATCTACCCAAAAGGTATCAAACATTACTCAAGCTTCATATGGTCAACAGACCCACAATTCCAACAAGATTTAGCTCCAGCCACAGGAGCCTGCACCTCGCGAACCGCACGAGGGCAACCCCATCTCCCTTGCTCCCGTGAACCTTACATTCAAAAGTACCACAACCCTTCCTCAACCCAGGCGATACTCTTAAAACATGATCATTCATTCACAGGATACCACTAACTTGAGTTCACAACTCATTTCCTAATGCTTGAACTTTTCGTACGAACTCTCACACTCAGTTTCCACCAAAACACTTCGCCCGTGTCGCCCACACGTCGAAACAATGTAGCCAAAAAATCCACATTTATGGCTTCTCAACAGGCATCAATCCATAAAGGTGCCAACACAATGATGTCTCACATCCACTTCCAATCTAGGAGCACACATGCTCAACTGAACAGCCTGCATCTTGACTCAACCACAACTTACGATTTTCGATCCCAAACCACAAACTGATATTCCTTAAGATCCAAGTATCTAAGCCCCAGATACTTCTCCTTTTAAATAGTTCAAGAGAACTCTCAGAACACAACATCGGGTTCTACGCCTACGACCATAGTGGTCCACCAGCCAACCACATCTATATAACCAAGATACAACCCATTTTTACACTATGGGCATCACTACGCTATATCTATTCCGCAATCTCCTTCATACAGGTCATCCACTCTCTGGATACCTCCGGTGCCAACCTTCAAACTCAACTTCTATTCGACTTACGTGAACGCTAACCATAGTTCACAAACATCCACCAGCTACTGCAGTCACATGCACCTTAGCATTGACAGCTTCACAAGCTCTAAACATCGCCTTTACACTTGGTGTCATACACCTCAACACTTACCCAATCAACACATGTTGTACTCACATCGAGGCACCTCGCCCCAGGAGACTTTACACACTCCTATACTCCTTGCCCAACGGCAAAAACAATCATTCCAGATCGCTACTCTCTCCTTGGTTTAATGTGCTATTTAAAACAAAATATAACAACGAAAACAAATCAAACCATTTACGCCAGCTGGAAGCAAGAATCCAAGTTCACAAATAATTTGATTATTGTAATAAGGCAATGGGCACCCAATTTCCCCACAGAGCATAGCATACAAAAATATCATGCTCAATACTTTTCATCATTTCAAATCAGCACATATCCACACATCCTCATCACCGTACAACCATATTCATTCCATATGCAATTCACATCACCCAACATGGCATAAGGTACAAAATTCAAACATTAGCACGCTTTTCAAACATCATACTTCAATTCACATCAATTACACATACCAACATTCCCAATTCTTTCGAAACCACGCTCTGATACCAACAAATGTAACCCCCTTAGCCCGGCCTAGACGTTTGACCCGAACTACGAAAATTACACGGGGAAAACCAAAGTCCACCCGAAAGTCAACCTTGATTAACAACCCCTTTTTTCTTTTTATCTTTTCTAGATGAACTTTAAGCCTATGTGAATACTCCAGATTCATAGGAGAGAGGACACAATGATCGAAAAAAATTTAGGGATTCAATTGCATGAATTACACTTTTAGGGACCAAAATGTAATTTTTATAAAATATAAGGACATGGATGAGTTTAAGCTTCCCAATATGTACTTAATCATATTTCGTGCCCCTCTGCCAAATTTCAACGAAAAAGGAAATTCCCAAGATCAAGCAATTGCATCCACAACATTTAGGACTAAAATGTAAAACATGGAAACTTAATACAATTCAAAATCATCATCCAACGGTCACCCGTTTCGGAACACCAAACCTTCGTACCGAAACGCCCGTATCGAAACGGTGTTGACCGTTTCGGTACTCGGGTGGGTTCCGAGACCAGTATCGAAACATGCCTCTCCAGTGGCCAAACTGTTCCGTAACACCTTCAGTTGTTCGGAAACGCCATGGCCATTACAGGCCTCCGTTTCGAAATAGTTAAGAGTGATTCGATACACCCTGCACTGTGACAGCAGAAATTTCTTGTTTTTCATGCTTTTTCATACTCGAATCAACCCCGAGACATGCCACAACATGCATACATCAAAGATTCATATCAACAATCATCATATCGAAGCTATAGGATAAACATAGCAACCAACACATAAGCAAAGGCACTAAAGGCATGCTTCCTAGTTTGCAAAAACCATAACAAGTCAAAACTCCAAATAAACTAAAATCCAAACTCCAAAGGCCATTTACAACTCAAGTATAGGCAAACCAACATGTTCAAAGTAAAAGAAACATTCTCAAACAATCTAAAGTAGAAAACCCACCCATTGCCTCTTATTACACTAAGGATGAATCACATACATCTCTTTAGCAAAGCTATGGATTCCTCTTGTTTTGGGTTGCCTTCAAAGGTTCAATTCTCTGCATTGATGAAACAAAATAGCATAAGCAATAAGCTTAGTGAGGATCGCTAGACAACATTCATCAATGCATAACTCATGATTTGCAAAAACAACACTTTACAACACATGCCTTTTATAACACAAGTCTTCTCAAGACTTCAATGCACTTTTGAAACCTCATGCACATATGCATCAATATATAACAGCAAATAGACCTTTGCTCATACTTTCACAAGCATCACATGCATTCTTGCATCATACACATATATCTCATGCACCCTTGCATCATTTACAAGCATCTCATCTTCACTTTGCTCATCTACATTATATTGGCTTTCAAGTGATAGTCCACAAATCATTTCAACACAAGACACAATCGGATACGCGGATTACAAGCGTTGTCCCTCACGCTTCATACAAACCACCGGACTACACAAGGTGGAGACAAATAGCACAATCACAACCCCTCAACACCCGTGATGGAGATTAATGGCACAATCACAACCCCTCAACATCACTCATCGGTAGTTGTATAATTCCACTAACGAGAGTATGGGACACATACACAAGACTCACACACGGGACTAACCATTCACCGTTGTGATCTTAACCTCAATCGTTAGGGTACTTGGATGGAGATTATGACACAATCACAACCCCTCAATATCCAAGGCGACTTTATTCACGGTGCACCTAATCCTATAGCCGGCTAACTATATCCGATTTAAGTAACCAAAAACCATTTTCATCATTTGCCAATATAACCATTTATCCACATTAATCCACTGTTTCTCAAGCATAACCACAATGTCATTTCCACAAGCACACATGCTTAACATCATATGCATTTCCATATGAAAACCAAGTATCACTTACCTAGTGCATCCTTAACATAATGACATTAAAATCCAGCATTAAACCATGCTTAAACATGCTTAAAAATAGTAAACGAATCCACTCCTACATCAAATGCATTTCCACTCACCGATACACGAAACCTCGTTCGCTGACACATAAATTACACCTCCAGAGCCTCCAAAATCACCTCGTTAGCTTCCGGATCAAGATCCCCTGTTTTCACATCAACAAAATAGAGATCTAAATGCATTAAAATGCATTCTAACACCAGCAACGAACCATAAACTCGTTGCCCACTCAAACTATACCAAAATACCCTTCCGAAACAACCGAAAACTCAATCGATTGCCTCCTAAACCAAGCCCAACCATCATACATCACTTCCAAACAATTATCAACATCAAAACACATCTAAAAAACATCCTAACAAATCCTTATACCTCTAGCAATCAAGATTCCACCATTACACCCCAAAATTACACTTAAAACTACCAAGAAACTCAAGGATCTCAAGGATTTCGGGATCTATATTAACCACACCTCATTTTAACATATAAACCAACTTAGAAAACAATTAAAAACAACACAAAACAGTGCCCAGCTCATCATGTCCGAAAATCAAGATTTTGATCTCAAATCAAAACTATATTGAAAACCCAATTAAAAATAGTTATTAGAAGCCAAATATCTTGGGAATTTCAATAAAGAACTTAGATTAGAGGTTGAGAATGAGATTTACCTCCAATCCTTGCTTCCTTCAATAAATGACAAGTTTTCATTGCAAAAATCTTAAAGAATTAAAGAAGATCTCTTGAAAAAGATTTAGGAATTGTTGAGAGGATTTTTGGAAGAAAGAATTCTAAAAAAGATGAGAGAAAAAGGTGTTTGGATAAAATGAGAGGGAATTGATAGTTACGTAAAATGAAAATCCACTAACTACCAATTAATTAATATCGTATTTTAATTAAAATCCATTTAAATCACATGTCATATTGAAGAAAGGTCAAATTGACTTAAAGCCCCCTAAGGATTCTAAGATTTTAGCTTCCACCTTAAAAAGCATATTTTCCTAGTTTTGAAACTTTACAATTTGGTGACTACTCAAAATGTCCATTTTCCAAAACCCTTTTTGTAAAATTGATTTGACCAACCTCTTAATTATATTTTTAGAGGATTTTAGCAATTTTTATCACAATTTTATCCTATCCCGATCCTTGATTTCCTAAAATCACCTTAAGTGATTTGAACCGTTCTCGACCGGTCTGATCCGATGTCTAAAACATCCAGGCCCAAAACCATGGCGTTACAAACTAAACCATATAGGACAATTACAAACTTCAAATACCATATTAAACTTGCAACAACCACATGGAGTTCAAAACACATCTCCCAAAACCAACTATAGGTCCCCATTGCCAAATATCATTACTAAAGCATACGAAAAAATCACCATACATGAGCTTCTCACTTCCTTGGATGTCCTTAGCCTCCTTGCTGCCCAAAAACGTCTCAATTATCTACATTGTTGGTAAAAGAGAGCGTAAGGACATTTGCTTAGTGGGGCAAGCTATAAGAAAACCAACACAACAATGCATCTTTAAAACTCTATCTCAAAAACCATTTTCTACAACATGCTCTTTCTATCTCATGCTTGAAAACCACTTCAAAGCAATTCTTCATTTGAAAACACATGTACCTTTATTCTAACTCATGCATTAAACCAATGCAAATCTCAGGGAAAAGCCACACACATGCTTAATGAAACAAAAGCATTTCATACCACAAATCTCATATGCATTTTTCATAGCATAAATCATCTCAACATTTGGTACATGTAAATCAAATACAATTTCATATATTGGCATTTCATATTAAATCTTTACTCGGATATGCGGATTAGCTTGACTCAAAGTCATGTCCTACCCCAGTGGAATCTCACATCACCAGACTCTCATGGCGGTATCTCTCTTCGCCACAAAGCTTGGTTATTTCACCAAGTCCTACCCCGATGGTATCTCTCATCATCAGATTCTCACTTTGGATCGGGATGGCACTACCCCCATTGCCCGACTCCAAAGAGCATGTAACCCCCGTAGCCCGGCCTAGACGGTTGACCCGAACTACGAAGATTACACGGGGAAAACCAAAGTCAACCCGAAAGTCAACCTTGATTAACGACCCTTTTTTTTCTTTTTAATCTTGTCTAGATGCTCATTAACCCTAGATGTGATCACACAAACAACATACTCAAAGGTCACAACCATCAGGGATCATTCAGGGACCCAATTGCACAAAACACAACTTTAGGGACCAAAATGTAAATTCAGAAAACTTTGAGGCCTTAACCAGATTTTAAGTTACCAACTTAAAATTAATCATGTTTCATGCCTCTCGGCCAAATTTCAGCTCAAACGGACATCTCAAACTCATACAATTGCTCATACAAGATTCAGGACCAAAATGCAAACATTTTGAAACACATAACTGCCACTGTCAGCCCCCAACGGTCAACCGTTCCGAAACGGGAGACAGCCCGTTTCGAAACGCGAAGCCGTTCCGAAACAGGCATAGCCCGTTTCGAAACGGGGGTCTGGCAGAAG